>OW964826.1:7292500-8685000 GCA_943142095.1 Ophonus ardosiacus
CTCAAAAATGCCCATTTTTGGGTAATAACCCAAAACTGGGTCGAGATATGAATTTGGCGACAACACCATTCGATTCTACGGGCAAAATTACATAAGTACACCAATTTTCAGAATTTTTGAACTCCGCATACAATCTCTAAAACAAAATAACTGAAAATGGCCAAAAATCGCAAAAATCTAAGGGGTACCCCTTACGATTTTTTCAGATTTTGGCTATTTTCAGGGGTTTTCAAGCTTTTATTCATAAAAAATGAACCGGTTGGACAAAAATTATGAAAATTACTATACTTATGTAATTTTTCCCGTAGAATCGAATGGTGAAGTCGCCAAATTCTTATCTCGACTCATTTTTGGGTTAATACTCAAAAATGGGCAGTTTTGAGCAAAACTTTAAATCTAAATATCTCGAGAACGAAACGAGATATCGACCTGTTGTTTCAAAATTTGGAATCAGCGCATTGAGAAATATCTAGATACATAAAAATTAGATTTTTGAAAATTTTGAAGTTTTTATCTAAATGTGGAGTATATTGACTTTTCGGGCAATAATTCAATAATGGGTAGAGATATAAACTTGGTAGTAATATTATTTGATTGTAAAGAGAATGTTACGTAAGTACGCATTTTTAGAGAATTATGGATATAAAGAAGAGGAATACGAAAGAATTATAATTTTTAGAATTGTAGAAGGTATTGGAGATATCGTCGGAGAAATATTTGTCACACCCGCAAACACACACACACACACACACACACACACACACATACACACACACACACACACACATACACACACACATTCAGACATCATCTTCAAAATAGTAAATTCGTATTCTAGGGACCATCAAACGTGCTTATTCATTAAAAACTCACCAACGAATTTTTTGACTAAAAACAATACCTTCCTTATCTAAAGGTGACGGAAGGTAAAAGTTTGAGATTTCTTGTTTTCTTATTTCTTTTGTTTTTCGTGTTTACTACAAGAAAACAAACTTTTCGAAGAAAACTTTATAGATAGGCACTTAGTTTTTAGTCTTTGATTGACTCATCTCCTGAAAACAAAGAAGGCAAAAAAAAATTAGACGCATTATAAATATTAGATAGTGGTGTAAATTCAGTCGGAGCTATTCAAAGGATTTGTTAACTGACTTAACCTAATATGTATCACATCCATTCAATTATTCAGGCATTTTAAACACGTGTAGTATTAACCTTCATAAACCCGTGCGGGGTGCATTTGTATCCCAGACATGAATATTTGGGGATATTTTCTAAAATATTTTTTTTTACTTAATTTCCTTTCTTCTATGTTTCTAAAATATATTCCTAATTTGGTATAAAAAAGTTTTAATAAATTGCTATTTATTGTAACAAATTATATTGAGTTTTGTTCCTTGGGGTCCAGCTGCACCCCGCTCGGTATGTAAAGACAGGTATATATTTCGCATACGTTGAAAACCAACTGGGGTACAAATGAACCCTAAATCATCAACGCCTATAAACTTTGGGTGTTGAAAAATCCAGATTGGAAACAAAATCGTTTGGATAGAAGAAGAATGTTTTTGTTGGAGTTGGGCCAAGAATTAATTAGAAAAAATATAATTTGTAGGTACCAAAATGACAAGTCATTGCATTCCAATATAAAACAATCCATGTTAACCATTTTGCCAGAGTTAAACGTAAGGAACGAACAACCTGTTCCCGTTATTGGAAGACAGCAGCGATGTTTCTTATGCGACGGAAGTAAAGACAGGAAATCTCGAAAGTTTTGTATTCGGTGCAATCAGTACATATGTGCAGAACATTCAAAAAATATAACAGTTTGTAACAAGTGTGATAATTAAATTATTATTTAAAATGCCACAGATTCCTGTTTCTTAATTATTTTCCTTTTTATTATAATCATTTTATACTATATTTTTACAAAATGTGTTTACTTAATTATCAATGCTTACAGCATACTTATTTGTGAATATATATTTTTTATAACCAGAAAGTATTTAATTTTGTTATTCCTTAAATATAACATTAAAAAAATAATAATAATCCAAAAATGTTGGGGTACATTTGCACACCACTCGGTATTTAATGTAAGTTTTTGACCACGGGTTTATGAAGGTTAAAATAGTTCAGAACAATATCGGAAAATATCTGCTGACCGAGGACTTTAATAAAATTATAGACTAAAATAATTAGTCCATCATATAATAACGAATTTTCCGAGAAATACGTCTCACTTTCATTTCTCGATGTGACAGCTGAAAAACAGTAAATTTGATCGTCAGCGCTTTTTGAAAGTTTTGAGTACAATCGAGCAGTAATTCAAGCATATCTTAGCGTAAATGTGGGTCTGATAGCGTGGGATGAAGGATCCTAACATTTCGAACGTCATCTTGTCATAATTTCGGATGATTGGTCGCCTGACTGACAGAATTATCATCGTAGTAGTCGGGGAAATACAGATGTCCTTTATTACTCAAATAGGCTGACGTCTACAGCTAGGACTTTATCCTTGATAGGATTATATAACTTCGCCAAGTTATATGATAAACAAGATAAAAGAAAGTAATTTTTCTCCCAAAACACCTTTTAATCATATTTCTAAAAATGTTCCTCAGTTTATGTACAGGCTTTCGCTTGATCCGTACAAAAGAATATATTACAAAAAATATGACAAACCAATTGTTTTATTTTAATTAAATATGGAATAAAGGCTGCTTATAATTCCCGACCGATTTTACATTAATTAAATAAACAATTTTAATTACAATTTTCGCTCATACTTCATATTTTTTTAATTATATACATTATCCAAAATTATAATGTTTTAATTTATTTAATCTGTATTTACTTCATTTATTTTAACATTATAATATACAGAGTGTACAGAATAACGTGGCCATTAGGAGGTCATTTTAGTGATGTTTTGTTTAACCGGCAGAAAACCATATCAAGAGCTTCATAACAAATGAGCGTATTGACATTTTTTAGGAAAAAAATCTGATGTGGCCAACACATGACCTCCCGCCAATTCCATGTTTAAAATAGCAGTGAGCTTTAAGTAAAGTGTCATTTCCGGTTAATCGTTTGTAAATAAAATCTAATTTGTTGTCCAATAAATAGAAAAGTATGTAATACGAAATTTTGGATTGTTTTATTGTTTTTCCTCAAAAATTTGTTAGAGCTCCAAATTAAGTACTACATCCGATTTATCATATATGGTTAAAATCTAATATGTTGTTTCAAATTATATATGAGTTTTATATACCAAATTTGAGAAGTTTTGGATCATATTTTAATAGGCTTTAAGGAAAAATCGTCACACACGTACATTCTTATAAAAATCAGCATCATCTTCTAGGTGCTTTAAAACGCAATCTTTGTAAATTCTTCGCCGTACATAATCCATTTCGTAAATGTGTAGTTGTAAATTAATATTAATTTATAGTGCTGCAAAAATAGCAATTAGCAAATTTAAATCAGATCATCCTGTACATCTAACATTTATGTATGATGGAAAATATATTATTTTTACAAACCTTAATAAAATATTTTACTATTATATTCTCATTAACACGGTTTCATTACTAATTTTAATATAATTGCTGCCTGTTTATATTGACGTAGAAATTAAGTTGACTAAACAGAAAATCATCGTCGATAATACTATTAACTACTTTGTATAAAAAAAATAAGTAAATGTCATGTTCATCTGCGATAAAAACTCCGAGTTTTTTTAAAAAAGGTGTTACTATGTTAGATCATAGATGAAATAAGTGTCTTCAAGAATACGGTGATTATGTTGAAAAATAAATTTGTTTTATATATTAGGGACAATAAATACTGGACAACCCTCGAATTTTAACGAAAAAATGTGGAGGTAGAAAAAGAACATTAAATTCTCTTTCTGTTACATATATGTTCTTCATTATTCATTATATCTTATTTGCATTTAAAAATAAATACTTAAAACTTCATATGTTGCAATAAATCTTGCAGCTCTTAATACTTCAAATTTGAAATAATGTACACGTTTACCGTCAATTGGATTCGAACCCGAGCCATGACATAATTAGGAATATTGTCAAACTATAGTTCACTAACTCTAGTAAATAAAATTAGTTCCTGTCATTTAGACCCACAAACTCGACCCTTAACCCTAAAAAATTCTAACCTCAAACCATCATAACCATAACTAGCTCATTTAACCTTCCTTACCACATACACATGTCTTCACGCGTCTCTTAGGTTTAAT
The DNA here is from genome assembly GCA_943142095.1 of Ophonus ardosiacus. Taxonomy (NCBI): domain Eukaryota; kingdom Metazoa; phylum Arthropoda; class Insecta; order Coleoptera; family Carabidae; genus Ophonus; species Ophonus ardosiacus. Next base: position 7,296,756 of record OW964826.1, read on the forward strand.
AACACACTTTCAGAGATTAATGCCAAAAGTTTTCCCTTCTGACACTTCCGCTGCACTTTGCGAGTGACGTGTTGTGACGTCACTTCCCTTCTCTCTTCCTTCAAGTCTCGGAAGTGACGTTAGATAAGTCGACAGCAAGAAAATGGAGGGTTATCAGAACAGAAAGAGTTCGATTCCCGTCCGAAGTGTTTGAAAATAGGTTATGTTCAGGTTTTTGTTTTGTGAAGGCGCCTCGAGAGTAGAAGAAATCTCAATTTTCTAATGTTTTTGTTACATTAGATGGAATTGAATTTGTGAGATGGCTGATAAGCAAAACACGAGGCGAAACATGCAATCTTCGAAGGAGTCATAAGGATGGTAAACATATTTGAAATCTAGTTATGCAGTTTAACAAAGTTTGGAAGTCGTTCAAGCAAAGAAAGAAAGAACAGTTTTATACCAGCTTTTCAACAGGGATATATACAAATATGTTATAAGATCATGTGACTGAATGCGATTGTGGTCGGCCGAAATCCATTTGTAAATGGAAAGGAAAAAGGAAATAAAGTAGTGATATTAGCTGATAATCATTTATTTTCGACCTTTATAGCACTGAATTCGACTGTTTGAATGTCTGTTCAGCTGTTCCTTACACGAAACTACACGAAACAATAACGTAAACATTTGGAAATGATGTTCGTCGATTTCTTATAGTAAGTCGGTATTGTTCCTGTTCTGTTTTTGTAGTTATATAATCTATAAATGATTACTATTAATACTTATTGATAATACTTTTTTTGGTACCTTGTGATATGAAGATTACTGTGTGGTAATGTTGTGGAAAAGGGGAACAAAAACCTTTTCTTTTTCTTAGTTTTTATTTTTAATTGGACGTTTCGGGAAACATCACAAAGTAATTAGTACTTATTGGTTCATATTTATTTAAGGTTATGTTCTTTATGTTTTGTTGTTAATGTTTCTATTCTTAATGATAAGCCATTGACTTTATAATTCTTATCTGTGTATGCGATTTTGCGCACTGTTCTTTTGCTTTGTGCACGGCCTGTTCGCACTGTTAAGAAATAAACCACTTCGCGCACGCAAAACAGGCACGAAAAAGTCACTTTTTGGGCAAGAACGTTGTACGATTGTAGAATTTGCAATAGCAAGAAATATTACGCAATGAATTCTAAACTTCTGACATATCATATAATATTTGGATGGCAATGCATGGTAAATTTAAGCGATCATGACAATTTCTTTCAAGATCTGAAAGCTTATGTTTTAATTATTTCTCGCACTAGTGCTGGAATGGGCTACTTGCGTACCTTTTTTTATTTAATATTTTTGAAGAGAAGGTAAAAACTTGCTACCCATATTTTTTCTTTTGACAAAATTTTTATTAGCCAGAAAAAAAATAATGAAATTTGATTATTTGAATTCCCGCCATGTATGACGTAGAATTACGCCGCACCAATGAATAGTCGTAAAGTCACAGCGTGGTGCCGTCCCATAGAAATGGTATGTTTGTGCGGGGAATGTAGATTACCTGTTTGACGTTTAAATAATAGTTTAGAGGTTAGTATTTTAGTTTTTCTCTTTGGTATCGATATTTTAAATTACAAGCAACTACCTATGTGTTTATTTATTAAGTAATTAATGTATTTGAGAGACCAGAGAGCGAGAAAAATGAACTAATGGCAAATTCAAATTAAAACTTTCTCGCACGCCATGCCATCTATTGATAACATTCTTAAACATGCTTCCCCTCCCTCAGTTCAATATAAAGACGTCACAGAAAATTTTCTTTCTTAACTTAGTAAAAAACAAATAATTATTTTAAAATAAAATTTATATTTTTATATATGTTTTCAATACCTATAACATTACGTATATAGTGACAGAAAACGGATTTTCAGTACCACGCAAGTAGCCCATTGGTGTATTAATTTTGAATTTGAGAACCCTTTTTCTATATTATTGTATATAAAAAATACATTATTCAAGTTATTTATATGAAAATGCTATAAAATTTCAAACTTACGAAAATTATTGAGGATCCGAAGATGTCACTAATTTTATGGACACAGGATTGTATAGCTAGACAAATACAAAATTACTTTTACTCATACATCTTAGTGGATAAAGCAAAAAGGCATTTGTGATCCAGAATTTCTATATTAACAACTTTCGGACGGTTCGAACCTATAGTAGTTCATCCTCAGAACTGTACAATTATATTATACAAAAATTTTGTATAATTGTACAGTGCTAAGGATGAACCACTACAGGTTCGAAATGTCCGAAAGTTGTTAAAAAAATTCTGGATCACCAAGGCCTTTTCGCTTTATCCATGATTTTCCAGCTGATCCTTCTCGACACAACAATCATACGTCTTAGGGCATTAAGTATTTAGCAGGTATTGAAACAGAATGAATAAAAATATAGGGTGGTAGTATGAACAAGTGATTAAGGGTGATTAGCTAGGAGATCACTAGCAGTGTTTTAGTGCTGTCAATCGTTTATGGATTATTTTAGAAAAAAATACTAGAAATAGCAGTTATAGAAAAATTAATTATACACAACTTTTAGAATTTAATATTTAAAAGAAGAAAGTGTTTTGCACGAAATAATACCATTTTTTGTCGAAAACTTTAAAACACAACAATCATCATCAAACATCAGTTTAAATTTTAATGCTTCAATTGAACAAATATTCTGAGGAACATATATCAGCATATTTTAAAATGTACAAGTACTGACAGGTGCCCGTATTTTATTTTCCACATCTGTGTAACATTCCAATTTTTCTAATACAAACATGATAAATATTTCACATTTTCATGAATTGTGAAGTCATTTTCATACAGGAGATTTGTTGACTTTATGACTGGCGAACAAGACGACGTAAACAACAACAAATATTCCAAATTAACGACCCTTGACTGGAATAGGCAGAAGAGGCGAAAATATTTCGAATATGTGACAAGACAACGAATGACCGAATATGACGAGTCGAGCAGACACGAGATTCGAGCTTCGTTATTTGCTGGTAGTCGTAGTGTTCGCGCCATGATCACCCAGATGGAAACATGAAACATTAGGGTGGAAGGGACAATACATCCCCAATAGCACAATAAAAAAATATTGGCCGACGTGAATTGACGGCAAGAGAAAAAATTTCATTACACCAACTCCAAGAGTTTATTGTGAGCTGATCGTTTTTTCTCTGTCCAACGAATAGTTTCATATTTAATTAAATCTGTAAACCTTTTTTTTTCATTGAAGATACTTTTACAGCTACGAAAATAAGAAATATAAATAAATAAAAAGAAATTGATAAATGAAAAACGCTATGAAACACAAACTCTCATAAATATTTTCTCCTCAATAAACAGTTTTTCTTCATGTTCGAGAGTAAAAGCCAATTTCTAGTGTATCAAAATTAAAAGAAAAGTTACCATTTTGCCTTAACCTAATAATCTGCTTTTTTTCTGACAAATCAATCATGCATTTATTCAGAATTTTGTGTCCCTCCCGAACTTCGCACATGCATGTGTAGTATTTTAATATCTTCATCTTTTATTTGAAACAATTTTGTCTTTGGTAGTGTTTTGAAGGAGCATAAGTTTCCGAGTGGAAAGAGAAGAAGATGTATGAATACGATTATGAATGTGGCTGAGGCGAAAGAAGTGTGCCTGGATAGGAATGTGTGGCGAAGGATGATTGTTTCGTAATTATTGCGGTGTAAAGATGTTTGGTAAGATTGTTTTATGAGAATGGAGAGACAGCTGAACTTTTATGTGGACGAGGTAAACGAAGTATGTTTGTACAGGAATGTGTGGCGAAGGATGATTTTTGTGTAATTATTATTGTGGTCCGGATCCGGTTATTCGCTACCGAAAATCGGTCACTTTAATATGTTCTTATGCTCTTATGTATGAATACGTTTATGACCGTGGCTGAGGTGAAAAAAATGTGCATGGATAGGAATATGTGGTGAAGGATGATTGTTGCGTAACTATTATTGTGGTCCGGATGCGGTTATTCGCTACCGAAAATCGGTCACTTTAATATGTTCTTATGTATGAATGCTATTATGATTGTGGACAAGGCGAAAGAAGAATGTTGTAAAAGAGTGAAGTGAGTCAGCTGAGCTCTTACTCTTATCCCTTTTCTTATTGTTACTATTGTTTTGGGTTTTTGCTAACCCACTAAATGGGACACGCGTGATTTTATGTATGTATGTATGTATGTTGTCTAAAATTAATGAATAACTACAGCAAAATAAAAAAAAAATAATATTGTGTTCCCTACATACATACATAACAGATTTCAAGTAGAAAGAATAATAACTTTTAATAATTTTTTAATTAAACTAATCCTATTTCGAAAATGAAGGAGAGAGGAGAATTTGGTGATGACAAACCACACTTCGAATTAATAAATTTTGACCTTTAAAAAACTCATACGAAATAAACATCATAATTAAAAAAATACATTTGTATATTTCATCTCGCATTTTGATATTTGCAGTTCATTTTTCAATTTTTCAACGGTGTAATTTTGTATTAATTAAACCCGATAGCAACGTTTTCATTTGTTTAATGAAATATGGAAACACTAATCATTATACGATGCAGCTGTGAATTGTTTATGACATAGAAATATAATTATTTTTAAATAAATTCATGTAACGGGCAATTGAAACCGAATGCATTGCAGAATTTAATTATTCAGTTTTTATATTCATTTACTAAAAATTAAACAAATGAATTATTTATTCACTACGCTTGATTGTTTTTTTTAAATAAAACTGTACGTATTGTATTGCAGATATGTAAGGCAAAGTTGTACTTTAGATAATTATATTGTAACTCATAAGAACTTTAATTAATCAAGGAGTTCTAATGATTTCACAGTGAAATTAATACCTGTCTAAGTTTCACTCGAGTTTCCGTCCTTAGAACTTAGAAATCTACTGTGACATAATAATCCTAGTAAAGCTAAAGCCACAAGTAACGCAAATACTCTCGTTTCATGACCAGTTCGTATATATACTACTCTGTTCTTAATCCGAGCCAAAATCAGTGGCTGGTTGTTACCTAAAATTTTGGTGGAACAATAATAAGAACCTATACTATATTTACCTCTCGCTAAGAGAGGTATTGGATTCATGCTAAAATATTCAGATTTTAGTAAATAAGCACGATTTAAATTCCCTACAATCCGATTTAAACATTTTTACGATGATGTGTGGGTGTTTTGTTTGTGTGTACGTGTAGATGTTGGAAGGACGATTCTTCAAATAATGTAACAATTAAGACCTGTTTATCTATGAATTCCTCAATCTGACATACATGGGAAGAGCTGAAAAAGTTTTGATAACAATTAGGCAACCGAAAGTAGTAGTTTCTTAAACAAATTCCTCTAAATATTATTTTCTAAAAATTTGTTTTATTATTATTACTAATATTGAAGAATATAAAATTCTACATCTGATACATTTAGAGATGCACTCGATTTCGAGCTTTGGCCCGGCCCGTCCCGAAGCCCGCCTCGATTTCGAATCGATCATCGAGCCGGGCCGAAGATATTTTTTATCGGGTCGAATCGGGCTAATCATTTTCAAAAATCGAGGCGAGTCGGACTTTTGATTTTGGCCCGGCCCGAAAATTCGAGCTTTTTGGGCCGGCCCGAAAAATATTAATTATAGTTCAATCAAATGCACAGTTTCCTTATTATTTTAATGAAAATGGATGAAGTTTAAAGGATAAAAATGATTTAATAACAACATACTTCACATATTAATAAATAAAAATGGATTATTTTACTTCAAGAATTCAAGGTTATTCATTAAAGCGTAATAATTATATTGTGATATTGCTATTATTATTGTTATTACTCGTATACTTAAATAATTTTTTTTTCCTACCATAATGATTTATTGTCCTATTTTGGAGCAGAAACAAAGTTAGATAAAAAATCATTATGTAAATTATATTTTTTTATATAAGATTTGTGAAAAAGTTGTTTAAATTTTCGAACGGCTTTGGTAAACAAAGTGTTAAATACTCGTGGATCTGTAATTTTTATAACAAACTTACACTAGGTCTCTTTTTTAACTACTTATGTTAACTAATGTTGAAAGTTATAAGAATGTAGAGGTTTTTTATAAGTTTGACACAAAAAAGGTAAACATTTCGGCTTAACATAAAAATCAACATTAGGAATGCCGGATGCACCTAATTTCGAGCTTTGGCCCGGCCCGGCCCGATTTCGTATCAATTTTCGAGCCGGGCTAGCTAATTTTCTTGTCGAGTCGATCCTCGAGATATTTTCGGGCCGAGTCGATCCAAACCTCAAAGCCCGGCCCGATTGCATCTATAGATACATTTAAAAATTTTATATCGTTATGGCGTCGAACACGATTTCCCAGATTCGCGATAAGACACTCAGTTTTAAGGGATATTTTCAAAATAAGGGACCCACTGATGTTATCGGCAAAAGAATTATGTGTTCAGCTGATTAACACAAAAATTAAAATTCAATGTCTAGGATAAATTCATAGACTGTTTCGTCTCTCCCAATTAAATAATTACTTAAAAAAAAGTTTGAAATGACAAACAAATAATAAATTCGTAACTTCAAGTGTCCTCATTTCATATTTTAAGATTGTCCTTGTAACCATGGTACATAAATATTTTTTTAATCAAGTTAATGAAAGACAGTTGAAGTATATTAATAGTTTTAGTAACATAAACATTGCGAAATGAAACATAAATACAGTCTTAAATATTTAAAGGATAAACTGAAACATCGGTCGTACTCAAAAGAGGGAATTTAAATTTTACTGCTCGCGAGACGAGCTTTTATAGTATTTGGATTTTATGATGATCCCTATTCCGAGTACATATGATACACAGAATTTTAACTTGGTTACAGATACTTGTTGAATATTTATTACAAAGCGTTTGCTCAAATTCGTTTTATTATCTTGAAATAGACCCTTACGAACGAATATAAACAGAAGCAAACAACTAAAAACAGACGATATAATAAAAATAACTTCAAGGATATTTTATAAAATTCCTGTACTTTTACAAATACATTGAATATTGTTATACATATTCTTGGATTACGCTATAGTACAGTGTTCAAAACCTAATTCGGAGTATGCTATAAACAGAGAAACGTATGTTTGATCATTATCAAGGAGGATACAAATGGAGTAAAAATAAATGGATAAAGAGTTATTTTGAAATCTATTTAACCGATAGTGCCATAAATTAGTAGGCCCCGATTTAAATTTTTGGCGCTGCACAGTATTTACTTGTAATCCGTTATATGGGGAATACAATGCTATTTTGTTTTCATTTTGCTGTAAAGAGTAAAATTATTATATCTGTCAGATAAAAACAAATAAAATATCAGTAATTAATGACACTCTTAAATATGCTATACATTGGGAATTTTAATTTGCGTTTTTTTTTCTTTTTTTTTAAAAATAAAACCTCTCAACAGGTTAAATCCCAATTACTGAGTAGGCTCACACAAACATCCATGCCAGATTCGAACCCAGAACCCCGAGCACACTCAGGACTAAGAGGCGTTTCTCTAACCATTCAGCCACCGGAGCCGACGTAAAATAAAAAAAAAAATTTGGTTAATTTTAGTCTCCTATTGTGTAGTTTTTAATTCTGAACATCTTTTTATATTTACAACTTTTCTTTAAAATTAACAAGTCAAGTCAGCGAAATGAAAAAAATAACATTGTATTCCTTATACTTATAACGGATTCCAAGTAGACACCCGGTATAAATGATTTCTCCTGGTGCTCCTTGATCATTATTCAAAAGCTTAATTGTCAAAATTGACCTTGAAATGTAATTTTCCTGAAATTCGTTGTAACAGAACAGGTATCGAAAGAATATTGCCATTCGTCTTTTCTAATTATTTCCATTTTTAAAATAAGATTCAAGAAGAAAATTTTGATTTCTTTAAATAACATTTTTGATAATCAGCCCGATTCTGTAAAAAGTATCTAACATTGTAACTTGTTAGCAACGTTACTATGAAGTTACTCTGATAGCAACTATCCTAGTAACTGAATACATATTTCGTATTTTGTAATTATATGTTTAGGAACGTTACTACCAGAGTAACTAAACAAACTTAGTTACTAAGATAGCAGTGAAATCAGAGTGAAATGAGAAAACATGAACTGTGGTACGCATGCGTATTTCTTCTTCTGCGTATGTTCTAATCTGACAAGTGACATTTCTTAGTGTCTACATGTGAACAAGTGTTATACCTTTTTGCATCATGGTATATAACAAGCCTAGGGCTCCAAGAACAACCAACGAACTGTTGGAAATATTAATAGCTTATTTAGAAAACCACAAAATAATGCTCGAAATGAAAACACATTCCCTGAAAACTAATGAGGTTAAATTGTTATGGGAAGAACAATTTTTTAAATTTTATATCCGAAATTAAGAAAGGATTACTCTCGTCTTTTACCAATCTATTTTTTAACCTATTTCTTCTTCTGTGAAATAAAAATGTTAATATAAATTTATCAAATAAATTTTCCAATTTCACAAATAAACGTTACCGAAAATTATTTACAGTTACTTATTTATACATACCGATTTTCCAAATCTGCCAATGCTCTATGAAATTCAAAATTCATCCAAATTCCAGCCATTCTGAAAAGTTACTACACCTTAAATACTACGTTTGGCTAGTCTCTAGCGTAATAACTTGTTTAGCAACTAAGTATCTAAAACTGTAATGACTCTGTGCTTATAGAATACAAAAAATAACAAGTTACTGTAGTAGTAACTGACCTTCATTTTAGAGACTATTTTAATAACTTTATTCTAGTAACTATTCTTACAGAATCGGGCCGATTATCTCTTGTCTAATTGGAATTTAATTAAATACTTTTTCGTTAACCGTTTATTAAAAGGTTATGTACTAAAACAAGGCAGATAAAATGTCACTACTGTAAATTATTAAAAAATCTTCCAGAACACATAATACACTAGAAATAATACAACCTTTTTAGTTTTTGCTTTTGTCTCGTAATTTATGTCATTTTCCTTGAAGAAGGCATCAGTTAATGGTGCCGAAACGTTAGGAATATTAAAGTATTACAGAACGAAAACTAAAAAGTTTGTATTATTTCTACTTTTGTTAAGTTTTTAGTACATACATTTTGACTTCGAGAAATATTTAGATAAAACCTGTGGGATGATGAATACCGAGTTTAAAAGCAGAATTCAGCATCTCTTTGAAAATATACTAAATATTACGCAATGAAATTTATAAAACTACCTATATAACATAATCATTACGACTTATTGCCTACTTCTAGGTGTGGTAATCTGTTTTTTATTCCCAAATATCGGTAATAACGCTGTATTTGTATCGTATAAGGCGTTTACCATGCGTCACCTCCCGATATGCCAATGTTATTGTATAGAGGGTACCACAAGGATCACATTATAACGATTTCATTTTCATTTTCAGATATTTTTCTGAAAATATATTTATTTGCTTAGATCTTTGAGAAAAGCGAGAAAAGATTTATTGGACAGAGGAATCTCCTAAATTAATTTCATCAAAAAGACATTTCCATCTGGTAAGAATTATGACTAAATAAAATAAAGCAATCTTTAATTGCTCTGCCTGTGCTGACTTAATTAATATCGCGAGAACTAATTTCCATTAACATATTTTATCTTTATAAAGACGACAAACAAAGAGTTATTTGAAAATCTCCTAAAATGGACTTAGCGACAATTAGTTTTAGATTTATTACAAGAATAACTCTAGATAAAGTGAAAAGGTGCGCTGAACGTCAAACGCAACTGTGAAGGTCCAAAAAAAGATTGAAAGATGTACTTCGGATTCATAATTAGTCTTTTGAGTTGAAATTCAATAACGTGCTTAAATAATAACGAAAAAGTTGATATGCTTTGCTGTTTCCACAGATCAAATAATAATAAATGTCGGGCTACTATCCTGTATCAAAATTTATAATAATATGTTGTATTACATTTTTCTACTTGATATTTAAATAAAAGTATTAAATTAATAATTGTGTAAATTATTAATGCTAGTAATTCTATTACTTGTTTTATTAGACATAATTTTATTCAAATGAAAACCCCTACGTAGCCAATGTTCATATGTGCTAAAAGTTACAGGTATAAACAATAGAATATCATAGCCTACTTTCATCATATTTCTGTTTGCTTTATAGGACATAATTTAAAGGTAAATCCTTACTTGTTACACATCATTGTAAAGAGAAATTTATTAGGAATCTTATTCTGTCAAAATATACAGGTGTTCCATTTAAAAAATTAAAGTTAAATATTTTTCCAAAAGAATGGTAGGCCTTGGAAAAAAATTGTTTATGCTAAATTATAGATCAGGTTGTATTAAACAACTTTTGTATTTAACTTTTTTTTGTATTTTTAATATTTCAGAAGATATAAGGTGGACAATGAAAAATCCCACCTGTATACTGTATTTAATATTCCTGGTACACACAAAAATTCTAATTACATCTATTATTAATATGTTTTTTTAATTCGTTCTGTAAAAAAGTTTCTTCCTACTCTTCTGAATGTTTGAAATGCTTCAAATTCTTTGACGAGATTGGCGATATTTATGATGAATAATATATGCATCTGTAATTTTAAATAGGTATTTAATTAATAATAAAACACGAAAAGCCTTCAGTAATGTATCTGAATTTTTAATATTTACATATTTCTGTCAATGACAAACATTTTAATTTCTCAACTAGTTTCCATGGATTTGTTTAGCCCAAACAATTGCATGTAAACCAGGGCTGTGAGATTCTTTAGAACGGATTATTTTATATACTTATAATTCTCTATCTCTCAATCTGTAAAAGGTATGATACATATGTTAAATGTATCGGATAGAGAATTTCACATTCTTTAATATTTGTAATAACAGAAATTTTTAAAATATAATATTTCGAAGTTTTTTTAAGAAACTACTATTTCTGATTGTTCAATTGTTACCAAAACCTTTCCAGCTCTTTCCATTAATGTCAGATTAAGGAATATGTAGTTAAATTGGGCTTTACTCTTATAGAATTTAATAAACCGTCCCTCTGACATCCAGACACACACACACACACACACATACACACACACACACACGCACACATACACATCCACACATATACAGACATCATTGTAAAAATGATAAAATCGGATTTTAGTGACCTTAAAACCTGCTTATTCACTCAAATATGAATATGCGATCTTTTGATGAATCCAACACCTCTCTTTTAGGGAGAGGTAAAAACCTCAGACCAAATATAAATTAGACGCCGCATACAACCATTTGTTGTGAAGCACGAACTTAAATGGGAGTGCCGAGCTAGCTTTCGGCGTTCATGAAATGCGGGTTGCATTTGCAGTAGTTTGAAAGTGACAGTAGCTGTCATTTTGTAAACTATTAAGTGATTTGAAAAAGAAAAATTATATTTACAATGACGTTATCAAATATTTATATTTTACTGCACCTAGCCTTACAAAATCACCTTCGCACGTAAAATAATAATAACAAACTAGGCAAGCAACACGCCATACAAAACAAACGCTTCGTTCCCTCCTATCCCCACCCAACCCCTCGCAGAGGAAGGAATGGCTTCACAACAAACCATTGCGCAGTATCCGGGAGAGCCACATCCTAGAGATGGCAGCACTAATGACCGACTTATAGGGAAAACATTATATTTTACGTTTGTGTTAGTTATATTTTGATGCTTTGTTTTGAGGATATTTTGTTATTTTTAAATGAAATTAAATATGTTTATCACAATGTCAGACATATACATTTATTTAAATGGTGCTGTGCGGCCTATGATCGTAGGAGAAGCAGTATATAAAGGAAAATAAGATTCAAAATTGAAGTTATCTGCATGTTAACTACTTATTTAATTATTTTTAGATGGACATACTTGTGCGGATATAAGACAGATATACAGAATAATATAGAAATAAATGCACTGTGTGTTCAAACATCTAATTTGAAAGGGGCTCATCATTCAATCGTAATAACATTAAATACAAATGCACATCAAGTTCTTTGTTTTGCATGTTGCTCAACTTCTGGTATTTTTATAGTTTATTCTTCTTTTCTATCTTTTCTATAAACAATTTAAAATAAATATATAATATTAAAGAATAATGGTTACTATTTACAGGTACTGTCTCTCTATTTTTCTTCTCTGTACAGGGATTTTGTCGAATTTTCTTTAGCTAATTTTTGGCTTGGTTTGCCATTTCTTTTTAATATTTTTCTATTAATAACTACAAAAACAATCTAATAATATTTTGAAGCATAAATTTTTATAAATACTTATATGGAATAAAATCGCTTAGGTAAAAAATGTTGTGAACACACGTTCATGAACGGTGATATGTCCTTTCCTATTTTTAACGCGATTTTCCACTTATTTTTTAATATTTCTCTTTTTAAGAAATAATGAACGGAAATGTCAGCACTTGTATATTATTGCACTGCGGTACAGAACAATATTTTTTCGATTTGCTGGTCATTTTTGGTTGCTATTTACTTATAACCCTATATGACAGTACAACGTTTTCCCTACAACTTATATGTTTTATTTTGCCACCAGATGTCAGACACTTTGTTGGCTCTTGCCAATATGCAATGCGGCGTCTAATTTATGTTTAGTCTGAAGTAAAAACGGTATTTTGAATCAACATGCCAAATTTCAATTCTTAGTTATTAATGCTGGAAAAGTGTTAACATTAACTAAAGTCAATCTTCTATATCTTGAAACAGGAAACCAAAATCTGGAATCTGAATGCAAGACACGGCTTTTGTAGCGAAGTCTGCAGTCTTTACTCTGCTATAGAATCTGTAACGAATTGAGAATACGTGCAGAGATGCTTTTAAAACTTTTATTTAAAACAAAAGTTTAAACCTGGTTGCGCAGTTTAGAAGTCGTCTAATGCACAGGTTCAAATTTAATTGTCGGATTTCTTGGAATTCATTACAAAACTTTCAGGTGAAAAACACAGATTGTTGCGGTGCAATTGAATTAGGTTGGAGCTTGCACTAGTAATGGCACTTCGAAACGGCACTGGCTTGTTTAGTCTATGTTGGAAGTTCAACAAATAAACAATGCTAATGAGTTTGGAACAGGGGAAACTCCTGCTCTTTACTATACCCCATGAGAGACCATGTTTGGATCAATAAATTGATTGGCTTGTTTATTTAAAAAACAAGGAAACCAGTAACTACTTATAACAGTTAACGTGGATTTTTTCATCAAAAAAAACTTCATTTTGTAAACTTACGCCAGAAACAATTATAATATGAGAAAGTTTAATATGTAGCAATTATGTATGAAAAACAATATCATTCATATGACCTCCATGGTTTCGTTGACAGGAGGTTATTCGAACATAAAATTTTTCGACAACATCGTAATAAAAGTGGATCACTGGCAACTAATGCGGCTCGAATGTTGTCTTTCAGCTGATCAAGTGTTTGTGAGTTATGAGTATACACTTTATTTTTCAAATGCTCCCGATGAAAATAATCTAAAGGAGTAAGATCATATGTTCTTGGGCGTCAAATCACTTCAGAGTTTCTGGAAATGATGCTATCATCGAACTTCGAGCGCAATTAGATGAACCAGAGCTGATTCACATCCATTTTATTTAAATATTCTCTTAGCATGTTACGGTAACGCTCGAAATTAACAGTAACAGTAGCTCCATCGGCATCTTCAAAGTAAGGTCCAATAATAAAACGCGCCATCACTGATACTTTTTACGACTTTCCACCGATCTAGTTTCTTCATATTATCACACTATTCCACGGATTCCTACCTCACTAAGATGATTATTTTGACCGAAATAGTTTCGAATTTTAATAAAAAAATTTACCTACTCATTGTGCGATTGAAAAAAACTCCATTGTTTATTTCCCAAAGTCTATAACTGACTTTTGTCAACAACGTTTTTTCCTACGACCACTGTTAAAAGTAGTCTTTTTAACGGTTGCTTAGCGAGTTAAAAATAACAGTTTATAACACAGTAAATACTTTTAAATCGTTGTCATTGACAACGGATTAAAAATAAAAAACAAATTTACTTTTAACACTAGTGTTAAAAAAGAACTAAATCTAGTTACATTTAGTGTTAAAAATATAACTAAATCTAGTTACATTTAGTGTTCATAAGTAAACGTAGTTTCATTCTATATTTATTTTTGTACTGAAATTATTTATATAGGTATTTTATTAGAAGTACACATTATTTTGAAACGTTTATTGTTATAGTACAATTATTACAATTGTTTATAGTAATTCCTTGCAAGGCACTTGAAGAATTGGAATTTAAAACGGTATTGGTGGAAGTAGAGGTTAGAATAAACAATTTCTGTTGTTCATAGCAAATACATCATGACCTGTCATAAATGTCATTCTATAATTTTTAGTTTTTACTAATACATAACTAGGGTCGTAGGAAAAATAGTGTATGATATTCGTGTTAAAAGTGATTTTATTTCGTTCGTGGGGTTTGTTTTACTCGGCTTCGCCTCGTTTCACAAACTTCCCCACTCACTCATAAAATGTCACTTTTAACACTTATATCATAAATAACTATCATGACCATTACGTATATGTCAGATAATAGAGAGTTATTGCAGCTTCAACGCAAAAATAACGTGCACTTTAAAGTCACGTGACAGCCCGAGTGCGAATGCGTACTAATAAGGTTCACGTTATATGTATAAGGAGACACGTTATGTGCAATGGAATAGCGAGTGTTTAACGTCACACGTTCTGTATCTTTTGAGGTTATGTTTCGGTGAAAAGTGTGGATGTAACCTCGTTTGTGTTGCTTTTAGCGTTAACGTTAGCGTGAATACACTAATTAAATGCGGTAAACATTGAAATTGAAAGTCCTTTATTTCTAAAATAAAATGTTTTCTACATAAGGTTAACGTTTACGTTCTATCATCTTAGAAGTTGTAATAACTCCGTAATGAGAATCCACATCCACGCTAACCATTACCATTGGATTACATTTATAAGGGCGTGGGAACAAAAAAATCCGCAAAAAATTTAATCTGCTTTTAGTTAAGTATGTTGTGGAGAATGTCATTTCACATTTTCTGATTTATTTTTTTTCTTGAAAGAATAGGACAATTTAAACATGTAGGTGTATGTTTTACACCTTACAAGTCTTTAGAATTGGAGATATTATTTTTTTTTTAAATTTGCCTTTAATTTCAAATATTCACGGATACGACAGTCGAGCTCTACCGGTTTAGTTTGGAACTATGATTGTTTGGTTTAGTCCTTGATTAAATAAATATTTTATGTACATATCTTATACTGCACTAGTACTTTTAAAGAAATAGAAAGTAATAATAACCTACTCTCTTGTATATTCTGCTGACAGTTGTCACAATTTTAGGTTAGATTACTGTTAATAATTTCGTTGCTAACCATTTCTATTCAAATTATTTTATGTACTAACCTTATACGTACCTATGTCATATAAAGACAATAAATAATAGTGAGCCGAATTCACGATTTAAAATATACTGGTTGTGCCACTCTGCAAAAAAACGAGGGTTCAAAGCGATACGTGTTTCTTCGTTTTTTCCGCTAGAGGCGCAACGTGAGAACGACCCAACTGACACTTGTCATTTGCATGTCATTTTGAAAATATTACATTTTATATCTTATAGAAAGGTAAATAAAACAGGTTTTGAAGTACATATTCGTATTATATGTAATGAAATATAAGTGTTTTGTTGAAAGATATTGCAATTAATGCAGAATGAAAAGAAAATTAAATAGAAAATGTGTCATTCCTGGATGTGAAACCGGTGTCAAGAAAACCATTGAAAAAGAATCTGTGTTTGCTGCTCCACTAGATATATCACTTTTAAAAAAATGGCAATGTGCAATTAGTAGAGATGATCGCGAATTAAGATTGAATGATGTTTGTCGAAAACATTTTCGGGAAGAAGATATTATTACCGAATGGAAATCTGGAAGCGTACGGTTCTATCAATTTATTTAGTTTTTCTAATTTTAAATTCTAACAATGTACCTATTGATTCAGGTTTCCATTAAATATATAAATTTATATTAAAAATAAATTCATTATGCATTTCATTTTTTATATTTTATGTAAAAATAGTTTGCTGTGGTAGGGTCGTTCTCACGTAGCGCATCTAGCGGATTATTCAAGGAAACACGTTTCAAGCGGACCATCAGAAACAATGAAAAACATAACAACTGGCATAACCAGTATATTTTAAATCGTGGCCGAATTTCAACGAAATATACCTCATGCTTGTGATTGGTTAGAAGTGCTGTCTTTGGCGTTTATTATAAATGACAGATTTTGTGTTTGAGTTATCAGTCACATTGCGCCGTAGCATTGCGCTTAACGTTACTTCATTTATATTTTTTTCAATAAAAAGAGCTTATTTTTATAGAGTGGCTCAAAAATGTTTTTGTAAAGAAGCCTTCATCATAGTTAAGCCGCTGTAAGAAAACATCGTTTTACATTTTTAAATATTTTCTCCTTTAAAATTCCTTAAAAGATAGGAGTGAAGTAAATACAGGGTGACACATTCTCCAGACGTCCAACGTTGATTCAATATAAACATTGTATCGGATCCGGCGTGTTCCTTTCCCTACTTCCAGTAAATTCCTTCTGACATATTTCCATTAAGGATTTTTTGTCTACAACTTTTTGCGGGATTTGTTTCCGTTCTGTTCCGCTGCATGCCTTCCTTAGGGGCATGCACCACTCCATTAAATGGCGGGTCTAACACCGCCAATAAAAAATTCCCAGAAAGTAACAAAAACACCCCAATATCGTAAAAACCTTTCAAATCACGTTTTTCAATCGAACAAAACATAAAAGGAAGCGCAGCACCTACACTTGCATTTAAAGTTACAGCCAATAAAACCCCAAACGCAGAGAAGGTATGTTTTTTTGGAATATAACTGCCAGCAAGGCGGCAAAAATGAATTATAAAACCTTTTGCAAATTTTTCAAGAGAAAAATGTCATCACAGTAAACAAATATCAAGGAAACACGAAAAAGCGGCTCTGTAAAGTGTAAAATTTAAATTCCTACACTGCTTTGACACGAATGTAATATGTGGGTTTGCTTCAGTAATTATTGTTCTGAATAATAGCAAAAGCAAAAACCAAGGATTTTATACTTTTATATATGGAAGTTTTTCCATTTTTAATTCAGAAAACTGTATACTTTTTGAAAAATCTGTTGTGGTCAGCACAATACCTCTCGCATTAATTTAACATTTTTTGTGTACAAAAAAAGAAAGATATATACTAGACCGAGCTTCCATCATGGCGGCAATGTCCTGCTTTGTGCCGAATTGAATAATATCGAGACGCTAATTCTAGTGTAAATTCTACAACATAATGAAAAAAAATAACTATGCAGTAACTTAAAATAAGTATTTTACATCATTTCTTCATTTCAAAATAAAAAGTTCAGTCGCCCAATAAAAAGTACGAACAATATTTAATTTACATTATTTTTACAATAATTATAAAAATGTTTTCTTCAGTTGTAGTGAATTTTATTTATTTATGTTGGCAGCTCAGCAATCTGTCATTTCTGTTAGTGAGAGTTTTTCAAGTTTATTTCTTTGGTTAGTATTTGTTTAGAAAGCTTTTTTCGCTATTTGTTTTATGTAGAAATATATTTTATTATTGAATTTGATTGTTTTCAGCCTTTACGGTATACATATGTCTATATTTTGTTAGTTTCAGAAAACATATTTTTCCTATTTTTAAATTTCCCGCCTTTCTATTAGCGTTTCGTTATGGCGACCATCGATTCTATTAGGCACAAACTCCTAACATTGTAAACTCGGTCTAGTATATATATATTTCCTTGTCTATGGTACAAACAAATAATTCTAATTATATCTATTCTTTCAATCTAAAGGAATCTTGTCCTACTCTTCTAAAAAGTTCAAGATGGCTCCAATTCATTGACGGGATTGGCGGTATTTCTTAAAGATATATGTACTACTTCTATTATTATACATACCTACTTACAATGAGTGCCCGTGAGGTGACGCATGGTAAGCACCCGCGCGGTACAAGTATGTCATCATCATTACCGATATCTGCGATAAAGCAGATTGTGGCACACTCAGAAATGGGTAATATGCCGTGATGATTTATTTATTTTTTATTTACTTACAATTTTAAATATATAATTAATAATTCAATTAGAAATATTAAATGTAATTCCCGAAAAAAACTTTGGGTAATGTTAGTAAAACTGTTGATTTTTGACACTGACATTTATCTTTCAATTACAAACATTTGAATTTGACAACTGGTTTCCTTGGTGTAGCGATTTATTATTTTATATATTATATTTTCTTTATCTCTAAATCCATAGAAGATATAATAAATTTTTTAAGAGTATTAGATGGAAAAAATTATGTTCCTCAATATTTGTAATAAAAAAAATAAATTAAAATATAATATTTAGAAGATTTTTTTAAAGAAACTACTTACTACTTTTGGGTGTCCAATTGTTACCAAAATCTAATTAGCTCTTCCCGGGAATGTTAGATTGAGGAAACTGCAGTTAAATATTTTTTAAGTCTTATAGTATTTGAGAAACCACACTCACACACACACTCACACGCACACACAAACACACACACAAACACACACACACGTCATCGTAAAAATGTTATAATCGGATTATAGGGACCTTAAAACGTGCTTATCCACTAAAATCTGGATATGCGATTTTTAGCATGATTCCAATATCTCTTAGCGAGAGGTAAAAAGTGCGGAATTCTGTCTTAAAAGGAATAATAGTCAAATAGGCATTTGAGAAATGTATTCAGTATTTGCATTAAATGTATCCCAACTATTGAAGAGGAATTTGAAACAAAGTGGATAGTGAATCTGGAACTACTCGTACACAAGTACGTAGTTATATATTGATAGTTATAAAATAGTTCTTGTGAAATGCGAAAATACAATAACTATTGCAACAACAATGCGGTTTAGCATATGTTACTCGATTATGTAACAATACTGAGAAGTATTCACCGTAAGACGTGCTATTTTGGCCAGTACAGTTCAATATTAAGATATTAAACAAAATTAAAAAAATAAAATCTTCAACAAACACTTATTTCTTTTTCATATTATCTACAAAAAACCTCTTATATTTGAAATCCAACAATCTTTATTTTATAAATAGAATTCGAGACACCCATTAAAATTTTATAAATTCAATGTAATCTTTTCTAAAATATATTTTAATGCTATGCAAATAGCAGTATCATTATCAGACTTCATCAAAGTGTGCTTTGCCATTATAAGCTTTCAAAAATAAACAGATTTTTTTATGGTGAGTGGATAAAATAATACGTCCGAATATTCTCATTTATATAATGTAGCTCCAAGTATGTTTGCAGATGTTGTTTGGATTGTAAAAAGCACTTTCCCAGTAATGAGAACAAGAAATGAATATCTTTATTTGGAAAAGTAACAAGAAGCAAGCACATAATTTGTGGATTTCAATAAATTTCAAGATTTTACCCAGAAAAATATAATATTTAGTTGTGTATCTGGAGCGGAAAGAGTTAGGTTGGTGTGTTGGTTTTATCAGAATAAAAAGTTGCACATATTATTTGAAATATAAAATTTGCATGTTAACAGTATAATTACAAATGAAATATTTTACATTATCCTAATTAATTGGAAAAATACGATAACGTAAATTAAACATCATTAAAATAATTAAAATGTTTTTTTGAACATGGGCCGCTATAATTATATTCTCGAAAATATTGAAACATGCACGTTAACATTGTAATCGCAAATGAGATATTTTTTACATTAGCCTAATTGATAAAATGAAAAATGAAACATCATTAAAATTTAAAAATCATTTTTACCTCCCGCTATCCTTGGTAAGGGAGGTATAGGGATCGTGCTAAAAATCTAATATCGAGATTTTAGTAAATGACCACGTTTTAAGGTCCCTAGAATCCAATTTTAACATTTTCACGATGATGTCTGTATGTGTGTATGTGTGTGTGTGTGTATGTGTACAGATTTTGTTGGCACTCTAACTCAAATACTATCATTCAGAAAATTCTGAAACCTTGTATTTCTACCCTATTCTAATATGGAAAGATCCCATTAGAGTTTGGTGTTAATCGGATAACCGGAAATGGCACTTTACCTGAAGCTCATAATGGTTTTTCTTCAAAAAATACCATTAAATGCCATTTTTTCGCATTTTGTCTTTATGAAAATTAAAGATTATTGAATTTTCTATAGGAATACATTAATACTTTTTCTATATATTTTCCAGATAAATTTAAAAATAACTTTTTTTGTAAGTCCCGAAGCTTAAGATAAACACAATTCCTTTGTTACACAGTTCATGTTTCAAATGAATGTAACTGACAGGTGAATGCCACTGTCAAAAAACTAATCACTTCAAATTAATAATAGTGACATTTTAAAAAGAAAATAGTAAATAAAGCAATAGTTATATGCAATTAAACAGTTTGCTGCATTAGTTAATACGTAGGTATGTATTTAAATTAATAAAATTTAAATAGCGGGAGGTTTTGTGTTGGCCACACCAGATTTTTTAAGTGGGTTGCTAATACAATGTTTGCTAACATGTTCGCTAACCTTTGTTAGGAGATGTACAATGGTAGTACGTTCTTTCTAACATTTTACAACCTAATAACAATGTTCGCTAACAAAAATTAATGTTCAATGAATAGACTGAAAAGTTCAAAGAAATAAATTTTATTACGATATTCAAACATGTAGGTATATTTAGGTCTTTTAATTGATTGATAGAATCCGTCGTTGGCACTTGGTGAAACTGTAAAACATTTTAATAAAGTAAAATAATTAGTACTTGGCTAAGTTTCACAAAATAAGTTTATAAAATTATGTCAAAATTCTTCTATTGTTTTTATAAAACAATGACTTTAAAACAACCGAACACCAAAACGTAAGTTTATTTAAATCAAATTATTTTATACAATACATGCAAAATTATTTGTATTTTTACTTTTTGAGTGGAGAACATCTATTTGGGCATTTATAAGTTTCTCTTATGTTTAATGATGATATTATCTAAAAGCTTCTAAGAAATTTAATTTGGAACTTTTCTTTTCTACGTGTAAAAGTTTACAGTTTTCAATTGAACAATTATGTTTATTTTCAAGAAGATGTATGGCTAGATTAAAGTCTGATTTTTATTTTCCCAAAATCTTATGTGCTCACATTATGAGAAATCTCCTCTCGGTCTGACCTATGTATTTCTAGTCACACTGGCCACATTGGATTTTATACACACCTGATTTATTTAGAATATTTTTTGTACAAATTTTATTATTATTATTATTATTATTATTATTATTATTATCATATTTATTCTTGCCTAACCGGCTTAGAATCTACATTATGTGTATTTTACAATAAATTGTGGTACTACATCATAAATTAACCCCCCCGTTTCTCTATGACTTCCTTCATCCAATCTTGTCCCGACCCTATATCGTCTAACAGAACCGTTTCTTTTCTTCCTTCTCTCGTAATTTCCCTGCACAAAATCCTTAAATGCCTGATAGTTTTCTCTTCTCTCCCGCAAAGCCTGCAACTCCTCTCATCACTTGATAGCCAGTATTTATTGTTTCTCTCTTCATTACCACATCTGAACCTGGCAATCATCTTGATGCTTTTCTTTTCATCCAATTTTATTATTGATTAGCTTACTTAACGAATTATTATTGTAATGCCTTCAAATTTCATTTTTATATCCATGTTCATTTTTCCTGCGAAGATCCTCGTGAAATATTTATTGTTATTAGGACCAAGTTGTAGGTACGGCATAAAAGTTTGTTTAGTAATCGATCTACATTATTTGCGTTATATCCGTTATTGCTAGCTATTTGTTTAATTATGTTTAATTCTTCTTTATAATAATTCTTTCGATAAAGGAATCGTAACTAGTCTGTGAAAAAAATAATATTTTCTTGATTAGATTGTTGTCCGAATTTAGAATTAAATGGGGTATTCCACCATAACAAAAAAATTAAGAAAATTTCAATTTAACATAAAGCATGGCTCAATAAATAATAGTTAAAACAATGAAAACATTTTTTAAATAATTACTTTACGAGATATATCACATTTACTAAAAGGGAAAATTGACGTCATACAATTGTTATCCTTCTCTCGCAGCGTACTCAGAGCAGTGTGTGTGAGAAAGACAAGTATAGAGGAAATGTGACGTTGCACTGATTTCTCGAAAATAAAATACTCTTAAACTAGGAACAATTAAGATTTTTTAATAATATGAATTGCTTCAAAACTGAATGAAGTTTTATTTAAAATAATAAAAAAAATTGAGTGGAATACCCCATTGGAAATAATTTTGAGTAAGGCACGTATCTAAAAGTGAAATTGTACCTACACAGACTCTTTTTACAATGTTTAAATTATTGAATATGTTATGAACCTACGATAATCTGCAAAGCGAACTTTAGTCATTGTTGCATCATAAATATGTAGTATCTAAGGTATCCAGTATATTAGTTAATAACTATTGGTAGCTACATAGCTCCACAACAAACTTCCAGCTTAGGTGGTTATCTTCGCTAAGCATTGGAGCTTGGAGCATTAAGTTTACATCCCTCGTGGATCATCGCCGCACATCGGGTGCATTCGCCGCACGAACAGCATCTAATTTCAGCAGTGCAATATAGTACGTGGGACATTGCGTTCATTATTTCAGTGCAGGGTAACTATTAATGACTCAGCTTCGAAGGAGAAATTAAGGTAATTGATGGAAGCTTCCAAACGGTAATTTTCCGTGAATTATTTAGATAAATGTGTGAATACGTTGTTGGAAATTTAACAGCTTTAAGAAAACCGAGTTTTCAGTTTCATTAAATGGATTGGAGTTTTAATAACTTTGGCACAGTTTCGAGACAATGGGTTTCGCTTTTAAAATGGAATTAAAGTATATCTACTAAATTTACATATTGGAATTTCATCATCAAGTCTTTACCTTAGGTTAGGTTAGGAGAAGAGGGAGATTCTAATTCATTTGTAGTCTTGACACTGTCCCTATAAAGACGTTAGACTTTAGGATTTAATTTAGGTTGGTTTAAATAGGATGCAGTTTCACAAGACTTTGTGTTGGTTGTTTTTTTCGTAAAATTTTATCATTCTTAAGCATTAAGTACTCGCGTGGCGTCATTTGACGCCACCGGAAGTTTAAAATATTGTAATTTTCTTATACTTTCTACCCCCAAATTATTCTTTTGTCATAGTTTTGAGATATATAAATGCCCATTATTATTATTTTTTTATGATAAAGTTTGAAGCTATAATCTTGACGAGGCAATAGTCTTCGACCCGCCTGCAGTGTCTGGGCCAAAAACCCAAAAAAGGTGTCACGTCTGCCCCAGACCAAAAAATCTGTTGTGGCCAGCACAAGACCTTCCGTCAATTCGATGTATTTTGTACAAATCCCATACCAAAAGGTCCTTGGAACAGATTCTATATAATATCATGTAAAATCGAACACGAACACATACTATTTTTTACAAATTCCATACCAAAAGTTCATCTGAAAAGGTTCTACAAATCCAATAAAATTATCACATAAACACACACTAAGTAAAATGCACTTGACACTTCCTTCATTTCTTCTTCAGCTTTCCCCTGTTTTATTAGGGGTCGCTGTTTCCTCTTCTCTTCCACTCATTCCTGTCCAACGCATCTTCTTCACACAGTCCTTTCTTTCTCAAGTCTTCTGCGATACAGTCTTTCCATCTTCTCTTTGGCCTTTCTCTGCATGTCACTTGCGAGGAACACTATGACATACCAATTTTAGATCCTATACTTTCTATTTGGTTTTGCACTTGCAACTGACATCTGTCAATTAAAATTTTTTGAATATACCTATCAGCTGTTTACATGATAAATAGCAAAGCTGACTAATTTTTGAAAATTAATTCCTATATAACGCTTTAAATCTACATCTATTGAATATGGAGGAAAATGTATAATCAAACCGTATAGAGAGGAGTATTTTCTTTAATATGTATAATAACAAAAAGTCAAAAAATAATATTTAACTGCGTTTTTTTAAGAAAAACTGTTAATAACTTTAAATAAGGGTACTTCCGGTGGATGTATTGTAACCAAAATCTAATCAACTCTTCATATGATTGTAAAGAAGAGGAATACGAAAGAATTATAATTTTTAGAATTGTAGTATTGGAGTTATCGTCGGAGAAAAATTTGTCACACACGGACACACCTACACACACACACACACACACACACACGGACACACACACACGGACACACACACACATACATACAGACATCATCTTAAAAATGGTATATTCGTATTGTAGGGATCCTAAAACGTGCTTATTCATTAAAAACTCATCACCGAATTTTTTGACCAAAGACAATACCTTCCTTACAAGGTGACGGAAGGTAAAAACAACTTGCATAACCTGCCAAAAACATGTCTGTTTGGAACATCAAAGAACCCATTGTAAATCATGTGTTCAATTATAAATTATATTTTTTACCTTCCGTCACCTTTAGGTAAGGAAGGTGCTGTCTTTGGTCAAAAAATTCGGTGATTTTACATGAATCTGTTCCAAGGACCTTTTGATATGGGATTTGTACGAAATACATCGAATTGACGGAAGGTCTTGTGCTGGCCACAACAGATTTTTTGTTTATATTTTTAAAATATTGAAAACGTAATTATATTGAATTGATAATAAAGTGTTTAACATTAACTTAATTAAAAAAAAAAATTACCAAAAATGAACCGAAAAACACCTAATTCCCGATTTGACATCATATGACGTCACGCGAGCACTGATGTCACACAGAGCATGCGAGTACTTAAAGGTTAAATTTAAAAGTGAATGGTAAGGTTTATAGGAAGAATTTTTATGTTAGTAATAATAGTAATTTTATATTTGATATCTCTAATCATTAACTGAAAACCATATTCTATCTTTTATAACGTAATTGTAATTCTGTCGCTGAATAACGCTGCAGAGCAAATTTCCCGATTAGTTTAGCAATTATTGATATCGCTAATAATATTTAGTTATCTCATCGAAACAATATGAATGCATATGCGGAAATAATAACACTGAACTGATATCGCAAAATAGTGTAGTACAAACCGTAGATAACATGCAAACACCGCCGTTTCGAATGAAGTTGGCACGTTCAGCGACACTATCGCTGTGAAGTGAGTAACGAGCAGAGAATATTGCCCGAAAGGCATCTATTTCTAATACATTGCCGTCAACGATTATATCTGATGAGGCTTAATGCTTCTAATGGCTCCGCAAATTGTGAAATATGGACCTGAGAACTACGTGCGATACAGACCAACAAGTATAAATGAATATGAAATATGGCGCCAAATTAATCCCAAACATCTACTGAAAGTTTGGGGGATATAGATTTATTTTCAGTAAATGTGCCATTAGGCACTGCATTACTTCCGTATATTGGGTATGACCTATTTGTTCACGATACAATAACAAGATTGTTATTTTTAAAGTATTAAAATAAAAATCTGTTGTGGCCAGCACAAAACCTTTTGTCAATTCGATATATTTTGTACATATCCCATACCAAAAGTTCCTTGAAAAAGATTCTGTATATCTTGTAAAATTGTAACACGAACACACTATTTTTTACAAATTCCATATACCGAAAGTTCCTTTCCCTATTTTAAAAGTGGTCGCTGTTTCTTACTCTTCTCTTTTAGACATTCCTGTCCAGCGCATCTTCACACAATTCTTCCTCTCTCAAATCTTCTGCTACACAGTCCTTCCATCATCTTTGTGGCCTTTCTCGTACTTCCGGCATTGAAAATTCCAATCTTGAGGCGAGGCTGCAACTGCAAGTCACTTGCGAGGGACACTCTATCACACTCACATATAACTTTCTGATCCTATACTTTCAACTTTGGTTTCACATTTGACACTGACATCTGTCAATTAAATTTTTCTGAATATATCTGCTGTTTCCATAATTTTAGCAAAGCTGACTAATTCTTGAAAGTTAATCTCTCTTAATGTCTCTATAACTATATCTATTGAATATGAAGGAAAATGTATAATCAAACCGTATAGAGAATAAGATATTCTTTCATATTGATAATCACAAAAAGTCGAAAAATGATATTTAACTGCGTTTTTTCAAGAAAAACTGTTAAAAACTTCAAATAAGAGTACGTCTAGTGGATCAATTATAACCAAAATGTAATCAGCTCTTCATATGGATGGAAAGAAGAGGAATAAGAAAGAATTATAATTTTTAGAATTGTAGTATTGGAGTTATCGTCGGAGAAAAAATTGTCACACACGGACACACACACACACACACACAACACACACACACACATACAGACATCATCTTAAAAATAGTAAATTCGAATTCTAGGGACCCTAAAGCGTGCTTATACATTAAAAACTCACCAACGAATTTTTTGACCAAAGACAATACCTTCCTTACCTAAAGGTGACGGAAGGTAAAAAAATCAAATTAGAAAAACATTTATTGACATATTTCATTTATATTTGTCATTTTTATATAATTATATATGTTTTACGTTTTTATTAGATCTGACTATGCTAATGTTATAGCGAAACTAGTTATCTAATACAAAAATCTGTTGTGGCCAGCACAAGACCTCTCGCCATTTCCATATTAGGCTAAGTATATAAGTATTGTACATATTTGACAATATTATTAGAAGAACTTTAGCAGAATATTAGTTCTGATATAGGTAAGTTTAGTTGTTAAATTGTCTTATTTCAGACCAAGGAATCTATAATTTGTAGAGACACCCTGTATGTAATTATTAATAATATAGATAATACATTCATATTTATATGTTATTAATAAGTAGGTAAATTTATGTACGTGCAATTTGTGCATGTTTGTATATGTGTATGCATAAGCACGCGTACATGAATATTATTATTTACTTATTTATTATTACAAGCAAATACACCAGATTGTCCAAGTGCTACATGATGTTCATAATTAAGGAACATAATATACGTGTAAATATTTAATATGTTATCATACAAGTCTCTGAACACAGCAAATATGTACCGGCATTAATATTCTACGAAAACCTCATTTGAAATTCACATGCTTTTCAGATGTATTTATGTAAATGTGTTTTAGATAGATTATTTATAGATACATGAATGAATTTAATTCATAAACCTTTTGCAGAATATAAAAAACTTACATATTTGTTTCACATTATATAGAAAAGCTAATTTTATAGAAACAATTGAAGGATATTTCAAAAACCCGAACATGCTCAAAAATTCAAAATATCTAAAAAAAGCTACCGTTTTCAAAACCGTTAATAGGCTATTCCACCGTAATCAAAAATAGTAAAAGTTTATTGAAAATATGAATGATAATAGTTAAAGGATCAGGAAAATTATATTTCTTTTATTATAAATTATTCCTTCTAGAAAACACGGGGAGTTTTGCTTTTGATGATGCAGGACATGTGCACGAGTGTTTGAGCAAATTGGATCCAAGTATGACCACCGACTTTGAGAAGCCACGCCCTAATTCCACCTTAACTAAGAATATACTTCTTCGGGTGTGTCGGATCTGTTCGGATGACGTTCTAATTTCTTTGTTTTTATAAAATGACAAAAAAAGTGAAATAAATTAAGTATAATAATTTATTTTATATCTCTAATAATAAATTATAATATTACAATTTAAATATACATTATTTTGTAATTTGTTTAACATTTTTTCGTGGCTTGTGAACCACTGTTTGTTTACTTCTGGTATATCCACATTACCTACGTCACAAAGCTAATTTAAAATTCGGACCTTAATATCTTGCTTATTTGGAGGAATTTTTAATTCGGACTTTCACATGTGGTCTTATATTTTTATGTACTTGAAAAAAAATTTTTAAAAATTTCGTGGAATAGCTTAATGTTCCAATTTATTATGTCAATATAATCTTTAAATAAAATCAAAAATAATTACATGAAGATTTACAATTATTTAAAAAAGAGCAAGTCTATAACATTGTTACGATGATAGAAGAAAATTTAAAATATTTAATGAACAATTGTCTTGTTGTATAATATGATGTATTAATTTATATTTGCAATACTATGTATCAATGGTGGCACAAAATTTTTAAATGAAAACTGCAAAGTTTTGATAGAACAGGCCCCTATTCTAAGTTGGTACTGACGTCACAGATCCCTTCTCCAAAGTTTTAATAATTATTTTTTTTCGCGATCGCCCAGAAAATGAGCTCTTTCTGATCACTATTTAGACCAGAAAGTCCTTCTTTGCTGAGCTAGCTCGGAAAATTGTCTATAAGGGATCGGAAAGTACTTTACCGATCCCGGGACCGGTAACGCTATGTTTCCATGGAGATCAGTTGTTTATTTATTTCTTATTTGCTTGTAGTACAAAACAAAATAATACTTTTTTATTCTTTTTTCAGGATCGCAAAAAAAATATTGTACCCAACATGACCTGAAAGTGTCTATACTGGGCTCACAAGCTTCCAAAGCTCGCCTACGGCTCGCTCTGGAATATGTTTGCTCACCCAGTAAAGTATCACTTTCAGGTCTTGTTACGTAAATTACTATCTCGTAAACTACGAATAATTAATCAATTTAAAAAAATACGGGTATTTTATTTTTTGGTCTAGTATCATACATGTAAAAATCAAAATTTAGTCACATACCCCATTATACCATTTCATTTTTTATTAATATTCGTTATTCACAATATACATTCGTATTTTTTTACTATTTTCCTTTACGAAGCAGAGGAGAAACTATATGTAGGAAAAGGAATAGGATGTCTACATAATGAAGGATAGGAAGATGAACAGAGGTCCATCACAAGTGATAACGTATGAAAAACAGATGTCTAAGAAGGCACTTGAGCGGGCTTGAGCAGTTAGAAAAAGTTGCAGATTTTGAAGTTAGGAATAGAAACAAAAATTATTTACATACACATACACAAATGAGACAATATTTACAATACATATTTGTTATTAAAGTGTGTGTGTGTGTGTGTGTATGTGTGTGGCACGAGCGTATATGGACGTAATCGCCGCATAATCCTACTAATGTTTCAATTCTTTTTGTCTTATTCTTGATGTTATTTTCAGTCCTGTCCATTAAAAGCAAATTTAAAAATATGTATGTTACAGTTGTAAAAAGAATTAATTAATGTAATTTATTTATGTTTCAGATGAAAAAAAAATTCTGCAGAATGAATAAAGGTAGGATTAGATTCTTTTTATTTATTATTTATATTAAGTAGTTATTTTTTATCTAACGCTACAAAATTACATAAAGAGTTCTGAGAAAAAACCCAATTATATATTAATACCAGTTAGTGGAATTTTTTAAATTAAAAATGAGAAAATAACGATAAAATAGATTTTTAATCTTTTATATGGAGCTCATAACAATAATTGCATATAGCATTTGCATAAAAAATTCAATTACGTTTTTAATTTACATTAAATTCTACCAATTGCTATTCAGAGAAACAGAAAATGAATAAAAATTAATCCCACAAACAATGATAATAAATCCTTACACTAATGAATATACAAAGCTACAAAGAGCGAAAGCTGATTTGATAATTGACAAAATGATTTATCTCTCTTCCCTTGTTTAAAAATTCATCTCTCTCCGCGTTATGCTGGTCAATATTGCAGAAGTTTGCGGAAAGTTTCATACGCGTACGTAGGACATTTCAGGGCTGAAATAAACAGTGTAATGTAGCATGCTGCGGGAAACGCAATCCATTTATAATGGCTGTTGTGAGAGCTTCGTAGGGTTTTATTGCAGGACCACCGTAAACTCAAGGTACGCTGACGTGAATTGGCTTGCTGCAATTTGTCTTTCGGTAAGAAATACGACAATTAGGTTAATTGAAGGCTCAAAGAAATTGGACATATTTTTTTATCGCGAATATGGAGGCTCATTTTTATTAGCAGAATCATGAGTAAAAAGCTTTTGGTCATAACTTGGTGAAGTGGTAAGAATAATCGTAATATAAGGACGGTTATAAAGGAGATTTGCACATTTTAAGCGTCAGCCTCTCTATACAGTGTCCCACACTCTATGTTCAGTATAAGGTCTTATGGAGTACCATGTTGGCAAATTTACCTGCTGTTAGTCTACAAGATAGAAAGAGCAAAATATATGCCCAAAAAGAGATGAAATATTCTGGGTAATTCATTGAATATATTTATGACTGGTGTACTTTCAGTGTATCTAAACAGCTAAACAGGTGGGTGAAAAGAAAAAAAAAATAATAAACTGATCAGTTTAACAATTTACAAAAAATATAAAATAATACAAACACAAAATATAAGTAAGTTATAAAAACATAACAAGCGTAGGTAAATTAAAATAATTAACATTTAACTCTTCAATTTAAAGTAAATAATATAAAACATTTTTGTACTTAATTGGACATTTTACAATCTTCGTCAACAATATAAATTCCCTATGTTACATATTTACATTCTACGAAAAGATATAGAGCTACATGAAATAATTAACACTATATTTTCTACAGCGCATTTTTGTAACACTATACTTGGCGATTGGAGCAGATAGATATGATGAATTGAAATCCCTAATTTTTTGTGTTCCTCCTACGATACCTACATTATCTCAATGTCATATTGATGAAGAATATTTTTTTATGTTTTATGCTATTTATGTCGACATATTATATGATGAACTCATAAAGAGTGAGAGAGAGAGAAAATTATTAAGCATTATTTTTTATTTAATTTATATCTTCTTATTTGATAATTTACTAATATTTAGGCTTGATAGAAATACTGCACATATTTTACATAGTTCATAAGTCTTTATTTTTTCTTTATAATCTTCAATTTGAATTTATAATATTTTAATCTCTAATACATTTGATCGCGATTAGTATGACGGGCGGTTTTAAAATATTGTATTGAAATATTACTTATTACAGGTACAAATAGCTTCAGCATGTTTATTACACCCCGGTTCCAATGCATCTTTTCGCGCCCCTGTAAATAAAACTATTTAGAACTGCAGATAAATTTCAGGTGATTCCAATAAGCCCTTGGGTAAATAAGAGACCCTCATAAAACTTAAATTGTACAGTGTTAACTAATTTTGGTATAGCAATGAAAATTTATGAATGTTTCAATATTACATTACATTGAAAAATTGGCAACATGGTACAGAAAACCTCCTTAAGAATAACATTGGCTACCTCTGCTACACTGAAGATAGAGTGTGGGACACTGTATAGCGCTACTTTGGCATTCTTGAAGAACTATTCTTTTGGCATATCGTCGTGATATTTATTGTGGATTTTTGCCTATTGCACAGAAAAGACGGATGTTTTTTAAAACATTTTTAAACATGTGGTATCTGTTATCATGAATGCATTTCTGGAGGCATTCTACGAAGTTTACAAACACTCTTTCCAACATTTTTCTGTCAATTTGGGCGACTTCTGCGCGAATATGAGTCAAACAATATTAAGTTTTCAAAATGTATTATGTACAAAATTTTATCTAATTCAGCTAAAATAATTTTAAAATACTAAAATTATTAGGTTTTTCTATGAAAGCTCAATACGAGGTCTGTCCGAAAAGTATCCGACCTTCTTTTATATTTCCCCGCTGTTATTCTGCGTCATCGGGCTGGTGGCATCCTTCGAAGTAGTCCCCATTTGATTGAAGAATATGCTTCCAACGGCCTTTCTACTTTTGGAAGCAGTCATGGAACTCGTTTTTTGGTATTGCCTTTAGAGCATTCGTCGTATTAGTTTCGACTATTTCTTTGTCGTCGAATCGGTGTCCTTTGAGCGACATTTTTAATCTTGGGAACAGCCAAAAGTCGATGGGAGATTTTCATCATTATTGGCCATTTCCAAATTGTCCTGAGCGATTTCAAGGCGAAGGTTTTTCTGCTCCACCGTTAGCAATTTCGGAATGAATTTCGCACACACACGAACCATTTGCAAATTCTCAGTTAAAATCTTACAAACACTAGTTTTCAGTATTCCCAGATCATATTCTAGTTCTCGCACAGTCAATCGACGATCTTCATTGATCGCAAGTTGCACACGTTCGATATTATGCGGTGTTTTCGTCGTTGAAGGCCGCCCAGAACGTGGGTTACTATCAAAAGATGTGCGGCCATCTTTGAACCGTTTATAGCAGTCTTTTATTTGTGTTTTGCTCATACACTCGTCCCCAAATGCCGTCTTCATCATTTCGATGGTCTCCACATAACTCTTTTCGAGTTTTAAGCAAAATTTAATGCAAATTCGTTGTTCCAATCTTTCCGTCATTTTTTACAATAGCAAAATGCGACAAACGTAAAAAACACTTTGTAAACAAACGCATGCTGCACGTAAACTAAGGCGATCCGACAGTGGCGTAACTAGAAGTTCAGTCGCCGGGTAGTAAAACTTGCTCTCGCGCCTATTAATATTTAATAAATCTAAATTCGATGCAAACAAGCACACATGGCTTAACATATATATACAGAGTGCCCAGTATGTATGGAATATAGTATATATCTCGGTAAATAACGACTGCATAATTTTTTTTTTATATAAAAGTTGTTTAACACTCTATTACTTAATTTCAATACAAAATTTAGTTTGCTTGTCTGAGGTCAGGGCAAAAATGGAAAATATCGATAAATTCAAACAAATTTATTATTTATGTACAATAAAATAATAACGATTTTTTATAACATTTGTTCAAAATGATCACGTATAGCAAGCAAACAGGCACGACAACGATCTGCTAATGCATTGGTCGCTGCGTAACAGCCTGACATTGCTCGGGAGATATGGTTTCGCAAACTTGAATAATTTTTCTGCGTAGAGTGTCCAAATTATCTATCGGTTCATCATAAACTCTTTCTTTTATGGCACCCCAAGCAAAGAAATCTAAAGGTGTTAGATCGGACGAACGGACTGGCCATGGTACAGGTCCTCTCCGATAAATCCACCGTTGTGGATAGTGTAAATTGAACCACTCTCTTGGTTGTCTCCCATAATGTGCAGGGCAGCCATCTAGCTGTAGCCAACAGTTTCTTTTTACTGCTAATGTAACTTCTTCCATTAAATCATTCAAATCATTATTTAGAAAATTGTAGAACCTCTGAATTTAAACGATCTGGCAAAAAGAAAGAGCCTATTAAAATATTTTCAATAATACCTAGCCAAACATTACATTGAAATTCATAGTGAAAAATTTTCTGTTTAATTGCATGATTATTTTCATGTAACCAAAGATGAGAATTTCTTTGAATCAAAACCATATCTCCCGAGCAATGTCACGCAGCGACCAATGCAGTGGCAGATCGTTGTCGTGCACGTTTGCTTGCTACAGGTAAATATTTTTAACAAATGTCATAAATAATAGTTATTATTTTATTGTACATAAATAATAAATTTGTTTGAGTTCATCGATAATTTTCATTTTTGTCCTGACCTCAGTGCAAGCAAACTAAATTTTGTATTGAAATTAGGTAATAGCCAAATCATTTACCTATAATTAATCTAATTATTATGTCATAACTTAATAAGATAATATTTGATATCTTGATATAAAGTTGATTTTTTAAAGTAGCGCTGCTCCAATAAGAAAAACATGAATACTCTGAAACAAAGCATTTACGGACATTTGCTCAAATGAACTTGTCACCTTATTTTTACCTGTTTAATCCATGGTTCAAGTTATGCCGTTTAAATCTGGGACACCTGTATATCATTTAAGCATTTGCACTTTTTTCACATTTACGAGCTTTTTACAGCCGGTAGGCGCCTATAGCACCTTGGCGCCGGGTTGCGACGCAACCCCTGCAACCCCTATAGTTACGCCACTGCGATCCGACCAAAACTGCGTCATCTAGGAAATTCGTAAAGTTTTACAGTTGACACTCGTACCCGGCAGAGGGCGCTAAAATTATCAGGCGCGAAGATATGAAGGAAGGTCGGATACTTTTCGGACAGACCTCGTATACATATTTCAAAATCAATTTACCAAGGTGTTACGGTGAAATTAAATAAATTTAATTTTTACCTCCCGCTACCCTAGGTAAGGGAGGTATACGGATCGTGCAAAAAATCGCATATTGAGATTTTAGTGAAGAAGCACATTTTGATGTCCCCAGAATCCGATTTTAACATTTTTTACAATGATGCCTGCTAGTGCGGTAATTGTTTTTTCGCTATCAATCGTTTATGGATTATTTTAGAGAAAATTACTTCAAAAAAACAAGTTCAAAATAATCCATTCCATAAATAATTGACAGAGGAAAAAAGTAATGCTAGTCAACTGCTTGCTAATTACCTTT
Organism: Ophonus ardosiacus; assembly: GCA_943142095.1. Lineage (NCBI taxonomy): Eukaryota > Metazoa > Arthropoda > Insecta > Coleoptera > Carabidae > Ophonus > Ophonus ardosiacus. The sequence continues at coordinate 7,331,313 of OW964826.1, forward strand.
AATCATTTGTTCATACTTCATCCAATCAAGACCCTCTTAAAAACGCTTGTACCATTTATAAACCTTTGATTCCGAAATAGCTTTAGCGCTAAAATTCTTCTCCAACATTTTAATCATTTCACTGCAAATTATACTATTTTCAACACAAAATTTATTGTTCTGATTTTTGTTACATTATTTTTTCATTGATAAACTATGCACAAACTGTTATATTCACGTGATAAAAAATGAACTTCATCAGAAACAAATAAAGCTCGAACATCAAAAATTCTCGTTATTTTTTATCAAACCTCATATTTCCAGTTCCACATCGATGTTTTAATAATGGATTTATGTATTTTCATGAACTGTTGAAATTTAATACTATGCCAATATAGAATCAAACATTATAAATCCTGCTATTATATAAAAGTAAATATCGCTCAAAGTTTATATCGAATTGTAATTGCAAAATATTAAACATTTCCCTTTGTACATGTGAAATTTTGATATTGAAATTCCTTCATCTGAATGAATCTTGTGAACAATAACAATAGCATTCTGCAAATTCCATTCTCATGAAAGTAATCACACAATTTTCAATGTTCGATCATTTTTCAAATGGTGCTATTCGCTTTGAGTTTGTGTAATTCCCTAATTCATATCACGTTTATTATTTATTCCTTCGGGATGAATTTCAAAAGGAATAAAGAAGGAGGAGCTGTAATCCGGAAAGGAGGCGCAGATGTAGACTCCGAGCCTGCTGCGAAAATGAATTCGCCAAAATGAAATTTCAGAATAAGTACTTATTTCATTGTATATATCTTATTCTCAAATCATAAATTTTCGCGTCCAATTTGCTCGAATGTTGATTTTGAAATATAAATCGCGAAATTAACAAATTTTGAGATTCATTTCATTTTATTAAAATTTGGATTAGAAAATGCAAATTACGTGGAACGAAGGGAGATTCTCTCTTCTTTATTACTTACTGTTACATATTTCTATTACAGTTCAAAAGTTAATTATGGTTAATAGCTTTATTTTTTGCTTGAACATATTATTATTATAAGGCATGTTTTAGTTGCTTTGCTATACTGCGCCTAGTAATGGTGGGCGGAGCTTAACGAGAATAATTTATGCAGCAACATTTTAAGGTTAAATACGAATCTGTTTTATTTCGATAAAATAATATGACAATAATCGAAACATTCAGACATATCTTTCAAGGTGAAACATTTTCAAAATCATCCATTTGAATACAATTTTGATTAAACATGCGAAATTAAATGAATAATAAAATATTTTTGACAAGTTGACAGGTGATGTGTCTTTTGTATTTATATTAACTTTATGGGGTCCCGTGGCCGCATTCCTGAGTGTCAAAAATGGGTAACATGCCGTGATGATATATTTATTTATTTATTAACTTTATACCTCTCGCTAAGATAGGGTGACCAGATCTTAGATCATGAAAGGAGGACACAGCAGACAAAAAAGGATGATTTTTAGTAGAAAAGGATGACAAAATAATAATAGCAAAAAACAAACAAATATTTTATTAAACACTTGAAAAGAAATAAAAAGTAAAATTTATTTGAACTTAACAACAATTTAGCTGGTCGACAGCGCGAGTACCGAGACTTAACGAACAAATCCGATTCTTATTAGACGGCAATGCGTGCGACGAATACAGCATACAGCGAAAAAAAGTTGTGTTCTAGTACTTTGAGGTAAAAACGATATTTTCATTATTTCGTGGAAAAGCCGGACGTAGTGTTGCCACAAGACCAAGACCGGTCTTGGTCTTGGTCTCGTCTCGTCTTGGTCTTGTCGAGACGAGACCATCATTTGGTCTCGACTAGAAAAGTCGAGACGAGACGAGACCAGCATCAAGTCTTGTCGAGAAAGTCTTGAAGTCTCGACAAGACTCTCGACCCCAGGAAACACACACATATATGATATATAATTATTAAGGATAAATCAAAGCACGAAGGAATTGTAATGTGATTTATCCTTGATTGTTATGTATCATATATGTGTGTGTTTCCTGGGACTTCAGATCAAAGGTATTTTTTTAAACAATATATTCTAAAAGTGCTTCAAAAACTGAAAGTATTGCTGTAAATACTGTTTGAAAATTCGAATAAATAAGAAAGATATTAATTTTTCAAATTTTATAATTTTCTACTTTCATAGTTGTGTTCCAGAAACATTAATTTATGTAAATATGATGTACTCCTTATGCTTCTAAATAATCCAAATGTAAGTTTTAAATGAATTTAAATTACAATGTAGGTGGGATGAAATGAAAGAAGTATAAATCTAGAATTCTTATGTTATTTTAATGCATCAATATTTTAATTAAATTAAAATTAACTTTTATTTTATAATATACATGTTTTGTACGTATAAATATGTTGATTTTAATTAAATTTTGTTTAATTATCAATTAATATATTGGTACGACTGGGTATATGAAATACTGAATACATCTTGAAAAATGTTTCCAATTTTCAAATAGCTTACAAAAGTTACATCTGTGGTGCATTCTTAACGTTAGCAATTAATTTATTATAACAAAAGTAACGTTCCCTGCAAATATACAGTATTTTTCTTTTATTTTTTAAAGAATTTATTGTGATTCTTAGAATTTTACGAAAATGCAGACAAAGATTTTAGCATTTGAGGGAAATTCCCGGTTTAAAAGAACCATATTCTACATTTTCAACAGATATACTTCCTATTCATGGGCGTAGCCAGGATTTTTTCTCAGGGGAGGCGAATAAAAATATAATTAGTCATATATTTATATGTTATTTATTTGCCAAAAAAATACACTTGTTCCAAAAACTTAAGTAAATTATAATAAACGTATTTAGAATAATAATGGTATATTTAATAAAAACTGTACGTAGTTACATAAACACAATTCTCTACAAAAAAAAAAACAAAAAATTAAACTCTTATTTGAAAAACATAAATACACGTGCTTAAATTTATAAAATTAGTAAAAAAATTAGTAACTAAGAAACTAAATCATAGAAACAGCTGATATATTCAAAAAATTGTAATTGACAGATTTCAGTGTCAAGTGCAATTTACATAATGATTGTTCGTGTTATAATTTCATTGGATTTATAGAATTTTTTCCAATGAACTTTCGGTATGGAATTAAATTTACGGAAGGTCTTGTGATAGCCACAACAGTTTTTTTATGTATTAAAACTTCTTTTACATGTTGTAGAAGGTAGAGATAAAAATAAAATCAAGGCATGGAGTAAAAAAGGATAGAATTTTTTGGAGATATCTAATAATTCTTCATATGATATTTCTTTCTCAAGAGGTTTCTCTTTCCACTTATGATACCATAATAATGATTCCTCTTAAAAATTGTCTATGTTATGTTTCATTTAATTCTTGTATAATACGTTTATTCTTTTCTTTATTACATGGTTTTATATTTTTAGGATGCAAAATTGTTAGATTGACTAAAGTATTGTATTCTGTAATATTTGGATTTGGGTTGGGCAAACCTACCTACTTTTATTACTAGCAGATGTCTAAGAGTGATTGTTATTGTCTGGTAATATGCAGCATTTATAGCATAGGTCGTTGTAAAGTTTATTGTTCCATTATTGGATTTTTACAAGAAAAGAAATGTGTTATTTTTTACCCAATTTTTTTTTATATTATGTTATATTACGGATTAGGAAAAACAGTTTGTTTTACACATTTGTGCATACAAAGTTTTAAGGAAATTGTTAAGAAGGGCTTGTACATTACGACTTTTATATTTACATTTCCTTTAAGGCTTTAAGTCAACGTTGATTATTGTTTTCAATTTTTTCATATGAATGAATTAGGTATTTATACAATGTATTTTAATTTTCTCAGGGGGGCAAGCGCAAACTTTTGAAATAAAGCAGAGGTTCTCAACCTGTGGTACGCGTACCAGGGGATGCGTGAAAGGCTAGTTTTGTTATCTGCCTATTAAACATTTATTTATTAAAATATAATAAAATAGCGAAAGAAGTTACTTTTTTGGAGATTTTTGTCTATTTACTTACTGCTTCATTTTAAACATATACATAACTGTTTAACTATTGCTAATAATTCTGTAGCTAAGGAATTGAAATTATATATTTAATGTTTACTAAAGAGAAACAACACTCGATAATATACGTATATTTTCATATTAATTATTTCAAGAGCTCAATTATCAAGTTGATGATATTCATAGAAAACTTAATAATAAATATCTCAAATATTATTTGGAATATTTGAATCGCGATTGTACTGGTGTTCTTAGAATTTTATGTACTATTAGATGCGATTATACAAAAATTGTTAATGGAGGCAAAGTCGAGAGTCTTGTCGAGACTCAAGACGAGACGAGACTGACATCAAGTCTCGTCTCGACAAGACCAAGACGAGACCACTCTAGTCGAGACCAAGTCAAGACCAAGACAAGACCGACCCCAAGTCTCGTCTCGTCTCGACTTTCGGCAACACTAGCCGGACGTAAATAAAAGCCGCGGACGTCTGGTCACCCTAGATAAGAGAGACATTAAAATCATGCTAAGAATCGCATATGTATGTATTAGTGAATAAGCACGTTTTATTGTCACTAGAATCCAATTTTAACATTTTTACGATGATGTCTGTGTGTGTGTGTGTATATGTGTGTGCATATGTGTGTGTGTATGTGTGTGTGGACGGATGTTGGAAGGACTATTCCTCAAAAACTATAAGACTTAAAACCAGTTCAACTTCGTATTCCTCAATCTGACATTCATGGTAAGAGCTGAAAAGGTTTTGGTAACAATTAGACAACCGGAAGTAGTAGTTTCTTTAAAAAATACTTCTAAATATTATTTTTTGAAAATTTATTTTATTACTAATATTGAAGAACATAAAATTCTACATACTAGACATTTAAAATTTTGATGATATCTTATATAGATTTAGGTATAAAGGCACTGTAATATATAGAATAATTGGATGTAATAAATCGCGCAGGCTAAACTACACCAATGAAACAAGTTGACATATTCGTATATTTGTAACATTATTTATAATGACAGCTAAATGTCATTGTCAAAAATCAGCAGTTTTAGTGACATTCTGAAAGCTTTTTCTGGGAAGTATATTTCATCTTTCTTATTGTTTTATTAATTAAATATTTGAAATTATAGGTAAAATGTATATATCCATAAGAAACGCTAATCTTGTTAATGTATTGGAAGAATCTCTGACATATAAGAACTTCCTCATGCAATGAAAAAATAGATAATAGATAATTAGAATTTTCTGTGTTCACAAGATATATTCAATACAATAAAAAAACAATATTTTGGAAAAGTTCTCCAACATTTTTTCTCATAAAACGACATTTCGATAGCGAAGTGCAGTACAATACTTATACATATAACATAAAATAGAAATGGCGAGAAGTATTGTGCTGGCCACAACAGATTTTTGCGTTATGTTATTAGTTTTTTCAATTATATTTATATTAAAATTATTTATTTCGCTGACATTTTGGCTAGCCTAATAATTTATCATGTACAAATGTAGAAGCAATGTTGCAATATAGTTATTTTCGTAACAAGTTATGAAAAATACCAAATATCATGCGAGTGTAAATTGACGCACGACGCGTAGCGGAGTGCAAGTCAATATACACGAGCTAAGATATTTGTATTTTATACAAGTTATGAACATTATTTTTTAGAAGAGCTTAAATAAATTTTATTTTTTTACAAAACTGAAATTTAGGTTCAGCTGACAAATGAATAATGCATACATATAGCCAGAAAATATTGACATAGTAACCTAGCAAGCGTGTCAACTATTACGATATGAAATATATCGTAACACTAATGTCATAAGCTCAACTTTCAGTGTTAGGATACTACGTTGATATGTCATATTTATCACAATGGTCGTCTAAAAACATAATATTGTGAGAGTTTGAAATTGTCTCGCATTTGCACATATCACAAGCCAGGAAATGTTGTCCCTATGTCCCTATACCATACTACACTGCATTCTTATAACAGACATAGTATAGAAACTCAACCTGCTATGCAACATGTAGCTTATGGATAATGGTACCAGGAAACTGATCCTGAAGCTGTAACAAGCTTCACTTGAAACCTGAAACTACTTCCAGAGAAAGTTAGAGCCATGCCATTTTACAAAAGTGACTACCGCTACTATACAACTAAGTATAATGGGCTCCGCCAACATTGTAATCAATAATTGTAAAATTGGTTATTTATATTAATACTAGCCATTAAAATTAAAACTGTATAATAGGTAATATTATGTAATATATTAAAAATACAAGTTTTTAAAATTTTGGATATTTTAAGCTTTTTACATATACTCAATTGAAAATTATACTTCTTCAAATGGCCGGGTTTATAACACTACAGATAATTTACTTCCAAAGTAAATAAAATTTATGCCCATATTCATAAATAGGTACTCGGAAAATTATAATTATTATCCAGTAAAAGCAGACTACACTGAAAGAAAAATCGGAATGTAACTTGTCAAGTTTGCTACTATTTCTCAAAAATTTTAACGAGCCGTTTTGAAAATTTACGAGTATTTATGAATAAGAGCATCATTCTTCCAAATGACAGTCGTACTTTTGACAGCAATATTATACATGCTATACAGGGAATTTATTTTAACATGCAACATATGGTCAGTCACTTCCATGGTTACTCACTATTGTCAAAAAATTACAGCAATGTAATATTTGTCCATTTTAAAGTGCAACATTCAAAATTTGTAGTTTTGTATTATCGAAACTAATTTCCAATAAATTAGCCTACATACAATTAACAAAAAATCAAAACATGAATGTTGCACATCTTAACAAACTTTAGCTTACCAAAATTCATAAGTTTCAATTAATAAATGCTAAAAAATACCCCCATTCACACTGAGGCAATATTCTAGTCGGTCGTAATAAGAATTGACACCATTTGTGATATGTTTTGGAGGTATCTCCTGTGCTACAATACTATTTATAATGTTGCATTTTAAAATGGACAAATATTACATTGCTGTCATTTTTTGACAATAGTGATATAGTGAATAACCATGGAAGTGATGGACCATAATGTTGTATTTTAAAATAAATTCTCTGTGTATAATATTGATTAGAATTTGTTAATTTAATAGTATATTATTCAATGAGCATGTAATGTGGGCTATTACTCAGGAGAATGAAGTTTGCAACGCGAGCCGAAGGCGAGTGTTGTAAATCATTCGAATGAGTAATAGTCATTATATGCGAGTAGAATACTATACTTTTTCTACGACTATTCAATAGCAATTTGAACTTTTCTGTCTGGATAGGTATAATTAAAAATTCTTAATTGTTATTGTTTGTATATTTAAATGTTTATAATTTATAATTTTTACCTTTGTTGCAAGATATATATTGGTAATACCATGCGCTTTCATTATTATTTTTAATTTCAAGGGGAGTGATTTTTTTACTCCATAACCTTAAGATTTTCGTTTCAACTAATTTTCTATATTTATTCTATAATATCTGGCGGCGTATAAATTTATTCATTCCCACTATCGAAATTAATATTTTTAATTTAATTCATTTACATATCTTACAGCGATTCATAATTTTGACATTTTAACATTGGAAAAACAATTATAACATATGAACATTGTTCTGAGCCAAAGCATACTCGATAATATTGCAATTTTGACTAATGGATGATTCTGATTGGTCCTCCCGTCTCATTACTCACGTTGTATTATTTAATTTAAAAAAGATATATAATGAAGGTATTACTTAATGGTCATGGAAAAATGAATTTATCCAACACTTACTCGTAATATACTTGTTACTATGGTTATTTGAAATAACTAATGTACAACATTACTCACTCCGTGAGAGAATATTTAGAAAGTCACGGAGGAATTCTTACTGATTTTTGCGTTTTTTTTTTTTTTTAATATAAATAAAAAGCAAGTTTACAAAATTATTTTATTATTGAAATAATTTAACATTATAAAGGCTGGTATTATAAACGTCCAGTTAAATTTAGTTCCATAGTAAATTTAATTAAATGAACAAATGCAACGCGAATTTTTGACAGTAATATTTTAAATGTCATAAGAACATAGAAATTGATTCGAATTTGTTCACTTTATTAAATTTACTTTGGAACTAAATTTAACTGGCCGTTTATAATACCGGCCCTAAAACTTATTTATTTAAATCAATATTAACATTTATGTTAAATGATACTTAGGTTACTTATCTTTCAACAATGACAGCTGCCATCTACGGCTGATGAAACGAGTTTGTGGCTACTAGCATCGGAATTAAATTCAACGATACTGCTTATACTTATAAGTGAATATGTTTATAAATAAAGGAATTTTCACTTATTTTAATTTATTAATCACCAATTTATACTGAGGAAAGGAAGATTCCTTGTCTTTTATTCTATTCCAATTCAAAAGTTAATAACAGTTGACAAGTTCCAAGAAATTACATGAAGGTATTTTTATAAAGAATGGCAACGTAAGATCTTCAATCATATACAATCCAAAAAGAACAACAAATAATGAAAATTGTACGGCGGGAGCCATATGATATATACTTGCCCGCCAGTGAATTTCGTGTTTCCTACGTCTTTCAGATTTAATGATATATGTTTCAGAGCTTATTTCCACAAGTGTTAATGACGTGAAATAATAAAGTATGGCACAATTAAATTATATTAACTCTATATCTACATAAATGTGCTCATAAATCTAATATTTGTAATATTAATATTATAATTTGATATATGAGCAAAGTGGATATCATAATATATGCATAACTCTAAATATGTAATGTAAATTAATTAATGTGTGTTCTTCATTATATCAATTGATAATTTTGATTGTAATTCATTATTTACTTAACTATTTCCTGGCCCAGTTACTCTGTGCACATATTAAATTATTAATTGTTTATTGGCATTTGCTGAAACGGGTATACAAGTTTGTACTAATAATATTAATTATAGAAATCTCTTGTGTTATACACATACTGTATGCCCAAATGTCCACAATGAGGTTATCTATCTATCCCACATTTTCAAATATTTGTTTTCCGATGTGGTAACCGTAGCAAAACTTTTTAGATACCTAATTGTTTTAACTTCCGCTTCAAAATATACCAAAAATGCTCATTTGGATCGTGATCTAGTGACTTTACGGGCCAGCAGAGGCGTAAATAGCCTATGGCCGATATGGCCGCAGCCATAGGCGCCTTATTAGAAAGGCGCGCAAATGATTAAATTACGACGATTGATATTGTGATAGAATTTTGAATTACATGTCATACTTTCTATATCGACTGTACTCAACATAGTTCCCCGCATGAGATATGTCCCATGCTAACTTCAGACCAAGACTGTATGTTATAACAAATACGCATAGAGTTATAAAATATATATATACATAGAGGGCGCCTAAACACTCAAAGCTGATGTCATGCGGGGTAAGCTTGTGTTTGTACGGCGGCCATCTTGGGAAGATCAAGTGTATATAAGCGTTCTCTGGTTATTTGATTATTTTACGTTAATAATCGATTTTAATTTGTGTTATTTGAATGTGAAACGTTTGTAATTACATGTCAACGACTTGTGCCTTCGGTTGTAATAACCGAATGTCCGTAAAAACTTTAAAACAAGAAAAAGAAAAGGAAAAAGCGATGACAATTCACAAGTAAGTATTATTTTACTTATACATATTATTAATGTTTAGTTCATATAATTTATTGTATTTTTTTACATATTTCATGTAAAAATATTAACTTATTTTTTGTAATAAATATGTTTGTACTTCGTATTTATTTGTATTGTAAACATCATAAATATATATTTTTATATGAAATTTCTAGCCTCAAATTATTTGCCTATTCGGTACCTAGTTTTTGTAAGTTTCTATCTCAATCATTACAATTGTCATAAAATTCGAACAGTTTAATTTCTATAAAAAATATTTTATTAAAGTTTAATCGCAATACACTTCAAATTGAAGATTTTTACAATTTTTTGGTTCTTCCAAATTTAAATTTAATTAATTTTAATACATTTCTTACTGAATTAAAGCTTGCTAATTACAAATAGCTTCAATTTCTGTTACGTTATTGTATTTTTGTAACAAAACTGAAGAAAGCGCGCTTAAATACATTATAACGTTGATCGTCCCAAGATGGCGGCCACGAGATTCCCCTTCCGTCTCATGGCGACAAAAACTCTGTCCACATCTGTACTTTACGTTCTCTCTAGTCCTATTCTATACTCTAAGCAAATACGTATGCGTCATTTTGAATAGCTGTCACATTTCTAGCGGTAAATACGAAATGTGACAGCTATTCAAACTAGCGCATGCGCACTGTATTATGAAATTTAAGAATGGGTTTGCAGGTTGCGCCGAATTTGTTGCCATTTGTATTTACCGCTAGAAAAAAATGTGACAACTATTCAAACTGACGCATGCGTACTGCGTTGTACAATACAGTGTGAAGTTAGCATGGGACAGATAAGATAAGATAGAGTCTGAAGGGTCTGAAGTAAGTAAGGGACAAAACATATGATTTTAACTAAGAGTTATAAAAACAAAACTGAAACAAAATGAACTGTCAAATGACAGATTTATCATTGCTGTAAGGTTTTTTTTGCCATGCTTGAATACTATTATATATAGATCTTATTATTTTACACGCGTGTACTTATAAAAGGCGCATTTTTGGTGGCTGGCCATAGGCGCCTTAATTGCTAGTTACGTCTCTGCGGGCCAGACAATACATTCATATCTTTTTACCTTCGGCTACCCTTAGTAAGGGAGGTATAAGGATCGTGCTAAAAATCGCATGTCGAGATTTTGATAAATGAACATGTTTTAAGGTCCCTAGAATCCGATTTTAACATTCGCATGATGTCTGTATGTGTGTGTGTGTGTGTGTGTGTGTGTGTGTGTATGGATTTTGTCAATGCTCTCAAATACTACTCATAAAATTCTGAAACCTTTTATTATTACCTTGTTCTAATATGAAAAGAAGCTATTAGATTTTGGTGTAAATCAGATAACCGGAAATGGCACTTTACTTGAAGCTCAAAATGGTTTTTCTTCGAAAAGAAACATTTACAGCCCGATTCACAAAAAGGTTTAAGCTAATCCTCATTTTTGGATTAGCGAATTCTACTCTAATTTTGACACTTTATAACTTAAAATATAGTCTAATCTATTCCTAGTATCTACCGGAATAGAATAGAATTCACTAATCCAAAAATGAGGATTAGCTTAACCTTTTTTGTGAATCGGGCTGTAAATGTAATTTTTTCGCAATTTATGTTATTATAAAAAAATAAAGATTATTAAATTTTCTACAGGTATGGATTCAAACTTTTTATATATATTTTATAGATAATTATATAAAATAATCTATTTTATAAATCCCGGAGCCTATGTTTTAAACATAAACACAATTCCTTAGTTACATAGTTCAAATTTCAAATGTATGTAACTGACAGATAAATGTCACTCTCAAAGAACCTATCATTTCAAATTATTAACCAAGTAACGTTTTAAAAAGAAAATTGCTTTTGTTTTTCAAAAAACTCAAGTAATTGGACCAAGTTAAATGTAGCTACCTTGGCCAATTTTTTGTAACTAATAGAAATTGAGAAAAATGTTTCACATAAAATTTTGTTTTTTATAGTCTATTTACAAAAGTTTGTTCGATCACTATCTTTTTTTTTTTTTTAAACCTCTCAACAGGATTAAATCCCAATTACTGAGTAGGTTCACATACACAAACATCCATGCCTTAGTGGGATTCGAACCCAGAACCCCGAGGATACTCATGACTAAGAGCCGTTGCTCTAACCATTGAGCCACCGGAGCCGACATTTTGTCAATTTTATCTTGATTAAGCTTTTTTTTATTCATTTTCAGTACTACCCTCAAGAAAATTTACCCTTAATTTAATTCTTCTTTATTAATTTTGTAAGTGTTTTTAAAAATAACTTTTAACTCTAATAATGAAATGAGCATTTCTTCCTCGATGTTATTTCACTACAATATGTTTAATTAGCAAAAAACAAAATTTATCTCTGTTGGGCGAATTTCGTAAGAAAATTTGATCGCGCGCAAATAACCGCAATAAGATTAAGGCTGTTGCTGTATTCCAGTCACATCAGTAGCCACATTGGCGGGCGGCAGCCGAAAGTCGGCGACTTCGAACGCGCAAAAGAAATGTTTCTTTTGCCAAAGACGATGGGAATTAAGTTAGCTGCAAGCGACTACATGATATAGAAGCTATTCATTCGAATAGGCTAAGAAATACGAGAAAACAGGCCATGAAATTTTGCCCGAATCCTGTAAATCGAAAATTGGGCCATCGACGTTAAACATGGGAAATCAGTTTTTGCGCAAACATTACCTAATTATTTTATGCAAAAATACTTCAAATAAAAGTTAGAGTGATTTAAAATCTGCATCTAACTCATGTAAAACGATTTTAGCTATTCATATAAACGTAAAAATTAATTATAAACTTACAGTTTTTATGAGCTTTTAGTCTAGGCGGCCATGGATTTGTGATCAAAAATAAACAAATGCGTTGATTTTAACTGTCAATTAGAACTAAACCCGTTGACCATTTTATATTTTGTGTCAATTTACTACTCTAATCCAAATTTAATTCTAATGGGGGATTACACCATTTTTTTTTTATAATTTCATCTGAAAATATTAGGAAAACTAAGACTATTGATGAAAATCCGGTAAAAAAATTCCTATTAATAAGCGAGTTATAGTCTCCCGAATTTTGAAAAGATTGACGTGACGTCACATTTATGTGTTTTTATATCAAACTGTTTTCATCATGGACCTAAATGTTCTTGAAATATATGCTATTTTAAGTTATATTTACATAAAAATAAATGAATATTATAACACTGTATAAGACTACATACTTTATAATTACAGGTGTATTTAAATTATTAAATTTAATGCAAGAAATTTATGTTAAAATAAAAACTGTTTGGAAACTGTAGTACAGGAATGTTAGCCCCTCCTTTCGAATTTGAATTGCTTAACATCCATTGGTAGTAATTCCCACCTCCTAACACGCTATTTGTAATGCATGTATAGGCGATTTCTCGGTCGCCAATCAAAATATTTTCATATTAGTGTCCAAGCGCTATAACAAAAAACCCCTTATTTCCGAAATATCTCAATTATACCATTTCATTTTTTTATTAATAGTCGTTATTCAGCATATACATTCGTATTTTTGTACTTTTTCCTTTAATTCGATCGAGCCGTAATTCCCCATTGAAATAAATATAAATAAATATATCAACACGGCGTATGACCCATTACTGGGTGTGCCAATATCTACAATACACGTAGACAGTTAAGAATAACGCATTTGTTTATTTTTGTAACAAATCTATGGCTGCCTAGACTAAAAAAAGCTAATAAAAACTGTCATTTTTTAATGAAGAACAAAAATAATCAATTCATATATGATTTAAATACAGAGTTTAAATCTCTATATCTTTTATTAGAATTTTTTTGCATAAAATAATTTGGTAATATTTGCGAAAAGAAAAACTAATTTCCCATGTTAAACGTCTATGGCCCACATTTTTTTTACACTCTGTACAGAGTGTCTCATTTTCGATGCTTTTCAGGTATCAGGAAAAAATGAATGATAGAGCAAAATCGTTTGCACATTCCAGGGTCAACTTTTTTAAGAAAAATTTAATAGTCACCACGGGGATTTTCGATCTTCTTTTGTTTCTGAGCTACAGGTAAAAACTCGTTTTTCGCTCATTTCGAAAATATCTCATATCTTATTTATTGTGGTAGCTAGACAAAAATTGTTTTTACAAATTTTGTACTGTTTTTTAGGTAAAATAAGATGGCGTAATTAGAGTTTTTGAAAACTTAATAATTCTCTAAATGCAACACAAACATATGATTTTTTAAATGGGGTCCTATCTTGAAAATAGTATCATCTTTTTACTTATTTTACGAGCTTTTCAATGCTGTATAACAAGTCTACATTCTTTTGTTACACATGAATAAAAGACAAATTATTATTTTTTGTGGCGAAAAAATTAAAAATGATTAATAAACAAATCTATTACAATTTTACAATTCATCATTTGTTTATTTTTAATATTAATTTTACTTCAAAGGCAAAGTTGGCTGTGACATAATTCGAAAAAATTGGTTTAATATGCTTTTGAAGTATGAGTAAAACTGAAACAAATAATTATATTTGAAATAAACAAATGATGAACTGTAATAGAGTTTTTCATTTGTTTTTTAATAATTTTCATTCACAACTTTGCTAATAAACTTTCGCGCTTTTAAACACGGACTAAATTTGTGACGACACAAATTCATGCTCATACAAAGACAATTCTCTCTCACACACACACGCTTCACAACATGAAACAGTAACCTAACCTAAAAGTGTGACAGCTGACAGCAAAATATACAAGAGAGATGATTATTATTTCTTTCCATTTCTTTAAAAATACTACTGCAGTATAAGGTATGTAAATAAACCATTTATTTAAATAAATACCAAACCACACAATCATATTTCCAAATTAAACCGGTAGAGCTCGACTGTCGTATCCGTAAATATATGTCGTCAGCCTTTGAAATATTTGAAATTAAACGCAACTTTTTAAAAATCTTACATCTGATTCTAAAGACTTGTAAGATGTAAAACATACACCTACATATTTAATTTGACCTATTCTTTCAAGAAAAAAATAAATCAGAAAATGTGAAATGACCCCATTGGAGAAAATCTAGATTTATTATGTCAATATTTTTTTGGTAGTAATGTTTGACTCTTAAAACTTTGGTATTAATTGTTTGGCAATTCTATCTATGGTTACATAAATCGTTTATTAATAGAGGAAATCATTCATTATTATGAGACTGGAATGAAATGTTCACGGATCTAGAGTGGGCAGCACTAAACGCACACTTAGCATTGCATCGAACTACGAATCAGAGTCGATTTTCCTTTGTGCAAGCAGATTTCGTTTTGTTTATTTTTTATTTTAGTTTTTTAAGTCGTTAATTAAAGTTGCATGGCCAACAAAATATCTGGAAAGTCTTCCAATATTTGCGCAGTTTTATTTCTGTGTTTCAATTTAGAACCTGTATCGGGTATAACTGTAAAATTAAAGTTTTTCATACACTCAATACGGAACTGAAGATATTGTTTGTAATGTATTTTTGCTATATATTGAATTTCAGTAAAACAGAAAATAAAACAAAATTGCATTTAGAGCACAAATTTATTTTCTGTTTACCGGTTAACATTTAAACAAAAAGTTGTCGAACAGAAGTAGTGCACTTTGACCTTTACAAATAAAATAATTAATACAACCTTTTAGTTTATGTTCTGTATTAGTTATTTACATATGAAGGGCGGGAACGCTTGGACACCGAGTGCGCTGTTTTGCCGACTCCCATCGAGCAGAAATTGTTACCAACATTGTAAACCAAATGCACTAAATTTATTATTTTAAAATTAAATTTCATTCAATATACCACCATTTACTCTTCATATTATTAAGCGAAAGAGTATTTGAGAAACTATATTTTTATTTTATTAGAAATATAGTTTTTTTAAGGAATACTTTAGAAATAGCAGTGCACTTTTCTAAATTTCCCGGTCATTTATCTGCTGGAGACTGGGAAAATTATCGTTTAGGCAAGACTGCAAGACATTTCAACGAACCAGTACAATATTTGTACATTAGAAAGCAATCTATGAATGTCCAAATTTGGAAAAGGCTTACAAAAGACGAGTGTGTTAATGGGCCTTATGAAACATGTTTTTATAATTTTTTTCTATTGAAGTAATTTTATAATGAGATTTATAAAAATGCGACTTGTCAAAAATATGTCAGTTTGTTCCTGTGAATCCGTCTTCAAAATGTCAACAACTCACAAACAGAAAAGACAGCTGACGGATGATACCGTCATACCTTATCTCCATGTTTAATAGTTCTCTCTTGTTATTTTTTTTTTCTTTCGTGTTATATTTTTATTGGATATAATAATAATAATAATAATAATATTTATTGCACATAAAAGTACAATGGGATTTGTTTCAGCTACAACAGCTGATTTTCAAACAAACCCTGAAGTGAGTACATTTCACATTATATAAAAAAAAACACTAAGTTATTGTGAGAAACATATGGTACAAATAACAATTTGGCAATGTGAACATAGAGAACAAATTACATTAGATATTGATAAATAATTTACATAAATAGTACATTATAAAATAATAAATATATGATAAATAGATAAAATCAGATAGGTAAAAAGCACATCACGAATAAAATTTTTAAACAAAGAAAACAAAACATTTGTACATAACACTATAAAATAATAAATATATGATAAATAAATAAAATCAGATGGGTGAAAGACACACCACGAATAAAATTTTTAAACAAAGAAAACAAAACATTTGTACCGATCACTATAAAATAATAAATACATAATAAATAAATAAAATCAGTTAGGTAAAAAACACTCCACAAGTAAAAAATTTTTAAACAAAGAAAACAAAACATTTGTGATCACTATAAAATAATAAATATATGAAAAATAAAATCAGATGAGTAAAAAAAACACACCACGAATAAAATTTTTAAAGAAAGAAAACAAAACATTTGTACAGATCAGACTAGCTTCACTCTTGTTATTAGTCGAGCGTCAATGGATGCATTGCACAAAGTGAGAGAGATAGTAAAAAATGAGATGTTTTCAAAGCGCAGATGTTTTTCTGCGCATAGAGATGATAAAATGAAATAGTTGTCAGTTTTAAATTCAAAAAGCTTGGTATGAAATCAGATTCCTTAAAATGTTTACAACAGACAAATGCGAATTACTTTACTTCTGTATTAATTTTTAATGAAATTAACAACTTTTTTCTCATTTCTGGGTTCTTCAGAAATCTATGGTACGATAATAATTGGGATGACGCATTACAAGAAGCTACGGAACAATATTTTCGAAATAATTTGTGTTTCTTAACATATTTTACTTCTATTTGTGCCATAGTTTTGAGATATTTTTTGAATTTATAACATTTCAACAACGCTTCACAAACTAAGCACAAGCACATTCATTACATGACAGATAATCCATTGTTGCCAGTTGAATTTATTATTAAATTTTACTATTGTTTAAAACTTAATTTTGACACAAAATTCATTTTTCTTTATTGGATATATCATATTTAAATTCAAAATTGCAATAATTTATTTGTTTTGGCATTATTAGAATAATTTTTAATTAATACAATCTGATTTAATTATATATCAATTATGTGGCAACAGAGCATCATCTCTACAAAGCTTTACAAAAATATCGCTAGATGACAGACTTAATATGACGTCAGAGGGCAATTACTGTGCAATGCATCCATTGTGTGTTTATTAAAGAAAGAGGTTATTGGTACAGTCTGCAAAAAAATCTTGAATGTTATAATACTCTTTGGTAATTAATATCAGTTTTACAGCTTTTATTATTGAATTGTGAGATCCACTTTTTAGATTTACAGGTAAAGCGTTGTATAGTTTAATGCCAACATATTCACAAGTATATTCATAGGCGGAGGTTCTATGTTTGGGTACGCGAAGAGTTGTATTTGTTTGTCTAGTGGAATACTGTGAATTGAGGGTGGTGAAATTGCTGAAATTTTTCAAGACAAACTTAATAATTTCTAGAATGTAAATTGAAGGTACAGTTAGAATGCCTAATTTTTTAAACTGACCTCTACACGAACTCAAAGGATGTAGTTTTGAAATAATGCGTAATGCTCTCTTTTGTACAATAAATACGTCATATATAGATGATGGAGTACCCCATATGATGATGCCGTATGTGACAATTGAGTAAAAGTATCCGTAATAAATAATTAGAAGACTGGGTGTGTCAAACATAGAAGTTAGTGTTCGGAAACAGTAGCAGCACTTGTTAAGTTTATTTATTACGTAGGAAGTTTGCGTATTCCACTTGGTATCCTCATCGAAGAAAACGATTGTGATTGGTTGAATTTGAAATTTACTTTTGGCAATATAAAATATAGTTATATTCTAAACCTAAATTTCTAAATTTGCAAATCTTTCATAAACCATCATGCTGAAATCATCACTGAGTCGAATTTGTAGGGGTTGAATCTTCATTTCTTTGACCGCCTAGGGTAGCGAGGGAAGGAGGGGAAACAAATTTAATTGTCACCGGGAAACGAATGCTTCGAACTGCGATTAAGTGCGTGAGAAGAGTTTCAAATTGCGTGATGAGAACAGTTGTTGGGCGCATGTTTTTCCACCCCGTAATTGGGTAGTAATTATACCGGAAAAGTTTGCGTTTAAATATTTAATCAATACCCTCGAGAATTTCACAAAGATAATATTTTATAATAGCAAATTAGCTGACTGATGCTGAGTAAAACCCAAATGAAATGCAGCGGCACAAAAAGAGCGCAATATTACACTGATCTGCTGAAACAATTAAAAGAACCCGTAAAATAAAGAACAGAAAAATGGACCAAAGGTATGTTGCTTTTGACGACGACACACCCGTAAACAACAGGACGCATTAGATGAAATAACTACTTTTATAAGTATATAGGTATTTTTTTACCCCTCTGGCCTTCGGTGCAGTGCCGATTGACCAATGACAATTTTTTATTTGAGTGTTATAATTTAGGACATACACAAACATCTAAGCCTCTTGTGGGAATCGAACCCACGACTCTGAAGCCGAGCGGTGAAGTTCGCTTGAGCGCTGCCTTTACACACTTGACCAACAAGGCGACCTATATAAGTATTAAACTAAATATAAATCATGAAATTAACTAAAGAAATATATAAAAATTATAGTACAATTAAACGATAATTAAAGTAACCATCTGCAAATTTAAATTGACGATTTCCTACAAAATATTTATTATCTATTTCGGATTAGTTAAATGGGGTATTCCACCATAACAAAAAAAATTTAAAAAATTCAATTTAACATAAAGTATGGCTCAATAAATAATAGTTAAAATAATGAAAACATTTTTTAAATAATTACTTTACGAGATATTTCACATTTGGAAAATTGACGTCATACAATTGTTATCTTTCTCTCGCAGCGTACTCAGAGCAGTGTGTGTGAGAAAGACAAGTATAGGGGAAATTATAGTGACTGTATATACATAGTGTGGTCAACCGCCGCCATATTTAGGCAAAATGCGCGGGAAATTTGAATTCATATGATGTGATAACTAAACAAAATTCGATAAACAATTAATGAAATATCATGTAAATTGCAAACGCAATATTATTTATTTCAAAGTACACCACTGAATTACAAATAAAGGTATTATATTATATTTTTTGTATAATTCATTTCTAATTATACAAATATTTACATACGCCTCCCATAATATTTAATTTGTAAAGTAACACACGCTTTAAAATTTAAACTATACTTTTGAATCTTCGAAAAATGCTAGTTTTAAAATATTGATGAAATTTCCTGTGTTATATTCATTCTTGTGATCAAAATCCTTTGTTGTAATCAGCAATTTTACAGTTTTAATTTGCAAAATAACAATGCCAGAAAATTATCTGTTTGGCAGGGTATTTCTTTTACTTTTTTATACTAAATTTTAATAGTAAATCAGTGAAATTAAATATTGGCAGAACAGAAAAATAAAATGATCTTACCTTCTCAATTATTATTTCAATATAACGAGACTAAAAGAAATATCCGTTTGTACTTATAACTACTATATGTATATCAACTGTACGTTGTTTAGTACAGAGAACCATATTAATACAAATCGTGTTAATAATAACTTTGTATCGAGTTGTATTAAAGCACTTAACCTAATCAAACACTTTTGAGTTACAAATACACATAATTTAATTATTTACACTATTGGAATTATAAATATAGTATAGTTACTTTAAATTCAGATATAATTCACAAACAATATCTTAAATTCACTTTTCTGATGTAAACAACATTTGAGCTTGGCATAATATCCGCCATATTTAGGCAAATTCGCGCGGAACAATCAAAATCGATCCTCCTATTGGCCACACTATGTATATACAGTCACTATAGGGGAAATGTGACGTTACACTGATTTCTCAAAAATAAAATACTGTTAAACTGGGTACAATTAAGATTTTTTAATACTATGAATTGCTTCAAAACTGAATGAAGTTTTATTTAAAATAATAAAAAAAATTGAGTGGAATACCCCATTACTAAAGCAAAATTTATAAATTATACTAAATTATTAGACGTATTGCCCAATAAAATAATATCTAATTAAAATTAGACAATATTTCAACTCCTTTTTATCTTTCGTCACCTTTGGTAAAAAAATTCTCCGACCATAACTTCAATACTACAATTCTAAAAAATTATGATTATTTCCTATTCCTCTTCTTTACATCTATATGAAGAGCTGATTAGATTTTGGTTAAAATTGGTCAACCGGTATTTGAAGGTATTAACAGTTTTTTTTGAAAAAACGCAATTAAATAGTATTTTTTAACATTTTATGTGATTATCAGTATAAAAGAAAAATTTATTGTTTATACGGTTTGATAATACATTTTCCTTTATATTCATTAGCTATAGAAATAAAGAATTTATAAAGAAATTAACTTTCATAAATCAGCTAGCTTTGCTATAATCATGGAAAAAGGAAATATATTCAAAACATTCTAATTGACAGATGTCAGTGTCAAGTGTAATTTACATACTATATGTTTGCGTTATAATTTTATTGAATTTATAGAATCTTTTTTATGGACCTTTCGATAAGGAATTTGTATTGGTGTTTTCACCGTATTTATAGAAGAATAAATATCCTCAAGAACATGACTATGAACAACGTAGCCACGTTTCTTTTCAAATGACCGTTAAAAATCACAGTTGGCGTCTATATTAGCAGAGTTACTAACTGGGGATTAAATTTGTTGTATAATTTTCCAAAGGGTATATCCTATCAACGACGATACCATTATTGGAAATTAGGCGTCGTTACGGACTCTTATCGTACATCCATTAATTTCCAAAGTATCTTTTTCTTTGTATTTAAAACACCATCACCTCAGCAAAAGTAAACTCCGGATATTTATTACCTCTACAACCCTTTTTACAATCCTTATTTACGACCTCCTGTGTCTCATCCTTCCTCCCTAAGGACAATGATTCAGGATCAATACCCCCGGGTTGATTATTCCCAATGATCGTTATCGCTCGGGGGGTTCCGGGGCTATGCTGTTTGGTGGATTGCGGGAATTTTTTAACGTCGCGAGCGCGCCAAAATGAACACAGCTTCAGGCAACAGGACATAAGGAAGGTTAAGGATAGCGAAGAGGAATGAGAGTTAAGACGTGTGGAAAGATTGCAGTAATAGAGGGTTTATGAGGTTACAAGAGAGGATGAGGCTTTGTGATGTTACATGGTCATGATAGACTGACGAGAGTCTTTTAGTTTCTACTTTATTCGTAACTGTTTCACGTGTTATTGTTTTAATAAGGTGAAACATGGAATTTTTCATATGCATGGTTACAAATTTGACAGCAATGTGTGACAGGGCGGGTCCCCTAGGCTTCTAATTACTCTTTTTCTTCTCTCTTAACCCAACGATGACTTAATCTAACTGGTGGACACTTCACTTGCTGTATTGAGGAGGAACACGCTCTTACACTCACTCTATCACTAAACACTTAACACTTGATGATAGAGTTATGAACATATTTTGGATGGATGGCACACACAATATTTTTATACTCCTAATTTTATTTACACCTATTTACATTAATACTAACTTTAATTATTGATTTCACTCTGAACACAAACTAAACTGTTACATAATTATACTGTAACCCTAATTACGCGTACTCGCGTACGCGCACCAAACTAAACCGCCGACTACATATCTGTCCTGTCTGAGTCTGTAATCTCGACTGCCTTAAAACAAAGAGTTATCTCTTCCACAGGCATATCTGATAAAGGGTGCGAGGCTGTAGCATCCATAGCTAAATAACAAGACTGCACGTATCATAGGCAATAACTTATATGGTTAATTGTCAAAACAATAAATGCCTATGCGGTTGACGTCTAGACTAAACAGATATATGAGAGAATAATGATTATTATTTCTAAACAGAAATTTGACTTACAAAGATAACAGAGTTAAAATGTAGTTATTGAAACTGTAATTTAGAAGTTTATAATAAAGTTCATTACTTGTTATTTCACCATGCTCATCTTGCTACAAATGTACAAAAAAATAAAATAAATAAATATATCATCCCGGCATATTACCCATTTCTGAGTGTGCCACAATCTGCTTTATCGCATAAGTATATCGGTAATGATGATGACACATTTTGTACCGTGTGGGCGCTTACCAGGCGTCACCTCACGGGCACTCATTGCTGGCGTAGAGAGTGCACCACAGAGCTCACTTTTGTGCCATTTAAAATTCGAAATATTTGGCATCGGTCGGGATCGAACCCGGTTCCCCAGGTTCGCGACCCGACACTCAGGCACGCGGCCACGGGATCCCACAGTAATGTATCGAGCGTTTTTTTTTTTACCTCTCTCTAAAAGAAGTATTGAATTCATACTAAAAATCGTATATCTAAATTTTAGTGAATAAGCACATTTTAAAGACACTAGAATCCGATTTTAACATTTTTACAATGATGTGCATGTGAGTGTGGATGTGTGTGTGTATGTGTGTGTGTGTGTGTGTGGTAGTTGAAGGTATACAGTTTCTCAAATTATATAATACAAAAGCCCAATTTAACTACGTATTTCTTAATATGACATTAATGGGAAGAGCTGAAAAGGTTTTGGTAATAATTGAACAACCGAAAGTAGTATAGTTTCTTAAAAATAAATCTTCTAAATATTATTTTTTTGGAAATTTATGTTATTGCAAAGATTAAAAAATAAAAAATTCTCTATCTGATACATCTAATATTTTTATTATATCTTCTATAGATTTAGAGATAGAGAATTATAAATATATAACATAATTCGTTCTTATGAATCTCACAGCCCAAACGCCATGGTAACAACCAGTTGAAAAATTAAAATGTCATTGTCAAAAATCCAGATACATTACTGAAGGTTTTTTCTGGGAAGTATATTTAATATTTCTTATTTTATTATTAATTAAATATTTAAAATTATAAATACATTATATTACATATACCCATCAGAAATACCGCCAATCTCGTCAATAAATTTGAAGAATCTCAAAAATTTAGAGGATTAGGAGGAAACTTATTTATAGAATGAGTTAAAAAATATATGAATAATAGATATAATTAGAATTTTTTATGTGTACCAGAAATGTAAAATACAATATGTACTTTATCGCCTAATATGGAAATGGTGAGAGGTCTTGTGCTGACATTTTTTTGACAAATATGAACATTCTACTTTTTCAACTAGATTCCATGGAGTTATTTGGGCTGTGAGATTCATTACAATGGATAATTTTATATATTTATAATTATCTATCTCTAAATCTATAGAAGATATAATAAAAATGTTCAATGTATCGGACAATTTATATTAGGCAGTTTGCGAAACTTAGTTACGTATAACGTAACATGACGTACATCTCAAAAAATGATGTTTCTACGGTACGTAATCTACATTTCAACGGTGTGGTATTACCCGTTATTTAAGTGACGTTATGAAACCAAAAAAGCTTCAGAAACTATTTCTAACATAACGTAATAATATCCAACTGAAAGTCACGTTACGTTATACGTAACTGAGGTTCGCAAACTGCCTATTATTTAATTAATATTTGTAATAACATAAATTTCCAAAAAATAATATTTAGAAGACTTTATAAGAAACTACTTCCGGTTGTCCATTTGTTACCAAAACCTTTTCAGATCTTCCCATTAGTGTCACATTCAGGAAAACATAGTTAAATTGGTCTTTAGAATTTGATAACCGTCCCTCCAACATCCCAACACACACACACATACACATAAATATAAGCATACACACATACACACACACAAATATACTGTAAAAATGTTAAAATCGGATTCTAGTGACATTAAAACGTAATTATTAGCAAAAATCTGGATATGTGATTTTTAGCACGTATCTAAAACCTTTCTTATCAAGAGATAAAAAATCTGTTGTGGCCAGCACAAGACCTCTCGCCATTTCCATATTAGGCTATATATTTAAGTATTGTATTGCACTTCGCTTTCGAACCGTCGTTTTATAACAAAATATTATAGAACTTTTCCCAAATATTGTTTTTTATTGTATTTAACATGTCTTCTGCACACATATAATTCTAATTATATGTATTTTTCATTGTATGAGGAGGTTTCTAAATGCCAGAGATTCTTCCAATTCATTAACCAGATTGGCGGTATTTCTGATGGATATATGCATTTTACCACAATTTTACCTATAATTTCAAATATTTAATTAAAAAAACAATAAGAAAAATTAAATATACTTTCCAGTAAAAGCTATCAGAATGTCACTAAAACTGTAGATTTTTGACACTGACATGTGTCATTTCCAAATTATGTTATAAACATTGGAATTTGTCAACTGGTTTCCTTAGTACCTTAGCCTCTGCGATTAGTTCACTCGATAAATTATAGTGTCTTCATCTCTAAATCTATACAAGATATAATAAAAATTTTAAGTGTATTAGATGGAGAATTTTATGTTCTTCAATATTTAATAAAAAAAACCTCCCAAAAATTATATTTAGAAGAATTTTTCTAAGAAACTACTTCTTCCGGTTGTTCAATTGTTACCAAAACCTTTTCAGATCTTCCCAGGAATGTCAGATTGAGGAAACTGCAGTTAAATATTTTTTAAGTCTTATTGTTTTTGAGGAATCGTGACTACAACATCCAAACATACATACATACACACACACACATACACACATCCACACACACACACACACAGATATCATTTTCAAAATGTTATAATCGGATTCTAGGGACCTTAAATCGTGCTTATTCAATAAAATCTGGATATACGAATTTTAGAATGAATCCAATACCTCTCTTAGCGAGAGGTAAAAATATCAACCATGTGTCATATTTTCAATTTCGCTGTTTTTGTTGCAAAAACACATTACCCCCTATATAACATTGTTAATTAATATGTTATTAATATGTAATCCTACAAAACTACAACACATGTATGAAGCTATCACAATCATCTCTCTTACGTTTGTTTGGGATGTTCTCCTTTGTAGGTTAACCGATCTTCCAACACCACCGGTATTTTGTAATTAAAATTCAGTTTTACACATCATGTGATAAAACAGAAATACTTAGAGCAAGTTAGACCATCTTGTATGACGAGATGTTCTGATGCGTTAACGAAAATGTTTTGTTCACATTGTTGGATAATGAATAATTAAGCGCGCTTTGTGACGATCTATTTCAACAGTGGCGCACGTTAATATGTGGGGATGATTAATATTCAAGACTTTCGATTTCGCTGCAGTGTTATTAGAGATAATTACGTACCCCTAAAATCCGGTATGCGAGCAGATTGTGAAACTGGGCTAACAAGGGTTCTCAAAATTTTTAAAAGCGGAATGCCCAAAAATGGATTTAAATACGGGTGATAATAATATTTTTTTGAGTACCTATGTACAAGTGGAACAAATTTGAGTTTCTTGAGCATTTACTAACCAAAAAAATATATTTATGAACTTTTTTAAGGCCAATGGAGTGGGGGTTATTTTATAAAAACAATGTTATCCTTCTACTTTTTGACACAATACATAATTCTGAGCTGAAGAGCAGTAGAAAGAAGTCGCAGAAAAATAAAAGAATGAAGTGCCTGAGTGTCTGGTCGCGAACCTGGGGATACCGGGTTCGATCCCGACCGACGCCAAATATTTCGAATTTTAAATGGCACAAAAGTGACCCCTGCGGTGCACTCTCCACGCCAGCAATGAGTGCCCGTGAGGTGATCCCTGGTAAGCGCCCGCACGGTACAAATATGTCATCATCATTACCGATATCTGCGATAAAGCAGATTGGCACACCCAGAAATGGGTAATATGCCGTGATGATATATTTATTTATTTATTTTTAAGTGCTGTTTTTAAAAAGTTTTTTCTAGAAGTTCCATGAGCCTTCACTGACGTTTGCCAACACATAATAACGTTCATTTTTCACCTATATAATACCTTTATAATTAGAAATAATGAACCAAAAAGAGTTGCTGCACTAAACTAGAAAAAGCCATTTTTTTGTTTTACGTAAATTGACCCACCCACTCCTTTGCATCGTTCATAATAGTTATTTATGTATTAAGAGCGTAAGGAGGCTTTTATGGCCTGCGGCGGGATTTTGAGCCCGAGGCGTAAGCCGAGGGATAAAAACACGTCAAAGGCCATAAAAGCAAGTTACGCTCGTGGTACATACAAAACTTTATGCACGGACGAAAATTTTCAAATTATGAGTGTTAGAAAAATTGTATCGAAAAGAATTTGCCCTCGTACATCCAGTATAATAATAATAATAATAATAAAAAACTTTATTGACAAACGTCAAAGGCGAGGTTCAGCCAAGGCTGTTCTACCACCTAACCAAAACATTACAAAAATATTCCAAAAACAATTATGAAACAAAGATTCAAAAATTCATACAATACCGTATAACAAAGAATAAACTAAACTAAATTAAGTTATTAATTTAAGCTATGATAAATATATATACACACATAAATATGTTCCAAAAATCTAGTGAACTTAACTAATTATTAATTTCACGAAATATATATATATATATATATATATATATATATATATATATATATATATATATATAAACAAACACAAATTGTAGAAGAATAAGCCGTAAAGTTAAACAAATTTAAAAATACAAAACTAAAGTATTAATAATAGTAATAGTAATAGGGTATAAATGAAAATTAATTTAATTTAGAGCAAAAATAAAAATAATTATTTGAAGGTATGGAGCACACTTTTCACGTTGTTTTTAAAAGAATTGTAAGAACATTCTTTAAGCTCAAATGGTAACGAATTATAAAGTTTAGGAGCCAAATAAGAAAAAGAGTTTTTATATTTTACCTTATTAAAAGAAGGTACAGCGTATAAATCATTGCCTCTTAGGGTATATACATTATTCTTAAATTTTAATTTATGAATTAAATATTGTGGATAACCCGTAGTTCTAATTTTGTGTATTAGGCAAAGAAATAGTATTTTAAAGCGGTCATTTATACAATCAATGTTCGCAATAGAGCGATAGTGAGAAATATGGTCATACTTTCTCACATCAAATACAAATCGCAAACAACTATTTTGTAAAAGATTAATTTTTTGCTTATCGCCTTCAGTCAAATTCGGTACGTATACACAGGCTAGATAATCAAAAAGGGGTAATATAAGAGATTTGATAAGACACAGTTTGACCTTCGACGATAAGCAATTTCTGAATTGGTATAGTTGTTTTAATTTTAATTTAGCGGCTGTTAACTTATTAAGTAGATGTGACCGAAATAATAGATTTTCATCAATCAGCATCCCAAGACTTTTAACTACATCACTTCGTTCAATTAATGTTCCATTTAATATTATGTTAGGTGTATCACTTGATCCGTAAATAAGCAGTGAAGATTTGGATGCGTTAATTTTGAGTCCATTGTTATGTACCCAAGTGCAGAAATTTTCAAGATCCTCATTTATATTTACTGATTTATCATAAATTTCACTTTTATTAATTGTTGCAATTAGTTGCGTATCATCTGCATAGGAATGTGCAATACAAAATTTTAATGAGTTAGGTAAGTCCGCAACATACAATAAATAGAACAGAGGGCCTAAAATAGATCCCTGGGGTACACCTCTAACTGTAGGGAAGACATTAGATTTGGATACGAAGGATTTAGAGTTCATTGCTACCTGAAAATACCTGTTCGTAAAATAACTTCTGCACCATTGTAACGCTGTATTCCCAAATTTATAGTATTTTAATTTTGCCAATAGCAACCTGTGGTCCACCATGTCAAAAGCTTTAGAAAAATCAATAAGAATAAGAAGCGTAACTTTAGAATCGTTGAAATTTTTTAACATATCATCTATGAGATTTAGTAATGCTGTATTAGTACTGTGGTGTTTTCTAAAACCAGACTGAGTAGATGGTAAGATGTTGATTTCGTTAATATAATTCATAATTTGTTCCCAGCAAATTTTCTCTAGTACTTTTGACATGGTAGGCAAGATACTAATTGGACGTAAATCATCAAATGATGATACATTATTATTTTTTGGAATGGGTTTAGTGTTGCTATGAAAGCGGAGAACAACAGTTTATTGTTTGTTTATTAGTTATGTCATTTGAGTTTTATTTTGTGTATATCCGTGCTTTCCATATAAATAACAAAAAAATAATTTTCATTTTTCATTGAAGACAAAAATTTTCGATTTGTAATAAAAACTTTTCATGTTGCCTGTTTAAATTGTTTATATTGTAGGTTATAATTTGGTTTGACGTTTCATTATAGCCCGGCGGGCTATAATGAGGCCCGCGGGCTATAAAATGACGTTTATGATAAAGAAATTCGTGTATAATTCTCAAATTATATGTCCATGCATAAAATGGATTTTGTACGTAATTAAATTTTCTACTAGATTGATTATGAGGACTTTTACGCTAAAATGATGTGTTACTGAGCTATTGCGATGTAAAGTGGAAAGCAACTCAAAATTTTGCTAAATATGTTAAAGCCTTTATTGTGTTCTTCATAGTTTCCTTGCTATTAATCGTTCAAAATAACTTCAAATAAATAATTTGCAGAAAATTTTGTCCTCTACAGGTTGGCAAATAATTTTTTTTTTTGCGTTAAAATTCCCCAGAAAGAAGTTATAGGTAATTAACTGAAAAAGTGTCTATTTTCGGTGGTTTTTACAGAGAAAGCGATGGAGGGGGGATGGTGGAAATTTGGACTTTTCACTAACCAACCATCCTATACAACATACCAGAACTACCAACTACCCGATCTTTTGTACTTTGGTAAACAAAATAGTGCAGATAGTGCAGACACCAAAAAGGTTCGCTGCCTGTGCCGCACCCTATTCGTAACTGTTTGCATCTTATTGAGCCGATGAAATGATTGATGAAATGATCAGATTATAACTTGAACACACAAGCCTTGGGTATCGAAACGACATTGCTGCTACCCACGCTACTAATATATTATAGATTAAATTATAATAAAACTTGTGAATCCCTAAGGGTCGCCGAACCCCCGATTGAAAATCACTGGCCTAATGGATATTTGGATGATGTTCCTCGTAGGCGTCGTAAGCAACGTGTCAAGGTGAATGATTAATTTTGATTTATTGCTTCGAAATGACAGGTACTGAACATCGAGTGTTTCAATTAAACTGCTTCAACGACATTATTGCAAAAACTTTCATATCACCAACAGATTATCTTCAGGAAGTATGTTACTAAGGGTAGTACAAGTAACGTTAGTGCAGTAAGAAAATGCATATAGTTTCTTACATCTCATGTAATTAATATTTTGTAGTATTAACGTGGTTTGTTATGGAGAAGAGATTGAACAAGCACATACATGAACATTAACAGTAAATCATTTTCTTATAGCTACTTTAACCAACTAAAAACCCTGTAATCTATATGTCATACAAGAGGCGAACATGAAAATCCGTCTCGTAGGCGTTCCACATGGGAATACAGATTTTTTTCAAGAACTATCTGTCCCGTAAAAGTTTATTGATTGATTTACTCATATTCGTAAAATTCTGGAAAATAAAACTCTGAATATTTTGTATCAATATAATTTAGTTATCGATTAAACTTAGCAAAACAGGTTTGTATCTATGCGTTATTTCAAGAAAGGAGCATCAATTAACTGTCAGATACCTCTTTATTTATTATTTTACTTTGAGAGTTTACTTGAAACTCATTTTTACCTCTCACTAAGGGTCAATTTTACAATCTCCAATTAAGATTTTAACTGTCAGTTAAATAAACAAAATTGAAACGAAATGAACTATCATATGACAGATTTATTATTGCTGTAAATAATTCGATTCAATATTGTTTATTTAACTGACGCAGTTAAAATTTTAACCAGAGATTGTAAAACTGGCCCTAAGAGAGATATTGGATTCGTGTTAATTTTAACATTTTTACAATGTGTGTGCGTGTGTGTGTGTGTATGTGTATGCGTGTGTGTCTAGTTGAAGTTGAAGGGACGGTTTCTCAAATTCTACAAGACTAAAATTTAACTAGGTATTCCGTAATCTGACATTAATAGGAAGAGCTGAAAAGGTTTTGGGAACAATTGGACAATCGAAAATAGTAATTTCTTAAAAAATCTTCTAAATATTATTTTTGTCATATCTCTATGGATTTAGAGATAAAGAATTATAAATATATAAAATAATCCGTTGTAATGAATGTCACAGCCCAAATAATTCTACAAAAACCAATTGAAAAATTAAAATGTTTGTAATTGACAGAAAATTTCTGTGTTAAAAATCCAAATCATTACTGAAGGTTTTTTCTGAGAAGTATATTTAATATTTATTGTTTTATTATTAATTAAATATTTAAAATTATAGGTAACATATATTACATATACGTCAATCTCATCAATGAACACTAGGGTTTCCAATTTTCGGGATCGGGATCCCGTTTCGATATCCCGGGATGAAAAACCTAGATCCCGGGATTCCGGGCAATATATTTTTTTAAAATCTAACACTAGCAACAGAAGTAACAAAAATGCAGAAATACATCAAACAAAAGAACGTTTTTATTAAAAAATACAAAAATAAAAAATATTTTTTTTACGTTTAAGAAGTAAAATTTAAAAAAATCATCTTTGGTTATAAAACATAAAACTAGGAACTAGAAACAGAAACAGTGAGGAAAGTTTCATTCAAATATGCAATTAAAATAATTTTTAAACATAAGCCTCTTAATCCTCCATTTTCATATAGTGACATTTCTTTTTTAATTACTTTAAGCGTGTTAAGACAACCTTTTGGATTTTCTAATTTTTGCCAATTAGGTTTACTTTTAGTAGTAACAGGCCCTATGGCCTCTTGAAGTTTCTGCTTTAGGGTTAAAATCTGTGTCGGCTTTTTTTGTATTTCAGACAGAGGCATATCTTCGTCAGTGTCCGAATCTAAGATTATATTTGTCTTAAAATGTTCCGATCCCCGTCCGGAGGTAGGTGATTCCCACGTCTGTAACATATTACATACGTAAATTACCGGGGTAAAGCTAAATAAAACGCGGATAAAGAAAAAAGGAATAATGCATATTGAAATTTGATAAATAAATAAATAAATATATCATCACGGCATATTACCCACTTCTGGGTGTGCCATTATCTACTCATATGTAGACATCGGTAATGATGACGATATATTTTACCGTGTGGGTGCTTACCAGGCGTCACCTCACGGGCACTAATAACTGGTGTGGAGAGTGCACCACAGGGGTCACTTTTGTGCCATTTAAAATTGGAAATATTTGGCGTCTGTCGGGATCGAACCCGGTTCCCCCAGGTTCGCGACCAGACACTCAGGCACGCGGCCACGGGACCTCATGATCATTTAAAAAATCGAGATTTTCGGGATCCCGATTTTTAATCCCAGAATTTTCGGGGCGAAAAATCTTCCGGGATCCCGGGATTTCGGGATCCTGGATTGGAAACCCTAATGAACACCTTACTCATATACTCGAAGAAAAAATACCGCAGTCATACAATGGGGGATTACGGCTCAATCGAATTAAGGAAAATAGTAAAAAAATACGAATGTATATGCTGAGTAACGAATATTAATAAAAAAATTAAATGGTATAATTGAGATATTTCGGAAATAAAGGGTTTTTTTGTTATAACGCTTCGACACTAATATGAAAATATTTTGATTGGCGACCGAGAAACCGCCTATACATGCATTGCAAATAGCGTGTTAGGAGGTGGGATTACTACCAATGGAAGTTAAGAAATTCAAATTCGAAAGGAGGGGCTAACATTCCTGTACTACAGTTTTCAAACAGTTTTTATTTTAACATAAATTTCTTGCATTAAACTTAATAATTTAAATACACCTGTAATTATAAAGTATGTATACTTATACAGTGTTATAATATTCATTTATTTTTATGTAAATGTAACTTAAAATAGCATATATTTCAAGAACATTTAGGTCCATGATGAAAACAGTTTGATATAAAAACACATAAATGTGACGTCACGTCAATCTTTTCAAAATTCGGGAGAATAACTCGCTTATTAATAGGAATTTTTTCACCGGATTTTCATCAATAGTCTTAGTTTTCCTAATATTTTCAGATGAAATTATATAAAAAAAATGGTGTAATCCCCCATTAACGGTTTTAAAATGAGAAAAAATTGTTTCTTGAAAATCTTAATTTTCAGATATGCTCGGTAAAAAATCCCTCAAGTACAATATTAATTATGTTTCATATAAGTGTCATGTTATTTTATTTTATCTGCTTACGTTGCAAAACAACAAGAGAAATGTAGGAGAGTTATGAGGTAGGAAAACTTTCGCGTATAAATGTATGTAGTCCTTCCCTTTATCTTGTTTCAAAACTACATTGTAGGGAACAATTTGTAGGGCTAATAAAACGTACAAGTAATGTTTAAAATAAATGTAGGTCATAAAATCCCCTACATTGGCCTGCCGGCACAGTACCCAAGCTATTCCTTTGAGTACCACTCTGTTAGTGTTGAAATCACGAGCTACCCACCTATCCGGATTTGAATGCGGAATATTTCTCAGCGAGTCAGTGATTTAAATCGATCCGCTGCCGATGCAATTGATAAGGTTAGTAACGTTTCCCCGATGTCTGCAAAAGCCCCGGAAATAAAGCCTAATGATTTAATAGTCACAGCCCAATGCGTCGCGCTGAAAGGCCCCAGACCGATAAGTGAAGTAATGAACTCCCGGGGAAAATATATGTCGTCGCCCCGAGCCAACTGTAAAAAGACGCCGTTTAGGGATCGAGCAAAATAGCCCTCGGCAAAGCAGCCACCGCGAAATAACCCTATCTTCAAATAGGGTCCTCCACCGTAGTAACAAATTAGAACAATGGTCAGTTATATTAAAACTAGACCTTAAAACTGTATATTAAGGACTATCAAAGTTTAAAAATAGTTATTAGTTTCTAAAATAATCGAGTTTTTATTACCATTTCCTCATCTCTATATCTACGTCACACATTTATTCTATTCCAAATTCTTACTACTTTCAAACCTTCTGCTATCGCCTTTTTGAAATACGGTATCCATTTGCAAGTATATAAATGCAGAAAATAAAAACAATAGAACAACAGATATAAACCAAATAATACTAGTTTAAATTTATGATGCCATGACAGATTAAAAGCGTTGGTACGAAAGTAAAAGATATGTTGAATGACATAGGCTACCAGTGGTAATCTAATCTTGGACTATAATATATACGTAGTATTTTTATTAATTATGACATTAAATTACTTATTATCCACCCATATTTCCAATTATTGACCACAAGGGTTATTTTAACATATTTATACATTTTATAAGTGCTGAAAAAAAAAAAAAATTAATGTGACTTCAATTATTAGCGAAATCCACTGTTTATAAAAAAAAAAAATATAGTGGAGGACCCTAATAGATAGCAAAACTAATTGACTCGAAATCAGGCCGGGCTTCGGGTCGGGCCGGGCCAAAGCTCGAAATTGGGTGTATCCGGCATTCCTAATGTTGATTTTTATGTTAAGGCGAAATCTTTTATCTTGTCAAACTTATAAAAAACCTCTACATTATTATAACTTTCAACATTAGTTAACATAAGTAGTTAAAAAAGAGACCCTTCTAGTGTAAGTTTGTTATAAAAATTACATACCTACGAGTATTTAACACTTTGTTTACCAAAGAATTTAAACAACTTTTTCATAAATCTTATATAAAAAAATATAATAATTTACATAAGAATTTTTTATCTAACTTTGTTTCTGCTCAAAAATAGGACTAGAAATCATTATGGTAGGAACAAAAATCTCTTTTATTTAAGTATACGAGTAAATAACAATAATAATAGCAACATCACAATATAATTATGCTTTAATGAATAACCTTGAATTCTTGAAGTAAAATAACACATTTTTATTTATTAATATGTGAAGTATGTTGTTATTAAATCATTTTGATCCTTTTTAACTTCATCCATTTTTATTAAAATATTAAGGAAACTGTGCATTTGATTGAACTATAAGATTTTTCGGGCCGGCCCTAAAAGCTCGAATTTTCGGGCCGGGCTAAAATTAAAAGTCCGACTCGCCTCGATTTTTCAAAATGATTAGCCCGATTCGGCCCGATAAAAAATATCTTCGGCCCGGCTCGATGATCGACTCGAAATCGAGGCGGACTTCGGGCCGGGCCGGGCCAAAGCTCGAAATCGAGTGCATCTCTATTCTCAAAATACATCGTATGAGGTTTTTAATAAAATACTTTTCCGACAAAAAATATACCCATAACAGCTGAACAGATTGTCATGTATTTTAGTAAAATTTAATACATACGAGGATTGAAGAGTTCGCAGCCTAACATAGAGATGGCAGTACTAGACACACAATATTTTTTTTTAAGGTTATGTAATAATAATTAATTTCCTGACTATATGAATCGACTCCTATTTGGAATGTGAGACCAGAATTCCATTGGTTTCTTTAAACGACGGCCTATTGAGATCTGTAAATAAGAATTTTTTCAAGAAAAACTGTTAAAAACTTCAAATACGGGTACTTCCGGTTGACCAGCTCTTCATATGGATGTAAAGAATAGAAATACGAAAAAATTATAATTTTTAGAATTGTATTGTTGGAGTTATCGTCCCAGAAATTTTTGGCACACACGCACACACACACACACACACACACACACACACACACACACACACACACACACACACACACACACACACACACACACACACACACACACACACACACACACGTTCATACATACAGACATCATAAAACTAATAAAACGTGACCAAAAATAATACCTTCCGCTATGACGGAAGGTGAAAATCAGTTGAGATTCAAATTGAAAATATCTAGGTATGGGTTTGCTAAATGAATTTGTTATAAAAACTTCTATAAAGAACTTTTGTAACCTGCTCAGAGCATAATTAAATATTGTGTTAATAATTTTTAACGAAGCAATGGCTGCAAAAGCAATTAAAAACTATAATCTGCTTTAGGCGAGGAAGCAGTTTATTTTCTTTAATAAGTAAACAATAATCTGAGCGCCAATACTCTGAAATCAATAAAATCAGCAAGTAATTGTTTTCCTGGAACAGAGAAAAACAAAACAAACACAAATTAACTGTATACGAGGTCTCTAGAATAAAAGGATAAAGTTTCTCTAGCATATTGATTTGTCAGGAATTTGCGATAGTTAGAGAATTGCATCGAGTTTTAATACAGTTTCACACAAAACAACTCCGACAAAATAACTTATACAAAGTATGTTGAAAAGTTATAATATTCTAAATATTGAAAGAGCTTTCATAACTCATATTTAATAATTAAACAATATTTGGGTTTAAGTTCTGTAATTTTTTTATTATAGTACGACGTTTCGACTACTCTTCTAAATGATCGAGATTCTTCCAATTCATTGACGAGATTGGCGGTATTTCTGAAGGATATATGATGAATTATATGTATAGTAAGCGCGTGTTTAGTTAACACTGATACTGTACATACTTTGGCTTATAAATAAAACCAGTTTTTTTTTTATACCTATTTTAGATGTTGACGGAGTCTTTTCTTCGTTATAACAACAGCTGCTTATATTACTATTCCATTTAGATTTGTCCATGTACGAATTCTATATCTTTCAATAATTTTAAATATTTAATTAAAGATAAAATAAGAAATATTAAATGTACTTCCCAGAATAAGCCTTCAGTAATGTCTGGATTTTTGAAACTGACATTTATGTCAATTACAACATTTGTTGTGGCCAGCACAAGTCCTCTCGCCATTTCCATATTAGGCTATATAAGTATTGTATTGCACTTCGCTTTCGAACCGGCGTTTTATAAAAAAATATTACGGAACTTTACCAAAATATTGTTTTTTATTGTATTTAACATGCCTTCTGCACACATATAATTCTAATTATATCTATTTTTCATTGTATGAGGAAGTTCCTAAATGTCACAGATTCTTCCAATTCATTAACCAGATTGGCGGTATTTCTGATGGATATATGTATGCATATTACCTATAATTTCAAATATTTAGTTAATAAAACAATAAGAAAGATTAAATGTATTTCCCAGAAAAAGCTATCAGAATGTCACTAAAACTGTTGATTTTTGACACTGACATGTGTCATTTACAAACTATGTTATAAACATTGGAATTTGTCAACTGGTTTCCTTAGTGCCTTAGCCTCTGCGATTAGTTTACTCTATAAATTATAGTGTCTTTATCTGTAAATCTATACAAGATATAATATAAATTTTAAGTGTGTTGCTATCGCTGAATGTGAAACTAAACAATAAACAAAATGGAACACAGATCTTGAAAAACTCTGTTTTTAATTATTAAATAATTGTATTACAAAAACACTACAAATTCACAATCATGAAAAACATATATGACAAAAACAAGTGACTATTCGAAAACTGATATCTTTCTGACGTATATCGGGTATCTACGATATTTCTTTCTAACAGTATGACATTTGACAATTACTTTTTGACAATATGGCATTTGACATTTTAAAATGATACCGGTTTCCATACATCCTCCCCACCTTGAGTTGCGCAATTTTTCTTTTGTAGAGCTACTCAAACTTTTTCTAAATTAATTTCTAAATCGTTGAGTGGACTGGATTCTTTTTCGTCTAGCGATGTAACTTCTTGTTCTTCTATTTTCAGATTATTCAACGATTTATGATAATTCTTTGTTTCTTCGTCTGTTCCAACTTCTAACGGTATTAGTCGTTGTACTGGTCGAATCAGATCTCCGTTTGCCGTATGTAATTTGACAACTCGTACATTACCGTCTTTGCCTGGCAAAATTTCTTTAATTTGTGCCAATGGCCAATCTAAACGCTTTTGAATATCATTTCCTACCAATACGATGTCTCCAACTGACACAGTAGGATAATTTTTAGTGTATTTATTATGTCTCATCAATTGTCCTAAATATTCAATGCGAAAACGTTTCCTCAATTCTTCTCTTAGTCGTTGTTGGTAACGTAGTCTTTTGGCAAATTTGTTCTTGTTAATTAAATCCAAATGAGGGACACGATCATCTTTGATGTCTCGCAGAAACATTGAAGGTGATATTGTGACCACTTCGTTGGTTTCATCTGTCATATAAGTTAGTGGTCTCGAATTTATTATTGATTCACAATCACATAAGACTGTGTATAACTCTTCGTAATTTAAGGAAGCTTTCCGTAATGTTCTTCTTAAAAGATCTTTTAAAATTCTTACCAATCTCTCCCACCATCCTCCCCACCATGGTGCTAAGGGTGGGTTGAAAATCCATTCGATGGTTTGTGAAGAGCAGTACTCACTAATTTTCTTCCAGTCGATACTTCGGAACAAGTTAAATGTTCCAACAAAATTCTTTCCATTGTCGGTATAAATGACAGATGGTCTACCTCTTCGAGCGATAAATCTGCGTAACATTCCTAAAAACTCTTCAGTTGATAATGACGTGGCTAATTCCAAATGTACAGCACGGTAGACTGCACATGTAAATAGACATACATATGCCTTATTTCCAGTGGATAAAAAGAGAGGGCCGGCGTAGTCAATACCTATAATCTCAAAAACAGCAGCGTCCCTCACTCTATTTTCTGGGAGATTTGCTGGGGGCACTTTCATTTCTTTTGCAACAAATCTTCTACATGTAATACATTTGTTAACTACTGACCGTATAGCTCGTCGACTTTGAAGAATCCAAAATTTTTCTCGAAGTTTATGCATTACGATGCTCACATTAGCATGATTTAATTTTAAGTGTTCATATTCTATCATTTTCTTCGTGAGTAGATGTTTTCCATCTAAAATGATTGGGCATCTAAAACCCAAATCATCTTGACGATTTATAATTACTGTCTTCGTTCGTAGAAGTCCATCACCATTCATGACCACATTTAGTGCTTTTAGACGAATATCATTTTCTCCTTTGAAAGTCTCATTTTGACATAATCTGCATAAAATTAATTCGGCTTCGCTAAATTCTTTTGCAGTTAAACATTCATTCTTTAGTACAGAAGATCGCTTGCAATTCTTGATAAATCTGTTCATCCAGGCCACCATACGCACATTTTTAATGTAATCTGAAAATCTTTGTAAGTACCATGGAACTTCTTTTTCGCAGTTCTCATTTGCGTTACCCATGGTTACATCAGCGATTACATTTGTTTGTATCTTACATTTCAAAGGTGTTTTGCGTAATTCAGCATTTACTGAATCTTCATTAATTGATTCTTCAACCTGCGGCCACATGTCTGGGGAAGATTTAAGCCAGACAGGACCCTCCCACCACTTTGATTCTAGAAGTCGTCTTACACTGCAACCTCTCGTTGGTAAATCTGCAGGATTAAGGTTGCCAGGTACATATCTCCAAGATAGTGGATTAGTAATTTTTCTTATTTCTTGTACTCGATTCCAAACAAATACTGCCCACTGTTTCTCTTGGCGTATCCATGCTAAAGTAGTGGTTGAATCGGTCCAAAAATACTTTTCGTTGTTATCTACCTTAACAGATTTCTCAAAAAACAACATTAATCTAGCTCCAATTGTTGCAGCAAGAAGTTCTAAACGAGGAATGGTCCTCTTACTTTTCGGGGCTATTCTTGATTTAGCTTCTATTAAATTTACCTTTACTCCATTTTCAGACTCAAATCGTGCGAATATAACTGCTGCGTAAGCATCTTTGCTTGCATCAACAAAACAATGGAGTGTCATTTTCTTATTATTAGTGCAAAAAATATGGCGAGGAATTTTCAGCATTCTTAATAAATGTAAATCTTGTTGCCACTCTATAAATTCTTTCTTACTTTCTGGATCAACTTCTGAATCCCAATCCAAATCTTGTGTCCAAAACTTTTGGAGGATTAGTTTAGGCTTCAATAAAATAGGACAGACAAAACCCAGCGGATCGTAGACCTTTTGTACGGACGACAGAACATTTCTTTTCGTAATTTTGTCAGCGTCTATAGGTGTAGCGAACTTGGTCAAGGATAATGTGTCGTCCGCGGTGTCCCAGACTAGACCCAGAACTGATGTTGGTGTGGTTTGATTCGACATTGATGTGTAATTCCATCCTCTTAACTCGAAATTTGCTTCTAACATAACTGAAGTAGCTTCTTTCTGAAAAAAATTTACGTCATTAATAGTTTCTACACTTGTTATGCAGTCATCAACGTAGAAAGATTTTAACAAAAGTTCATAAACATATCTCTTCTTCGCTGAATCGGTGTAGTTTAGTGCTCGCATTAAATGAAATTCAATGGTTGCACTCAGTAGAAAAGGGCTACTTGAAACACCAAAGACAACTCGACGATGCCGATAAGTCACCATTTCTTTCTTGTCATTCCACCAGAGAAATCTCAAAACATCTCTGTCTGATGGTGCAACGCTTATCTGCAAAAATGCCTTTGTGATATCTGCTGTAACTCCAAATCTTTTTTCTCGGAACCGATGAAACATTCTTGGAATAAGTTCTATTAGATTTGGTCCAGTTTCTAGGCATTGATTCAATGAAGGGGATTCTTTACTTTTGACTGATGCGTCGAAGACTGGTCTTATTCTTGTAGTACTTCCTTCTTTTATCACATGTCTATGAGGAAGATAAAAGCCTCTATTTTCAATTTCACTTGCTGGGACCTTTTCAATTATGCCCAACTGCATCCAGTTCTCAAATACTGCATTATAATCATCTTGTAAATTTTCATTTTGTAACTTTTTAGTAACATTCATTAATCTTTTCACAGCTATAAGTTTATTATCTTGTAGAGCTGGATGATTTTCTTTCCATGGTAATAATATCTCATATCGACCTTCGTTGTTAATTATAGTTGTGTCATTAAAATTTGATTTTACTCTATCATTATGTTCAGCTTTAGATGCTGTTTCTATAGGATCCTTGATCCCTATTGTGTCAAGACTCCACAAATCAACAATACTGGCATCTTTTGTAAACATACTCATTACCATCATGGCAGCGTCTGTATTGGAATTATCGAGCAAATCTTTTCCCAGAAGTGTCCATCCTAACTTGGTCTCTATAGCCGTCAAACCATTCTCTAATTGAACAACTTTTCCAGTGAACAATTTTCCAGCAACATCTGAACCGATGAGAAGAGTTATAACATCAGAACATTCCTCGGAATCTGATAGTTCAATATTCTTCTTTTTCAAAATATCAGTTGAAGACTCGTACTTCGAATTTGGAATATTTTGACAAATAGTTTCCTCTTTGAAGGCCAGGTAATCACATTTATATTTACCATTCATGTGACTAATATGTATTCTGCAAGCTTCATGATTACGAGGCTTGGATTTAGCTCCTCCAAACAACAGGTGTACCATGGTTTGTTCACCGATAATACTATATCCAAGTTCCCTTGCAGTTTTGTCTAAAACATAAGATCTATGAGAACCTGTGTCTATTACTGCTTTCACAATTTTATTTCCGTTAGGACCATGCATAATAACTTTTAAGGTGGGCAAAAAGACTTTTGATTTTGAAAATGCATTAGCAAGACTAGTTTCATTGAAAACAGTTTGACTCGTGTCGATGTTATGTTGTTTGTTTTTATCATTTCTAGCAAAGTTTCTACACATTAATAAGCAATGTCCCTTTTTACACCAAGGACATTTTTCTGAATTACATTTCTTGTAACTATGGCCGATTTTTAAACATTTAAAACAACCACGTTTATTCTTTACAATTTCAACCCGTCCATCCAAAGTCATACTTCTAGCTGTTTCGCAATGACGGCTGTCATGGCGTTGATCGCAGAACAGGCACTGTTGTGTACTTGTTTCCTTCATAACCAGTAATCCTGCTGCAGTAGCTGTTTCTTGATATTGACCTTGGGATTCAGTTCTCTTTTTCCTGTTTTTGAAAGGTAGTTCGTCCTGCATCTCAAAACAATTCTTGGCTATTTGGATACGCTCTTCTCCTTCCACTTCTCTTCCTAAAAACACCATTAAATTTGTTAATCTGACTTTAGCAGTTATAGTTTCTGCTGCGTTATCTTGTGTAGTTAATTGTGACGTCATTGTTCTTTGCCATGCGCGTAAAATTTCTTCCGGTAAAGAAGATTCCACTAAAGGAAATAACATTGCAGCACACATGTCAGTTGTTACTTCTAAAGACTCTAACGCTCTCAAATGTGTTTCTAACTTGTCATAAACATTCAAAAGATTGGATTGTTTATTTTTATTTAGAACTAATTTAAGAAGTTCTCGTACATAGTATTCTATTAATAAATCGTTTTTTCCAAATCGCGACTCTAAACTCTGAACAGCCTTGGTATAATTTTTAGCGGTCGGGGAATAACTATTAACTACTTCATATGCACGAGAATTTTTAATCATGGACTGTAATAAATAATGGAACTTATCTTCTTCGGAGAGTGTGCTGTCATGAATTTTCTTGAACGAATTCCAAAATGGAAGCCAATCCTTTATTTCTCCTCCAAACTTCTTCAGTTCTATTTTCGGGAGTTGAATACTACTCATTGCTTCCGAAACTGTTTCAGACTGGGTTGGGAGATTTTTTTGAATAGGTTTTCTACTCAACTGGTCTAACTTAAATTTTGCTTCATAAAATTTCCGTTCATACTCATCAGCTGCTTCAATTTCTTTGCTGATATCTTCATCACTGCTCTTGCTCTCGATCATTAGCGATTGTAAATTATTACTCAGTTCTCGTAGTACAATTATTTTCTCTTCTATCAACGCGAAACAGACTTGTAAATTACATAAGTCAGGTGCTGCCTTGTCTCTTTCTTTCTGAAACGCACTAAAAGCTTTTGTTAATGAACTACGGTTTACGCGTTGAAGAGTTTTCGTTTTATCCATCTTCTAACTAATGATTAGGATCACTTTCCTCTTTTACACGATCAGCAACGAAAATACTCAAGGTCCTGTCACGGTCGCCAAAATGTTGCTATCGCTGAATGTGAAACTAAACAATAAACAAAATGGAACACAGATCTTGAAAAACTCTGTTTTTAATTATTAAATAATTGTATTACAAAAACACTACAAATTCACAATCATGAAAAACATATATGACAAAAACAAGTGACTATTCGAAAACTGATATCTTTCTGACGTATATCGGGTATCTACGATATTTCTTTCTAACAGTATGACATTTGACAATTACTTTTTGACAATATGGCATTTGACATTTTAAAATGATACCGGTTTCCATACAAAGTGTATTAGATGGAGAATTTTATGTATTTCAATATTTAATAAAACAAACTCCCAAAAAATTATATTTAGAAGAATTTTTCCAAGAAACTACTACTTCCGGTTGTTCAATTGTTACCAAAACCTTTTCAGCTCTTCCCAGAAATATCAGATTGAGGTTACTGCAGTTTTATATTTTTTAAGTCTTATAGTTTTTGAGGAATCGTCCCGCCAACATCCATACATACACAAACACATACACACATCCACACACACACAGACGCACACACACACACACACACACAGACATCATTTAAAAAATGTTATAATCGGATTCTAGGGGCCTTAAATCGTGCTTATTCAATAAAATCTGGATATGCGAATTTTAGCATGAATCCAATACCTCTCTTAGCGAGAGGCAAAAAAACGTAAAAATATATAATTGTACAATTACCTAATTAATACTTTATCGCTCAGACGTCCGGTGCCCACTTGAGTATCGCCCAGTTGCCCTCGCGCAGTTAATGCCCGAAGTTGGGCATTGAATATTTGTTACTGTGCGTAATATATTAATATATTAAACCCATTATTAACTATTCTGTAAATTTTAACAGGCTATGAATGACCCCAGCGAAAAAATACTCGTATATTTGTTTAGGAATGCATGATTGATTGAAATTACTGATTCATGCCAGTTCGCGTAGTAGAAATATTGTGAATAAATGTATGTACATATATTTGTTTCATATAAATAGAAGTGTACTTAACCTAATTTAATTTATATCAAACAATGGCTAATAAATTTATCTTGAAGTGTGCTTTAAATTTTCTGTAAATTATTTCATCATACTTGAGTTTATATTGCAAGTAAATAAAGCTGTATCAGATTTATTTAAGGACATGTATTGTTTAAAGCTTGAGTTTTGAGAGAAAATACAAGATGAGTAAATTAAAATAAATATTTTGAGAGGTAGCTCTTACAGTACTGTTTATTTTCTTCTACTTTATTACACCTTACATTTCAAGATATATACTCCGAACGTATAATAAACCAAAGAGCTCAGGTTTGTTTGTTCGAGAAGTATTTGATGTAATTATTTCATATTTCAAATAAACAGTTTCGTATTTTAATATTATAAAGAAAACAGTTATAATACAAAACAAATTATAAACAAAAGTTGTTGATGTATATTTTATAATATCTCTAATCTATAAAAGATATAATAAAAATATTCAATGTATTCGTTAATATTTGTAATAACATAAATTTCCAAAAAATAATATTTAGAAGATTTTTTTAAGAAACTACTACTTCCGGTAGTCCAATTGTTATTAAAACATTTTCAGCTGTTGCCATTAATGTCATATTAAGGAATACTTAGTTAAATTGGTCTTAAGTATTATAGTTTTTGAGGAATCGTCCTTCCAACATCCACACACATACACACA
Organism: Ophonus ardosiacus; assembly: GCA_943142095.1. Classification (NCBI taxonomy): domain Eukaryota; kingdom Metazoa; phylum Arthropoda; class Insecta; order Coleoptera; family Carabidae; genus Ophonus; species Ophonus ardosiacus. The sequence continues at coordinate 7,375,393 of OW964826.1, forward strand.
CACACGCGCGCACACACACACACACCACACACACACACACCACACACACACACACCACACACACACACACACACACCACACACACACACAAACACGCCACACACCACACACACCACACACACACACACCACACACACACACACACACACACACACACACACACACACACACACACACACACACACACAGAGAGAGAGAGAGAGAGAGAAAGAGACATCATCGTAAAACGTGTTTATTCACTAAAATTTGATATGCGATTTTTAGCATGAATCCTATGGGTACCTCTTAGCGAGAGGTAAAAAATTGTGTAGTAGTAATTTACTTATTTAATTATATTGTGTGGGTAGTTACTTCAAAATTCTTTACAAAAAAAAAATCATTTCAGAAAAACATTTGTTGTCATATTGACAATCTCATTTATATAATTATATATGTTTTTAGTTTTGTTAGATCTGATGATGCTAATGTTGTAGCGAAATTAGTAGTCTAATAAAAAAAAAAATCTATTCTGTTTAAAATTAAAAATTAATAGTCCGATTCACAAAAAAGTTTAAGCTAATCCTCATTTTTGGATTAGGGAATTCTATTCTATTCCGGTATTTAAATAGTTATTTACATTCGAATGCGTGTAAGTTGTATTTTACAGCGCGACAGCTTTGTTTAAGGCACGAGCCTTATTAGCTGGAGCGCTGTAAAATACTTCACGCACGAGAATTGTATCAAATTTTTTGGCCAACGATAATGAATATCACTTTTTTTAATGAGATAGGTTGTACTTCTGAAAAGGGTTAGTTTAAAATACTGGGGTTAAGTCAATTTCCAAATTTGATTTTACTTACCTTCATTAGAATACTTCTTCTAGCGAAAATTTATTTGTAATAATAGACGTTGTTTATGACTGATAATATATTTATTTGCTCATCTTTTCTTCCTAATAAATAATAGGTAGGTGTCGATATTTGACATTTCAGCAATGTTCGCCTAGCGTATTTGACAGGTATATCGATCGGTGACTATGTCGGTAACGGCGGATTTTTACAATAATGACAGATGTCGCTACCGTGAATTTGGTTTATATAAATTAATTTTAAATATAGGAAATGTTAAAGTAAAAAAATAACTTAAGTAGGTAATACTTTTTTACATGAACTTTATTATAGTAAAGATGATTTCTTTTCTAAATGCCCATAAAGGTCCAGAGTATTTTGATTATTTTACCGCATAGTTAGACAAGTTACAGCACAGTAAGCGTAAAATGTAAGTTACACTTGCTGTGTATACAATTGTAAAGTTCCCATTACACTTCAGGAGGGCAAAAATGTAATTTTCATGATATTATCAATAAAGGTGGATACTAGGAATAGATTAGACTATATTTTAAGTTATAAAATGTCAAAATTAGAGAAGAATTCGCTAATCCAAAAATGAAGGTTAGCTTAAACCTTTTTGTGAATCGGCTTGTAAATGATTACAGGTCTACAACATCATTATAATACATATTTTATATACAGTATGTTTTTATGCGTCTAGCACACATTTCTGTTTTCTGGTAATATTCAAATAGCAATTTTTTACCACCCTACATCTTTTTTAGTGTTTCATATCATGTCTTCCAGACTGTTTCATCCTCCGTTGGTTGCAGTAAATCCCCCATCTTCTAAAAATCCAAAATAATATCAATTTGATTTGCACGAATAAATGCGCGATTTTTTGCGTGTTCAGCGAGACCCATCCGTGACACATTGAGCCGCAAACCAATCGACTCGAGACGGCTGACATTTTTGTTGGTGTGGCAAAAAACTGGGGCTTTTCCTGGTTCAAACCCCAGCCAATCATGCTGCAGAACCACCACTGTTTTGTTGTGTGTTTTCACGTAAATACTCACGGGATTGCGAATAAGAATTCTGAGAGGATTTAAACACCTACGCAGTGATAAGGTTTACAAGCTCAGAAAAAATATCGGTCATAGTTTTTAGTTCATTTCTTTGTAAAGAAAGTTTTTTATAAAAAGATTCACCTGAACTTTTCATATGTACAGGGCGGAACAAATTCGAGTTCATTATATGAAAAACTTTCTTAGTATGCAAGCTACAAAAAATTGATGCAAATCTTTATCTGCCAACTTTTTTATACAACTTGAATAAGCGCCAAATGAATATTTGATCGTCTTTTGTTTTTGAGCTACAGGCTAATACTTGATTTTCGCTTATTTACATCTCATACCTTTTATAATAAACGAGATATAAGATATTTTAGAAATAATCTAATAACGATCTAGTATTAGCCTGTAGCTCAAAAAAAAAATCTGTTGTGGCCAGCACAAGACCTCTCGCCATTTCCATTTTATGTTATAAAAGTATTGTATTGCACTTCGCTATCGAACCATCGTTCTATAACAAAAAAATTACAGAACTTTACCCAAATACTGTTTTTTGTTGTACTTATGCACACATACAATTCCAATTATATCTATTTTTCATTCTATGAGGAAGTTTCTAAATGTCAGAGATTCTTCCAATTCATTAACAAGATTGGCGGTATTTCTAATGGATATATGCATGTTACCTTTAATTTTAAATATTTAATTAATAAAACAATAAGAAAGATTAAATGTACTTCCCAGAAAAAGCTTTCAGAATGTTACTAAAACTTTTGATTTTTGACACTGACATTTGTCATTTACAAATTATGTTATAAACATTTGAAGTATATTTTAGCCTACTCGACTTACTACAGCCCGATATTCTATATACATATTATAGCGTCTTTATCTCTAAATTTAGAGAAGATATGATAAAAATTTTAAAATGTATAAATAAATATAAATAAATAAATATATCATCACGGCATATTACCCATTTCTGGGTGTACCACTATCTACAACACATGTAGACATCGGTAATGATGACGATATATTTTACCGTTTGGGCGCTTACCAGGCGTCACCGCACGGGCACTCATAGCTGGTGTGGAGAGTACACCACAGGGGTCACTTTTGTGCCATTTAAAATTGGAAATATTTGGTGTCTGTCGGGATCGAACCCGGGTCCCCCAGGTTCGTAATCAGACACTCAGGCACACGGCCACGGGACCCCAAAAAATGTATGAGATGTAGAATATTATGCTTTTCAATATTAGTATATCATAAATTTTCAAATAATAGTATTTAGAAGATTTTTTTTAGAAACTACTACTTCCGGTTATTCAATTGTTACCAAAACCTTTTCAGCTCTTCCCATGATGTCAGATTGAAGAATTCATAGTTAAACTGGTCTTTTGTCTTATAGATTTTGAGTAATCGTCCCTCCAACATCCACACATACATACACACATCCACACACACACACAGACATCATCGTAAAAATGTTAAAATCGGTTTGTATGGAAATCGTGCTTATCCACTTAAATCTCGATATGTGATTTTTAGCATGAATGAAATACCTCTCTTAGCGAGAAGTAAAAAAAGGCAGAAAACTTTGGTACCTATTAATGTTTTCTCAAAAAGTAGGCCCATAAAATCCTACATCAATTTTCTGTAGTGTGCATAATAACAAAGTTTTTAATTTAAGGAGGTCGAATTTCTTCCACCCTGTACAGTGTGGGAGTGGGTGTATTTGGTCGAGGGTACCAAATAAGGGAATCCGTAGACACCAGTTTTACTGTATTTCCAGCAGAGATATATATATATATATATATATATATATATATATATATATATATATATATATATATATATATATATATATATATATATATATAATCAATCTCTGTGCTCACTGCTCAAATAAACCGAAACAAAGGTCTCAAAGGAGCAAAGGCAACGATCAACATAACGTCACAAAGCCAGAGTATTTAAAGGCACTCTAGTATATTCCATGAGCCTTTCATTAGTGGGACACAAGTCCATATATGGTTTCATATATCGTGATTCGCTGATACATGCAGTTAAAATTAATATTACACTTCTACATATTCACTGTTTTGATTCTCTACCCATTTTTGAATTATTGCCCCAAAAGTCAATATACCCCACATTTAGATAAAAAATTCAAAATTTTCAAAAATCTAATTTTTATGTATCTAGATACTTCTCAATGCGCTGATTCCAAATTTTGAAACAGCAGGTCGATATCTGTTTTCGTTCTCGAGATATTTAGATTCAAAGTTTTGTTCAAAACTGCCCATTTTTGGGTAATAACCCAAAAATGGGCCGAGTTACTAATGTGGCGACAACACCATTCGATTCTACGGGCAAAATTACATAAGTACACCAATTTTCAGAATTTTTGAACACCGCATACAATTTCTAAAGCAAAATAACTGAAAATGACCAAAAATCGCAAAAATCTAAGGTATACCCCTTATGATTTTTTCAGATTTTGACCATTTTCAGGGGTTTTCAAGCTTTTATTCATAAAACACGAACCGGTTGGACAAAAATTATGAAAATTGCTATACTTACGTATTTTTGTCCGTAGAATCGAATGGTGATGTCGCCAAATTCATATCTCGACCCATTTTTGGGTTAATACCCAAAAATAGGTAGTTTTGAGCAAAACTTTAAATCTAAATATATCGAGAACGAAACGAGATATCGACTTGCGGTTTCAAAATTTGGAATCTGCGCATTGAGAAGTATCTATATACATAAAAATTAGATTTTTGAAAATTTTGAAGTTTTTATCTAAATGTGAGGTATATTGACTTTTGGAGCAATAATTCAAAAATGGGTAGAGATGTAAACTTGGCAGTAACATTTGATTTTAAAGTGAATGTTACGTAAGTGTACGCATTTTTAGTGTATTTGAACAACTGTGTGAATTTTTAGAAATAAAAGTATTGAAATAAAAGTGGATAAATGCTGTAAAAAAGTTCCTTGGAAAAGATTCTATATATCCAATAAAATTATAACACGAACACATACTATTTCTTACAAATTCCATACCAAAAGTTCCTTTAAAAAGATTCTATAAATCCAATAAAATTATAACATGAACATATATTAAGTGAATTGCACTTGACAATTCCTTCTTTCTTCTTCAGCTTTCACCAATTTTATTCCTGTTTCTTCCTCTTCTCTTTCAAGCTTTCCTGTCTAATGCATCTTCTTCACACAGTTCTTCCTCTTTCGCCTTCCTCGTACTCCCGACATTTTGATCTTATACTTGCCATATTTGATTTTGCACTTGGCATTAACATCTGTCAATTAGAATATTTTGCATGTATCAGATGTTTCCATGATAAATAGCAAAGCTAACTGATTTTTGAAAATTAATCTATTTATAATGCTTTAACTCTACATCTATTGAATATGACGGAAAATGTATAATCAAACTGTATAGAGAAGAGCATTTTCTTTAATATTTATAGAACATAAAATGTCAAAAAATAATATTTAACTGCGTTTTTTTTAAGAAAAACTGTTAAAAACTTCAAATAAGGGTACTTCCGGTGGATCAATTACAACCAAAGTTTAATCAGCTCTTCATATGGATGTAAGGAAGAGGAATACGAAAGAATAATAATTTTTAGAATTGTAATATTGGAGTTATCGTCGGAGAAAAATTGTCACACACGGACACACATACACACACATACACACACACATACATACATACATACAAACATACATACATACATACATACATACAGACATTATCTTAAAAATAGTAAATTCGTATTCTAGGGACCATCAAACGTGTTTATTCATTAAAAACTCACCAACGAATTTTTTGACCGAAGACAATACCTTCCTTACCAAACATAACGGAAGGTAAAAAACGATCGAAAATACTTCCGGTGCCAATTAATATTGTCTCAAAAAGTTGGTCCATAAAGACCTACATCAATTTTCTATAGCGTGCATAATAAAAAAGTTTTTCACATAAGGAATTTGTTCCATTCTATATACCGAAATGTCGGTTTTGTAAGAATAAATGCTGTACACCACAGTTGAAATATTTACTCATATTTTATTAATACAAATATTATTTAATATACATACATATTAAATTCAGAAAAAAAAATACAAATTTTCAATAAAGATGTTTTATAAATTCGTGTTTGGAGATGCGAATATGAAATTAAATATACTTTAAAAATTGAAAACGTCATCTCTTATACATATCTCAGGAATGGATATCAATTTAAATTATCAAAAAAATATTCCATTCGTTCCTTTTCAGTTCGAAACTTGCAGAGGAAGCCAATATGATATTCTTAAACGGAAGTTCTATTCAATATTTCGTTGGGAAGATATTGAAACTGTTTTTATTTTACACAGACGTAACTTTATGCAGTAGGGTAATAAATAATGTATTATTTCATTGAAAATTTATTGAAAATATTGTTTATTTATTACAAGCTGCCGCCAAGAAAGTTCCTTCTGAAAGTTAAGATGTTTAAAAAGAATTAATACAACATAAAAGTAAGAATTTTATCTTACATTACTGTCTGAGTGCTTGCAATTTAAATTACAGTTGTAATTAAATAATTAATACTAAAAAAATGTAAAGCTGAGCAACGTAAATTTAATTACAGAGTAAATTAGTTTCTGTTGAGAAAACAAGTGAAATAAATAATGCACAAAAAGAATCAACCGTTCAATTTGAAATGACCTCATTTATCCAGTTTCTATATTTATTCCTCTCGTGTAAATTTACAGTACTGAAACAATTGCAGCGGCGTAAATTTATTCTTTTACTTTTAGCGTAAACTAGTGTAATTTATTTTGAAAAATCGATAAGTGTATTTAGTGCCCCTAGTATTGTAATGTATTTATTCAGTTCATGCATTCTATTTGAATGAGGTTAACTTTTAATTTATTTTTAACATTGTTACTCATTGTTTAATTTACATATTTGTACATGAGTACATACATACAAATATTCACACTGTTTTTCACAATGTGGGTTGATGCAAATATTTATTTCAATTTAATCACATTGGCTCGTACCACGATCACGGTTCTAACATCGGTGTTAGCTAGAACCGTGCTAACTATTTGACACATACTTCAGGGTTATAAAGAAAATCAGTGATGCCACTATACTGATTAAACCGAAAATGTACCGACAGGCATATTAAATACTTTTGGCTTCATTATTTTAAATTGTTTAATATGATTTGTCTCTGGACTTGTTTGTAAGATAAATTATTTAGAATATTGAAGCCAAATGTATTGAATATGTTTGTCAGTACATTTTCGGTTTAATCAGTTAGTGGCATCACTGATTTTTGTTTATAACCCTGAAGTATATGTCAAGTTGTCGTCAAGGTTTTAACTAATACCGGTCTTAGAACCGTGATCGTAGTACGAGCCATTGTTTTCGCCTCTTACCCGTATTTTTCTTTCGACAATTGTTATTTAGATTTTTACCCAAATAACGTTGTGTAATTAGATATTTCTAAAACATAATTACAGTTAGTACGAAGAAGTGATTAAGTGTGATTAGCGTGCAATAGCGGTTTCCACCATTATCAAAATAATGAATGAATAACACTAGTACACTAAAATATATTACAATACATTCATGAAAACACTAACTAAATGTTTAAATATGTTTCCATTTTTATTTTTTTAATGCTTGAAAACATTTTCTACCTTTGAAACGCTGCCAAATTTGTGACGTAAAGGCCCAGGACGGTATTACAGTTTAGTAGTAATAGATGGCAGCACATTCAAATTGTAACATTACATTTAAAAGTATTTGAGGTGAATAGTTATTTTAAACTAATTAAAATTGTAAATACAATTATTATTGTTTACCTTTTCGTATATTAGTGAAGCATTTTGTATATTTTATAGACTTTTGTATCTCGTCCATCTATTGAGCGTTAGCAGAAAATCGGCGGGAGCGTACGCAATCATTGTGGCGGTAAAAATTAGACGTTTAAACGAGATATGAAAAATACTGTTTTCAAATTTTTTTTTACACAAAACCTGTTATAATAAAAATGTTTTCTGTATTCTAATATAATATAACTTTTCATGAAGAATAACATATAAAAAAATTGAAAATTAGTAGAAACCCCTATTGATTAGCATTATTTTATCTTTGTTAATAAATAAATAAATATATCTTTCTGGGTGTGCCAGTATCTACAACACATGTAGACATCGGTAATGATGACGATATATTTTACCGTGTGGGCGTTTACCAAGGCGTCACCTCACGGGCACTCATAGCTGGTGTGGAGAGTTTTTGAATTTATTCGACCCTATATAAGTATACAGAAAATTGTCCCGCGTGGCCGTGTGCCTAACAGCCGTATTCATAGTAACTGAGATAGACCTGGTTTAACTTCGATTTACTTAGACTAGGTTTAAACCAGATCTAAATATGGTTATTCATAGTCAAACTTAGACCTGATTTAAACCTGGTCTAAGTAAATCGCAGTTAAACCATTCTATCTTGTCGGCTATGCCCATACATTACACTGCTCATGCGTAGTGAATACAATTTTGACATTTGTGATGAAAGCTGTTGTTGACTGGGCTGATTTCTTACAACTAAAACTTTTTATTTACTGTTAACAACGACATTAATACAATTAATTTTTACCTTGATTGCGGTAACACACATTAATGGTTTTAGTACATCAGGATTTGCAAGGGAAGATGGAAATAAAAATGAAATGCTTCTGGATATGATGTATTTGGACGAATATAATTTGCAGTTCCCCAAAAATAACGCTCAAACTACGTCCATAAATAAAATATTAGTATTAGAACTAAGAGATCCAATTTAATATTTAAAATGGAATATGAAATGATGAAAACTAAATTACATTAAATGAAGAATATGAACTTTTTATGATAAAATATTACTGGATTGCAGTCAAATGTTATTCATTTATTTTAATCGAATGATTTCGTACAACACATGCAAAATTGTTCAAAATTGAATACATTTAATAGTAATACATAACAATAATACTGTCGCTTACATAATATAATACATAATGTTACAATATTTTATATATTTAAATTCCTTCAATATAGTTCATTCTTTCGTCCACTGGTATATTATGTAGTATTATTATTGTCCAAATATGAGCTTTGATGTAGTAGCTTTAGCTGGATGAAGCACAAAAATCAATATAAATTATGGTGTGATCATAATTGTTTTAAAAAGAGAAGCGATAGCTCTTGACAACTCCAAATTCAATGCAAATCATTGTACTTTGGGAAAACTGTGTAAGTTTGCTGAAACAGATTGTTTAACTTAAATAAGTTGTTACAATTTAACATTTTATGTAATAAATTATTACCAGATTCACTTTAATAATTCTCTATTCAAAAATATAATGATCAAAACTTGTATATCAACTGAAACTGGTCGCTTTTTATTGCTGTTTGCATTTTCTAATATTGGTATTATTCTGTCGATTAATTCTGTAGTTTTCTTTCTTAGATCTGCAAATTTAAAACACTTTAAAAAACCAACAACTTAAACAACTTAACATTTCCTGAAATACTACTTAACCTATAATAAATTTCTTAGATTCATATCATGTAAAATAAACCTTTTGATTCCTCCTCATATATTCAACTATGTTTTGTTTTAATATCTTCCACATAGATAATATACTTAAAAATTTCTTGAAGATCATTATCCATCATGAACTTCCTAAAAATGAAATAATGCAAGTTACGAATACATAACAAAATAATATTATAAACATTAATATGACAATATTTATAACATACTACTTACCAAAAATATTATATTAAGTAATAATGTATTTAATTTGCATTAAACACACAAAATTATATTTTCATAGTTCTGTCAACTGACTTAATACCGCATTAAACTAGGGTACGCCCAGGTCTAAATTTTAGTCTAGAGTTAGACCTGTACTAGCCCTAAACTGCCTCTATGAATAGCTTTTTTCGCCGGTCTAAGTTAGACTAGAGATAGACTAGGTTTAGACTCGAACAGAAGCACTATGAATACGGCTGTAACAGCCGTATTCATAGTAACTGAGATAGACCTGGTTTAACTTCGATTTACTTAGACTAGGTTTAAACCAGATCTAAATATGGTTATTCATAGTCAAACTTAGACCTGATTTAAACCTGGTCTAAGTAAATCGCAGTTAAACCATTCTATCTTGTCGGCTATGCCCATACATTACACTGCTCATGCGTAGTGAATACAATTTTGACATTTGTGATGACAGCTGTTGTTGACTGGGCTGATTTCTTACAACTAAAACTTTTTATTTACTGTTAACAACGACATTAATACAATTAATTTTTACCTTGATTGCGGTAACACACATTAATGGTTTTAGTACATCAGGATTTGGAAGGGAAGATGGAAATAAAAATGAAATGCTTCTGGATATGATGTATTTGGACGAATATAATTTGCAGTTCCCCAAAAATAACGCTCAAACTACGTCCATAAATAAAATATTAGTATTAGAACTAAGAGATCCAATTTAATATTTAAAATGGAATATGAAATGATGAAAACTAAATTACATTAAATGAAGAATATGAACTTTTTATGATAAAATATTACTGGATTGCAGTCAAATGTTATTCATTTATTTTAATCGCTTACATAATATAATACATAATGTTACAATATTTTATATATTTAAATTCCTTCAATATAGTTCATTCTTTCGTCCACTGGTATATTATGTAGTATTATTATTGTCCAAATATGAGCTTTGATGTAGTAGCTTTAGCTGGATGAAGCACAAAAATCAATATAAATTATGGTGTGATCATAATTGTTTTAAAAAGAGAAGCGATAGCTCTTGACAACTCCAAATTCAATGCAAATCATTGTACTTTGGGAAAACTGTGTAAGTTTGCTGAAACAGATTGTTTAACTTAAATAAGTTGTTACAATTTAACATTTTATGTAATAAATTATTACCAGATTCACTTTAATAATTCTCTATTCAAAAATATAATGATCAAAACTTGTATATCAACTGAAACTGGTCGCTTTTTATTGCTGTTTGCATTTTCTAATATTGGTATTATTCTGTCGATTAATTCTGTAGTTTTCTTTCTTAGATCTGCAAATTTAAAACACTTTAAAAAACCAACAACTTAAACAACTTAACATTTCCTGAAATACTACTTAACCTATAATAAATTTCTTAGATTCATATCATGTAAAATAAACCTTTTGATTCCATGAGAGGGAAATTAGCAACCGATTTTAGCAGCCGATTTTTTTTCCAATGTAGTTGTGAACAAACATTTCAATTGTAAAACCAAGGCCAACTATGTTTAGTTTTAATATCTATTTTATGAAAATACATCATTCTAAATAATTTTATGATTTATTTTACTTCCCTTTTCATCATTTATAAATAAATTTTAATATACTCGTAAAATAATTAAATTAAGTTTCAAACATTGAACAAATAACATTAACGATAGAGATATAGGAAAAATATAATAGATGGCGCTAATTTCACATTATAGAAGATAAAATTAAAATAAATTGATAAACAACAAACTAATCTGACAAATATATACTGGTTGAGTATTCTTTTAGACAAAATAAAATTATATATGCATAATTAGAAACATACAATCAACTAGGTACTTAGTTTAAATAAACATGTCCGTTAATAATAATTTATTTATAAATATATTGTTATATACTTTTAAATTATATTTAAATTATCCTTCAGTACCCTTTAGGACACGAATAATAAAGTTATGTATGTTTAGAAGTATACATTTTCTAATTCATACCTTCAATTAATTGTTTTAATAAACTTGTCCGTTAATAACAATTTATTTATAAATATATTATGTTATATACTTTTAAATTATATTGAAATTATCCTTCAATATCCTTTAGGACACGCATAATAAAGTTATGTATGTTTAGAAGTATACATTTTCTAATTCATAACTTCAATAAATTGTTTAAATAAACTTGTCCGTTAATAATAATTTATTTATAAATACATTGTGTTATATACTTTTAAATTATATTTAAATTATCCTTCAGTACCCTTTAGGACACGCATAATAAAGTTATGTATGTTTAGAAGTATACATTTTCTAATTCATAACTTCAATAAATTGTTTAAATAAACTTGTCCGTTAATAATAATTTATTTATAAATACATTATGTTATATACTTTTAAATTATATTTAAATTATCATTCAGTACCTTTTAGGACACGCATAATAAAGTTATGTATGTTTAGAAGTATACATTTTCTAATTCATACCTTCAATTAATTGTTTAAATAAACTTGTCCGTTAACTGTTTAAATAAACTTGTCCGTTAACTGTTTAAATAAACTTGTCCGTTAATAATAATTATATGCTTTTAGGGCCGGTTTAAAAACAAATGTAATACTCACTTAAATTTAGGGGTCGATTCTGTTCACATCTGTTACAGATCTATAAATTTGTAAATGATGAACAAAATCGCAACGAAACTTGCACTCTTATGCATAATTTTATATTAATCACAAAAATAGATGTGTTTTTGTCAGGTTTTTATAGATTTACAGATCTGTAAGACACAGATGTGAACAGAATCCACCCATTACTTTATGGTAAATTGTCATCGAGTCGTCCAAATGACAATCGAATAGTTCACAGCAATGATAATACCATCATCTAATAATTTAAAACGATATGCATTTTGATAAAACCTAAAAATGTTACTGTACAAGTACATTTATATTAGCATTAAATTTCTTAATAAATCGGCCTTAACTTTAAGAACAAACTTTTAAGTTTTTAATTTTTTACTTAACTCGACGTTTCGGCTCCATAAACTTGGTACCTTCTTGAGGGTGAAAAAAATACATAGAACAAGATTACAAATTAAGTAAGATAAAATTTACTAGATATTTACACATCAAGGGAGCTAAGGTAATGTTTATTCATGAGAAGGAAGTTTAGCTCACGAGTCCGTAAGGACGAGTGAGTTAATTTCTTCGAGTGAATAAACATTCTCAGCTCACGTGGTGTGTACAATATTTTATTCAATTTTGACAAAATACTAATAAAAACCATTATAATATTTAATTTTGACAAAATAAAAAACTGATCAGTTAGTAGGCTGAGAATGACAATCGTCGCTTATAGACGTCAAGCCATGTATTTCAAATGCTTTATTGTCTGTCATTTGTGCTGTGAAAAATAATGAAAATAGCTGATAATGTCTGATAAATATTATGGTAAGTGTTATTTTCGTACCTAATGTTAGTTTAAATGCATTATTTGTTGCAGAGTGAGTTAAAATTTTGTGAGAGTGATTTAATTTTTTTTTAATTCACATGTGAAAAAAGTGTTACTTATAGTTGTTGCTATGGAGTTAATAATGACAGTTTAAAACGTCAAAATTGAATAAAAAAATTTAATTTACTTGTGAAAAAAGTGTTACTTATAGTTGTTGCTATGGAGTTAATAATGGCAGTTTAAAACGTCAAAATTGAATAAAAATAATTTAATATAGGAGACCATGCTTTACTGAAATCTAAGCCTTCGTAGATATTTAGATTACAACTTTTGGTTTTATAAATCTCAATGGATTGTATAACTAAACGAACATTAACTTTATTTTTTCTTCTTCATATGTTAAATTAATTTTTTAAATAAACTTTAAAATTTGTCGCCATCTGTGAATGAAAATTTATATTAAATTTGGAGCGGCGTGGTTTTTGACTACGTGTTATGTTCCGAATTAATGTATATTCGGACTTTCAAATAAGAAAACTCAGCGACGAATATTAGTACTACAAACTCTATTATACATACTTGAATTATAAATAAAAATACTAATAAATGAGAAAATAATACAAAAACTAAAGAAACACAATTGACAGCAATACAATGCTTATAAATTGTCAACAAAAAGTGTACCATTGTTTAATGTGATCAACGCCATCTCTTGATACTCGAAAATCCCAATAGAAGGTAAAGTTATAACGTTCGAACAACAGATTTGTCGCAGTTTGGTGCGTCGTATATAGCAACATTTTAGTTTATTTTCTATAAATATTAACGTTTCTAAGAAGTGTTCTCAAAAGACTTATGAGTAAACCGACCCTGCAAGAAGTGTTCAGTAATGTGTATTAGGTTCTTCTGATCTACATGTTTGTTTTCCAGTTAATGATTTATATTCTATTAATGGCAATTTGTGTCTCTATATGGATTTATTTACAAAGTAAATATATTAATTTATGTTTTAGGTTCTACTTATTTTATCTGCTTTCTCCATATTTTATTTCGAATCAACATATTACTGATTTTATTATGGATTGTATTGGTCGTAAAACGAAAAACGGAGATTTTGCTACTACATGCCAAATATTTCAAACTTTTATATCGGATTTAGATTCAAATTTAACAATAACACGATTTCATGAAGAATCTTACTATTCCACCCAGTCAATTTATGGAGATTTGTGTCGCCATTTAAAAGTCCAGAATAACATAAAAAATAGACATAAGTATAAAAAAAATTTCTCACGACATTATAAGAATATTGTTTCTGATAATTTTTTGAATAAAATTATGCATGAAAACAATATTTATTATAAAGGTCAAGAGGAAAATAAGCAAGATAAATTAAAAGAAAGGGAGAATGACAATATAAGTATAAATGTAAATTTTTCGCATAGTTCTTTTGAACTTCAAAATATAGCTCATGGCTGTTTATCAGAATTTGAAACAAACAGTAGTAATAACACACCACTAGCATATCAAAAAAGTAATGAATCAGTTTACGATATCTTACAAAGTAAATCAGTACATAATTTAGATGATTTGAAAGATGAACCCAAAATTATTTCTATGCAAACAAGCAATAAAATAATTATTCCTGCTTCATTCTGGGCTGAATACTATGTAAATAAAAAACTACTGAAAAGAAACTGGACAGATGACTTTAACAAGTATTTTGAAAAATTATATCCCTCCTGTGTACTTAAGTTCCAGTGGCACAAATGCTACATAAAGTCTCAAAATAAGATGCGTTATTCATTTGTGGCAAAAGCTATTTGCAAACATTCAGAATGCGCAAATTTTAAATTCTCCACAAATGAAAAAATTGAGCTGGGTGTAGATGTAACAGTCACTGTGCAACAAATAGGTACTATTAAACATACAGGTGAAAAGCATAGACGTTTTATTAAAGGAAAATATAGAGATGCATATGCTAATCGGCTTTTAGTAGACTATCCAAGTGTTGTGAAATTAGAACAAATTGCTTCTGCTAATTTAGATATCCTTGAGGATGGAAATTTAAATAATGTCCCTTCTTTGGATATATTAAAAAAAATATCCAGTGAAAATATCAAACGAAATGATTTAGATAAAGATGTATTTTACGACTTAGTCAAATTGAAAAATGTTCAAAATAATTCGAATGTGTGGAAAGGAAAAGTGATAGCGGGATATATCCAACAAATTGGTTACTTTCCGTTATCTATTCATCTTTATACAGAAGATCAGTTGCGGTACTTAGTATCTTTAAGAAAAAAAAAAAAAACAATTTTCCTATACTTGGATGCAACAGGAAGCATAATTTCTAAACCTACATGGATTGACAAGAAAGTCTTTTATTATTCACTTGTTCTACCTGGAGAACGCAAATCACCTTTACCAGTAGCTGAATATATATCTTCCAGTCACAATATACCATCTATTACTAATTTCCTTATGTCGTTTGTTGGAGATTTAAAAAAAATATATTCATCAAAAATACCCATAATATCTAAAATTGAAACAGACTTTAGTTTAGCGTTAATTCAATCTTCTCTAATAGCTTTTAATAAGTTAGACTTGTTAGCATATCTAAATAAAATGTGGGACCATATAAATTTCTATAATTCCATAGATCATTTAGTTATTATACATGTTTGTTCAACGCATGTATTTCATGCAGCTACTACTAAGATTAACTTGTTGACAAAATATAGACATTTGCGAATTTTAGCTAAAAGGGTTTTTGCTACTTTAATTCATAGCACAGATTTAATCGCTGCGTCCGAGTATTGGATAGAAATAATTAAAATATTTGGTTTTCCATTTGTTTGCAACGACTTTGAGCTTTCTTTAAAATTTTTGCAATGTAAAAATAATATTTTTAAGAAGATTTTAAAGCCCAACTTTAATTTGGAACTGAAGAACTATTTTAACGAGAATTCATCTTTAAGAAAGAAATCTCCATTTTATATTTTATTTAAAATAATTTACGATGAAGTAACTTCAGATATACCTAGTGCAGGTGAAAAAAATATGTATTATTTACCTGATTTTTTGGAGTATTTATTACGTGATTTTTTTCCCTTTTTTCCAATTGTTACAGGAGTAATTATAAAGAAATTTAGTATTACAAAAGATTGTAACGTACCAGTTGAGTACTGGTTTAAAGTAGTTAAGAGAGATACTTTTAAAGGTAAAATAAGAAAAAGGTTACCCAGATTTATATACAGGATGGAAAAATTATTGAAAGGAAGATTAAGAGACCACAAAATTTGTTTAAAAACAACTAAACAAAAGAAAAAGTTAGCTTTAAATGACAGTCTGAATATTACCCAATCTCAAGAAATGTGGGCAAAAACGGAAAAACAAAGTAAGAAAATTAATCACTTTTCTGGTTACTTACCATACAATAATAATGAAACAGTTACTCCTATAAAAACATTAAACTTAAATTCTTACAATTTTTATCATAGTACACCCTCCGAAAGTAATCCAAATAAGATTACTCCGCCAGTATGCTCCCCTATACCAAAAATCAAATTTGAAAATAATAAAATTGTTAGAAATTTAAGTGATTGCCTTAGTAATCAGATAGTGCCTCATGCACTCGTGAATTTACCACCCGCCAGTAAAATTGTTTGTCCAGAACTTTCATCTTCATCTTTTTCAACAAAACACAAAAACGATATTCGGACACCCAAACCTTGGGAAACTTATCTTACTTATCCGGACTTAATTTATCCGCAATATAACATAAACGGTTATGTTTTAAATCAAGAATCTTTACAAACATTACAACCAAAACAGTGGCTAGATGACCAAATAATTAACACATTTCTTTCGCTCGTATGTCAGACTTGTAAAAACGAGCATGTACAAATTTTAAACTTTGACACTTATTTCTTAACAAAACTTTTACTAGACACTAGAATTTTCTCATTAAACAAATGGGGAAGTGCTTTAGATGTACTAAGTAGTGATATTTGGATTATTCCAGCAAATATTAAGAACAATCATTGGGCACTTATAGTTGTTATAATTAAATATAAATATTTGTTGTACTTAGATTCTCTTCATCAAGCTATACCTTATAATATTTTACAAAGGATTCTACATTTTATAAATAGTCAATTTTTTATTAAATTTCAAATTTTCCCAAATTTTGATGAATGGACAATTTTTAATTGCCACGATATTCCATCTCAAATTTTAAATGGAGAAGTTGGAAGTAATTGTGGGGTACATTTGTGCACATGGGCCTATGTAATTTGTAAAGGAGAAGAAATTAATTTTTCGGAAATGGATATGCCGAAAATTCGCATGTGGATTGCAGATTGTCTCTTACAGGCAAATGGAACTTTACCGGACGAAAAACAAAAAGGAAAAAAAATTGATTTAATGTTAAACGACGATTCAACGGCCACATTTAAAAGATTGAAAGGAAATCCTAAAATTGCTAAAGGACCACCGGAGAAATTTACTTCTACTTTAAATTTTTTTACATGGATTCGAAGAAATTTGTTTACAGCTACAAATTCTTGTTGTTCTGCGTCATTTTGTTGTAATCCTAATGAGGACATGGTATTCTGCGAAGGACAATGTCGCGATTGGTACCATAGGACTTGTATTGGCGTCAACAAGAAAGGAAGAATACCGAAGCAATTTTTATGTCCTTTATGTCAGTGACATAGACGAAAATGCAAGTATTTATGGAATTGGCAATTTTTTTATTTTCCGTCTTACGGAAAAGGTCGGTGTTAATTATTTTATGTCCACCCATTCCAAAAATATGTTTTGAAAAGGAAAAGATTGTTAAAAATTTATTCCAATATTTTCGTCTGTTTCAACACAACACAAAAAATAACATATCTACAATATATTAATTTTTATACTAAATTTTATACGATATAATTTATTTATAAACCAAAAAATGTTACTTAAACATATACGAGCCCCTCGTCATAATAGTTTGTCCTAAATGCGTTTTATCGTCGAAGTTTCAAATTAAACTACGTATCATTTGGGTTTAATATTCGACAAATTGTATACTGATATAGTAAAGTGAGTATTATATATTACACTTATCAACATTATAACAAAATTTACATCTTAAATTTGTATAAATTAATTTAAATATGAACATGGATTTTTGATCTTAGGATGAACTATTATGACGAGGGGCTCTTATTATAACTTTGTATTTTAAATAAGGAAACTGTCTGTCATTTTTGGTAAAATAATAAGATTAAACATATATATTTGTTAATGTAAATTTATTTTTATTAAAACCAGGCACCTTTACACATTTCATTATTCGTCTTAGATAAAATGAAATTTAATGGATAATTATTTATAATGTATAACAAATAGGATACCTTATAGATTTCTTTTTATCGCACATATTAAAGGCTGTCGAAATTAAACTAAAGTATACTCTTCTTTAATAGATTTTAAGCACGGACATATCATAATTTGACAATTACACATAATCGCCTTTTAATAACCCTCGTCATTATGGTCTGCTGGTATATAATGAAACGTCAAATAGTCCGCCGGGTTATAATGAAACGTGAAATAAAAATGTCATAATGCAAACAGTTTAGAGATACTTTTTCTAATAATAAGCAAATCTTCGACCGTACATAAAGTTATGTACGTACCATGGGCGTAATTTGCTTTTATGGTTTTTGACGTGTTTTTAGCCCTCGGCTACCGTCTCGTGCTGAAAATTACGTCTCATACCATAAAAGATTCTTTATGCCCTTATTACATAAATAACGATACTGAGGGATAATTTTAATATAATTTAAAAGCATATAACTTAATTTATTTACAAAAAAATTATTATTTTTTTTTGTTTAGGGGCGTTTGTAACTACTATGGTCATCACGCCCATTGAAAGAGTTCTTTTATTTTGTTCAGTCACATATATTTGTTTACTTTTATTAATAGTTTATTAGCACGTTCTTTATATTTTATTGTACATATTTATGTCCTTAAGAAATGAGAATATTCTCTGAATATTATTTTGTATATTATTATTTGCACAACAATTGTTTATATCAGTAGTTCCAGGGTGAACTACGCATCCACATGTATCGCGTAGGCTGTCAAGCGATATATTATGACGATTGCGATGAATATTAATTATAAGGCAGTCATTAAAAATATGCTTGATTGACAATTTGGTGTCGCACTCTTGACACATAGGGGGTTCAGAATTATTAAATATGTAATTATGAGTAAGATTACTGTGTCCTATTGTAAGCCTTGTTATTATAACTTGTTCTCGGCGTGATAGACCTTCGAATCTCATTTTTGACCACGGAGATATGTCAGCTTTAATAGTTTTCAAATGATTTGATCCTTGGAAGTTATTCCAGCTAATATCTTTTTGTTGTGGAAGGTATTTTTTAACATGTTGTTGTAAATCTTTGAGTGTTGTAATAGGTTCAAAGTGGGAATCATATGATTGCTCAATATTTTGATTTCTCAGTAAGCTGCTAGCGGTTCGGTCGGCTACCTCATTACCGGGAATGCCTACATTACTTGGTATCCAAAAAAAAGTTACTTTTATGTCTAAAGTTTCATTTAGCACGTTTATTTAGCAGGTACTGAAAATTATTTGAGTAGTAGTTTTCTTCTGTGTTCTCAATAAATCGTATAGAGCTTAAAGAGTGTAAATATGATAATTTTCTTTATATATCACCGTGGGATAAGTTATACCATATCCCACTCATTTTAGTTATGTAATGGACTTGTTAGCCCAATGAGTGCTTTAATGAAATTATTACCACACTAGTGCGGTAATAAAATTGACAACTCACAAATCCAAGAAAAGATAATTATTTATTGTTTATAAATATTAATAACACAATTTGAACAGTTATATAAATTAACACCTTCGTTAACACTGGCCGTTTTTACTTGTGGGCTTGTACAACTAGAATTAGTAACCGAGACGGTGGCATCAGATTTTTCGGATGAAACTGCTCCATTCTTCCCCAAAATTTGGACAGCGATTTTCTTCTTATTCTCAGCGGAAGTCTGTATATAGCCTTCCGCAACGGAATCAGAACGCCATCCACCGTGCCTTTTTATGTCGCGGAGATCTGCTCCTGCATTTGCCAACATTGTAGTGGAGGTGCGCCGGAAACAATGAC
Organism: Ophonus ardosiacus; assembly: GCA_943142095.1. Lineage (NCBI taxonomy): Eukaryota > Metazoa > Arthropoda > Insecta > Coleoptera > Carabidae > Ophonus > Ophonus ardosiacus. Next base: position 7,395,773 of record OW964826.1, read on the forward strand.
CAGTAAATTCCTTTGCATCAGGCAACCCCAAAAACTCTGCAATTATTTTCGGCATGCTTCCTATTGTATTTATCCCAATAGGTTGATTCGTGCATCGACCATTTCTGTATGCCAGAAAATAACGATCATTGGAGCAAATTTTAGGACGAAGTTTCACGTAATTTCTGACAGTCTGAACTAGATTAATACCATCAATATTTCCAACCGTTATAAAAAATTCTCTACTTGTATTAGTTTTGGTATCCGGAATTACGACTCTAAAACATGATCCTTCATCTATGACGTTGCTTATCCTCAGAAATGTAAGCTCCTCTCTTCTGCATCCACCCGCCAAACCAAAAATCAAAACAACCTGAAAATTATTATACGTTACAACCAATAAAATACATGATTACCTTGTATATGACTAACCTTCATGCATAAATATTTCTCGTTCCCTGCTGTCTGCAGGAATCTAACAGTATCTTCTCTGTTTAGAACTTTAGACTTTTTAGGTTTATAACCTTTTGCTATATTTTTCAGCAAAGCTGTGAGATTGACATATTTTTTTATATCAATGCGCTTCTTGATCGATATTTCCGTCTTCAGCATCGAGTAGTAACACCAAAGGGATGAGGGCTTCTGGCTGTTACTTAGTTCTTTAAATTCATATTTGGCTCCAGATTTTGATGGGACAAGTCCGGATATTACATTATTTGCTTCTTCCTCAATACTTACGGGCACATCGGACGTTTTTTCTTCAGAAGAACAGCCTGGCAAACTCATTTTCGAAGAAAATCACAACAAAACGGTTTGACATCAGAAAAATTTATTTAGAATAACAGTTTGTTGTTATTCGGTAACTGAGACACGATCATAGACTACTAACGCTTTTCTGTGATTTTCAAACAAAATAGATCCTATCGTCATCTTGATTAATTTATTTTTTTATCAAAATGATGCTATTTTGAAATAATTTTAACGGTGATATATAAAACTTTGTACGATATTCGTGGGGTACTACATTATTAACGCACTATGTCTATACCCCACTTATATCGTAAATAACTATTATAGTCTGTTGTTGGTTATTAGGTGATACCAGTATATTAATTATTTCTTCAAGAGCTGTTATAATAGCACAATATTCTGCAGTAAAAATACTGTTGAATGATGGTATAATTTTACTTAAATTATTATTAAATATTAAATTATTAAAGGACAAGTTATTTAAACAATTAATTGAAAGTATGAAGTACAAATTGTATACTTCTAAACATATATAACTTTATTAATCGTTTCCTAAAGGGTACTGAAGAATAATTTAAATATATTTTAAAAGCATATAATAATAATTATTTGTCAGAGGAAAGCACTTCTTTCCCCCACTCGAGCTCGAAGTTTACCTCATGCTCGAAAGTGGAAAAAGCGCCTTCTTTTCATGTTAGACACAATATTTCTTTCACGACATGATTTAAAACACGATTTGCTTGGACCGTAAATACACTTTAAGAAAAGTTTAGTACAATAAGGATAATAATAATAATAAATGTTTATTTGTTGCAAGAAAAAGAAATCTTATACAAATGTTGACAACCATTTTACATTTTATGTTTGTAACTATTTATACCTATTACAAAATTAGGAGTGAATATATTTACCTTTAATTTACATACATATAACTACTTAATAATTTTCACTAATTATATACATGCACACAAATTTTATTGATATGACTTATATAATACATCTTAATACATATTTGTATTGGGGGCAAAACATTTTTTTAAAATTAAATTTAGTATTATTCGTTCATACAGAAGTATCTTAGTTTTAATGCATTTACAGTATAGTAAAATATATTAGACAGTTTTTCTGGGCATAGATTAGTAAATAAATTCTGTATGTTTTCTTCAGATAAGTTTGGTATATATTTGCGTAAATAGTGCTTTCTGATTGGTGAATAAATAGGGCAAGTTAAAAAGAAATGAGACAAGTTTTCGTGCTGGTGGAGGTTGCAGATTGTACATTCTTCTGTCGTGTTTATTTCGTATTTTATGTTTTTATAATATATAGTTAATTTATTTTTATTAGCTACCCGGATTTGTGTTATTCCTCACTATTTCGCGAGAAGGAAGTAACATTTCTGTATTTTCCTCTCTGCAGAGGAAAACACATTTACATTACTATTTCGGGAGAAGAAAATTGAGCTTTCTATGCATGTCGCGAAAAAAATATATTTATAAATAAATTATTATTAACAGACAAGTTTATTTAAAAACAATTAATTGAAGGTATGAAGTAGAAAATGTATATTTCTAAACATACATTACTCTATTATGCGTGTCCTAAACGGCACTAAAGGATAATTTGTATATAATTTAAAAGCATATAACGTAATATATTTACAAATAAATTATTATTAACGGACAAGTTTATTTAAACAAATGAACATATGAATTAGAAAATGAATATTTCTAAACATACATAATATTATTATGCGTGTCCTAAAGGATATTGAAGGATAATTTCAATATAATTTAAAAGTATATAACATAATATATTTATAAATAAATTGTTATTAACGGACAAGTTTATTTAAACAATTAAATGAAGGTATGAATTAGAAAATGTATACTTCTAAACATACATAACTTTATTATGCGTGTCCTAAAGGGTACTGAAGGATAATTTAAATATAATTTAAACGTATATAACATAATGTATTTATAAATAAATTATTATAAACGGACAAGTTTATTTAAACAATTTATTGAAGGTATGAATTAGAAAATGTATACTTCTAAACATACATAATTTTATTATGCGTGTCCTGAAGGGTACTGAAGGATAATTTAAATATAATTTAAACGTATATAACATAATGTATTTATAAATAAATTATTATTAACGGACAAGTTTATTTAAACAATTTATTGAAGGTATGAATTAGAAAATGTATACTTCTAAACATACATAACTTTATTATGCGTGTCCTAAAAGGTACTGAATGATAATTTAAATATAATTTAAACGTATATAACATAATGTATTTATAAATAAATTATTATTAACGGACAAGTTTATTTAAACAATTTATTGAAGGTATGAATTAGAAAATGTATACTTCTAAACATACATAATTTTATTATGCGTGTCCTGAAGGGTACTGAAGGATAATTTAAATATAATTTAAACGTATATAACATAGTGTATTTATAAATAAATTATTATTAACGGACAAGTTTATTTAAACAATTTATTGAAGGTATGAATTAGAAAATGTATACTTCTAAACATACATAATTTTATTATGCGTGTCCTGAAGGGTACTGAAGGATAATTTAAATATAATTTAAACGTATATAACATAATGTATTTATAAATAAATTATTATTAACGGACAAGTTTATTTAAACAATTTATTGAAGGTATGAATTAGAAAATGTATACTTCTAAACATACATAATTTTATTATGCGTGTCCTGAAGGGTACTGAAGGATAATTTAAATATAATTTAAACGTATATAACATAATGTATTTATAAATAAATTATTATTAACGGACAAGTTTATTTAAACAATTTATTGAAGGTATGAATTAGAAAATGTATACTTCTAAACATACATAATTTTATTATGCGTGTCCTAAAAGGTACTGAATGATAATTTAAATATATTTTAAACGTATATAACATAATGTATTTATAAATAAATTATTATTAACGGACAAGGTTATTTAAACAATTTATTGAAGGTATGAATTAGAAAATGTATACTTCTAAACATACATAATTTTATTATGCGTGTCCTAAAGGGGACTGAAGGATAATTTAAATATAATTTAAACGTATATAACATAATGTATTTATAAATAAATTATTATTAACGGACAAGTTTATTTAAACAATTTATTGAAGGTATGAATTAGAAAATGTATACTTCTAAACATACATAACTTTATTATACGTGTCCTAAAGGATATTGAAGGATAATTTCAATATAATTTAAAAGTATATAACATAATATATTTATAAATAAATTGTTATTAACGGACAAGTTTATTAAAACAATTAATTGAAGGTATGAATTAGAAAATGTATACTTCTAAACATACATAACTTTATTATGCGTGTCCTAAAGGATATTGAAGGATAATTTCAATATAATTTAAAAGTATATAACATAATATATTTATAAATAAATTGTTATTAACGGACAAGTTTATTAAAACAATTAATTGAAGGTATGAATTAGAAAATGTATACTTCTAAACATACATAACTTTATTATTCGTGTCCTAAAGGGTACTGAAGGATAATTTAAATATAATTTAAAAGTATATAACAATATATTTATAAATAAATTATTATTAACGGACATGTTTATTTAAACTAAGTACCTAGTTGATTGTATGTTTCTAATTATGCATATATAATTTTATTTTGTCTAAAAGAATACTCAACCAGTATATATTTGTCAGATTAGTTTGTTGTTTATCAATTTATTTTAATTTTATCTTCTATAATGTGAAATTAGCGCCATCTATTATATTTTTCCTATATCTCTATCGTTAATGTTATTTGTTCAATGTTTGAAACTTAATTTAATTATTTTACGAGTATATTAAAATTTATTTATAAATGATGAAAGGGAAGTAAAATAAATCATAAAATTATTTAGAATGATGTATTTTCATAAAATAGATATTAAAACTAAACATAGTTGGCCTTGGTTTTACAATTGAAATGTTTGTTCACAACTACATTGGAAAAAAAATCGGCTGCTAAAATCGGCTGCTAATTTCCCTCTCATTTTGATTCCTCCTCATATATTCAACTATGTTTTGTTTTAATATCTTCCACATAATTAATATACTTAAAAATTTCTTGAAGATCATTATCCATCATGAACTTCCTAAAAATGAAATAATGCAAGTTACGAATACATAACAAAATAATATTATAAACATTAATATGACAATATTTATAACATACTACTTACCAAAAATATTATATTAAGTAATAATGTATTTAATTTGCATTAAACACATAAAATTATATTTTCATAGTTCTGTCAACTGACTTAATACCGCATTAAACTAGGGTACGCCCAGGTCTAAATTTTAGTCTAGAGTTAGACCTGTACTAGCCGTAAACTGCCTCTATGAATAGCTTTTTTCGCCGGTCTAAGTTAGACTAGAGATAGACTAGGTTTAGACTCGAACAGAAGCACTATGAATACGGCTGATAGTTACTATCATAATTATAGTCTTGAGTTATAGTCATAAGAATTGTCTTAAGATAATTGACCGTTCATGCAGCCATTTTGTTATAAATATATCACCTCCAAACATCAATAACTTTTACTTATAATTCATATTATATCTGCCGAATAAATAAATATAGATATGTTAATAAATAAAAATTGCTAGTTTGTTCATAATAAACATCACAATTAAAATAAAGGTTATGTTTTCTGATTCTGACAATTCTCAGGCATGCGCAGATTGAAAATCTTCATAGTCTTAAAATTAAAAATATCTGATGTGGACACCACATGACTTCCTTGTACGCCTGTTACACTATACATATTTTGTTAATAATTAAAATATGAATTATAACACACCCAATCATAAAATTGCACGTATTTTTTGTCCTAATTCACAGCAAACTTAATTACAGAAACCAAACAGTACATCTTTTTTAAATTTACATATCTCGCTTATACAAAGAGCTAATTTAATCATACTTGATGATTTCCACGCAGAATTCAATTCTCTAAAACTTTTATTTGAAGCATTTATTATTAAAATCAAAATAACACTATTTTTTTCAAGAAAAACTGATAACAGCTTTAAGTAAAGTATCACTTCCGGTTAGACTATTTTATCCAAAATCTATTATGTTATTCCCATTGATATAAAAGTCTTATATACCAAATTTGAAAAGTTTTGGATTATATTTTAATATAGTTTTGCATTAAAATCTACTATAGGCTTCAAGTAAAGTACCACTTCCAAAAGTTAGATAATGATCAAAAAGGGCGGTGCACAACTAGATGTTATAACAGTCATAAATACAAAATTTTAACTTTCTACGGCTTCCCGTTTTTCAGTTATGCGAGATACGTACGTACGTACAGACGTCACGACGAAATTAGTCAAAATGGATTCAGTGATGGTCAAAATGTATATTTCCGTTGAAATCTGGAAACCGAAATTTTTCACGATTACAATACTTCCTTTACTTCGTACAAGGAAGTAATTAATCCAATTCTGTGTTTAGGCTTATATGCATGATAATGACTATGATGATGTTGGATAAGTAGCTACATTATAAAAACGTATTTTAATTCTTAAGACTAATGCCCAATTGCATAAAACATTGTTAATTTTAATCACGTCGTTAACTTTGACAAGGCTTCTTTTTCAATGTATTTTTGATACGTATTCATAGTTACAATGCAGTTGAACACATGATCAGCTAACAACGTTCTATGCAACTGACCCTAATGCCCATATTCATAAACACTCGTAAAGGTTCAAAACGGCTCGTTATAATTTTTGACAAATAGAATTAAACTTCACAAATAAAATTTCGATTTTTCTTTCATTGTCGACTCTTTTTATTGGGTAAAAATTATAACGAACCGTTTAAAATTTTTACGAGTGTTTATGAATAAGGGCATAAGACTACAACTATGGCAATGATATTGCTGCATAAACCCGGCTTTAAACGCAACGATGTATTTTAGTAATATCAAGAAGTAAATAATGATAATATTAATGTAATTTATTGTGGGTTTAAAAACTAAGAACGTATACACGATTATAACAATAAAACACTTTACAAATACAATTTGAAACAATAAACACAGCAATAATAACAATTATACTAGCACTTAAAGTTCGTGCCATATAACTATCATAATTATAACTAAATACTTCCCTCGCGGGCTTGTATTAAACGATCCACTTTACATATACAGATAATTACCGATCCCGAACATTCCTATTGCATTCGCTCGTTAATTTCCGGCCCCATTGTTCGGAGTCGGACCAATCACTTCCTAGACATATTGTAACATAATTCCAAGGTAAAATTGTAGAGGTTTAGCGATCAGGTGTATATCACTGGTTGCTTGAATTCATTGTTTGCGTACTTAATATGCAAGTATATTTGTATTATTTGTTTGTGACCGCAAACGTGTAGTATTTTCCTAATATCCGTAGAGTTGTCTGGGACAATCCTGGGTCCCTAGAGTCGTGGCCTCTGAAGGTGGCTAGGGTAAATAGCGGAGAAACACCAAGTGGGTCTGGGACTCATAGGCGTCTGGGAGGTCGAGCTCTGGGTGTTCACCATGTCTGGTAAATTAAAGGCTGACATCAACGAGAACGTCTAGGACGTAAAGGATAAACTTGGGGTTTATCATGATAGGCACCGACCATGATAGGTCTGGGATCTATGTGTGATCGTAAGCTAAGCTCTTAGAATGGGTCTGGGACCCATGGCCTCAGGGATGTACGGCTCTCAACATTTATGGAACAACTATATTATTCACTTGTGCGTTGACAATTTGATGTCGTTTGTTGGTCTCCTCATTATCAAATATATATTAAGAGAATTGAAGGTATCCAACGGAAATTTATTTCAGCTTTAAATTGGAAATTCCCTTATAATTTTGTCAGTTTCGTCATTTTACAAAAACGTAGAGAAGTGTTGGATTTGACATTTTTATACAAAATCATAAATAATTATATAGATAGTCCCGTCCTTTTAAGTAAAATATCTCTGCGTGCGCCTTCCTATTCTACTCGTTCTCTTGAAACGTTCTCTTCTAAAAAATATAAAACCAATGCTGCTATGTTTTCTACAGTAAATCGATTAATGTGTTCTTTCAATAACATGATTCTTAGCTATAATGTTCCAGATATTTTTAATTGTTCACTATTTAAGTTTAAATCATTTCTAAAATATGTTTTCTCGCATTCTTTGTCTGATCCTTAGTTTGTACTTCTCATTATCTATTATTATACTGTCTAGCTAGAAACTTTTATTCTTTATGTATATTGTTAACTGTGCTGTACTTTTATTGGGCCTTGGCCTGTTGTACGGCCTTTCTTTCTAAATAAATAAATAAATAAATGTGTGGCGATGGTACCGCTAGTAGCTCAAAAGTGACAATTCACAAGAACCGTATGCCAGCAGATGGTCACTGCATTAGGTGCACACTCCAAATCAAATCTTCTTTAAAATGTGTGGGCGACTGTAGTTTTCGCAAAATGTCAGTGTCAAATTAAATTTGACAAGGTGAATAATAAAAGGCAAATTCTTACCATATTTAGCCGCTGATTACTTAGAAATGATTATAATATTTTCGTTTAACTGCTACAACACGTTGCACTGTACGATATAAATGATGATCTCGGATGACACCTTCGCTAACCTAAATTTGTTGACAGTGAAAAGTCAACTCTAAAGTGTCAAAATTACAGTAAGTCAAACAAATTTTGTAACTCACTAGTAGTGTTTTTAAAACCCAGCAACCAGTTTTATTTTGTAATAATATCATCACACCTCAAGATATCCTTCCGGGATTGGTGGATTAAAAAGTCTTCTATTTCTTGGCAACCTATTGTCGTCGGCAAGTGTCAGTTTCGTCTGGGGCGCGAGTTGTGAGACACTCTGTATATTATCTTGTATTATACGAATAATATTTAATTTTCGAAATAACTGTGCCTTGTATACATAAATCATAAATATTTTATGAAATAACTGTGCCTTTTAAGCATTATATGAGAGTCCTAAAAAACTTACACCGCACAGAGTCCCATGAACCACATTATGATGCAGCCGAGTAAAATAAGGTCAGTCTGTACTTCCTTTAGACGTCTATACACCTTACAGTACATATACCTATTAACTAATATATTGCTAATGCTCGTATCTTTCCCATAAGAGTAGGTGAAGGAAACATTGTGAAATGGAAATATCATTTCTGCATAAGTCTATCTCTCACAAACACCCAACCGGCAATTATGCGCATGCTCGGAAATCTTGACTACTAATCCTACTCTTAGAGTACGAAATTATTCAAAGTTGTTTCAAAACTAATAACCTTACTCTCAGAATTTATTCAACCTGTTCCAAAGCAGCCAGAGTTTACTCCAAAGTGATGTTCTACTTACTCTGCTAACGAGGAGGGTATAGAAATTACTCCACAATATTTTCAAACGTAGATGCTCACGATTCTCAACATATGAAAGTAGTTTGCCTTCTTGAGGAAGAAAACATGCTTTTGGTTGAAAATAAACATAAGTAAATACGTTGGCGTGTATTACGAGCATACTTTTATAATAAAAGCGCTTTTATGAAGCGTACTTTCACATTATATTGAGGAGAGTGCTCCATAAAAGCGCTTTTATTACGTGCTTGACATTAATGTTGTAATTAGTAGTAGTTTTGTTAGTTTTATAAAATTATTTTTAATTTAGTTTCAATTTTTTACTTCAACAAAACTCTCATTCGTTCCAAAACACAACACATCATACTCTATGCGAAAACTCGGTATTCTTGGTTTTGGAACGCTGCCCTGGTGATGCAGCGAGCACATGGTTTGACTTTGACGTTTGATTTAATTTCTGTTTGTAGTTGCACTTCGAAAGCATTTGCTTTGTGTTTCATACAGTAATTTATTGTCACCTAAATAAATTAATCCTGACCAGATTGTATTCCTATTATTTTTACAGTACAACAAAGTAAATTATTTAATTCAAATTTAGCACTAGAATATGTCAATGTTTTTTATTATTACTAATATTTATATTCAAGAATTTACATGCAAAATAAATAGTAGGTACATTGTTTAATTTCTCAAATTTAAATTTAAAATTTTTCGCGCTAGTCGTTAATAAACAGAACTCTGTGATTCGCAAAAAGTGATCATGATTTCCTCGTTAGCCAATAGTAGTCAAGGTTTCCAAGCATGCGCATAATTCGCGGTTGGGTGTTTGTGTGATATAGACTTATGCAGAAATGATATTTCCATTTCACAGTGTTTCCTTCAAGAAAAGCATAGGATCCGCAATATATTAGTTAATAGGTATATGATACAGTACCGGGAATGCAGCGTGTAACACATATAAGCAAGTAGTGTATGGGTAGGCAAATGAATCATATATGTCTCAAGGACGTGTATGGAAAACTTGTTATGAATCATATGTATCTCATAAGACAGTCAACGTGTTAATTTTGTTTCTACAATAAGATGTTTGATTTTCTACAATGTATTGCATTATTTTCTTAACTTTGCTGAAAATAACGTAGGTATTTAATTGTGAATTTATTTTATCTTAAAGTTGTTATTCACCTCTTTGAAACACCATTCATTCATTTTCGAAGAGACTTTTAGTTTTAATGATCTTTTGATAGATGACACATCAAAGAATCGTTGGCGTCGCATTTAATATTTACATAACAAACAAAGCAGTGCAGTGGTAACATTGGATATTGTTGAAGTTGCGCATCTCGCATCGACTTTGTCGCCTGGCAGGGAATTTAATTTTGACTCTCGGTTCTCAGCTTCGTGAGCATCCCACTAGCACCAACGAAGAGCGGGAATATTGCCGGAGCTATTTTCAAACTTCTTTACCGATAGCATGCTTTTCCTGCCAAGTGAGAATGCGGCTCTTGTCGCTATAAGCCACAGACTTTGCTTGCAGCACGGGCTACAAAACTAGAATATTTTATTCACTGTGATGCTCTTATTCTATAACAAAGAAGAATGGAAGTAAGCAAGAGCAATGGACTAAACTAGAAGAATCGGCGAGTTAATAAACGAAACGCCCCTGTAATATAGAATTATAAATAAATCTATTAGCAACAAGTTTACGAAAGTACTAGTAAAATTTTTATTTTCAAAACCTACAAATAAAAAGGCATTTAATTTACAAAAATCTCGTGTGTAATATATTATTTTATTTTGTATCTAATGTTTTCTCTTTAAATTATGCATTATTATTATTTTTATAAAATGTAAAAGTGTATAAAAAAAAATCTGTTGTGGCCAGCACAAGACCTCTCGCCATTTCCATATTAGGCTATATAAATAATGAATTGCACTTCCCTTTCAAACCTTCGTTTTATAAAAAAAAAATACAGAACTTTACCCAAATACTGTTTTTTATTGTATTTAACATATCTTCTGCACACATATAATTCTAATTATATCTATTTTACATTGTATGAGGAAGTTTCCAAATGTCAGAAATTCTTCCAAATCATTAACCAGATTGGCGGTATTTCTAATGGATATATGCATTTTACCTATAATTTCAAATATTTAATTAATAAAACAATAAGAAAGATTAAATATACTTCCCAGAAAAAGCAGTCAGAATGTCACTAAAACTGTTGATTTTTGACACTGACATGTGTCATATAAAAACTATGTTATAAACATTGGTATTTGTCAACTGGTTTCCTTAATGCCTTGGCCTCTGCGATTAAATTACTCTATCTATTATAGTGTCTTTATCTCTAAATCTGTACAAGATATAATAAAAATTTTAAGTGTATTACATGGATAATTTTATGTTCTTCAATATTTAATAACAAAAATTTCCAAAAAATTATATTTAGAAAAAATTTTCTCAGAAACTACTACTTCCGGTTGTTTAATTGTCACCAAAACCTTTTCAGCTCTTCCCATGAATGTCAGATTGAGGAAACTGCAGTTAAATATTTTTTGTCTTATAGTTTTTGAGGAATCATGTCTACAACATCCAGACATACATACATACACACACACACACACACACACACACACACACACACACACACACACACACACACACACACACACACACAGACATCATTTTTAAAATGTTATAATCGGATTCTAGGGTCCTTAATTCGTGCTTATTCACTGAAATCTGGATATGCGAATTTTAGCATGAATCCAATACCTCTCTTAGGGAGAGGTAAAAAGGCATTTAATTTACAAAAATCTCGTGTGTAATATATTATTTTATTTTGTATCTAATGTTTGCTCTTTAAATTATGCATTATTATTATTATTTTTATAAAATGTAAAAGTGTATAAAAAAAAATGATATTATCTACTCTTGATGTTAAATTGTAACTTTATCAACAAAAATGAACGCATAAAGCGTATCTACTTTTAATATCTGGTACAAAATAAAACATATTTCTGAAATATGTTGAATCGAAACCGATAAGACAATATCCACTTTAAGGGAACTGTCAGATGACTTTCTTTTAAAAGGCTTTAAACTAACAACTTTAACTTAAAGCTGAATTATGTAACGGTTTTTTCACTTTTAGATCAAACTAAAATTAAAGTACCTAACTTCATATTTATTATGAAAGTATATTATAAGTACACTATTTTAAAGGCACCTACATTTTTTTTCACGAAAAATGCAGGTTACTAGATAAATTAGAAAAATATCAAGTTTTACATATTTTTAACTTTACAAATAAATAAATAAATCATCACGGCATATTATCCATTTCTGAGTGTGCCACAATCTGCTTTATCGCAGATATCGGTAATGATAGTCACATATTTGTATCGTGCGGACGCTTACCAGGCGTCACCTCACGGACACTCATTACTGGCGTGGAAAATGCACCACAGGGATCACTTTTGTGCTATTTAAAATTCAAAATATTTGGCGTCGTTGGGAATCGAACCCGGTTCCCCAGATTCGCGACCCGATACTGAGGCACGCGGCCACGGAACCCCATAAAAGAACAAAGAACTTTTAAATATTTATTTATTAAATAAATAAATATATCATCACGGCATATTACCCATTTCTGGGTGTGCCAGTATCTACAACACATGTAGACATCGGTAATGATGACGATATATTTTACCGTGTGGGCGCTTACCAGGCGTCACCTCACGGGCACTTATAGCTGGTGTGGAGAGTGCACCACATGGGTCACTTTTGTGCTATTTAAAATTGGAAATATTTGGCGTCTGTCGGGATCGAAATATTAAAATATTATTTTAAAAAAATTATTGCCAATATTTATATAGTCACAGTGGAAAGTTTCACCACTGGAAAGAGACTTTTTTATTTCAAACAGCACAAATACAACAATTAAATGTATAGGGCAAAAACAGTGATTACTACAATAAAATAAATAAAAATACAAAAGTTTACCTATAATTTATTCATTTTCATTACAAATTTTCTAATTTAGTTCTCAAAATTTCATTTAGTCCAATTCCGAAGGATTTATAACAAAATATTTAATAGATATAGAAATAAAAGTATGCTACGTGTATCTTAGTATGAGGCACGTAAAACACGATTTAAAAAAACTAAATTTTGTTGATCAATAGAGAAAGCAGAAAGCAAACAACAGCATCAAAAAAAAAAAATCGGTAGAATATACGATAATAGATAGAAGGGAAAAGACATAAATCTACTAAATGGTAGTAACCGTTAACTTTGAAGTGCTATTTTAATTTTGTTGTTAGTCATTCGTATATTTTATTTTAACAAAGCATATACTTCACTAAAATGGCCTCGTAATTTTCCAATGTTTGTAATTTAGTGGCTTTTTGTTGACAATGGTTTTTTCAGATCCTGAGGGCTTGAAAAAGTTCAGTTTTTTTCAGAATGATTTGTAAATTTCATCTATTTTTAATTACATGACTGAATAAAGAGATATTCTTATGCTATCAAAAGAGTACTCTTTCATTTTATTTTGTGAAACATTTCTATATTTGTTCCATAAATCTAAAATTTTGGGTTATTAATTTTTGGATATATTGAATTTTACCGGATGCAACGTAGGACCAGCTGACAACATTTAGAAATAGAAAAATTGAAACAGACGACCTAATAAAACTCACGATCACGACAAACCAAAAAGAGAAGATGGAAGGACTGGATCGCAGAAGACTTGAGAGAGGAAGAACTGTGTGAAAAAGATGCGTTGGACAGGAATGAGTGAAAGAGAAGAGTAAGAAACAGTAACCCCTAATAAAATTGGAGAAGGCTGAAGAAGAAAGAAGAAATTGTCAAGTGCAATTTAAATAGTGTATGTTCATGTTGTAATTTTATTGGATTTATAGAATCTTTTCAAGGAACTTTTGTTATGGAATTTGTAAAAAATTATATGTGCTCGTGTTATAATTTTATTGGATATGTAGAATCTTTTCCAAGGAACTTTTTTATAGCATTTATCCATTTTTATTTCAATACTTTTATTTCTAAAAATTCACACAGTTCAAATACCTACTCTAAAAACACGAACACTTACGTAACAGTCTCTTTACAATCAAATAATTTTACTGGCAAGTTTATATCTCTACCCATTTTTGAATTATTGCCCAAAAGTCAATATACCCCATATTTAGATAAAAACTTCAAAATTTTAAAAAATCTAATATTTATGTATATAGATACTTCTCAATGCGCTGATTCCTAATTTGGAAACCGGAGGTCAATATCTCGTTTCGTTCTCGAAATATTTCGATTTAAAGTTTATCTGGAAACTACCCATTTTTGGGTAATAACCCAAAAATGGGTCGAGATATGAATTTGGCGACAACACCATTCGATTCTACGGACTAAATTACATGAGTATACCAATTTTCAGAATTTTTGAACATCGCATACAATCTCTAAAGCAAAATAACTGAAAATGACCAAAAATCGCAAAAATCGTAAGGGGTACCCCTTACGATTTTTTCAGATTTTGGCCATTTTCAGGGGTTTTCAAGCTTTTATTCATAAAACACGAACCAGTTGGATAAAAATTATGAAAATTGCTATACGTACGTATTTTTGTCCGTAGAATCGAATGGTGATGTCGCCAAATTCATATCTCGACCCATTTTTGGGTTAAAACCCAAAAATAGGTAGTTTTGAGCAAAACTTTGAATCTAAATATCTCGAGAACGAAAGGAGATATCGACCTGCGGTTTCAAAATTTGGAATCAGCGCATTGAGAAGTATCTAGGTACGTCAAAATTAGATTTTTGAAAATTTTGAAGTTTTTATCTAAATGTGGGGTATATTGACTTTTGGAGCAATAATTCAAAAATAGGTACAGATATAAACTTGATAATAATATTATTTGATTTTAAAGACAATGTTACGTAAGTGTAGGTGTTTTTAGAGTATTTTATATATGAGTACACATAATGCATATTCATGTGATAAATTTATTGGATTTATAGAAAATTTTCCAAGGAATTTGTAAAAAAAATTGTATTATGTTCGTGTTACAATTTTACTTAAAATTCTACTACATTATAAAAAAATTCCATTATTTACGACTTATTACGTCATGTTCAGAAACATAGTTTTAGGATTATTGTCCAAACTACGAAGAGAATTTTCTAGATCAAAATTAAATTTGGCCTAGCAATGTCATCCACTATCGATTATAACTATATGAAAATTTTATGAAGAAATTGCGAAAGCATGTTTGCATGTATATGAAAATTTATTAGCATATAAAGTGAATTCATACAACAAAGTGCATTTTGAACGGGAAATGACATATTTTGTTATAATTTACTTTTCAAAATAAATGTTTCCCTCAAGAGTAACGTTCAAATTTTATTATTAACCGAGGTAAAGAAAGTTCCCTCAGTAAATAAATTTGCAATTAAGTAAGTCAAATTACTGCGTTCATTCAATTGAATTGTATATTTGAATTTTATTCAAAACACTAAAAGTTAATTTGCAAATTAAAATAAGGTAAAAGTTAAACTTTGAAATGAAACATTATTCGTGGAAGTTGGAAAACTTGCTGAAAAAGAGCGGAGTGGTTTTGCTTTTCCAGTTTTACAGCGCAAAAGGTCAAATAGCTCTATGAATTACACATTTTACTTATAATCGTATATATGTATGTATATATCATAGGTAAATTATTAAAATATCTTTCAGAACTTATATTAATAATTAGAATAATACTACATTTTTAGTTTATGTTCTGTATTTTTATTTAATACCAACGTTTCGGCACCATAAACTGGTGCCTTCTTCAGGGAAAAATGACATATAAAATTTGACAAAAGCAAAAAGCAAGTAACCAAGGTAACATGAAAAGTACGTAAACGTGACCTATTTTTACTTCCTTGTACGAAGTAAAGGAATTATTAAGTATCACTTATGTCATTAAGTTGCTAAGTAACAAACACTTTTTGACAGGTAATTAAAGATTAATGCCCATATTCATAAACACTCGTAACGTTTCAAAACGTTTCGTTATAATTTTTGACAAATAGAATCAAAATTTCGATTTTTCTTTCAATGTCGACTGTTTTTATTGGATAAAAATTATAACGAACCGTTTAAAAATTTTACGAGTGTTTATGAATACGGGCATAATTGTTATAATTTGAAAATGAGGTTTTGACGGTATGATAGTGAAAATAACGCTTTAATTAAAAAAATACACCCTCACAATAAAACACTATTATAAATCAAAAATTAGGAAATATCATTTTACTATTATTAGGTACTATTAAATAATAAAACTGAACTTGTCTTGGCATCTGGCAGTCTCAAATGTCAATTTTATTATCGCTACACACTTCACGCTAAACAATATTCATAGCTACTGACATCCATTGGGTAATTTTATTATTATAAAAATTCTGCTAAATACAAATTCTTCATAAATTTAATTAAAATTGCAAAAAAAATTCTCGCCGAATACCCCGCGATCATTGATAAATACTTAAATATTTTATCACAACTTCCTCAAGCACGTTGCTTTTAGGTAACACCCCCTCCGCCTTCGGCGTCGGGCTATTACCAAGCAACGCGATTTCGGTAACTGTCATAAAATTATCAATAACCTCTGGATATTATAGCTGACAATATATGCATGCCCGGCAATAATTAGAACAGCGAACATGTATCTTCTCAAGAAAACTCTCCTTTTACCAGAGGAAAAACCATCCGCAAAAACTGGCAGAGAAGTATCTGTATAACTCAGAGACGCTTTTTCGCTACTGATGGGTGAAGAATAGATTCCGACCCGTATTCCATTTGGTCCGGGTGGGTACGTATTTCCCATTTGACTAAATACCCAGTTCGAAGTCCTAGCCCTAATGAGGTCATGCAAAAAAAAATAATTGTACCTTTTTTCTGTTTAAATCGAAAAAGGATAGTCTAATTCATCGATCAGTATGATTAAATTCTTTTTTATTTATATTTTTTGTTGTATAAAATCGTTTTAAATTATGATATATTTAAAAAGTTTGCAAAAACCAGCTATGTTTTGTCGTCACAACGTTACGAACCAAGTTCAGACTCATTTCAAACAGACATTTTATATGGACACATAATTTCTAAAAGAAAAATATATATAAAGGATTACATAATGCAAATAATATATTAATATAACATCGTTCTATTTATTTTTTATAAATTTAATTTTCATTTGGCGTGAAATTATCTACGTTACATCAGATGTTTCTTTCACTTTTGAATCTTTGAAGGTTATAAACGCATGTGAGACATTGAATATATTGCAGAATATTATTTTATTCTCTATTTTGGCACGAAACAACGTTCCATCGACATGTTTACATTCATAAATTTTAGGTTATCTTTAAATGTCTCTTTGACGTTTAAGACAATGTGAAAATCAAAATGGTCGTGCCTTTCACTCTGTGACGTCATGGGACAAGGGACGAAGCGGGGGTCTAGCAGCCTCATTTTAAAGAATGTCATTTTCAATTACAATTTTTTCATGATTAAAGATCGATTTGAGAAAAAAAAAAATACGGGTCTATTATTTTTCACTACTCTATCGATTAAAATTATAAAAAAAAAGTCGTGCATGACCTCAAACCGAAAACAGAAGGGTATCGCAAAAATTTCGTGATGATCTTTAATAACTTCTTCGGTACTTTATTGCTTCAGCAAGGTCTGTCTCATCACTAACAATAACTATAAAATCAAATCAATAAACTGTAATTACCCATTTCAAATCTTAGACAAACAACTATCTTCTCTACAATTAATGCATTTAACTAATGGCAATCTTAGACCGTATCGAACAAATAGTATTAAATTCACCTTAAACGAGTGCATAAAAGCATTAATTGATTGCAGTAACTCTATCTTCATCGGAGACTTTATTAATTGCTTCGAAATCAAATTGCGACGATGCCATTACTTGGTAATTATTAGCACTTTGCTCCAAACAGCGGGCCTAATCATATCCCCACTAACAGAGACGTAATGAGGTTATGTTACCCAATGCATTGCCAGATGGATGCGATGCAAGTTTGCAAGTGGAATTTAGATGCCGGTGCCTCTATTTGCATAAAGACTTTTTGTAATTCAACAGCGAACATATCTCTCTCTGAAATCACATGACCGAATTCTGTGATAAATCGTACCTACAGTTTTTATGTTTTCTTGTTTTTATATATTTTTGTCGATAGTAAAATACAGTGAATTAATCAAATATCGATTCCTATTCAAACCAGTTTTACAACTCGTATTTGTCTCATTAAAGTTGTGGTTCGAATTCGACCAACGACATATTTGAGAATTAATTCTAATGGGGAAGTTTAGCATGGTAAAAATTCTACATAACATACTATTTTCTCACAAATATAACACAAATGACTGCTGAAATTGAAATTAAAAATTAAAATTATTGCTCCATTTATTTATAATTAATATTCTTTAGGTAAACTCCAAGTACGTCACAAGTCAGTTATGCGCAAACTCAGACAGAACGGTGAAATCGAACCACTTGAACGTAGGTCGTAACAAATCGTAAAAGCGCTTCACTGGTAACCGTAACCTCGTGCGTCAGTGTATCAGTCGACATACGTTGCGCCAAGCCTCTACCGACGTCATCACAGCTTAAAATCGGCCTGTCCGGAAAATCTGGGTATTTTTGAAAAAAAATAAAACATGTTACATCATTTTTCAAGTCATTTCCCATGGAAAAAAAAAAAAATCGCTAAACTTCCCCATTTAAAACAGAACAAAAATGACCTCTGAACGTGGACATAGGGATCTGAAGAACTAAAAGAGTTGGTTAATAAAACAAAAGTTGGCCTCACTGTTCCAAGTATCTTTCTACTTGAAGTCTGTGGGTCGAATTCAGCACTCTTCTTTAGGTTGGTGATCGTCTCTAGTAACTATGGAAAAATCCTGCATCTCTTTCTTAATAATGCATCATTGTATATGTCCTTTTTTATTTTGTTATTTTTAGATAAGCTTCTTTAGTTAGTGAAGAGTGCTGAATTCGACCCCATATGTTTATTTATAAAAAAAAATCTTCTTTTGATAGGATCTATAATCGACATAATTATAACACAAATAATTCATAAATTACCTGATACGAATGAAATAAATTTTAAAAAAGATTAATTTGAAAAGTGACACTTTACACACGGTTGTAGGAAAAAATATTTTTATAATAGAATCAGTACTTACATCAATAGTTATTTACATTCGAGTGCGTGTAAGTTATATTTTACAGCGCGACAGCTTTGTTTGAGGCACGAGCCCTTAAGGCGAGTGACTTATTAGCTGGAGCGCTGTAAAATACTTCACGCATGAGAATTGTATCAAATTTTTTGGCCGACGATAATGAAAATCACTTTTTTTAATGAGATAGGTTGTACTTCTGAAAGGGTTAGTTTAAAATACTGGGTTTAAGTCAATTTCCAAATTTGATTTTACTTACCTTCATTAGAGTACTTCTTCTAGCGAAAATTTATTTGTAATAATACACGTTGTTTATGACTGATATTATATTTATTTGCTCATGTTTTCTTCGTAATAAATAATAGGTTGGTATCGAAATTTGACATTTCAGCAATTTTCGCCTCGCGTATTTGACAGGTATATCGATCGGTGACTATGTCGGTAACAGCGGATTTTTACAATAATGGCAGATGTCGCTGCCGTGATTTTGGTTTATATAAAATAATTTTAAATATAAGAAATGTTAAAGTAAAAAAATAACTTATGTAGGTAGTACTTTTTTACATGAACTTTATTATAGTAAAGATGATTTCTTTTCTAAATGCCCATAAACGTCCAGTGTATTTTGATTATATTACCGCATAGTTAGACAAGTTACAACACAGTAAGCGTAAAATGTAGGTTACACTTGCTGTGTATACAATTGTAAAGTTCCCATTACACTTTAGGATGGCAAAAATTATATTACCCGTTAACTTTTGGTACATATATATTGAAAAATAACCTGTATAGGAAATCTTAAATTAAAAAAAAAAATCAGCTACCTAATCAATGTTGGATTTTCAATATTTTTATCATATCATTCCAACCAAAAAAAATTGGCACCTTACACATTGTAAAGAGTGCGTAAAGTATATAATTTACGCACAAACAACAATTGCTCTTCTTCAGAAGACTTTACTTTTAGTTAGTTTCTAAACTACAGTACCTACTTATTTTGTTATTTTTAAATTACCCTCTATTACTGGCCCTATCATTACTCCTTCAATATAAACCCCCGCAATTCTTATAAATCTCTAGCATCCCGTCTTACATGACATTAACTTCGGCTGTAAAACGTTTCAGCATCCACATGTCTTGTCTTAATCAGCGCTAACAGTCTAAGCCCAGCTGGTCTCCAGATCCGCTCCTTTCCGGACCGTAACCAAGGCAACAGATCCGGATCTGGGCTCCGGAAGAGAATTATTACATCACACACAAGCTTTTTCCTTCGCAGCCCTGCTATTAATTACGAATAATAAAAAAGTGATTTACTCACTGCTGACAATTCCTGGCACAGATTCCACTAAGATTTACATCCCGTAGCTTCGGATTACCTACTTCATAACTCATGCATGGTGCTCAGTGCTCATCTTGATTATGAGGTAATTTATAGAGGACAAAAGAATAAATACAGACTGTTAAAATATGCTGGTAAGCTAGAGATTTATGGCGATCGATGGTGCTATTGTACGTACCAGTGGAAATTATAATCTACTGTGATATTTCAGCGGACATATTTTCGGGTTTTAATACTGTTTAATGCGTAATGCTTACCCAGTATAAATTACTATCGAGAGAACAGATGATCTAATTACATCTGCGTGGAATATCTTATTGATTTCATTTCAATAATTAGAGATAGCATTTGTTAAAATGACAGCGGTCATATTACCGATTTTGATCATATGACGGTCAGATATATAAATTACGGTTACTGTTTTAAAATTTCGGATCAACTAATCATCCAGCTAAAAGTAAATGATTAGTTGTACAATTATGTTTCTCTATTTTGTCGAAAACATGAAACCAAGACTTTTTATTTTCAAATATGAAACTAATCATCTCTTTCTAATTAGAATTTTTTTTTAGTTTAAGTTCTGTATATATTTAAATTTTAACCAACGTTTCGGCCGCATACACTACTGCCTTCATCATGGAACACAACATAAATGACATAAATAAATAGCTACAGAACAATAGCAACAAGTAACCAAGGTAATACAAAAAAATACATATAATAGTACCGTGAGTATTTTTTAACGTGAAACCGCGTGAAACATTGGATTTGTCATATCCATGGTTACTTCACATTTGGTTGACAGCAATGTATTTGCCTGTCCCATTTAAAATGAAACATAGGAAACGAATTTGACATTAGACAAGATGTCAATTGAGATTAATTTTATTTAAATAATTATATCTGCTTTATAAATTAAATTTAATTGTAGAAAAAATATTGTGTGCACCTTGTGCCCCAGTGATTTTCTGACTCGGCTAAATTTCTTACAATATTTATATATAATACTTCTGTCCAATTCTTTATGTTTCATTTTAAATAAGACAGGCAAATACATTGCTGTCAATCAAATGTCGAGTCGTAACCATGGATATGAAAAACCCAATGTTTCACGTTAAAAAAAAATCACGGTATCCAATATAATTAATTTCCAAGAACATTTACTTCATTGTAAATTATTATACCTATATGTATTTTTCAACAAACAGTTAAAAATTGCAAAACTTCCGATTGACCAATTATTTGGATGTACAGAAGGGGAATACGAAAGAATTATAATTTTTAGAATTGTAGTACTAGAGTTATTGGAGGACAAATTATCGTTACACACAAACACACACACATACACAACACACACACACACACACACACACACACACACACACACACACAGAGAGAGAGAGAGAGAGACATACAGACAATCGTAAAAACAGTAAAATTGTATTCTAGGGACCCCAAAACGTACTTATTCATTAAAAATTTTTCGACCAAAGACAATACCTTCCTTAGGTACCTAAAGATGATGTAAATTTGTGTTATATTTTGATAAATTTTCAATAAAAAAATTATTTTTATTTTCCTACGCCCTGTACGTACAATAACAATATCTACCTTTTTTATTTGAAACATTTTTCTTGATTACCAAATTTTAAATGAAAATTTTGATTAAAATCAGTTTTCTGTCTAGTCTAGTAACTAGTAACGTGTGAGAATTTTGTGCAAAATAAAAACACATTAAAAAGGGCCACCCCAAAGGCGCACCACATGTTCTATTCAACCGAAGTCGTATCTCTTTTAGTTTCCAAAATCCCAATGGTTCCCTTCGAAACCGGTATATTACTTACTATTATTTGATATTATAATAAAAATATTAATTTTTTTCTTTTGTTACAGAATAAAGCAGAAAGCAGAAAAACTCTCAATTGCAAATAAATCTGCAGAATGGTGAGTAATTTTGTTATTATGTTTCTTCAAACAACTCTTTCAATATCTACAATTAATTATTTGTTTTATATACGATGTACATTTCATATTCACTCCTCATTAATGCACTTCTTTTCCACGGCTTCATACATTCAATCAATCCTTATCGTTATCTACCTCATTATAAACTTGCTGCAGTTAAATGGAAAAATTCTCCGATACCTTCATCAAGGTATTGATCGTCTGTATAAATTTAATTCAGATTTTAATACGTGCCATTAAGAGTTGAGAGCTGACATGCGAAGTTAGTTTAATTAAAAGATTTCTACATACTGCTTGTCATTATTTTTGCTGAGCATTTACAACCAAACTTTTTAATTATAGAATTTATTGATGACATTAAAAATATATCAAGAGTCGTGAATTTACATTTGAAAACATAATAAAATTTTATTTTATCATAAATGACTATATTTGAATATTTTTCGATCTAGAATTTTTCGTTATTTTTCATGCATAATAATTTTCACATTTTCTAAGTTCTGATATAAAGTAATTTAAAACAAATTTCAAACATTTTGAACGAAAATTTGTTTTCTTACTGGTTTGGAAAGTGAGCTTCGCCAGCTTAGCAACATGTAATTATGGCTCATTGGCAGCTACTAAAATAAGAAATATAAATAAAATTATAAATAAGACTGTGATTGGTGTTCACAGCTTCGAAAATATAACGTGAATTAATACGAGGGTCACGCCAAAATTATTGAGATACAGAAATATTATTTGAAGAAGAAGCATGTAGTTTTACTGGTGTTCAAAGTAGTCCCCCCCTGCTTCAATACACTTTTGTAATCGAATTTTCCAGAGATGGAAAGCTTTGAGCCATTCATTTTCTGGAATCGTATTAAAATACTCCATTATGGTGTTGTTAATCTCCTCTTCTGGCGTAAAATGACGACCACGTAAATGTTTTTTTCAAATTAAAAAATAGCCAGAAGTCACACATTGCAAGATCAGGAGAATACGGTGGATGCTCAATGACTTTAATACCATTTTCTTTCAAAAAATTAACAGTTGTCGCAGCGGTATGGGAGGACGCATTATCATGGTGAAGCATTAAACCCTTAATTTTCACACTGCGAAGAACTTCAGGTAGACATTTTTGTGTGTACCAATTGGCAGTAACACTCTTCTGTCCCTCCAACCTAATTGCTTTCACAAGACCTGTACTTCTGAAAAATACAGCGTACATAACTTTTTTAAGTACGCGTTGTTTTTTCACGGTAACTGGTGTTGGGTCATCTTCAAACACCCATACCCTACTTTCTTGACGCGTTGGAACATCATAAAAGGGTATGTAAGTTTCATCGCAAGTTACAATTTTAGAAAGAATACGATGACCGCCATTATTTAACAATTTTAAAGTGGCGCAACTAATTGTAACACGCTTGGCTTTTTGTTCTTCCGTTAAGTTGTGTGGCACCCAACGAGAAACAATTTTTCTAACACGAAGTTCTTTATGCAAAATTTTTGCTATTGCTGCGGATCCAATGCCAAGGGCATCTTCCATCGTTTGATAGGTGACACGATTGTCATCCTTTATCATTTGTCTGATGGCAGCTACATTTTCTGGCACTACCGCTGTACAAGGTCTCCCTGAGTGTTTCTCATCACGCAAGAAATTACGGCCTCTTTTGAATTCTGAAAACCAGCGAAATATAGTTGCTCGACATGGAGCTTCATCTCCAAATGCCAATCGTAGACGTTCCTCGCACTGTTCTTCATGTAATCCAATTTTAAAGTCGTAGTAAATCATAGCGCGATAATGCTCTCTTCCTAACTTCATGTTGCAGTTTATTTCACTTCGAATTCCACCACAATAAATCACTTCAACCAGATGTTATTATTGGATAGATATTTTAAATAAATTGTAGTTTGACATTTGTGCACTAAAAATTTTCCAAAGCCAACTGTTTCCCAGCATCTCAATAATTTTGGAGTGACCCTCGTATCTGTTGTTATTTAATAAACAATAATATTAACGGTACAAATATGTCTTCATCATTACCGAAATCTGAGTACAAAGTAGATTGATACACCCAGAAATGGGTAATATGGAGTGTGATATATTTATTTATTTAAGGAGGTATGAATTTTGTTTATTTTAAACTGACAAATATCAATAACTAGGTTAATTTTAATTCAGGATCTTTTCCCACCACAAAAAAATGTCATTTAAAGTTCACCACTAACTTTGTAATTAATTTATAATACAGCAAATAGCCATTTGTTCCTATTTCGTCAAGTACCTTGTATATTATTTTCCAACTACATACATCAATACCAGCAATGTCTAGGTCTAGGTCAAAGTGCCAAAACAGCAAAACTTTTTAAGATCATATTTGTGACTTGGCCAAATTTCTTTTTATACCAACATAAATCTTCATAAATTTGTTCGCTATCTCATAAATTTATGACCATCTAAACCTTGTTTTATGTGCGATAAATAAATGGTACATTTACAACTTGCTTAAAAAAGAATAATTTTCTTGAAAATACTTAATATTCGAACCAGACAAAAATGTAAAATTTGTCATTAAGTATTTCTCTTATTGTTATTTATTTCTCATTTAAATTAATTTTTACTAACTTTATATTTAATTAATGTACTTATAACTTGATTTATAATAATACATTTTCTTGAAAAATTTGTTTTCGTCACTTAGGGTGTGAATATGTTGGAGCTGCGATAAAAGCTATAAGAGCGACGATAAGAGCAGCGATAAAAGCGAATCAAATCTATCTTTCTTTGATGTGTTTATATTGGAGCTGCGATGAAAGCTATAAGAGCGACGATAAGAGCAGCGATAGACACTGATATAAATGTTGCTGTCAATATTATTACAGCTATTTGTGTCCTACATAACACAATCATTGACATGGAAGGTATTGAACATCATTTAGAAGATACATTGAATATTCCAAAACAATCAAATACCACAACTAATGTAGACAGACCAACCCTGGTTGCACAAAATATTCGTGATTTATTTAAAACTTGTGTCACAATCCTATAATCCTATAATTTTTGACAAAATGTAATGTAACCTACAATTAATATAAATAAACATATCCACTTAATTGTTGAGTTTAAATTACTCGCCACTTCATCCCATAATTTATCCAACACATATCTGTTGTGATGGTTTTTATTTGTTTGATCCCATAATGGAGATCTAACAAATTTATAATTAGAAATAGTAACTAAATTAACATTACAAGCAACATGAATATAATAAACGGGTACCACTGATTAAAACATTATTTTACTAAGTCTGGTGTTTAAATGGTATAGAATTTTCTCCTTACTAAAAACCAATAAATCAAAAGTTAATAAATAAATATGAATGTAAATGAAGAAGCAATTAAAATATTTATTTTGTATAATATTTATGTAATATAAAAAAAATCGAGATATCGCTGCATCACTTGTCTTGCCTCGATGAGAGCGTAGAAATACATTCAATTTGTTCTCGGCGCTCTATCACTGCTCAGCTCCTAAGCGTAGCTTTGCGCACTGCTTCAATGTAAACACCTACATTTAAATCTATGCATTCATTCGCACTGCTTCGCTAGTATCGCCGCTCTTATCGTTTATCGCAGCTCCAACATAACACAGCCTTAGAGTATAAAAGGGTGATTTGAAAAGTTCGCAGCCTAATATAGAGATTGCAGCACTATTCGTACAATTATTTTTTATGAGGTTATGTGAACTCTCACTGGTAACCAAACAAGTCTGTTGGGTAGGCTTGGTGAGGTGTCGCTATATTTTAAAGGTACACTCAGTGTCAATACTTTACATTATCTACAAAATATATACCTTCCTTACTTCGAATAAGACGAACAAAAATAGTCTTGAAAAAGACTGATTTCTTTTATAAAGATAAATGAAAGCAGCGAAATTTAAGAAACACAAACACTACTTTCACTTTTGTCTCGGAAGATACAACGCCGGCAGGAGTTATAGGTATTGGCTTAAACTTTTACCGCCACGAATTTTTAAAATTAGTTGGCATACTTTCCGATGGTTTTGTCTGGTTGGTGGCGCTGTATCTCTGCGAGGTTTTATATCAATCCACTAATTTTGACAATTGTTTGTAATGTTTTTGTGATTTTGAGTAATTGTTTTCTTTTGCTAACCTCTGTTCATGTAGTGGCTTTACGAATAGTTAAATACTATTGATTTTCTTGAGGTAGTAAACTCCTATGCTTCCACTGTTTCGACTATTGTAAAAGGGGGGAGGGGTGGGAGGGAAGATTCTGTTTTCTCTTTGTTCTCTTACCCCAATGATGACACTGTTTCTCCTAACTGGTGGACGGTTGCTGGTTCGCCCACCACTATACTGAGACGGAACACCCTTACGCTCACACTATCACTAAACACTTGATGATAGATGATGAACACATCTTAAATGGATGACACACACACACAATATTTGAAGCTACTAAACTTTTATTTACACATATTTTTACATTAAACTAACTTATTACACAAAATTAATTAAACTAAACTAAACTGTTATAAACCCTAATTACGAGTCATGGCGGAAACGCCTAAAAACTAAACACAGACTACATGTCTGACCTAACTGAGTCTTTCTGCCTTAAAAACAAAGGGTTATCTCTTCAACAGGCATATCTGTAGCATCCATAGCAAAATAACAAGATTTCACGTAGTCTAGGCAATAACTTATATAGTTAATTGTCAAAACAATAAATGTCTACGAGGTTGACATCTAGACTAAACAGATATATAGGAAAAATGATTATTATTTCTAAACAGAATCTTGACTTACAAAGATAACAGAATTAAAATGTTGATATTGAAACTATAATTTAGAAAAGTTTATATTAAAGTTCATTACTTGTTATTACACTATTCTCACCTTGTTACACTATTCCTATGATTCAGGCTAATAGTGGTGGATGAACCCATGTCTCATCAGCAGTAACAAATCTTTCCAAAATCATATCAGGTTTAGTTTCATAATGGAGTAGGAAATCTGACGTTTCAGAAACTGAAGGACTCATTTCGCAGAAATTTTAAAAATTTCTTAGTCATTAGTCAGAATATTTTGAATAGTTTCTCAAAATAAAAACTAAATGTACTCCATCATATAGGTAGCTGCCTTTTCTGCAGTATATCAGCTCCATTCTTACTCCATCCTTCATACCGAACAAAGACTGACCGTGTGGCTTTCTTTGCCTCTGCAGCCAAAAGCCAACTGCATACATCCCAGCGCATTGCAAGCTTTCTATCATCCGTGCATCGCATAACTATAACATGCACACGCGAATAGAATGATGAAGTATGTCGGATATTGCTTTCTTGGGGATCGAACTGGTTTTGCCTGCGAGGAATTGGGAATGTGAAAGGAATTTTATAAATATTATTTATGTATGATGATGTATGGCTCTTTTTATAAACGAGTAACGAATAACGCACTCACTCAGCGATCTGCACCAATCAGCTTTTATTTTATAAAGAATGGAGAGATGTGTAACTGATTTGTGATGCATGACGAGAAAGATTACTGCGAATTTTATTCAAATTGAATATGAACGGATGAATCAGTTTTGCTGAAGTAGAATTTCATTTGTTACTTGTTGATTTGTGCTTCTATTCAGTAGTTCGAAAACAACATCGCTGTAAAAATTTGTAGGATTATTATTTTTTCTCCTGCATTTTTGATAGGGTCGGTACTGTTTTATGCAAATGTAAGTTCGACTCAAAAATACATTTAATACGTAATAAATAATAATGAATAATCAAGATTCCTTGGTAAAATTTTTAAATCTAGCTAACTGTTTCATACAAGCATTCATTATTAAGTATTAAATGTTCAGCACGATTTTTCTCAAAAATTTCGTTATGCACCCTTATGATTTATTTGCATGATCATAAAGAGAAAAAAAATCTATTGTGGCCAGCACAAAATCTTCCGTCAATTCGATGTATTTTGTACAAATCCCATACCAAAAGGTCCTTGGAACAGATTCTATATAATATCATGTAAAATCTAACACGAACACATACTACTTTTTACAAATTCCATACCAAAAGTTCATTTGAAAAGGTTCTATAAATCCAATAAAATTATAACATAAACATACACTAAGTAAAATGCACTTGACACTTCCTTCATTTCTTCTTCAGCTATCCCCTATTTTATTAGGGGTTGCTGTTTCCTCTTCTCTTCCACTCATTCCTGTCCAACGCATCTTCTTCACACAGTCCTTCCATCTTCTCTTTGGCCTTTTTCTGTATGTCACTTGCGAGGAACACTATGACATACCAATTTCAGATTTTATATTTTCCATATTTGGTTTTGCACTTGCAACTGACATCTGTCAATTAAATTTTTTTGAATATATCAACTGTTTCCATGATAAATAGCAATGCTGACTAATTTTTGAAAATTAATTTCTTTATAACGCTTTAAATCTACATCTATTGAATATGAAGGAAAATGTATAATCAAACCGTATAGAGAAGAGTATTTTCTTTAATATGTATAATAACAAAAGGTCAAAAAATAATATTTAATTGCGTGTTTTTAAGAAAAACTGTTAAAAACTTCAAATAAGGATACTTCCAGTGGATCAGTTATAACCAAAATCTAATCAACTCTTCATATGGTTGTACAGAAGAGGAATACGAAAGAATTATAATTTTTAGAATTGTAGTATTGGAGTTATCGTTGAAGAAAAAATTGTCACACACGGACACACATACACACACACACACACACACACACACACACACGGACACACACACACATACATACAAACATCATCTTAAAAATGGTATATTCATATTGTAGGGACCCTAAAACGTGCTTATTCATTAAAAACTCACCATCGATTTTTTTGACCAAAGACAATACCTTCTTTACCTAAAGGTGACGAAAGGTAAAAAAATCACTATCGGATTCCACTACTAAAAATCTATGTTGTCATTTAAATTTTTTTTGTGATGTCAACTGAAAACAAATGAAAATCGGAAGATGAATCGCACATTTTAATGTTTTTAAAAAAATGCGCTGAGTTTGTTTTTTTTTTTTTAATATTCCATACTAAAGTATCCCATACTGTATATATTATGGATGGTCTGGCAAACGGTTTGTGTCAAGAATAGGGGTGCCAGACTTAAACCCTGTTGAATAAAACAAAATTGAATTTTTGTTTTATAAATCAATTTTACAAATAAAATATATTTTTTTAATTTAGAAAAAAAATTGGATAAGTTACAGAGCGCCAGAACAATGATTTATTGTTTGACTCATATCCAAGCATTAATAAAATATATTTTTATTCTTTGGTTCTTATTAAGGATGACCAGCTTTTGGCGGCGATCGCCGCTTGAACTAAGTGGAGATTCCATCATTTCTTTTATAATTTCATATGAAAGTATAAGTAACTAAGACTAACAATTCCTAGCAGAGGCATAACTAGCAATTAAGGCGCCTATGGCCAGCCACCAAAATGCGGCTTTTATAAGTATACGCGTGTAAAATAATAAGATCTATATATAATAGTATTCAAGCATGGCAAAAAAAACCTTACATTACAGAAATGGGTAATATGCCGTGATGATATATTATTATTATTAATTAATTAATTAATTAATTAACTTAGACTACTAAAGGCCGGTTTTTCAATCTCTGGTTAAAATTTAAGTTTTTTTAGGTTAACTTAACCGGCAGTAACCATAGATGAAAATATCGGGCTTTAGTTAGGTAAACAATATTGCATCGTTTTGTTGACAGCAATGATAAATCTGTCATTTGACAGTTCATTTCGTTTCAGTTTTGTTTTTATAACTCTTAGTTAAAATCATATGTTTTGTCCCTTACTTACTTCAGACCCTTCAGACTCTATCTTATCTTATCTTAAGCTCTGTCCCATACTAAACTTCACACTGTATTGTACAACGCAGTACGCATGCGTCAGTTTGAATTGTCACATTTTTTTCTAGCGGTAAATACAAAATGGCAACAAATTCGACGCAACCCGCAAACCCAATCTTAAATTTCATAATACAGTGCGCATGCGCTAGTTTGAATAGCTGTCACATTTCGTATTTACCGCTAGAAATGTGACAGCTATTAAAAATGACGCATGCGTATTTGTTATAAAATACAGTCTAAAGTTAGCATGGGACATAGTTCATGCGGGGAACTATGTTGAGTACCGTCGATATAGAAAGTATGACATGTAATTCAAAATTCTATCACAATATCAATCGTCGTAATTTAATCATTTTCGCGCCTTTCTAATAAGGCGCCTATGGCCGCGGCCATATCGGCCATAGGCTATTTACGCCTCTGATTCCTAGTAATAAGCGAGTTATTGACCCCAAAGTTTGAAAAAATAGATGTGACGTCACGAATATAAGTTTCCATATAAAACTGTTTTCTTTATGCACCTAAATGTTCTTGAAGTATCCCATCTTGGACTCTGTTTTAAAAATTGTTTATTTCAATCTATAAAATGATCCTTTCCAGACTTGCTTCGTAATATGCTATTTCAGTGTAGCAAGTATTACATTTTGAAAACACAATTTATTTCATCTTTTATTTATTTCTTTATCATTTGAACGTAATTGGAAATAAGGAAACTACTCCACCCGTCTAGTAAATAACATAAACCTCTTGTGTATCTTTTTACCCGCAGATCCATTCCCACAATAGGTCGTAATTCGAATTTAGTGACAGGGCAAATAAAAGCATCCCAGAGCAATTCAACTGGCGCTTCCTTGTCTTTGCATTTTTCCGCTAGACGTGATGCAAACATTGAAAAAGAAGCAAATGAGGTTCGGAAGAGGATTTGCCCGTCAGGGCAAGTTGCTCACACGAGAGCACACGTCACATGTCACGTGATGACGGCACGAGGCACAACAGGGATCATTTTGATCTATGTTGATGTTTATGTATTTGTGTAGCGCCACTGAATAAAATGAATGTTCTGTCGACTCCCGGCTGTCAATTGCCGACACTAGGAACTATTTATGTTGAGGCCATTATAGAGTAATAGGAAATCGAAGGTTGCTGCGAGCCATTTGATTAACAGAACACCGATGCTAGTGATATAGGTAGTAATTTATTTATTTATTTATTTAATGATCAACCCAACAGGCTAAGCCCAGATAAAGGGTTGTAAAAAATACAAAATACACTCAACAATACATAAAAATAAACAAAATGCTTATGACATATTACATAACATATTAATGAAATTTTTAAATTCCAAATGAAATATATCAATCCTCGAAAATTTACAATTATAAAGATTGCACATACGATATAGGCGACAGCATTAAATAAGTAGTTCTAGCACCCGGTAAAAAAAAAGTAAAGCTACTTCTGGTACGAAAAGAGGGAATATGAAATTGGAGAGAGGAAAGAGTACAAGGATCGTCAACGCAGCTGTTTACAACTTTAAATAGATGTATTATTAGAGCATTTTCACGGCGTTCAAAGAGATTCTTGAAATTAAACATATGTAACAACTGTTTATAATTTACAGAATAATCAGGGTAGTTATTATGTGCCTTGTAATAAAGGTATTTGAGAAATTTTTTTTGAACAGATTCAATCAGATCTTGATGAACTTCGTAAATAGGGTTCCAAATGATGTGACAGTACTCTAGCTTAGAGCGGACAAAAGAAAAGTATAGGTTCGTAATTGCTGATAAATTTAGGAAAGTTCGAGTATTTCTTATTATGAAGCCTAGAATTCTCATGGCACTGTTATATACATCTTGTATATGATGTGTAAATGTAAATTTGGTGTCATTTTTGACTCCAAGATCTCGTACAGTAGTAGATCGCGACAAGGTGACATTTTCGATCGTATAATTATAAACAATTGGCAATAGTTTCCTAGTAAAAGACATTACTGTACATTTATTTAGATTCAGAAATATTTTTAGGTCGTCGGCGAAAAGTAGTTTATCAGTGTGAATTACATCTGCCACATCATTAATAAAAAGAAGAAAAAGTAGTGGACCTAGATTTGAACCTTGTGGAATCCCTGAAGTCGGAGAGAAAGAGAAACAAGCTATTAACACAATTTTTATTATTTATTAAATAATGCGATTTTAAATACTCTACATTTATCTAATTTATTGTATAATTGGATAACTATTATTATTTTTTTCTACAATCCAACGAAAAGTCAGATTGAAAATTAAATGTACCTAGACCTTTATTGCATTTGATTATGGGATGTAATCTTGATCAAATTAAGAAATAGTTATTAAGATTTACCCTTACCGACCACTAAAGATGCCGATGCATCCTTAGGCCAAAATATTCGCGTTACGCAGAGTGCGAACCAAAACTAAAACTCTACATGTCGCTTGGGCATGAGAGACCAACACAGACTCTATGGCCGGTAGTGTTTATTTAAACGTATATTTTCCGGGTTTCCGCTAGAAAAGTGTGCAGGATAATTAGGAAAAATCTGTTGTGGCCAGCACAAGACCTCTCGCCATTTCCATATTAGGCTATGTAAGTATTGTATTGCACTTCGCTTTCGAACCGTCGTTTTATTACAAAATATTACAGAACTTTACCCAAATGATTTTTATTGTATTTAACATGTCTTTTGCACACATATAATTCTGATTATATCTATTTTTCATTGTATGAGGAAGTTCCTAAATATGAGAGATCCTTCCAATTCATTAACCAGATTGGCGATATTTCTGATGGATATATGCATTTTACCTATAATTTCAAATATTTAATTAATAAAACAATAAGAAAAATTAAATATACTTCCCAGAAAGCTATCAGAATGTCACTAAAACTGTTGATTTTTTGACACTAACATGTGTCATTTACAAACTATGTTATAAACATTGGAATTTGTGAAGTGGTTTCCTTAGTGCCTTAGCCTCTGCGTTTAGATTACTATATATATTATAGTGTCTTTACCTCTAAATCTATCATGATATAATAAAAAATTTAAGTGTATTAGATGGAGAATTTTATGTTTTTCAATACCTATTTAATAACAAAAATTTCCAAAAAAATATATGTAGAAGAATTTTTCTAAGAAACTACTACTTCCGGTTGTTCAGTTGTTACCAAAACCTTTTCAGCTCTTCCCAGGAATGTCAGATCAATAACAAAATTTTATTTGGCAATGAATTTATAAATACCCTAAAAAAATCAACAAACATTTTTTTTTATTGGTTTTAAATTGTGAGTTCAAATAGAATTAGTTATATATTTAGCTAATTATAATTAAATATTCAAATATTAACAGTTCACAAAAACAGTAAGTCTACTTATAATCTTAAAAGTCTCTGGGCGAGACTTTTGAATCTGGATATACGGAGTTACAAAAAATATTAAAGATTGAAAACCAGCATCCTTGAAATAATCATAATCCATCCATAATTCAAACCTGGTTTTAAATTGTGTAAAAAATTTTCCTTTCTCTTCTTGTGTTCTCGGGAGGATTCCCTTTCGATTAAGCGCGGACAGGGACAAGAGCCTGTCCTGAGCCCTCTAGATTTAGGGTTTAAATCCCTGAGGAACGCCGCCCTGCTAACTCACGTCGATGCGTCGACAGCAGCGCCATCCCGTCATGTGTGATCAATCACTAAACCTGACAGCACAATTTTTACTCCAAAATCTGGAAACGTGTTAATATCTTATGACGCTTCGGACTACGGAGCAAACGATAGAGGAAAGGTCAGATTGAAATGATGATAGTTTGACAGGTATTGATTCAGAGATGGAAGATGGCGTTTTTCAGTTCATAAAAAAATAAATTCATGTTATATTCTTAAGAGAATTATTTAAAATTGGAACAAAGAATCTTGCTTACTGATAATGAGGTATTAGGTGCTGCATTATACAATGTGTCTGCTGTAAGAGGGCCACCATTGCTAACTTTCTTATTTGAAGAGATAGAAACACGATTAAATGGACAAAGTTGGGCGATATTATACGACAAATTTAACTGTGGAAAATACAAAACAATTGAACATCAAATACGCGACTTATTCAACAAAATAACATTTTTTTAAATGGAATGCCATATTGAAAATGGTACCATTTTTATTATCTGAATATAAAAGTTCATTATCACTATGCCTCTAAAATTAAAAACAAAAGAGTTATTTCAACTTGAAATTTATAGATATTTACACACCAAGTGAGCTAAGGTAATGTTTATTCATGAGAAGAAAGTTTTTTTATTCATTCTGTTTCAATACCTGCTAAATACTTAATACCCTAAGACGTATAATTGTTGTGTGGAGAAGGATCAACTGGAAAATCGTGGATAAAGCGAAAAGGCCTTGGTGATCCAGAATTTATTTATTAACTTTCGGACGTTTCAAACCTGTAGTGGTTCATCCTCAGTACTGTACAATAATATTATACAAAATTTTATTTAAATATTTTGTATAATATACCTAATTGTACAGAAATTTGAAAAATATAAAATTCTTTATTCAATACATTGAACATTTTTATTACATCTTTTATAAATTTAGAGCAAGATTTATAAATATATAAAATAATCCATTGTATAATGAATCAAAAAGCCTATGGAAACAAGTTGAAAAATTAATAGATATTTACACACCAAGTGAGCTAAGGTAATGTTTATACATGAGAAGAAAGTTTAGCTCACGAGAGGGCGAGTGAGTTAATTTCTTCGAGTGAATAAACATTCTCAGCTCACGTGGTTTGTACAATATTTTATTCAATTTTGACGAAATAATAATAAAAACCATTAAAATATTTAATTTTGACAAAACAAAAAACTAATCAGTTAGTAGACTGTGCATGACAATCGTCGATGATAGATGTCAAGTCATCTATTTAAAAAGCTTTATTGTCTGTCATTTGTGCCGTGAAAAATAATGAAAATGGCTGATAATGTCCAATAAATACTATGGTAAGTGTTAATTTCGTGCCTGATATTATTATAAATGCATTATTTGTTGCAGAGTGAATTAAAAAAATGTGAGAGTGATTTAAAAAATTTTAACTCACTTGTGAAAAAAGTGTTATAATTGTTGCCATGGAGTTAATAATGACAGTTTAAAACGTCAAAATTGAATAAAATATTTTATTTCATATTTTACACATATATGTGTATCATTGCTGCTATGGAAACAACAGAAACTAACATTAAACAAAGAACAATTGACATTTTATTGATAGATGCTGTCAACAAAATGGAAAAATATACTAATGATGAATTAGTTGATATGCTTTTTGTTTATGCAATAAAAATTCTGTAGCCAGTGCGCAAAAGTATTTAGAACTATATCCTAATAGACCTCAACCCAATAGAACATATTTTAGGAAAATTGAAATCCGCTTAAGAGAAACCGCCAAATTACGTGAAGATAAAAGAAAATGTGATCAAGTGACAGAAAACGAAGAAAATGTAGAAAATGTTTTGGCGTATACGTACCACAAAATGGAAAATACTGAAGAAGTATCATTACGAGATATTGAAACTAATACTAACGTTAATAAAGATTTGGTAAGAAAAATTTTGAAGAAAAATAAATTCAAACCATATAAATGTCTTAAAATTCATCATTTACAAGATCGTGATTTTGAAAGAAGGCTTGAATTTTGCCAGTGGATATTAAACGAGCATCGACGGGATTATAGAATTAGCCATCAAATATTATGATCCGATGAATCTTATTTTTCGCAAAATAGCTTCTTTAACAGTAATATGCATTAACGGTGGAGTGATCAAAATAATTCTTGGACCCAACAGACAAATTTTCAAGGTCGGTGTTAACGTTTGGTTAGGTGTATTAGATACATATTTGATTAGCCCTTATTTTCTTGAAAGAAGTTTGACTCAAGAAGTATATTTATGGTATATGGTGGCCCGCTTACAGCAGACATACTATACATATTATATAGTGTCTTTAAATAGGGGTGACAGTTTTTCCAATAGAGATTTCTCGGTTTTTGATATTTTTTTACTGGAAGGTGTCAAAATATGCACTATAGTTTGCAGTTTCATCATGCAGTGTTTGACTCTTCCTGAACGTTTAGAAATTATTAAAAAATATTACCAAAGTGCGAACTCAGGTGTGGGTGCTCAACGTTTGTTCACCAGAGAATAGAGTCGCCGTCACCGTTATTCTGCGCAGGCAATACGCCAGACTGTGGAAAAGTTTGAGCGTAATTTTACTTTACAAGACAATAAGCCACCAACAAGACAACGAAATGTGCGAAATATCGCAACTGCAGCTCCTAGTGTTCCTGATGAACCAAATTTGTCGATTTCAAGACGATCTCAACATTTGGGGCTTTCTCAAATGTCAACTTAGAGATTTTGCGTCAGGATCCTTACAAAGTCGTATTGACTCAAGAACTGAAGCCACACTATCACAGATTGCGTCAGGAGTTTGCTGATTGGGCCCTTGAACACTTAGAAGATAATCATTGGCCAATGATTTTGACCAAAAAAATATCATCCTCGACGAAGCGCATTTTTGGATGAATGGCTTTGTTTATAAACAAAATTACCGTTATTAGTGCGAGAACAACCCACAAGTGTTACATGAAATGCCGTTGCATCCCGAAAAACTCACTGTGTGGTGCGGTTTATGGTATGGCGGCGTCATTGGACCTTATTTCTTCCAAAAATTGGAGCGATCGTTTGCGTCAATGTAAACAAAGCGTAATGGATATTTGAACGATATATTGTTCCACACATAATTGCATTGTCCAAGCTTCAAAATAAAGCAAAAACTGAACTGATATGTCAAACCGGATTTGTTTTATTTAAAATTAAAATCCTATCAATCTTAATGAAAGACCCTTTATAATAATTATTTATGCAACAAGAGAAAAAACTATAGTCTTATTACAATAAAACAAATACTAGTTTTTAAGGAATATTATTCATTACAAGAATATTTTGATGATTGTAGAAAAAATAATTTTCAAATGTAATATATGTTCTTATATTTAATATTATTTAAACATCATTTCTTTTTTTTCTATTATGTATTTACATACCTTTGTTATATTAATACTGTACTGTCAATATTGTAATTATTGTTAACATTATTATTACTTTTGTTTTACTATGTATTAGCAGAGTGGAAGATCAGTGGATACTGAATTCTTGCTATTTGATCGTATTTTGATCAATAAAGTTATTATTATTATTATTATTATTATTATTATTATTATTTCACAAATAGGACAGTTTGATCTAACAAGTTGTAACGTAAATAAGACACTTTTTACTAGAGTTGTATACAATTCTTTTACGTCTGCAGTAAAAATGTGAAAAAAGTGCCTTAGTAGGTATGATAGGTGGGTTCTAGACCAGATAATATCTAAGATTGGCTTTGAGATAAGAGATTTTAAAGATAAGATATAACGTCACGGATATGACATCATAGATAAGGAATGACGTAATAGATAAAAAATAACATTAAACATTACAGATAAGGATCACTAATGCCATGTAGTGCAGTTAATCTGACGTCAATGGATTATCTATTACGTCATTGCTTATCTATGACGTCATTTTCCTGACGTCGTATCTTATCTTTAAAATCTCTTATCTCTGACGTCAATCTTAAATCGTTATCTGGTCTAGAACCGGCCTATCGTACCTACTTGGCATAACGTTTCATTATTTTACTCGTTTGCGTTAAAAAAGTGCACTTTTTCACACTATTTTGTTAAAAAAGACATATTTTATAAACCCATTTTATTGAAAAAATGTTTACTTTTTTAACAAACGTAAAAAATATTTTTTGTACAACCGGACGCGAACTAAATATTTTGTAGATACATTACAGGCCGCGAAATCCAATTTAGCGGCTGTTGTGGTAACGGTCTCGTAATTGGATATAACCTAAAATCACTTTGACATTTGAGAATTTACCAGGATAATATGACAATAACATTTTTGGCTTGTTTTTTAAAATAAATACTGTACAATTGTTATTTTTGAAATTATTTATGCCCAGTTGGCTTAAATTTTAAATTAGATTTAAACAAAAGAAATTTAAATCAAAATTTGAACAGAAAAATATTATAATTCAATATATTATAATAATTATACTCCATGATAAACCACGATGAAATGTAAATATGTTAAACCACTAACACAATTTGGTTATAATATGGTTAATGTTATTCAACTCGTATACAATGTAGCTTCTAAAATAAGCTCCATTTATTATTCACCAAATAATCAAACCGCTTATTGACTTTGGTAAATTTGAAATTTAGTTCATAATGAATTTAGTTTCCAAGGTAAACTAACGTAAAAGTTCTAATATAATCCATTCAAAACGTTATGCAAAAAAGCAAACTAATTTTAGGTCGGCAATAAAGAGAAAATTAGTTTAAAAACGCTGATTATTCTTTCTCAAATTGATTCATGCTTGTACGAGTAATTACGTTACTTCTATTAATCAAATTTACAGACAAAGCATAAATAGCTAACTAATTGCAAAAAATATATGAATTTTTTCCTGTGATTTACACATGAGTTAATTTTATTAATTAATCTTAATAACAATATACAGGGGTTGTACTTTCCTGTTCTTTTTACAGCAAAACGTGTAGGGTACAAAATTGTACAGAATTGGAGTTGTATACAAAACTGATTTTAAATTTCTTATTATGTTTTTGGTTTCTTCACAATTTTAAAAAGAAATTTCAATAATTAGTAGCAATAGCCTTGACTTATGACATTCCAGAAAACAATATTAATATTCTGTCATTTTTTGTATAAACTTATTATAGTATATTATTAAATGAGCATGTAATATATGCTGTTACTCATGAGAATGAAGTTGGCATCACGTACCGGAAGGCGAGTGATGTAAATCATTGAATTTATTCCAACAATTTTGGTTGACATTTGACATTTTAAAACCGCTAGTGAAATAAAATTCTTTAAAAGGCTAGTAAAATTAAATTGGCCTCATAATATACTCGTTACTATGGTTATTTGAAATAACTAATGTACTCACATCGTAAGAGAATATTTAGGAAGTCACGGGGGAATTATTACTGATTTTTGCATTTTTTAATATAAATAGAAAGCATGTTTACAAAATTATTTTGTTATTGAAATAAGTTAGCACTGTAAAACTTATTTATTTAAATCAATATTAACATTTATATTAAAAGATACTTAGGTTACGGAATTAAATTCAACGATACTACTTATGCTTATAAGTGAATATGTTTTAAAGGACGGTCCTACTTTTCACCTATTTTAATTTATTTTTCTTTCAAATAATTCCCAATGACAGACAATAACAATATAACAAAACAACAACCATTCAATGGCTACTTTGTAATTTTCAATAGTATATCTATTGACATGTCAGTGTCAAAGGATGAACGAAAATATAAAAATGATTTATGAAGTTTTAAAAAAAGTGTTGGATAAAATGTTATATACTTGTGTGGAATACATATTAGTCACTAAAGAAAATTAGCCACTCGCCCTCCGGGCCTCGTGGCTAAACTTTTTCTTTCGCGGCTAATATGTTACATTCCACACTCTTATAATAAATAACTATTACCAGTTGTTAAAAATTAACCACTGAAGTAGATAATGGACATGGTAGATAAATTTAGTTTTCGTTATTGTAGCAACCGTTATTATTTGTTTCTATTTTTTGTATCATGTGAGAAAGTATTTTTTTTACAAAATTGAATATTTTTTTAATAACATTAACAGTAGTATTAATAAAAATACGAGTGACAGAAATATTTTTTTTAACATTTGAATACTCAGATTTCTTTAAATGTAAATGCTTTAATGATTGTATCCTTGGTTTATTACCTTCCGTCACCTTTAGGTAAGGAAGGTATTGTCTTTGGTCAAAAAATTCGATGGGGAGTTTTAAATGAATAAGCACGTTTTAATGTCCCTACAATACGATTTTACAGGTTTTACGATGATGTCTGTATGTGTGTATGTCTGTATGTGTGTATGTGTGTGTGTGTGTGTGTGTTCGTGTGTGTGTCCGTGTGTGTGTCCGTGTGTATGTGACAAATTTTTCTCCGACGATAACTCCAAAACTACAATTCTAAAAATTATGATTCTTTCGTATTATTCTTCCTTACAACCCTATGAAGAGCTGATTAGATTGGTTATAATTGGTCAACCGGAAGTACCCTTATTTGAAGTTCTTAACAGTTTTTCTTGAAAAAACGCAGTTAAATATCATTTTCGATATTTTATGTGATTATCAATAGAAAGATTATCTTATTCTCTATATGGTTCGATTATATATTTTCCTTCATATTCAATAGATATAGAGTTATAGAGAGATTAAGAGTGATTAACTTTCAAAAATCAGTCAGCTTTGCAAAAATTATGAAAATATCATATATATCCAAAAAATTCTAATTGACAGATGTCAGTGTCAAGTGCAAAACCAAAGTGGAAAGTATATGATCTGAAAGTGATATAGGTGACAGTGTCCCTCGCCAGTGACTTGCTTTTGCGGCCTCGCCTCAAGATAGGAACTTATAATGCCAGAATATAATGTACATACGTTCGTATTCGTATTATAATTGTATTGGATTTTAGAATATTTTCAAAGGAACTTTCAGTATGGATTTGTAAAAAATAGTGTTTTATTCTTACAATTTTGCAGGATATATAGAATGTTTTTCAATGAACTTTTGGTATGGGATATTTACAAAATACATCGAATTGACGGAAGGTTTTGTGCTGGCCACAACAGATTTTTTTTTTTATTAAACTTATTCTGCAATTAGCATTTGACGAAATAATTTAAAGCAAATATATCATTAAAAATGACACGTATACAAACTTCACTTGCAAACGCTTCGTTGAATACTACTCATATATATTTTGTGGTTATTCCTTTATACACTTTGTATTTACGAACTTGATTCATAATAATCTCTACGATTTATGATGAATGATGTCCAAGTGCCGTCTTTCTAAACAGAGCTCAACATAAACCATATTTGCCGACATTCACGGGCAGTAAATCCGAATGGTTTAGCTTGGATGAACCATTGAACGCTGAATTAATATCTCGATCTAACAGTGATGTCGATGTAACATTAGCCTGATCTGTCTGCAGTTAGGTTTAGCGTACTTAACTCATTAAATCAACAGTGAATATCGTACTTGTGTCAGATTAAATTACAAGAACCCGCTGTACTCAATAGTCTAATGAACGCTCCTCCTGAACTGAGCACTTGGTGAAGCCAAAATGTAAATGTACGCGAGTTACAGGATTCTATTGAATGGTATTTTTTTAAAAAAATAAGTACCTATATAAATTTAAAAATTATAATAATATTATAGTAGCGTTCATTGTTAAAGCAAGCATAACATCTTGGATAAGAAAGTATTCATTTACATTCCTCATGTTTCACAAGATTTCAAATCAATATCTATTAGTAGTTAACAATTAACCGTGTTGTTATAGAATAGACCCGTATATTTGCGTAAAACACCAAAATATTCACAGTAGCAACGATTAGTATTAATAGGGAGGATTTAATGATCATTTGTTCAAATGAACTAACTTAAATTTTTCATCCCCATCCCGACCTAAACAACATATGTTAAAATCGTTTGGACCCCATATTTGTAGAGCAAAAACCTATATCTGGATTGGACTGAAATTTGAGGGAAAAATTATTTCGAAATTCTTAAATTTTAGAGAAATTTACCCGAATTTTAGAACTATACCCAAATCATTCAAGCAGCCAATGCACGTCATCACTTAGTGTAAAAACCTTAGTGCATTAAAATCACTAATAGTGAAAAATGAAATAAAATTTAAATCATTTTTAACCGTCAAAAAGTGTATAGCCTTATATAATAATTATTAAGATGAATAGTAGTGTTCATTAATTATCGTATATGACATGAATAATATAAAAATAATGTACATCAACGTCATATTATTCGTTTAATTGTTGTTATAGTTGGCAACATTGATAATTTGTATGTTCATACTGTCAAAGTTATTATTTGAAAAATATTTGTATCGTGTTTGAAACATTTTTGTGCGTTGTAAAGGCCTATTTATATTAAAGTAATGTTAAACGCAACGCAACGACGCAACGTGACCGTTAACGCAAACACAAAATCTGTGCATCTGCCAAAGATAACACTTCTAATCAATTAAAAGAATTCGGTATATTTCTTTGAAATTCGGCTCACTTTTATTTATTGCCTTTATATGGCATACGTAAGTATGAATAAGGTTAGTATTATAAAACAATTTAAATAGAAATGGACAATGACGAAAATATAGTATTGATTTTGTAGATGTGACAGTTCATGAACATGTCGATAATATAGATTGCAATCTGTATAACTCTTTTCATAAAGATTCTAAAACCTAAAACGTAATAGTACATGACGTCACACATCTAGTTATTAAATTCAATTTATATTAATGACGTGCATTGGCTGCTTGAATGATTTGGGTATATCTTATATCGTAACTTGGTATTTGTATTACACTAGTTCTAATTTCCAATAGTGGACAACCCCGTTATAACATTATTTTCAACTAGAATTTTTTTAAATCTCCCAATTTTTTTAACTTTTTAGTAATAATTAATCAATTTTCGGATGATAATCTAAATGTACTCTAATTTATTTATAACCTAAAAAGTACGCCTTTACCATTTCAATAAGACAACTAATTCCTTTCACGATTTTCAACATTCCAAAACCAAAACTCGAATTACGTTCTTTGTAAATTCTACTAACAAGTGCAATGAAGTAAACTATTAATATGACACTACAGTCGGTGTCGCCACAGTCGAGTGGAAACGAGGATACATCCAAGAATCCATACACATGAAAGATCCACCATCGTCCTCGGTTTTGTTTTGTTTTTGCTCGGAGTGCATCGTTGCAATCCTTTGTCTCCGAGAAGGAATGTCTGCATGCATGCCGCAGTTTAATTTTTTTGAAAATTGCGGCAATAGAGCCAAGCCTCAGCAATTAAAATTGTATTTCGGACAGGGGCGCTCTGCGTTAAGAAGATTTA
This sequence comes from Ophonus ardosiacus, assembly GCA_943142095.1. Taxonomy (NCBI): domain Eukaryota; kingdom Metazoa; phylum Arthropoda; class Insecta; order Coleoptera; family Carabidae; genus Ophonus; species Ophonus ardosiacus. The sequence continues at coordinate 7,439,582 of OW964826.1, forward strand.
CATGATGTGGTTAAAGGTTTAGTTACGCAATGGTTGTCGCTTGATGTTCGCAATTCGCAATTGTTGTTTTTTTTAAGTGACAGAAAAGAGGGAGGTGTTTTATTTTATGTGCAACAACGTCTATACAATTGGAATTTTTTACAGGAGACATCAGTTCGCCCACCGCCGCTTTCATAAACGAGTAAACAAAATAAATTTCTTCAAGTAACAATGGAACATTTAACCGTAATGTTATACGGTATGTATAAAATAAGTAAAATTGATTCGAATTTATTATTTGTCCTTTCTAAAAACAAAGGTAAATTTAAATAAAGTTGGGTGTGAACTTATGCCACTTTTTGGTATGGAAATATCTTGAATTCTACTTCCGGTTTTGTCGACAGTGATTTCATCGTTAATCTTTTAATAGAATGATATGTATATTTTTATATAATTTGTAATTAATTTAAATTAGCATTTCATTTTCATTAAAATATAACGTAGTTGAAACTTGAAACTAATATACATATTATCAGTTTGCAATGACTGTTGTACCTTTGTTTGAGGACATATTTTGACGTTTACCTGATAAATCATTTGTTTTAAATTACTTCGAACAATTCAATAGTATTATAGATAGGCTGACCATATGTACTTATTTTAATAGGACAGTACTTTCTTTTTGAATGATGTCCTACTGTACTTAAAAGGTTCATTAAGTACACGTAAATGTACTTTTTTTTTAGAACAATAGTTTGATCGAGTCAAACTTAACGTAATTAGCTATGTATTTGTAAATATATATGTTGCGTCTTACACTGGTCAGATTCGGCGTCGATCGAGTAAAGTATTTTTTGTTCTTCCCCCTTATCACTAAATATTAGTTCTAACATTAATTATTTAAATATTTTATTCATTTCTGATTTGTTTAAAATTTTAAAGCAACAAAAAAACTTGTTTTATGTCAGTGTCTCGACAAAAGTTTTATTTCAATCTAGAGTTCATTTTTTGTTTACCTGGGACAAGCCCATCAAATGCTGAAATACTGAAATGTTCTATTTACTCCAGAGCAGTCCTCTAATTTTAAATGCGATTTTAAATTCCCAAAAGTACTGGTATCAAAAGACTGGTACAAACATGATGCGGAACGTAATAGGATTTTTTTTGTAACAATCAATTTTTGTGTTATTATGTTTTACTTAACTTATATGTGCTTATTATTAATTACTTTTTACATCAAAATTGAACTAAAACGAAATAAATTTCTCATTTTTATTTTCAATTCTGCCTCTAGTATTTTTTATACTTTTTATTCTAAAAAAATTATGGTCACCCTAATTATAGAAAATAGAATATATCCCTGTTAAATTCTCGCTTAATTTATAAACCTTTTTGTAATACCATTTCCATGTAAAAATCTAAAAAGTGCGCACTTACTTTTTAAAATATTAATTTACGTTGAAGGTCAACCATATTGGTTATTATAGTTTGATAAAAGCTTTTACTTGAATTCTTTTTAAATACATCCTCAATATTTTCCAGCTATTGAAAGTAATTGAAAGAGTAGGTATTACAGTATTATTGAATCAAGTTCAAGAGTATTTCCGCGAAAATAAAAAGTTAAAAGCATCTACAAACGGCTGCCTTCTTCTTTCATACACACTAATAATAGTTTGGGATGAAACTCAATACCCGAAAATCATCATTATAATACGAATACATAGCATGTAGTGTAGCAACAAAATTGTTACAAAATTGCATTTCTTATAATTCATAAGACTAATAAATTTCTTGTTTCTTTAGATTTCGTGGTCAAACAATAATTTTCATTAATACATTTAAAGATATTTAACAATTACGGCTTTAACTTTTGCAAATTTTGACTTTATTAATCAGTCAGAAATAGTATATTGTGTTATTAGGAGTAAAAGTGATTCTTTATTTGGCGAGCATGTAAGTTTGCACGATGAGCGTAAAACTAGTAAAATCGTATTCTAGGGAACTTAACGTGCTTATTCATTAAAAAAATTAAAGGTGACGAAAGGTGAAAAGCTTGGCTAGATCTTAATATTGACCGAAAAATTAATAGATGTAAAACAGGCATTAGACTGAAAATTGGAGCAATAGGTACATTTAATAATATGTATTTGTATTTATTTAAATAAATAATAACTAAATAGCTGGAGGTAAAATGTAGGTCACATTAGATTTGTGCTATATTTCAACCAAAGAGCCCCTTCATCGTGCTTCTCTGCGACATCAGTAATTACCTCAAAATTACGAGTACGGAGTACATCATTTGCCACATGCTCTTCTCACTTCCAATCTTGTCGCGTTAATGTATGCAAACGTCTGCGAATCGTACATAAGTTTCGTTTGCGTTATAGTAGTGACACTAACCGGAAACGTTGGAGCGTGTAACTAAAGCGTAACCGCGCGTTTGTGTGGAGTCCATATTCTCCTTCCGGTTATATACCTGACTCAACAACCGGACAGCTCTGCACTGCTATATTGAAATGCAATTGTAGACTACGCTAACTTGTATGGAAATGTCAATATTGCAGATTAGATGAAGAGCAAGCTCTCAAATAATCCAGACTATCTGAGACGGATTCACATCTCTGTAGAGAACTATGAGCTACAAGCAGTAAATCTAATTTCTACGTATGAAAGCAATAGGTATTAGCAAATACTCAAAATCTTAAGCTGTGTCCGATGTCGCATTTTGGCATTTAGTATTTAGGTCTTCTTCACATAAATACGACTCCTAATGGCACACTAATAACTTCTATTGGTTTGTATGACACTTTAGAACAACAAAACAATTAAACAATTCGATTTAATTTGATGCTTCAGGGGGTCTATTCTAATTCATAGCCACATGTGCTATCCGCTATATAAGTTCCACTACTAGCCAACAGATGGGGGTCCCCATCCCGCTATCTGACTTGAATCCATCTCTTGGCTAGTAGTGGAACTTATTAATATTGCCAGACGTCAAGTTGACAAGTAGTTCGGCTTTTCAATTTTGTGATCAAATACTTGTGTTCGTGTGTTATATCAATAATATTTGATTAATATCTATATATTGTAAGTACCTTTTTTAAATTATAATAATTATTTATAATTCTAACAAATTTCTATCCGACTTAAATCCATCTGTTGGCTAGTAGTGGAACTTATACAGCGGATAGCGGATAGCACATGTGGCTATCCGACTTGAATCCATCTATTGGCTAGTAGTGGAACTTATATAGCGGATAGCGGATAGCACATGTGGCTATGAATTTAGAATAGACCTCCAGATTAATGTTAATATTATATGTCATAAAATAGAAGCTAAGAAGCTATTATTTGACAGTAAATTCGACGTTTTGTACAAATTATAGCAACGCACATGATTTGTTTAATTAGTGCGGGTCAACTTCAAGGCGTAGTGTGCTCATGCAAAACACTAAAATCTAATTCCAAATTCCTAAATAATATCGTTATTTAGGACATATAAATTTAGAATTTAGATATTAGGGTGATAAAAGTGCGACATCGTACGCAGCTTCATTCATGCATCTTTTATTCTTACAAAACCCAACATTTCGGTATTCACTTTACTTTATAAATAAATTTGTACTATCACTTTAAACAGTTATGTATCTGTCATTTGAAATATTAAGTTGCGAAAGCGCCTTGTTTGGCTACAATTTGCCTCTAATATAAAGAATTTGAAAGAAAACGAAATTCATTTCAGCACCTACATTATTCTGTAATTTTTTTAACAATCCACAATGTTATAAAATTTTTAAACTGTTACATAGTACAGGGTGTTAAATAAAAAGTTCCCAATTAATTTTAGACAAAAAATGTTTGAAATAAAAGTTGTAGATAATCGAGTAGATAATTAAAATCTGCACCTATATCATTAATCAAAATAGCGATAGTCATCGAATTGAAACAAAATTACAAAGAAATGAGTATAGTTAGAACTTTCAGAAATTCAATTTTCAAATGAAAGTTAAATTAAATTCTGCTCCTAAATATCCTAAGCCGATTTTATTTTCAAATTCTACAAGTACACTAACTGTTTTTATTATTACTATTCACATTTTATAACCTATAAATTTAAATTTCTGACAGTTCAAACGATGTGTATTTTTTTGTAATTTTGTTTGAATTGCAAATGAGCAATATTTATAAAAATTTAAATTTGACAGGTTATCAAACATGCAAAATAAAATCTGTTTAATGATTTAGGTACAGAATTTAATTATTTGCAAGTTTTATTTGAAACATTTCTGTCTAATATTAGGTAACTGGGTACTTTTGTGCAAGGAAAAACTTATTTTCACGCATACGGCCCGCTTTTCAATAGACACTTACAAAATTGACGTCACTGCAAGAGAGATATAGAAGGTCATGCATACAAACAAACCTCCCCTCGTTGTCTTGCGTCCCGTGTCCCGGTCCCTGTTCCTATCTGTCATTGTATTCGCATCTGTTATTCAGTGTTAAACCTAATTCTTTATTGTGATGTGTACGTTATGTTTAATAAAAATGAGTTTAAAACCAGAAGATGTGTCTGGGGCAACTTTTTTGTTTGATAATATTGAAAATCATTCGATTATTCAACTAAAACGATGGCTAGAGTGTAAAGTCTACGGCTGATGACAGGTCTTTGTTTGTACGGGGTAACCATAGCAACCTTGATTTCTATGCTTTGCCGTTAGAAGCTCTCGTGCAAATTGCAATTTTGTAAGTGTCTATTAACAACCTGTATACGAATTATCTTGACAATTCCAAATTATTTCTTAAATAGAAGACATACGTCGCCTGATAAACATATTCTATAACCTGGTGGCAACAAGAAACTACTTCAGTCTTCAACAATCGTACACATTTTAGTGTGTAATGTCATTCTTGCATACCTTAAATTTTACCACATTCAAATATTTCATTAAATTATCCTCAATATAAAGAATTAATTTGGAAAACTTTCAAAACACTCAATAAAAATTGAAATCAATTTTTCTTCCTTGTTTTTGTTTGTGAAACCTCGCGTTTATTTTAGATGAAATTCAAGAAGTGGTAATGAAGTTATTTGAGCTGTGGATTCACTTTACGATAGTATTAACTCATTAATCAGACATTGAAAGTATAATAACTCAGGTTTCTTAATTCCCGCGTATTCTTTTACCCTGTCAGCGGTTTTTCTTCCCAGAATTTATACTTTGGATGCTGAAATGAAATCAATAAGTAAATTTACTGGTCGGCATTACCAGGGAGCCAAAAATAAGACTACGATGTTTCCCTCCGTAGATCGTGTTATCCTTGAGATCTTCATGCAGCTTTTCATATGAGAAATTATCTTATTTTTATGCTTTTCCTACATTTCCTTTTGCTTTTTCCTAATATCATTGGTAATCCGCCAACTTCCTTTCATACAAGATTTGTTAAGAAAATCTAATTCATTTTATATCATTTACTTGCATTCGCCTCGGTAGTAACCACAGACGCGTGTCGCAGTTTTGCTGGACAAGGCCGGCAACTGATGATGACCTAGAGGTTAATTCAGATGCTGAAATCTTGTGAAACACGGCGAGTGTTTTCTATTTCTTTATTAGACATTGTTTTACCTGGAGTTCATTATTGTACGTTTGTTTAAAAATAAATCTACAGCAAATTTATTACTGTTTCAAATGTTTCAGGAATTGAAACATAAGTTTGTTGAGTTATAAAAATTAGATTTTTGAACTTCTTTTGAACTTCTTTTTGCAAATGCTGACAGTTGTTAAAATAGGAATAAGACATGAATCAAATTTTACAATTTTAATTTTTACCATCCGTCATCATTAGGTAAGGAAGGTATTGTCTTTGGTCAAAAATTTCGGTGGTGTTTTTAATGAATAAACACGTTTTAGAGTTCCTAGAATATGATTTTACTAATTTTACGATAATGTCTGTATGTTTGTGTGTGTGTTCGTGTATGTACCCGTGTGTGTGCGACAAATTCTTCTTTGGCGATAACTCCAATACTACAGTTCTAAAAATGATTATTCTTTCGTATTCTTCTTTTGTACATCCATACGAAGAGCTGATTAGATTTAGGTTATAATGGGGAAGTTTAGCGATTTTTTTTTTATTCTTTTATTCCATGGGAAATGAATTGAAAATGATGTAACATGTTTTATTTTTTTCAAAAATGCCCAGATTTTCCGGAAAAGCCGATTTTAAGCTGTGATGACGTCGGTAGAGGCTTGGTACAACGTATGTCGCTTATACACTGACGCACGCGGTTGCGGTTACCAGTCACTTGAGACTGAGGTGTTGTTCGACCTACGTTCAAGTGGTTCGCTTTCACCGTTCTGTCTGAGTTTGCGCATAACTGACTTGTGACGTACTTAGAGTTTACCCAAAAAATATTAATTATAAATAAATGGAGCAATAATTTTAATTTTTAATTTCAATTTCAGCAGTCATTTGTGTTATATTTGTGAGAAAATAGTATGTTATGTAAAATTTTTACCATGCTAAACTTCCCCATTGGTCAACCGGAAGTACCCATATTTCAAGTTCTTAACAGTTTTTCTTGAAAAGACACAGTTAAATATCATTTTTTGACATTTTATGTGATTATTATCAACATGAAAAAATATCTTATTCTGTATACGATTTGATTATACATTTTCCTTCATATTCAATAGATATGAAGTTAAAGAATAATAAAGAGATTAACTTTCATATATTAGCCAGCTTTGCTATACTTAATCATAGAAACAGCTGATGTATTCAAAGAATTCTAATTGACAGATGTCAGTGTCAAGTGCAATTTACATAGTGTATTATGTTAGTGTTATAATTTTATTGGATTTATAGAATCTTTTCAAAAGAACTTTCGGTATGGAATTTGTAAAAAAATAGAATATATTCTTATTACAATTTTACATTTTTAATGTATATATAGAATCTTTGCCAATGAACTTCTGGTGGGATTTGTACAAAATACATCAAATTGACGGAAGGTCTTGTGCTGGCCACGACAAATGCACTGATGCACTGTAATAAAAACTTTGTTTGCAGGAAATTTTAAATTACAAAAAATGCATATATTACCTTGGTCATATGACGCGCAAATTGAAGGGTCATTATTTTCAAAAAATAATTTCTGCATGTGTGTCATTATGTATGAATAAACAAAATATACACACTACACAGATACAGAAAAATAAATGTTATGACTTTTCAAAATAAAACTAAAAAGGCTGTAGGTGCTGGCTACATCAGATTTTTACGTCCAGCTATATTAGATGTACAAGATGATCCGATATAAATTTGCTATGATTTCAGCACTAAAAATCAAACAGCTGACAATAAACGTGTCAAATATTAGTTTACAACTACACATTAGCGAAATGGATCATATAAAGCAATAGATATATGCAAAGGAACTTAATGTAGTTTGCATAAATATGTTGGTATGTATTTAAATTAATAAAAATTGAATTGCGGGAGGTATTGTGTTGACCACATCCAGATTTTTTGGTTTTACTTTTCCTCGTCTAAAATCCCTGCATTCATGCAAACCCTTCTTTCCTCACGTGAAAGATGTGTATCTAATTTTGAAAAACGGACCCCATGAAAGATTAAAGTGTCATTATTGGACTTTCGCTTTCATGAAAGGTGAGTTGGCAATTTCAGGCCATCGATTCCTGAAAGGCTTCGTGTCCGAGTCAGACTGGACCGAGGGTTAAAAACCGTTGGCCGCCAGGTCGAGTTTGGATGCGACTCGTGATAAATATATCGCGCTCTTTTTCGCATGTTGCCTGTGTTTTTCTTTACGAAAAACTAAATGAGAGCAATCTAAATTCGCTCAAGTAGCAAATTACCTACACGAAATGAAAAATCGCCGCTATAAATTTGGGATTTTTGGTGGTTTCTCATCTGCTTGTTTTGATAAGGATATTTTTGAAATTATTATTTTTCTCTTTGCTTTTGCGTCTGACCTCGCGAAATGAATAAGTTGAAATTTAATATCTTCATAACTCATTTCGCTGAATGGCTTTGTTCTAAAACTGATAAAAATTCTCTTTTTCTTTCTTAATATATTTCACAATAATTACTCTTTTCTGAGAACTGGAAAATTTGATAAGGATTCTATTTAATCATGTTATTAATTTTATTTTAATAACAAGAATTCTGTACATATTTCACATGCTTGTTCGTTTCATTACTTTAACTTTTACTACAAAATGCCGCAGTTGTGATGTTATTGCATTGGGTTCAGCAGCATGTAGCTGCGAAACTAAATGTAAATAAGCCCAGAGGTAGAAGCGTGAGTGACTTTTTGTTCACGATCACGCACGCTCACGAAACTAAAAATCAGTTGTGGCCATTACAAGCTCTCTCGCCATTTCCACATTAGGTTATATAAGTATTGTACATATTTGACATTTCTAATACACACAAAAACACATCTTCTTTATATATATATATATATATATATATATATATATATATATATATATATATATATATATATACAGGGTGTCCCATTTAAGGTGCGAATGCATTGGTATCTCGAGAACCGTAAGAGCTACGAGGTTGGCTAAATTAGACAAAAGTTGCCCCATTAGGAGGCTATTTTAATGGTGTTTTGTTATTTACGAAAAAATGCATAGGTCACTAGATACAGGTGAAAATGTAAATTTCGCGATTTTCTTTTTTTGCTTATAACTTTGTTATATGAAATAATACGAGATTCTGGTTTGCACTTTCTTAAGGCACTTTTGTATGGTGAATTTGCAGAAGTACTCAAATTTTTTTTATATCTAAGCATTTACGAGTTACTGATAGCAACTTTTATTTTTCATATGGAGGTCATATTAAGCTATGGCATTTTTAAATAGAGATTTTTTTTAGCTTTACAATGATATAAAACAATAATAATTTATTTTTATAATTAACAGAAAAATTAATAAAAATTGTTATTTATACTAAAATTTAATTGAAAAAAGTAAATCGAAGACTGCTATGGAAACAACAAACAACATAAAAGTGCAACAATTGAATTTCTGAATTTTACTTGACAATAGTAGATTATTAGGAGTAATAAAAATGAATTTTTCTCGTTGGGAAAAATATGATATGTTGAGTTGTTACATTCGTTGTCAAAGTTCGTTTATTACTCGTAATAATCTACTATTGTCAAGTAAAATTCAGAAATTCAATTGTTGCACTTTTTCGTTGTTCGTTGTTTCCATAGCAGCTTTCGATTCACTTTTTTCAATTTAATTTTAGTATAAATAACAATTTTTGTTAATTTTTCTGTTAATTATAAAAATAAATTATTATTGTTTTATATCATTGTAAAGCTAAAAAAAATCTCTATTTAAAAATGCCATAGCTTAATATGACCTCCATATGAAAAATAAAAGTTGCTATCAGTAACTCGTAAATGGTTAGATATAAAAAAAATTTGAGTACTTCTGCAAATTCACCATACAAAAGTGCCTTAAGAAAGTGCAAACCAGAATCTCGTATTATTTCATATAATAAAGTTATAAGCAAAAAAAGAAAATCGCGAAATTTACATTTTCACCTGTATCTAGTGACCTATGCATTTTTTCGCAAATAACAAAACACCATTAAAATAGCCTCCTAATGGGGCAACTTTTATCTAATTTAACCAACCTCGTAGCTCTTACGGTTCTCGAGATACCAATGCATTCGTACCTTAAATGGGACACCCTGTATATATATATATACTTCAAACCTGCATATTTTATTCATTCTATTCACTCTTATTCTTCTAATCTTCGAGATTCTTCCAATTCATTGATGAGATTGGCGGTATTTCTGCAGGGTATATGTAATAAATATGTATATATAATTATAAATATTTAATTAATAATAAAATAAGAAATATTAAATGTACTTTCAGGAAAAGTCTTCAGTAATGTCTCTGGCTTTTTGACACTCACATTTATCTGTAAATTAATTTCAATTCAAATAATTCTAATTAACAGATATCAGTGTCAAGTACAATTTACATAGTGTATATTCGTGATATAATTTTATTAGATTTATAGAATCTTTTCCAAGGAACTTTTGGTATGAAATTTGTAGAAAACAGTATATGTTCGAAGTTACAAATTTACTGGATATAAAATCTTTTTCAGGGATTTATACAAAATGCATAGAATTGGCGGAAAGTACACTACTGGACACATCAGATTTTTAATGATTTTTAATTTAAAAATCTGATGTGGTCAACACAAAACCTCCCGCTATTTAATTTTTATTAATTTAAATACATACCTACGTATTTAGTAATGCTTCAAACTTTGCTTTATTTACGATTTTCTTTATTATTTAATATGTCACTATTATTAATTTGAAGTGATTAGTATTTTGACAATGACGTTTACCTGCCAGTTACATTCATTTCAAAAATAAACTGTGTACAGTAAAATTTTTGAAAGAAGTCCGATTAAGGCCATCTTCGGATTATATCTATGAATTAAGATTTTGTGCTGTCAAATTTAGTAGTGTCTTTTACTTAGTTTTTTATAAGGGTACATAATATCTTGTGTACCTCATAAAAACTACGTAAACGACACTACTAAATTTGATAGCATAAAATCTTAATTCATAGATGCAATTCGCAGATGGCCTTGATCGGACTTCTTTCAAAAATTTTACTGTAACAAAGGAATTGTGTTTATCTTAGGCTTCGGGATTAAAAAAAGAAAAATGATTTTTAAATTTATCTGTAAAATATATAGAAAAAGTATTAATGTATACATGTACAAAATTCAATAATCTATAATTCTCATAATGACAAAATGCAAAAAATTATCATTTAATGGTATTTTTCTTAAGAAAAACCATTATGATCTTCAAGTAAAGTACCATTTCTGATTATCTGATTTACACCAAAATCTAATGGCTTCTTTTCGTATTAGAATAGGGCATAAATACAAGATTTCAGAATTTTCTCAATGACTGTATTTGAGTTAGAGCGAAGACAAAATTCGTACACATATACAGACATCATTGTGAAAATGTTAAAAATGGATTCTAGGGACCTTAAAACGTGATCATTTACTAAAATCTCGATATGTGATTTTTAGCACGATCCCTATACCTCCCTTACCAAGGGTAGCGGGAGGTAAAAAATCGTCGTATGTGTCAAAATGTTTTGTCAATAAGTAGCTATCAGAAGCAAACTACGCGTCCAATATGAATGAAACCTGACGTACATTTCTCATACCGGTAGCGTAGTACCAACCTGATGAAAAAATGAACTCAATCGAAAAAATAATACAACGATAATTTTGAAAAAATAAATACGATTTGTATGAATTTATACCCAGAAAATAAATTGTTTTACTTTCGCATTAACTTTGATGTTTCAATATAATTAAAGATTCCTATAAGTTATGTTCAAAACAGGTCATCTACTTATATTACTTCCTAGTTTAGTAATGACAATCCTTCCCATCAGTGGTTTTATTACGATATTATGCAGTTCATTAAAAAGTTCATTTATTGCGCGATAAAAAAATGAAAGGGTTTTTCCCTCTGTATTTCCCAGTATTCTCCTCCATTTGCAATTACAGGCCTGATGCAATAATTGCCAGATAAAATGAACATTTTTATTGCAGTGTTTGGGAAATAAAAATGCACATCTCTTTTTAATGGCCAAACAGAGGTAGAAAAAACGTAATTAAACAAAAGTCTGTCGCACAAAATTTTTGTAATAGGTATATTGGAAAAAAAAATCTCAGTCTTATCTTTTTGAAATTTACGATATCCATAACAAATAAAGAAAAGTTGACGTAACAGTTGAAAAGTTTGTCAAACTTTAAACGAGTTAAAAGTTTATGAATTTTAAATTCGAGGCAATATGAAACCAATTTGGTCAGGGGGAAAAACGGTAGGGAATCTAAATTGATATCTATTTGTTTTTTACGCGACTTAAAGAAGATGAATCATAATTTTAATCAGATTTTTTCTTTATTGGTTTATTCTTTATATCACAATCTTACTGATATTACGTCTTGATTCTTTATGTTTATAATAGACTTTGAAATAAATTATTCTAAAATTGTTTTTTTAGAGGTTAACATCTCAATATGACATACAATATTTTATTCCAACAATCAAAGACATACTTATTCTTCTTTTGGCGAAATAGCGGATATACGTTGAATATTTGAATTTATTCCAACAAATTTGGTTAACATTTGACATTTTAAAACCTCTAGTGAAATAAAATTCTTTAAAACACTAGCGAAATAAATTGTTTATAAAACAACTTTATTGGTCAGTATCCAAGAAAATAAACATGACTTTATAAGGCAAAATTGAATAAAAAAATCTGTTGTGGCCAGCACAAAACCTTCCGTCAATTCGATGTATTTTGTACAAATCCCATACCAAAAGGTCCTTGGAACAGATTCTATATAATATCATGTAAAATCAAACACGAACACATACTATTTCTGTTCTATAAATCCAATAAAATTATAACATAAACATACACTAAGTAAAATGCACTTGACACTTCTTCTTATTCTTCAGCTTCCCCTATTTTATTAGAGGTAGCTGTTTCCTCTTTTCTTCCACTCATTCCTGTCCAACACATCTTCTTGACACAGGCATTCCTTTCAGTCTTCTGCGACACAGTCCTTCCATCTTCTCTTTGGCCTTTCTCTGCGTGTTACTTGCGAGGAGCACTATGACATACCAATTTTGTGATCGTACACTTTCCATATTTGGTTTTGCACTTGCAACTGACATCTGTCAATTAGAATTTTTTTAATATATTAGCATCAGCTGTTTCCATGATAAATAGCAAAGCTGACTAATTTTTGAAAATTAATTTCTTTATAATACTTTAAATCTACATCTATTGAATATGAAGAAAAATGTATAATCAAACTGTGTAGAGAAGAATATTTTCTTTAATATGTATAATAACAAAATGTCAAAAAACAATATTTAACTGCGTTTTTTTAAGAAAAACAGTTAAAAACTTCAAATAAGGGTACTTCCGGTGGATCTATTATAACCAAAATCTAATCAACTCTTCATATGGATGTACAGAAGAGGAATACGAAAGAATTATAATTTTTAGAATTGTAGTATTAGTTATCGTCGGAGAAAAATTTGTCACACACGGACACACATACATACACACACACGGACACACATACACACACATACAGACATCATCTTAAAAATGGTATATTCGTATTGTAGGGACCCTAAAACGTGCTTATTCATTAAAAACTTTTTTGACCAAAGACAATACCTTCCTTACCTAAAGATGACGGAAGGTAATATATAAATACGTGGTTTAATAATTAGAAATATGCATGCTTAATAAGAAATTTAATAAAATAACTAATAAAAAAAACTAAGTATAGGTTTTATATTCCAAGTTTTGATTGTCACTGTTCAACATAACTTTCATTTTCATATAAACACACATGGTTTCTACCATTTGTGGCATTTTACCTATAAATTCAAAATAGTATTATTTAGTTTTCCTAGACACTCAGGCACGCGGCCACGGGACCCCATGTCTACATGTGGTGTAGATACTGGCACACCCAGAAATGGGTAATATGCCGTGATGATATATTTATTTATTTATTTATTTAGTTTTATTACTTTCCTCGTTTCGTAAGATATTTTCTTTATCCATTTACTTTACGAAGGATTTTTTCAAAAAGACAGTAGCAGAATTCTTGAAACTAGTAAGAATTTGGAGTAGAGTAGATGTGTGAGTTAGAGAGGTATAGTACCCATATTACCTTCGTCACAAAGAAAATTTAAAATTCAGAACTAAATAACTCGCTTATTTGCAGGAATTTTTAACTCGGAATTTCACATGTGTACGTACTAGACCACATGTGAAATTTAGCAAAAATAAAAAATATCGTGAAATAGCGTATTCTCGCACGTTAAAGTGAAGTGTTGTTATATTCCATTAACCAATTAAGATCTATCAGCTGAACGTGTATCCTATCCTCTTCTATATTATTTGCCGGAATATTCATCTAATATTCCTTATTTATTCATTACACAATCATTACGTAGCTCATTTAAACACGCCCTTCCCCTACAGAGATTGAAATGAGACTTCTTATTCAACTCTAGAATCTAATGAAGATGAAATTTGTCCTTTACACTCTTTACAGCATATATATTGCAGGAAATTTATTCTAATAATCAGGATTAGTTATTTGATGCAACTACTAACTTCGTTATATTGTGATAGTCAATAAAATGCTGTTACCATTTTAACCATAACTAACTTTTAAGTAAAAAACGTTTGTAGTATACTGGCCATCTTTTCGTTCAAAAATATTTCTACCTTAAAAAAGCACTAAAGTTGTCAAACTTTGAGCATTAATAATTCATGTAGTAATAAGCAAGCCGTAAAAATATCCCCAAGAATCGTAAAATAATTTTCTAGCACATAAGTTGAAAACTTTTAAAATGTTTTAAATCTCTGCTGAAAATTCGAATTATGTTTCTTTACAAAGCCGAAGTCTGGCTTCCAACATTGGCCACACATGAAATTTCATTTCGTAACACGGTTCTCTGATAAAAAATGATATTAAAGGCGGAGTACTGACGTGCTCTCTTCGTATCGTTATCGCAAAGTCTGCGTTAAGTTGGTGGTTTTTATTTTTCGCCAGAGCTTTGGATAGCAAACTTTATGACAGGGAGCGAAATCAAATATGAAATGGGAGAATATCAGATGAAAAACGAGTTGTTTGTTTCAAGAAATAGCAAAAAGAACAGACAAACATTTTGCATTAAATAACTTTAATACGAAAAATAATAAAGAATTAGAAATCACTCGTCATGTTTCACAAGAATTTCAGCATTTGAATCAACCTTTCGGTCATCATCAAATGCCGGCCGTGCCCAGCTAGTAACCACAGACGCGTTTCGCTGGTATTGCAACTCATCAGTGTGATGTAACTACCGTCTCTTTGCAGAGACAATCAACCAACTATATAGACACAGCGAGAGATACCTCATATAAGAGAGATGCCCCAATAGGTAATTAACCACATATAGAGCCATCTATCGAAGAGTCACTGGCAGCTATTGAAAAATAAAAGTACTATCTATCTTATATGAGATGTATATATATATATATATATATATATATATATATATATATATATATATATATATATATATATATATATATATATACAGTGTGTCCCATTTAGAGGTGCCACCATTGGGATCTCGAGAACTGTAAGAGATACGATGTTGGTTAAATGGAACTTTTTATGCGCCTTTGGGAGGCCATCTCAGATGTGCTTTTATTTTTTCAAAAATTCTCATAGGGCACTAGATAATGACGAAAAACTGAATATTGTTGATTTTTTCTTTTTCAAATAACTTCAAAACTATTAATAATTGAGAAAAAAGTTTCAAATATAAAAGATAGATATTTTTATTAACTAACCAGTGGCGTACGAAATAAATTTTTATATCTGTAAATTTTTGAGATATAACACATACTTATATTTTTTTAAATGGAACCCATATCTGATTTTAGTCTCAAAAAAATCATTATTTTTTTCTCTTTTCAACGATGTAAGGGTTATTATGTTTTATATTTGTTTTGCCTTCAAAAATGATTATTTTTTCCTTATTTTGTATTAAATTTACAATTATTTTGAAAATATTGGTAGATTTCTATTTGGAAATACTCTTTGTATTTAAATAACTTATTTCCTTAAAAATATTTGCTCAAAATTTGTATCAAATTAATT
The DNA here is from genome assembly GCA_943142095.1 of Ophonus ardosiacus. Classification (NCBI taxonomy): domain Eukaryota; kingdom Metazoa; phylum Arthropoda; class Insecta; order Coleoptera; family Carabidae; genus Ophonus; species Ophonus ardosiacus. The sequence continues at coordinate 7,455,364 of OW964826.1, forward strand.
TTTATATTTTGTATCAGGTCGCCCTTGGCACATCATAGTGTAATTTGTAATTATGAGTCTAGAATGAAAATATTAAGTAATAAAGGCATAAAACAAATTATTTTGATCAAATACAATATAATTAATAAAAATAATAATGTTTTTCTGGGAAATAATTAGAAAATTCAGGAAAATAAAGAGAAAAATTAAATTTTAGGAGCAAAACAAATATAAAATATAATAACCCTTACATCATTGAAAAGAGAAAAAAATAATGATTTTTTTGAGACTAAAATCAGATAAGGGTTCCATTTAAAAAAATATAAGTTTGTGTTATATCTCGAAAATTTACGGATATAAAAATTTATTTCATACGCCACTGGTTAGCTAATAAAAATATATATCTTTTATATTTGAAATGTTTTTCTTAATTACTAATAGTTTAGATGTTATTTGAAAAAGAAAAAATCAACAATATTCAGTTTTTCGTCATTATATAGTGCCCTATGAGAATTTTTGGAAAAACAAAAGCACATCTGAGATGGCCTCCCAAAGGCGCACAAAAAGTTCCATTTAACCGACATCCTATCTCTTATAGTTCTCGAGATCCCAATGATGGCACCTCTAAATGGGACACACTGTATATATCGCTGTACCCAGTTGGTTGATTGTTTCTGCAAAGAGACGGCAGTTACACCACACTGATGAGTTGCAATAACAGTGAAACTCGTCTGTGGTTACTAGCTGAGCACGGCTGCATCGGATGATGACCGAAAGGTTGTTTCAGATGCTGAAATTCTTGTGAAATATGGCAAGTGTTTTCTAATTTTTTTGTTAGACATAGTTTCATCTAGAGTTCGCTATTGTTCTACTTTTTTTTTTAATAGATAAAATAATTCAATAATGAATAGAAAACATACTATTCCTACATAAAATAGAAGAAAGCGAATCAACTAAACTAAATAAAGCTGAAATTCTTAATTTATACAAAATGTTACCTCCTCCAAATTTTAGGACACAATCGCACAATAAGCCTTCACTGTAGGCAATGTAGAATTTAATTTAGCGAATGATTTTGTCTTAAAATTATAGGGGAAAGGGTATTCCAAAAGAAGAATCATTCATTCAAGAAATATCCTTTTTGTTTGAATTCTATTCTATTCACGTTCTTTCACATCTCGAAAGTTTTATTTCAAAGACCAAAGTTCGTGCTCTAGCGTGTAATTTATTTATCGACGTTTGAATAATGTCACGTTGCTAATTTTCAATTGCTCTAAAAAAGCGGAAACTTTAAAAATAAAGTTTATCAGCTTTATGAAAACCTTTAAATGTAGGTTTCAAATTTTGATCACAAAATCATTAGTTTTAATCGTAGAATTTCTTATTTTATAATTTTTTAGAGCAAATTAATTTGATAATATATTTATTAAAAAAAAAGTAGCACAGTGCTTTTACATATTTAAATTTCCAATGCACATTTAATTAAATTTGCGATATATTCAATTTGTACTAGTTAAATTACTTCATACGTACATATAAAAATAAATTTCAAAGCCAGTGACATTTTTGTTGAACTCAATAAATCTAATAATAAAGCATTCCATCGTTTTTAATGGGGTATTCCACCATAACAAAAATTTTTTAAAAAATTCAATTTAACATAAAGTATGGCTCAATAAATAATAGTTAAAACAATAAAAACATTTTTTAAATAATTACTTTACGAGATATTTCACATTTGCTAAAAAGGAAAATCGACGTCATGCAATTGTTATCTTTCTCTCGCAGCGTACTCAGAGCAGTGTGTGTGAGAAAGACAAGTATAGGGGAAATGTGACGTTACACTGATTTCTGGAAATTAAAATACTGTTAAACTGTGAACAATTAAGATTTTTTAATACTCAGAATTGCTTCAAAACTGAATGAAGTTTTATTTAAAATAATAAAAAAAATTGAGTGGAATACCCCATTACATTTTTTTTCTTGTTTATTAAATATGATGTTTATTTAAAGTTACATTTTTTTCTCGAAAATAGTTTTCCATATAATGAATTTATAATAAAATTATTTTAACTTTTATACAGCGTGTACCACAAATACACGTACAAACTTTAAAAGTATGCATATGTACTACTGACCAAAAGTAAAAAAATCTGATGTGGCCAACACAAAACCTCCCGCTATTTAATTTTTATTAATTTAAAAACATACTTATTTACTAACGCTGCAAACTGTTCCATTGCAGAAAACTATTGCTTTATTTACTATTTTCTTTTTAAAATGTCACTATTATTAATTTGAAGTGATTAGTTTTTTGACAGTGACATTTACTGTCAGTTACATTAATTAGAAATATGAACTGTGTAACAAAGGAATAGTTTTTATCTTAGGCTTCGCGACTAAAAAAAAAAAAATATTTTTAAATTTATCTGTAAAATATATAGAAAAAGTATTAATGTATTCCTGTAGAAAATTCAATAATCTTTAATTTTCATAAGACATAAAATTCGAAAAAATGGCATTTAATGGTATTTTTTGAAGAAAAACCATTATGAGCTTCACGTAAAGTGCCATTTCCGGTTATCCGATTTACACCAAAATCTAATGGCTTCTTTTCATATTAGAATAGGGTATACATACAAGGTTTCAGAATTTTGAATGATAGTATTTGAGTTAGAGAGAAGACAAAATCCATACACATACACATACACACACATACATACACACACACACACATACATACATATACACACATACACACATACAGACATCATCGTGAAAATGTTAAAATTGGATTCTAGGGACCTTAAAACATGGTCCAGATATAATAAATAAATAAGTATATCATTACGACATATTACCCATTTCTAGGTGTGCCAATCTGCTTTGTACAGATACCGGTAATGATGATGACATATTCGTACCGTGGGGGCGCTTAACAGGTGTCACCTCACGGGCACTAAATGCTAGCGTGGAGACTTAAAGTTTACTAAATAAGATACGATAAAATTCGAAATTTTTGTAAAAATAAGGTTCTCTCCTCCCGGCCATGAAAAAAATACATACACTTAAGGAGAGAATGCTATTTTTATTTTGATGATTTATAGCTCTCAGGCTTTTAGAAAAACATTCGTTTCTCTCCCTTGATTTATAATATACTATTATTTATTTAGCAGTGCCACCATTGGGATCTCGAGAACTAGAAGAGATACAATGTCGGTTAAATGGAACTTTTTGTGCGCCTTTGCAAGGCCATCTCAGATGTGCTTTTGTTTTTCCAAAAATTCTCATAGGGCACTAGATAATGACGAAAAACTGAATATTGTTGATTTTTTCTTTCTCAAATAACTTCTAAACTATTAGTAATTGAGAAAAACGTTTCAAATATAAAAGATAGATATTTTTATTAACTAACCAGTGGCATACGAAATAAATTTTTATATCCGTAAATTTTCGAGATATAACACAAACTTATATTTTTTTAAATGGAACCCATATCTAATTTTAGTCTCAAAAAAAATCAATAATTTTTTCTCTTTTCAATGATGTAAGGGTTATTATGTTTTATATTTGTTTTGCTCCTAAAATTAAATTTTTCTCCTTATTTTCCTGAATTTTCTTATTATTTTCCAAAAAAACATTATTATTTTTATTAATTATACTGTATTTGATCAAAATAATTTGTTTTATGCCTTTATTACTTAATATTTTCATTCTAGACTCATAATTACAAAATTACACTATGATGAGCCAAGGGCGACCTGATACAAAATATAATAAAAATTAATTTGATACGAATTTTGAGCAAAATTTTCTAACGAAATAAATTATTTAAATACAAGGAGTATTTCCAAATAGAAATCTACCAATATTTTCAAAATAATTGTAAATTTAATACAAAATAAGGAAAAAATAATAATTTTGAAGGAAAAACAAATATAAAACATAATAACCCTTACATCGTTGAAAAGAGAAAAAAATATTTATTTATTTGAGACTAAAATCAGATATGGGTTCCATTTAAAAAAATATAAGTTTGTGTTATATCTCAAAACTTTACGGATATAAAAAATTATTCCGTACGCCACTGGTTAGTTAATAAAAATATCTATCTTTTATATTTGAAACTTTTTTCTCAATTATTAATAGTTTAGAAGTTATTTGAGAAAGAAAAAAATCAACAATATTCAGTTTTTCGTCATTATCTAGTGCCCTATGAGAATTTTTGGAAAAATAAAAGCACATCTGAGATGGCCTCCCAAAGGCGCATAAAAAGTTCCATTTAACCGACATCGTATCTCTTATAGTTCTCGAGATCCCAATCACAGACAAACATACGTATGTTTGTCTGTGTCCCAATGGTGGCACCTCTAAATGGGACACACTGTATATTGAGCGTAAAGTTATAAAAATTAGAAAAATGTTGTTCGTAGGGTAATCGCTCAATAGCAACTGTAGACACGTGTTTCGCTCTTATTAGAGCTCATCAGTACAGAATAGCTAGTTAATAGATGGACATTAACTAGAGGTAGTAATTAAACAGCTCTAGTAAGCAGCCGAATACACATTTGTTGCTTCGGTCAGCATTTCCACGGATTTGTGGATAAATACAATGTCGCAGCGCCGGTAATTTATAATCACCCACCAGACCCGTTACTTGGACCCCAAGGAAAATAAACGAATATATATATATATATATATATATATATATATATATATATATATATATATATATATATTCATATATCGTAAGTGTAATAGTTATTTACATTCGAGTGCGTGTAAAATACTTCACGCACGAGAATTGTATCAAATTTTTTGGCCGACGTAAATGAAAATCATTTTTTTCAATGAGATAGATTGTACTTCTGAAAAGGGTTAGTTTAAAATACTGGGGTTAAGTCAATTTCCAAATTTGATTTTACTTACCTTCATTAGAGTACTTCTTCTAGCAAAAATTTATCTGTAATAATAGACATTGTTTATGACTGATAATATATTTATTTGCTCATGTTTTCTTCGTAATAAATAATAGGTAGGTGTCGATATTTGACATTTCAGCAATGCTCGCGTATTTGACAGGTATATCGATCGGTGACTATGTCGGTAACGGCGGAATTTTACAATAATGACTGATGTCGCTGCCGTGATTTTGGTTTATATAAATTAGTTTTATACATAGGATATGTTAAAGTAAAAAAATAACTTAAGTAGGTAGTACTTTTTTACAAGAACTTTATTATAGTAAAGATGATTTCTTTTCTAAATGCCCATAAACGTCCAGTGTATTTTGATTATTTTACCGCATAGTTAGACAAGTTACAACACAGTAAGCGTAAAATGTAGGTTACACTTGCTGTGTATACAATTGTAAAGTTCCCATTACACTTCAGGAGGGCAAAAAGTTATTTTCGTATTCATATATACGAGTATATAATAATACGAAAATAAGTAAAAAACCATAAACCACGTGTCCCAAATTTATCTGGGCCTATTGTTCAGGAAGAACAAGACAGGAATTTTGTGTCGCAGTTGACATTATTAATTAAAATTCCTGTCACAAATGTATTACATTTTACCAACATAAAGAAACCCATAAAATTTGCACGAGTGGATGTGAGCTAGACTAGAGCAAATATTCCCACTTTCATTTTCACTTACTCCCAAACGCCTCCGGGAACGAAGTTATCCCCCGGACTTTTGGGGTCACTATCTGAGAATTTGACGCAAAGTGAGCATCTAGTTCGCAGCTTCGCCGCTAGGCGGGCGTGGCATGGCTTTATTACGCACGCAAAATTTAAAATTCAATTAAAATCTTTACACCCGGGCAATCAACGAACACACAGCTGAAACTTAATTAGAATGGGCACCGCACACTAAAAAAACAACAGACTGTATCGCGCGATTAAATTTTTGTCAAGAGCGCCATTAACAGCTGACGATCACTTCGGTTAACAAAGGTTACTACATTTTTGGTGTTTTTTATACATGCTTGTGGCGCTATAGTAGTTTAATTAAAAATTTTATGGATAAAACTAAATGAACACAACAGAAGCACTATCGTTGTTCAAACATTTTTTGTTTCAGAGTGATTGATAATTTCATTTAAAATTAATTAATCTACTAGTAAACACTTCTTTATAATAACATTCGGATCTACCAACCAACCAACCTGCTATATGTGGGGCCGTCAAAATTCTAATAGGTGTAATAATATTTCCCGCGCTAACCGTATGGAAAATACCTACCTTCCGGTTCCGGAAAAAACGTGATATTCGAATTCACTGCGACCGCAATGATTTTAAGTGCCCAGGGGTGGAATCCCAAGACTACGCTATGATAGCGTATCGAAAAATACCCCATACTATAGTGACTGTACATACATAGTGTGGCCAATCGCCGCCATATTTAGGCAAAATGCGCGGGAAATTTGAATTCATATGATGTGATAACTAAACAAAATTCGATAAACAATTAATGAAAGAGCATATTAAATGGAAACAAAATATTTATTTTTACAAAAATACACAAGTGAATTACAAATAAAGGTATTATATTATATTTTTTGTATAATTCATTTCTAATTATACAAATATTTACATACAAATAATAAATACGTACAAACGCCCCCATAATATTTAATTTGTAAATTAACACACGCTTTAAAATTTAAACTATACTTTTGATTCTTCAAAAAATGCTAGTTTTAAAAAATTTATGAAAATTCCTGTGTTAGATTCATTCTTGTAATCAGTATTATTAGGTTATGATCAAAATCCTTTGTTGTAATCAGCAATTTTACAGTTTTAATTTGCAAGATAACAATGCCAGAAAATTATCTGTTTGGCAGGGTATTTCTTTTACTTTTTTATACTAAATTTTTATAGTAAATCAGCGAAATTAAATATCGGCAGAACAGAAAAATAAAATGATCTTACCTTCACAATTATTATTTCAATATAACGAGACTAAAAGAAATATCCGTTTGTATTTATAACTACTATATGTATATTAACTGTACGTTGTTTAGTACAGAGAAACATATTAATACAAATCGTGTTAATAACAACTTTGTATCGAGTTGTATTAACGCACTTAACCTAATCAAACACTTTTGAGTTACAAATACACATAATTTAATTATTTACACTATTGGAATTATAAATATAGTATAATTACTTTAAATTCAGATCTAATTAACAAACAATATCTTAAATTTCACTTCTCTGATGGAAACAACATTTGAGCTTGGCATAATATCCGCCATATTTAGGCAAATTCGCTCGGACCAATCAAAATCGATCCCCCTATTGGCCACACTAACCCCATACGTTTCACCTTCCTTTCCTTATCAACCAGTGAACTCTATACTAACCGTACCTGGAAAGGCCTCGCAATGAAAACCACTGAGGCAAAAAAATTATGTAGGCAACCCGCAGTTGAGTAGTATTCTCCTCTCTTTCTACCTCATTGATTATAAACTATAGGCCATCCAGCGAATCAAGCGGTTTACGTCATAAATACAATATCACTGAAACAATGACGTCATATGTTAAAGAGTTTACATGAGCATGTAAAACGGATTAAAATATGATCTGTGGGTTGCCTTCATAAATCCAAATATTTCTTAAAAAGGTAACACGTCTGATATCATTTTTTCCAGCGAAATCCAATTTTATTTAAAATATTCTGAACGATACTGCTTACGCCGTTATAAATACTTCATTCTTGTAGTATATGCAACAAACTATCTAGTATTATGTGAGATCCTTAAAAAATACAGAATACTGCATACCATACAATTTCTCATTGTTTCTGTACATTGCGTATATCGTTTGCCACACGCTGTACATATAGATTTAATTTTTAAATTATTACTACCAAATAGAACGAAATATTACCTCAATATTACAATTCAGTGAAAGTAAGAGCCCACCAATCTATTTTTCATTTTCAAAATAAGTCAATAAATTAACTACAAGCTCTTGAATTTGATATGACAGAGCATTTGACATTTTGAGAATGAACAACGAAACTAAAAACAAAATGAAATCACAATACACGTTGAAAAGTATAATATAGACATATAATATTTAGTAATATACATGTTCAGAATTACCAATATTAAAAAAATATAATCAAACGTCATTTTGCAAAAATTTGCAAAATTTTACTTAATAATAATATATCCAAATATAATTATTTCTATTAAAGGTGTCAAATACATAATAATAATAATAATAATAATAATAACAATAAAGCAATAATATACCGTTAATAAAATATATTTAAAAAAATAAAGAAAATTTCAAAAATCCCTAAACGATGACGTAAACCGCTTGATTCGCAGGATGGCCTATACTTGATATTGATTTTAAATTGTATAATACTTAAAAATTAGTTATTTATAGGTAACGTAGATGCGTTTGAAATGTGAAGGTTTAATTTATTGTATTAACAGTATATTTAATAATTAAGAACACAATTTAATGTTAATAAATAAAATATGTTGAAATAAAAAATATTAATTATTTATTACATAAAGTACACAATAATATAATACAAGGCAAATTTTATCCTTTAACAATTTTTAAATAATATTAGCTTCGTCATTTTTTGGCGTACCTGTGCTTGAAGATTTTCAGAAGTAATATCACAAGACCTCCTGATTTTATCGATAAATTTTTATTTTGCACGAATTTTTTTTTTTTCTTAACAACAAACACGAAAGCAAACTGCATGGTAAATCCCGACTCCGAAGGAGGAGGGGTTTTACCTAATGTCAGTTTGCTGGAGTGATTTTGCTTAAAAGCAAAAAAAATGAGTGCTTAAAAATAAAAGTTTATCTGAGAAAATCTGAGAGGTCGTGTGGCCTTTGGTGAGATAAATTCCAAAGACAACGCAAAATTAAACTTGACACATTAATTATCACACTGACAGTTATAATCAATAACAACTGTTTATTTACTTGGTAGCGAAAAATTATCGGAGTAACGGGGTTTTATCAGTATAATACTGTTCCCATTGGTTGAATTTTCAAGTGTTTTGCATCATGATTGGTTAAAAACTAGTCGTTGGAATTTATCCATGTAATTTAAAATTTAACAAGTTTGCATGTTGATGTATTCTACATTTTAAGAAAGTATCAACAATATTCTTGGAAATCAGAAATAAATAAAAAATAATCAAGAAAGTATTGTTTCAATCATTTTCTTTATTATTTCCCAAATTATTGTTTTAAAACCATAAATTATTGTAGGTTAGGTACTTACGTATGAAAAGATATTTAATTTCTTGAATCATATAAATTATTGCAACCGTATGCTACACAGTTTATAACCATTTTCTAACAAAATAGCAATAAACGTTATAAATTGCACATACACATACATCAATTCTCGATATGTGAATAACAAGTGATAGAGACACAAATACTACACACTATTTTTGTCCTTGTTCGTTGCGCCTGCCTCACTGGCTTTCATTTACGCCGCATCGACGAGGCCGTTCCAGATACGGTTAGTATAGAGTTCACTGTTATCAACTTCCACAGTTGTTAGGGAAACGAAGTGTTATTTGTCGCTACGCTATCATAGCGAAGTCTTGGGATCCCACCGCAGTATGGCCGCAGCAAGACCTTACCGGATCCGTCTGACGAACAAGTACGGCCGTTCGCCTTGTTGCTGCCGTGTATAATTTTTTTTTCAGTTTTACTCGGGTTGTTTTAAATCGTTTCTAAAAAGAAAAAGGAAGTGCATTATTTTCACTCTTTTTAACAAAATTAGATGAAGTGTGACGTAATGCATAAAATGCAATACATTTATTATAGTTATAGTCAGGGATGTGCATTTACGCGTAAAAAAATATTTTTTACGTTTACGTGTAAAAAATGCGTAGAAAATGTTAAATAAGTAAAAAACGTAGATAATGTATAATTTTAGTTCTTCATAACGACACTAGATGATTTCTTGTTTACAAATATCACATTACTGTAACTTTCCTTAATCCTATCATAAATATATTCTAAAAGGACTGAAACTATGATAAGTTTATAAGAAATAAATTAATATAAAATGCTTAAAATTTGTATAAAATTCATTTTCAATATGTTTGGAGCTAACGATTTAAATCTATTTCAAATTATTTGAAACTATATGTTATTCATATTTAATAAACAGTAAATGAAATTTTAGTTTTGAAATTTTTTTTATTCGCCGTCTATTTTTAAATGTCTTTAAATCTTATTTCTTTACAAAACTGCCAAAAATTTACATGAAACATTTTAAAAATATAATATAATATGCTTCAAGTTTACTTATTTAGTCTAATTTTGACCTAAAATGTGTTTGAAGTTTGACTTTTGAGGTTATGTCTCAGGAATATATGTCCCTACTATTCTGATTGTTGATCGTTTGAAGGTACCTAATTGTTTGTATGAATCAAAAAAACATGTTGATGTCACGTGGACTGCTTGTTCTGGAATATTCATTACAGTATAAAAGAAAATATCTTTATAAAAAAATATATACTCATGGTAATAATATATTACATTATCTACGTAAAAAATTCTCAAATATTGTCATTGTAAAAAATATTTTTTTACGTGTAAAAAATAACGAATAATACTTGACGTATTTTACGTGCCCATCCCTGGTTATAGTTTATTGTTACTAAATCCAAGAGCTCTTATAGGCCGCGAGCTCACACGTGATTCGAGCGATCTTAGGCTATTTTTCGCGACGAACCAAAATGATTTAATAAGTGAATTTTATAAACCAGTATGTTCTCGCAACGAACTAATGACGTCAATAACGGACTAGGTTCGTCGAATCCCGAACCGAGCTAGCAAGCAGGTTCATAAATGTGGTTCATCGGTTTTCTTTTATCTTAAAAGTTTTTTCATTTCATTGTTTTAATATATCAAACAACATTGATGCCCGGTTTCATAAAAGCTTGTTTAAATTTAACTCATTGTTTAATTCAACGTGTTAAATTTTGACATATGGGAAATTCAAAAATTTAATTACTGTATTTAAATTAAATTGTGTGTAACTATATTAATAATATTTATAAAATTTTCACAACTTGACATGTCAAAATTTAACATGTCAAAATTTAACATGTTAAATTCAGCATGGATTTAAATTTTTATGAACCCGAGTATGAGTTTATTAAATCATCATTATCATCCAAAGTATTTTAAAATAAATAACACTTATCCACATTCATAAATTCATCTATAATAAAACTAAAATATTTCTCCTTCTCCATCGTTTAAATTGACGGTCATTTAATGCAACAGGTTTAAACAAAATAATTTATTGCGATCTTCTGTCTTACGTCACTACAGTACAGTGACGTTTTCATGAACCTAACGTTAACCAAAACGTGTTTTGACTTATTTTAATTTGAACTGCTAAAAGTTATGATTTTTAAATACTGTCTTTTTGACAGTTATTGGACTTTTCCAACGATTAATTCAACAAAAGTGCATGAAAACTTGCATGAAACCTTTTGTACTAAAAGTAATCCTACAGATTCTTTAGGGCTGTTATTCTTAATCTTTTATCGAGTCTTTCTTCCCCTGGTGTCAAGAAAAGCAACTTGATTTAATGTCTAGGCTTAGGGAAGGTTTTACTCCTTGGTTTTATGCCGTCATTTCATAAAAATTCAATTATTTTTAGTGGTAATTAAGCGCGCCGTTAGCGAGGTTTTACTGGATAAAAATGGAGAAAAATTGCTACTCTGTTTCTTTATTTACTGCTTTTTAACTTAATGAACAACTTGTAGGAATAAGAATTTTACAGGTTTTGCCAAAATTGGTGTCCCTGGATTTTATTGGAAATGTTCCACAAATAATTTTCTCGCAGTTATTGACTTTATTTCTTCGGAAAGTTTTACTTTTTAACGTCCAGTTTATCATTCTTTATTCTTCTCTTTTTGTTTGAACAGTCGCCAGTTATTATTTCATTCGTTAAAATGTAATAAATATTTAATGTAGAAATATTACTTACATTATTTACAAAGAGGAAAATGTATTACGTTGTCTTTGAAATTTTTAACGACTTTCTCAGTATATGTTACGCCCAAACGCAGAAATCGCTCAGTGAGCGAAAAAACAGCCACAATGCGTTGTGGACGGCGCTAAACGACCAAATACTGAAATTCGCGTTGTAATCGTGTTTTTTATAAGTTGCCAGTTAGGTTACGTTGCAGTCTGTATTTTTTTTTTTTTTTACAAAAACATACAAACTGCAACATAACCTAACTGGCAACTCATAATTGATAGACAGTGGTCGTTAGGTTGATCAGATTTCAGTAGATGATTGTTCATCACCGCCCACAACACGTTGTGGCTGTTTTTTCTTTTTTTCTTTTTTTGCTCACTAAGCAATTTCATAGTGTATGTGTAATATATACATATACAATGGGTGTTATATTTACTGAAATATATACTAACTGGAACTCGCATACTCTACCTACCAACGCTGCACTGAAGCCTCATTGAACAATAATGGCTGGTCCTGTTCGCGCACGTTCGTGCCGAACCGAACCTAGCCGAATAACTCGTATCATAGCTGATCGCTTTGTTTTCATATTATGCTTCATTTATTTAAACATGCGCCACACGAAATAATTTCCGTCTACTCACGAACTGTCTCGATGTTTGCCGACTACTCCAGCAGCAGGCTTTCAATATACCTTCACAGTCACGGTTCGTACGCGCATTCCAGTTAGTATATATTTCAGTGGTTATATCTTTTCCATATTTTCCAATAATGAAAGTAAATAAAATGTTATTTAAAATTTTGTTTATCAATATTTCAATTTAAACAACTTTTAGCAAACATTGTTTAACTAAAAAATATACCTTAATAACGTTATCATCTACCGTTACTTTCGGTAAGGTATAGGAATCGTGCTAAAAACTGTATATCAAGATTTTAGTAACTAAGTAGGTAAGGATCCTAGAATCAGATTTTAACATTTTTACAATGATGTGTATTTGTATGTATTGCAATCCATTCTTTTTAAAACAATGGGCTCCACCAACATAGTAACAAATTGGAACATGGGTTATTTATAGTCTTGTTCATAGTTTTTGAGGAATCGTCCTGCAAACATCCAGACACACATACACACACACACACACACATCTACACACACACATCATCATAAAAATGTTATAAACGTATTCTAGGAACAATAAAACGTGCTTATTCACTAAAATCAGGATATGCATGAATCCAATACCTATCTTAGCGAAAGGTAAAAAATAGTAGAAGACATTCTTCTACCAACCAAAAAAAAATTGATGAATAGTACCTATTCGTATTCAATACTTAAGTGAAAATAACTAGAATTAGAATTTGTTGCCAATCGGATAAAAGTTAAAGGAATAGTGAATTATTTTTATAAAAATTGTAAGTTTTTAGTATAAAAAGTATAAAAGATTATCATGTTTCACAGAAAGGAACATTCGGTATTAAGTATTAACACAAAGTTTCTTTTCGTTCTTAAATCACTTTCATTCCAAAAATTACGAAAATTGATAATGGTTATTTTTGCTAACTCACAGATAATATTTATATAATATCACATATATTTTACTGTAATAAGCAAATCAAATTCCATATTGCGCTTTTCATAAAAGTAAATAAAACTTTATTACATTAATTTTGTTTTAATTTGCATACAGCTTAATTTAACCGTTAATAAAATTTGATGAAACATTTATTCCCAATATGAAAACCTCAGCACGGCAAAATTTATGATAACAACTACAAATTTGAATGTGAGTAGTGGCAATTAAATATTTGTTATTAATGAAATAAATCCCCAGATACGTAGTTTTATTTCGAAATCATCACACATTTAATTCCGCAAAACCACAACTATAAAATTGATATTGTTTTCGCATGAATGCTTTGATGAAACTAGGACAAAATTATTAAATTGATTAAATTTAACTGATATTCATTTCATTCATAATGCATACCAATCTGGTTTGATTTACGTGTTTCACACACTTAAATAAACAAATAAACGCGAGAAATTTGATTTGTGAGAAAACAGGGCCGGATTTAACTTGTAAACTTTTTCATTTTTCGAATCAAACAAGTATATTGTACCTACCTACTATTTAATTGGTAAAAAAATATCTGAGAGCTACATTAAGTCAAAAGTCAAGTCAAAGTCTTATTTTTTTCCAAAATTCATCTTCTTTTTGAATATAATCCATAGCCCGCTTTTCATGTTACACCCGGCATTTTTATAACTACAACAAAAAAAATCTGATGTGGCCAGCACATGACCTCCCGCCAATTCCATGTTTAAAATAGCAATAAGCTTTAAGTAAAGTTTCACGTCCGATTGATCGTTTGTAAACAAAATCTACTTTGTTGTTCCAATAAATAGAAAAGTTTGTAATATGAAATTTTGAATTATATTTTATTATGTTTTCCTTGAAAAATCTGTTAGAGCTTCAAATTAAGTACTACATCCGGTTTATCATATATAGTCAAAATCTAATATGTTGTTTCAAATTATATAAGAGTATTAAATACCAACTTTGCGAAGTTTTGGATCATTAATACATTTTAAGGAAAAATCGTCACACACACATTATTGTCAAGATCATCACCAACTTCATTATGCTCTAAAACGCAATCTGTGTAATTTCTTCGCCGTACATTATCCATTTCGTAAATGTGTAGTTGCAAACCATTATTTGATACTTTGAAATCACGTTCTGATTGAGAGCTGTTTGACACATAATGCTGCAAACATCAAACTTAAATCGAATTATCCTGTATATCTAATATTTATGTATGATGGAAAATATATTATTTTTACAAACCTTAATTTCATTAGAATCATATTTAAACTACTAAATTCTTCTTAACACGGTTTCATTATTAATTTTAATGAAAATTGCTTCGTGACAGTGACATTTGTTTAAATATGTCAACTTTGTTATTAAAGTATTGTTTTTGTTTGACGCAGAGGCAAAGTGATGTACAAAAATAAATTATTTTATAATATAATATAAAGTTATTTCAAGTTATTTACTAAATGCTATTATTGTAGAATTGAAGATTGTGCTATTATATTCAATTTGTATTGGTAAAAGTTGCTAAAAAATTATATTCAATGAAGTTTTTACAAGAAAAACTGTTAAAAGCTTGTATAAATCATCCTTCCAGTTATCCGATATACACTAAAAACTAATGAGCTCTTCTCACATTAGTATAGAATGGATATACAAAATTTCAAATTTTTCTGATTGATAGTATTTGAGTAATCGTGTCCACAAAATCCACACACACACACACACACACACACACACACACACACACACACACACACATACATACATACATACCTACAGACATCATTGTAAAAATGTTAAAATCGGATTCTGGGGACATCAAAACGTGCTTATTCACTAAAATCTCTGTATCCGATTTTTAGCACGATCCCTATACCTCCCTTACCTAGGGTAGCGGGAGGTAATTACATTGAACAACCTTAATGAGAGAAATAGTTAATATTTTAGTTTATTCATAATATGTACCTAATTATATGTACCTATTTGACGCAAATTATGGGGCCCCCAAAATGTGTAGCATTTCGAGCCCCCAAAAGTTTAAAACCGGCATTGCAGAAAAGCCATGAAATCCGCTCTGTGTATCCGTCGCCGTACTAATTCTACAATCTAGTACGAAAACAAAAGAACAACAAAAGAAACAAACAAAATCGAAATTCAATTTAAATGTAATCGCAAAAAAAACACCTGAGCACACGTAGCTTTTTTATCTGACTTTTATATCATTTTTTGCCAACGTGTTAAATTCGAATTTTGTTCCCAACGCGGAAACCATTTGTGAATTATTTGAGAACATGTTTCGGGTAATAAAACATAAATTCCATATCGCTTTCAACATAGGTATATACGGAGAGTTATGGAACCCTGAGGGTTTTTAAAGTGAAATATTGTAATTGTTGAGAACTGAGTATTTTCAAAATAGATATTTATGCTATAACAGAGGTAATATTATTTTACATCCAAGGTGGGAGATGTATTATTACAGCCGAGGGTTTGTGTAGATTACCGAGAGGCAAAGCCTCGAGGTCAGATACAGCGCGAGGCTGTAACACCGAGGTACATACCGTGAGTTTTAGCTGAAATGCGATATTTACTATTCTGTAATTTTAATGTATTACTATGAATACTAGTTATACATACTGCACCATTTCAGATAAAATGCAACATACGTTGTTAAAGTTAAATGAACTTGTCACCGTAATAATACTGATTTATAAATAACGCAGGAAAGCAATAAGAGCAGTACCTTATCTTTTGGTGATTTTGAAAATGACAAGAATGAAATTTGTCGTCTTTTAATAATCTAAATACAGGAAGTTTTACTAATACATATTTGATTGATTTACCAAAACTTTTGTAAACAGCTAATTTTATTCTTCTATTTC
Organism: Ophonus ardosiacus; assembly: GCA_943142095.1. Classification (NCBI taxonomy): domain Eukaryota; kingdom Metazoa; phylum Arthropoda; class Insecta; order Coleoptera; family Carabidae; genus Ophonus; species Ophonus ardosiacus. The sequence goes on from OW964826.1 coordinate 7,471,837, forward strand.
ACGTAGTAAATTATTTTTATTTTCTTCAGTTCGTGCAGTTTTAGTTCTTACCCTTTTCGTATGATTTTTATCTAAAGATCCATCACAATACTGCTAGTCATCTCTTAGCTAATACTAATCACCCTTAATCACATGTTCACACTATCACCCAATGATTTTATACTAGCGTTTCATAATAACTTTTTTATTGTCATTTGCGTTGCTAATGGCCGTTTGCATCAACGTAACTTAAATATTAAACTCCGCTTAATTTGACAATATTGCATCGAAATGAAATGTCAAATGAATTATAATATATTGCTGTCAAAATTTCGATTTGCATTTTTTTTTTAAACCGATCTTAAAATTTAAGCCTTGCAAATGGTCATAATTGAAATACTTTTAAGCAATTGTGCTTAAAAATGCCTGATTAATATATAAATGTGGCAGTAGTGCTTAAAAGTATTTCAGTTAGCAACGAATAGATGAACTTGACGTCCGCCTATTTTTTAATTTTGAAAAATTCAAAATGTTGATATTTAGAATAAATGATTGTTTTAAAACGCTATTATAAAAAAATCTTGTATGCAATACATTATTATCAAATAAATCTTCGAATAGCTTATTCGTCAAATAAGTGAAAAATATCGCATCAAAATATGACAGCTAGAATAAATACTGTCATTTGCATTATGATTTCGATGCGATATTTTTCTCTTATTCAATGAATGAGCTATTTTAAGATTTATTTGATGTTGGTGAAACTGAGCAAAAGTAAAAATTGGAAATTTAGAATATTTTAACAAAACGAAATTTTATTTACTATATTTTATGTTAATGGAAATTAATTCATTTCCTAAGACTCAATTGAATTATATGATTAATACATTTTTGTTTCGTGATTAATGACAGCCAAATTGCGGTAAACAGTTCATTTGTCACTTTCTCATTGATTTTTAATTTGTTTATTTTGCTGTCACTTACTCATTTATCAGACCACTTAACAGATTATTATCACGGATAATCGATTTATAAAATCTGTCAATAAACAAATCAAAAATATAAATTGTTATATTTTTTATGATGTATAAGAGAAATAGAGAAAAATTGGATCTATGTGGATGATGTACTAGCTGCATATTAATTTTGCAATCTCTGCAAGGAATTTGTAGCTTACAGGTAGCTCAGTTATAGTAGTTAAAGGGATATCAAGCACACAGAGGTATAGTTAGAATTAATGGTGCGAAACTACAATGTATCGCTTACAAAACAAGCTTAAGCTTATTATTGATTTAATACGAGAATATTACACCTATTATTACCCTGTTAAAATATCGATCCATTGCATATCACATAACACTATTATCTATCAGGAGAGTGATTCAAAAAGCAACAGTAAATTGACAGAATTTCAGAAAAAGATCATTCCATGCATTTCAAAATCCCGCGTAAGGAGACATACTTGCAAAAATTGTTGATTCAGCTAAAATAGGAAGGGCAGAAAATACCAAATGGAAGCATACGTAGCTGTTTGCAATGGGAAGTTATAGGGGTCCTGATAACTGTGTAGAGTTTTAAGACCCTTCTTTTCATTACATATACACTTATCGTACCTTTTTACTAACATCTGACATCTATCAGAAAATAAAACAAGAGGCATATTTTATAATTTTAACTTTCCGTCACCTTTAGGTAAGGAAGGTACTTTCTTTGATCAAAAATTGGGTGGTATACCCAAATCATTCAAGCAGCCAATGCACGTCATTAATAAAAATTGAATAAAAGTAACTAGATGTGTGACGTCAGTACGTTTGCAGAGGTTTTAGAATCTTTATGAAAAGAGTTATACAGATTGCAATCTGTATTATCGACATGGTCATGAACTGTCACATCTACAAAATAAATACTATATTTTCGTCACCGTCTATTTCTATTTAAATTATTTTATAATTTCTAACCTTATTTATACTTATGTATGCCATATAAAGGCAATAAATAAAAGTGAACCGAATTTCAAAGAAATATATCGAATTCTTCTGATTGATTAGAAGTGCTACCTTTGACAGATTCACAGATTTTGTGTTTGCGTTAACAGTCACGTTGCGTCGTTGCGTTGCGTTTAACATTACTTTATTATAAGTAAACCTTTACAACGCACAAAAATGTTTCAAACACGATACAAATATTTTTCAAATAATAACTTTGACAGTATGAACATACAAATTATCAATATTGCCAACTATAGCAACAATTAAACGAATAATATGACGTTAATGTTCATTATTTATATATTATTAATGTCATATACTATAATTAATGAACTCTACTATTCATCTTAATAATTATTATATAAGGCTATACACTTTTTGACGGTTAAAAATGATTGAAACTTTATTTCATTTTTCACTATTAGTGATTTTAATGCATTAAGGTTTTTACACTAAGTGATGACGTGCATTGGCTGATTGAATGATTTCGGTATACGTTTTTAATGAATAAGCATGTTCTAAGCTCGCTAGAATGCGATTTTACAAGTTTTACTCTGATACCTGTATGTGTGTGTGTCTGTGTGTGTGTGTGTGTGTGTGTGTGTGTGTGTGTGTGTGTGTGTCTGTGCGTGTGTGTGGTTCGACAAAAATATCTCTGACGATAAATCTAATACAACAATTCTAAAAATTATAATTCTTTCTTATACCTCATCTTTACATCAATATTAGATGGTTAGATTTTGGTTATAATTGGCTAACCGAAAGTTCCCTTATTTGAAGTTCTTCACAGTTTTTCTTTTTCTTCTTTTTCACAGTTAAATATCATATTTTTAAATTTTATGTGATTATCAATATGAGAGAATATCATATTGTCTATACGGTTTGATTATACATTTTCCTTCATATTCAATAGATCCAGAGTTAAAGAATTATCTAGAGATTAACTTTCATATCTTGCACCCATATTATAATTGTTCAATTTTTTTTGTTCATAATGTACCCATAAAATATTTCAAACATCTTACATTATTTCTCAAAAATATTAAACTTTTCATTCATAATTTTATTAATAAAGTTTAGCGGCATGAAAATGTGACGAGCGATGAGTACTATAGTTGAACCATGTTTTCGTTTCCATTATTGTTAATATGCTTAATAATTATTTAATTTCATAGAGATAAAATGAATTAATTAAGTTACAGTTTTTTTTTTTTGTGAATTATAAATAATATCGTATTCATTATGTTTTCTTTTTTTGCTTTGTCGCTCTATACATAAATTTGTAAAATGTCAAATGGAGGTCATATATGTCATATGTAACAAAACATGCTGTCAAGTCAAGTTCTTTCTTGGTTATCTGAGTGTTTGATCATTGTTAACAGGTAAACCTATTAATTTATTATAATGGTGTAATAGGCAAAAATGGTTGTGAAATATTGTATAGTAGTTTCAGATTTGGCCACTGGAGGGTAGTGCTGCCTCATTGCTAATAAAGTCACTAGATATATAAAGTACCGCAATACGTATGGACCATATATTAGAGAGAGAAGTACATTGTGGAATCAAAATGGCGGATGACAGTTTGTTATAATCTCAGTTTTATATATAATTTAATATTCAGAAAACAATCATACATGACATTTCAGTTCTAAACAATAATTATTAACAATTGACATTTTCGTAACTAACTATTGAAATACTTTACATTACTTCCCCTTTTGAAACAAATTAAATAATTATTAAGAGATTATTTATAACAAATAAATTTTATATAAATTGTCTTCAGATTTTCGTTATAATAATATAAATTATTCAATTTGGTTTTCTTAGTAGGCCAAGAATTATTTTAAAATACGCGGTCAATAAATATGTATATTTTGAATTTCGCGCTTCAATTTGGAATCAAAATGGATGCAATTGCGGTACTTTATATGATTTATGCACAGTTGCACCACCAACACTTAAACTTTAAGGTTGGTTTAATTCAGTTAGTCAATTCAATTTTACATTGTAATTATGCAATAGAAATAAACATCAATTTATTTGGTCAACTGAGTAAAGGCAAGTTTAAATTTTAAGTGTTGGTGGTGCAACTGGGCACTAGTGACTTTAATTGCTAAGTGACGTTACACGAGAAAATTTAAATATTATTAAAAATTACCAAAATTCGTAGCTTAAATATTATGTACTTCTGGGTCCCGTGGCCGCGTGCCTGAGTGTCTGGTCGCGAACCTGGGAGAACCGGGTTCGATCCCGACAGACGCCAAATATTTCCAATTTTAAATAGCACGAAAGTGACCCCTGTGGTGCACTCTCCATAACAGCTATGAGTGTCCGTAAGGTGATGTCTGGTAAGCACCCACACGGCAAAATATATCGTCATCATTACTGATGTCTACATGTGTTATAGATACTGGCACACCCAGAAATGGGTAATATGCCGTGATGGTATATTTATTTTATTTATCTACTTCTGGGAGATGAAATATGAACTAATATTAATAACTTCGCTTACATTTTCAGAAGAAAAAAATTAGAAAATTGTGGAATGACCCCATTGGTCAAATATAAAAATAAAACGATAACGATTGACAGACATCTGTATAATACTAATACAAATAGCTACTTATACATACTCATTTGTGTGGAGTATTTCATCATTATTATTACGCGAGCATTATTACATATTTAACAAAGGCGAACTGTGAATTTGAAATTTCTACCTGTTGCATGACAATATTTTTCAGTAAATTTATGATGTTTAAAAGTACTAAACGACGTCAGTGTTTTAATTAATATTTGTGGGAAAAACGGTAAGTTTCACTTGCATTTTCAATTAAAAATACAGTTTCCAATGTACTGCTAATACCTACAGATTTAATTTATAACGATAAATTTAAAAGGCTTACAAAACATGGAGTTAGTGTCATATTGTTTGAAATCAATTTAAATAAATTTTATAATAAATATCATTTTTGCCCTCCTGAAGTGTAATGGGAACTTTACAATTGTATACACAGCAAGTGTAACCTACATTTTACGCTTACTGTGTTGTAACTTGTCTTACTATGCGGTAAAATAATCAAAATACACTGGACCTTTATGGGCATTTAGAAAAGAAATCATCTTTACTATAATAAAGTTCATGTAAAAAAGTACTACCTACTTAAATTATATTTTACTTTAACATTTCCTATATTTAAAATTAATTTACATAAACCAAACTCACGGTAGCGACATCTGTCATTATTGTAAAAATCCGCCGTTACCGACATAGTCACCGATCGATATACCTGTCAAATACGCGAGCATTGCTGAAATGTCAAATATCGACACCTACCTATTATTTATTACGAAGAAAACATGAGCAAATAAATATATTATCAGTCATAAACAACGTCTATTATTACAGATAAATTTTTGCTAGAAGAAGTACTCTAATGAAGGTAAGTAAAATCAAATTTGGAAATTGACTTAACCCCAGTATGTTAAACTAACCCTTTTCAGAAGTACAACCTATCTAATTGAAAAAAGTGATTTTCATTATCGTCGGCCAAAAAATTTGATACAATTCTCGTGCATGAAGTACTTTTCAGCGCTCCAGCTAATAAGGCACTCGCCTTAAGGGCTCGTGCCTTAAACAAAGCTGTCGCGCTGTAAAATACAACTTACACGCACTCGAATGTAAATAACTATTTTATAATAACAAATATAAAATAATGAACTTAGTATTAAATGTGTAAAATACATTGTATGAAGTAAGTAGAACACGTTTACAAAGAAAATAAATTTTGACAGAAGCGAAGTTCGAGTTAGTAGAGGACACTTTTATTCTACTCAATTTTATTGCACCAGAACGACCCGGTTTTCAGACAAGACAAGTAGAAGAATAAAAGGCCGTCACTCCATAGATGAGATGAGTCTTTAAATCAAGTTGTCGTGTTTGACGATAGATGAGAAAGCTTGAAAAGCTTAGAAAGCCCTATAAAAAGCTTCGGAATAATTTTGTTCCCTGCTGTAGTGCGGTACGACCACTGAAGTGGCTGCTTTCCGTAGGTTACAGTTAAGGAAATCTAACATTTTGGCTTTCTTTTTTCCCAAGCTGTCACGCTTATTCGTTTCCAAACGAGAATTTATTTGTATCGGTGACATTTATTGCCATTTTGACGATGAATGTTCCAGCAAAATGATTTCAGTTCTCTTGTTCTTTTATTTTATTTACGGTCGACGGTTTATACATCTTTAATATTTATTATTGTATGTATTGACATTTTATAGCGTCGAATTATCTTATCGCGAAGATTATATTTTTATTGCAATGCAGTGGGGGCTCGTGAAAAATGTCTAGAATGGGGGGGGGGGGCACTTTGATCAAATTTAAAGAATATGATTCTTCGCTGCGCAATAAAAAGTGTATGATTCCTTGACAACATATGTAATTGAAGTAGTTTCTTTTTGTCAAAGAAAATATATGAAAAGGGCTAGAATATTAGTTTGTATATGCGTTCTTTTGATGCAAAAAAATAGTTTCCTAGTTGGTGTCAGCCAGTGTTACACAGAAAAAAAAACATCTAAATTGTAGTTAAATTAACTAAACAAATGTTTAATTTTCAGCCTACTAATATGTTTTCATTAAATTATCTAAGTTGATTTAGTTAAATTTTCTACATTTGTAATAACAAATTGTAGTAAAATTAAATACAAAATTAGATTAAATTACTACATTTAGTATTGAACTAAACATAACTAAAGAAATTAACTAAATATATATATATATATATATATATATATATATATATATTTACATCCCGCTATCATTGCTGCGTCCTTTCATGGCTAGGACATTGTGGCAACCACCGAAAGGAATAGAGATAGGTATCGGCTTTATAAAGTATATCTACTTATTTTTCCCCCTGATTATGAATTTCGGTTCAAATTTCAATAAAGTCGATTTACAACGATATACGTTTCCGTTCATTTGACGACATTATGAGCTCCTCCATACTGAGTGAATCCGGCGTCCACAGTATATACTTCATACATAATCAGTACTTATGACGTCCAATTTGTATATTTTTATTCATACTACCGTTACAGTGACGTCCAGCAGCGTTGCCAATATTAAATACATTATTCTGATGCAGAAACCAAAGCACTCTTTCAGAACAATATGCATACTTTGCTGTAAACATCATAGATTCCTACAATGTTTGATAATGGTAATCTGTAAGCAATTTGAAAATGGAACTTCTAATTTGTCATTTAAAATGTCATTTTTAATACTTAACACTTTTGTTCTAAAATTATTAGGATAAATATTTCTCCAAATTAAAATTTTACTGTTGTATTTCTTATACATATAACAAAAATAAAGTACATACCCGGTATACAAGTAAGAAATGTGAAATGTTCTTGCACTTGGTGTACAAGAACAACAATTCCATTTTCTCTGACGGTAAATGTAAATATGTGAAAATTTAAATTTATTTATTTAAATAGCCCCAAAATCTTACAATTAAAAAGTACAGATATTTTCATTCACTCATAACAAACTTAATTTACATTTAACAAATATATCATACACAAAATAAATTTCGCAAATATTTGTCAAAACTAATAGAAAAATTTAACAAAAATTCAAAATAGTACTCGTATCTTTATACAAGGTAATGTAATTGCTTCCTGACAGTGACATTTGTTTAAATATATCAAAATTGTTTTTAAAATATTGTTTTTGTTTGACGCATAGGCAAGATGATATATTTAAATAATTTATTTTATAAATTCATTACTAAATACTATAATCGTAAAATTCAAGATTGTACCATTATATTAAATTTTTAAGTAAAAGTTACTGAAATATTATATTCAATGTTAGGAGGAAGTAACGCCGTACTTGTTGATAGATACAATGTATTAACGGATTTCTCGGCGGTGATTGTAAGGAATTATATTGTTGTTATTCCATAAAGTAGTTAATTTTATTTAAATATCCAATATTTCGTTACACATTTTGTAACTTCATCAGGGAATAAAAGTGTGGGCCCACACATTTCGGCCAACATGTGACGCTCACTGAGTAAATTTTACAAGTTTTCTTTTGATGTAACTTATATTTTATACTTATATAGTCAAAATTCTTACAATAATATGTAAATCAGTGCAGAGCATAAACAAGTAACAATAACAAAATTGAATGTTTCTGAATTTATCAATTTCTCAAGCGATTGCACCAGTTAAAACTAATTTATTTCCTGATGAAGTTAAATAAATAAATAAAATAAATATATCATCACGGCATATTACCCATTTCTGGGTGTGCCAGTATCTACAACACATGTAGATATCGGTAATGATGACGATATATTTTACCGTGTGGGCGCTTACCAGGCGTCACCTCACGGGCACTCATAGCTGGCGTGGAGAGTGCACCACAGGGGTCACTTTTGTGCCATTAAAAATTGGAAATATTTGGCGTCAGTTGGGATCGAACCCGACACTCAGGCACGCGGCCACGGGACCCCATGAAGTTACAAAATGTATAACGAAATATTGGAAATTTAAATAAAATGAACCACTTTATGGAATAACAACAATATAATTCCTTACATCACCGCCGAGAAATCCGTTAAAGAGTGCTTTTTTTGTTTAAAAAAGGTGCCGGAACGTACATTTTATCAGCGGCCAAAATTTTGGTGGGGCGGTATATCATGAAAAAAAAAGTCGCCGCAGGCGAAATTTTTTTATTCAAGGTCAAACCCCTTATAATTGAAAGTTAAATTTTTTCAAGGGATGTGAAGCAGCATGTTTTTACACTTTCATGTACAAAAATAAATAAAAAAATAATTTTGGATGTTTTTTATTGAAAAAAAATATATGCTGACATTAATTTATGACACTAATAAAAATTCATAATAATAGCCACCTGCACAGCTTGTGTGTAAACATTTAACACAGCGTATATTTTTGTCATTTATTATTATGCGTATATGTATAAACCAGGAGTCGAAGGCGATGTGCTGTCGAATTACTATATTAAAAAATTCGCTGAGAAGTGCAAAACTGTTTATATTTATACTGTGCTTCAGATGTGTGAATATTTCATTGGCGTAATTTTTATATCCACAACACAATAAAATTATCTAAATAAATAAAATAGTAAATAATTTAAAAAAAAAACGCAAACCCGTCGAAAAAAGGTGCCGTTCCGGTGCGTTACATTACAAAAAAAGCCCTGCCGTTAATACATTTTATCTATTATATTCTATGTATTTTTTTCAAGAAAAACTATTAAAAGCTTGTATAAGTAATACTTCCGATATACACTAAAAACTAATGAGCTCTTCCCACATTAGTATAGAATGGGTATCCAAAATTTCAAAATATTCTGATTGATGGTATTTGAGTAATCGTGTTCACAAGATCCACACACACACACACACACACACACACACACACACACACACACACAGACAGACACACGCACGCACGCACACACACAAACACACACACACACACTCACACTCACACTCACACACATACGTACCTACAGACATCATTGTAAATATATTAAAATCGGATTCTGGGGACATCAAAACGTGCTTATTCACTGAAATCTCTATATGCGATTTTTAGCACGATCCCTATAGCTCCCTTGCCTAGGGTAGCGGGAGGGAAAAATTTTATTTGATGACAAATTATTTGTTACATGTCAATAAAACAGTGAAAAATATCTGCAAAACAACCACTTTAGTTCACTTCGGCTATTTGTGCAATAAATTCTAATTTTTACGAAAATTATAATAATAAGAATGAATTTAATCTCCGGTATTAATATGTTTATTCCAAGTAAATAGTTATTTGTTAAACAAATTATTTGTTATATATTAAAAAAATAGTGAAAATATGTGAAAAGAAATCGTTGGGATGCACTTCGGCTATTTTTACAATAAATTCAAATTTTTATGAAATTTATAATAATGAGCTTATTATTAATATTCAATTCCGGTTTTAATACACTTATTCTAAGTAAATATGTATTTGTTCAACAAATTATTTTTCATTAGTCAATAAAATAGTGAAAACATATGAAAAGCAGCCGTTTGAATTCACGGCTATTTTTGCAATAAATTGAAATTTTTACGGATATTACAATAATAGACATATTATTAATTTACTTATCTGCGTTTCTTTCTAAGTTTGCATATAGATTGCAATAAAAATACGGTGTTTTTATAAGTCATTACTTTTGATTATTTATATTTTTACATATCTCACTAGCGCATATAATAAAATTTTTCAAATTACAATATAATAAAAATCTGATGTGGCCAACATAAAACCTCCCGCTATTTAATATTTATTATTTATTTTAAATACATACCTACGTATTTCGAACGCCGCAAACTGTTCCATTGCAGAAAACTATTGCTTTATTTACTATTTTCTTTTTAAAATGTCACTATTATTAATTTGAAGTGATTAGTTTTTTGACAATGACATTTACTGTCAGTTACATTCATTTGAAATATGACCTGTGTAACAAAGGAATTGTGTTTGTCTTAGGCTTCGCGACTAATAAAAAAAAAAATTTTTAAATTTATCTGTAAAATATATAGAAAAGTATTCATGTATTCCTGTAGAAAATTCAATAATCTTTAATTTTCATAAGACATAAAATGCGAAAAAATTGCATTTAATGGTATTTTTTGAAGAAAAGCCATTATGAGCTTCAGGTAAAGTACCATTTCCGGTTATCTGATTTACACCAAAATCTAATGGTTTCTTTCCATATTAGAATAGGATAGAAATACAAGGTTTCAGAATTTTCTGAATGATGTTATTTGAGTACACACATATACACACATACAGACATCATCGTGAAAATGTTAAAATTAGATTCTAGGGACCTTAAAACGTGGTCATTTACTAAAATCTCGATATGTGATTTTTAGCACGACCCCTATACCTCCCTTACCAAGGGTAGCGGGAGGTGAAAAGTAAATATTTTTACGTATTTAAACTATCTAAAATGTATAAAAATAAATGTCACTGTCAAAAAGCTAATCACTTCAAATTAATAATAGTGACATTTTAAAAAGAAAATAGTAAATAAAGCAATAGTTTTCTGCAATTGAACATTTTGCAGCGTTAGTAAATACGTAGGTATGTATTTAAATTAATAAAAATTAAATAGCGGGAGGTTTTGTGGTGGCCACATTAGATTTTTCTTTTAATAATTATTTCTACACTCTCTTTTTCGACACTTCAAATTTCGGTCTTCGTATTTTAGATCAAAAGTTTATAAATATTTTATTTATTTATTTCACTGTGGTATACCGTTCTCATATTTATTCCATACATTTAATCATTAATCCCATACATTTGGCTTTTATTTACAATTTACACATATTTTGTAATTAATAATTCAGCTTTATGATACGAGTATTTAAATAATTACATTTTTTAAATTTATTATATTGAAACCATACATTTTGACTTTGTATTTACTAAGAGGATTTTGCAAAACAAAAGTTTGATTACATAAATATTAATTTAAATACTATCATGTGTGCACAAAGTAGCTTTAAATACGATTAGAAGAGTTGCGCGCTAATGTAGTAACCCAATGTTCCAGTGTTGCCAAGTGTACGGAGTTCAGAATGTCGCTGGAATGAAACTTCAGTATATACAGCGTATATACGCCGGACGACACTAGCTCCGCAAGTGGAATTTTTTTGAACTACAAAAAATATACATTTTTCATTCCGCTATCATTCTGACGTCCATAACAAATTTTGCTATACGATACTAGAGGCCCCCCTGATGCCAGAAAAAAATTTATAAGGCCATGTGCATATGACGTCCGGTATACGGACGTCTTATGCACAAGGACGTCACTTTGAATGTAGAAAATTGCACAGGGGACGCCACAATGGTAGTGGGATGTAAATATATATATATATATATATATATATATATATATATATATATATACAGTGTGTTAATTAAATATCTGGCCATAGGCGTTAAACAGGGTAAAACAGTTTTTCTTTGCGCAAAAGTCCCCAATTAATTTTAGACAAAAATGTTTCAAATAAATGTTATAGATATTAATATTCCACGCCTAAATATTGCTCATTTGTAGCGATACCCATGAAATTAAAACAAAATTTCAAAGAAATTCATATCGTTTGAACTGTCAGAAATTTAATTTTATAGATTACAGAATGTGAAAAAATAGTAATAATAAAGTTATTTAAGTGTTAGATTTTAAAAATAATACCTGTGTAGTGATTTAGGTGCAGAATTGAATTATCTGCAACTTTTAATTGAAAACTGAATTTCTGACAGTTCAAACGATACGCATTTCTTTGTAACTTTGTTTCAATTTCATGGGTATCGCTAGAACTGAGCAATATTTTTATACAATTTCAAATTAGATTTTGCAAGTTATTAAACTTGCAAAATTAAAACTGTTTACTGATTTAGGCGTAGAATATAATTATCTATAACATTTATGTGAAATATTTTGTCTAAAATTAATTGGGGACTTTTGTGCAACGAAAAACTGTTTTCCCATGTTAAACGCATATGGCCAGATTTTTAATTAACACACTGTATATATATATTTAAATTTTCTATTTACTTACCTAATTCATTAGATAAATTACTGAAAATTGTAGGACAAAAATAATGAAGCCAAAATATAATAAAATTAAATAAAATGCTAAATTAATATTTGTAAATTATACTAAATTATTAGACATATTGCCTAATAAAATAATATCTAATTATAATTAGACAAAATTTCAATTCTTTTTTTTTCTGTGTCAGAACAGAATCGAGCAAATTGAACTATCTATAAACGAAATATTATTGCGCAATATCATTTTTAAGTGAAGAATACTATATATTATTGTGAAATAATATAGAGTCAAAAATAACACCCGTATTTTTTAAATTTGTTAAATATTAATAAATTCAGAAAAATGGCAATATATTTTAGTGACATCACTATTACGAAATAAGAAAAATAAGACTCGGTATTGTCATCTCTGGTTAAACTGATTATTATATTAACTGTCAGTTTAAAGAAAAATATAGCATCGATGATATTATAGCATAAGTTATAAAAATTCTGTCAATTATCCGACGCGACATTTTTATTTAAACTAATAGTTTAACAACTATTGTTAAGTTAACCGACAATTTAACCAGTAATGAAAATACCGGGCTTAGAGTTCTTACAAAAACTATACTTTTTTTGCACGATCGGGTTTTTTAAATGTTTTTTCGCGATCTCCCAGAAAATGAGCTCTTTCTGATCACTATTTAGACCGGAAAGTCCTTCTTTGCTGAGCTAGCTCGGAAAGTTGTCTATAAGGGATCGGAAAGTACTTTACCGATCCCGGGACCGGTAAAGCTAAATGTTTCGATGGAGATCAGTTGTTTATTTATATCTTATTTGCTCGCAGTAAAAAATAAAATAATACTTTTTCATTCTTTTTTCAGGAACGCAAAAAAAATATTGTACCCAACATGACCTGAAAGTGTCTATACTGGGCTCACAAGCTTCCAAAACTCGCCTACGGCGGCTTGCTCTGGAATATGCTTGTTCACCCAGTAAAGTATCACTTTCAGGTCTTGTTACGTAAATTACTATTACCGATAGGGTTTCCAAGGCAGTGGGTTTTATTTACAAACTACTTATCGGTAAGTGATTAAAAACAACGATCAAAGCTTAATTGAAATGACCACTAATTTTTTATATGTCAAAATAATTTTCTAGTTTTTTTTTTTAATTTTGGGGTCGATCTAGCAAAAAACGTAAGAAGCATTGGGGTCAGCAAGTGCTCTTCTACCAAAATCTTGAACCGACAGGAAGCACTTGCTACTCTTAATACTTAAATAACTATTTCGAATAAGCGAGTTTCAAAAAGTGATCCCTGTGGTGCACTCTCCACACTAGCTATGAGTGCCCGTGCGATGACGCCTGGTAAGCGCCCACGCGGTAAAAATATATCGTCTTAATTATCGATGTCTACATGTGTCGTAGATATTGGCACACCCAGTAATGGGTAATATGCCGTGATGATAAATTTATTTATTTATCAAAATGTCATTATTAATTCATTAAAAGAAAAAGTTTCAAACTATTTGAAACATTGCCAAAATCCACCAATATTGTAATATGAAACATTTTCCAGCAATAGGGATTTTTTTATTAATTTAAAATTTAAATACAAATAACGCTGAATAAAATAATATAAATTTAAATATGCAGAATATTTGTTTATCTTCATAAAACACCCATCAAATTTAATTGAAATTTTTATTGTGTTTGTTACAGAAGTGAAAATAAAAATAGTGAATGCTGGTGTAAAAAAACAGCAGATAGCAGAAAATTAAAATAAATTTTTACAAATATTTCTACTAATATAAACAACTTTCGTCTAATCTAAAACAAATCCATGTAGGTACATATTTGTATATTCGTGCTTCATGACTCTTACGCACTCTCCTCTCATTAATGCTTCATGAAAACAACCATATGTAAATTTGCATTTCCTAACTAAAGTTTAAACTTATTGTTATATAAAGATACGAAGTTATCCTCTTCGGGGAACAAAGCAAACAAAATATTTACGGAATGCAGAATCCTCAATCTTATTTTTAATTTAGACGACATGAAACTTCTGTTGACTGTAACATGTTCAACTTGGCGTTGAAACTAAACAAAATCAACAACAAAACAATTGAAAAGAAACAAGAAAACAATTCTTTCAACTACCATAGCAACACTAACTATATGCACCACTGCTGCGAAAGTTTAAATCCTGCAGATCTGCAGAACATAGTTCGAAATCTCGGAGTACATTTTTGCCTCCGCCTATTTTTATAGTTGTCAATAAACACATTTAATGATATCTAATAGTTATTTACATTCCAGTGTGTGTAAAATACTTCACGCACGAGAATTGTATCAAATTTTTTGGCCGACGATAATGAAAATCACTTTTTTTAATGAGATAGGTTGTACTTCTGAAAAGGGTTAGTTTAAAATACTGGGGTTAAGTCAATTTCCAAATTTGATTTTACTTACCTTCATTAGAGTACTTCTTCTAGCGAAAATTTATTTGTAATAATAGACGTTGTTTATGACTGATAATATATTTATTTGCTCATGTTTTCTTCGTAATAAATAATAGGTAGGTGTCGATATTTGACATTTCAGCAATTTTCGCCTCGCGTATTTGACATTCAGGTATATCGATCGGTGACTATGTAGGTAACGGCGGATTTTTACAATAATGACAGATGTCGCTGCCGTGATTTTGGTTTATATAAATTAATTTTAAATATAGGAAATGTTAAAGTAAAAAAATAACTTATGTAGGTAGTATTTTTTTACATGAACTTTATTATAGTAAAGATGATTTCTTTTCTAAATGCCTATAAACGTCCAGTGTATTTTGATTATTTTACCGCATAGTTAGACAAGTTACAACACAGTAACCGTAAAATGTAGGTTACACTTGCTGTGTATACAATTGTAAAGTTCCCATTACACTTCAGGAGTCTCCTACAATTAAAAATCAAGTGTTCCTAGAAAAATGACATTATCTTGATGGACCGTTGTCAAGGAAAATTTATTCAGTATGACAGAAAGAGAACAATTTTATTATTCCTAAACGTTTAAATTTCATGTCATTACGAAAAATCTTGAACGTCACACGGCCGATATGCAAATAATAAACTCGGCTGATTATAAACCTCAGCTGTTGCCTCAGTTTACAAACCTCAGCCGCGTCCGTTATTTGCCTCAAATCGGCCTAATGACATTAATAACTATTATCTGTCGCTAAGAGAATTATTGGATTCATGCCAAAAATCGCATATCCAAATTTTAGTTAATAAGCACGCTTTAAGATCACTAGAATCCGATTTTAACATTTTTACAAAGATGTCTGTGTGTGTGAGCGTGGTATATAGACGGACGATTTCTCAAATTCTATAAGACTAAAGGCCAATTTAATAACGTATTCCTTAATCTGACATTAATGGGAAGAGCTGAAAAGGTTTTGGTAATAATTAGACAACCGGAAGTAGTAGTTTCTTTAAAAAAATGTTCTAAATATTATGTTCTTACAAGTATTAAAACAAAAAGCTGATATATTCAAATAATTCTAATTGACAGATGTCAGTGTCAAGTTCAGTTTACATAATGTATGTTCGTGTTATAAGTTTACTGGATTTATAGAATATTTTCCAAGGAATTTTAGCTAGGGAGGGTATTTTGCCACTCGCTGTATTAATATAATTCTAGAAAAACATATTTAAAACTAGAGATGCAGTCGATCTCGAGCTTTGGCCCGGCCCGGCCCGAAGCCCGTCTCGATTTCGAGTCGATCTTCGAGCCGGGCTGAAGTTTTTTTTTATGGGGCCGAATCGGGCTAATCATTTGCAAAAGTTGAGGCGAGTCGGACTTTTGATTTTGGCCCGACCCAAAAATTCGAGCTTTTCGGGCCGGCCAGAAAAATCTTATAGTTCAATCAAATGCACAGTTTCCTTAATATTTTAATGAAAATGGATGAAGTTGAAAGGGTAAAAATGATTTAATAACTACATACTTCACATCTTAATAATAAAAATGTTATTTTATTTCAAAAATTCAAAGTTATTCATTAAAGTATAATAATGATTAATGATATTGTCATGTTGTTATTATTACTATTGTTACTATTCTTATACTTAAATAAAAGTAATTTTTATGTCTACTATAATGATTTCTTGTCTTATTTTTGAGTAGAAATAGAGATAGATAAAAATATCCTTATGTAAATGATATCTTTTTGTATAAGATTTGTGAAACAAATGAAATTTTCGAGCTCCTTTGGGAAACAGTGTTAAATAGTATTTAATAAATACTCGCAAGTCTGTAATTTTTATAACAAACTTAAACTAGAAGTGTCTCTTTTTTAACAACTTATGTTGAAAGTTAAAAGGATGTAGAGGTTTTTTTATAAATTTGGCACGAAAAAAGTTAAACATTCGCCTCACATAAAAATCAAAATTAGAAATGTCGGATGCACCCAATTTCGAGCTTTGGCCCGGCCCGAAGTCCGGCTCGATTTCAAGTATATTTTCGAGCCGGACCAGCTAATTTTTTGTCGAGTCGATCTTCAAATCGGGCCGGCAATTTTATTTGCGGGCCGAGTCGATCCAAACCTCAAAGCCCGGTCCGGCCCGACCCGAATGCATATCTATTTAAAACGTCTATGAAGTCACCCTGACGTCATTTATGCAAAGTAATACGGTAATACAAGCAATGAGAGCGTAAAAGGAAGGTCTCATTGCTTGTATTACTTCAGATGACGTCATAAGAGTTTTATTACCCTTTCTGTGAAATTCTATAAATTTTTAACAAATGAATAAAAGAAAATTTGGTCGCGTACCCAATTATGAACATAAAAGAAAACCAGTTAGCTTTACATAAAACATATGTATATTAGGATAATTAAATCCAGTCAGCTTTACATAAAACATATGTATATTAAGCTTCATTTCCACGGATTGTCCTTATGCATAAGAGCTATAATTAATACTTAAGAGTTAAGAGCATTGCGTAAGAACAAAAGATTGCAAACTTCTTACCTGAACCGTCAACTGTCAATCTATTTTATAATCATTAAATTTTTAATTTTTTGGTATGGATATAGATACAGAAAATTATGTATATCACATATTTAAAAAAGAAGAATTGCTGCTGCAATTGCAGTCTGCTAAACAACAAGTAATAAGGGAAAAAACTGTGAAATTTCTGTTGAATTAGTCAATAGTCACTAATCAAAATAGCTGGAAATGGTAAATTGTCATAGTGCATTAAGCCTTATACACTAATCATTATGAATTAAGCAATAAAACATTCGGTGGAAACGAGGCCTAAGGGTAATTTGAAATAAGGTTCCTCTTTCTTAAAGTTTTCGGTGTTGTGGCATTTCCCCTCGGCAGTAACTAAGTGCAGATGCAGCGGAAGCTGATAGTTACACATCTTCAATACAGCTCGTAATTAAATTAGATTTTGGTGTTGAACCGATAAGAAGAACTCGTTCCGTGGAATTATCTCGCTGCATAAAAATAAACTTTGTTCTGTACACGGAAACGTAACTGTTTGTTTGTACACTGCTTGTTTTGTTAGCTGTTTATGTTTAGTTTTTGTTTAAACCCCTTATAATTATATCTCGCTAATTAACAGCATAGTTTGGAATACTGCAGTGGTTTTATTGTTTAATAAATTCCACAGGATTAAACTGTTATTGTATGTTATATGATACCAGCAGGCAATATCTGGTGTAATGTACATTTTCTTTTTCGTTTTGTTTATGAAATTGTTATATGAAAATTAAAATAATTAGTGTTGCTTTTATAATTTATAATTGGAAATTAGACTATAAAACATAAATTAATTCCGTACATTAACTTTATTTAACTTTCAAAACAATTATTAATAATAATAAAAAATATGTTAACTTACTAAAATGTAAATATTTCTATTGCTTCTCGTTTGCAGCGGTTTTAAACCTGAAATTTGTACGTAAATATAAAATATATCATCACGGCATATTACCCATTACTGGGTGTGCCAGAATCTACAACATATGTAGACATCGGTAATGATGACGATATATTTTACCGTGCGGGCGTTTACCAGGCGTCACCTCACGGGCACTCATTGCTGGCGTGGAGAGTGCACCACAGGGGTCACTTTTGCGCCATTTAAAATTGGAAATATTTGGCGTAAAATGATAAAAATAATATGTACAAGAAGAACAAACTAAATAATTCCGATGAATAAGTTTGAGATAAAATACATAATTTTAAGTGTTCCTTACGATAACTTCAATGTTTAAGGTTAGCAACAAATAAATATTCCTTACATTATCAGAATTTTTTATTTCAAATAAAATTGAATATGCACCTCGGCACTAAAGTTCCTTTTTATCACTCATTTGGTTTAACTTCCTCGACCCTGAGGGCCTGGACTAATATATTCCACATTCGTGATAAAAAATAGAACTTCAGTGCCTTCATACATAAATAACTATTTCCAGCAGCGACGTTTAAAGTGACATTTTATCTAATGAAATCTCATTGTTAAAATGTAATTCAAGGTACTGATTTCCATAGCGCTAAACTTCGTAATTACGACTTGATAAGCTGTGGTTTCGAACGTAATTGATACGCCATGATTCATTACAAACCGGCTGAAGTTAGCCTGCTATAGTTTTCGTTTCATCAGCCATAGATGGCATTAGTGCATACACAGAAAAAAAAAATCTGTTGTGGCCAGCACAAGGCCTTCCGCCAATTCGATGTATTTTGTACAAATCCTATACCAAAAGTACCGTGGAACAGTTTCTATATAATATCATGTAAAATCGAACACGAACACATACTATTTTTTACAAATTCCATACCAAAAGTTCATTTGAAAAGGTTCTATAAATCCAATAAAATTATGACATAAACAAACACTACGTAAAATGCACTTGACACATTTCTTTCAGCTTCAGCTTTCCCCTATTTTATTAGGGGTCGCTGTTTCCTCTTCTCTTCCACTCATTCCTGTCCAACGCATCTTCTTCACACAGTCCTTCCTTTCTCAACTGCGATACAGTCCTTCCATCTTCTTTTTAGCCTTTCACTGCATGTCACTTGAGAGGACCACTATGAAATACTAATTTTTCATCCCATACTTTCCATATTTGGTTTTGCACTTGCAACAGACATCTGTCAATTAGAATTTTTTGAATGAGCAGCTGTTTCCATGATAAATAGCAAAGCTGACTAATTTTTGAAAATTAATTTCTTTATAATGCTTTAACTCTACATCTTACCTAAAGGTGGCGGAAGGTAAAAAAACATCTAAATTGTAGTTAGATTAACTAAATAAATTCCTTAATTTTCAGCCTACTAATATGTTTTATTCAAATATCTAAGTTGATTTAGTTAAATTTTCTAAATATGTAATAACAAATTATAGTAAAATTAAATACAAAATTAGATGAAATGATTACATTTATATCGTAATAAGTTTTGGAATAAATATAAATAAAGAAATTAACTAAATTTAATTTTCTATTTAATTACCTAATTCGTTAGATAAATTACCGAAAATTATAGGACAAAAAAAAATGAAGCCAAAATATAATAATATTAAATAAAATAAGTAATTAAAGTAACCATTTGCATATTTAAATTAACGATTTTTTACAAAATATTTATTATCAATTTCGGATTAGTTAAACGCTAAAGTAAGATTTGTATTTGTAAATTATACTAATTTATTAGATATATTTCCTAATAAAATAATATCTAAATATAATTAGACAAATTTTCAATTATTTTTTCTGTGTACTGAGCCGGATTATCTGGTAACACGATGATTAAAAAAGACAATCACTTTCGGGTATGATTTAAAATAAAATTTAATATTGACCCATTAAAGAGTAAGGAAATTTTATCCATTCGCGGAAATTATACTTGCCGTCAAATAAAGATGGACTGCAGATTTCTATACTGTTCCCAAATCCATTGGCCATGTGGAAAATGCTAATTTATGAAGAAGCGGCAACACCGTATAGCAAGGGACAGGTTGGGAGAAGGGAAAACATTGATCATCAGTCCATATTTATTTGACGGCGAGTATAATACACTACAATACAATAAATTCTACTTAAATTTACTTCCAAAGTAAATCTATTGAAATGGACCAATGCAAGTCGATTTTCTAACATCAAAGATTTGAATGTCAAGAACGTGAATACTGATTTGAATTTTTTCATTAATGACACAAAAGTGACCCCTGTTGTACACTCTCCACACCAGCAATGAGTGCCCGTGAGGTGACGCCTATAAGCGCCTGGCCGGTAAAAATATGTCATCATCATTACCGATATCTGTGATAAAGCAAATTGGCAAACTCAGAAATGGGTAATATGCCATGATGATATATTTTATTTATTTAATTATTTGTAATTTTAAGTGGGCTTTTATTAAACACTTATTTTAAGAGTACCTATAGAAACATTCGAAAAATGCGAATACAAAAAAATGTGTAATTCTGCGAAACGAACCCTGTTCATGTTAAATTAACCGGAATGTCAAAAAGAACGAAAAGCACGAGAAGACAAGTGAAATGTAATAATTCCATCAAGTTAGCGCTGACAAGCTATTGTTACAGCTTAATATAATTTATACTTCTCATCTAAAATACCTCTCGCGATAAAAATATTCCACTCGGCTCTTGAATCTATATTTGCGCTCGTTCAATAATTTTTAGTGTTTTTCTCTTTCACTGATTTACATATAAAAATAAAAATTTATGTGTGGAGTTGATGGCAGCCATCATGACGTGCAAAATGTTTCTGGAAATAAAACGGCGAGATATTTCAGCTTAGAACAGATAAAGCATTCAGAATTCAGATAGATAAAGCGGGATGACAGCACTTTGAGACTAGGATACTGAGCTTGGCGACAAATATTATACATACAAGCAGAATATATTATCTATGTAGCCTAGACAATAACGTTTGTATTAGTGTTTCACAATAAATTTAAAAACAGATGAAGAAAGACGTAAACTGATGAATAATGAATGCATATCACACATCATATATTCGTAACTACAGAATGGGCCCATAAACTATAATAGAAATACAACAAGTTTATAGATAAAAATCTGTTGTGGCCAGTACAATACCTTCCGCCAATTCGACGTATTTTGTACAAATCCCAACACCAAAAGTTCCTTGAAAAAGATTCTATATATCCTGTAAAACTGTAACACGAACACTTTATTTTTACAAATTCTATACCGAAAATTCCTTTGAAAAGATTGTATAAATTTAATAAAATTATAACGCGAACATACATTACGTAAATTGCACTTGACACACTTTCTCCTTCTTCAACTTGGGGTCGCTGTTTCTTACTTTTCTTTTCTACTCATTCCTATCCAACGCATCTTCTTCACACAGTTCTTTCTCTTTCAAGTCTTCTGCGCTACAGTCCTTCCATCTTCTCTTTGGCCTTCTCATAGTCTCGGCATTGAAAGTTCCACTCCTGAGGCGAGGCTGTCACTTGTGAGGAACACTATGACATACCACTTTCTGATACTATACTTTCCATCTTTGGTTTTGCACTTGACACTGACACCTGTTATTTAGAATTTTTTGAATATATCAGCTGTTTTCACGATAAATAGCAAAACTGACTGTTTTTTGTTTATAATTCTTTAACTCTGTATCTATTGAATATGAAGGAAAATGTATAATCAAACTGTATAGAGAAGAGCATTTTCTTTACTATTTATACTAACATAAAATATAATTAACTGCGTTTTTTTTTTTAAGAAAAACTGTTAAAAACTTCAAATAAAGATAATTCCGATTAGTGATTCGGTCGAGACGAGACGAGACGAAAAATTCATTGTCTCGTCTCGTTTCAAATTCATAAAATTATGTCTCGTCTCGAAATTTTTCTCGTCTCGTTTAATAGAGTCTCGTCTCGGCCGAGATTCTCGCCGAGATTTCTCGACGGAAATTTAATATGTATATTTTGGTCCCATAAACTAATTATTAAATTTATACAATTTTATATTAATAGCAATTTGAACAAAAAGTTAAATATTTGTTGTTTTATCTGTCAAAATTTGATATAACCTGAAACTTGTGCAAATTTTATGTTTTTTTTTTATTAATTTAATATTTATCCAGTATTTTCTAATCTGTTGTAAAATATTAAAAAGAAAATAACGCTAAAAATCTTAGCTAAAGCCTGGATTACACGATGAAGTTTTTATTTTCAATTGACTTGAAAAGTGTCTTTATAAGTGACCTTACAAGTTTTTGACAGTTACTTGATAGTTAAAATTTGTTGGGACTTTTAAGAAAAATTAGCGTATAGCGCATGTTCCAGTTTTTCTTTAAAAGTTTTTCGCTAAAAGTCTATTCATTTATCTCTCTTTCACTCATGGCATTGTGCGAGAGAGAAAACTTTTCAAGTCACTTGAAAAGGAAAACGTCATCGTGTAATGCACGCTTAACAAATTCTGACAGATAAAATGTCAAATACTTTTATATTTTTGTTCAAAAATGCCATAGCTAAATAGAGACAAATATCACTAAAAATATGTTAAATTTCACACGTTTGCAAAAGTAACTCATGAGAAAAATAACAACCGAGAAATCTCGAAACAGTTTTCGAGAATCGAGATCTCGGCAAATAGATCTTGTCTCGTAAAATATTTTCTACATTTCTGTCTCGTCTCGCCGAGACGAGAAATCTCGAGTACGAGACGAGACGAGAATCGAGAAATATCTCGTCTCGACAGAATCACTAATTCCGGTGGATCAATTATAACTCAAATCTAATCACCTCTTCATATGGATGTAAAGAAGAAGAATATAAAAGAATTATAATTTTTAGAATTGTAGTATTGGAGTTATCGTCGGACAAAAATTTCTCACACACGGACACACATACAGACATCATCTTAAAAATAGTAAATTCGTATAGTAGGGACCCTAAAACGTGCTTATTCATTAAAAACACCACTGATTTTTTTGACCAAAGAAAATACCTTCCTTAGGTAGGTACCTAAAAGTGGCGGAAGATAAAAATTGTTAATGAATTGTGCCACATCAAATTTATGATTTCCATCAAGCGGAACATATAAGACTTTGAATGAAACGCTATTAAATAGTAGCGGTACCATTTTTTCTTCAAAAATGTAATTATATCCAACCTTCAATGAACAATGAAAACAGACGCCTCAAAGAGAGAGAGAGAGAGAGAGTTATTTAATCAAATCTAGTTTTAAATCAAATTTTAAAAGGGAAGTTATGGAACCCTTGCGACCACTTTGGCACTTTCCTTGTTGAGAACCACTGTTGGGTAATAACAATGATATTAGTCTCTGGATGGTGAGGCCAGCCTCAGCCCATATATGCCCGGGGAACCGTGGTCATAACCGCACTTTGTATTGTAATTGACATCTCGGTTTTCCGGGCACTACCAACATTAGCTCCTACGGCCGATGTATTAACCAGGTCACTGGATTGAAATGTTACATTATACTCTACTAAACTTTATGCCTTTCCGCAAACAGACACGTAACATTATCAACATGCTGCTAATGTATACAAGTCATATAGACTAGACAGTAATACGAAATGTAAGTACCTAATAGCATTATGTAATGGATTTAATCCATGATGAAAACAGAAGGACAAAGAATTTTTTTAAAGACTTGAATAGGCCCATAAACCATAACAAAAAATAATAAAATGTACACTTTATCCTTAAAGTACTACTCAATAAATAACGATTAAGATAAAAAAAAACATTTTTTTAATAATTACTTTGCGAGATATTTGAATTTATTTCCAGGGATACAGATGACGTCACACTATTGGTACCATTCTCGCGCAGCCTACTACAGAAACTGGTGTGAGAAAGATAGCTGTAGGTTTCTTTAATATTAAACGAACTTTCATTTAAACATATTTTTAAAAAATTGGTTTATGGGCCCATTATTATAATTGCACAGCTATTCCTTTAACCAAATATTTTTTATTATTATTATTTATTTAGCGTGTGGCAGGTCTACATAATATAATACAGCAAATGAGCTTGAACATACAACAAAATAAAATAATAATTAATTTTTATTTAACAAATCATAGGAAAATTATATTATTTTTAGTATTAGATTAATTTAAACTTTAAAACAAAACAACAAAATAGACTTTATTTGAAATCGTCACTAAAGTGCACAAAAAATCGTCTTTAAAAGCTCAGAAATCGGAACTAAAATAATGCATTATACGACGATTTCATGCATTTGCAGTAGTGCCAACCTTATATGATAATTGCTGTACATGTAAGATAATTTGGGCAGTTGCACGATGGACAATAGTAAATTTGTACGTAAAATGACAAAAACATGTGCAAGAAGAACGAACTAAATAATTCCGATGAATAAGTTTGATATACGAGGAGTCGTTTTTATATACCCGGAATAGGCAGTTTTAAATTTTAATGTAATTTGTCATTATATTGTTCTTTAAACACATATACCCTGGTAACATGTGTGACAATTTATGCAAGGTGTTCTGTTGCTCCACAACAACTTTATTTCTTACCAAAAGCATAAATAAGAATTTTTATATCCCTAACTTGAGAAATGATGGGCTCTCCATACAAACTTTCATCCCCTATTTCACCCCCTTCAAGTTTTATTTTCGCGACAAAAGGTATCCTATGTCCTTCTCCAAGGTCCAATCTATATCTATACCAAAATTCATCAAAATTGGTTCAGTGGAAGAAAAGATGGGTTCTCCATACAAATTTTCATCTCCTATTTCACCTCCTTGAAGTTTTATTTTCGCGACAAAAGGTAGCCTATGTCCTTCTCCAAGATCCAATCTATCTCTATACCAATATGTATCAAAATTGGTTCAGCGGAAGAAATTATTGTTTCTCCATACAAACTTTCATCCCCTACTTCACTCCTTCAAGTTTTATTTTTGTGACAAAAGGTAGCCTATGTCCTTCTCCAAGATCTAATCTATCTCGGTACCAAAATTCATCAAAATTGGTTCAACGGGAGAAATGATGGGGTCTCCATACAAATTTTCATCCTCTATTTCTCCCGCTTCAAGTTTTATTTTCGCGATAAAAGATAGCCTATATCCTTCGCCAAGATCCAATCTATCTCTATACCAAAATTCATCAAAATTGGTTCAGCGGTTTAGGCGTGAAAACGTAACAGACAGACAGACAGACAGAGTTACTTTCGCATTTATTATATTAGTATGGATATTCCTTTCATTTTCTCAATTTTTCGATTTCAAATAAAATTTGCAGCTCTTCACTGAAGTAGTTTTTATCATTCATATGGTTTATTTCCACAATTGTTTTAAAAAGTAAAACTTCAATGCCTTGATACATAAATAACTATTATGTAGATTTTTTGTTAATTCACCTTTATTTATTTATTAATTTATATTTGTTTATAAATTCTATTGGCAATAATTACTTGGACTTTTAAATTTTTTAGAATAACTGAAATACTTATTTTAAATTTAAATGCATCAATTTTCATAGATAAATGATTTCCGTATATAGAATTTCAAGAATCGTTGAATATCTCAGTGATATGAATAATAATCTCTCGATTCAGAAATTAATATTTCACTTCTCGGATAAGATTTCCATTCCGCACTAGATATTACCTCGGCAATAAAAACTTTTAGAATAGTATGTTTAAATCTGCACCAGAATCTTTTAAATCCTGAGCGTCGCGTCGCATCTTCGCAACTTAGGAACTGCACAGTTTTGTTCCTTTCTTTAAACAGCCACCGCACGCCTGCCCTTCCTTCTATGATTTCACAGGAAGAAAGAAACCGTTCGTAAAAGGAAAAAACTTTTACAAATGATTGGTTTTGGTTCGAATCGAATTTCAAGTTGAACGTGTAGTTGGTGAGTTAAAGCAGCGTTGGTCGTCCTATAGAATGGGATTCGGTTTCGAATAATCTAAAATATAAAACGACTCGAAAAGTTATACATATCGTACTTTGATCTCTAGAAAGGATACAATAGAGCTTCATAAAGAACAACAACGGCAATTATTGGAAAAAGGTTTATCTCTTGCTGCAGTATAACAATAATCGTATTAAAGCCTTTTTAAGACATGGTAGATAGGCTTGAGTGGACTTTTACAGTAGACAATTTGTTGAGATTATAAGGGTTAGAAAACAGAACCGTATTCCAAATATTTAGAAAAATTATTTATTAATTTCTTCTAATGCAAACCCTGATTGAATGATGGGAGATACTTCCGCTGAAATGGGATACACCATCTATCTCTTTAGTAAAATTATTTCAGACATTATAACTGTACTAAGTACAGTCATAATGTTTTGTACTGTGTAGGTATATCTTGAAATATTCTATGCTTATGGGCATGTATAGGCTCGTACAGTATCAATTTTAATCAATTAAGAATTAATATTTACAAAATCTTCATATATTAGCTTTGTTCGATGACATGTACTAGGCCGCCCTAGTGTTAACTTTCTTACACTAACATGTTTTATGAGAAACGAGCAGCTTCTGGCAGGCTGTTCGATGACAAAAATTTTAAGAACTAGTGCTCACGTTTCTGACCTGACTCGCGAGGTGGTGTAGAAAGTGCAGACTAGGAGTGGGGGTAACTAAATATTGTTCGGTAGACATTTTAATTCTATTCTATCTACACATCTGTTTATTAACCTAAAATTTTACACATTGAGAAAATAAAATAATGGATTCAAATATAGTATATTCTCTTTGTTTTGTTATATAAAGAATTAATTAATATATCTGTCTCTGAATCTGATGAACAATCAAGTGATGATTGATGTTCGTCAGAATCGTTTATTAGTTCAAACATTATGCTCTTTAAAACAGACATTTCTGCAGTCACTTCTTTGCAGCTTTATGATATGACTGTGTTTATAAACAACCTAATCTTTTACACCTTTGGCTACGCTTGGCTTGATTACTCACAGCTGAGCAAACTTGCCCAAATATACACTAGTATGTTTTATGAAACCACAAGAATTAGACTGTACTAGTGTACACTACACTGCACTGCACTATTCTGCTTTGCACTTCAAGCACTTCTCATCGAACAGAGCTATTATTTGTGGTACAAGTGAATCGAGATATATTTTATCCACAAGCGGAAAGTTTTCTAATTTTCGCTAGCGAATGGATAAAATGTCTTTTATCTCCAGTGGCATGTGTATATTTTTCCATTTGATTAAAATTAAAGAGCACGTTAAATATTTATGGAAAATTGAAAAATAATCAGACACACAGTCACGTATAAATTATTTATTTCGTGGCCTACGTTTCGACTGTGATAACAATTTTCTTCAGGGCTAGAAATAGTCCGTTATGTAAATTAACATGGGAAACCCCTATACGACCCATTGGAGATAACCAGATGTAATATATTTGCATACATCAGGTCAAATTTAAAAAATAATTTAAGCTCGAGCGCTGACAACCATAACAAATTAGTAAAAACCAAAAACTTTTTGAAAAATAAAAAACAAATAAAATGTATCACAAGTAAGATTTTTTTTTTAAATTTGATGTGATATATGCAAATATATTACACCTGGTTATCTTCAATGAGTCGTGTAGGGGTTCCCCGTGCTAATTTACATAACTGACTATTTCTAGCCCTGAAGAAGACTCTTGTCTTGACTCGGTAATTTTTCTCTCGGAACACTAAAGAGAGATTTCGCGGCCTTGATATACAAATAACTATTTTCATAAGCAACTGGTTAGATAATCAAAATATCTAACTTTTATATTTGAAACATTTTCCTAATTATTTAGAAGTTATTTGAAAAAGAAAAAATCAACAAAATTCTGTTTTTCGTCAATATCTACTGTAGTGCTCTTTTGGAAAAACAAAAGCACATCTAAGGTGGCCCCCCAGAGGGGCACAAATAGTCCCAATTAACCGACATGTAGGTATTCTCGAGATTCCAATGGTGACATTTAGATGAGCCACACTGTATATTAATGAAACCCATAAATAAACGATCAACGAAAAGTTAATAAAGTATTATTTTAAAATTAAATTAATTTAATGTGTACCTATTTTAATTACGATTCAATGGAGTAATTAAAATTTTAATATATTTAATTTTCCCTTATACGAGTATGGACTGGGAGAGATGATAAAAAATCCACTAAAGCATTCCATAATTTAAAAAATTCGGTGAGCTTAGCACTAATCCAATATTTCCACAAATTATAAAACTAATTATATGTTTTAAGTAAAACAAA
The DNA here is from genome assembly GCA_943142095.1 of Ophonus ardosiacus. Lineage (NCBI taxonomy): Eukaryota > Metazoa > Arthropoda > Insecta > Coleoptera > Carabidae > Ophonus > Ophonus ardosiacus. Next base: position 7,500,720 of record OW964826.1, read on the forward strand.
TTACCTTGGCAACAAAGTTTCGTTCGTGTTTCGTAAACCACGAGTTGTTTAAATACAACCCTCCTGTAATCCATTAATTTAAAATAATAATCCCGGTGTTAAATAGCCTCTTCTGGCTTAGCCATACCATAACATAGCAACGCGATCAACCGGAGAAGGAAATAATTCTTCCCTGCCTCTCGTGCTTGTCTCTTGTCACTTGTTCTCTTGTTCGCCGCCAGAGGGCTACACGTGACTGAAATATTAGTGCGGCGAACGCATTTACATGAGATGCATGAAAACATGAAATAAACCGTGTTTGCACACCACTATTGTGATTGTCATCTCATGAAATATCAAATTCGCATAGGATTAGATTTTGTATCTGCATAAGGATACACAAATGTGATTTACATTTAGAATAAGCATTAAAATGGGTATTTATTATTTATTACTATACTTGCCGTCAAATAATTATGGACTGGAGATTTTTACACTGACGCCAATATTTTTTAAGTGTCTACCTGTACACTTGTGTGCGCTTTTTATTCCCAATCCTATAAATTGAATTAAATTTAGACTTTTGAAAAGAAAATGAGTGAAACTCATGAATTAAATAGTCTTGGTTCTTATAAAAAACGTTTAGGAAAAAAAGATTTACATGGGCAGGCAAAAACAATTATTGCCAATGTACACATTTTTTTCAAAAAACTGACGTTACATCCTGAAAAAATTTATAATTTATTAAATAACAAACAAACTTTGGATTTGACTGCAGAAGCATGTTGTGTTGGCAGATCTACTATTCACCTAACAATCAATTATTCTTACCTTTTATTTAAATTTCACCGGTTATAGTATTTTAACGCAAATGCGACGTTAGGTTGATGTGTGGAAATTTTGGTCAAAATATAAATATAAATTTTCCACAGAGACAATTTTTATATTTTATATAACGTATTACTGTTTTACTTTACTTATTTGTTATAATATTTTCTTCATTTACGATGTATTAAAAATTTTAATTAGTTTTTTTTCGCGATCGCCCAGAAAATGAGCTCTTTCTGATCACTATTTAGTCCGAAAAGTCCTTCTTTACTGAGCTAGCTCGGAAAGTTGTCTATAAGGGATCGGAAAGTACTTTATCGATCCCGGGACTGGTAAAGCTATATGTTTCCATGGAGATCAGTTGTTTATTTATTTCTTATTTGCTCTCAGTAAAAAATAAAATAATACTTTTTTATTCTTTTTTCAGGATCGCAAAAAAAAATATTGTACCCAACATGACCTGAAAGTGTCTATACTGGGCTCACAAGCTTCCAAAGCTCGCCTACGGCTCCCTAGGAATATGCTTGCTCACAAAGTATCACTTTCAGGTCTTGTTACGTAAATTACTATTAAATGTATTATATGATATTTGCGTTGATTCCTGGTCATGTCAAGTTACAAGCGGCAACACCGCTGGGCAAGGGATAGGGTGCGGAAAGGGATAAAAGTTGAACATCAGTCCATAATCATTTGACGGCGAGTATAGTAAAGGTATTTTGTTGAGAGAACACCAGAAAGAGTTTTAATTATTTATGAATAAACATCAAAATGTTTTTACATTCTTGGCTCGGAATTTGAGAAAACAGAATCCAATTTTTTTTTATTAGTTTAATTTATATTCTGACCAAATTTTCTTTGCATTTACAAAAAAAAATATAGCCTCTAGATTCTAGAACATATCTACGATTTTAAAGTATTTCTGCACTCACGTATTGTGAGTAGTTGAGAAAATTATTTACCATGGCAGAATCAGAATCACCAACAAGTAAATTACCAGAATCAGCTTTTTTATAACCAGGTTCACAATACAAAGTCAAAAATTACTCTACAAATGTTTAAAATGTAGTGGTAATTCCAACTCAAAATCTAATAACGACGAATAAAATCCTCATTAAATCAACATTTGTTTTAATTCGCCAACTTAATTTCTGTAGTAAGTAGTCATGAGTAACAGATTCAAATTTTTTTACCTTCCGTCACCTTTAAGTAAGGAAGGTATTGTCTTTGGTCAAAAAAAATCGGTGGTGAGTTTTTAATGAATAAGGACGTTTTAAGATCCCTAGAATACGATTTTACTAATTTTACATTGATGTCTGTATGTGTGTGTGTCCGTGTGTGTGTCTGTGATGTGTGTCCGTGTGTTCGTGTGTGTGTGTGTGTGTGTGTGTGTGTGTGTGTGTGTGTGTATGTGTGTGTGACAAATTTTTCTCCGACGATAACTCCAAAACTACTATTCTAAAAATTATTATTCTTTCGTATTCCACTTCTTTACAACCATATGAAGAGCTGATTAGATTTTGGTTATACTTGGTCAACCGGAAGTACCCTTATTTGAAGTTCTTAACAGTTTTTCTGGAAAAAACGCAGTTATATATCATTTTTCGGTATTTTATGATTATTAATATAAAAGAAAATCTTTTACAGGATATATATAATATTTTTCAAGGAACTTTTAGTATCGGATTTATACAAAATACTTCGAATTGACGGAAGGTTTTGTACTGGCCACAACAGATTTTTTTTTTGAAAATGTAAGATTTAAAAGTACCTATTTTTTAAAATAATAAATCTTTTGAGTTTTTAAAAAGAGATAAAGAAAAAGCATGAGGCAGAGTTACAAATGAATATAACATCCAGAATCCTGACATAGCTATAATGTGAAAATTAGGATTCAAAGATCTGATATCGGCCGTAACAGTCATACGTAAAAATGGAAAATCATTTCAGCCATCGTGATAAGAGTCCTCCATAGCTCAGTGGCAGAGCGTTACCCAGGGAGGTAATGGTCCCGGGTTTGAACCCGATGACTGACATATTTTCTTTTCACTTTTAACAATTTATTTCGAATAAGCTGACTGTTAACTCATTCGAGAACTCATTGTTAATATTAAAATATCTAATGTCTCTTTTTCTGCAATAGGACCACTGAAATATATACTAACTGGAACTCGCATACTCTACCTATCAGCGTACGCTGCACTGAAGCCTCACTGAACAATAATGGCTGGTCCTGTTCGCGCACGTTCGTGCCGAACCGAACCTAGCCGAGTAACTCGTATCATAGCTGATCGCTTTGTTTTCATATTATACTTCATTTATTTAAACATGCGCTACACGAAATAATTTCCGTCTACACACGAACTGTCTCGATGTTTGCCGACTACTCCAGCAGCAGGCTTTCAATATGCTTCACAGTCACGGTTCGTACGCGCATTCCAGTTAGTATATATTTCAGTGAATAGGACCTTTGTTTCCGTTTAGGTTAAATGGTTTACTTTGCGTTTCACATTGTAATTGCATTAAAGTAATGTGTAAGTCCTGCCCCCTTTTGTCATTATATCTTGACTGTGAGTGCGAGTGACTTCTCCAAAGACGAAGATGCAGACCGGAATATTACAAAGCCAAAGCCCCGAGATAAAAGCTTCTGGAAAAATTGCCGAGATTTGATTATAATGGTGTACTTTGTGTACTGTGTCGTATTAAAAGTAAGCTTTTAACTTTTATACGATGCTATAAAAATTTGACACTGCTATTTTAATATGAAATTAATGCTGGAGATAATAATAACCTAACCTATAAATATCATATGTACCATGTTGGTATCCGCTAGATGTCTCAGCGTGTAAGATCTGGCAAATAACTGTAATATGAATTTGAATTGGTTCTGGAATTACAAAAAAAATGTCCAGCCGTTATTAAATTACATTATTATTAAAGCAAGAGCAGGTTTTTGGAAAGAATCGAATTTAAATTCACTAAGAAAGTTTTCTCGGTTTAATATTTTTATTAATGTTTAATTTTTTTATTAAAATAAACATATTAATTTCCAACAACCATTTAGTTTATGTTTTAATTTAAATAAAACATAAAATAAAAGGTTGTTTTATTGTATTATGAGTTTTTAAGTTTTAATAATATTCATTTAAAAGATTCAATTGATTTTCTTTTCTGCAATCGGGTCGTTTGTAAAGATAAAGAAAATTTTTCTTTTTTTGAAGAAAAGGCAATACGTGTGTAATGTAAAATTGGCGGCGTAAATGAATCGATAGTTATTATTATCTCATTTGGACTCAAGCAGGCGTAGAAGTATGCGAGAACAATCGAACTTAATGGAAGCGGATATTAAGATCGCATCAGCAGTAAAATTTAATCTCTCTGATTAAATTGAAAGGCCATTTCACTCTTTAATTAAAATATTGTAGCGCTAAGTACATACGAGTATGATTTGTGATTTGGCTTCGAATTATGAAACAGATAAATGGGTTTTCGCCTCAAAGCGTATCAGTGACAAAATAAGAGAAAAGGTAGAAGAGAAATAATTTATTGTATGAAAAATTAAATTACACATGAATTTTTATGAATATAAAACCTACCATTATTTTATAAAAAATATAAATCATTATTATATTACATTGTTTTCTCTATATAATTTATGTAAATACTTATTTATAATACATAAATGAAAATGTACAGGAGCAATAAATAGATTACCTAAACTGTAGTGTAGAAGAAGAAAAATGTTTATATAGGTATGTAAATATAACGTCTGAAAAATGCAGTAGTTGTACATGTTCCATTTTATTTATTTTTAATTTTTGGAAGATTGATTCAAGTAAGTTATTTTTTTGAACGAAAGTATTATTCTCTCGCCGCATTTTTAGTGCGAAAGTTGCATTTCTCTGACTAGTCACGAAATCATTTACAGCCCGATTCAGAAAAAAGTTTAAGCTAATCCTCATTTTTGGATTAGTGAATTCTATTCTATTCCGGTATTTAAAATTTAATTTTCATGATATTATCAATAAAGATAGATTCTAGGAATAGATTAGACTATATTTTAAGTTATAAACTGTAAAAATTCGAGGCTATTCCAAAAATGAAGATTAGCTTTAACCCTTTATTATTATTATTTATAGTTGTGTTTTTATACTGGATATGTTAATCCCAGAAGGTCGAAAGGAATTTCAACGCAATTATTTGCTTCGCAAGACATTGTAAATGAACAGAAACGCACGCACCAAAATTGCAAAATTGTCACCTTAGAAACGAGAAAAGTGCATTACTACATACATTTTAAATGGCACAAAAGTGACCCCTGTGGTGCACTCTCCACACCAGCTATGAGTGCCCGTGAGGTGACGCCTGGTAAGCGCCCACACGGTAAAATATATCGTCATCATTACCGATGTCTACATGTGTTGTAGATACTGGCACACCCAGAAATGGGTAATATGCCGTGATGATATATTTATATTTTATTTATTTATTTAGAAAATCAGATTTATTTAATATTAATTTTTATTATAATCAAAGGTTTAAAAAAAAATGTAATACATGACTTGTCAGTAAAATGCCCGTAAGTACTTGACTCGGAACTTAAAATACTCGGCAATGAATGCCTCGTATTTCAATATGGCTCCACGTCAATAAAGTACCATTTTCCTGACTCTTATGTAAATAACTATTAATAAATGTTATTACCGGGCATGCATATATTGTCTAGAAAATTGTATACATAAAAAAGGTAACATTTATGAATATGTCTTGTTACCTTGGTTACTTGTTATTATTGTTTTCTAACATATTTATGTCAATGTATCCCCTGAAGAAGGCACCAGTTTATGGTGCCGAAACGTTGGGTTAAAAATAAAAAATACAGAACATAAACTAAAAAAGGTAGTATTTTTCCAAATGTTTTGGGTTTGACAAATGTGTGTGTGTGTATGTATTTTTAAGGGTATTCGGGCACGACGCGCAGCGGAGTGATCCAATCCTTCGAACAATTTATTATTGTTCCATCTCATTTTGAAATGAAGTATAGTCCATGTTATATTCGCTATTTTTAGAAAATTAGAAATAAAAATCATGGATGAAAGACAATTTTTTTGGATTCAACATCCCTTCCTCACTAAATAAATGACTAAACATCCCTACCTGATTATAATTATTTCTCATAAAGAGGAAAATAGAAAATAGAGGTATCTGAAGCTAGCACAACCTTTCCGCGCAATCACACAAAATCAATGAGAAAAATTAGTATTCATTAATTGTTAATTAATTACCCCAAAAAACACTGTTTACCAATTATAAATTGTCAGTTAGGTATAGTTATATTTCTTTTTAATCACACAAAATCAATCAGAAAATTTAGTACTCATTCATTATTACCCAAAAAAACTACTGTTTAACAATTTGGAATTGTCAGTTATGTATTATAGTTTTTTTTTTTTTAAAAAAAAAGGCAATACCTAATTGCTAACTCTTAATTTGTAAACAGTGGTTTTTTTGTAATTAATTTATAATTAGTGAGTACTAAATTTTCTGATTGATTTCGTGTGATTGTGCGAGCTTCATGTACCTACAACAGGAGTATGATTTTCAATCATTAACATGCTTTATGCCTTATTGTGTGTAAGAGACGTTGTTTGTTTTTTATGCGTGCCTTCGTATAATAAGGAATTTAATCGTAATGATGTGTACAGGTTAGCTGTATGTTTGCATACGCTGCTGGTGTTGTGCTGGAACTACTCGTACTCGTAGAACTACAAACACGGGTGTCCGTGCAAGCTACTGGCAATGCATCACTTTGAATACTGCGGCAGAACGCGAGATGAAGATTCGCCGCCGCCGCCGCCGCTACCGCACAAAGAGAATGCAGGATAAAGGCAAGTATAAAGGATGGGAAGTGCCTACTTACTATTATAGCAAATACACTTTGTCATATAATGCACGCTCGCTCCATACAATTCTACCAACAAAACACAATATATGTATTATCTTAATTGTGTTACCCACTACCCATCATATCTATCAAATAAACCCTATTCGAAATATTTCATCCCCAAATACTTAAATTTTATAATGGGATATGTCACTAGATTTTCATTTTTACATTATATGATTATAGATAAAAAATAAAATATTCATATTTTTTGAATCGATTATTTGTAGTTTACGAGATAAAAATAATTAAAAATTTGGAGAAGGGGTATAATGACGTCACTGGGCCTTGTTTCTCCAAAATACAAGTCTACAAGTTAACAAGTTACAAGTTAATAGTAAATTTTTCACAAGTGAATACAGCTGATTTAATTTGTGTGTATAAGGAAACCTTCTGGCCAAATATAAAATGAACAATATTGCTAAGTTTATTGCCTCGTGCGAGAGTGTCTGGTCGCGAACCTGGGGGTACCGGGTTCGAGCCCGACCGACGCCAAATATTTCGAATTTTAAATGGCACAAAAGTGACGACCCCTGTGGTGCACTCTCCACGCCAGCAATGAGTGCCCGTGAGGTGACGCCTGGTAAGCGCCCGCACGGTACAAATATATCATCATCATTACCGATATCTGCGATAAAGCAGATTGGCACACCCAGAAATGGGTAATATGCCGTGATGATATATTTATTTATTTAAGTATAATCATTGTTGTACTTTGTACTCAAGTTTATTCATTGTCGTAATCAAGTTTTATCATTGATGTAATGTTTTTTTTTTAATTTTACGACATGAAGAGGAATATCGCCTTTCACAATGGGGAAGTTTAGCGATTTTTTTAAATTTTTTTATTCCATGGGAAAAGACTTGAAAAATGATGTAACATGTTTTATTTTTTTCAAAAATGCCCAGATTTTCCGGAAAAGCCGATTTTAAGCTATGATGACGTCGGTAGAGGCTTGGAGCAACGTATGTCGATTTATACACTGACGCACGCGGTTGCGGTTACCAGGGAAGCGCTTTTACGCTTTGTTACGACCTACGTTCAAGTGATTCGATTTCACCGTTCTGTCTGAGTTTGCGCATAACTGACTTGTGACGTACTTAAAGTTTACCCAAAAAATATTAATTATAAATAAATGGAGCAATAATTTTAATTTTTAATTTCAATTTAAGCAATCATTTGTGTTATATTTGTGAGAAAATAGTATGTGATGTAGAATTTTTACCATGCTAAACTTCCCCATTATCTTAACTTTGGCGACAATATTTATAGTTATCATTGGTAAAATTAGTATAAAATTAAACCTTGACAATAACGGATTTGTATTTTGAATTAAAATATCAATAAAATGTGTATATAAAATAATAGTTATTTACATTATACGTGCGGTAGGTGTTATTTTACAACGCGAGGTGTTTTTTCAAAGTAGTTTTAGTTTTCCGTAGCTATCATTTCACTAACATTTTTATTTACTGAAAAACTCTATAAAAGAATATTTTAATAACGTAATGCGTAAAAATATTCTCCAATATATTCATTCCAATTTATCTCTCTCTATGTATAAATTTTGCAATCTGTTAATTGTATATTATCCTAATGGAAAAGAACAACATAAAGATCAGTGAAAGAATATTCTTTAGCGATGTATCGATTTTCCCTTCACACGGAAGACATAAAACTTGTAAAGAAAATAATACTTCTGTCTGTAGAATAGATTTTATAGTCAGGAAACAGAAGCCAGGGTAAAAAGAACACGTGAAAGAAGATAGACAGATTTCAATCAAAAACTGAAATGAAATCTCTTACAGAAAAAACATTCTCGAAAAGAAATAAAACAACTTTTTGTTCGCAATATTACATTACCAAATGAAATAAAGGATAATAACAGATAAATAATTCAGAATTAAATCTTTCATTGTATTACTTGCCAATCTTACCTCCCGCTACTCTTGGTAAGGGAGGTGCTAAAAATCGCATGTCGGGATTTTGGTAAATGACCACGTAAGAATTCATAATTAGAAAAAAAAAATGTAACAAATGTTTAGATCATTGAAAAACTTGTAAAATAATAAAAATGATGAAACACTTCACCATAAGTTCTCATTTAAATAATATTATGTTTCTTAAGTATCTCGAGGATCATTAAATTTTCAGAAAATATAAATGCTCCACTTTATTCTATCTACTGAAAACCAGTAGAAAACTTGTCTAAATATTTTTTATCTCTCTAATAATAAGAGATAGATACGATACGTTATCAAAATAAGCGAAATACAAATTTTAGCCTGTAGCTCATAAACAAAAGACGATAGAAAATTCCTGTAATGATTATTAAACAAAATATTTATCTAGGAATGTGCAAACGGTTTTATTCTATCATTTATTACCCGGGATCAGGATATCCTGAAATAAAAAGAAAACATCGAAAATGAGACAGCAGTAGAGGTACTTCGAAATCGAAACAAGTATGTAAAATGTATTTTTTTTACAAAATATAGAACAAGCAATGTGGTATTCCGGTGATATGGAATTAATGCAAAATAATAACTTTTTTTTCTATAGTTTCCATCTTCATATAGTAGAAAAATATAATAAAACATGTTTAATAAAAAGTTTTAATTCATAATTTAATGTTACAAAATTTGAATTTTTACACCTCTGGAAACGTCCTTGAAATTTGTGACGTCAAGTTGATAATCTGTTGCTCATTTCAAAGTAAATATTTTCGTTTAAAAACACAGATGGTGCCAGTGATTAGCACGCGCGGGTATATTTCTTGTTTGACATTTCGTCCACTTTATAATTATTACTCCTATTTTTACCATAAACAAACACAGGACAAACACCGAAATACACGCTACTACTAAAATCATATGTAAACAAGCAAATAATGGCTGTCATGATCATGTGGATTTAGGCGCTGAAGTTCGTTGCACATGTCACCATCGAGTTGACGTCATAAGCGCGCCATGATAAGAAAATTTGAATTGCGATAAGTTTTTAAAATTCATATCTCATGAGATGCATACATTGTCTTACTCAAAGTTAGATATTCAAAGTCCTACTGGTCTGTACTAATGTAAAAAAATATTTTTAAAAAATGTCGGAATACCCCATTTATTCATAATGTAAAATTATTGTTTGAAAGAACACTTAATTGCTAATGAATAAGAATCCAATATATTTAGGAGCTAAAATAAAATGAGAAAAAAAGTTTGTAATTTTATTTTTTTACGTCTGTTAAAAATAGTTCACTTTTTTACTTCCCGCTGCCTTAGGTAAGGGAGGTATAGGGATCGTGCTAAAAATCGCATACAGAGATTTTAGTGAATAAGCATGTTTTGATGTCCCCAGAATCCGATTGTAACATTTTTACAATGATGTCTCTGGGTAAGTATGTGTGTGTGGAACCTGAGGACACTTACTCAGACACTGTCAATCAGAAATATTTGAAATTTTGTATACCCATTCTATTCTAATGTGGGAAGAGCTCATTAGTTTTTAGTGTATATCGGATAACCGCAAGTATCATTTATACAAGCTTATAACAGTTTTTCTTATAAAAAATTCTTTGAATATAATTTTTTAGCAACTTTTACTAATAAAAATTGGATATAATGGTACAATCTTCAATTCTACGATAATAATATTTAGTAATTAACTTGAAATACCTGTAAATATTAAATTACAAAATAATTTATTTTTATATATCATCTTGCCTGTGCTTCAAACAAAAACATATTTTAATAACAATTTTGACATATTTAAACAAATGTCGCGGTCAGGAAGCAATTACATTAAAATTAATAATGAATCCGTGCTAAGAAGATTGTATTGTCTAATGCAGGGATTTGTTAACTACTGGATGGAGCGAGTGAATCTTTACCTTGTACCCGGCCAGATCGACAGAGATAGTCATACACACGTCATACATAATTCCGATTTGTTGTCTTTGTTTCCGTTACTTGTCAAATCTTTTGTTTGACAGATTTTAGGTTATTCTTGATATCATTATTGAAATATAATTATTTTAATATATGAGAATGGTTCGAAGGTGTTGTGTTGAAAATTGTGTATCAAAATATGTGATGAAAGGTGCTGTGTCGTTCCATTAGTAAGTTATGATTAAAATTATGATTTCTTCAAAAAAATAATTTGACAAATAAGACTTATATTCTTATAGGTGTTCTAATTTAGCGTTGCATTAGATGTATTTGTACTTATTTCACGTTTCATGATCAAATATACTTAAACACAAATAATTTTTGACGTAAATTTGACAGGTATGAATATCAAATTCACTTGTCTAAAGTGGAATTATCTATAGTTTTCTCACTCACACTTCCTGTGTTCTCTCTTAATCTAGCCGGGTACACAAGAAATACATATATCGATATACACTTGCTCCATCCAGTAGTTAACAAATCCCTGGTCTAATGATATTAAGGTTAGTAAAAATATATTATTTTACAAAAGGAAAATATGTACCTACCGTTTGGCCATTTCCTGCAAAATTCATTCACACAACAATCATTTCTTTTAATTCCACACAAATATAATGGGTACGATAAAGGTTCCAATTAATTCAAATAGTAAAGAACAATTTTTTTTTTTATTTATAGTAAAACGGAAAATAAATAGATAATCGTATTTCATTTCTTATAAAACTAATTCTTATTAATAACATATAACTAATTTAATAATAATACGCGCCGTATGGGTGTCCGCGATTTCCTCCATAACACCCTCCAAAATTTCGTCCATATTCCCTATTATAAGGTTGTTGTGGGTGTCCGTCCCTTTGCCCTCCGTAATAATCATATCCTCCATATGCTGCGCGTTGCCGGTATAAATTTTCTTCATATTCCGCCCTTCTCATATACTGTTCCTCTTGATAATTTCTTATATCCATTAATCTTGATTTTTGAGACTTTTTTCGATTTGCTTTTGTCCAAGACTGTCTATTGTTTACGGATGGAGGACAAGGAGGGTTATTTTGAAAAGAAGCAGTTGGGGTTGGAATATTGTTTTGATTTAAATGTGGCAATGTTTCTGATGATGGCATCGATTTTTTTCCTTTTTTGTTTCGTCTAGTATTGTTTTCCGGGAAGTCAACTGGCAAAAAGTTTTTCCGAGATTGTTCTAGTTTAACTATTATTTCTTCATTCACATCCCAAATTTCATCTTGTTTATTTATTTTTTCTTCTATTAATTTATTTCTTGTGATTATAAAATCGGGAGGGTATAAAATATTTTGTGAATCTTCAATTCTCTGAAGCTCTTCTTCTTCAGCTTGAAAAACTTTTTCTATCTTTTCCCTTCGTTCTTCAAAATTTCTTTCCTTCTCTATTAATCTTTCTTGTTCTTCTTCTTCTTCACTCATTTCTGTTTTAAGTACTTCTGCTAATCTACGTAATTTTGATGGTACAGCTAAAGAATTTTGTCCAAGGGGCGCGGGCCGCTTATTTCTGTTTCTTTTCGCTTCTAACTCTTCTAGTCTTTGGCGTCTTAGGAATTTTCTATTGATTGTGGGGTCAAAGTGTGATTCACTGGCCAACAGGCTTTCGAAAAGTTTTTCGCTTATTTCTGCCCGTTGTTGTGCGCGTGCGGTTAATTCTTGAAGTATTTTTTCGTTATTTCTGACCAACGTGCTGGGTTGTTCTTTTGGTTTATCGTGGTTTTTCTTAAGAGATTGTAAAGAATCGTTTCTAAGTTTTATGTATTTATTTAGAGAAATGCCATGTCCATCATTAAGCCTTTTCAAGTAATGGCCTCCATTTTTTTCTTTCAGAGTACTTATCATTTTTGGAGGATATACGAAGTCTTCAATTTCTTGAATATATTTGAACAGTTGTGCATATGAATCTTCTTGAGTAACAGTTTTGTAAATATTATCAAAATTTTCTTCTTGCTTTAGTCCTTCAAGTTCACTAGAATCATCGTCTTTTATGTCCAGTACTATTCTAGTGAGCTTAATTTTAGCTTTGTTGAGATAAACTTTAGAGTTTATTTGTTGTTTCGTTCCCATTACAATTAAATATTTAATTTTAGGGCAAAACTGTGCCCATTCTTCAAAATATAAATTTGAAAATATACATTTTTCGTCCGATATTGTACGCCTATATTCTTCTTTCGCTAAGAAAACTTGTAAATCGCCGAACGAGTCAATAGAATTTATTAAATATGCTTTTCCGTTTAACTTCATTGGAGCAGCAACATCTACAGCATTAAATTTATTTTGTAAAGTTGGTACATACTCTGAACTTGTTTTCTCAAGAGTAATTGATGATAGTAAGTTTTTAGATTTTATGATATATTTGTTTCTATTTTCAAAATTATCTATAGTCATAGCAATAAAATATTTAATATGATACGAAATATAGTACCAAAAATTATCAGGAATGTGTACGAATAAACATAGTTCACGGTTGCCACTTTCTCTCTTTAAGTTTTCATTTTTTAATAAAAATATTAATTTTTCAATAGTGTCAAATTGGTAAAATTCGCCGAATATTTTAATAGGTTTTTTGATTTCTTCTTCTTCGTTATTTTCTTCTTCCATTTCTTCTTCATTATATTCTACTTCCATTTCTTCTTGTTCTTCTAAATCTTGTTTTGTTTCATTTTTTTCTTTAGAAACGTCGATTGTTACAAATTCTTCAACAATTTGTACTGGATTATCATTTTGATCTTCAAGTATATTATCGTCCATTGTTTTCGGATTTGGCGAATCTATATTTTGGATATTATCATCCAAAAGTTCAAAAATATCATCGTATTCTGGTGAAGGGACAAGTTTATCTTCTTCATCAGAATCATCAACGGAGATTGTAATTCTAGATTGAAGATATTTTACTTGTTTTTTGTTTAATGCAATTTTTTTGTTACTAATATTGCAAATGAATTTAACATCATTGTCATCTTCATCACTATCGTCTGTGATGAAGTAATTATGATAATATTGCCCAATAAGTTTTACGTCAGCGTAATCTAGAGCAACTTTGGATATACCGACAGGTAATTCAATATTTGGAGTTTCTATTAACCAGTCATAATTTAACCATTTTTTCAAATCTGAAGGGAATTTGTACAAATCTGGTAACCATTTGTCGCCAGATAATTCTAATTTGTCTAATAAAGGCAACAAATTATTATACAAAAAACAACATTTCATTGCATAATCTCTGCATAAAAACCAAATCCTACTTGCAATAGCTATAATTACTAATGCCATTTCCCATTGATGGCCTAATAGTAATCGCATTTTCATTAAGTTTGTACATTTAAAAGTTGTTTCTACTATTCTGGCACATACTTGAGCATATCCTTGTAATCGCACAAGAACATACTCCAACATTTGTCTACTAGGTAAAATTACTACCTTTTCGTATTTCTGGGGGAAAAAAATTAAGAAATACTTTAAAACTTTGGAGATTTCCAAATCGAAAAGTAGTTGCAAATGTCTACTGGTAGATTCGAATAATTTGAACCCTTTGTCATGCCGCAATTGATCTTTAAGTTTGCAGATAACTTTTCTCATAACGCATGTCTCATCGAGAAGTATCTTTGGAATTTTATGTGTCTGGACTCCATCGGATAAAAGTGTATGAATGTTTGGAAAGTCTAAAAACAATTTTTAGGTTATATTGTTATTTATCAACTTTAGGAAAAATGTGTCGAAATATTTTAACATACCTATATCATGAGCTTTACTCTCATATGTGTTCGTCGGAGGCGGAATTATATCTTTAGAATTCCATATATCGCACGACATATTGTAAAATTTTCTTGTAAATCAATCTTGTGTTCACACAAATACAAGTTCAAGGTGTTTATCAATCAACAAGGAAGATGGACGCCTTGGACTGAAAATACTGCGTCATAGGTAGTAATTAGATTAGTTTTATTGATTTATATGAACAAAGAAAACTTTTTTGTTAATATATAATCATTAATATAATAAATATATTGCATTTTCTGAAATATTTTGGTATATTACACAATTGATTACGATTTCAAACTGTTATGTTCAACATTATCAAACAAAAACATCTGAAAGTCGTACTGGGACACAGTTTTCAAGATGGCAACATATTTTGTGACAGCAAAATGTCCCTAGAATACACGTGTATTTATAATTTTTTATAATATTAATCATTTAAAAGAATTTATATAAACATAATACATTTTTAATCAATATTTATTACATGATATATAAAATTTATTATTTTTGTTCTTTTATTTGCGCTGCAAAATACTTGCGATGATATTTATTATTATGTTGGTAATGTATTGTTACCATATGAAGATGAATAAAATTGCTGTCACTTTCCGAGTATTTACATAATTATTAAATGAGTTTGTAGATTGTGTTGTGCAAAATGTTCGGCATGGAATTTTGAGTAATAATCCTGCAATAATATTTCTATTCCGTTCTCAAAATTATCAAGTATTATCAAAATTTGCAGCTTATCAATGAATCGTGATAATGAAGTTCCGAATACGTAACAATAATACCATCAAAATTAAATTTAAATTGATTTTTTCACATAATTAAGTTATTTAAATTATTTATGCATCTTCTCGTGAAATAGGGTTAATACTACATGTAAACTAAGTCGTAAATATAGTGTGTTGATTGTGATTTGAACGTGGGTCTCTTGTGAAACTTGGTTATTGAATCATAATAAAAGACCGGAAAACGTTAATGCAGTATATAATTCAATTTATGTGTAAATAATTCATCTTAATCTTTCAATAATTAAAGAAAGCAGTGTAACAGTATGCCTCTACTCGAGTAAGTAAAAGTATTTTTGGTGTATTTTGCAATATTTTCATCTGTTGAATAACCTTGTACTTAATAATTTAATTTCTCCTTTCCTAATACGACTCAAATCACTTTTACTAAAAAAAAATGATCAAAGATTCTCGTATTACATAATTTAGAATCAAAGTTCAATATCGCTATATTTAATTTTTCTATTTCGGCGTTCTTATAAGCCTATAAAAGCACTCTTAACACGTCGTTAAGAATATCTATAAAAACATTGTTTGTTACAATATATTCATATACACAGTTAGATAAAATTCACAACACGCAATACACAAACTGTCAAAATATGAAATTTCAATTGTTAGCGGGAAGCGCGTCATATTTTTGACAAGTCGTATTTTTTAAAAAAATTCATTGTAAAATTACCTCAATAGAAAAAAATAATTTTTCATAAGTCCTGTTAACGCATTCGTCCTTTGTAAAACTCGCCTCACGGCTCGTAGGTTAACAGATTATCTTATGGTGCCTTATGACACTTGTTTTTTAATTACTATTTTGTTTGTGTATATTTACTCATTATTTATTTTTGTTTTAGATCATTGGTATTGGTTTCAAAAGGTGCACTTCGACTAGGATTCATTTTAATAAACAATGCTTATTGCATTCCAACATATGTAGTATGGATGATTTTATTATTTCCACTACGAAAAGTGAACCCAGAGGTATACTGGAGGATAGAAGGCTACTTTTTCCACTGGCTTCTGGCGATGGTATCCATGTGGTCTTGGTCAGCGGGATATGACAGTGAGTTTTCATTTATTTATTTTACGTGATAAATGTGGAGAACTATATATCTAATCATTCATTACATAAAACTTATCAAAAAGCAAACGAAAAGATTATTTTTTTTTGACAACAGAAAATTTTATCTTTTCGATAGTGTATTAAAATTTGTTGTTTTGTATAGATACAATAATCATAAATTGCTCTTTGATTTATTGTAAATAACATTTATTTTAATTCGAACCGAAAAAAATTGAGGTTCGGTTATGGCTAACGTTTTTGCATTAATAAAAATTCGGTTTCAGTTATCAGTAACGATTTTTTCAAAATTTTGTTGGTTTTCGTTTCGCTTAAATAAACAAATAAATTTCGGTTTCGTTACGGTTTGTTTTTTTTTCGGTTTCGGTTAAGTTAAAATTAAAAATTATATGTTCTTATTTTTTGTCAAGCTCACAGCACAGAATTCTCGATATATGGCGTGCACCACACTGTTGAGCTCCAATAAGAGCGAAACTCGTCTGTGGTTCTTGTTGAGTGGGCCAGTCTCTGATAAATGACCGAGAGGTTGATCAGAGACTGAAATCTTGTGAAACATGAGTACAATTTTTAAAAATTTATATTTACAGTTTTACCAAATATTTCCATTGTACTTAAAATTCATGAAGTTGATATTTTCGGTTTAGTATATTATTTATACCGGTTCTTTAAATTTACGGTTTTAGGACCAATATTAATTCGGTTCGGTCAGGGTTGTTGGTATTTTGACCAGAGTGGTTTTCTCCACAGGTTTTAACCGGTTTTAACCGTCCTGGTCAAAATGTAATTTGACCACTACCACTGGTCAAAATACATTAGACTATTCAAATAATACGTTATTTCACTAGGAATTCAAATTTGAAAATTTTGACATGCCATTGATACATTTATTTCATTTAATAAAACAAAACCGAAAATTAATTTACAAAAATGTTTCACATTATACTCAAACAACAGGCAATAAGACGTGTATGAACATATTTGCCTACAAGCACCAATATGCGTCGTATTAAATTAATAAATGAGTTATACCAAAATAATTTTAACAATATCATGTCTTCTGATTATTTATGGAACAGTTCATTTAAAAATGAATAATACATGTAAAATCAACTAGTCAAATGATTTAAAATGAATTATTAGTAATTTTGACCAGTTTAACCATTTCTGACCAATTTTGGACGGTTAAAACCAAATTTAACCACTGTCCCGTCCAAAATTTAAAAAAACGGCTTTTTTAACAACCCTGGGTTCGGTTATATTTTCGGTTATAGAATAAATTTATTTTTTGTATCAGTTTTCGGTATCCATATTTGAAGAAATAAGATACAGGTTTCGGTTTTCGATTACGGTTTCATAAAAAGTCAAATATCAGTGCGGTTTTTGGTTACGGTTTCGTTACGGTTCGGGTACCTGATTTTAATTACATTGGGCCGAATTCAGCAATCTTCTTTAGCTTAGTGATCGTCTCTAGTAACTATGGAAATAGTTTGCATCCTTTTCTTATTAATATATTATCACATAAATCTCTCTTTATTTTGTTATTTTTAGATAAGCTTCATTAGTTAAAGAAGAGTGCTGAATTCGGCCCAATGTGTTCAGAAAAAAACCTAATTCGGAGTAGGCTATGGACACAGAAATGAATGTTTGATTATTATTCAGTTCAAAAGTCAAGTTGTCAAAATTGATCGTGAAATGTAATTTTAAAGAGAAAAGATAATAAAGAAGGATGCAGAATACTGCCATTCACCGTTTTGTAATTTATTTTTATTTCTAAAATAAGCTTTGATTTCTATAGATAACATTTTTGACAATATCTCGTGCCAAATTGACATCTAATTAAATACTTTCAAATTGACATACGTTTTTTTTTATGTTCATAGCCTACTCCGAATTAGATTTTTTTTTAACACTATAGTAACTATGAAATGTCCAAAAACTTCAAATTTATGTGCACTAACCGATAAAAAAACTGATCACCTTCAGTGGTTATCAAACGTAATAGGTTGAATTTGTTCCATAGTAAAACCGTTTGCACATTCCTTATGACCGGTTTTATAAACGACAGATAATTTTACTTCCAAAATAAATAAAATTTATTCCGTCAAATGACAGTCGAACTTTTGACAGTAATGTTATACATGCCATAAAATGAATAAAATTGATTCGAATTTGTTAATTTAAATAAATTTATTATGGAAGTAAATTTACTGTTCTTTATAAAGTCTTTATTAGTAATTTTTTTGAAACAAAATTGATAGTCGCCATAGAAATTTTCAATGGGGTCATACCAAAAAAAAATATTGATTTTTTTTATATAATTAAAAAAATTACATTATTTTATACATATATACATGAAAAATATGTAATATTCTTATACTTTTCATTCATGATTTTCTTTCTAAACATTTTGAGTCTTATTTTGTGACGTCATGGGTTTGTACACACATACAATGATAGTCACGCACACATGTACTCGTGCACGTACTGTACATGAATGTCAGCGCAGTTGTCACATTTTTCGAACATAACCAACATTTTCAAAGTAAATATCTTTGCAACAAGTTGTTTTTGTTTAAATGTAAGTACAAATAACGAAATGTTCTAATAAATACAAATTATGTGTGATTTAGATATTACCATGGTTGTATAATATTGTTTTGTGCCGTCTTGCGAGAACATCTCGTTGAGAAGCAAAAATAAAGTTTTTGTTCGTATTCCTAAACCCCGAGATTAATTGCCATAATCAAATTATTCAATATACAACAAAAACAAAAGCACGAGTACAAAATAACTTGCTGTCACGTTTGCTTTCAAGTCAAATAACATAAACGTCAAACGTAGTTCCATTTTTATTCGATAGGAGGGACTACGGTCACGGTCGCAAACCCATGACGTCATTTGAAATTTAAAATAAACTTTAAAAAATTATTTCTGTAAAACTAGAAACTTATGTGACATAAAATATATATTTCTGTAAATTGTTTTAAGTATACTGTCAGAAAAAAAATAAATTGGAAAATGTGGTATGACCCCATTGTCTTTTATTATTGATTTAAAGGCTGAAACTTGTTTTTTGTTAATTTTAAAAATACCTCATATCTCGCTTATTTGGAGAGATACAGAAACAACGTTTGGACAATTTTTATTTGGTATCTCATGTAGAAGAATGTGGTGGTATCATTTGGGTTGCGTTATTATGTATATGAAACATTAATTTTCTTTTTAGTTCTTAAAATTTCTAGAGTTAAATAAAAACTGTAATTTCATATTTGAGACTCCACTTTATGTATATGGATATTTTTAAATGGTCCTTTTTTTTGTCGGCCAGTGTAGTTAATTTTAACTTTTAAAAAGAATTTGAATTAAAACATTTTAAACACATTTTATGAACTGTCTGTATATTTAATTCCATATAATTAAATCAACAATCAGCCGAACTCGTGACCTCTACTTAATGTAAGATTCATGTATTTTATTTGAATGAACTGTTGTTAAACGGTGATTGTAAAAATATTTGATATTTTTTGTCACATCATTTAAATACAATACGATTTGTATTTCGTTTTTAATTTTTTACAGTTTCTTCTATTCAATTTTATTCATAAATAAATAATATAAACAATATACATAAATCATTTCTAATGCATATCCTGGTTGATTTTTGTCATAGTATCGTTTAAAGTTTAATTATAAGTGATAAGATGAACTATTTGACCAATTACATTTTTTTTGTTTCTTATCATATCAGTATAATTATCCTAATAATATTTTTGATCTTAATTTCATTTATATACAAAGTAAAAACAGCAGTAGTTTGAACTACAACTCGTAGGTAAAAAAAATATATAAAAAATAGTTATTTATGATATGTGTTAAAAGCGATATTTTATTCGAATTTACTAACCTATTTGCGTATCAAAAGAACTCGTTAATTTAATTTATATCGGTATATGGTTTTATTATTAATGTAGAATCCTGCACCATAAAAATGCAAATAAAAGGCGTGCTCTTATTCGCTAAACAATATCTCTACAAAGAAAACTGGTTGTATTTCGATTACTTTAATTTTGAAATCGCACAAAAGTGACGCAAGTGATATAACGGTATCATTGTTATGTATGTCTTTCATAATTTTATCTCCATTTGCAAAGAGAAAAATGTGTAAAGTTACAAGACAAACTGCCTCATCCTCATAATATCACCGCTTATATACAAATACATAATTTTAGAGCTGATAAATCATTACTGTTTACAGTACACTAAAATATCTTAGACTTTTTCTATTCTGGTGAAATATAATTACATAAATAATCTCGTGGGGTACTCACAGACCCTAGTTTATATAAAAAAAATGTACTTGTCCGTTAATAGTATAAAATATTTTATTAGTTACAGAACAAATCTCTGTAAGATATAATGTTCTTCACGGTTAATATCTATTTATAGAGAAGATCTATACACGGTTTTTCTACAACAAATAAAAATGCGAAATTTGATATTTTTTTCGCATTTTAAGTTTTTGCATTATTATTCGTGAAACAAGATAGGTATCAA
The DNA here is from genome assembly GCA_943142095.1 of Ophonus ardosiacus. Classification (NCBI taxonomy): domain Eukaryota; kingdom Metazoa; phylum Arthropoda; class Insecta; order Coleoptera; family Carabidae; genus Ophonus; species Ophonus ardosiacus. Next base: position 7,521,618 of record OW964826.1, read on the forward strand.
AATTTTAGTGTTAATTTATATTTAAAAAAAATAAATCTGTTGTGGCCAGCACAATACCTCTCGCCATTCCGTTTTGTTACATAAGTATTGAATTTAACATTTCTTGTACACACAAATAATTCTGATTATATCTTTTCTTTCATTCTAAAAGAAATCTGGTCCTACTCTTCTGAAATGGTCAAGATGGTTTCAATTCATTCACGCGTATTTCTTAAAGATATATGTACTATTACTTTTAATATACATACCTACCTATTTTTTTAAATATTCAATTAATAATTCAATAAGAAATTTTAAATGTACTTCTCAGAAAAAGCTTTCATAATGTCAGTAAAACTGTTGATTTATGACACTGACATTTACAAATATTTGAATTTGTCAACTGGTTTTCTTGGTGTAGTCTAGACTGTGCAATTTATTGCAACAGATTATTATATTTGTTATATTTTCTTTATCTCTAAATCTATAGAAGATATAATAAAATTTTAAATGTATTAGATGGAGAATTTTATGTTCTTCAATATTTGTAAAAATTAAAATTTTCAAAAAATAATATATAGAATTTTTTTTAAGAAATTACTACTTCCGATTACTAAACCTTTTTAGCTCTTCCCATTAATGTCAGATTGAGGTATACGTAGTCAAACACTTAAACAGGTCTTAAGTATTATAGTTTTTGAGGAATCATCCATCCAACATCCAGACACATACACACACTGAGAGAGAGTCATCGTTGTAAAAATGTTATAGTCGGATTCTAATGACCTTAAAACGTGTTTATTTACTAAACTCTTGATATGCGATTTTTAGCATAAATCCAATACCTCTCTTAGCGAGAGGTAAAAAAGGTTGAACATTCTTCCTCATATTTTATTAATTTTTCGCATTTTCCGTTTATAAATCTGACGTATCTGAAGACAATTTTTTTAATAAATTGAAAACCCTAACGGCTAGACAAAATACCACGTTAAATAGAATAATTTTGATAATTTTTTATCGAGTTTTTAATAATCTGTTATTTTTTAACAACGAAAGTAAACCAAATAACACTTGTTTGAATTTATGATGCCATGTCAGATAAAAAACACTTGCGTTTGAATGAAAGTGAAAGATAGGTTGAATGACATACAGTATCGGATATAAATAGAGCTACTTTGTAGGAACCAATAAAAAATACTTCCCCATATTTTAAATATTTAATATATTTTTCAAACTTCTTATATAATGTAAAAGTGACATATTTATAAAACCTTAAGGACATTAAATGAGTAATTCAAAAGTATCGTACAAAATTTCTTTATTATTTTGAACATTTTTAAATCGGTACATTTCTTATTTTTCATTTATTACTCCGTCAATTCGATATGAATTTTTCTTTCGTTCCTTTTTCATGTGTTGCACGATTATTTCTGATGAGAAATTCATAGATTTGAATGTGTTCAATATATTAGACAAAATTCTTTGGAATTAAAGTGTGTTTTATTCGTGAATCACTCCTGTAATACGTACATAATAAGAAAGAGAATTTCATACCGAAGATTTTATTATTAGCGTTATAGAAAAATAAAAAATACTTATTTGCGGCTTCACGAATAACAATTAAAACTTTATAGAACTACAGATCGCTTTAAATTTAGATGAAATTTAATAAAAAAAAAAATATATATATAGATAGAAAATAGTGGCCCATTTCAGTAGACTACTCCGTTTCTGAAATTTACAAAAAGACTATCACGCTCAACAATGAGTAATGGGCCGGGATGATAAAGTATATTTATTAAAAAAAAAAAAAAAAAAACTGATAATATAAATAATAGTTTTTAATTTTTAAATGGCACAAAAATAACCACTTCTTTATTTTTTTCATAACAGGTTTGAAGACTTATTAAGCGCCTTCTGTAGTATAAATATATCGCCATTACCAAAAGTTCCGATAATATATTTATTAATAGTTCTTATCAAGATTCGATTCCTGTTTTATTGAAATTCTATTTTTACCTCTCGCTAAGAGAGTATTGGATTCATGCTAAAAATCGCATATCCAGATTTTAGTGAATAAGCACGTTTTAAGGTCCCTACAATCCAGGGTTCGCATAATTTAAATGAACTGATTTTTTAAAAATAAAAATGGTTGATTTTTATCAAATATGAAAAAAAGATTCAAATTATAATAAAAATGTATTTATTTGCTACAAAAGTATAAATAACAACAAAAATATGGACTGTACTCGAATTCCAGCAGATTACTGATTACATGTTTTGACCTGTTTTATTTAGTTAAACATGGTTTAAAAAGATGCGTGCGCGTGGACGCGTTAACCAAAAATTCAAATGCATCCTTTGGGGTTTATTACAGATTTCATTTCCATTATGAAATAAAATAGGTATGTTGTTTTTAAAATAATTTAAAAAGTGCAATAACACCAACAGATAATTAAAAATGACAAAAAATCAAAAAACATTATTTGTTTGTTTTTTTTAAAAAAGTCAATGATTTTTGATTTTTTTAAAATAAATCATGATTTTTGCCAACCCTGCTACAATCTGATTTTAACATTTTTATGATGAAGTACATCTAACATTTCTTATTGAATTATTTAAGTATTTAAAATTGTAAGTAGGTGTTTGTATATTAATAATAATAGTACAATATATTCTTAAGAAATATCGCCAATCCCGTCAATAAATTGGAACTGGATCCATTTAAATTCAATACTTTTGTAACAAAACGGAAACGGCGAGAGGTACTGTGCTGGCCACAACAATATTTTTTTATTATATTTCTGTTCATTTTTTAATGTGACAGTTCCATTCCATTTTATATAATTAATTTAATATCAATAAATGTTTCTAATTTTGTATTTTCTTTCAGTTGTAGAACTGGGCGATGACATAAGAAAATGCATGAAAGAACGAACATTAATCATCGCCAATCACCAATCTACAGCCGATGTGCCACTTCTCATGGCTTCCTTCAACACGAAGCCGAACGTCTTGCCGAACATAATGTGGATTATGGACCGACTGTTCAAGTACACGAACTTCGGCATTGTCAGTGTCTTGCACCAAGACTTTTTCATCATATCCGTAAGTGCATGTTGTGAATAGTAATAATTTTTATTTTTGTGTTGCAATATGCAAATTTTATCGATGCTTGTTTTATTGTTCTGACGATTCGGTGTCGCCTTGAAATCCGCGACCTTGATAGTTGTGTATTGAGTATAAACTTGTTATTATTGTTTAGAATTGTGGGGTATTGTGATACAATTACACTCCTACTCATTTCAGGAATTATAGTATTGAGATTTATTATCATTCAATTTTCAATTTAATAAATTATACGTCTATTGAACTTCGTGAAGACAGACCATACAAATAATTGAATGGTATTCTGATTCTGAGCTCCCAATTAAACAGGTGACTAGCTAGTCACCTGATTGAAACATATATATTATTACATGACGTTGGTCGAGTGACTAGATAGTCGTATAGTCTTAGTCACAAGCTTAAAATATCTGTCTATAGGTTTAACTGACGTCATTTTATTTTATTTAGATTTTAGTACCTTCAAATGCCTTTTGCCTTACAAATACAGTACACTGCAAAAATATGGACACACCTCTTGATTTGTAAAACTCAATGTACGCAAATTGTTTTACTCTTAATGAAAGTTACAAAACAATAAGACTATTATTCTTTTCTTCCTTTGAAAATTAAAATAATAATATTATATTTCATATTTATTGCCAGTATTATTATTCGACCTTTTTTTTTCTTAAGTCTTCATCGAAGTATTCTACCGATTTTTTTATATATTTTTTTCTGATAATAATTAAAAATCTAGGAGCATTGGAGAAAACGCGATGTTAAAATTCGATTAGTGTTATTTTTTTCGCTTTTGTGAACTAGGTTAGTATTCTGACCAATCAAAAGGAAGAATTTACTTCCCTATTTATATCAACGCTATTTTCTTACATGAAATGAAGTATATATATATATGTATATTATACATGTCATATACGATAAGTAATGAACTCTAATATTCATCTTAATAATAATTATTATTATTATATAAGGCCATACACTTTTTGACTTTTGAAATTTTATTTCATTTTTCACTATTAGTGACTTTAATGCACTATCACTAGATAGTTATTTGTAGTTCCATATGTATTTTACTCATCCAAGACAAGTTTTTCATTTTTTGACGATTTTCTCTCTGTGATATGTTGGTTTTAACTATTTATTTATTTATTCATATTTATTTATTTTTTTAATTGTCCGTGTTGTATGTTCTGTTATCCACATGTGGTTTCCTTTTTTCGACTAGACCATTCTAGCCCTGAAGAAGACTATTGTATAGTCTAAACGTCGGCGTGAATAAATTTTATTAATTGACTGCAAGTCCGAAAATTTCTTACTTTCCTGTATCTACCTCCATCCTAACACAGTCGAATATTGATTTTTCAGTTCTTTTTTAAATTCAAACAAAAACGAGAAATAACAGGTCTAGATAAACCGAATTCATCCAAAATTTTTCGAAAATAATAGACATTAATAAACTAGCGTTGGTTAGATAGAGAAATAAATTCTATCCTCCAATTGGTCATACACCTGTAATTCATAATAGCGAAAACATTATCAGGTGTCAACTGTAACTTATCTTGTAAAATCGACAGAAATAAGTGATATTTGACCATGTTTTTGACTTTAATCAGGTATTGTACATTTTTACAGATAAAAATATTTAATATTGATACTATAGTTATACTTTGTCAGAGACAAAAATCGGTTGGTTTAAAGATTTTTAATAAGTATGTTTTATTTTAATGAAAATGATAAGTATTTTACACATTTCCATGTAATATAGAATTATATATAAAAATGTGGATTTTATTTTCACAAATTATATGCTTTTCTGTTAGTATTGTAGTTGTGACGTCATATCGTTTAATTTGTATCAAAATTATGAATGAAAAGTTTTATATTTTAAAAATATTTTGGTACAAAATCATTTAAAATTAGTCATATTTGCATAATATTACAAAATATATGCAACTTTTTTTTAGTACTGGACCCTATTATGCTAACAGTTTAAAAATTGATGCAGAAAGATACGCAAAATTATTTTCTTTATTTTGTTATGTAATACAGTTCCCACTTAAAACTTGTGACGTTTCTCTACATTTTGTATCTGAGTGTTTCGTAAACAGAAGCTAGACAGCGGCCATAGATTAGCTGTCAGCTGATTCTTAAATTATGTGGCCTTATCTCTGGGTATTTTTACAAATTTGAAAGTAAATTATGTTCAGCGTGGCATTATATTTTTAGTTTACAAAGAAAAAATCCCAACATTATAGACTGATAGTATGTATTTACTCTTGAGCAGGGTTGATTAAGTATGACAAATAATAAATTGAGTTGATTTTTAATCATAGCAATTAATTTTTAAATTGTACACATTGCAAATATTCGACTATAGGGTGCGAGAATATACGTGTCTTGAACAACCTTGAAATGTTTGGAATCCGGTGTTTTGTGCGCGCAATGTTTTAAATGATTTTATTTAAAACTGCTACAGTTATTATTTTACAATTATCACATATTTTTTTTCGCTTTAAATTTCCCTCTTATGCCTATAAGAACCTTACTCATTATTAATCGAAAGGAATTTTGTCAAAGTTTTTTAATAGAAATATGTACACAGAGTGTTAATTAGAAAGTGGACCATAGGCGTTTAATTTTAGACAAAAAAGTTTCAAATAAATGTTGTAGAGAATTAAATTCTACACCTAAATCACTAATTCAATTTTATTTCACATGTTTAATACGCTATAAAATCAATGGTAAAATCCAATTTGAAATTTTCACAAATATTGCTCAATTGTAGTGATAGCCATGGAATTTAAACAAAATTACAAAGAAATGCATATCGTTTGAATTATCAGAATTTAAATTTTGCAGTTTACAAAATAAAAATAAATAAAATCTGATTAGTGATTTAGGCATAGAATTTAATTCTCTATAGTCTACAACATTTATTTGAAAAATGTTTGTCTAAGATTAAATGGGAAGTTCTGCGCAAGGAAAAACTGACTTCTCATGTTAAACGCGTTTGGCTCACTTTCAAAATTGAACATGCCATATAAACTTAAATAAAAATAACATATTTATCATACTTCAGTTCTCTGTAAACATAAACAATATTGTTGCTTCTTCTTTTTAAATGTATTCTATAAAAAAAATATTCATAGCGACGTAAGTACTTTAAGATCTTGGTCTATATTTTATAAAAATAATATTTGGAAGAAGCTGTACTCTGAAAACATCATTAAAGCAGCAACACAAATCAATTGATATGAAGCATTTGAAGGTCACTCGAGTCCCGTGTTTCTTCTCGCTTTGTCCAAATAACGAGTCGATTTCACATTTTTTTAAAAGTATTTTAATAAATAATTAAATAAAAAGATTGGCTCCAGAAATAGTCATGAAAAACAACCCTCCACTCCTGTGATGTCGGAGTATATACATCACGTCATTCATGTCCAATAGGACAACAATTTGCGTTATTTATATAAATAAAAGAAGGCGATACTTTATTACATGTTAAACTGTATGTATTCTGACGTCACATTCTGTTTCAGATCACGTGACTTTCAAAATATTACACAAATTTTAATAGTTAAATGTAAAACATCTAATGGATATTTCGCGATATTTTCAAATTTGAGGCTATTTAAAAAACAATATCTTTTAAAATTTAATACTTAGAAGTCATAAAAATTCTTGCAGCAGCCCTGTCGTAGAAAATCCGTCCATCAATCAAACTAAAACTAAACTTAAATTAGCGCGCAAGAAAACTACTCCGTGTAGTAATGCAACAATTGTTCTAGTTGAATTCAATTTTTGGAAACGACAAATTTTACATGGTCTGTTTGACATCTTTGACGTTCTCTCTGACAACCACAAAGTCATGAATAGCAAAAACTCGCCCGTAATCTATACTTGTAGTGACAGCACGCACTTTAGAATTTTATCAAATGAGGCATTTGTTTTCGCTTTTCGCCACGAAGCGAAAATTTAGTAGTATGCGTGTCTCAAAATATTCGCCTGTAAACGTTCGACTCGAAGCGAAAGTATTAAACTAACGTAATTATTTTGACACAATTCAATTCCAGCTCAATTTATATAAAAATTTTTAGCGAAATCCATTCGCGCAAAAAATGTTATGTAAGCATCACGAACGTTTTTGATATTTAATATACTATTTCATCAACTCTGCTATGTTAATAAGAATGTGCGCCTTGCTAATGAATTTCTTTTTTCTCTTCAGGGTAGAGAAAACCGCGACGGTTCTCTACAAGTACTAGTAAAACATTTACTTAACTCTTACATTCCTCGTAAGAGACTATGGATGGTTTTGTTTCCCGAAGGTGGTTTTCTAAGAAAACGTCGAGAAACTTCCCAACGATATGCGTTAAAAAATAATTTAGCAGTTTTACAAAATGTGACGCTGCCTAGGGTCGGCGCTCTTCAGGCCATTATCGATACTGTTGGCCCCAAATATGAAACGAGGAATAACAACTCCGAGCACATAAACGGTAAGGAGACTTTATTCATTTCTTAAAAAAAATGCATAGTTTTTATTATTTTCTGTAAATATCAATAGGCTCTTCAACCACATTAAAATTTACCATATTTGGTACTAATTTTCAATAATACGCTTAAAAACAATGTCGAAAAATATAACACTTTATTTAAAAAATATGTATTACGCCTGTAATTAATTATTAAAACACTTTATTTAAAAAAATATGTATTACGCCTGTAATTAATTATTAAAAGTAGATTTTTTTACCTCCAATTCGACTGTGACGTCATACCGACTTGTGACAGAGAGAGATTGCGCGCGCATAATATTGACGTTTGCATTTAGTCATCTGTTCTGTCACTATTTCTTAATATTATATTAGAATATTTAAATACAACTTTACACATAAATACAAATATCAAACAATTCACAACGTAAAAACATCAGCTTTCATGTGTCAACTTGTTTTAATGTTTAAAAGTTTGACTGAATAGTTCCGCAATTCTACACGGCCGGCGTTGTTCTGTCATCAAGAGGTATGACGTCACACAGTAAATTTCAATTTTGTATAGAATCTTTTCCAATTAATTACAGGCTTAATTATATCACAATACAGATGAAAATATGAAAAATATTCATATATTAACGTCTATTTTCGAAAAATAAATTTTAAAAAAATTGGTTGAAGAGCCTATTAAATCTTGTGTTCTCTCATTCATATTCAGTATTTGATTTGTATCTCAGAAAATATTTAATAAAAAATTTAAATTCTAATGTCAACAAAATTAATTTGTTTGTAATAAATTGTTACTTCTAAATGTGTTTAAAGTAATTGTAACAGAAAAGCCTTCAACGTCCGAATATTCAAAACCAGAATATGTATGTACAGAATTATTCAAATCCCAAAAATTCAAAAACAAAATCGCACATTGCCGGAAAGTTCTTCACCCGAATCATTCAAAATCCGAAGACGTGGGCGTGGCCAAGCGGTGCTCACGTTAGGTTAAGTTTGGTGAATCTGTTGATTGGTTTTCGAACAATGCCCAATTCTGCTTTTGAATATTCGGGATTGAATTATTCTGTATGCAACCTATTTTAACAATACAATTTATAAGCGGAACAATAACATATTTAATATTGATTTATTATGTAAATATGAGGGACACACTAGAATAATTGACAATGAGAAAATCAGGTAGGCCATGGCAAACAAAATTTGCAATACTATTTTAAACAGTCATTTATTTGCCATTTGTTATTAAGTTGCGAAAATTTAGTTATGCCCAATTGCACCGCTGACCCTTAAATTTTAAGTTAAACAAAAAACAAATTTAAATCAAAATTGTGTCAGAAGTAATATCACAAGACCTCCTGATTTTATCAATAAATTTTTATTTTACACGATTTTTTTGCTTAGCAACAAACACGAAAGCAAACTGCATGGTAAATCCCGACTCCGAAGGAAAAGGGGTTTTACCAAATGTCAGTTTGCTTGAGTGATTTTGCTTAAAAGCAAAAAAAAAAAAAAATGAGTGCTTAAAAATAAAAGTTTATCTGAGAAAATCTGAGAGGTCGTGTGGTATTTGGTGAGATAAATTCCAAAGACAACGCAAAATGAAACTTGACACATTAATTGTCACACTGACAGTTATAAACAATAACAACTGTTTATTTACTTGATAGGGGAAAATTATCGGGGCAACGGGGTTTTATCATTATAATACTGTTCCCATTGGTTGAATTTTCAAGTGTTTTGCACCATGATTGGTTAAAAACTAGTCGTTTTAATTTATCAGCATAATTCAATTACGCATTTGATATTTCGTTTCGATACGATATTGTCAATTTAAGGAATACTTAAAATTTAAGGGTAACCTGTAACTGGCCATTAGTTTATCAATATTTTAAAATATCGTTGTGAATGAAAATATGGAATTAACCGAAGATCATATTCATCAGTTTTTAATGGAAAAAATATAAAAGTAATAAAACATTCTCCATACTCTATTTTTTAGACTTATTTAAAATTTATGGGGTAGATGATTTTCGTCTGAAGATTATTTTGAAAGCATTATAAAAAAAAGATTGAGGCTTTAAACAGGTGGAAAGAATAAATGATGAAGTGTATTATTTGTAAATGGAATTACTTAAACTTATATTATTTTTACTTCTTTTCCAGTAACAACGTAAAATTCTATCAGTTTTAATAATTTTCTTAATAAGATAATGACATATACAGGGTGTCCCATTTAAGTAATAAAAATGAATTTTTCTCGTTGGGAAAAATATGATATGTTGAGTTGTTACATTCGTTGTCAAAGTTCGTTTTTTACTCGTAATAATCTACTATTGTCAAGTAAAATTCAGAAATTCAATTGTTGCACTTTTTCGTTGTTCGTTGCTTCCATAGCAGCTTTCGATTTACTTTTTTCAATTTAATTTTAGTATAAATAACAATTTTTGTTAATTTTTCTGTTAATTATAAAAATAAATTATTATTGTTTTATATCATTGTAAAGCTAAATGGTTAGATATAAAAAAAATTTGAGTACTTCTGCAAATTCACCATATAAAAGTGCCTCAAGAAAGTGCAAACCAGAATCTCGTACTATTTCATACAACAAAGTTATAAGCAAAAAAAAGAAAATCGCGAAATTTACATTTTCACCTGTATCTAGTGACCTATGCATTTTTTCGTAAATAACAAAACACCATTAAAATAGCCTCCTAATGGGGCAACTTTTGTCTAACTTAACCAACCTCGTAGCTCTTACGGTTCTCGAGATACCAATGCATTCGTACCTTAAATGGGACACCCTGTATAACATATTGCGCGTGACATTTTCAATAAAATTTTGAACTTTTGCCATTTTGTAATGGACGACTTGCGGGGTACTGAAAATCCGATTTGTATCACTAACGTAATGTTATGTTGAAAACGTACGTAAAAATATAAATTTTATTTAAAAAAAAAAATGTGTTTCTTAATAAACAAGATTTTATCTTCTCTTCAAAAATATGAAATAAAAAAAAATATACGCAAATAGTCTATTGTTATATATTTAATACAAATTATTGTCTTGTATTTTTCAAGAAATAATCAAAATTTCATATAGAAAATTAAATTGCGTTATGCTCTCCTGATATTATAAATGCAGTGATAGAATTGTGGTATTACATTTTGTTTTATAAATGCATAAATAAAATTTAATATTTTATCCTTTTCTCCGTATTTTCAGAATCAGTCCTCTCAGATAATTTGAGCTGGATTTTAGATATTACGATTGCATATCCCGAAGGCAAACCATTGGATCTTCCAACCATAATTTTAGGCTATCGACCACCATGCAAAACCATACTATTTTATAGGTTATATCCATGTACAGAGGTAAGTTTATTTTAGTTTCTCTTACCCCTGACCTTTATCTGACCAGACGATAACGCCAACGGAATCTTACGAAATAAATTGCTTGAAGGAGAATTTTTGTTTATATTTATTTTGTACTGACATGAACCATACGCAATTAGACAATGAGTGAAACTTAAAATAAATGTAATTTTTATGTGCGTTTCGTCAACATAATATGATAATTTGTTCTAATTTTTCATGTTTTAAAATGTGGTGTGATTATTTGCTGAACTGTGTGATTCACTCTGGCTGATAACGATTTTTAATTACAATTGAACCGTGATATCCACAATTTTATATATTTGATTTAGTGAGTCACAAACTAACATATCATTGGTTTCATGTTTTTATAATTATGGCGTATGAAAAAAATCGCGTAAAATTTATATAAAGGTTTTTATTGTTCAACAAGCTCATTTATTTTGATAGTCAATGAAATAACAATTATTTTTAACTACTGTGACACAAAATGATAAAGAAATTGGTTGCCTTATTTAGAAAAGTGGAAAATTACTTAACACATAATGTAGAAAATATTTATTATTATATAAATATTTACATTTTGAAAACGTGCATACACTGTACAAGAAATTTATTATTAATTATATATTAATGCCAAATAAATATCTCTTTTTTTGTTTTAATAAATTAACAATTCTGCGGTGAGTTATTTTGCTCTTAAATTATTATTATAAATATTTTTATCAAACTGTAAAAAATGAACCCTTTCAAATCTTATTTTAGCATCGCCGACAGACTTTAAGGCCCTTAGAGCATATGTATAAAGCTGATTTGAATTAACAACAAAATTATATACGAAACAACTTCATTGATGATAACAGGAGTTTCCATATTTTTTCATTTTTTAATGTGTTATCTGAACATAAAAATATTAGACTAGTATTTTGTATTTTCTCCGAAAAGTTTCTAATGCGCCAGAAATGAGGCCTGAGAAAATCGACGGCGCATGTGATATCATCTACATCAAGAACATGGGCGCTTACCAGGCGTCACCTCATGGGCACTCATAGCTGGTGTGGAAAGTACACCACAGGGATCACTTTTGTGCGATTAAAACTCTCCACAACAGCTATGAGTGGCCGTGAGGTGACGCCTGGTAATCGCCCACACGGTAAAACATATCGTCACCATATTTCGTGACATTTTCAAATTTCTTTAAAGAATATCTTTTAAAATTCAGTACTTAGAAGTGTTAGAAAATTTCTTGCAACAAAAAAGCGCTCGATTTAAATGCATTAAAATTTAATTTTGATATTAGGGTAACAAAATTCAGAAAATTAACGATTATATTCATCTTAATATTACTTATATATGATGAACATTGTTATCCAATAAGTATTTTTTTAAAATCGTAAACTTTGAAATCCTTTCTAAATACTAATCGTCTCTAATTGCTTATATTTTATTATAATTTATATTTTTCATAACATGCGTTGAGAAATTAAACGCCTCAAAGAAAGTGAACCTTAAAAAAATGTTCCTTTCATAAGCTATTTTTTACTATTATTTTTCCATAGAAATTACTGAAATTACAGTTTCCGAAAAATTGTAAATAGGCATTAAATTTTAACGCACGATGGGAATGTATAAAAAGGGACAAAATGATCCCTAAACCTGTTGGCTGGTAGTATGATCACGGTTTTAACTAAAACTCTGTTTTAAGAAATGTCAAATTTCATTATTTAATAAGAAAAATAAATAATAACAAATTTATCAAAATATGAATTTAAAGCAGGACATAGTTTGTATTCAAACAAATATTTTTAAAAAAATCGTTCTTTAAACATACGGGTGAAATTAAATATTTAAATTTGAATTTGACATTTCTAAAAACAGTGTTTTAGTTAAAACCGTGATCATACTACGAGCCGTTAAGTTTACGTTTAATTGGTAAATTAAAAATAACAATACATTTTTACCTTTTTAATTACTTTGTTTATTTAATTTTTTACAAAATAATCTTATTTATATTCGGTTCTATGTTTTTTTATATTCTTATTTTTATTTACTATTTCTAAATTTATCTATTCATGAAAAGTATGTTTTGAAGTCTTATTAATGTAATAGTATTGACCTAATTCTCTCATTTTATTGTTGTTTCTTTCCATGTTTACATGCATGATTAGAAATATATTGTTCTGAACGTAGTAATGAATCGTCTATAGATGATTTGGCATTTTTAAATGAATGAACTAATGAATAGAATAATATAAAATGAATAAAATTGAAAGTCAACGTTTGCGTAAATGTCTAAATAGTAATTAATTTCTTTATAAGGAATATTTATGCGTTGTATCCTAAAAATATATCTAAACAATTAATTTCTTTATTAGGCTTTAAAGACGTACAAATTAAAAAATGAAATATACGTTGTACGTTGACTACAACAATCAGCAACATTGATTACAATAATAAAGATATTGATTACTACAATGAAAAGTAAATATGTTTATTGCAACACTAAAAATAAAATATATTATTTGCATTGCTAAATACAAATTCTGTGTAATGAGTGATTGTACGATGTGCAATAAGGCAAATAAATATTAGTCGTACTAGAGTATACTTTGTGACTCAGTACTAATCAAGATCAAACATATTTTAATTAACGAAGTCTGTTCGGTCAATATTTGTTCAAAATGGAATTCTTTTAAACTGTTTACACGTAATAATGGAACAAACCTCGTTTCAACTTAATTAATATAGATTTTATATCATTCAGTATTTTTTATTCTAAATCTTACATACATCTTATAATATATATACATAATACAAAAAAGAATATTAGAAAATTTAAATCTTTAAAAATCTAATTACATGCATATTGTATTTAATATTTCTGATACACACAAAAATTCTAATTACATCTATTATTAATATATTTTTTAATTTATTTTATAAATAAGTTTCCTTCTACTCTTCTAAATGTTCGAGATTCTTCAAATTCATTGACGGGATTGGCGGTATTTCTGATGCGTATATGTAATATATGTATATCTATAATTTTATAAACATAGAAATGACCTTAACGATCAAGGAGAATTTTTAAATATACAAAGAAAGAAATTATTAAAAATACAGTGACACCGCGAGGACTCGAACCCCGGACCTCCACAAAATTCTCCTCGATCGTTTAAGGCTATTTCTATGTTTATAAACGTCAGATATAATCAAATAATGGGGTCATGCCAAAAAAAAAAATTTGCTAATATTTTTATAAAAAGAGAATCTATGACACTTCCCGCTAGGATTTTCTGTGACGTCATGTATCGGCTATTCACACAACGACACTAGTCACACGTACATGAATGTCACAACGTCGCAAACTTCAAACGCGAACTTAAACGTAAGATCAGAGTAAACTAACCAAATATTTATAAAGCTCTATTCAATCTTTTTTGTTTCATAATGATTTAATTATTTCATTAGAGAAATATAATTTGTAATTGCAGGTTTGTGTGTTTAATACATAAAATACATAAAAGTGTAATAATTGTATATTTATATTCAGATATAACATGGTGAAGAAGAACTGTGCAGTTCCAACTTGTGAAAACAATTCATTAAAAAACCCAAAAAAACTATTTATAAACAATATTAATTTACATTTTGTCCGCCAGGGTGAACTGGAATCGTTCAGATACATGACGTATGCGCTCAAGTGACCTCATTGAGATTTGAAATTGACCCTTATTTTAAAAAAATTATATCTACAAAACATTGCACACAAATGGCGTGAAAATATTATTTACATATACTGTGACCGGTAGACTTCCCGGAAAAAAATAAAACAGAAAATGTGGCATGACCCCATTATTATCTATAATTTTAAATATATAATTAATAATAAAATAAGAAATATTAAATTTTTCATCTGGTTTCGATAGTTATCTCTAAATCTAATAAAAATGTTCAATGTATCAGATGGAGAATTTTGTATTCTTAAATATTTGTAATAACATAAATTTCCAAAAATATATATTTAATAGATTTTTTTTAGGAAACTACTACTTCCGGTTGTCTAATTGTTACCAAAACCTTTTCAGATCTTCCCATTAATATCAGATTAAGAAATACGAAGTTAAATTGGTCTTTAGTCCTATAGAATTTGAGAAACTGTCCCTCCAATATCACACACATCGTAAAAATGATAAAATCTGATTCTAGTGACCCTAAAACGTGCTTATTCACTAAAATTGGATATGCGATTTTTAGCATGAATCCCATATTTCTCTTAGCGAGATATAAAAATACTACCGGGATATTTTTATTACAAAATAATTGTACGAGTTGATGAATTGAAAACCTAATCTAACCTAACGCACAAAACGCCTGCTACTATTTAGTGTTTTCAAGGCAATAAAATATTTATAAATATATCATCACGGCATATTACCCATTACTGGGTGTGCCAGTATCTACAACACATGCAGACATCGGTAATGATGACAATATATTTTACCGTGTGGGCGCTTACCAGGCGTCACCTCAGGGAAACTCATAGCTGGTGTGGAGAGTGCACCACAGGGATCACTTTTGTGCGATTAAAAGTCTGCACTGGCCAGGATCGAACCCGGGTCACCAGATTGGCAACCAGACACTATACTCACACGGTCACACGACCCCACATGATTAAAACTGAGCTTTAATTATTATTTTCTTTGTTTTAAGGTGCCATTAGACCACGAGGAGATGACACATTGGCTGTACGCGCGGTTCGAGGAGAAAGAGCGCATGCTGGACATGTTCTACCGAACCGGCCAAATCCCGAGCGATCAGTTCTGCTCCACCCCAACTCCTCCACAGCTGGTCCAGCAGGACTGCCTTCGATTTTTCATCCTCCATCTCTTCTTCATCACGTCCACGTATGTGCATCTGCAGATGTTCTACGCCGTCTACGAGTACTACTCTTACCTGATGTACTAGCGTACGGCCTTGACCTACCTGGCCATCCTAGTGAAGTTATGTAGTGCGTACTTGTAGTCCGGACCGGCAGCCTTCGGCGATGATGTTCTTAGCAGCTTTGCTGTGTGACGCAGGTTGGTTTTCGAAGTTAGGTGGAATGGAGTAACAGTGCGGAAATAATAACGCTTATTCGGATTTGGGTTGCTACAAACCAACTGTTTTATTATTCCTGTAAATTTAACAGAAAAGGTATAATTGACTTGTATACTACATAATACAAATTGTGATTTACGTATATAGAGGGCCACAAGGAAACCAGATACCTTCATATTAAATTTTCTCAAAAATCAGTTAATACTACATTTTTTCTATTTTTATTTATAATAATTTTAAATAAGAATTTATCAACTTTAATGCACAGTATTCAATAATATTTCAGAAAGCGTCAAATGTAATTAAAACAAGTCATTTATAAATCAGAAATAAATAATCTTGATCATTAATACAAATATTTCAACAACTATACAATATTCAGAATTTCAAATGACTTCTTTTTAAACACAATTTTTGTATTTACAACTTCGGAAGTGTTATTTTATGCACTGTACTGACGATTGAAAATGATAATTTCCCAGTATAGGTAACCGGGAAAATTTGCAAAAAGCACTGACTTTTCCAAAAACTCTACAACCAAGTCTTCACTATAAACAAATTTATTATACAGTTTTTTTTTTTTTATTTTTCATCAGTAAACTTAAAGTAGTTTCATTATCATAGTTACAAAATGACAGCAATGTATTAAAGTGTTTATTTTATGAGTAAACATAGGCGTTTAACATGGGAATAGTATATTGTACAACAAGTAATGGAATAGCCAATATTCCACACGAGTAAAAAGTTTTCTTCAACAAGATTTTAGAAATTATACAGAAAATGACGTTGATTCATAACAAGATATTTTTATATGCAATCAAATAATTTTTTTGACGCTAGTCCATAATGAGGTCATGCACGACTTTTTTTTATAACTTTAATCGATAGAGTAATGAAAAATAATATACCCGTATTTTTTATTTTTCCCCAAATCGATCTTTAATCATGAAAAAATTGTAATTGAGAATGACATTCTTTAAAATGAGGCTGCTAGACCCCCGCTTCGTCCCTTGTCCATTGACGTCACAAAGTGAGAGGCACGACCATTTTGATTTTCACACTAATTTAAACATCAAAGTGACATTTAAAGATAACCTAAAATTTATGAAAGGAAACATGTCGATGCAACGATGTTTCGTGCCAAAATAAAGAATAAAATAATATTCTGCAATATGTTCAATGTCTCACATGCGTTTATAACCTTCTACCATTAAGCTCAATACAAAAGTGAAAGAAACATTTGATGTAACGTGTAGATAACTTCACGCCAAATGAAAATTATGTTTATAAAAATAAATAGAACGATGTTATATTAATATATTCAGATATGTAATCCTCAATTTATAGTTTATATATATATTTTTCTTTTAGAAATTGTGTCTGTATAAAATGGCTGTTTGAAATGAGTCTGAACTTCGTTCGGAACGTTATGACGACAAATCATGGCTGGTTTTTGCAACTTTTTAAAAATATTATACTTTAAAATGATTTTATACAACAAAAAATGTAAATAAAAAATAATTTAATCATACTGAACGATAAATTAGACTATCCTTCTTCGATTTAAACAGAAAAAAGGTGCAATTATTCTTTTTTGCATGACCTCATTGCTTATTAAACACCATTCATATCATTCTTTTGATTTATTTGGTAATAACTGGCCCACAGTATCATTAGCAAGATCTCTTATTTCTGTTGGCGTACATTCCACATCTATATCTTCATTACCACTTGAAATTTTTCTATAAAATGTTATTTAGTTAAATTTCTAAGTAATATATTTATATAAACTTACTGCTCTAAAGATCTCCAAAAACATGTAAAAGTTAAAAGAAAACTCCAGAACGGTTAAAAACCTCAAAACGTCAAACGCTAATTCAGAAATAAATAATAATAAAACAAAGAGACGTAACCATAGCAACCGAACCAAGATATTTGATATAACGCGCTAATATGCAGCTAAACAGATTCTGATTGGTCGAAAGCCATGTAGAATTATTCCATACGGTTTGTTGGAATGGTATTGATTCCAACATAGGTTTTTAGTTGTGGAATATGTAGTTTCCAAAATAGTGTTGGAGAAAGCAGTTTTTTGTAAATAAAAAGTGTCCGGCAGAAAATTAAACATGATAATAGTACATTACATCTCGTACATTATTTAATATTATTTTAATATTACTGCATAAAGTGCAATTTATGAAATTAAATTGATTATTCTGAATTGTAATTGACGATTTCTGAATTAAAATTGACTGTCTTAATTATAAGTGACGCTTTCTGAAATACGTTTTGAGAAGGCGTAAATATTTAAATAAACTTGTCTCTAAATTTTAATTCATAAGATTTTGTATTACTCTGAATAAAGCTAAAATTCGAGACATAATAATCTTTTTTAACACAAAAATTATGTATTATATATAATTTTTGTATTTAATAAAGATAATGTCAGTCCAGAATTCTAGTTTTATTTAAATAAAAGACAGAAAATTAAATGATTTATACCAAAATAACAACTATTAAAATATGAGATGTATATATTTTTTAAAAACAAATAATTTTAATTTATGGAAAATTTGAATAATTATTAATTTTTCCCCAATCGTACTGACTGAATTTTGAAAAATAATTAATATTTTGCACTTTCTGTGTGACAACAATGTACATAATAGAATTGAATATTGAACTTTACAAGGTTTCGTATACATTCTTTTCAAATTTGTATATTTGAAATATATTTTTCTGGTTTTCTGTCTATATAATGGCGAAGCTACTAAGAGTGTTTCGAAGTAGTGAAAATATTGAAAGACTTTATTTAATTCGTGAAATATATAGGTTGCCGGTCGAAAAATACGAGACAACAACTCGTTAATGACAGACGGAGGTTCCAAGCTTCAGGGTTCTCGTTTCTTGCATTTACTCACGCTGGTTTATAGTGATTACTGTATTGCATGTCGTCCACACCTCAAGGCTTTGAGATTCGCATTTATTTATACGTTCGCACAGAGTATTCCAGTATTTTTTCAGGATTACACGAAATTCTAACTAGTACAAAACGAAAAGTTTGTGAGATTAAAATACGCGGAGCCCTCAAATTTAACCAAACTTAACCGAAAAATAATGTAAGATGTCTTTTACAGAGTCTTCATAATTGATTTCTCTACAAAATGATTTGTGACAAAAATAAGTTCTTCTATCAGTTGTGTAAAGAAAACGAGATGTTCTAGACGTCTTTATTTTTTATTTCTTTTATGGCCGGTTTTATAATCAACAGATTAATTTATTTCCAAAATAAATAAAATTTATTCCTTCAAATGACAGTCGGAGTTTTGATTGATTCGAATTTGTAAATTTATTCTGCCCTTTATAAAACCGGGGGTAAAATAGTTAAAAATTTAAAAAAATAAAGAAATATAAAATATATCATCACGGCATATTACCCATTTCTGGGTGTGCCAGTCTGTTTTCACAGATATCGGTAATGATGATGACATATTTGTACCGTGCGGGCGCTTACCAGGCGTCACCTCACGGGCACTCATTGCTGGCGTGGAGAATTAAGATCTAGATATCTTAAATTTTTCGGTATTTCATGGAAAAAGATTCATACAACATATCTTTTATTAAAAATAAAGGAAATACTCAGAACTTTGTGGCCGTAAAGTATTAAAAATATATTACTCATTTCTGTTTACTTCGAACTCTCCAAATGTTTGAAATTATAAAAGAAATTACCTTTATTTACAAAATCTTTAAAGATACCGACGTAAATTTTACGGTATTTGATTCAAGAAGTGTCAGACTAAATATATTTTATTAAAGTTTATGAAAATATTTTTTGAAACTTTGTGAACATGAAATATTCAAAATGTCTGACAATTTTCTGATTGATACAATTGACTTAAATTTTACGGTACATATTTTTATTAATTGAGAAAATACTGAGATCTTTCTGGATGTGAAGTACCCAAAATATGTCTGACGCATTTTTTATTTCTTCAAGATTATTATTTAGTTTATTTCATATGTGCATTCATGAAAAATCCAAATTTGTTACCTTGGGGAGACGGCGTGAGCCGCCATCTTGAATCATAGATGTAAAAATGAGTTTTTGGCTATATACTTGAAAACAGTAGCCCGTATCAAAATTTTACAAGAATACAAAATTAAAGCTTATACAAAATGGTTTCTTTCATTTTTTTTTTTTACGTAGGATGAACTCTCAAAAAGTAAGGTTCCAAATTGGTTAACCAGAATAACAATTTATTAAAAATAAATACAAAATTTTTGAAAATCAATATGTTTATTTATTTGTGACAGATTATTTATCTAAATAGTACAATGTTACTCCGTGTCATGGCGCCAGTTGACGTACTGAATCTGTAATTTTCGCTTGACTATTTTAAGTGACATTTGAGACGGCCATAACAAGCGTAGCGCCATTCAATGAAGTTGGCCATGTTTGAAATGAAGTATAGCGTCATCTATGTATCTAACTGCTTATATTTATTATGAAATTGAGCAACAACATATCGAATATACGTCACAGTGTTCAAGGACGTTTCTAGATTTGTAAAATTTCAATTTGCTAACGAATGAAAACTTTCTCCTAATAATATTTTGTTGTTGCATTTTCCAACTATATGAAGATGTAAACCATGGAAAAAAGTTACCATTTTGGATAAATTCAATAACATCGGAATACCCCATTCTATTTAGAAAGTCATTAAAGGTATTGACTTAATTTTTTTTGTGTATTCAATTCAAGAATAATCAGACTACATATCTATTATTAAAAGTTAAGTAAATATGTAATATTCTTGCTTATTGAGGAGAAAAAATAATCGCCAGGCCAACTTGGAGGACTTTAATGTTACTACAGTCCGTCCAGCAACTCGAGAGTAGGGCTGTGCGATCTCAGAAATTTGAAATCGATTTTAAATAATAGATCAGAAAACCGATTCTAATAAAACATCGAAAGATCAATCTTTATTGATATGCATACGCACATCAAATCAAGAAACACAATTTTCAAATTAACATCTAACGCTCTTCAAATGCCAAATACTGCTAAAATTAAGAGATTTTTTTAATCGATCTTTGAATAAATCTATTAAAAAAAAAAAAACAATATTTGCGAATCTAAAAGATCAATCAAGATCATTCTCTCACGTGTCGCTGATTGGACTATACAGAGAATTTATTTTAAAATGCAACATTATAGTTCATCACTTCCATGGTTCCTCACTATTGTAAAAAAATGACAGCAATGTAATATTTGTCCATTTTAAAATGCAACATTATAAATAGTATTGCAGCACAGGAGATACCTCCAAAACACATAAAAAATGGTGTCAATTCTTATTACGACCGACTAGAATATTGCCTCAGAGTGATTGGGGGTATTTTTTAACATTTATTACATGAAAGTTATGAATTTTTGTAAGCTAAAGTTTGTTAAGATGTACAACATTCATGTTTTGATTATTTGTTAATCGTATGTAGGCTAATTTATTGGAAATTAGTTTTGATAATACAAAACTACAAATTTTGTATGTTACATTTTAAAATGGACAAATATTACATTGCTGTCATTTTTTGACAATAGTGAATAACCATGGAAGTGATTCGCCATATGTTGCATGTTAAAATAAATTCCCTGTATGTACTACAATAGACAGAGGAGACATCCACTGAGATCTCTAATGTTTGTTCCCTAAATTATATTACTATGGTGAAATCAGCAATGGGCATTGTAAAGATGTAATTTTCAGTGTAGTTCCTAAATTTGAAGGGCTCCGCGTTGGTGAGTTTAAAGTATTTTTGCCCGCGAAAGATTTATTTGCTCAAAATTGCTCATGTCAAGGAATTGTGGTGTGCATGTAAAAGAACCTTTACGGAGATATTCATTTAAGAATTGGACATTTAGGTTATGTGTGTTTTTTATTAGATTTTTTACTGTAAAAACGTGATACAAAACAAACAAGTATGGCTTTTATACACTAACTGTTGTTTTTATGTAAATTATGTGTGTAGATAGATTTTAATTACCGTCTTAGTGATACTTAAATATAGTTGCTGCAAAATACTGCTCCGTTTCTATTGAATTCTTTTATTTATTTTCGAATTGCGTGTAAAACAAATCATACAAATTAGTCAACTTAAGATGTAGACGCGATTCATGACGAGGACGCATCCATCTTGTGTATACCCGTTCAGTATCAATTTTCAAGTTTGTACAAAACCATATGGGTATAGTAAAATAATAATAGGATGGAATTTTGATGGAGCTTGTTCGGAATTTCTGAAGGGAACGTTAGAAAAAATGCAAGAAAAATCATTTTTGATTATAATATAAATAAATGTAATACTTTAAAATGTCTCATCTACACAGAAAGGCGGAGTTTATATTGAGTATTACTCTTTTTACAAAAAATTATGGTTACTAATACTAGCGATGTCAACATCAGTATAAGGCAAATTTCGCATAACAGAGAATAGAATAGTTTTCTTTCTGACTTATGTATAGTTTATATCAAGACCAGATGGCGTTTGAGACTGTTTTTACAAGTTAAATAAAGAATTTAAATTCGTGAAACCAAATATTATTAATGTGTATTACATATCGATATCGTGTGCGTACAACCAAAAGTTAACCTACAGAACAGTGGTGATATGGCAAAGTTAGTAAATCTTGTTATAGACAGGATATCCGGATTTAGATTTCGGAGGCCATCATTTTGACCTCGGAAACTATCAGAGATAGAACATCGGTTAAAATCTGGTGCACCTTTACGGGATCATCGTTTAGATGTGCTTTTGTTTTGCCAAAAATTCTCATAGGCTACCAGATAATGATGAAAAAATAGAAAAATGTACTTATTTTATTTTTCTTTCGATTGGTGTAATGGTTATTTTTTAAAATTTGTTTTACTCTTAATCCTAGCATTATTGTTACAAATATATCATAACGGCATATTACCCATTTCGGGGTGTAGCAGTCTGCTGTTATACAGATTTTCGGTAATAATGACATATTTTTACCGTGCGGGCCAAATATTTTTCCTAAAACTTCTTATTTTAGATCTAATTATTTCTGGTTGAACGTCCACGTTATTTTTGTCTGAAAAAGCGTACTCCACCTAAATATTAAACATTACAAAGATGGTTTTACCAAAATATACGAATTAAAGCAGATTGGCACACCCAAAAATGGGTAGTAAGCCATGAGGATATATCTATTGTAATTAAAATCAAGAACATGGTTAAATTTCAGTTATTACTGTCGATTTTAATGTTCAACTGATAACTGAGAGTTAGTTTTTTCGCTGTTGTGATCTTGGTTCTATTTCATCTTGTTAGAGGGCAGAATTTATTTCTCTATTATTTTATCGGAACCATGGTAACTAAAACTTTTTATTTTATCAAAAACCCAAACGCTACATTAAATTTATTAGATTTTTCGAGTACATTTCTTTTATCTAACCATTATAATTTTAACAAATCGCTTGATATAAAGTCAATCTACTACATCTTGAAACATACTATATGTTTCTGTAACGCAAATTCGTTCTTTGCGAAGGTATCTATTTATTTGACATGAACTCTAGAGAGAAAAAAAAATACTACTGTAAAATTGTATTCAGTTTATAAGAGGCATACACTCGGACGTGATGACTTGACCATTAGTAAATATGTGGGCTTGCATGATAATGTTCTTGATTCCGCCTTGGTTACAATAAACAGAGATTATTGTACGATTTAAATATTGTAACAGATGTAATATGAACAGGAATAATTCTTGTCGTGCTCTCCAGATAGGAGTTATGAAAACTAAGGTATATTTTATACTCTGTTTGAAATAACGAAAGAATTTTGATTCTTGTGATTCTATTAGTTGCTATGAGCTGTAGTCAAGTGCAATTTACACAAACACTGTTCAAATTGTAAATTCGGTTCGTTATTTGTAGTTGTATTGTCGTTTTCTAAGTTTTACCTAGCTATTTCCCTGTATGTATTCTCCTACGATTTTGTATAATTGGCGCTTCTTTTTAAACACCAAAAATGTTTTGGTGTAAAACAGACCCTTGAACCACGCCCCAATTAACTGTAAAAATTCTTTCGTTATTTCAAATAGAGTATAGGGGAAATTATATATTTTTTTAAACATATAATAAAAGTAGTTTTATTTTTATTAAATATTAAAAATTAACTTTATGAAAAAATATAACATATCTAAAACGCTTAACGACAAAATTTAGATCAAGGAAAAAGCTCCATCAATATTCTGTCTCATCATTTACTTGCCTTGTGTCCGGTTTTATAAACGACAAATAAATTTACTTCCAAAGTAAGTAAAATGTATTCATTTAAATACAGGCGAACTTTTCACAGTAATGTTGTAAATGTCCTAAAATGAACAAAATTGATTCGAATTTGTTGCTCTATAAAACCGGGGTTTATACAACTTATTCACATCCTTAAATTACTTTACTATTTGTTCCCAGTTTTATTTGGTACAAATTAGATTCCATAAAGTTCAGAATTTTAGTAAGTTTTGAACGATATATAGTAAATTTTAAACTTCCAAACAAATAACTGTAAGTACGTCCTTCTCAAGAATAATTTTATTAACTTTAAGATTGTATGAGGTTGTACATTGCGATTAGATGTAAAATTAAATAGTATTCGTATTTTCTTAACTTGAACTGGTTTAACTAATAATTAAGTAATTGAAGTCAACTCTTATTAAGTGAACGATAATTTATTTACTCCAAACAAACTATATATAAGATTCATTGGTAAATGAATTTACCTATATGTGAAATAAAAATGTGTATAAATTGCAATACGAATTTAGTTAAATTGTATGTAAATAAATAACCGTTTAAGACTAACTGAATTCGAATTTCAATAAATTTCTATTTCTTATAGAAACTCTTGTAGTAGATAAAAAAATTATCATCTTTTCTCAAAATTAGAAAAAAAATGATAGCTACTTCTAGCATTGGGTAATAAATGTCTGTGATGGTATCTTTATTTAGGAAATTTTCTCCGACAAAATTAATCTTAGGTCATATTTAAAATATGATTTTTAGTTTGGAGTAAAACTTACATCGCTCGCTAACATTTTAACCTATCAGAGATTATTAGCGATTTATTTTCTTATTGTTTTTCATACTTAGTTGTATAAATGAAGAAACAATCAGGTGAATTATATACATATTAGTGCAGCTGAATGTATAAAATAATCTATTTAAATATTTTCTTCTATACAGACATTTTTAACGTATTGTGCATATGTTTTGTAGATATTTTATTTGTATATAAATTTTTTGAATATTTTCTGCACTTGTAAATTATTAAGTTTCGAATTATTTTAGATAGGTCATTTGTGTTTTGTTTTATGAAAATTTGTACCAATTCAAAACACACCTGAATAGACATTTTAAAGCAAATTATAATTGGCATTATAACGGGTTAAATGATCCAACTTTAACAACATATGTATATAAATTCTTATTTCCCGACCAATACATGATTTTTTAATAAAGAATATCCCTTTATCCCAATTGTTGCTTAATTTTTATTTTATTTTTTCTTTGTTTTTAGTTATTTTTAAAAATTGTTTAATTTTGTAGTTTTATTTAATTTGCAACCCTTTTGTACGTGAAACAAACTTCAGAATTTTTTAATTGGATATCCTGAATTTTAAACTATGTAAAAACCACCTATAATAATAATTTCCATGTTATGTACTTTTTCAGAATAATAAACAACTCTAAAATGAAAACGAAACATTTTATTTTATAATACTCCATTCCATTTTATACACATATAGGAATTTAAAAGTAATTTATCGTAATGATCAGGTAAGTTTAATATTTCTTTAAAAAAAAAAACTGTTATAATTTTTTTATGAATGTGTTATTAGATATAAAAATTTTATTTCTATAAGTAGGTACGTGAAATATTTGCACTAGAGTAAATAAACCTTTTTTGGTAAGTGGTAAACAACTTTACTTGTAAGATGTAACGCAGAAAGTGGTACTTTAAAATTATGTTAAAATATTTAAAATTAGTGCAGAAATAACCTTACCAAAATTCAGTAACTGCTATTACTAACTATATTATTAATATTAAAAAAATCTGATGTGGCCAACACAAAACCTCCCGCTATTTAATTTTTACCTCCCCCGAGGTCTGCGCGGACTCCGCTACGACTCGGTCGCTAAGCGAGTTTCTGCCAGCCTCGCTCGATCCCGCTCTCCCCCACTACTTTAAATATCATAGAATTTTTATGCCAGACGGTGGATCGTGTAAGAACGAATATCACAATGAACAAAGAAAAACTCATGGAATGTGTACGAGAAAGGCGTCTATGTGTTCTTTTAACTATTTTATTATTTAATAATAATAATTTCTCATTCAATTCATTATCATCTGATTCAGATGATAAATTTTCCAATATAAGTAAACTTTCGCAGTCCATGACGCTACGCTCTATGGTACAAGCAACACTGCACGAGGATATATCCCTCCTAAGTGGAGTTACGAATCCCGCGCAGAGCCGATATGTTTAGCGAGATCTTTCTAAATCCATCCCATACCAACATCGCGCGCCGTGGAGTCTAGGCTTAAGGGAGGTATAGGGATCGTGTTAAAAATGACATATCGAGATTTTAGTAAATGACCACGTTTTTAGAATACAATTTTAACATTTTCACGATGATGTCTGTATGTGTGTGTGTGTGTGTGTATGTATGTATGTATGTATGTATGTATGTGTGTGTGTGTGTATGTGTAGGATTTTGTCTTCGCTCTAACTCAAATACTATCATTCAGAAAATTCTGAAACCTTCTATATATACCCTATTCTAATAGGAAAAGAAGCCATTAGATTTTGGTGTAAATCGGATAACCGGAAATGGCACTTTACCTGAAGCTTATAATGGTTTTTCTTCAAAAAATACCATTAAATGCCATTTTTTCGCATTTTGTCGTTATGAAAATTAAAGATGAGAAACAGGGGTCGTAGAACAACATTTATGAGTTTCAAGGGCGTAGGGTCAAGGGTTTAGAAATGCCTCATTTGACAGCTTTTTTTGATGCGCATCATTTTAAAAATTTCTAGAGCCCGTGTTTATTGTCCTTTTGGCACCAAACATACTGTCCTCGACCTGTACTATCCGAACACCATAATCAGAACAACGCGCTTTCACTTTAATTCGGGTGTAGAAATTAGAAAAGAAATCATAACTACTGTATTTATAAAAATTAAATTTTCATATTAAGTCTGTTGTACGCATCTTGGGCCGTAGATTCCAAAAATTACATTTTTAAGTTCGTATGTCTACCCATTTTTGGGTCAATTTTTAATACCCAAAACTGGGTGGAGATACAAAACTGAAACATCCATATTTAAAATCTACTGATTTAATTATGCATATAACCAAATTTTGGTTGTAAAAGCTGTCTCTATAAGGGCGCTATGATTTTTTGAAATTTTCACATATCATTCGTGAATTACGTAAGATCTAACCGTTACATCACAATTTGGACGCCGGATTCGTAATCCTCGGGGTCGAATTAAGGGGATGCCATGTCTAACTCAATTTTTTTTCCCCCAATCCCAAATTTTGCGTTCCCCTCGGATACCCTTTGAGAAATAGGGGTCGTAGAACAACATATTTAAGTTTCAAGGACGTAGGGCCAAGGGTTTAGAAATGGCATATTTGACAGCTTTTTTTCTTGCGCTATTGACAAAAAATATTGCTAAAAATCGTCATTTTTAAAAATTTGTAGAGCCCGTGTTTATTGCCCTTTTGTCACCAAATTTTGGAAACATACTGTCCTCGACCTGTACTACCGATAAACCATAGTTTGAACAACGCGCTTTCACCTTAATTTGGGTGTGGAACATAGAAAAAAAATCATAACTACTGTATTTATTAAAATTAAATTTTCATATTAAGTCTATTGTATGTATTTTGAGCCGTAGATTCCAAAAATTACATTTTTAAGTTCGTATGTCTACCCATTTTTGGGTCAATTTTTAATACCCAAAACTGGGTGGAGATACAAAACTGAAACATCCATATTTAAAATCTACTGATTTAATTATGTATATAACCAAATTTTGGTTGTAAAATCTGTCTCTATAAGGGCGCTATGATTTTTTGAAATTTTCACATATCATTCGTGAATTACGTAAGATCTAACCGTTACATCACAATTTGGACGCCGGATTCGTAATCCTCGGGGTCGAATTAAGGGGATGCCATGTCTAACTCAATTTTTTTTCCCCCAATCGAAACTAAAAACCATGGACTAAAGCCTTGGGGTTTTTTTGGCAAAAAAAACTTTTTGACTCCGATTTGCTTCAAATTTGGTATACGTATACTAGGGACAAAGGTCTAACGAATAGCGAAATCTGAGCCCATAGGGGTTGATATTAGGGGAGTTATTCAAGTCTATAGTGGGTTATTGTAAATAATGGGAAAACTATAGACTTTAGGGGAAAGTTTTATTAGGATTTTTTGTTACAAATTAAATTATAAACAACTTATATTTGACACATTTTTTTTCCGACTTTTCTTTTTCGAGATACATATAATGTATTTTTAGTATTATATAATAATGTAAATTATATGTGTATTATAAATTATATAATAAAAGGACAGAATATATCATAATTTAAATTCTTATTATACCTACCTACCCTTTTTGTATATCCCTTTAAATAATGAAATAAGAGCAATTACATAACAAAGGGTCTTATTTGACCTCAAATTCGTAATCAGCGGGTCCAAATTAGGCTAATAAAATTTATCCGACTTTTCTAGCCGTATTAATAATGGAGTTATCAAAGGTCACCCCCTAAGATCTGTTAAGGGTAAATATATCAAAAACTAAATAGTTTTAAGCAATTCTGTGCAGACCAATCGAAAGAGCGGCTTTAAATCTACCCGATACGCTATTTTCCAACCCTTGATTCCTTTAATCAGACAAACTAGGGCAAAATAACCCCCCAAAAACTTTAGGGGCTGATATCTCGGAAA
The DNA here is from genome assembly GCA_943142095.1 of Ophonus ardosiacus. Lineage (NCBI taxonomy): Eukaryota > Metazoa > Arthropoda > Insecta > Coleoptera > Carabidae > Ophonus > Ophonus ardosiacus. The sequence continues at coordinate 7,550,755 of OW964826.1, forward strand.
CGGCTAGGATTTCAGCGATTTCCTTGAAATTTTGCGTTCCCCTCGGATACCCTTTGAGAAATAGGGGTCGTAGAACAACATATTTAAGTTTCAAGGACGTAGGGCCAAGGGTTTAGAAATGGCATATTTGACAGCTTTTTTTCTTGCGCTATTGACAAAAAATATTGCTAAAAATCGTCATTTTTAAAAATTTGTAGAGCCCGTGTTTATTGCCCTTTTGTCACCAAATTTTGGAAACATACTGTCCTCGACCTGTACTACCGATAAACCATAGTTTGAACAACGCGCCTTCACCTTAATTTGGGTGTGGAACATAGAAAAAAAATCATAACTACTGTATTTATTAAAATTAAATTTTCATATTAAGTCTATTGTATCTATTTTGAGCCGTAGATTCCAAAAATTACATTTTTAAGTTCGTATGTCTACCCATTTTTGGGTCAATTTTTAATACCCAAAACTGGGTGGAGATACAAAACTGAAACATCCATATTTAAAATCTACTGATTTAATTATGTATATAACCAAATTTTGGTTGTAAAAGCTGTCTCTATAAGGGCGCTATGATTTTTTGAAATTTTCACATATCATTCGTGAATTACGTAAGATCTAACCGTTACATCACAATTTGGACGCCGGATTCGTAATCCTCGGGGTCGAATTAAGGGGATGCCATGTCTAACTCAATTTTTTTTCCCCCAATCGAAACTAAAAACCATGGACTAAAAAAAGCCTTGGGGTTTTTTTGGCAAAAAAAACTTTTTGACTCCGATTTGCTTCAAATTTGGTATCCGTATACTAGGGACAAAGGTCTAACGAATAGCGAAATCTGAGCCCATAGGGGTTGATATTAGGGGAGTTATTCAAGTCTAAAGTGGGTTATTGTAAATAATGGGAAAACTATAGACTTTAGGGGAAAGTTTTATTAGGATTTTTTGTTACAAATTAAATTATAAACAACTTATATTTGACACATTTTTTTTCCGACTTTTCTTTTTCGAGATACATATAATGTATTTTTAGTATTATATAATAATGTAAATTATATGTGTATTATAAATTATATAATAAAAGGACAGAATATATCATAATTTAAATTCTTATTATACCTACCTACCCTTTTTGTATATCCCTTTAAATAATGAAATAAGAGCAATTACATAACAAAGGGTCTTATTTGACCTCAAATTCGTAATCAGCGGGTCCAAATTAGGCTAATAAAATTTATCCGACTTTTCTAGCCGTATTAATAATGGAGTTATCAAAGGTCACCCCCTAAGATCTGTTAAGGGTAAATATATCAAAAACTAAATAGTTTTAAGCAATTCTGTGCAGACCAATCGAAAGAGCGGCTTTAAATCTACCCGATACGCTATTTTCCAACCCTTGATTCCTTTAATCAGACAAACTAGGGCAAAATAACCCCCCAAAAACTTTAGGGGCTGATATCTCGGAAACGGCTAGGATTTCAGCGATTTCCTTGAAATTTTGCGTTCCCCTCGGATACCCTTTGAGAAATAGGGGTCGTAGAACAACATATTTAAGTTTCAAGGACGTAGGGCCAAGGGTTTAGAAATGGCATATTTGACAGCTTTTTTTCTTGCGCTATTGACAAAAAATATTGCTAAAAATCGTCATTTTTAAAAATTTGTAGAGCCCGTGTTTATTGCCCTTTTGTCACCAAATTTTGGAAACATACTGTCCTCGACCTGTACTACCGATAAACCATAGTTTGAACAACGCGCCTTCACCTTAATTTGGGTGTGGAACATAGAAAAAAAATCATAACTACTGTATTTATTAAAATTAAATTTTCATATTAAGTCTATTGTATGTATTTTGAGCCGTAGATTCCAAAAATTACATTTTTAAGTTCGTATATCTACCCATTTTTGGGTCAATTTTTAATACCCAAAACTGGGTGGAGATACAAAACTGAAACATCCATATTTAAAATCTACTGATTTAATTATGTATATAACCAAATTTTGGTTGTAAAAGCTGTCTCTATAAGGGCGCTATGATTTTTTGAAATTTTCACATATCATTCGTGAATTACGTAAGATCTAACCGTTACATCACAATTTGGACGCCGGATTCGTAATCCTCGGGGTCGAATTAAGGGGATGCCATGTCTAACTCAATTTTTTTTCCCCCAATCGAAACTAAAAACCATGGACTAAAGCCTTGGGGTTTTTTTGGCAAAAAAAACTTTTTGACTCCGATTTGCTTCAAATTTGGTATACGTATACTAGGGACAAAGGTCTAACGAATAGCGAAATCTGAGCCCATAGGGGTTGATATTAGGGGAGTTATTCAAGTCTATAGTGGGTTATTGTAAATAATGGGAAAACTATAGACTTTAGGGGAAAGTTTTATTAGGATTTTTTGTTACAAATTAAATTATAAACAACTTATATTTGACACATTTTTTTTCCGACTTTTCTTTTTCGAGATACATATAATGTATTTTTAGTATTATATAATAATGTAAATTATATGTGTATTATAAATTATATAATAAAAGGACAGAATATATCATAATTTAAATTCTTATTATACCTACCTACCCTTTTTGTATATCCCTTTAAATAATGAAATAAGAGCAATTACATAACAAAGGGTCTTATTTGACCTCAAATTCGTAATCAGCGGGTCCAAATTAGGCTAATAAAATTTATCCGACTTTTCTAGCCGTATTAATAATGGAGTTATCAAAGGTCACCCCCTAAGATCTGTTAAGGGTAAATATATCAAAAACTAAATAGTTTTAAGCAATTCTGTGCAGACCAATCGAAAGAGCGGCTTTAAATCTACCCGATACGCTATTTTCCAACCCTTGATTCCTTTAATCAGACAAACTAGGGCAAAATAACCCCCCAAAAACTTTAGGGGCTGATATCTCGGAAACGGCTAGGATTTCAGCGATTTCCTTGAAATTTTGCGTTCCCCTCGGATACCCTTTGAGAAATAGGGGTCGTAGAACAACATATTTAAGTTTCAAGGACGTAGGGCCAAGGGTTTAGAAATGGCATATTTGACAGCTTTTTTTCTTGCGCTATTGACAAAAAATATTGCTAAAAATCGTCATTTTTAAAAATTTGTAGAGCCCGTGTTTATTGCCCTTTTGTCACCAAATTTTGGAAACATACTGTCCTCGACCTGTACTACCGATAAACCATAGTTTGAACAACGCGCCTTCACCTTAATTTGGGTGTGGAACATAGAAAAAAAATCATAACTACTGTATTTATTAAAATTAAATTTTCATATTAAGTCTATTGTATGTATTTTGAGCCGTAGATTCCAAAAATTACATTTTTAAGTTCGTATGTCTACCCATTTTTGGGTCAATTTTTAATACCCAAAACTGGGTGGAGATACAAAACTGAAACATCCATATTTAAAATCTACTGATTTAATTATGTATATAACCAAATTTTGGTTGTAAAATCTGTCTCTATAAGGGCGCTATGATTTTTTGAAATTTTCACATATCATTCGTGAATTACGTAAGATCTAACCGTTACATCACAATTTGGACGCCGGATTCGTAATCCTCGGGGTCGAATTAAGGGGATGCCATGTCTAACTCAATTTTTTTTCCCCCAATCGAAACTAAAAACCATGGACTAAGCCTTGGGGTTTTTTTGGCAAAAAAAACTTTTTGACTCCGATTTGCTTCAAATTTGGTATACGTATACTAGGGACAAAGGTCTAACGAATAGCGAAATCTGAGCCCATAGGGGTTGATATTAGGGGAGTTATTCAAGTCTATAGTGGGTTATTGTAAATAATGGGAAAACTATAGACTTTAGGGGAAAGTTTTATTAGGATTTTTTGTTACAAATTAAATTATAAACAACTTATATTTGACACATTTTTTTTCCGACTTTTCTTTTTCGAGATACATATAATGTATTTTTAGTATTATATAATAATGTAAATTATATGTGTATTATAAATTATATAATAAAAGGACAGAATATATCATAATTTAAATTCTTATTATACCTACCTACCCTTTTTGTATATCCCTTTAAATAATGAAATAAGAGCAATTACATAACAAAGGGTCTTATTTGACCTCAAATTCGTAATCAGCGGGTCCAAATTAGGCTAATAAAATTTATCCGACTTTTCTAGCCGTATTAATAATGGAGTTATCAAAGGTCACCCCCTAAGATCTGTTAAGGGTAAATATATCAAAAACTAAATAGTTTTAAGCAATTCTGTGCAGACCAATCGAAAGAGCGGCTTTAAATCTACCCGATACGCTATTTTCCAACCCTTGATTCCTTTAATCAGACAAACTAGGGCAAAATAACCCCCCAAAAACTTTAGGGGCTGATATCTCGGAAACGGCTAGGATTTCAGCGATTTCCTTGAAATTTTGCGTTCCCCTCGGATACCCTTTGAGAAATAGGGGTCGTAGAACAACATATTTAAGTTTCAAGGACGTAGGGCCAAGGGTTTAGAAATGGCATATTTGACAGCTTTTTTTCTTGCGCTATTGACAAAAAATATTGCTAAAAATCGTCATTTTTAAAAATTTGTAGAGCCCGTGTTTATTGCCCTTTTGTCACCAAATTTTGGAAACATACTGTCCTCGACCTGTACTACCGATAAACCATAGTTTGAACAACGCGCCTTCACCTTAATTTGGGTGTGGAACATAGAAAAAAAATCATAACTACTGTATTTATTAAAATTAAATTTTCATATTAAGTCTATTGTATGTATTTTGAGCCGTAGATTCCAAAAATTACATTTTTAAGTTCGTATGTCTACCCATTTTTGGGTCAATTTTTAATACCCAAAACTGGGTGGAGATACAAAACTGAAACATCCATATTTAAAATCTACTGATTTAATTATGTATATAACCAAATTTTGGTTGTAAAAGCTGTCTCTATAAGGGCGCTAAGATTTTTTGAAATTTTCACATATCATTCGTGAATTACGTAAGATCTAACCGTTACATCACAATTTGGACGCCGGATTCGTAATCCTCGGGGTCGAATTAAGGGGATGCCATGTCTAACTCAATTTTTTTTCCCCCAATCGAAACTAAAAACCATGGACTAAAAAAAGCCTTGGGGTTTTTTTGGCAAAAAAAACTTTTTGACTCCGATTTGCTTCAAATTTGGTATCCGTATACTAGGGACAAAGGTCTAACGAATAGCGAAATCTGAGCCCATAGGGGTTGATATTAGGGGAGTTATTCAAGTCTAAAGTGGGTTATTGTAAATAATGGGAAAACTATAGACTTTAGGGGAAAGTTTTATTAGGATTTTTTGTTACAAATTAAATTATAAACAACTTATATTTGACACATTTTTTTTCCGACTTTTCTTTTTCGAGATACATATAATGTATTTTTAGTATTATATAATAATGTAAATTATATGTGTATTATAAATTATATAATAAAAGGACAGAATATATCATAATTTAAATTCTTATTATACCTACCTACCCTTTTTGTATATCCCTTTAAATAATGAAATAAGAGCAATTACATAACAAAGGGTCTTATTTGACCTCAAATTCGTAATCAGCGGGTCCAAATTAGGCTAATAAAATTTATCCGACTTTTCTAGCCGTATTAATAATGGAGTTATCAAAGGTCACCCCCTAAGATCTGTTAAGGGTAAATATATCAAAAACTAAATAGTTTTAAGCAATTCTGTGCAGACCAATCGAAAGAGCGGCTTTAAATCTACCCGATACGCTATTTTCCAACCCTTGATTCCTTTAATCAGACAAACTAGGGCAAAATAACCCCCCAAAAAACTTTAGGGGCTGATATCTCGGAAACGGCTAGGATTTCAGCGATTTCCTTGAAATTTTGCGTTCCCCTCGGATACCCTTTGAGAAATAGGGGTCGTAGAACAACATATTTAAGTTTCAAGGACGTAGGGCCAAGGGTTTAGAAATGGCATATTTGACAGCTTTTTTTCTTGCGCTATTGACAAAAAATATTGCTAAAAATCGTCATTTTTAAAAATTTGTAGAGCCCGTGTTTATTGCCCTTTTGTCACCAAATTTTGGAAACATACTGTCCTCGACCTGTACTACCGATAAACCATAGTTTGAACAACGCGCCTTCACCTTAATTTGGGTGTGGAACATAGAAAAAAAATCATAACTACTGTATTTATTAAAATTAAATTTTCATATTAAGTCTATTGTATGTATTTTGAGCCGTAGATTCCAAAAATTACATTTTTAAGTTCGTATGTCTACCCATTTTTGGGTCAATTTTTAATACCCAAAACTGGGTGGAGATACAAAACTGAAACATCCATATTTAAAATCTACTGATTTAATTATGTATATAACCAAATTTTGGTTGTAAAAGCTGTCTCTATAAGGGCGCTATGATTTTTTGAAATTTTCACATATCATTCGTGAATTACGTAAGATCTAACCGTTACATCACAATTTGGACGCCGGATTCGTAATCCTCGGGGTCGAATTAAGGGGATGCCATGTCTAACTCAATTTTTTTTCCCCCAATCGAAACTAAAAACCATGGACTAAAGCCTTGGGGTTTTTTTGGCAAAAAAAACTTTTTGACTCCGATTTGCTTCAAATTTGGTATACGTATACTAGGGACAAAGGTCTAACGAATAGCGAAATCTGAGCCCATAGGGGTTGATATTAGGGGGAGTTATTCAAGTCTATAGTGGGTTATTGTAAATAATGGGAAAACTATAGACTTTAGGGGAAAGTTTTATTAGGATTTTTTGTTACAAATTAAATTATAAACAACTTATATTTGACACATTTTTTTCCGACTTTTCTTTTTCGAGATACATATAATGTATTTTTAGTATTATATAATAATGTAAATTATATGTGTATTATAAATTATATAATAAAAGGACAGAATATATCATAATTTAAATTCTTATTATACCTACCTACCCTTTTTGTATATCCCTTTAAATAATGAAATAAGAGCAATTACATAACAAAGGGTCTTATTTGACCTCAAATTCGTAATCAGCGGGTCCAAATTAGGCTAATAAAATTTATCCGACTTTTCTAGCCGTATTAATAATGGAGTTATCAAAGGTCACCCCCTAAGATCTGTTAAGGGTAAATATATCAAAAACTAAATAGTTTTAAGCAATTCTGTGCAGACCAATCGAAAGAGCGGCTTTAAATCTACCCGATACGCTATTTTCCAACCCTTGATTCCTTTAATCAGACAAACTAGGGCAAAATAACCCCCCAAAAACTTTAGGGGCTGATATCTCGGAAACGGCTAGGATTTCAGCGATTTCCTTGAAATTTTGCGTTCCCCTCGGATACCCTTTGAGAAATAGGGGTCGTAGAACAACATATTTAAGTTTCAAGGACGTAGGGCCAAGGGTTTAGAAATGGCATATTTGACAGCTTTTTTTCTTGCGCTATTGACAAAAAATATTGCTAAAAATCGTCATTTTTAAAAATTTGTAGAGCCCGTGTTTATTGCCCTTTTGTCACCAAATTTTGGAAACATACTGTCCTCGACCTGTACTACCGATAAACCATAGTTTGAACAACGCGCCTTCACCTTAATTTGGGTGTGGAACATAGAAAAAAAATCATAACTACTGTATTTATTAAAATTAAATTTTCATATTAAGTCTATTGTATGTATTTTGAGCCGTAGATTCCAAAAATTACATTTTTAAGTTCGTATGTCTACCCATTTTTGGGTCAATTTTTAATACCCAAAACTGGGTGGAGATACAAAACTGAAACATCCATATTTAAAATCTACTGATTTAATTATGTATATAACCAAATTTTGGTTGTAAAAGCTGTCTCTATAAGGGCGCTATGATTTTTTGAAATTTTCACATATCATTCGTGAATTACGTAAGATCTAACCGTTACATCACAATTTGGACGCCGGATTTGTAATCCTCGGGGTCGAATTAAGGGGATGCCATGTCTAACTCAATTTTTTTTCCCCCAATCGAAACTAAAAACCATGGACTAAAGCCTTGGGGTTTTTTTGGCAAAAAAAACTTTTTGACTCCGATTTGCTTCAAATTTGGTATACGTATACTAGGGACAAAGGTCTAACGAATAGCGAAATCTGAGCCCATAGGGGTTGATATTAGGGGAGTTATTCAAGTCTATAGTGGGTTATTGTAAATAATGGGAAAACTATAGACTTTAGGGGAAAGTTTTATTAGGATTTTTTGTTACAAATTAAATTATAAACAACTTATATTTGACACATTTTTTTTCCGACTTTTCTTTTTCGAGATACATATAATGTATTTTTAGTATTATATAATAATGTAAATTATATGTGTATTATAAATTATATAAGAAAAGGACAGAATATATCATAATTTAAATTCTTATTATACCTACCTACCCTTTTTTGTATATCCCTTTAAATAATGAAATAAGAGCAATTACATAACAAAGGGTCTTATTTGACCTCAAATTCGTAATCAGCGGGTCCAAATTAGGCTAATAAAATTTATCCGACTTTTCTAGCCGTATTAATAATGGAGTTATCAAAGGTCACCCCCTAAGATCTGTTAAGGGTAAATATATCAAAAACTAAATAGTTTTAAGCAATTCTGTGCAGACCAATCGAAAGAGCGGCTTTAAATCTACCCGATACGCTATTTTCCAACCCTTGATTCCTTTAATCAGACAAACTAGGGCAAAATAACCCCCCAAAAACTTTAGGGGCTGATATCTCGGAAACGGCTAGGATTTCAGCGATTTCCTTGAAATTTTGCGTTCCCCTCGGATACCCTTTGAGAAATAGGGGTCGTAGAACAACATATTTAAGTTTCAAGGACGTAGGGCCAAGGGTTTAGAAATGGCATATTTGACAGCTTTTTTTCTTGCGCTATTGACAAAAAATATTGCTAAAAATCGTCATTTTTAAAAATTTGTAGAGCCCGTGTTTATTGCCCTTTTGTCACCAAATTTTGGAAACATACTGTCCTCGACCTGTACTACCGATAAACCATAGTTTGAACAACGCGCCTTCACCTTAATTTGGGTGTGGAACATAGAAAAAAAATCATAACTACTGTATTTATTAAAATTAAATTTTCATATTAAGTCTATTGTATGTATTTTGAGCCGTAGATTCCAAAAATTACATTTTTAAGTTCGTATGTCTACCCATTTTTGGGTCAATTTTTAATACCCAAAACTGGGTGGAGATACAAAACTGAAACATCCATATTTAAAATCTACTGATTTAATTATGTATATAACCAAATTTTGGTTGTAAAAGCTGTCTCTATAAGGGCGCTATGATTTTTTGAAATTTTCACATATCATTCGTGAATTACGTAAGATCTAACCGTTACATCACAATTTGGACGCCGGATTCGTAATCCTCGGGGTCGAATTAAGGGGATGCCATGTCTAACTCAATTTTTTTTCCCCCAATCGAAACTAAAAACCATGGACTAAAGCCTTGGGGTTTTTTTGGCAAAAAAAACTTTTTGACTCCGATTTGCTTCAAATTTGGTATACGTATACTAGGGACAAAGGTCTAACGAATAGCGAAATCTGAGCCCATAGGGGTTGATATTAGGGGGAGTTATTCAAGTCTATAGTGGGTTATTGTAAATAATGGGAAAACTATAGACTTTAGGGGAAAGTTTTATTAGGATTTTTTGTTACAAATTAAATTATAAACAACTTATATTTGACACATTTTTTTCCGACTTTTCTTTTTCGAGATACATATAATGTATTTTTAGTATTATATAATAATGTAAATTATATGTGTATTATAAATTATATAATAAAAGGACAGAATATATCATAATTTAAATTCTTATTATACCTACCTACCCTTTTTGTATATCCCTTTAAATAATGAAATAAGAGCAATTACATAACAAAGGGTCTTATTTGACCTCAAATTCGTAATCAGCGGGTCCAAATTAGGCTAATAAAATTTATCCGACTTTTCTAGCCGTATTAATAATGGAGTTATCAAAGGTCACCCCCTAAGATCTGTTAAGGGTAAATATATCAAAAACTAAATAGTTTTAAGCAATTCTGTGCAGACCAATCGAAAGAGCGGCTTTAAATCTACCCGATACGCTATTTTCCAACCCTTGATTCCTTTTAATCAGACAAACTAGGGCAAAATAACCCCCCAAAAACTTTAGGGGCTGATATCTCGGAAACGGCTAGGATTTCAGCGATTTCCTTGAAATTTTGCGTTCCCCTCGGATACCCTTTGAGAAATAGGGGTCGTAGAACAACATATTTAAGTTTCAAGGACGTAGGGCCAAGGGTTTAGAAATGGCATATTTGACAGCTTTTTTTCTTGCGCTATTGACAAAAAATATTGCTAAAAATCGTCATTTTTAAAAATTTGTAGAGCCCGTGTTTATTGCCCTTTTGTCACCAAATTTGGAAACATACTGTCCTCGACCTGTACTACCGATAAACCATAGTTTGAACAACGCGCCTTCACCTTAATTTGGTGTGTGGAACATAGAAAAAAAAATCATAACTACTGTATTTATTAAAATTAAATTTTCATATTAAGTCTATTGTATGTATTTTGAGCCGTAGATTCCAAAAATTACATTTTTAAGTTCGTATGTCTACCCATTTTTGGGTCAATTTTTAATACCCAAAACTGGGTGGAGATACAAAACTGAAACATCCATATTTAAAATCTACTGATTTAATTATGTATATAACCAAATTTTGGTTGTAAAAGCTGTCTCTATAAGGGCGCTATGATTTTTTGAAATTTTCACATATCATTCGTGAATTACGTAAGATCTAACCGTTACATCACAATTTGGACGCCGGATTTGTAATCCTCGGGGTCGAATTAAGGGGATGCCATGTCTAACTCAATTTTTTTTCCCCCAATCGAAACTAAAAACCATGGACTAAAGCCTTGGGGTTTTTTTGGCAAAAAAAACTTTTTGACTCCGATTTGCTTCAAATTTGGTATACGTTATACTAGGGACAAAGGTCTAACGAATAGCGAAATCTGAGCCCATAGGGGTTGATATTAGGGGAGTTATTCAAGTCTATAGTGGGTTATTGTAAATAATGGGAAAACTATAGACTTTAGGGGAAAGTTTTATTAGGATTTTTTGTTACAAATTAAATTATAAACAACTTATATTTGACACATTTTTTTTCCGACTTTTCTTTTTCGAGATACATATAATGTATTTTTAGTATTATATAATAATGTAAATTATATGTGTATTATAAATTATATAATAAAAGGACAGAATATATCATAATTTAAATTCTTATTATACCTACCTACCCTTTTTGTATATCCCTTTAAATAATGAAATAAGAGCAATTACATAACAAAGGGTCTTATTTGACCTCAAATTCGTAATCAGCGGGTCTAAATTAGGCTAATAAAATTTATCCGACTTTTCTAGCCGTATTAATAATGGAGTTATCAAAGGTCACCCCCTAAGATCTGTTAAGGGTAAATATATCAAAAACTAAATAGTTTTAAGCAATTCTGTGCAGACCAATCGAAAGAGCGGCTTTAAATCTACCCGATACGCTATTTTCCAACCCTTGATTCCTTTAATCAGACAAACTAGGGCAAAATAACCCCCCAAAAACTTTAGGGGCTGATATCTCGGAAACGGCTAGGATTTCAGCGATTTCCTTGAAATTTTGCGTTCCCCTCGGATACCCTTTGAGAAATAGGGGTCGTAGAACAACATATTTAAGTTTCAAGGACGTAGGGCCAAGGGTTTAGAAATGGCATATTTGACAGCTTTTTTTCTTGCGCTATTGACAAAAAATATTGCTAAAAATCGTCATTTTTAAAAATTTGTAGAGCCCGTGTTTATTGCCCTTTTGTCACCAAATTTTGGAAACATACTGTCCTCGACCTGTACTACCGATAAACCATAGTTTGAACAACGCGCCTTCACCTTAATTTGGGTGTGGAACATAGAAAAAAAATCATAACTACTGTATTTATTAAAATTAAATTTTCATATTAAGTCTATTGTATGTATTTTGAGCCGTAGATTCCAAAAATTACATTTTTAAGTTCGTATGTCTACCCATTTTTGGGTCAATTTTTAATACCCAAAACTGGGTGGAGATACAAAACTGAAACATCCATATTTAAAATCTACTGATTTAATTATGTATATAACCAAATTTTGGTTGTAAAAGCTGTCTCTATAAGGGCGCTATGATTTTTTGAAATTTTCACATATCATTCGTGAATTACGTAAGATCTAACCGTTACATCACAATTTGGACGCCGGATTCGTAATCCTCGGGGTCGAATTAAGGGGATGCCATGTCTAACTCAATTTTTTTTCCCCCAATCGAAACTAAAAACCATGGACTAAAAAAAGCCTTGGGGTTTTTTTGGCAAAAAAAACTTTTTGACTCCGATTTGCTTCAAATTTGGTATCCGTATACTAGGGACAAAGGTCTAACGAATAGCGAAATCTGAGCCCATAGGGGTTGATATTAGGGGAGTTATTCAAGTCTAAAGTGGGTTATTGTAAATAATGGGAAAACTATAGACTTTAGGGGAAAGTTTTATTAGGATTTTTTGTTACAAATTAAATTATAAACAACTTATATTTGACACATTTTTTTTCCGACTTTTCTTTTTCGAGATACATATAATGTATTTTTAGTATTATATAATAATGTAAATTATATGTGTATTATAAATTATATAATAAAAGGACAGAATATATCATAATTTAAATTCTTATTATACCTACCTACCCTTTTTGTATATCCCTTTAAATAATGAAATAAGAGCAATTACATAACAAAGGGTCTTATTTGACCTCAAATTCGTAATCAGCGGGTCCAAATTAGGCTAATAAAATTTATCCGACTTTTCTAGCCGTATTAATAATGGAGTTATCAAAGGTCACCCCCTAAGATCTGTTAAGGGTAAATATATCAAAAACTAAATAGTTTTAAGCAATTCTGTGCAGACCAATCGAAAGAGCGGCTTTAAATCTACCCGATACGCTATTTTCCAACCCTTGATTCCTTTAATCAGACAAACTAGGGCAAAATAACCCCCCAAAAACTTTAGGGGCTGATATCTCGGAAACGGCTAGGATTTCAGCGATTTCCTTGAAATTTTGCGTTCCCCTCGGATACCCTTTGAGAAATAGGGGTCGTAGAACAACATATTTAAGTTTCAAGGACGTAGGGCCAAGGGTTTAGAAATGGCATATTTGACAGCTTTTTTTCTTGCGCTATTGACAAAAAATATTGCTAAAAATCGTCATTTTTAAAAATTTGTAGAGCCCGTGTTTATTGCCCTTTTGTCACCAAATTTTGGAAACATACTGTCCTCGACCTGTACTACCGATAAACCATAGTTTGAACAACGCGCCTTCACCTTAATTTGGGTGTGGAACATAGAAAAAAAATCATAACTACTGTATTTATTAAAATTAAATTTTCATATTAAGTCTATTGTATGTATTTTGAGCCGTAGATTCCAAAAATTACATTTTTAAGTTCGTATATCTACCCATTTTTGGGTCAATTTTTAATACCCAAAACTGGGTGGAGATACAAAACTGAAACATCCATATTTAAAATCTACTGATTTAATTATGTATATAACCAAATTTTGGTTGTAAAAGCTGTCTCTATAAGGGCGCTATGATTTTTTGAAATTTTCACATATCATTCGTGAATTACGTAAGATCTAACCGTTACATCACAATTTGGACGCCGGATTCGTAATCCTCGGGGTCGAATTAAGGGGATGCCATGTCTAACTCAATTTTTTTTCCCCCAATCGAAACTAAAAACCATGGACTAAAGCCTTGGGGTTTTTTTGGCAAAAAAAACTTTTTGACTCCGATTTGCTTCAAATTTGGTATACGTATACTAGGGACAAAGGTCTAACGAATAGCGAAATCTGAGCCCATAGGGGTTGATATTAGGGGAGTTATTCAAGTCTATAGTGGGTTATTGTAAATAATGGGAAAACTATAGACTTTAGGGGAAAGTTTTATTAGGATTTTTTGTTACAAATTAAATTATAAACAACTTATATTTGACACATTTTTTTTCCGACTTTTCTTTTTCGAGATACATATAATGTATTTTTAGTATTATATAATAATGTAAATTATATGTGTATTATAAATTATATAATAAAAGGACAGAATATATCATAATTTAAATTCTTATTATACCTACCTACCCTTTTTGTATATCCCTTTAAATAATGAAATAAGAGCAATTACATAACAAAGGGTCTTATTTGACCTCAAATTCGTAATCAGCGGGTCCAAATTAGGCTAATAAAATTTATCCGACTTTTCTAGCCGTATTAATAATGGAGTTATCAAAGGTCACCCCCTAAGATCTGTTAAGGGTAAATATATCAAAAACTAAATAGTTTTAAGCAATTCTGTGCAGACCAATCGAAAGAGCGGCTTTAAATCTACCCGATACGCTATTTTCCAACCCTTGATTCCTTTAATCAGACAAACTAGGGCAAAATAACCCCCCAAAAACTTTAGGGGCTGATATCTCGGAAACTGCTAGGATTTCAGCGATTTCCTTGAAATTTTGCGTTCCCCTCGGATACCCTTTGAGAAATAGGGGTCGTAGAATAACATATTTAAGTTTCAAGGACGTAGGGCCAAGGGTTTAGAAATGGCATATTTGACAGCTTTTTTTCTTGCGCTATTGACAAAAAATATTGCTAAAAATCGTCATTTTTAAAAATTTGTAGAGCCCGTGTTTATTGCCCTTTTGTCACCAAATTTTGGAAACATACTGTCCTCGACCTGTACTACCGATAAACCATAGTTTGAACAACGCGCCTTCACCTTAATTTGGGTGTGGAACATAGAAAAAAAATCATAACTACTGTATTTATTAAAATTAAATTTTCATATTAAGTCTATTGTATGTATTTTGAGCCGTAGATTCCAAAAATTACATTTTTAAGTTCGTATGTCTACCCATTTTTGGGTCAATTTTTAATACCCAAAACTGGGTGGAGATACAAAACTGAAACATCCATATTTAAAATCTACTGATTTAATTATGTATATAACCAAATTTTGGTTGTAAAAGCTCTCTCTATAAGGGCGCTATGATTTTTTGAAATTTTCACATATCATTCGTGAATTACGTAAGATCTAACCGTTACATCACAATTTGGACGCCGGATTCGTAATCCTCGGGGTCGAATTAAGGGGATGCCATGTCTAACTCAATTTTTTTTCCCCCAATCGAAACTAAAAACCATGGACTAAAGCCTTGGGGTTTTTTTTGGCAAAAAAAACTTTTTGACTCCGATTTGCTTCAAATTTGGTATACGTATACTAGGGACAAAGGTCTAACGAATAGCGAAATCTGAGCCCATAGGGGTTGATATTAGGGGAGTTATTCAAGTCTATAGTGGGTTATTGTAAATAATGGGAAAACTATAGACTTTAGGGGAAAGTTTTATTAGGATTTTTTGTTACAAATTAAATTATAAACAACTTATATTTGACACATTTTTTTCCGACTTTTCTTTTTCGAGATACATATAATGTATTTTTAGTATTATATAATAATGTAAATTATATGTGTATTATAAATTATATAATAAAAGGACAGAATATATCATAATTTAAATTCTTATTATACCTACCTACCCTTTTTGTATATCCCTTTAAATAATGAAATAAGAGCAATTACATAACAAAGGGTCTTATTTGACCTCAAATTCGTAATCAGCGGGTCCAAATTAGGCTAATAAAATTTATCCGACTTTTCTAGCCGTATTAATAATGGAGTTATCAAAGGTCACCCCCTAAGATCTGTTAAGGGTAAATATATCAAAAACTAAATAGTTTTAAGCAATTCTGTGCAGACCAATCGAAAGAGCGGCTTTAAATCTACCCGATACGCTATTTTCCAACCCTTGATTCCTTTAATCAGACAAACTAGGGCAAAATAACCCCCCAAAAACTTTAGGGGCTGATATCTCGGAAACGGCTAGGATTTCAGCGATTTCCTTGAAATTTTGCGTTCCCCTCGGATACCCTTTGAGAAATAGGGGTCGTAGAACAACATATTTAAGTTTCAAGGACGTAGGGCCAAGGGTTTAGAAATGGCATATTTGACAGCTTTTTTTCTTGCGCTATTGACAAAAAATATTGCTAAAAATCGTCATTTTTAAAAATTTGTAGAGCCCGTGTTTATTGCCCTTTTGTCACCAAATTTTGGAAACATACTGTCCTCGACCTGTACTACCGATAAACCATAGTTTGAACAACGCGCCTTCACCTTAATTTGGGTGTGGAACATAGAAAAAAAATCATAACTACTGTATTTATTAAAATTAAATTTTCATATTAAGTCTATTGTATGTATTTTGAGCCGTAGATTCCAAAAATTACATTTTTAAGTTCGTATGTCTACCCATTTTTGGGTCAATTTTTAATACCCAAAACTGGGTGGAGATACAAAACTGAAACATCCATATTTAAAATCTACTGATTTAATTATGTATATAACCAAATTTTGGTTGTAAAAGCTGTCTCTATAAGGGCGCTATGATTTTTTGAAATTTTCACATATCATTCGTGAATTACGTAAGATCTAACCGTTACATCACAATTTGGACGCCGGATTTGTAATCCTCGGGGTCGAATTAAGGGGATGCCATGTCTAACTCAATTTTTTTTCCCCCAATCGAAACTAAAAACCATGGACTAAAGCCTTGGGGTTTTTTTGGCAAAAAAAACTTTTTGACTCCGATTTGCTTCAAATTTGGTATACGTATACTAGGGACAAAGGTCTAACGAATAGCGAAATCTGAGCCCATAGGGGTTGATATTAGGGGAGTTATTCAAGTCTATAGTGGGTTATTGTAAATAATGGGAAAACTATAGACTTTAGGGGAAAGTTTTATTAGGATTTTTTGTTACAAATTAAATTATAAACAACTTATATTTGACACATTTTTTTTCCGACTTTTCTTTTTCGAGATACATATAATGTATTTTTAGTATTATATAATAATGTAAATTATATGTGTATTATAAATTATATAATAAAAGGACAGAATATATCATAATTTAAATTCTTATTATACCTACCTACCCTTTTTGTATATCCCTTTAAATAATGAAATAAGAGCAATTACATAACAAAGGGTCTTATTTGACCTCAAATTCGTAATCAGCGGGTCCAAATTAGGCTAATAAAATTTATCCGACTTTTCTAGCCGTATTAATAATGGAGTTATCAAAGGTCACCCCCTAAGATCTGTTAAGGGTAAATATATCAAAAACTAAATAGTTTTAAGCAATTCTGTGCAGACCAATCGAAAGAGCGGCTTTAAATCTACCCGATACGCTATTTTCCAACCCTTGATTCCTTTAATCAGACAAACTAGGGCAAAATAACCCCCCAAAAAACTTTAGGGGCTGATATCTCGGAAACGGCTAGGATTTCAGCGATTTCCTTGAAATTTTGCGTTCCCCTCGGATACCCTTTGAGAAATAGGGGTCGTAGAACAACATATTTAAGTTTCAAGGACGTAGGGCCAAGGGTTTAGAAATGGCATATTTGACAGCTTTTTTTCTTGCGCTATTGACAAAAAATATTGCTAAAAATCGTCATTTTTAAAAATTTGTAGAGCCCGTGTTTATTGCCCTTTTGTCACCAAATTTTGGAAACATACTGTCCTCGACCTGTACTACCGATAAACCATAGTTTGAACAACGCGCCTTCACCTTAATTTGGGTGTGGAACATAGAAAAAAAATCATAACTACTGTATTTATTAAAATTAAATTTTCATATTAAGTCTATTGTATGTATTTTGAGCCGTAGATTCCAAAAATTACATTTTTAAGTTCGTATGTCTACCCATTTTTGGGTCAATTTTTAATACCCAAAACTGGGTGGAGATACAAAACTGAAACATCCATATTTAAAATCTACTGATTTAATTATGTATATAACCAAATTTTGGTTGTAAAATCTGTCTCTATAAGGGCGCTATGATTTTTTGAAATTTTCACATATCATTCGTGAATTACGTAAGATCTAACCGTTACATCACAATTTGGACGCCGGATTCGTAATCCTCGGGGTCGAATTAAGGGGATGCCATGTCTAACTCAATTTTTTTTCCCCCAATCGAAACTAAAAACCATGGACTAAAGCCTTGGGGTTTTTTTGGCAAAAAAAACTTTTTGACTCCGATTTGCTTCAAATTTGGTATACGTATACTAGGGACAAAGGTCTAACGAATAGCGAAATCTGAGCCCATAGGGGTTGATATTAGGGGAGTTATTCAAGTCTAAAGTGGGTTATTGTAAATAATGGGAAAACTATAGACTTTAGGGGAAAGTTTTATTAGGATTTTTTGTTACAAATTAAATTATAAACAACTTATATTTGACACATTTTTTTCCGACTTTTCTTTTTCGAGATACATATAATGTATTTTTAGTATTATATAATAATGTAAATTATATGTGTATTATAAATTATATAATAAAAGGACAGAATATATCATAATTTAAATTCTTATTATACCTACCTACCCTTTTTGTATATCCCTTTAAATAATGAAATAAGAGCAATTACATAACAAAGGGTCTTATTTGACCTCAAATTCGTAATCAGCGGGTCCAAATTAGGCTAATAAAATTTATCCGACTTTTCTAGCCGTATTAATAATGGAGTTATCAAAGGTCACCCCCTAAGATCTGTTAAGGGTAAATATATCAAAAACTAAATAGTTTTAAGCAATTCTGTGCAGACCAATCGAAAGAGCGGCTTTAAATCTACCCGATACGCTATTTTCCAACCCTTGATTCCTTTAATCAGACAAACTAGGGCAAAATAACCCCCCAAAAACTTTAGGGGCTGATATCTCGGAAACGGCTAGGATTTCAGCGATTTCCTTGAAATTTTGCGTTCCCCTCGGATACCCTTTGAGAAATAGGGGTCGTAGAACAACATATTTAAGTTTCAAGGACGTAGGGCCAAGGGTTTAGAAATGGCATATTTGACAGCTTTTTTTCTTGCGCTATTGACAAAAAATATTGCTAAAAATCGTCATTTTTAAAAATTTGTAGAGCCCGTGTTTATTGCCCTTTTGTCACCAAATTTTGGAAACATACTGTCCTCGACCTGTACTACCGATAAACCATAGTTTGAACAACGCGCCTTCACCTTAATTTGGGTGTGGAACATAGAAAAAAAATCATAACTACTGTATTTATTAAAATTAAATTTTCATATTAAGTCTATTGTATGTATTTTGAGCCGTAGATTCCAAAAATTACATTTTTAAGTTCGTATGTCTACCCATTTTTGGGTCAATTTTTAATACCCAAAACTGGGTGGAGATACAAAACTGAAACATCCATATTTAAAATCTACTGATTTAATTATGTATATAACCAAATTTTGGTTGTAAAAGCTGTCTCTATAAGGGCGCTATGATTTTTTGAAATTTTCACATATCATTCGTGAATTACGTAAGATCTAACCGTTACATCACAATTTGGACGCCGGATTTGTAATCCTCGGGGTCGAATTAAGGGGATGCCATGTCTAACTCAATTTTTTTTCCCCCAATCGAAACTAAAAACCATGGACTAAAGCCTTGGGGTTTTTTTGGCAAAAAAAACTTTTTGACTCCGATTTGCTTCAAATTTGGTATACGTATACTAGGGACAAAGGTCTAACGAATAGCGAAATCTGAGCCCATAGGGGTTGATATTAGGGGAGTTATTCAAGTCTATAGTGGGTTATTGTAAATAATGGGAAAACTATAGACTTTAGGGGAAAGTTTTATTAGGATTTTTTGTTACAAATTAAATTATAAACAACTTATATTTGACACATTTTTTTTCCGACTTTTCTTTTTCGAGATACATATAATGTATTTTTAGTATTATATAATAATGTAAATTATATGTGTATTATAAATTATATAATAAAAGGACAGAATATATCATAATTTAAATTCTTATTATACCTACCTACCCTTTTTGTATATCCCTTTAAATAATGAAATAAGAGCAATTACATAACAAAGGGTCTTATTTGACCTCAAATTCGTAATCAGCGGGTCCAAATTAGGCTAATAAAATTTATCCGACTTTTCTAGCCGTATTAATAATGGAGTTATCAAAGGTCACCCCCTAAGATCTGTTAAGGGTAAATATATCAAAAACTAAATAGTTTTAAGCAATTCTGTGCAGACCAATCGAAAGAGCGGCTTTAAATCTACCCGATACGCTATTTTCCAACCCTTGATTCCTTTAATCAGACAAACTAGGGCAAAATAACCCCCCAAAAACTTTAGGGGCTGATATCTCGGAAACGGCTAGGATTTCAGCGATTTCCTTGAAATTTTGCGTTCCCCTCGGATACCCTTTGAGAAATAGGGGTCGTAGAACAACATATTTAAGTTTCAAGGACGTAGGGCCAAGGGTTTAGAAATGGCATATTTGACAGCTTTTTTTCTTGCGCTATTGACAAAAAATATTGCTAAAAATCGTCATTTTTAAAAATTTGTAGAGCCCGTGTTTATTGCCCTTTTGTCACCAAATTTTGGAAACATACTGTCCTCGACCTGTACTACCGATAAACCATAGTTTGAACAACGCGCCTTCACCTTAATTTGGGTGTGGAACATAGAAAAAAAATCATAACTACTGTATTTATTAAAATTAAATTTTCATATTAAGTCTATTGTATGTATTTTGAGCCGTAGATTCCAAAAATTACATTTTTAAGTTCGTATGTCTACCCATTTTTGGGTCAATTTTTAATACCCAAAACTGGGTGGAGATACAAAACTGAAACATCCATATTTAAAATCTACTGATTTAATTATGTATATAACCAAATTTTGGTTGTAAAATCTGTCTCTATAAGGGCGCTATGATTTTTTGAAATTTTCACATATCATTCGTGAATTACGTAAGATCTAACCGTTACATCACAATTTGGACGCCGGATTCGTAATCCTCGGGGTCGAATTAAGGGGATGCCATGTCTAACTCAATTTTTTTTCCCCCAATCGAAACTAAAAACCATGGACTAAAGCCTTGGGGTTTTTTTGGCAAAAAAAACTTTTTGACTCCGATTTGCTTCAAATTTGGTATACGTATACTAGGGACAAAGGTCTAACGAATAGCGAAATCTGAGCCCATAGGGGTTGATATTAGGGGAGTTATTCAAGTCTATAGTGGGTTATTGTAAATAATGGGAAAACTATAGACTTTAGGGGAAAGTTTTATTAGGATTTTTTGTTACAAATTAAATTATAAACAACTTATATTTGACACATTTTTTTCCGACTTTTCTTTTTCGAGATACATATAATGTATTTTTAGTATTATATAATAATGTAAATTATATGTGTATTATAAATTATATAATAAAAGGACAGAATATATCATAATTTAAATTCTTATTATACCTACCTACCCTTTTTGTATATCCCTTTAAATAATGAAATAAGAGCAATTACATAACAAAGGGTCTTATTTGACCTCAAATTCGTAATCAGCGGGTCCAAATTAGGCTAATAAAATTTATCCGACTTTTCTAGCCGTATTAATAATGGAGTTATCAAAGGTCACCCCCTAAGATCTGTTAAGGGTAAATATATCAAAAACTAAATAGTTTTAAGCAATTCTGTGCAGACCAATCGAAAGAGCGGCTTTAAATCTACCCGATACGCTATTTTCCAACCCTTGATTCCTTTAATCAGACAAACTAGGGCAAAATAACCCCCCAAAAACTTTAGGGGCTGATATCTCGGAAACGGCTAGGATTTCAGCGATTTCCTTGAAATTTTGCGTTCCCCTCGGATACCCTTTGAGAAATAGGGGTCGTAGAACAACATATTTAAGTTTCAAGGACGTAGGGCCAAGGGTTTAGAAATGGCATATTTGACAGCTTTTTTTCTTGCGCTATTGACAAAAAATATTGCTAAAAATCGTCATTTTTAAAAATTTGTAGAGCCCGTGTTTATTGCCCTTTTGTCACCAAATTTTGGAAACATACTGTCCTCGACCTGTACTACCGATAAACCATAGTTTGAACAACGCGCCTTCACCTTAATTTGGGTGTGGAACATAGAAAAAAAATCATAACTACTGTATTTATTAAAATTAAATTTTCATATTAAGTCTATTGTATGTATTTTGAGCCGTAGATTCCAAAAATTACATTTTTAAGTTCGTATGTCTACCCATTTTTGGGTCAATTTTTAATACCCAAAACTGGGTGGAGATACAAAACTGAAACATCCATATTTAAAATCTACTGATTTAATTATGTATATAACCAAATTTTGGTTGTAAAAGCTGTCTCTATAAGGGCGCTATGATTTTTTGAAATTTTCACATATCATTCGTGAATTACGTAAGATCTAACCGTTACATCACAATTTGGACGCCGGATTTGTAATCCTCGGGGTCGAATTAAGGGGATGCCATGTCTAACTCAATTTTTTTTCCCCCAATCGAAACTAAAAACCATGGACTAAAGCCTTGGGGTTTTTTTGGCAAAAAAAACTTTTTGACTCCGATTTGCTTCAAATTTGGTATACGTATACTAGGGACAAAGGTCTAACGAATAGCGAAATCTGAGCCCATAGGGGTTGATATTAGGGGAGTTATTCAAGTCTATAGTGGGTTATTGTAAATAATGGGAAAACTATAGACTTTAGGGGAAAGTTTTATTAGGATTTTTTGTTACAAATTAAATTATAAACAACTTATATTTGACACATTTTTTTTCCGACTTTTCTTTTTCGAGATACATATAATGTATTTTTAGTATTATATAATAATGTAAATTATATGTGTATTATAAATTATATAATAAAAGGACAGAATATATCATAATTTAAATTCTTATTATACCTACCTACCCTTTTTGTATATCCCTTTAAATAATGAAATAAGAGCAATTACATAACAAAGGGTCTTATTTGACCTCAAATTCGTAATCAGCGGGTCCAAATTAGGCTAATAAAATTTATCCGACTTTTCTAGCCGTATTAATAATGGAGTTATCAAAGGTCACCCCCTAAGATCTGTTAAGGGTAAATATATCAAAAACTAAATAGTTTTAAGCAATTCTGTGCAGACCAATCGAAAGAGCGGCTTTAAATCTACCCGATACGCTATTTTCCAACCCTTGATTCCTTTAATCAGACAAACTAGGGCAAAATAACCCCCCAAAAACTTTAGGGGCTGATATCTCGGAAACGGCTAGGATTTCAGCGATTTCCTTGAAATTTTGCGTTCCCCTCGGATACCCTTTGAGAAATAGGGGTCGTAGAACAACATATTTAAGTTTCAAGGACGTAGGGCCAAGGGTTTAGAAATGGCATATTTGACAGCTTTTTTTCTTGCGCTATTGACAAAAAATATTGCTAAAAATCGTCATTTTTAAAAATTTGTAGAGCCCGTGTTTATTGCCCTTTTGTCACCAAATTTTGGAAACATACTGTCCTCGACCTGTACTACCGATAAACCATAGTTTGAACAACGCGCCTTCACCTTAATTTGGGTGTGGAACATAGAAAAAAAATCATAACTACTGTATTTATTAAAATTAAATTTTCATATTAAGTCTATTGTATGTATTTTGAGCCGTAGATTCCAAAAATTACATTTTTAAGTTCGTATGTCTACCCATTTTTGGGTCAATTTTTAATACCCAAAACTGGGTGGAGATACAAAACTGAAACATCCATATTTAAAATCTACTGATTTAATTATGTATATAACCAAATTTTGGTTGTAAAAGCTGTCTCTATAAGGGCGCTATGATTTTTTGAAATTTTCACATATCATTCGTGAATTACGTAAGATCTAACCGTTACATCACAATTTGGACGCCGGATTCGTAATCCTCGGGGTCGAATTAAGGGGATGCCATGTCTAACTCAATTTTTTTTCCCCCAATCGAAACTAAAAACCATGGACTAAAAAAAGCCTTGGGGTTTTTTTGGCAAAAAAAACTTTTTGACTCCGATTTGCTTCAAATTTGGTATCCGTATACTAGGGACAAAGGTCTAACGAATAGCGAAATCTGAGCCCATAGGGGTTGATATTAGGGGAGTTATTCAAGTCTAAAGTGGGTTATTGTAAATAATGGGAAAACTATAGACTTTAGGGGAAAGTTTTATTAGGATTTTTTGTTACAAATTAAATTATAAACAACTTATATTTGACACATTTTTTTTCCGACTTTTCTTTTTCGAGATACATATAATGTATTTTTAGTATTATATAATAATGTAAATTATATGTGTATTATAAATTATATAATAAAAGGACAGAATATATCATAATTTAAATTCTTATTATACCTACCTACCCTTTTTGTATATCCCTTTAAATAATGAAATAAGAGCAATTACATAACAAAGGGTCTTATTTGACCTCAAATTCGTAATCAGCGGGTCCAAATTAGGCTAATAAAATTTATCCGACTTTTCTAGCCGTATTAATAATGGAGTTATCAAAGGTCACCCCCTAAGATCTGTTAAGGGTAAATATATCAAAAACTAAATAGTTTTAAGCAATTCTGTGCAGACCAATCGAAAGAGCGGCTTTAAATCTACCCGATACGCTATTTTCCAACCCTTGATTCCTTTAATCAGACAAACTAGGGCAAAATAACCCCCCAAAAACTTTAGGGGCTGATATCTCGGAAACTGCTAGGATTTCAGCGATTTCCTTGAAATTTTGCGTTCCCCTCGGATACCCTTTGAGAAATAGGGGTCGTAGAATAACATATTTAAGTTTCAAGGACGTAGGGCCAAGGGTTTAGAAATGGCATATTTGACAGCTTTTTTTCTTGCGCTATTGACAAAAAATATTGCTAAAAATCGTCATTTTTAAAAATTTGTAGAGCCCGTGTTTATTGCCCTTTTGTCACCAAATTTTGGAAACATACTGTCCTCGACCTGTACTACCGATAAACCATAGTTTGAACAACGCGCCTTCACCTTAATTTGGGTGTGGAACATAGAAAAAAAATCATAACTACTGTATTTATTAAAATTAAATTTTCATATTAAGTCTATTGTATGTATTTTGAGCCGTAGATTCCAAAAATTACATTTTTAAGTTCGTATGTCTACCCATTTTTGGGTCAATTTTTAATACCCAAAACTGGGTGGAGATACAAAACTGAAACATCCATATTTAAAATCTACTGATTTAATTATGTATATAACCAAATTTTGGTTGTAAAAGCTGTCTCTATAAGGGCGCTATGATTTTTTGAAATTTTCACATATCATTCGTGAATTACGTAAGATCTAACCGTTACATCACAATTTGGACGCCGGATTCGTAATCCTCGGGGTCGAATTAAGGGGATGCCATGTCTAACTCAATTTTTTTTCCCCCAATCGAAACTAAAAACCATGGACTAAAGCCTTGGGGTTTTTTTTGGCAAAAAAAACTTTTTGACTCCGATTTGCTTCAAATTTGGTATACGTATACTAGGGACAAAGGTCTAACGAATAGCGAAATCTGAGCCCATAGGGGTTGATATTAGGGGAGTTATTCAAGTCTATAGTGGGTTATTGTAAATAATGGGAAAACTATAGACTTTAGGGGAAAGTTTTATTAGGATTTTTTGTTACAAATTAAATTATAAACAACTTATATTTGACACATTTTTTTTCCGACTTTTCTTTTTCGAGATACATATAATGTATTTTTAGTATTATATAATAATGTAAATTATATGTGTATTATAAATTATATAATAAAAGGACAGAATATATCATAATTTAAATTCTTATTATACCTACCTACCCTTTTTGTATATCCCTTTAAATAATGAAATAAGAGCAATTACATAACAAAGGGTCTTATTTGACCTCAAATTCGTAATCAGCGGGTCCAAATTAGGCTAATAAAATTTATCCGACTTTTCTAGCCGTATTAATAATGGAGTTATCAAAGGTCACCCCCTAAGATCTGTTAAGGGTAAATATATCAAAAACTAAATAGTTTTAAGCAATTCTGTGCAGACCAATCGAAAGAGCGGCTTTAAATCTACCCGATACGCTATTTTCCAACCCTTGATTCCTTTAATCAGACAAACTAGGGCAAAATAACCCCCCAAAAACTTTAGGGGCTGATATCTCGGAAACGGCTAGGATTTCAGCGATTTCCTTGAAATTTTGTGTTCCCCTCGGATACCCTTTGAGAAATAGGGGTCGTAGAACAACATATTTAAGTTTCAAGGACGTAGGGCCAAGGGTTTAGAAATGGCATATTTGACAGCTTTTTTTCTTGCGCTATTGACAAAAAATATTGCTAAAAATCGTCATTTTTAAAAATTTGTAGAGCCCGTGTTTATTGCCCTTTTGTCACCAAATTTTGGAAACATACTGTCCTCGACCTGTACTACCGATAAACCATAGTTTGAACAACGCGCCTTCACCTTAATTTGGGTGTGGAACATAGAAAAAAAATCATAACTACTGTATTTATTAAAATTAAATTTTCATATTAAGTCTATTGTATGTATTTTGAGCCGTAGATTCCAAAAATTACATTTTTAAGTTCGTATGTCTACCCATTTTTGGGTCAATTTTTAATACCCAAAACTGGGTGGAGATACAAAACTGAAACATCCATATTTAAAATCTACTGATTTAATTATGTATATAACCAAATTTTGGTTGTAAAAGCTGTCTCTATAAGGGCGCTATGATTTTTTGAAATTTTCACATATCATTCGTGAATTACGTAAGATCTAACCGTTACATCACAATTTGGACGCCGGATTCGTAATCCTCGGGGTCGAATTAAGGGGATGCCATGTCTAACTCAATTTTTTTTCCCCCAATCGAAACTAAAAACCATGGACTAAAGCCTTGGGGTTTTTTTGGCAAAAAAAACTTTTTGACTCCGATTTGCTTCAAATTTGGTATACGTATACTAGGGACAAAGGTCTAACGAATAGCGAAATCTGAGCCCATAGGGGTTGATATTAGGGGAGTTATTCAAGTCTAAAGTGGGTTATTGTAAATAATGGGAAAACTATAGACTTTAGGGGAAAGTTTTATTAGGATTTTTTGTTACAAATTAAATTATAAACAACTTATATTTGACACATTTTTTTTCCGACTTTTCTTTTTCGAGATACATATAATGTATTTTTAGTATTATATAATAATGTAAATTATATGTGTATTATAAATTATATAATAAAAGGACAGAATATATCATAATTTAAATTCTTATTATACCTACCTACCCTTTTTGTATATCCCTTTAAATAATGAAATAAGAGCAATTACATAACAAAGGGTCTTATTTGACCTCAAATTCGTAATCAGCGGGTCCAAATTAGGCTAATAAAATTTATCCGACTTTTCTAGCCGTATTAATAATGGAGTTATCAAAGGTCACCCCCTAAGATCTGTTAAGGGTAAATATATCAAAAACTAAATAGTTTTAAGCAATTCTGTGCAGACCAATCGAAAGAGCGGCTTTAAATCTACCCGATACGCTATTTTCCAACCCTTGATTCCTTTAATCAGACAAACTAGGGCAAAATAACCCCCCAAAAACTTTAGGGGCTGATATCTCGGAAACGGCTAGGATTTCAGCGATTTCCTTGAAATTTTGTGTTCCCCTCGGATACCCTTTGAGAAATAGGGGTCGTAGAACAACATATTTAAGTTTCAAGGACGTAGGGCCAAGGGTTTAGAAATGGCATATTTGACAGCTTTTTTTCTTGCGCTATTGACAAAAAATATTGCTAAAAATCGTCATTTTTAAAAATTTGTAGAGCCCGTGTTTATTGCCCTTTTGTCACCAAATTTTGGAAACATACTGTCCTCGACCTGTACTACCGATAAACCATAGTTTGAACAACGCGCCTTCACCTTAATTTGGGTGTGGAACATAGAAAAAAAATCATAACTACTGTATTTATTAAAATTAAATTTTCATATTAAGTCTATTGTATGTATTTTGAGCCGTAGATTCCAAAAATTACATTTTTAAGTTCGTATGTCTACCCATTTTTGGGTCAATTTTTAATACCCAAAACTGGGTGGAGATACAAAACTGAAACATCCATATTTAAAATCTACTGATTTAATTATGTATATAACCAAATTTTGGTTGTAAAAGCTGTCTCTATAAGGGCGCTATGATTTTTTGAAATTTTCACATATCATTCGTGAATTACGTAAGATCTAACCGTTACATCACAATTTGGACGCCGGATTCGTAATCCTCGGGGTCGAATTAAGGGGATGCCATGTCTAACTCAATTTTTTTTCCCCCAATCGAAACTAAAAACCATGGACTAAATAAAGCCTTGGGGTTTTTTTGGCAAAAAAAACTTTTTGACTCCGATTTGCTTCAAATTTGGTATACGTATACTAGGGACAAAGGTCTAACGAATAGCGAAATCTGAGCCCATAGGGGTTGATATTAGGGGAGTTATTCAAGTCTAAAGTGGGTTATTGTAAATAATGGGAAAACTATAGACTTTAGGGGAAAGTTTTACTAGGATTTTTTGTTACAAATTAAATTATAAACAACTTATATTTGACACATTTTTTTTCCGACTTTTCTTTTTCGAGATACATATAATGTATTTTTAGTATTATATAATAATGTAAATTATATGTGTATTATAAATTATATAATAAAAGGACAGAATATATCATAATTTAAATTCTTATTATACCTACCTACCCTTTTTGTATATCCCTTTAAATAATGAAATAAGAGCAATTACATAACAAAGGGTCTTATTTGACCTCAAATTCGTAATCAGCGGGTCCAAATTAGGCTAATAAAATTTATCCGACTTTTCTAGCCGTATTAATAATGGAGTTATCAAAGGTCACCCCCTAAGATCTGTTAAGGGTAAATATATCAAAAACTAAATAGTTTTAAGCAATTCTGTGCAGACCAATCGAAAGAGCGGCTTTAAATCTACCCGATACGCTATTTTCCAACCCTTGATTCCTTTAATCAGACAAACTAGGGCAAAATAACCCCCCAAAAACTTTAGGGGCTGATATCTCGGAAACGGCTAGGATTTCAGCGATTTCCTTGAAATTTTGCGTTCCCCTCGGATACCCTTTGAGAAATAGGGGTCGTAGAACAACATATTTAAGTTTCAAGGACGTAGGGCCAAGGGTTTAGAAATGGCATATTTGACAGCTTTTTTTCTTGCGCTATTGACAAAAAATATTGCTAAAAATCGTCATTTTTAAAAATTTGTAGAGCCCGTGTTTATTGCCCTTTTGTCACCAAATTTTGGAAACATACTGTCCTCGACCTGTACTACCGATAAACCATAGTTTGAACAACGCGCCTTCACCTTAATTTGGGTGTGGAACATAGAAAAAAAATCATAACTACTGTATTTATTAAAATTAAATTTTCATATTAAGTCTATTGTATGTATTTTGAGCCGTAGATTCCAAAAATTACATTTTTAAGTTCGTATGTCTACCCATTTTTGGGTCAATTTTTAATACCCAAAACTGGGTGGAGATACAAAACTGAAACATCCATATTTAAAATCTACTGATTTAATTATGTATATAACCAAATTTTGGTTGTAAAATCTGTCTCTATAAGGGCGCTATGATTTTTTGAAATTTTCACATATCATTCGTGAATTACGTAAGATCTAACCGTTACATCACAATTTGGACGCCGGATTCGTAATCCTCGGGGTCGAATTAAGGGGATGCCATGTCTAACTCAATTTTTTTTCCCCCAATCGAAACTAAAAGCCTTGGGGTTTTTTTGGCAAAAAAAACTTTTTGACTCCGATTTGCTTCAAATTATCCGTATTATCAGTATCCGTATACTAGGGACAAAGGTCTAGTGAATAGCAAAATCTGAGCCCATAGGGATTGATATTAGGGGAGTTATTCAAGTTTAAAGTGGGTTATTGGAAATAATGGGAAAACTATAGACTTTAGAGGAAAATTTTATTAGGATTTTTTGTTGCAAATTAAATTCTAAACAACTTATAATTGACACATTTTCTTTTCCGACTTTTCTTTTTCGAGATAACTGTACTTAATTGTTGTTAGTAAACTATAATATTGTAACGTCAATTAACTGTGTTTTTCTTTATGATTACAGGTTCAACAAAGGGCCATGGACCATTTCAGTACATCCCAGGATACATCTACAGGAACTATAAATAAAATGTATTATATTAATGTATTTATAGTAATATAATCATGTTTATTATGTGTGTATTACAAATTATATAATAATAAAAGGACAGAATACTATCAAAATATAAGTTAATCTTTTAAATTCCTATTATATCCTTTTTTGTTTAAACGTTTAAATAACCAGCTTAACCTTTTTTTGAATGACTCTTACATAACAAAGGGCCTTAGGTGAAATTTGACTTCAAATTCGTAATCAGCGAGTTCAAATTAGTCTAATAAAATTTATTCGACTTCTCTAGCCCTATTAATAATAGAGTTGTCAAAGGTCATCCCCCAAAATCTGAAAAGGGTAAATATAACAAAAACTAAAGAGTTTTAAGCATTTCTGTACAGGCCAATTTGAAGAGCGGCTTTATATCTACCTAATACGCTATTTTCCAGCCCTTGATTCTTTTAAACAAACTAGTGAAAAATAATCCCCCAAAAACTTTAAGGGCTGATATCTCGGAAACGGCTAGGATTTCAGGGATTTCCTTGAAATTTTGCGTTCCACTTGGAAACACGGGACCTAGAACAACATATGTGAGTCTCAAGAATAAAAATATCGTTAAAAAATCTGGTGTGGCCAACACAAAACCTCCCGCTATTTAACTTTTATTAATTAAAAACTATTGCTTTATTTACTATTTTCTTTTTAAAATGTCAATATTATTAATTTGAAGTAATTCGTTTTTTGACAGTGACATTTACTGTCAGTTACATTCATTTGAAATATGAACTGAGTAACAAAGGAATTGTGTTTATCTTAGGCTTCGGGACTAATAAAAAAAATTATTTTTAAATTTATCTGTAAAATATATAGAAAAAGTATTAATGTATTCCTGTAGAAAATTCAATAATCTTCAATTTTCATACGACATAAAATGCGAAAAAATGGCATTTAATGGTATTTTTTGAAGAAAATAAGAAAAACCATTATGAGCTTCAGAAAAAGTGCCATTTCCGGTTATCCGATTTACACCAAAATCTAATGGCTTCTTTTCATATTAGAATAGAAGACAAAATCCCTACACATACACATTCAGACATCATCGTGAAATTGTTAAAATTGGATTCTAGGGACCTTAAAACTTGGTAATTTACTAAAATCTCGATATGTGATTTTTAGCACGATCCCTATACCTCCCTTACCAAGGATAGCGGAAGGTAAAAATCTGTTGTGGCTAGCACAAGACCTCTCGCCATTTCCATTTTATGTTATATAACTATTGTATTGCACTTCGTTATCGAACCGTCGTTTTATAACAAATTTTTGTGTATTTAACATGTCTTTTTTACTTCCCAGGAATGTCAGATTGAGGTATCCATAGTTAAACTGGTCTTAAGTCTTATAGTTTTTGAGGAATCGTACTTCCACACACACACACATAGACATCATCGTAAAAATGTTAAAATCGGATTATAGGGACCTTAAATCGTATTATAAAAATTCAAAGGATTTCAAAGGATTGAAGGTAGGTATCCAAAATTAATGAATAATAAAGGAAATATTGAATTATTTAAATATTATTTGCACATATGTATTTATAAAGCAAATTTTATGCTCAAGAATACAGTGATTTATAGATAATTAAAATATAATTACCTATATGAAAAATATGTTTGTTTATTAATAATTACACCCACAACAATGGCATAAGAATTTTATATCTAAGCTGGTATGTGTTACTGAACACTTCATCTAGTTTCTTACAGTTCTTATTGTCGACAAATGTTTATTGTTACAGCAAATTAAAATATTCAGCCCTAAATTTACTAAATCTTGTTCGAAGATTAACAAAACATCTATTCTAAAACTTACTAAGTACAATGAAGAATGTAAAATTAAAAAATTTGTAGATTAAAGTGAACAATAGCACAAATACAATACATTTATGAAAACTTAAATTTTAAGCTTTGGTTTTATATTTAAAGTAAGTACTATAATACAATAGCTCACAAAAATTATTATAGATATTTTTTCAAATAATTTTGAATATATAGTTACATACTAAAGGCCTTAAGTACTCTGTAATAGATAAATTTTATATAGTGTACTCTTAGATGCGAATAGTAAACATAAAGTTATAAAATACTACCTACTTAGAACAATAAGTACAATAAAAATAAAATACAGAGAACAATTAATACGTATTTCATACGTGACAACTTTTACATATATATTTGACAATTCATTCAAATTTAAAACACATCATTTAACAATTACGAGATGTTTCATTTTAAATTTGAACGAGAAATGATTATAATTATCGAAAATGTGAAATCAAATCATTATAAATTTTAAGAGCGCTTTTTGTTTATCCTACATGTTTATCAGTCTTTCAAAATGGTAGATAAAGAGTTTGTGCTGTAAAATTAAGTTACTGACAGTATTGACGGCGTTTATTATTTACACAATTAATTGCTGTTTAATTCTATGTGATGCTTTTCTATTTGAATCAGTCTCAAAAAGAGCTTAGAGTAATAATTGATTTCAGAAGTTTTGAGACTGGTTCAATAAGCACTGAAAATGAGACATATTTCTTACATACAGTCACACAAAAATGGACATTAAATACGACATTAGCAAAAGCCGAATTTTAAAGTTAAATATGTGAAGCTGTACAACAACTGTGGTATATAGGATATAAAGTTTACTTTGGCACATTTAGGGGCAAAATAAAGCTTTAATGATTATTAAAATGGAAAAATATTTCATTTTTGGTATGAACAAAATAGTGAAACAATTATTAAAGTCATGGAGTAAAATGGCACTACACTAAACTAACAGTTATTAATCGTACAAGAATAATTACAAAAATACTATAACCTCCAGATTATATTCTACGCTGATTCTTCATTTTCAGTTACTCTTAAAGTGTGCATTACACGATGAAGTTTTTCTTTTCAAATGGCTTGAAAAGTTTTCCCTCTCACACAAATACGTGAGTGCAAGAGAAACAAATGAATAGACTTTAACGAAAAACTTTTAAAATAAAACTGTAACATGTGCTACTTTTTCTTAAAAGTCCTTATAAGTTTTGACTGTCAAGTAACTGTCAAAAGTCATTTGTGTTTATATTTTTGATGTATATTATAAGTGATTGATATTAAATTTGAAAAATGGCAAAATGGGAAGTAATTGAAATCTTAATGGTTATATACGAAAAATTCAAGTGATGTAAAGTCAATGTCAATTTTATGTAGGTTTAACTTTTGACACTTTAATATTTTAATTCGCGGAAAACTTAATCGTGTAAATATACTGGGAGTCAATAGAAATGAAAAACTTGATGGTGTAATGCACGCTTTAAACTTTTTGAAAAGTTAATTTCAAATATATATTCAGTTTAAATAAAACATATTTGCACTGTATTGCGACAAAATGGTTTGACTCCGAAAGCGTGACGTCAAAATTGACCGGGAATTACAAAACCTGAAAGTAGGCTTCCGGTTTCTTGACTGCATCTTGAAAGAGTTTATTGTGAACGAACCGAACTAGCGCTAAATTTAAATAGCTGTCATTTGTCTTATTTGAAAACTAGAAAATGTAATGATGTGATTTTGTTACATATTCCTGTTTTATGTATTTAAAGTAAATTTTAATAAATTCCAAGAAATAATATTATTGTGGCTCTTGTCATTCTTCAGCGAGAACGAAAAGATTTTCCTCTGATTCTATAGTTATAGACCTAGCTATTGTTTAAAGGATTGGTATTCTGCACCTGATCACTTATTCTGTCCGATTTTGAACTTTTGCAAATTACAGTGGCACAAGAAATAAGAATAAGTGATTCGTTTAGAAAACACATACTAACGTAATGATGCATTGGAATCAAACCATGTTCATTTGATCTGTGATGTCCATTTTCCATGAAATGGTTTATGAGGCAGATCTTAATATTATAAAAGGAAAAGTGCATACATTATCTTTCTTAATTTTCGTTGGCTGTTACGAACTCTAACTACAGTTACTAATTTTGTTTATTTTATTTTTGCATCCCCTACATACCCTATAAATTTGTAACACGTATTCATTAACACTCTTTATATTATTTATACGTATGTGACAAATATATTTTATTGTATGATAATCTACTTTTCAAATTTTGCATACCTACTTCTTTTATTTTCCATGTTCAATATTTGTCATATGCATTATTCATTTTATTAATTGATTATATTGCAAAATATTGTTATAAAATTAGCTTTATAAGAAACAGTTTTTAATTATAAAATAATAAAAAAGTTGTATTTACACTTTACAGATTACAACTTTGATGACAGCTATTTAAATTTGGCGCAAGTACGGTTCGTTCACAACAAACACTTTCAAGATGAAGTTAAGAAACCGGAAGCCTACTTTCAGGTTTTGTAATTCCCGGTCGATTTTGACGTCATCAGTTTCGCAGTCAATATCGTTGTCTAATAAAATAAATGGATTTTATTATAAAAATTCCAAATGTCAGAGGAAACAATGTAGAAGCTCAATACGAAATTCTATATTTCGCATAAAAAAAAAAAAAAACTAAGCAAGTAACCTCCTGTAGAATACGGTTATGTAGTCGACAAAACCGAAATTTACCTGCTTGTCATGTAATGATCAATAAACTGAAGTTACCATGTAACTATAAGTAATTTTTTGAAACCGTCCAGTCTAAAATATAATCTAGTGGTCAGTGTTTTTGCAAGAAAGAAACAATTAAGTTAACATGAAAACTAAAATTTCTGACAAAAAGTACTCTTTTCTTACATTTTTACACAAATAATAAATAGTCACAACACAAAAATATCTACAACAACTAACAATAAAGTTGCTGTCGAAAGCTGGCTTATGAATATCGCAAATCTGCAATGGATGAAGAAGAGAATGTAAATAGATAATGTAATACTGAGAGGGAGGGTCGGGGTTTATACGGCAGAATTTTTACCGATAATTTCCCCCGTTCTTGCTTGGACTCTGTTGCCATCATATTCTACCGAACAGCTTTTCTTCAGGTTGTCGGTTACTACGGGAGTTCTTCCGTCAGATTTTAGGGGCTCTTTTTCTTCCCTGTAATCATAATTTTATAGTTTGTGAAAAAATTAACAGAGATATACCGGGAGTTTATTTTATCAGTAAACATAGGGTATATCATTGCCATAGTTACGGTATGAATGTTTGACAGCAATGTATTGAAGCGTTTATTTTATGAGTAAACATAGGCGTTTAACATGGGAAACAGTTTTTGGTAAATACAAAGATCTGGCAATAAATCAAGCCATGCTATTTAACATGACAATAGTACATTACATCTTGTACATTATTTAATATTAATTACTTTAATAATATTGCAAAAATTGCAATAAATTACAAAAATTGTCATATAAATAATTGTTTCAATTTTTTATTATGCAATATGAAAAGATTTCTAAATGTCTCCGTGGCACAGTGGTCATAACACTAGCATCTGAAATTTTTGGTTGGGGTTCGATTCCCCATTGGGGTAATTATTTTATTTTTTTACATAAAAATTGTTGAACTTTTAAAAATCAGTTTATATTTCCATATTACAATCATTTGAAAATAATAATAACATTGTAATAAATAAAGAGAAAATGATTGAGAATAATTGATTACAATAATCAAAATATTGATGTAATAACAATGCATTGTATTTTATTTGATAAATACAGTAAAGACATAATATTTGCACAAATTTATTATATTTCAGTTATTTTTATTAATATCAAAGGAAATACAATGCATTGTTATTGCATTAATATTTTGATTATTGTAATCAATTATTCTCAATTATTTTCTCTTTATTTATTACAAAGTTATTATTATTTTTAAATGATTGTAATATGGAAATATAAACTGATTTTTAAAAGTTCAACAATTTTTATGTAAAAAAAAAAAAAAAATAATTCCAATGGGGAATCGAACCCCAACCAAAAATTTTAAACGCTAGTGTTATGACCACTGCGCCACGGAGACATTTGGAAATTATTTCATATTGCATGATAAAAAACTGAAACAATTATTTATTTGACAATTTTTGTAATTTATTGCAATTTTTGCAATATTATTAAAGTAATTAATATTAAATAATGTACAAGATGTAATGTACTATTATCATGTTCAGTAGCATGGCATGATTTTTTGCCGAACACTTTGTATTTACAAAAAACTGGTTCCCATGTTGAACGCCTATGTTTACTCATAAAATAAACGCTTCAATACATTGCTGTCAAACATTCATACCGTAACTATGGCAATGATATACCCTATGTTTACTGATAAAATAAACTCCCGGTATAATACGTGCTGCAATGCATTCTAATTCAAAGTATTGTACGCGTGTCTCATTTTCGATGTTTTTTTTTAAAGGTACCTATCTAATAGAGCAATATCGTTTGCACATGCCATGGCCAACTTTTCGAGAAAAGTGTAATAGTCATTACAGCATGGAGGTATGAAAGTATGAAACAAATATGGAGGGAGCGTAAAGCGATACTATGGGCGAGGGGAGTGAAGCCTAGTGGGGACGGACGCATACATGTCTTGGTCCCGAGCTAGAGTGGGGACCTCGCGGTATTTTTGAAGTACGAAATTCGAAAAACGTGTAATTGAAACAATATCATTACTTTTATTTAAAAAAAAGGGATTGACTGATAATTATATTTCTTATGAAAATAAATTTAAAACTATTTGGAAATATTAAATAGTAAAAAGTTACTTCAAATATATACTAGACATTAAATTACAGTAATAAATAATTACTAATCTTTTATTCACTACAATTTGTAAAAATTAAGCTACATAAAATATGTTGCATCTAAATAAAATGGAAAAGGTATAAGAGTACTTTAAAAAATAAACAATTGATTAAACAATGTCATTTTGTTCATTCAAATTCTAATATTTTGGGATTTATCAATATTTGATTTTGTAAAAAAATGCAACCTAACTTTAAAATAATTATGACATATAGATTTAATTAAATGAACTATGTGATTTTCCAGGGGCCCATGTTCAGAACAATTTTCATGCAAAGTAAAATAAATGTCTGTATTTATAATTTTTTTTAAAACATTTAAAGACATGAAATATAGCATTTTTGTATGATATATTTTCCTATCGTCTTCTTGGCGCAATGTAATATCACATTTTGTGTACACGTTAATAACATCCTTATTATCTTATTATAGAGTTTTTTGTAAACACCTTTTTAATAAAGAAGTAACAATAATAAAAATAGTCCACGATATATTACTTCGTACAACACACCAGAAAATTAAATCTCAACAAAACTTTGTACTGTACACGACACAAAATGACAGATGGTCCCGACTGGTAGTGGGAAGCAGTTGGCTTCATTTGAGTTCGCATAAGCTACCTCCATATTTGTTTCATACCTCCATGCATTACAGGTATTTTCGATCTTCTTTTGTTTTTGAGCTACAGGCAGAAATTCGTTTTTCACAATAGGGCTATATAATGGCGAGAAAAATTAATTTGAATCGCCAATTCATTACACTTTTTTAAAAATAAAATGAGACACTTGCACTAAACAAATAATTTTTTATACTAGCGTTTTATAACAACTTTTTGATTGTCATTTTCGTTGCTAAATGAAATACTTTTAAGCACTAGTGCTTAAAAGTAACATTTTTAAACAATGCTTAAAAACGACAGTTTAATACGTAAAAGTGACAGTTTAATGCGTAAAATGTTACTTTTAAGCACTAGTGCTTAAAAGTATTTCATTTAGCAACGAATAGATGAACCAGACGTCTGTCTACTTTTTAATTTTGAATACAAAATGTTGATATTTGAGAATAAATGATCTGTTTTACAACGCTATTATAAAAAATCTTGTATGTAAGTAATACATTGCGAAATGAGTGTATTAGGCACTTGACATATTGTATCACTCGCTTACACTCGTGCGTATAAATTTCACACTATCATTTCGCAACTTATTACGTAAATAGCTATTAATTAACTATACATATCAGTTTTCATAAAATAAATGAAAATAAATTTAAATATATTTAACAGATAATTATATATATAATCAAAG
This sequence comes from Ophonus ardosiacus, assembly GCA_943142095.1. Taxonomy (NCBI): domain Eukaryota; kingdom Metazoa; phylum Arthropoda; class Insecta; order Coleoptera; family Carabidae; genus Ophonus; species Ophonus ardosiacus. The sequence continues at coordinate 7,589,058 of OW964826.1, forward strand.
ACTCATACCCCTTTACGGGTGTCGAGTATGTTTTGTATTTTGTATTTATTACTTGGCTTTTGTAAATTCGAGCCAACATACAAAAGATGTTTAATTATCTACAGAAGTTTTGAAATAAACAAATGAAGCATTTAAATTCAAAGTGATTTAAATACCATTTTTATGTTTTAAAGTCAATTAACAAATAGTATTTTTATTTTTCCCGAAATTCCTATTCATTTTGTTAAAATAAATACTAATTAAATAATTACGACACAATCCTTCGACATATAAGTAATATATTTTTGCACTTGTATTTTTGCCTATTTATTTTCAAGTAAAAAAAATAAGAATAATACTTTTGGTATTTAGATTCTTTTGAATTTAAACCCTTTAATTACATATATGTCTAACAACAATTCATGCTAATTTGTGAGTTACACATAAAATGAGTTTTCAGGATTTCAAGAAACAGAAAAGGAAACAATATTTTCATGCACCAATCATGCTGCCACGCACTAGAATATTTACAAATAAAGGAAACAAAGATATGTAAAGAAAGATAGATGATACACTGTACAAGTACAACGGACAACCGAGTGTAGTTCTAGTTTCTTACACTGGAGTGCTGACCAACTTGACGGGCAGCGGCACGGCTAGGGTGTTCGGGTGTGCAGAGGCCGCCTTGTAGCTGCAATAAGGGAGGGGGAAGCGCCAACCATATAGACTAAAATAACCATCAACCAAATCTAATCTAGTATGTGATGTGGTTAGTGATTGGACAGTGACAGTGAGGTTTAGTACAAAAAGAAGTACAAGTTGATAGATATACTACAATAGAATCTTTTGCTGTTAGTATATTTTTTGAAATTCTGGACGATCAACTTTTACAGAAATATCTTAATCAAACAATGCCTAAACGCACACTCGGACAGTGATTAGGTAGCACAACACGTAATCTGCCCACTATATTAATAGTATCACTAATATTCATTCGCTTCGCTTTAAATTTGAATAAAGTTATTTCATGAATTAAGAATTCTCATTACAATTATATGAATTGGTATTTGAAACCTTTGATCAACAAACAACAAAAGCACCACTGATGAAATTTTAATAACTTTAAAATTTTTAAGTATTATGTTTCGTACCCCATTATATGTTACGAGACGAAATTTCATTAATATAGAAGACTTTATAATGAGATGAAATTCTGTTTCGCTAAAATGAATAAAAAAAAAACATTCAATTTGGTTTCGAAACACGCAAAAGCTTATTAAATTACACTGGCGAGCAAAAAATTGAGGTCAATTATTAATTATGATATATTTTTGGAATGTTTTGTTTTAAGCTCATGTTTGTAAATTGTAAATCATAGAAGGATCTTAATAATTTATTTTTTGAGAAATATCGTCTGTTTTCTTTTGTTATCTGTCATGTAATATCACTCTTTTTATAAATTTTATGAAATAGCGTGCATTCGCGGTAATTGAAAATTCGCATTTCGGTGTCTCTTTTCGGTATAGCGTTGATTTCTCTTTGTAAAATCTATCAGTTACACGGTGTAGTATTCGTATTGTGTATTTAGCAGTTCACAATGCCTGTAAATCTTATTGCTGCGGCAAGAATTGTAGCGTTGATACAAGATGGCCGAGGACAACGTGAAACTGCAAGAATTGTTGGTAGGAGCCTTTGTGCTGTACAAAAGGTGTTTCAGCGCTATGAGGAGACTGGCTTGATAACCAGAACACCAGGATCCGGGCGTAAAAGAATCACGAGCCGAAGAGATGACCGATTTTTGGTGTCCGTAAGTTTGCGGAATAGGACAGCTTCTGCGGTTTTGCTACGAAATCAACTCCAACAAGTTAAAGATGTAAATGTTAGTGAATGGACCGTTAGAAGAAGGCTTCATGATGCTTGATTGTCTTGTAGAAGGATGGCTACAGGTCCACCATTGCAACGCCGGCATCGAATTGCAAGATTAGTTTTTGCCCGAAATCACGCGGCATGGAATGGTGAGGACTGGGGCAGGGTACTTTTCCGATGAGTCGCGTTTTTGTCTCAATGGATCAGACGGACGTGGACGATTATGGAGAAGACCCGGAGAAAGATACGCTCAAGTTTGTATTGACGAACGACTTCCATTTGGCGGTAGGTCGGTTATGGTTTGGGCAGGAATCTCTTCACAAGCACGCACAGAGTTGGTTTTCATACAGAATGGCTCCCTGACAGCTCACAGGTACATTACGGAGGTTCTAGAAGACCATGCTATGCATTTCTTGATCACTATGGGCAAGCGTAGCATTTTCATGAAAGATAATGCTAGACCTCACGCAGCCAGAGTTGTCAGAGAATATCTGGATGAAGTGGGAATTAGACGGTTTGATGGCCAGCCCTCAGTCCGGACATGAATCCCATCGAACATGTCTGGGATGAGTTGGGACGGCGTATCCGAAAGCATACACCAGCTCCAAGAACTGCCCATGAGCTTAGAGCGTTGCTATTGCAGTAATGGGATAATATTGACCAGAATATGATCCTTAACTTAATTCAAAGTATGCCTCGTCGAGTTCAAGCAGTAATTAACGCAAGAGGAGGACATAGGCAATATTAGTACTAAGTTTTTTAAATTTTTTTCGTTCCACATAACTCCTAACAACAAAAAGTCAAACTACGTTTGAAATGTATATTTATTGTTTTTTCATAATAAATTATAAAACCAAAATATATGCTTTGTGCTTCAATATTGAATTATTAATTTAGCCTATAAAATACAGTATAATGGTTTTCAATTTACAAATACAAGCTTAAAACAGATAATTAGAAAAATACATAATAATTTATAATTGACCTCAATTTTTTGCTCGCCAGTGTATATAATAAAATTTATTCTACAAGAATATATATAGAATTCTACCCTTGAAGCAATAGTTCATATTTTATTATTTATTTTTAATGTAAATAAAATGGGAGTTACAAGGCTAAGTGCCATTATATGACAGGTAGTACTTGGTTCAAATCCTATCGGAGTCAACTTAAAACGTTTTTTAAACTTATTAAAATTGGCAAACAGATATGGGGCCCCGTGTCAGAATGACATAGTAACAGTGGCGTACCCAGAGGGGGGGCGATCGCCCCCCCCCCCCTAGACCTACATATTTTTTTATGTACATACACACACAATTAAAGGAATGCCAAAAAAGCTTTGTATTTAAAAATTATGTATTCTCCGTCTTTTATATATGTGTTGGAATTTCTTGATTTACAATAAATAAAAAATGACAATATGACACCCAAATATAGCCACCTAATAAAGATTGATTGCCATTTATGGAGGTCTTAAATATTACTCGGTCTTTAGTTTTATTAAATATGGGTGTTTAATTCGTATTCACTATAGATCAAGGGTTAACAATCATTTCTGCTTTTGTCGTCATTTCAATTTTAAGTATTTAAAGTAAAAATTAACATTGCCTGTTAGTACAGCATCGGCAGAGAGAAGTTTTTTAACACTTCGTCGATTAAAGACGAAATAAAATGGACGAAGACATAGGTTTAGCAATTCTACACATTCACCGAAATAGAATAGATGTTGGAAAAGTAATACAAAGTTTCGCAAAAAGATCCAACCGTAAATTAGACTTCATAATACAATATCTTGTCATCTCTATGTAATATAATAATATACAATAATATTTTTTGGTTCATGTTCTTATCTAAAATATCTCATTTTTTATATCTTAAAATATCTTTGTATTATAAAATATAAATATGAGAAAATAAGTACATGAAATTATTAGTCGCCCCCCCTAGACCAAAATCCTGGGAACGCCACTGCATAGTAATCATGAACATACATGTCAAATATCATTTTTCATTCCAAATTTACTAAGTTTCCAATTTCATGTGATTTATTTAACTCGCCAAGTAAAGTCCGCACTCCTGGTGACAAAGAAACCAGGTATAGTTAGAAAAACTATACCTGGTTTAAAATTAAAATTTATGACATTTTTAAGTTATATACATGATTACTAGCTGTCATTCTGACAAGGGCTCCATATCTTCTTTTCAAAATTTGCTTATTTGCAGGGCATCTTTTGCTCTCTAAAAATTCATAATTTAATTAAAGATTGATAACAAAAGAAATATTTGAAAAAAAAGTACCTTTCCTTTGGCTTTCAACAGAATAAATGTCATCAGTATATACGTTTTTTATACTAGAATTTTTTTTTTCTTCTGCCTTTTCATTTTCCCTTTACTCATGTAAAATTGATATTTGTCTTTAAACTTTAACTCGCAAGATAATGTATTACTCTGAATAAAACTCGATTTCTGGACTGACATTATCTTTATTGAAAACACAAAATTGTTTCACAACGTTTGGGATGCTAAGATCTGCTTCAGTATCAGTTCACCTGATGACGGAAGCAGATCTTAGCATCCGAAACGTTGTGAAACAATTTTGTGTTTTCAATAAAGATAATGTCAGTCCAGAAATCGAGTTTTATTCTAAAATTGATACTTGCGTAATTTTAATTTTCTAGTACATGTACTCATGAGTACTTTTAGTTAAATCTTTTCTTTGTAATAAATAAAACTATGAACAACATCAATGTTATTAAAATATTCTATCAACTTGCACCTTTCTTAGTGACAAAGTGTACAATAAGCTATAAGTTAGTGTCTCATATCTTCAAAAAGTACCTTCCAAGTTTGGGATCTTCTTCATCAGGCGGCATCTTCCTTGTTCTTTCGCACAAGGCCATCAAAATCCCCGCCCTATTGCAGCAATAACATGACAGGTCCACGACAATCAAGAACACCAGAACCGCAGCAATCACAATACCGATGATAGCAGCGCTACTGATCACAGGCTCGTCGTATTTAGACACAGGATGGTGATCTGAACCTAAATCACAAAAATAAATTAGAATGAAGAAATGGTTTGTTGGGAAGTGTTAGGTATTTATGTACATATCTTCCTTTTGTTAGAAAACGATTTCACAAATTGTTTTTTTTTTTGTGCAAAATTTGTGAATTCGTTAGGAAATGTTAATGCAAAAATTTGAAACATACAGTATAGTGCAGGGGTAAAGTTAATAATATTTTTGAACATTTATCTGTAACATCTGAACAAAATATAATGGAAAAATACAATAATAATTGAAGCATTTTTAAAATCAACGGTGTATAAAAATATGTAAGTTTTGTGCACTACTGACAATAGGAATTTAAAAATTTAAAAACACTGGCTTTCCGATTCTAAAGCAAAATTGTCAACAATACAATTAGTTAGTTTGTAACAAGTGTTGCAATTCTTCACTGTGGCTACACGCTCCGGTTACCGGAAAAGCCTGCCTTGAGAGCAGGGCTGGAAAAAATCATGATTAATTTAAAAAAATCAAAAATCATTGATTTTTTTAAAAAAAATCAAATAAATCATGATTTTTTTATTTTTAAAGATCTAGTGGTGTTATTGTACTTTTTTAATTGTGTTAAAAGCAATATAAATATTTTATTTCATAAACGAAAACGAAATCTGTAATAAACCCTAAAAGATGCATTTGAATTTTTGCATAAATTTAGTATATAAATATAACGTACCCACGCGCGAGCCTCTTTTTAAACAATACATACCTAAATAAAATAGGTCAAAACATGTAATAGTAATCTGTTAGAATTCAAATACAGTCCATATTTTTGTTGTCATTTATACTTTTGTAGTAAATAAATTCATTTTTATTACAATTTGAATCTTTTCTTCATCTGTGATAAAAATCAGTGATTTTTAAAAAAAAATCAGTTAATTTAAATCATGATTTAAATCTTGATTTAAATCAAATGATTTAAATCAGGCCAACCCTGCTTGAGAGTGACCTGAAACTTGAATTTGTCGGGTCACGATAGGTCACAATGTGACCCGCGTGAACGTGAATATATTTTAAATTTTGCGCCGTGCTTGGGCGTGAGCGTGAGGGACTAAAAATATACCGCGAGTGACCGGGCGTGATTGAAATTTAATAGAGTGATACGTTTTATCTCATTTTTTTTTATTTAAAAAATCTATTTTTAATTTCCATATTTTACTTTATATTCTTATTATTATAAGTATATCGAAATATGAAATAAATATGTAATCAATAGTATTTGTTTTTTCGCTCAAAAATAGTTTTTCTAGGATCTAGAATTGTATATTCGAATGGCTCTGATTTTGCTAAAGATATGTATCAAATGTAATAACGATTACGTGACACGAACGTGACAAAAGGTGGCTACACACGCTCCGGTTACCGGTAAGGCCTGCCTTGAGAGTGACCTGAAACTTGAATTTGTCGGGTCACGATAGGTCACAGTGTGACCCGCGTGAACGTGAATATATTTTAAATTTTGCGCCGTGCTTGGGCGTGAGCGTGAGGGACTAAAAATATACCGCGAGTGACCGGGCGTGATTGAAATTTAATAGAGTGATACGTTTTATCTCATTTTTTTTTATTTAAAAAATCTATTTTTAATTTCCATATTTCACTTTATATTCTTATAATAAGTATATCGAAATATGAAATAAATATGTAATCAATAGTATTTCTTTTTCGCTCAAAAATAGTTTTTCTAGGATCTAGAATTGTATATTCGAATGGCTCTGATTTTGCTAAAGATACCTAGTATCAAATGTAAGAACGATTACGTGACACGAACGTGACATGCCGTGCGTGATCGGTCGTAAATGTCAAAATGAATTCGTAAACGTGAATGACCGTGACATAAAAAAACGTGCGTGACTGGTCGTGCTAACATTTTAGGTTTCGTGATCGTGAATAAAAAGTTATCATGCGCCCACAAGTTCAGGCGGCCAGTTCCGGTTAGCCTAGGATACGGGGTTCACCTTCCGGCGCACGAACAGATATTCGATTCGATATCCGGCGGCCTCTTTACGCTTTGGCCTCAAAGTGAATATTCCTACACACACTCAGGTTTTCCTTAAGCCGGTTCGCCTCAAGGCAGACCTCTCCGGTAAATCGGAGTGTGTGTAGCCACCTTCTCACTTAATGAAGTAGTTTCTTTTTGTCACACAGGTTAGAATCTGTTCATAAAGCGACGTATGTCGAACTCTATTCAAGAAATAATTTGGAATTGTCAACATAGTTCATATTGATTGGGATATTTCACTACGTAAGATAGAAATGACGTTTGCACCGTCAAACCTTCGACAAGGGGCCATTTTCATTTAACTTCCCTAAGCGTATTATTGCTTATTATTTTTCATTTTAAATACTTCAGTTTGTAGTTTAGATTATCTTCACAATTAATTTATTTCTTAAGGCTAGTTTTACAATAAATATTAGATAAAAGTAGTTTAATTAATTGTAAATATTAGTTCTATTATCAATTTTTCACTATATAAACTGTACACGCCAATGTAAAAGCATAGGTACGAATAAAATAAAATTGCTCCCGTATTTTAGTTCCAAATTTCACCACCTGGTTTGCATTGTTATTTACTTATCCCAATACATTGGCGTACATTTTATCATTTTCGTTTTGACTTACGGATTCTTCAATATCAAAAAAAAATCCTACTGAAAATGGTTAGAATAATGGTCTTGCCTACATGTGCGTTTTTTGGTGGAAAAAGAAAGTTTCCTAGAGCGAATCGAACTCTCTATAAATGAAACGTTATTGCGCGATGCCATTCTTACGTAAAGAATACTATACTATAACTATGTATGGTATGTTTTAATTATTTCCTTCACCAGTGCGGGAATTAGCGATTTCCCGCACTCATTTTGAATTTGAGGACACTTTCTCGCATCATTGTAAAAATATAAAATCGGTTATATAATGTGCGAGAAGACGGCATTTCAGCATCCGCATAATTAAAGCACTCGCTTTTCTCGTGCTTCAATATTTGTCTTTCCGTACTTAGTTTATAAATAATTAATATTAATATTATAAGTAGGTAATAAAACACAAGTTGTAACTATCGTTGATTCTTGCAAAACACTTGTTGAATAATTTTAAAATATGAAGACACAATAATTAGATCCGTTCATTTAAAACGCTTCAATTATTTATTTATTTTTGTTCAGAAGTTTCAAGACTACGGGTCTATTAAGAGCACACATAACTATGTCCAAGTGTATTTTGTCTAAAATACAAAAAAATCTATTCAAAAAACCTAAATACATTTATAACTCCCTATTCTAATTTTTCTAGAATGGCGTAACGTAAAAAAATCTTCAAATGAATTGTTAAAAAATGCTCCATTGATATTAAAAATATAGGAGCACTGCATTATTTTATACTGATTGCAGAGACAAAATTCAAAATTTCCATAATAAATTTCGTGTTTGTTGTATGTATGTCAATGCAATTCAGTGTTATTCAACAGATCATGCTGGACAAGGATCGAATTTAGAGTAATCTGCTAATTAAATAAAGTATTCATTGTTATTAATGCAATAACTGTATTCATATCCACAACAAAGGATTCCATATAGGTGAATTTATACAATTTGGACCCAAATGCACATTATGTACATTTTCGCAGACACAATTTGCATGTAATTTCAAAGCAAACTTTAACAATTAATGAATATTGAATGAAATTCCAACAATTAATGTCAATATCACTTTGTATCAGCTACATAATAATTAAGGATTCAAGGATTGTTGTATTGTATACCTTATAGTGGAATAGTTCATTTCATATATATTGAGTGATTGATTTAAAATAAGTATAATAAATGACAACTAAGAATAATAACCTCAAACGTCATTTACTGACAACTAACAGCATCAAATACCACATGCGTTTGTTTGTAAACATTTCTAAGACGTCACGCTTAGGAGGTCCAAAATGTTTTATGACAACCCCGCAAATTTTGTGAAATGAACTATACAAATTGAGGTTAGCGTAGCGTACAAGTATTTAAAAGAAAATGCTTCTGCGCAGTGCTCATGGTCCAAATTAAATTAATTTACCTATACAACATTTTCGTTGGAAGTAATATGGTGAAACCAAAGTTCTTGCTAAAAGACAAAGTTTTCTTGAATGTCTCTCAAAGAACTTAAGTTTGAACAAAAGGGAACAATCTCCATCGACATGAATACAATTATTAGGTGATGATGACTGTGAACATGCAAGGAGAAGCCAAAGAAGAGAAGAAGCGACAGTCTAAGAGCTACATCTAATTGTACGTGTAATTTTGTCTACGTACATTACTTGTCTACATCTTGTAGAAAGCACCAATGAAGTTTCTTGATTCATTGTAATCACAAAAGTTCGTAACAAAACAAAGCAAATCACTCATTACCACAAAATGGCCACTTACAAAACAAAAATGAAGCTGACAGGAACACTTTATAATTGGCGCCAATTCAACGAGGAAAGATTATGATTGCAGGTTAAATCAGGGTTGGAGAAGATCTTGATATTTTTGCAATTGCACTTTAATAATGTAACGATCATTTCATAGTTAAATTAAAATTATTTAAAGATTTAAGGCAAATATAAAACAGATTTGTCTCAAAACCCAGCAAAATATAAAGTTGTATTGATTAAGTGAGAAGTAAAAGTAAAATAAGTTGCTTTGATGTACGTAATTTCTCAGATTAATATAAATCTATAAATAAATTAGTTAGTGATTTTTTTCTAAAAATGGCATTCCAATGTGACCACGTGGTTATAGAGTATGAAAAGAAAATTCACATATGCTTTTAGCATTGTGTTTGTCTTGAATATTTTATTTTTATGTAGCGTTTGTTTCCGTATGACGTTACTTGATCTATATTAATAATTTGTATGTTTATGAGTGACAACAAAAATTTGAGTAGTAAAAAATTATTGAAACGGTGCATTATATTTTGAGATTATTTTTAGAGAGTTTATACTACTTTCGGTGTGTGACATATGACGGTAAATAACATAAAAAATGAATTTAAACGTGGAATTATTTCGTCGCCTAAAAAATTAGTGATCTCTCAAATATCAATTCAATAGACATTTACAAAATTGACGTCACTGCAAGAGAGATATAGAAGGTCATGCATACAAACAAATCTCCCCTCTTTGTCTTGCGTCCCGTTCCCTGTTCCTATCTGTCATTGTATTCGCATCTGTTATTCAGTGTTAAACCTAATTCTTTATTGTGATGTGTACGTTGTGTTTAATAAAAATGAGTTTAAAACCAGAAGATGTGTCTGGGGCAACTTTTTTGTTTGATAGTATTGAAGATCATTCGATTATTCAACTAAAACGATGGCTAGAGTGTAATGTCTACGGCTGATGACAGGTCTTTGTTTGTACGGGGTAACCATAGCAACCTTGATTTCTATGCTTCGCCGTTAGAGGCGCTCGTGCAAATTGCAATTTTGTACGTGTCTATTCGATATTCAATTTTCTTCTCCTTAGATGTATATAGATGTCAGCACAGTCGACTATATGAATCGGCATCACTACCTGGCTCATAAAATTAAATGACATCATTACATTGGAATGCCATTTTTAGAAAAAAATCACTATATTTTGTTATTTATACATAACAGTAAACTGCATTAATGGTCGCGTTCAGCATGGACGAATTCGATTGGTCCAGCAATTGTATTCGGCAAACTTCGGTGCTCAGTGCTGAGACGTGCTGAACGCGATTATTGATATAGCAAATAAAAATATCAAATTTTGATTTAAATCACTTGATTTAAATCAGGCAAACCCTGTGTCGAATTGGAGCAATTATAAAATAGATGGCGTATCTTACAGTTCATTCCAATAATAATTTGATCTGAACAACAAATAAATTTATTTTTTAACCACTGTTTTTATTTACATTGATGTATTTATATATACTTTTCTTTCAAAATAAAAAATATTGTATTTTACACATGTATTACAATCATTAGTGTATAGTATATGATAGATTTAAATTTATAAATATTCATTATATCTAATATGAATGCAAATGTACACATTTTCCATTGTCATGAGTATGGGAATCAATGCATGAACAAATTAAAATTACTAACTAGTATTTACTGCTGCGATTATTTTGTAACATTGGTCTGACAACGTCGTTCGTTCTAAATTTATTGTAGTCTACACATAAAACAATAACTTCAAGGATGTAAGCTTGAAAATATCAAATACAGTTAAGTAGAAATATGTAGATTTTGCATCGTTGTCATTCGAATATTTTCAAATTATTGTCATCTTTATACGTAAACTGCTAAACTAACTATGTAACTCAAACTTTAGTGCCATAACAAATGCTTAATTTATAATACCGTCAACTTAAATAAGTACGGAAATGATAATACAAAAATATATCAGAGATTTTTATTTTTCTTTCAACTCAGATATCATAAATTAGGCCATTTGTTTCACTTAACAAAGGACAAAGTAAATAAGACAGTATACAAACAGAAAATACAAGTAAACATAAGGCACTAAAAGACAACGGAACTAATATACTACAACACAGAAATTTAAGCAAGACATTAGGACATAATACTACTTAATACAACGTAACACTAAATTTAATATGTTTACTGGATAAATCACAAACAACATATAGGCTAAAACAGTAAACATATTAATTTATATTCATAAACATAAATTACAATTTAATTAAACACATAAACTAATTAATTACTGCACAATGCACATTCATTCATTCCCATGCAAAGCAACATATAATACAAAAATTAAAATTTCAATTGTATTGTTTATTTCTCGTCAATTATTACAATTTAAATTCAAAATATAGCTTTCATATTATATTTTGAATTTTAAATCAACGATTTATGAGAACTGACAAAAAACTATTTTTTAATTTCGTTTATAATTAAAGAGTACTTGCACATGTTCTGGAAATAATTGATGAATAAAAAACAAAATTGATGCTTGTCAGTTCTTTAATTGATTCTGGATGTACTGGATAATTTGGCATGCAATGAAATTAAAATGGTGATGTATATGAATACACAAGGCATTATTGCATCAATAAATGAATAGTTTATAAGATCATATTCAATAGAGAAAAGAATATATTTCGTGTACAGCATGTTTTTCATGAAACAAAAATGTGAATAATAATAATATACAGAGTATCCTATTTAAAACTGCTACTGTTGAGATTTCGAAAACTGTAAGAACTACGATTATCTCAGATGTTCCTTTTTTTCCCAAAAAAAGTCTCAGGCTTCTAGATAATGACAACTAGTTTTGGTTAATTTTCTTTTTCTAATAACTACTAAACTATTAATAATTCAGAAAAATGCTACAAATAACAAAGTTGGATAATTTTATTTTCTGGTCAGTGGCGTGCGAAAATAATTTTAATGGCTTAATTTCCGGGATACAACACAACAGAAACTATATTTTTTTAATGGAATCCTTATTTGATTTTTACCTTAAAAATGTTCCATTGTTAAGGGTTGTTGTGTTTTATATTTGTGTAAAGAATATTTTTTTACCTGTATGTTGTTCAATAATTTAATTTTGAATGCTTATTCACATCTCATGGATGTTCGAATACAAAAAATTTACATATTTATAAAAAAATGAATTTTATTGAAAAATGATTACTTTAGCTCAAAGTTAAATAATAGTTATGTAAGTATCAAGGTGTTGAAGTTCTACTTTTTATAACGAATATGGAATTTAGTTGCCGTGGCCATAAGGTCGAGGAAAATAAACCATATGAGTGATAAAATGGAACTTCAGTGCCGAGTTGCATATTAAATTTGATTTGAAATCGAAAATTTGTGAAAATATATATATTTATTTTTTTAAGTTATGTTTTTATAACTGTCAGTCTGATGCTCAATGTTACTAACCTCCAAACATTGAGATTATCGTAAAGAACACTCAAAATCATGTTTTATTTCAATCTTCTTCATCGAAATTATTTAGTTCGTTCTTTTAGCACTTATTTTTTTTTTTATCATTTTAAGCACAAATTTACTATTATATATCGTACGCCTACCCAAATTATCTTATATGTACAATAATTATTATAAGGTTGGCAACACTGCATTTGCTTGAAATCGTCATATTTGATTACTTTAGTGCTGATTTCAAATACAATATTTAAGTAAAATAACTATTACAAATTGCAAATACTGCCAAAATAACAATAAATTTCAAGAATGATTTTGGATAATTTTGATATGATTGAGATTTTTTTAAGGTAAATATCAAATATGTTTTTTTTAAAAAATAAGGCTTGGATGTATTTCAGATATTAAGCGTCATAAAAATTATTTTCGTATGCCGCTGGATATCCAAGTTTGTTATGTCAAACATTTTTCTCATTTATTAATAGTTTAGAAGTTATTAGAAAAAGAAAAAATCCAACTAAAATTAGTTTTTCGTCGTAATCTATTGTACTCTACAAGAAATTTTGGAAAAACTGGAGCACATCTGACATGAACTCCCAAAAAAAATCCCATTCAACATTTAACTGAAATCGTATAACTTTAATAGTTTTCGAGATCTCAATGATGACAGTATTAAAATGGACACATTGCATATTGGCATTCGTAGCTCTTCAAATACCTAATATAATAAAAAGCAAAAGATAATCTAAAAAAATTGCATACATGCTTGTAGCACAACAATTTAAATCGCATGAAATTGTCAATACCTAATACCTAGAACACAGAAATGAATTATGCATTCATCTTACCAATGCGCATAGAAAACTGCTTTAAATAATCGCTAAATAAAATTGGGTCCCGTATATAAATTCTGCATTCTTTAATTTATATCAACTGCCATATATAAACTATTTATAATACTCTATATTTATATTTTGGCAGAAATTATACAGACCAGCTGTAAAAAATTTATCAATAAATATTCTCTTTCTTGCAACACCGATATTTATATATTTATTCGATAAAAGCATTTCAAAAAGCGTAAAACATGCAAAAACTACATACCTGCTGAAGTTAAAGTAATAGAAAATTTAATCATGCCAAAAGCTTGCATGTCAAAGAACTTCAATAGAAAGACTCAACAAAAAAAGAAGAGAAATGAAAGAAAATTTCATAAAATTATGCTAGAAGCTCGACGTAAAGCGAGCAGACGATCTGAACACGTTCATCTTAAATTCGAAAGTTATTTATATCGTATTGAAGATCTAAATGATGGAATGGATATCGCATGAGCTACACAAAAGTCTTTAACACAAACTTACAATGTACAAGATACTGAATATGGTTCATGATATAAACATTCAAGTTCCTAATATCAGATTATTGCACTAATGAAAGCAGTTTTCATGAATTTTGCGTCACCATCGTGAGTAAAGATGTCAAAACCACCACACATTGTGACGAAATTATTAATACAAGAAGAGCAGGTGATGTAGGTGTCATACTTGCGCTTCCTATATAGCAGGAATAAAGTTATTTATGCTCCGATTCGATGTAAATCGGCTGAGTTTAATCATGGCTTTCAGACAGCCGATTTACTTTTAAATATTCACACATACATCTCATTCATTCCGGTACAAAAAGTTTATTACAAACTTAAAATTATTCCATATTGGTTTTATTTACTTAAACAATAGACATAAATCAATAATGAATTAATATTGATTTTGGTCTTTGCTAAAACTAAAATTTTTATTGCTGCAGATGAACACACTGTGAATTGTGAATTAATTAAAGTATAATTGACAAAAAATTGTTCATTAAACTTGATTTAAAACTCATGCAAAATAATATGTATTTTAAAATAAACATTGGCTAGGAAAATGGAAAATAGATTAAATTGTCTAGACACCAGAAGGGAAATTCTACAAATAAATGATTAAGAATACAGCCACAGTATATGCTCTGTCATTTCAAACAAAATTAATTATTACAAACAAACATGGTGTATGAATTTTACATGTTTATTTTTATAAAATTTATTTCGTTTAAAATTAATTTTAAAATTTATGAAATAATTAAACGGAACGAACTTTAATGCACTTTGTTATAATTAGAACAAAATTTAATATTGTAATGTTGAACAAACAATATAATCAATAATATCTAATTGTACAAATAAAATTATAATTTAATTTTGTATATAAATGATGAGCATATATAAATAGAAGTTTTATTAATATGTACAGCGAAATAGCTATTTATTATATAGAGGGGTATTCTATTTTTTTTTTACTGGAACTTTTACATTTAAGTATTATAAATCTAAAATGTTCAGTTATTTTTTATTTAATTTGAGCGAGATATGAATTTTTAAATATAATTAAAAATTTTACCGGATGTGACGTAGAATGAGCTGATTACAACTAAGAAAAGAAATAAAAAATTTGTAAACACACAAAGTGTATATAAAACTAACACGAACAAGACATTTCATATCGCGTCAATGCCAGAAAACTGCTTTTTAACAGGACAGTTATATGCACGTAGGACTTTTTAGCGCCAAAATAAACTACAAGGAAACTCATGTTAGAAAATATAAATTTTGATTTTTTTACATAATTCGGATATTGTTTTTTTTTTGTGAGAAAGGAGGTACACTCTTTGAACAAATAGTAATTTACGGAACAAGACCTGAAAGTGATACTTTACTGGGTGAGCAAGCATATTCCAGAGCGAGCCGTAGGCGAGCTTTGGAAGCTTGTGAGCCCAGTATAGACACTTTCAAGTCATGTTGGGTACAATATTTTTTTCGCGATCCTGAAAAAAGAATAAAAAAGTACTATTTTATTTTTTACTGCGAGCAAATAAGAAATAAATAAACAACTGATCTCCATGGAAACATTTAGCTTTACCGGTCCCGGGATCGGTAAAGTACTTTCCGATCCCTTATAGACAACTTTCCGAGCTAGGTCAACAAAGAAGGACTTTCCGGTTTAAATAGTGATCAGAAAGAGCTCATTTTCTGGGCGATCGCGAAAAAAACAAAATTACTTTGGGAATAGCGGTTTTCAAGACTACGGCTTTTAAAAAATACATATTGGATATCAATGTTTATCATGTATGTATAAGTAATATTAAGGTGAATATAATCGTTAATTTTCTAATTTGTATTACCCTAATATCAAAATGAAAACTTTAATGCATTTAAATCGAGCGCTTAATATTAACTATCAGCCTTCTTTGTACAGACATTGGTAAATGTTATTGGCTAATTGCTATTCGAACCCACAAGCTGGGGGCGTGTCTCGCCTACGCCATGTTCACGTTGGTTTTGACGAAACGACGTACCCAGCGCGTTTGACATATCCGTCTCACTAAGCTCTAGTAATGTAACACGCGCCGTCGATTTTCTCGGACCTCATTTACTGAAACTTTAATATTTTTTTCTGACGTATTAGAAACATTTTGGCGTAAATACTAAATATGGTATATATGTATACAGGGTGTTATGTAAGTAAGTGATCAAGGCTTAACCCATGGTAGAACTGACCCCAAAGATAGTAAATCTGGCAATAATTTTTGTTTAACATACTTTCTACAAGAACTAGAGGCCTTTAAAACTGACCAATCACGTCATAGTTCAAAACTTTATAGAAAAGTAAAAATCAATGTGTTCTCTGGAAAAAATATTGATTGTCAATCTGACGTTAAATGTTTTTTTCTTTTGCATAGACGTACAATTTATATTGTTTTTTTGATATTCTCAAAATGCCATTTACCTTCACCAACCAAGAGTATGCAGACATGCATACGGTTTATAGCGAGAAATTATAAAATAGACGTCAATGATTTTGTCATTTGTTTGTGACAGGCAGGGAATACTCGTGACAGGTATCACATTTTTTCCAGAGAACACATTGATTTTTACTTTTTTATAAAGTTTTGAAGTATGACGTGATTGGTCAGTTTTAAAGGCCTCTAGTTCTTGTAGAAAGTATGTTAAACAAAAATTATTGCCAGATTTACTATCTTTGGGGTCAGTTCTACCATTGGTTAAGCGTTGATCACTTCCTTACATAACACCCTGTATATTAAAATATTAAAGATGAAAAAACTTTGAAACCCCTATAAATAATAATGAAATACAGGGTAATGGTAATAAAACAGTAATTCATTATCAAAATAATTAATTATGCGGCACTGTTAGGAGGGCAATCGTGTGAGAAGTGATTTGATTTATAAAATATGTACAATTAAGAAAATGGCGAATTAACGATTAGTAATTTCTTGACATAAGTACGTACAGGGTGCGCAACGAAACGCGGAACATAGGACCTTAACATAGGATTTTAAAAATGTGCGAAAATTGGCTGTTCTGTACATTTTAGAGCAAAAATACAAGAACGAAAAGTTGCTTAGAAATAATTTTTACTCTTAAAAATTCATCAATTAATACAATAGAATATATGCAGCACTAGATGTTTAGAAAGTAAAATATGACATTTTCACCAAAAATCAGATAGCTATAGAAATAAAAAACAAATAAAACAAAATATCAATTAAGATCATAATACTTAAATATTTAATGCTGAATTATAACATTATAAACATATTGATTACAACAATAAGATTAATAATACCGAAATGAACTACATATCATTTCAGTGTATATCAAAAATGATGAATTATCGTAAAATTTAAGTCAAATACTTAATAATAAAATAAAATCACAAATTCTTCGGTACTGAATAAATCCATTTTACAAAAGCACAGTAAAGTAATTTATGGACTATAACAATGTAGACACAAGGATTATAACAATTAACATCAATAACACTAAAATGAACTGTCAGAATGAGATTTTGTTCTATTTCTTTTATTTCCATGGCTATCTGAATTTTGACAAAAATGTCTTATTTTATTTTCTAAATATCTAGTGCTACAGATATTCTACTGCATTAAATGAAGACTTTTTGAAAGTAAAAATTAATTCTAAAAATCTATTTATTCTTGTATTTTTGCTCTAAAATGTACAGGAGAGCCAATATTCGCAATTTTTTAAAATCCTATGTTAAAGTCCTATGTTCCGCGTTTCGTTGCATACCCTGTATATTCACACCAACGCAACTTAAAATGAATTTAATATAAATGCTACTATTTTCGTGGGTATTTTTTGGAAGTATCTTGTTACTGTATTCATTATTCATTTATATAGAACAAGGCTCTTTTATATTTTAGTAGATTGTGCAAATACGGTATAATTTCCCCAGACTGTGTCCCAATTGTCAATACATAAAATTCCATTTTCCCGCCAAAAGTGCCAACTCATCAGTGCATTCTAACCCAACTAAGAAAACTGAGGACGATAACTCCTAGTAGTAGTTCCGCGTTACAGGCACACACACTGCACGCATTGTAATAACGGTAGTAGTGCTCACCGCGGGCCGTCTTCACGATGAGTTCAGCCGGCGTGCTGTACCCGATGACGTTCTGCGCGCGCAGCTCCACCTTGTAGTGAGTGTCGGACTCTAGCGGACTGATCCGACATTCGGGGTTCTCGTTTCCGGTCCGCTCGATCGTGTTGCAGCCGTCGGGGGAGGTTAACCAGTTGCCGTTCACGCGGCGAACCTACAAAAATACAGTGGTTAATATATGTCATGGGTAGGATGCATACTCAACGCCCGAATATTCAAAACTAGAATATGTATGCACAAAATTATTCAAATCCCGAATATTTATAAACCAGAATCGCGCAATGTCCGAAAGCCAGTGGACAGAATCACCCAACTAAACTAAACCTATTCTGTAGTTAAATTTTAACTTTTGGTTAAATTGAGAATATCGTATATCGTATTGAAACCAGGGCTTCAAACCCGAACCTGAACCGAACCAAAACCGGAACCAAACCGTAAAATTTTAGGGAACCCAAACCAAGAACCGAACCTCAGATATATTTTTAATTGAACCTGAGTCGAAACCGAACAGAGTATTAAAATTCAGGTTCGGGGTTCAACTCCGGTTCAGGTTAATTTTTAGTTCGAAAAGTAAATACAGCCGATAATCGACGTCTTAGGCGTTTGCGTTGCTGTGTGGGCTGACTTTTCGTGAAAATTGTGTTTGTTTCTTGTTGCGTTTTGCGTAAATTCCAGCTCTAATTTTACATTATTTCGAACCTGAACCGCGAACAAAACCGCAAATTTTATTAATGCTTGAACCATAACCGCACCCGAACCCATCTTTCAAAAAACAAATTAACCTGAACCTAAACCGAACCCAGTTTTTGACGGGTTCGATGCCCTGATTGAAACAAAATGACAAATGAATTGTTAAATAGTACGGCCAAAATGTCGTTATGCACTTTTTTTGTTAACCAGTAGGTAAGGTTTTAATATAAGCAGTGCAACTGGCTATAAATTAATAAATAGAGGAAA
The DNA here is from genome assembly GCA_943142095.1 of Ophonus ardosiacus. Taxonomy (NCBI): domain Eukaryota; kingdom Metazoa; phylum Arthropoda; class Insecta; order Coleoptera; family Carabidae; genus Ophonus; species Ophonus ardosiacus. The sequence continues at coordinate 7,608,347 of OW964826.1, forward strand.
ATTAATTTGTTGTTCTTTTGAAGTGTAATGCGAACTTTACAATGAGGGATTCCACCATTTTTTTTTATAATTTCATCTGAAAATATTAGGAAATCTAAGACTATTGATGAAAATCCGGTGAAAAAAATCCTATTAATAAGCGAGTTATGGTCTCCCGAATTTTGAAAAGATTGACGTGACGTCACGCATACTTGTTTTTATATCAAACTGTTTTCATCATGGACCTAAATGTTCTTGAAATATATGCTATTTTAAGTTATATTTACATAAAATAAATGAATATTATAACACTGTATAAGTCTACATACTTTATAATTACAAATGTATTTAAATTATTAAGTTTAATGCAAGAAATTTATGTTAAAATAAAAACTGTTTGAAAACTGCAGTACAGGAATGTTAGCACCACCTTTCGAATTTGAATTTCTTAACTTCCATTGGTAGTAATCCCCACCTCCTTGCACGCTATTTGTTATGAATGTATAGGCGGTCTTTCGGTCGCCAATCAAAATATTATATATTGAATTCATATTCGTGTCGAAGCGCTATAACAAAAAACCCCTTATTTCCGAAATATTTTTTATTAATATTCGTTAAGCAGCATATACATTCGTATTTTTTTTACTATTTTCCTTTAATTCGATTGAGCTGGAATCCCCTATTGTATACACAGCAAGTGTAACCTGCTTTTTACGGTTACTGTGTTGTAACTTGTCTAACTATGCAGTAAATAAACAAAAAACACTGGACGTTTATAGGCATTTAGAAAAAAAAACATCTTTACTATAATAAATCCGTCGTTACAGACATAGTCATCGATCGGTATACCTGTCAAATACGCGAGGCGAACACTGCTCAAATGTCAAATATCGACACCTATCTATTATTTACTACGAAGAAAACGAGCAAATAAATATATTATCAATAATAAACAACGTCTATCATTATTACAAATAAATTTTCGCTAGGAGAAAAAATCTAATAAAGGTAAGTAAAATCTAATTTGGAAATTAATAACCCCAGTATTTTAAACTATCCCTTTTCTTAGTACAACCTATCTTATTAAAAAAAAGTGATTTACATTATCGTCGGCCAAAAAGTTTGATACAATTCTCGTGCGCGAAGTATTTTACACGCATTCGAATGTAAATAACTATTCTACATCATGAGAAAATAATAACAACTCACCGGACAGAATTTGATTTCATACAATGAAATAGGCTCCCCATTATCAGCTGGAATCTTCCATCGTAGTTCGAAGAAATCTGGGTACGGAGAGTTGACCACACCTTCCACAGGCTGGCTGAGTATCGCTGGTTCGTTCGGCGCTGATCGTCGGGACATCGTCACGAATAGCTTTGCTCCCCAAGGTCCCAGACCTACCTCGTTAAACGCCGCGAATTGGAAGGAGTAAGATTTTTCTGGTTCTAGGTATTCTAGAATGTACGGAGAATCTACACGAAAAAAGAATGGATTAGATTATGAAAAAATAGTATTTATAATTTAGGCTTTTTCGTAAATTCAACCGATTACTTAGTTTACGACCGCACAAGATTAAAAATAATTTATGATTGATAAAATTATTGTCATATTTTGTTGCATTTGCATATGCAGACACAAAATTTGTCAATTATCTGTTTGTTGAAATGTATCATATTCCTCAAAAATTGTAAATCGTAATTACTTCTGTCCAACTTTGATATGTCTGTCATAGGTAAGGGGAGTGATAAGAGTTAAGTTCCGAGTAATAGTTATTTACTTATCAAGGCAGAGAAGTTCGTCTTTTCATGACGACGTCAAATAACCATAATGACTTATGAAAAGGAACGTCAGTGACGAGATAAGTATCAATTTTTTTCTGAAATTGTATAAGAATTCAAAATTAATGAATGGTACATATAATCTATTTTCATTTAAAAAGTAAATCACATTGAAAACTTAAGGAACTATTTAAAATTGTGCAAGAATTTAAAACAAATTTATACTGGACATAATTTATTTTATTTTTATAATTGTATTTGAAATTAAAATGTGTTTGTGAAAATAAATATGGCAATGTTGTATTTTACTTCCCTGTCTAGGCAAGGATATTCAATTTCCCTGCCAATTTTGCGACAGTGAAGTAGTAGATTACATGACGATTTCAGGAAAACGTATTTCACGAATGATTTTGAGTTTTGTGTAATTTAGGAAGTCAAATATGGAAATACTACTAATCCTAATGACTATAAACATCTAAAAATAAAGAATGACAGTCTAAATACTTTATTTAGCTTCTGCGCATGTCGAGTAAAACATCTACTTCGCTCCAGGTAAAATGAAATTAGTCCCAGTCATTTTAGACGAAAAATAGGAGGTACCTGGGAATTTTGGAGAGAAAGCTGATATTTTCAGAATTGGTAGTACTTTTAGCGTGTATCCCAAAACTTCCCATGTCTCTCAGTGGAGCTTCCGGCCCTATTGATAAAAAATGGCGGCCAGCCACCGTTTTACAAAAACTTTTTTTGGACTTTAATTTTAATCGTAAAAGAATAATTTAATTTATAGCCGATTGAAATTTTGTATTATTGAAAATATACAAAATTTCGATAAAAAATCACGTAACAAAAAAAAAAATAGTTCATTTCTCATATTTTCATGTACCACTCATACATGGTTGAAGATAGAATAGCGCACGATGAAAGTTTGAATTCAGCAAGAAATTCTCTTTCTTTTCATGTCAAGCATGATTTCTTTACATCATCGGATCTCGGACAGCCGACGTGCAAATTTGATACTTTATACACTGCAGATGGTGGGTAAAGTAAACAATTTTCGTATTTTATGCACTTTACACATTACAGAGCAGCCATCATCAATACACGTGTGGTATTTAAGTTGTCTTACCTATATCTAGTTTTTTTTTTTTTTTCTGTACATTCACGTTTGTAATACGAATACTGACAAACCTGCAGTATTCAACTTCAGATCTATTATTTGTCAAATGTGAAGTCGGTATTTGGTGTGTTCAAATTATTGTCTGTTGAATTTCTAATTTGTTTCAGAAGGTTGTATAAAAATACTGTATGCAACTCGTGTAAACAAGCTTTATGAGATTTGGTCAACAATTTTCGTGACTCGGGAAGCCTCGTCACGAAATACTTGACCTCATGTCATAAAGCTTGTGTTGCATAAGTAACTATAGTATAGGCTATCCAGCGAATCAAGCGGTTTACGTCATCGTTTAGAGATTTTTGAAATTTTCTTTATTTTTTAAAATATATTTTATTAACGATATTTTATTGGTTTTCTTATTATTATTATTATGTATTTGACACCTTTAATAGAAATAATTATATTTGGATGCATTATTATTAAGTAAAATTTTGTAAATTTTTGCAAAATGACGTTTGATTATATTTTTTTAATATTGGTAATTCTGAACATCAATATTACTAAATATTATATGTCTATATTATACTTTTCAGCCTGTATTGTGATTTCATTTTGTTTTTGGTTTCGTTGTTCATTGACAAAATGTCAAATGCTCTGTCATGTCAAATTCAAGAGCTTCTAGTTAATTTATTGACTTACTTTGAAAATGAAAAATAGACTAGTGGGCTCTTACTTTCACTGCATTGTAATATTGAGGTATTATTTCGTTCTATTTGTCAGTAATAATTTGAAAATTAAATCTGTATGTACAGCGTGTGGCAAACGCTGTACGCAATGTATAGAAACAGTGAGAAATTGTATGGTATGCAGTATTCTGTATTTTTTTAAGGATCTCACATAATACTAGATAGTTTGTTCCATATACTACAAGGAATGAAGTACCTATTTATAACAGCGTAAGCAGTATCGTTCAGAATATTTTAAATAAAATTGGATTTCGCTGGAAAAATATTATACCAGACGTGTTTTTAAGAAAAATTTGGGTTTATGACGGCAACCCACAGATTTTAATCCGTTTTACATGCTCATGTAAACTTTTTAACTTATGACGTCATTGTTTCTAGTGATATTGGCTGGTAGCACAAGCCCTGTTTTAACTAAAACACTGTTTTAAGAAATGTCAAATTCAAATTTCAATATTTAATTTCACCCTCATGTTTAAAGAACGATTTTTTTAAAAATATTTGTTTGAATACAAACTACGATCTGCTTTAAAACCATATTTTGATAAATTTGATACTATTTATTTTTGTTAATAAATAATGAAATCTGACATTTCTTAAAACAGCGTTTTAGTTAAAACAGGGCTTGTGCTACCAGCCATTGTATTTATGACGTAAACCGCTTGATTCGCTGGATGGCCTTTTTTTATACATAAATAACTATAGTATTTTTTTTTTTAATATTTGCGCGCAATCTCTACTAATATTGTCATGACAAAAAATTAACCAAATCATTAATTTCGGTTGATTGAAGTTGAAGTGAATTTACGAACGCATTGGCTTCTTCCGATTCACTATACGAACGTTTTGATTTTGAATCACATGCAAGTAATTCGATTGAATTTTTAAAAAAATATTTATTATATCATCCTTACCTACAGACCACGTCCGGTTGAATTGCCACTGAGGCGATCTCTCTTCTTTATATTGCACAATAAACGCTCTTACTGGTAGATTATCCCTAGCAGCTGGTCCAATAATTTCAAACTGGACTGTGGTAGCTGATAAGCTCGACACTTTAGCTTGTTGAACTTGTTCTGGCAATTTAGCTTCCCTTAACTCAATATATTGAACAGCTTTACCATGAATATTTTTGGCAATGCATTTGTATTGAGTGTAGTACCTCTTTTCTGCTCCTGGTTTCACGATGAGGTAAGATCTGTTTGATTTAAATTCAATTTTGAAGACATTGTCGTTTTTCAGTTCGTAATCGTTCAGTCTCCATTCGTAAGTAGCGTTAGGGATAGCTTCGGCTAGACAACTTAAATTTCCAACCTTGTCGCCCCATGTGAATACGGGTGGAAGATTTTTAAATTTCTCAAAACTGGGAGCGAATTCAACAGTAACATGGCCATTTTTCCAAGCTTTTCCGGCTGAATTTTCAGCCATACATTCGTATAAACCATCATCAGAACGGTTTAGTTGAACAAAGTTAACTATTCCTAACGATTCGACCATAGATTCGTTTATCACATTTTGATAAATGATTCCATTATTATCTGGCTGTTGACCAATAACAAAATAGTTCAATGAACCAAATTTACGCATTAAGATTTTGGGAGGTGGACGACCATAGACTTTGCAAATTAGGTTAGCTTCTTTTCCAACAGCTACTGTCAGGTTTTTATAATCTATGAACTGAGGTTTTACTCTGACGTTTATTTTAGTAATTGTGGTGGCAGTACCAGCATTATTAGTTGCCACACATTCATAAGCAGAGTGGTCATCATTGGCTACTTTGTTGATAACTAATAAACCACTTGCTTTGTTAACAGCAAATCTAGAGGTTTTCGATAAATCTTCCTGCGTATTTTTCTTAATCCAAGTGTAACTAGGAACAGGTTTCCCAATAGCTTTACATTGAATAGCAGCTTGTTCCCCCTCTGTAACTTCAACTTCTTCCATTGGTTCAATTACCGGAGGGATTTGAACCTCAACGCGAATGTATCTAGTGTCTAACTCTCCCGTTGAGATAACTGCAGCTCTGCAAGCATAGATCCCATCATCGGATTCCTGAACATTTCTAACAAGAAGACTTTTTGGGTGAATAACATATTTGTCGTTAGTTGTGATGGTTTCTCCGTCTTTCAACCAATCTACCGTTGGTGCGGGGTTCGCTTCAACCTCGCATTTTATGTTGAAGTTCTCGTGGAGTTTCGGGAATTGTTTTTCTGGGGCATCGACCCATTTGATGGGATCTAAACACAGAAAGAATTGTTGGTAATGAATGGAAAGATTTAATAAAAGAAGGCTTACATATTGTGCGGACTATAACAGATGTTTTGAGGGGCTCTGTGTTGGCATAATTGGCTGTACAAGTGTATTCGCCGGCCATGTCTTCTGTTAAGGATGTGATGAAGAGGGTAACGCCTGAATCGGGAAGAACTTCGGTGTACATTGAAGGGTTTCTCTTGTTGCCGTATCTGCAACAATGGGGAATAAAAACAATAAATAGAATTAAATATTCCACTAAAATTATTTCATGTTTTCCGTACAAATTACAGACTATAAAAAATTCATTGATGGTTTGTATATATAGAGTGGCCAATAGGGGGATCGATTTTGATTGGTCGGTGCGAAATTGGCGGCTTAATATAGCGGATATTATGCCAACCTCGAACGGTGTTTACATGCATTAAGTTCAGAAAAGTGACATTTTAAGATATTATTTGTGAATTATATGTGAATTTAAAGTAATTATACCATATTTGTATAATTAGAGATGAATATTTATTTGTAATTTTGTGGTGTATTTTTAAATAAGTAATATTGCGTTTGCAATTTATATGCTCTTTCATTAATTGTTTATCGAATTTTATTTAGTTTTCACATATAAATTCAAATTTCGCGCGGCATCATTTGCCCGAATATGGCGGTTTTTAGCCACACTATGTATTGGCAACTGACTCGCTCGCAGCACCAAAGCGGAATTTACTTGAACTCACGGAGTTGAGATAACCATATGATAACTATATTCTTTGTAGGAGTGTTTTTGTGTTTTCTTCGTGTTTTTTAAACTAATAAAGCTTTGGCAGCAACAAACTCTGCTTAAGAATGCAATACATTTTCAACATGATAAATATTAGTTTTATTTTTTCTATAATTTCTTGCAAATAAGCGAGAATTTCGACTACTGCTAGTGGAAGGTATGTCTTCATGCTTTAAAGTGGGCAAATTTTTGGAAGGTACAGCAGTTTTTTTTAATATTTTCGTTTATTTGTATTAACATTTAAAAAAGAACATATACTTATTGCAAATAACTTTTCCTCTTGCAGTATACATACCTCTGGTAAAATAATCATTATCAACCAAATGTAAAGACCTTAATAAATTTAGAAACTGGTTTCCCTATTTTTAATTTTATTATCCAGGTTTTTCGCCGGTCAATTTTCTCTTTATCTCCAAATTTGTTCTCGATGATAGCAAATCTTAATTTTTTTGAGAGAAAGAATGGTAACTTAACTTATATATTCTGTTTTTTAAAATAACGACTTGCATTGGGATACAGAACAGTAAATATTACTCATTTATAAAAAACAATTATGCAAAAATTAACGAAACTTCGAAAACAAACTTATTTTAAAGGTTAGAATGCAATTATTTGTATATAATAATTAATTCAATAAGTTAATTATTATACATACAATACACTATCTGCAAAACAGATCTACGATGGCAAATTTCACAAATTATTATAATAGAAAGCAAGAAACAATTAATTAATATTATTTTTTTCAGATACGACAATGTTTTATATACAAAGCGCGCCAAATCTATCTCAACTAGAGTTCGAATTTTCGCCACTAGTTAGCGTATCGCTTAAAGTCAGTTGCCAATACCCAGTCACTATAGTTTGTACTAATGAGCAATTTTATCATTGTGATTAATAAGTTTACTATGATTTCTGAAAATTATTATTTCGAATTTTAAATGGCAGAAAAGTGACCCCTGTGTTTCTAGCTAAAGAAGTGTGTGAAAGTATGTATATAAACGATTGCGTTCCTGCTTATATTGATTTTGAAAGAATTTAAAAATAATATTGTGGTTGAAAGAAAAATATTTTCCCTGCGAATAAAAACGCGGAATGTGGAATGTCCATGTATGAATATTGGGAGGAATAGCAAGCAGAGAAATAACTCATTTATCAGCAAGTGACAGTTGACGGTCGTGAGCGACAGCTGTTTGTTTTTCCTTTGAATTTTGAAGCACTGCTTGTTGTTGCTCTGTTGGTTGGGGTTGGAGTATTAATGACACATGGTCCTTCACAGCGAAAACTGAAAAATGTTCCACATCCGTCCTGTGACTGCAAAGGGAAATCCAGTTTTAATTACTCTTTGAATATATATTAGCCAAATTTTAAACGAATCAACCGCATACCACAAGTCCTTTTAAGTATTTTAAATTAGTTAAAAATGGACGAAATTCTTTACTCAAATAATACGTGGATTATTTCAAGAATAATTAATGTCAACAAGAAAATTTCAATGCTAATAGTACCAAAAGTAACTTAGCATTCTACAATATTAATGTTGATTATAAACAATGTCATTAATACTTATTAGTTAAACTTATTTTCACCATTTGGCAATAGTGGAATCGGAGGTGGGATTTTTAATTAAAATTTTTGCAAGCAATAAATAAAATTCAGGATGTTCAGCAATTATATTTGCTGCTAATCGAACAGCTAAAGTCCCTGGTCGAATTACATTTCTAATTGATTCAAATATTGTATTTGTTTTTATAAATAAATAAATAAATAAATAAATATATCATCACGGCATATTACCCATTTCTGGGTGTGCCAATCTGCTTTATCGCAGATATCGGTAATGATGATGACATATTTGTACCGTGAGGGCGCTTACCAGGCGTCACCTCACGGGCACTCATTGCTGGCGTGGAGAGTGCACCACAGGGGTCACTTTTGTGCCATTTAAAATTGGAAATATTTGGCGTCGGTCGGGATCGACTACGACTATTCTTGCGTCAAATAAATATGGACTGGAGATTTCTACACTGTTGCTAATTCCATTGGACATGTTGAAAATGCTAAGATATGAAGAAGCGGCAACACCGCAGGGCAAGGAACAGGGTTAGGAAAAGGGAAAAGTTGAGCATCAATCCATAGTTATGAAAATAAATTTACCGTAAAAATAATGGATTATTCACATGAATTAAACTTGTACTCATATTATTACATACTAGTAGTAAAACAGTTAATAATAAATATCCTCGCCTACTTAAAGAGACAAAGCAATCGCTGCTATGAAACAAATATAGAGTTTAGGGGAAAGAAGATTTCAAAGAAATCTCAGAATAAGATGGATGATGTTTGAAGCCATAGTCAAATGTATATTACTCTACGGGGCGGAAATATATGGATGGAGAGAATATAAACAAATAGAGGACAGAGGACATACAAATACGGTACATAAAATGGATTTTGGGTCTGGATAGAAGCACACCGGAATATATAGTAATGGAGGAGATGAAAGCATTAAAAATTAGAGTAGAAACAGGAAAGAGAACAGTAAAATATGAGGAAAGAATAAGAAGCAATCAAAACTCAATACTGCAAGAATGCTGGCGGGTAATAAGACAAGGAGAGGAAAACAACAAGCTAACAAAATGGGGACAAGCAAGAAATGCCTGTTACGAAAGAAATGGATATTCCACTGTACAAATAGAGAGGCTACGCATAAATGGAGAAATCACACATTACGAACTACACGCAGCGGCAAGAACAACAAAGTAAAATAAACATCTCAAATTACAACAAGAGATATAAACTAATACAAACGACGTCAATACCAAGGTATTTATTGGATGAAAAGAAAAACATCAAGATGATTGCCAGGTTCAGATGTGGTAATAAAGAGAGAAACAATAAATACTGGCTATCAAGTGATGAGAGGAGTTGCAGGCTATGCGGGAGAGAAGAGGAAACTATCAGGCATTTAAGGATTTCATGCAGGGAAGTTACGAGAGAAGGAAGAAAAGAAACGGTTCTGTTAGACGAATAGGGTCGGGACAAGATTGGATGAAGGAAGTCATCGAGAAACGGGGGGTTAATTTATGATGCAGTAGCACAATTTATTGTAAAATATATATAATATGTAGATTCTAAGCCGGTTAGGCAAGAATAAATATAATAATAGTTAAATAGTTAAAGAGAAATTTCATATTAATATAATTAAAAAGAAATGTGTCAATTTCCAAACAGACTTTAAAAACAGCTTAAAACATATAAACAACTTCAATCACAAACTTAAAAGTCCCTAGATAACAAACGCGTGTCCTTATTGGTTGGGTTTTGCTTTTCTTTTCAGTATTTCACCAACTCCGGATTGATTCGGATGTTCTATGAAATGCTGTATCTTAGAATTTTATCGACGTAGTTCATACAGATCATCGTGTCTAATACAATTTTAAAATTTTGTAATAAATTCATCAGTATTTTGTATATTCACCGATAGGTAAGAGATGTATACACTTTTCTTGTAAATCCGTTTTATTTTTCTAACTTGTATGTAATAATAGCTGAAGATGGGCTTGCCCTAAGCTCAAAACGTCCGTAATAAAGAATTTTACAATACACGTGGACCATTTAGGCCTTTTGTTTCACCTTTAAACCATTCAACGGTTGGTCCTTCCATCCCTCTATAAATGTAAGTTAATTAGGTATTTTTTTATTTTCACTATTTAAATTTATTTAGATTGAAGTGTATGTAAAATGTATGGTGTGCTGTTAAGATATGTATATACAAATATAAAGAATCAGAAGAAGAAATAAATTGTCCAAATTTGAAAAATAATTTAATAAAAAAGTTAAATTAGGTATATCTTTTACATTATCAAAAAGAAAAACATGTCCACTCACATTAGCTTTTCGACAATCCGTCCCTTGTTGTCCCTCCATTGCAGTTCCGAAATGGATGCCGGATCAGACTGGTCGGACTTGCAGGTGAGGAGCAGAGGCTTTCCAATCGGCTTGGTTTGTTCCGGTTGGGCAGGCAGGATCTCTAACTTCTGGCCAGAGACGTAGCCCAACACTGTAACATCAAAGATTCATGTTCAGAGTGAGGAAACACTTATAACTTTGAGGGATTAATAATACATAGGGATAAGTAGGAGCAAAAAATAAGTTTAAATTTTTTTGGAGAATAATGGATTGTTAGAAAAACGTAGCACATTTTCTCGTTGATATTTAACTTCTATTATATTATTACCTCTACTAGTAACATATTTACAAGTTCTTATCTTATCTTATTATCAATTAATTTTATATCTACACTGTTTATGTACACCTTGGTTGAATTTTTCGTTATTCCTTCAATATCATTGTTTATCTCATCCAGCAATTCCAATATGGATAATATTTGGTCAATTTCATATGCACATATTTTCCATTGAGGTTATGTATGACTTTGGTTTACGATTTTGAATGCGACTTTATGCCGTGCGGTGTTTTGTTGTATAATAGAAAAACGTGGTTGTTTTACCATAAGGTTTTAATGTAAATATAGTAGAGACAGCGTGTGTTTGTGTTCTAATAACAAAACTTCGTAAAAAGAAACAGAAAAACTATTCGTTTTTAAGCGTATCGTCTTGTTTTTCTATATTAATTTTTGCCTCTTGCTCTAAATCACTACTTTGCAGGAGTCACTAGAAATATACTCGTTGGGCTTTTTAAGATTTGACTTGCCGACTCGAAGATATGTTGCGAAATGATTAACTTCTATCTTATGAAACTTAAGGGGGTATCACACGTAAGCACATACACGCAACTTGTCATAGATTTTCTGCAACTTTGTCTAGTTTATGAACATGTTTGAAAACTTCGTAGACAAGTTGCAGATACGTGCGTACAAACGATGTACGCATGCGCGGTTGAACTTAAAAGTCCCTACATAGACGTGTTGATATTTTATTTCGTTTTGATGTTATTGATGTAAAATTTTAAAATGTGTTCAGACAATTTGGATACATACTTGGAAACAATGATTAATTTAATTGGAGATGTTTCCGAGTTATGGGATATAAGACCTGTAGAAAAACGTTACCAACCTTAAATATGTAAATGACCTAAAATATATGTAAATTTGCGCACGTGTGATAACAAGAGTTGTGTATTTTGAAAAGTTGCGTCAAATCAGTTGCAGGTACATGTGATACCCGCTTTAAACTAACGGTGCGATTCTGTAATTTTCTATAGCACTATAGAACTACTCTTAACAAAAGCGCATCATTTTTTAATGTCAAACGATAATAAACGTATTAGTAAACAAAAATTGTTGCGATTTTGTTCACTTTTACATTTCTATAGCGCTGTAGAAAATTACAGAATCGCATTATAACACTGTAATCTTAGTAATGAGGTCCTCCACTCTAATTTAATTTTTTTATCATTTTAAATGAAAATTCGTTTAATTATGAAACAATTCGTAGTATTAAAAAGTTTTAATTATCTTTGGTTTAACTGCATTTGAATTTTAATGTTACTATGACGTCACGGCGACACATATCTTTCTCTTGCTCCGCACCAGACTCTACAGTATTCTGCGAGAGAAAGATAACAATAATGTGACGTCATAGTGACACTGACAACAATTTCAAATATCTCGTAAAGTAATTATTAAAAAAAAGTTTTTTTTTTCATCTTAATCGTTTTTTATTGAGTAGTACAAGGTGTACATTTTATTATTTTTTGTTATGGTGGAGGACCCCGTATTGATGTAATCAAACAATGTCATTGTTGCAATCAATTTTGTAATTGTTGTAATAAAGTTTATGGATTATTTATTTAGTTAATATTAAATTCAGAAAAATATTCCAATATATGAAAAACATAACAATGTAATTTATGCAGTTTTAAAATTAAAATGTAGAAATAAAACATTATATACTTTCTTGCCCCCCCACCCTGATTGAGCCCATGGTTGTACAAAATTAAAATGCATATTTCATATATTTATATTTAATTGTGCATGTTAATCAACAGTATGCACAATACTTAGCTCATAGTCTAGCCTTAGCGTCTCTCTTATTAGTTTATTGCGGAGACCCAGAAATTTTAACCCATTTACTACTAATAATCTCCGCATTTTAAATACTGTGACGCACTTTAAAATTTATGTACTCCTCATAATTGTATTTTCTTACATAATGCACATAAATAGGTAGATAAAAAGTAAAAAAAAAAACATTTGCCATATACGGATAATATTTAAAATTCTAGTAAGAAGCACAAGCTTCAATTTTCAGACCGAAACTAATATCTAGTATTTATGTAAATAATTAATATCTAGTATTTATTTAAATAATTAAAAGTGTTATCGCTATGGCATTAAGTTTTGTTAAAATAAGAGTAACGATATCTTCTTATAGTCGGATAAAACTACCATGGATTTTGAAGCCAGAAATATGTACAACAATATTGAATCGACCTTTTCAATCATGGAAAGACAATGCAAGACGGTAAGTATTTTAAAATTAAACATAATTACAACAAGAAAATGAAGAATAAAATATGAGCGCATACAAAAGATAATGCTATTGCCGTGGAAGCAAGTTAAATATTCAACAAATAAACAACTAAAATAATAATTAGAATTTCTTGTATGGTGTCAGCTAGTACACGGCGAAACTACGAATTCAGTTTTAAACTTTTAAAGGGTTAAAAAATTACTTTTATTTTTATTTATATTACTGCATAGGTACCATGTATCTATAAAATAATTAAAATAATTTTCACAGACAATAAAATCTAATTTTTGGATAGACATTTGAGGTGAAGCAATATTTTAATGATAAGGATTCAATAATTTCTGTTTGTAACTACAAAAATGATGTCAAGTGTCAACTGTAATCAATCAAAAAAGACCTTGAAGGTAGAAGCTGTCAACTGGAGTTATAGTCACTGCGAATTAGAATTAGACCATAACTTTTTAATGGCCACGCCGATAAGGTGAAATTATTTTTTTTCAGAAAGATACATTCAATAGTAAACTTTTTTCTCTCTCTGTAATTTGTGATATATGTTACAGTTCAGACAGAAAAAAATAAAACCTGACTGCATCGTGATTTTTTTTTTAAATAAATTTAATCTAGCAGTCTATCCAAATGTCAAACAATTAATTTTTAATGACAGTAACGAGTTGTCAATCTTCTCAACTTGTTTAGGAGTAAGCTAACATATTTATTCGTATTATTTATAATAATGGTAGTAAAATACTATTAGGCCGAACAAACAGATGTTACTAGTTTCTGAATATTGCGAAGGAATTTTTTGACAACCCATAAACAATTGTTACTGTCATTAGAAATTCGTTGTTTGACATTTGGATAGATTACTAGATTAAATTTATTTTAAAAAAATTCACGGTGCAGTCACTCAGGTTTTATTTTTTTCTGTCTGAACTGTAACAGATATCACAAATTAAACACAGATAAAAGTTTACTATTGAATGTATCTTTCTAAAAAAAAAATAATTTCACGTTAAAGGCGTGGCTATTAAAAAGTTACGGTCTAATCAATGTTGGGACACCTAAATTTCATACACTAGTGGTTCACTAGTAATAAGTATCACCTTAAAAGATTACTTATAACCATATGAACTGTCATACCAAATTTCATCTAAATCGTATAAAGCGTTCTGTTATTATAAGCAAAATTAATTTGTTCTCGAAGAACTTTGAAGCAGAATTCTGGCTAAATGGTACACTTTCCGGTAGAAGCAAGTTTAGTTAAATCGTCTTATTTTAGCCTCAGGAATCTGTGGTTAAGCCATGTCCTCCTATTTAAGAGACACCCTGTATATTTTACTATTAAGTATACTCCTGTGTAACTTTTTTATTCATAGAATAAGGGTGTTATTTCTAAAGAAAGTTTTATATGTATAAAATAGGCAGGCTCCTCAGCGCCACCAAGTCCATTCTTACGGGGAATACAGTACAGGCAATGACCCAAAACATACTCCTTTTTCTGAGTACAGGGTATGAAAATGTTGAAAATCGCTTCAAAAATAGCGACAGCCATGGAATTAACAAGTATTATTTATGTCAAGATAGGTTAGTTTATTTTTATTATGTGTTATCTATAATTTCTAGTAGAGTAAACAATTATGTATATAAATTAATAGATAATAAATAATTATTCACTTGAACAGATATTAAAATAGTAAAGTAAATAAACAACAAGTTTCACAGAATGAAATGGAAACAAATAAATTAAAAATTATTGTTTATCTGTCAAGATAGGTTAATTTATTTTTATTATTTATTATCAATAATTTCTGTAAAAGTGAACAATTACTTATTTAAATTAATAGATAATTGTTCACTTGAACAGATATTAAAATAGTAAGTAATATAATAGTAATTAAGGTATCAAGGGTTGTTATAAAACAATAACATAGTAGTAAGACATAAATAAACTAACTAAGCTTGACAGATAAATTGTTAAACATTTGTTAATTTTTTGTTTTCATTCCATGGCTATCGCTATTTCGGGGGTAATATTCATTTAACATTTTCATAGTTAATTTTTGCCATAATAAAGCATGCAATTTAAATGGGCTTTGAAGCTTTTTTACCTAAAATAATGAGGGGACCAGGAAATCTCGAAATTAGTTTTTTATACAGGGAATTTATTTTAACATGGATCATATGGTCAATCACTTCCATGGTTACTCACTATTGTCAAAAAATGACAGCAATGTAATATTTGTCCATTTTAAAATGCAACAAACAAAATTTGTAGTTTTGTATTATCAAAACTAATTTCCAATAAATTAACCTACATACGATTAACAAAAAGTCGAAACATGAATGTTGCACATCTTAACAAACTTTAGCTTACAAAAATTCATAACTTTCATGCAATAAATGTTAAAAAATACCCCCAATCACTTTGAGGCAATATTCTAGTCAGTCGTAATAAGAATTGACACCATTTGTGATGAGTTGTGGAGGTATCTCCTGTGCTGCAATACTATTTATAATGTTCAGTGGCGGATTTACGCATAGGCACAGTAGGCACGTGCCTACGGCGGCAAATTTTCGGGGGCGGCAATTTTTTTTAATCAGAAATGTATAATTTTATTAAAAATTGCCGATCAAAAGACGCGACGAAAACATTTATATCAATGATCTCTGAAACAAATTCATATAAAGTAAAGCTTTTTTGTAGGTATATTATTATTACTCCGGTTAATTTGTAATTATCGTCTGTTTTTCTATGGTACTTAAGTAATGAAATATGCGCTCTATTTTCAACAAATGCCCAAGTAATTGAACTCATATTTCAGACTTTATTTTGAGATCCTCATTACTATTATGCTATCGATAATTATAACATATTTATTAAAATTGCCTGGATTGTAGAATACCCATTTAAAATTCCATTTTGTTATGTCTTCTTTTAGCTAAAATAAATAAAGAAATGCAAAATTAAAACGCGGAAGCATGTATTTATGTTTACCTATTCTAAAGGCTATATTTGTGAAAATTATAACTTCTTCGCTTGCAAATTTTCAAAAAACTGAAACCGAACGCACATAACTCAATTTGACGAAATTCGGGTATATGATGTAATTTAAATAAATATGTTCTGGTGATTGAATGCATTTCGTGACAAAATGATTATTAGTTTTTAGGTTGTGTTTGTGAAAAATTTGGCTTTTTCACTTCAAAATTTTCAATAAATACTTTAATGTAACGATATCTTAAATCACAGAACACAATTTGACGCAACTCGGATGGTTATATTCATTTTATAGAAATTAACCGTACCTTTTTTCAGAACAAATGCCAAAATCACTATGAATTTTTCTTTCCGCGCCATAATTTTTGTGCAATTACGTGTTTATAATGCTTTGCAACTATATACAACCATCAAAATAAAATTCTTGAGGGTTGGGTATTCCAGACTTTAGTCTTAAAATTACCTATTTAAGCCCCTTTTATATTTTAACAAAAATAAAACATGCGAAAAGTTTAAACATTAAAAAAGATATATTTTAACATTTCTGATATTCAAATAGGTATCTATATTATCTTTGGTTAATATTTGGAAATTACGTTATTGTTCTGTTAGAATTATATTTTAAAATTATGAAGAGGCGGCAAATTTATAAAAAAAGGCGGCAATTTTCTAGGTGCCTACGGGCGGCAAAACTGTTAATCCGCCCCTGATAATGTTGCATTTTAAAATGGACAAATATTACATTGCTGTTATTTTTTGACAATAGTGAGTAACCATGGAAGTGATGAACCATAATGTTGCATTTTAAAATAAATTCTCTGTATGTAAAAGTTCTATGTTCAATGCCGGTCACCATTCTGTATATATTCACAATGACAATAACATCATTAAGTGCATAAATTAAATTTAAATATCAATAATAAATAACAAATATATCAAATAATAATTAAAATAATCTTGAATGACTACGGAATCAACTTTCTGCATAGACATAGAGATTTATAGTGAAGGTCAAGGTTTCCTCCACTTCTCAAGTATCAGTTGTATTTACTTTATAACCGGTTTAAAAATACAATTTCTTTCATCTGAATAATTTACTCATAGTACTTGCAGTTGTCTGTTTAACAGAGTAGACTAGTCTGAATTATTTCTAATAATGAAGTACTGTGCGTGTAATTAAGAAGATAAGAGTCTTATAATTGTGGTGGGGTTAAATAAATATAGTGTGTGCAAGAAGATTAACTTTAGTTTGTTTTGTACGATAAATAGATTCAAATGATAATCATTACGAGTATTTTAGCTCTCATGTAAGTGTAAATATCATCTGAGGCAATTCAGTTTGATACAGTGAGATTATTTCTTACTAAGATATTAGATTACTAGGTATGTTATTTATAAAAATTGAATTATATTGTATAGGTCGGGTATTTTCAACTATGATTACCTAAATTGTGTATTCACATTTTATCTACAACCTAATTTCTTTGAGTGGATAACAAGCCTTTATTGACGAAAGACATATAATTTTTCTTCCAATATCGTTCTTTATGCACTGTTACAATAAAAATTAAAAATGAAATTAATTAATAATGGTTGACATTTATATTTATTGCCACAGGAAATTTTGTTGGTTGCACTCGCCGTTAAATGAGTATAGATCGATGTTCAACTTTTTCCCTTCTCCACACCCAACGTTGTTGCCGCTTTTTCATAACTTAGTATTTTCAACATTGCCTCTGATTTGGAAACATTGTAGAAAAAATCTTCAGTTCATACTTATTTGACGGCAAGTACAGTGATTAAAGAAATTTTATTCATTCTCAAGCCACATTCACTGCTACGAAAATAAAAATCAACGTAAGGCATATACATAAGGATTTGCAAATGACAAATATTTTACACAAACAAAAGAACATATATAACAACTGTCATTTGAACTGTCATTTTACCTTCTGGTAAAAGGATTTAAATTTATTAGCTATTAACTTACCTAGGATAGTTATGAGAATCATAATGGACCCATTGCACGTGCACAAACTGAGAGAGATAGTAAAAAGTAAGATGTTTTCAATGCGCAGTTGATTTTCTTCGCATATAGGTGTTGGAATGAAAGAGTTCTGTTTTAAATTCAAAAAGTAATCATGCGTTGAAATGTCTCCATTATTAATCGCCCATCATTAACACACTTTTAAACAACTATTTTTTATATATACTATTTTTGTAGCTATGAATAAGCCTTCAATATCAAAAAAATATATTTATTTGAAATAGTCACTATAGTGCACAAAAATCGTCATTATAAGCACAGAAAAATGGCACTACACTAAAGTAATCCACTATACGACTATTATATAGCAATAGCAGTGTTGGCAACCTTATGATAATTATTGTACTTGTAAGATAATTTGGGCAGGTGTACGACGTACAATAAATAGTAAATTTGTACGTACAAATAACAAAAATATGTACAAGAAGAACGAACTAAATAATTCCGATGAATAAGTTTCATATAAAACATATAAACCGGTAGTATTTAAGCCGGATTTATAGTTTACATAACATAGCATAACATAACGTAACATAACATAAGAATTTTTTTAGATTTTATAGTACGAGACGTAAGCATGACATAGCACGAGAAAATGAAGAATTGTTCTGGAAAATGTTCATAGGGTAGTATTATTACTATATTCATTACTGTTTTCACATTTCATTTTGTCATTCTTTGTACACGTTAAATTTTAGAACATTTCGCGAAAACGTGATTTGTTTAGATAAAAATGGCTGATGACAATGCTATGATAGTAGCTGTTGCAGTATCTTGTGCATTATTCTTATTAACTCTGCACAATAATTTAACTATTTATTTAACGTAAATATCTCATCAGAAACAAAAAACTAACCTCACAATTTGTTTGTAAACAACAAGCAAATGCGAGCACTCCAACGCTCCAAGATTTCGCTGCTCTTCCAATAGAGCCGAATTGAGCCGAATATTCCCGAACACCCTAACATAAAATAACGAAATAAAATAAGGTCATTTCTTATGTTATGCTATGTTATAAAACTATAAAATGTCATACGGACTTATGTGTTTTTATATTTTCACTATGTTATGCTATGCTATGTTATGTTATGTAAACTATAAATCCGGCTTTTACTCTTAAACAGGGGTGATTAACCGTTGACTAAAGTAACAAATTCAGTTGTTTTTTAATCACCCCCACTGTATTTCTAAATGGTAGTCATGGTAATTAGATAGTCAAGGGGACTAAAATTTTGAGTAAATACTACCGGTCATAATATTTAATGTACAATAACTTCAATGTTCGAAGTTAGCAACATTGATTGTCAGACTGACAGATTATTTTTAACCCAATCTATAATATAAATATTCCATATATTTCACAATTTTTCAATTTCAAATAAAATTTAATATGTACCTCGGCACTGAAGTTCCTTTTAATCACTCAAAGATTTGTATAAAGAGCATATAGTTCAAAAAACTAGATACATACATACAAGCGTGTCCCACTTAGTGGGTTAGCAAAAACCCGAAAACAATAGTAACAATAAGAAAAGGGATGAGCTGAGCTGACTCACTTCACTCTTTAACAACATTCTTCTTTAGCCTTGTCCACAATCATCATAACATTCCTACATAACATATTAAAGTGACCGATTTTCGGAAGCGAATAACCGCATCCGGACCACAATGATAAAAAAAAATCTAAAATAATTCAAAAATAAATAAAACGTTAGGATAGCTGCAATTTTTTAATAGTTGTACTTATTTACATCTGGTAATAAAATTAGTTCCACTTTTTTATCTTCACATTTTAATCACGTCTGCAATATTAACAAACTTATGTCATTTCTAAAACAATATTGTATGAGACAAACTCATGTTTGTCTCATACAATATTTTCATGTAATAATTTTTATATTTTTATACATTTTGACCTCTTTGAGATTAAATTAAACGCTTCAATTGTACTTCCTATTTTTAATGTCAAAATAAACTTATCCTAATAGGTTTGTTATTTATTATTGATCGGCATTTTTGTAAACAAACTGTGATGTATTTTCATGGTCTATTAATCGTGAAACATATACCGATCGGGAGTTTATGTGTCATTACCACACAATTACAGATAGTTCTGCTCTAGTTGATGCAATTAGTTTGTTTCCAACAGATTAATGGCTACTTCCGCCAATGCCAATAGAGAATTTCCCAAGGATTTTTTATTTGGAGCGGCGTCTTCGTCTTATCAAATCGAAGGAGCATGGAACGAGAGCGGTAAGAAAAGAAAATATTCATTACCAGTACATCAAGTATAATACTATTTTTAGTAGTAGTTTTAGTAGTGAATTACTAAAAAGCACAGGTATATAGTCAATATTTTTAATTACGAGGATCCCATTAGAAATCTGTCATTTGAAATTAATTACCCCCTAAAGTAATGGGGTATTCCACTCATTTTTTTTTTTATTATTTTAAATAAAACTTCATTCAGTTTTGAAGCAATTCATAGTATTAAAAAATCTTAATTGTTCCTAGTTTAACAGTATTTTATTTTCGAGAAATCAGTGTAACGTCACATTCCCCCTATACTTGTCTTTTTCTCACACACTGCTCTGAGTACGCTACGAGAGAAAGATAACAATTGTATGACGTCAATTTCCCCTTTTAGAAAATGTGAAATATCTCGTAAAGCAATTATTTAAAAAATGTTTTCATTGTTTTAACTTTTATTTATTGAGCCATACTTTAAGATAAATTGAATTTTTTTAATTTCTTTGTTATGATGGAATACCCCATTGGATTTTTTTTTAAATATTGAAAAAGATGGAAGAAAAAATTAGTATTCCTTGAGGAACAACGAGAAACACAATATTCCACGAACGTTAAAACTGGACATTTTTTAATTATTAAGAAAAGGGATAATCGTGCTCTGTGGACACTTATTATGGATGATCGCCAAATTCCTATTCCTGATTTGTCTGTCAAATGGGCAAATGTTTGCGATTGTTAAGCGTGCATTACACGATGAAGTTTTTCTTTTCAAGTGATTTGAAAAGTTTTCTCTCTCGCACAATGACATGAACGTAAGAGAGACAAATGAATAGACTTTTCACGAAAAACTTTTAAAGAAAAACTGGAACATGCGCTACTTTTTCTTAAAAGTTCCTATAAATTTTGACTGTCAAGTAATTGTCAAATGTCACTAGTGTTTATATTTTTGATGTATTCAAGTGTAGTATTATACACTGATTGATTTTAAATAGAATAATAGCAAAATGGGGTAGAGAAATAATTGAAATATTGATGGCTATATATACGAAAAATTTAAGTGATGAAAATTCAATGACAATTTAATGTAGGTAGGTATTTTAAATTTTGACACTTGGATAATTTAATTCACGCAAAACTTGATCGTGCAAATAAACTTGTAAGACACTTTTCAAGTCACTTGAAAATAAAAATTTCGTTATGTAATCCACACTTTAGACCGATCTTTAAAGATACTTGCCTGAGTATTATGAAAAAACTGAGGTATGGGTTTTTCAAGGTAAAACGAATCATAATAAAACAATCCAAACTGGTAACTTTTTCATCTAGGCGATGATAAACTCTCTCCTCGCACAAAAACAATGCAAGTTCGATTTTTACTCCCGGGGGTCAATTTTTACGTTTTTTTTATCCAAAAAATTGCAAATTACATCATTACTCCCCTAAACTCTTAGACTACATCCGCCACTGGTATATATCGTTATCATAGGTACCTATGTACATTGTAAATAAAAAAATACTTGAAACAAAGTTTACTTTTTAAAATTATGTTGATTTAATTTATAAACATTCTCATTAAATAAAAACAGATACATTTTGAAGGTTAATTTGAACATAACTGTATAGATGCAGATACAGAAGGTGGAAAAACGTAAATAGAGACACTGAAATAATATTAACTATTGCACAAAAAGTTTTACAAGGTTATATTAATATTACTGTCAAAGTGTTTCAAATTCATATCATATACCTATCGGCGGTATACTTTTTTCCAGACCATAGGAAATTGAATGGTAAAATTTTCATGTACCTGTTTTTTCTGTGCTATTTATTATAAAAGAAAAGTGTAAATTATAAAAAAAATGTTCAGAATTAAAATTAAAATAAGTCCAAAATTATTGTTTACTTGTGTTTCGTTCGTGAGAGAGACGTAAAATAATAAATAAATAAATAAATATATCATAACGGCATATTATCCATTACTGGGTGTGCCAGTATCTACAACACTTGTAAACATCGGCAATGATGACGACATATTTTACCGTATGGGCGCTTATCAGGCGTCACCTCACAGGTACTCATAGCTGGTGTGGAGAGTGAACCGCAGGGGTCACTTTTGTGCCATTTAAAATTGGAAATATTTGGCGTTTGTCGGGATCGAATCCGGTTCCCCCAGGTTCGCGACCAGACACTTAGGCACGCGGTTACGGGACGTAAAATAAAAGTTACAATTTTTGGTTATTTACAGTGTACGCACACTGAAATTATAAGGTAGACATTAAATCGTAAGTTACTTATGGTTTATTTTAATCTATTTAGAACATTAGAACGGACCAGCTACATTCAACAATATTCGAGCAGAGTCGTAACTGTCATTTCTGCACCCGTTGCCGATTTATTTCTGATGACTTAAAAGTTGCTAAAGATGCCAAATTAAATACTAAAACTGTCAAAGTTGCAAATTATAAATCATGATTCGAAAATGCTCTTTGGTTAATTCCATATTTTCGCTCACGACTATACTTATATTCATAACCTAAGTTGTAACAAACTTAACTTTCGTGACTCATTTCAAATGACAGATATAAATAAATAAATATATCATCACGGCATATTACCCATTTCTGAGTGTGCCACAATCTGCTTTATCGCAGATATCGGTAATGATGATGACATATTTGTACCGTGCGGGCGCTTACCAGGCGTAACCTCACGGGCACTCATTGCTGGCGTGGAGGATGCACCCAGGTACTGTTTAAAATAATAAGGCACTTTTTGTTTTCTACGTTCTACCTTTTTTCTTATTCTCAAGAATTCAAGCGCGATTCTTGTATTGTATTTTGTTTGTAAATATTCAGATTACAATATTTATTAAATACCTCAAGGTAAAAATTCACAGATAACAAATTTCCACTTAATCGTAATTTCTCTTGACTGGGTTTTCAAACCACAATAAATTTAATCTTTAAACGACAAGGTCATGTACAGGACAACTATTAAAAAAATCCTGCATTTCCAATATGCAAATCTTCTTAATTGATACAAACAAACACTATTTGTACTTGCAAATTTAAGTGCTAGTTCAATAAAATTTATTACTGCGAAACACTTAAATTTGATTGCGAAGAGGAGGAACTTGAGAACTGAATTGTAAATTTTATTTGTTTAGGGAAAGGTGAGAGTATTTGGGACAGATACGTACACAGCCAACCTGATAGAATTCTAGATAGAAGTACAGGAGACATAGCCTGTGATTCCTATCACAAAATAGACGAAGATGTCAAGATATTGAAGAATCTGGGAGTGCATTTTTACAGGTTATCATGAGTTTTATTGCCCAAGTCTCATAAAATATTCAAGAGCTATCTAAATTTATGTGATTTGTAAACTGAAAACATACAGAATGTTCCAGAAACGTAAGCATACATTATTATGGGATCTCTGAAATTATAAGAAATACGAAGCTGATTAATTGTTAATATTAACTTTCTCTATTAGAATGTTATTTAAATGATGTTGGTATGTATTTGTTTTTCCGAAAATGTAGATACTTACATGTTACGAGAAATAAACAAAAATGTGTATTTTTCATATTTTTATATTTACAAATAACTTTGTTATTGCTTCTTTCTTCATTATTATACATTATTTCTGTATTGTTATCACTTTGATATAATTAAATTTTAATAATTCCAAATCTAATCTTTTTATCTCTGTGTGTCCAAGCAAACCTTGACATAGGCATTTAACATGGGAAAACAGTTTTTGGAAATAAAAAGTGTCCGGCACAAAATTAAGCCAATACATCTTGTACGTTATTTAAGGTTAATTATTATTGCATAAATTGGAATAAATTATAAAAATTTTCTAATAAATAATTGTTTAATTTTTTTATTATGCAATATGAAAAGATTTTCAAATGTCAGCGTGGCACATTGGTCAGCGTAGCGGCCTTTGAAACTGTAGATTAGGGTTCGATTCCCTACTAGGATATTTTTTTATTTTTTTACACAAAAATTGTTAAACTTTTAAAAATCTATCTCATATTTCCTATTATAGTCATTTAATAGATATTTACACACCAAGTGAGCTAAGGTAATGTTTATTCATGAGAAGAAAGTTAAGCTCACGAGCCCGTAATGGAGAGTGAGTTAATTTCTTCGAGTGAATAAACATTCTTAGCTCACGTGGTTTGTACAATATTTTATTCAATTTTGACGAAATAATAATAAAAACCATTAAAATATTTAATTTTGATAAAACAAAAAACTAATCTGTTAGTAGACTGTGCATGACAATCGTTGATGATAGATGTCAAGTCATGTGAGAGTGATTTAAAAAAATTTAATTCACTTGTGAAAAAAGTGTTACTTACAATGGGGTCCTATACCATTTTCCTTTTATTTTTTTTTCTGTAAGAACAGGATAAAATAAGAATTTTAGTGCAAACGAGACTTAAAAATTTTACGTAATAAGCGAGATATGAATTTTTAAAGTTTAAGAATTTGTGCGTGACGTAGCAGATACTAACAAGTGATCAACAAACAATGGGACAAACTGTTAGTTATAGAGGGAACAATTTTTTTCATGTTTGCATAGCTGAAATGCTTGTAAATAAAAACTTGTACGTTATATTCATGAAGAAATTATTATTAAGTATAAATAACGTAAATAATAACCTTTTTTTCCTAATAAATTATAGAACATTGAAACAGTTTGACAATATTATTACACAAAGCATGACGACGGATGACGCCAGTGTTGGCCTGTTTTGAAGTTTCAATATTAATTTAACTAATATTATTATTAATTTAATTAATATTACAAATTGATTTAATTATAAATATATTATTATTGTTAATATTACTAGATGTTATAATTAAACAAATTCATCAAACACAAACTTGTTAAATGTTTTGTTAGGTTATGGAACAACATGACATTTCAAATTCTTTTAAAGGTGACCGCTAAAGACGCGCGGTTCTCCTTTTTAAAATCAGGCCACCAATCAAATTCTTAGTACCTAACGCGTCATACCCAATTAGTAATCATCTTCAATCGCTTATAGTTTGTGACCTAGTCAATATTTAAAGAAAATTTTTTCACTAATACTCATTAATTTATGTATATTTTCGTCTTCTTATTTAAGATAGTTAAAATATGACTATGGTATAGGACCCTATTGTAGCTATGGAGTTAATAATGACAGTTTAAAACGTCAAAATTGAATAAAAATAATAATAACATTGTAATAAATAAAGAGAAAATAATTGAAAATAAATGATTAAAATAATGAAAATATTGATATAATAAAAGTGCATAATATTCTCTTGTGACACCAAGAAAAATATTTTTTATAAATACAGCGAAAACTTACTTAGCTACACATTTTTTTAAATTTCAGTTATTTTTATTAAAAAATTAACGGGCTTTAACTGCCTGTCACAGATTATTATTCTGTAACATAATATGCTTATTCTGTAACAGTTTTCAGTTATACAGTGTGTCCCATTTAGAGGTGCCACCATTGGGATCTCGAGAACTGTAAGAGATACGATGTTGGTTAAATGGAACTTTTTATGCGCCTTTGGGAGGCCATCTCAGATGTGCTTTTATTTTTTCAAAAATTCTCATAGGGCACTAGATAATGACGAAAAACTGAATATTGTTGATTTTTTCTTTTTCAAATAACTTCTAAACTATTAATAATTGAGAAAAAAGTTTCAAATATAAAAGATAGATATTTTTATTAACTAACCAGTGGCGTACGAAATAAATTTTTATATCTGTAAATTTTTGAGATATAACACAAATTTATATTTTTTTAAATGGAACCCATATCTGATTTTAGTCTCAAATAAATAAATATTTTTTTCTGTTTTCAACGATGTAAGGGTTATTATGTTTTGTATTTGTTTTGCCTTCAAAAATGATTATTTTTTCCTTATTTTATATTAAATTTACAATTATTTTGAAAATATTGGTAGATTTCTATTTGGAAATACTCTTTGTAATTAAATAATTTATTTCCTTAAAAATATTTGCTCAAAATTCGTATCAAATTAATTTTTATATTTTGTATCAGGTCGCCCTTGGCACATCATAGTGTAATTTGTAATTATGAGTCTAGAATTAAAATATTAAGTAATAAAGGCATAAAACAAATTATTTTGATCAGATACAATATAATTAATAAAAATAATAATGTTTTTCTGGGAAATAATTAGAAAATTCAGGAAAATAAAGAGAAAAATTAAATTTTAGGAGCAAAATAAATATAAAACATAATAACCCTTACACCATTGAAAAGAGAAAAAAATATTGATTTTTTTGAGACTAAAATCAGATATGGGTTCCATTTAAAAAAATATAAGTTTGTGTTATATCTCGAAAATTTACGGATATGAAAATTTATTTCGTACGCCACTGGTTAGTTAATAAAAATATCTATCTTTTATATTTGAAACGTTTTTCTCAATTACTAATAGTTTAGAAGTTATTTGAGAAAGAAAAAATCAACAATATTTAGTTTTTCGTCATTATCTAGTGTCCTATGAGAATTTTTGGAAAAACAAAAGCACATCGGAGATGACCTCCCAAATGTGCACAAAAAGTTCCATTTAACCGACATCGTATCTCTTATAGTTCTCGAGATCCCAATGGTGGCACCTCTAAATGGGACACACTGTATAATGTGTGATTTCCATAGTAGTGTTAGAGAATAGCTATTTTTAGTACAAGTGAGCAAACTGGACAAGTGAGAAAAAGACATGCTCACGTGTGCTAAACATGATTTTTTCCACAATTTTGAAATATAGTTTTTCTAAAAAACGAAACATTGTAATTTTGTTATTAATGAAAAACTGTATTTTGCTCACAAGTGAAGAAAGTTATTTACTTTGCTCACTTGTGATTCAACATGCTACTTTGCTCACTATTTTAAGTTAAATAATAATGAATTTTGCTAACGATTGTGGAAAAAATATTTGTTTTAGGTTTTCTCTTTCCTGGCCCCGAATTCTACCCACCGGTTACCCAAACAAAATCAACCCCGATGGGGTAGCCTACTACAACAAACTTATCAACACCCTTCTAGCTCACAACATTACCCCAATGGTTACCATCTACCACTGGGATCTCCCTCAACCCTTAGCAGAGATCGGGGGTTGGCCAAACCCCTTCCTGGCTGATATCTTTGCGGATTTCGCCAGGGTTGCTTTTCAGGAATTTGGAGACAGGGTGAAGCACTGGATAACCATAAACGAACCGTACCATATCTGTGTATCGGGATATGAAACTGGGTTGTTCGCACCAGGGTACAAAACAGAGGGGGTTGGGAAGTATATGTGTTCATATACAGTGATGATGGCTCATGCGAAGGCGTATCATGTGTATGATAAAGAGTTCAGGGCTCAACAAAAAGGTAAGGATGAATTACTTGTTTACTTTTCTTGTAGAAGATACTATTTGCAATTTTATTTACTGACATATCTAAATTGATTCAGTAGATATCAATTTTTTACAGATTCTTTCACAATTAATCTTTGGTTGTTCTGGTATTGGGCTTCCAAAATAAGAAAACGCCCCTAGCGGCAGAATTCTGAACAAAACGTAAGGTACATATTTAAACTACCGCTATAAAGAAAATCTACGAATTCGTATAATTCAGCTATGAACTACAAACTAATAGATGAACTATATCTAAAATAAAAGAAATTAAAGAAAAATTAATATAAAAAAATATGTTTTCGCTAACACAAAACTTCTTGCATTTCCATATTAGTTACATAAGTATTGTATTTAACATATCTGGTACTCTCAAAAAATTCTAATTACATCTATTCTTTTTCTCCTACTCTTGTAAATGTGCCGAAGTTAATAAAAAACACTATACTAAAACACAAAATAACTCAAGAAAGTAAGAAAAATACTCTAACAGCAATGCTATATTTATAGGAGTCAGCGAAAATTGTATTTTTGGTCATGATTTTAAAATTTGCTGTCAGCGCCATCTCTTGATAATTTGGAAGCCCAATACCGGGTGTTATTCTTTTTCAAGGTGCATATAGGAGATTAACATGGAAAATCAGTTTTTTTGCAGACCGTTACCCCCCTTTTGTTATCAATAGAAAAATAAAAAAAATTATGCATCAAACGTCTAATATAAAAGACAAATTTATGGATTTTTTCTTGAAATTATAACTAACGAAAAAAAGTAATATATTTCATTTTGTACCTAGGAAGAATTGGCATTACAATTGACACATTTTGGTATGAACCAAAATCCAACCGTACCGAAGATGTTGAAGGCGCTGAACTGGTTTTACAAATGAATGTAAGTTAAATAAACAAGTTAATTCATATAAAAAAAGTTAAAAATGGAGTCAAACGTTTTTTTTTTTTTTTATTATAGAATTGGTTTAATTTATTTCGGTTAACTTAACGTTTACCGGTTTTTAGTAAACAAACAAATCGTTTTTGATTTCGTTTAGAAAACACGTTTTTGGACCTAAAATACCGCTTAACCGATTTCTTGCCCTAATAGAAATCATTATTATAGTATGAGAGTAGTTCTAACATCGGTATCAACTAGAACCATGTCAACAGTGACCTCTATATACAAAATGGACCGGCGACTCCTATCTCTTTACAACGGCGCGAGCTGTATCCACTCAACTGTCATAGTGGGGTGGCTATCTCTTTCTAACAGTGAGAAGTACGCATGCGTCAGCTAGTACCAGTACGACGAATTAACGATGAATATGAAAAAGAAAGCTTAAATACATTTTCGCATATCTGCTTGGTCCAACTATGCACGAAAGTTAGAGAGAGATAGACACCCCACCAGTCAGGCGGGTGGTATTCTCGGTGGATACACGCAAGTTATTCAAGCCGCCGGTCCATTTTGTATATAGAGGTCACTACATGTCAACGACTTGGTACATACTTCTGGGTTGTTAACAAAATCACTGTTGCCAATGCCAATATACTGAAGCCGAAAATATACTGACAGCAATATTCTATAAATTTGGCGGCATTTATTAAAATTGTTTAATATGATTTGTTTCGTGGTTTGTTTTGTAGGACAAACAAGTGCAGTTAGTATATTTTCGGCTTTATCAGTTTATTGGTAACACTAATTTTGTTAACAACCCTGAAGTATATGCCAAGTCGTTGACATGAGCTGTTTTCCACTTACCAGGAGTAGCACTTTACTGCCCCTATGACAGTTTTGCGCGTTTCATTTGGCGAGGGCTAAGGCTGTGCCCGACATTTATCACCCTAATATCTAAATTCTAAATTTATATGCCCTAATTCTAGTGATTATTTAGGATTTCAGGAATTGGATTTTAGAGTTTTGCAGAAGCACACTATGCCTTGAAGTTGACGAGAACTAATTAAACAAATCATGTTCGTCAATTTATGCAAAACGTCAAATTCACTGTCAAAGAATAGCTTTTTATTTAGATTTTATGAAATATAACATTAACATTTAATCTGAACAACAAAAATGAATTATATAATTCGATTCAATTTGATGCTTATGTAAATGTTAATATTATAATTCATAAAATAGAAGCTAAGAAGCTGTTCTTTGACAGTAAATTTGACGTTTTGTACAAATTATAGCAACGAACATAATTTGTTTAATTAGTGCTAGTCAACTTCAAGGCAAAATCCTAAAATCTAATTCCTAAAATCCTAAATAATCACTACGGCTGGTAGTGCGAGCTCGGTTTTAACTAAAACGCTGTTTTAAGATAGTCAAATTTCATTATTTAATAATCAAAATAAATAATATCAAATTTATCAAAATATGATTTTTAAGCAGAACATAGTTTGTATTCAAACAAATATTTTTTAAAAAATCGTTTTTTAAACATAAGGGTGAAATAGGGTCCTATACCATAGTCATATTTTAACTATCTTAAATAAGAAGACGAAAATATACATAAATTAATGACTATTAGAGAAAAAAATTTCTTTAAATATTAATTAGGTCACAAACTACAAGCGATTGAACCTGATTACTAATTGGGTATGACGTGTTAGGTACTAAGAATTTGATTGGTCGCCTGATTTTAAAAAGAAGATTCGCGCGTCTGTAGCGGTCACCTTTGAAAGAATATGAAATGTCATGATGTTCTATAACCTAACAAAACGTTTAACAATTTTGTGTTTGATGAATTTGTTTAATTATAACATCTAGTAATATTAACAATAATCATGTATTTATAAATAAATCAATTTGTAATATGAATTAAACTAATAATAATATTAATTAAATTAATATTGAAACTTCAAAACAGGCAAACATTAGCGCCATCCGTCATCATACTTTGTGTAATAATATTGTCAAACTGTTTCAATGTTCTGTAATTTATTAGGAAGAAATCCTTGTTAAATGCTTATTATTTATGTTATTTATACTTAATAATAATTTCTTCGTAAATATAACGTATAAGATTTTATATAAAAACATTTCAGCTATGCAAACATGAAAAAAATTGTTTCCAGTATAACTAACAGTTTGTCCCATCATGTCCCATTGTTTGTCGATCACTCGTTAGTACCCGCTACGTCACGCACAAATTCTTAAACTTTAAAAATTCATATCTCGCTTATTACGTAAAAATTTTAAGTCGCGTTTGCACTGAAGTTCTTATTTTATCCTGTTCTTACAGGAAAAAAAATAAAAGAAAAATGGTATAGGACCCCATTAAACATTGAAATTTGAATTTGACATTTCTTAAAACAGCGTTGTGGTTAAAACCGAGCTCGCACTACCAGCCTATAGATTTAGGGCATATAAATTTAGGATTTAGATATTAGGGTGATAAAAGTGCAACACCGGACACAGTCCAAATTATTTACTATAAAATTTTTCATGTCCATTTCTAATAATTGACAATCAAAATAAATTGATCAAAAAATTTTAGGTCACAGCATGTCGCGAAGGTATAACTTGCAGGCATAACCAAGATTGCGCACAGGTGTTGAAATATTGTTCTTTTAAAATACTTTTAGAGTAGTTGCGGATCAGTACACTTCCGTACTACCTACTCCAAGAGCTTTGCTAAATGGAAAGCAGCTATGGTTTTAGTGTACCGGTGTTAGAACCACTTTCGTACTATTAGCCAAAGCGTACACATGAATGAGAACAAATTATATTTATCTTTTGAATTTTTTTAATTTATCTTTTTAGTTCGGTTGGTTTGCCCACCCAATCTTCTCCAAAACCGGCGACTGGCCTTCCGTTATGAAAAAACGCATTGAGAAAGTTAGTTCTTCCGAAGGTTTCCAACGTTCCCGTTTACCATCTTTCACCCAAGAAGAAATAGACTACATCAGAGGAACATCTGACTTCTTTGGCTTAAATCACTACTCTTCATTTGAGGTGGAAGCAAGTGACAATCCAAATACCACCGCTGCTTTCTTTTCTCCTGATTTGGGACTAGATTTAAACCAGCCAGATCACTGGGAGCCAACGAACACGTTCTGGATTAAGATTACACCATGGGGGTTAAGGAACCTATTGAATTTTATCAGGAAAGAATATGACAATCCTGAAGTTCTTATTACGGAGAGTGGAGTTGGTGATACAGAAATGATTCCCAATGATGAAATTAGGGTTAGATATTATAAAGTAAGTATTGAAGTTCACAGGTTTAAATATGATGTGCCGCCCCGGTATCTCATGGTTTAGGTATTTAGAATTTAGAGCAATGGGGTTCTAGGTATGAAACTCGCCGATACGAATAAATTCTTATGTCTACTTACATGTAGACTTCGGTAATGATGACGATATATTTTTACCGTGTGGGCGCTTACCAGGCGTCACCTCACGGGCACTCATAGCTGGTGTGGAGAGTGCACCACAGAGATCACTTTCATGCGATTAAAAGTCTGCACTGGCCAGGATCGAACCCGGGTCACCAGATTGGCAACCAGACACTATACGCACACGGCTACGTGACCCCATACATGTAGTCTACATGTATATATTTATTTATTTTATGTCTATTTACTCTGTAATGGGCTCATACATTATAGTAATACATTAGAAAATGGGTCATTTATAGTAAAATTTGACTTTAAAACTGTAGTTTTAGAATAGTTATTAGTTTTTAAAATATTCGAGTTTTTAAGACCTTAAGATTTACGTCACACGTCTGCTCTTTTCCAAATTGGAGCTACTTTCAATGTTAATTATTATAATTTTTATCAGTTATATAATTAAAAAGTCAATTTTCCCAAAATGATTTGCACAAACACATTATTGGGCTTAAATTTTATTATTCTCTTCTTCTTCCATCCTTTGGTAAACTATAAGAACATAACAATTTAAAAGAAGAATCTAAATACAAGAATAGTTTTAAGTACATATCTGTTACTTTTAATACCGGATTATCCAATTATGAGACCTACGGGCTAGCGCGCGCATTCTAAAGCCGGCTTCCCACGGCCTGTGGCGCGTACACGCCACTACCTCAGTAGACGCGCTTCGCTCCACGAGCTTCTACAAACTTCGACCATTCCCACGGCGCGTTGGCGCGTAGTACGTGGAGCGCGCGCAAGCATGCACGGACTTGGCCGAGCCACCCGCCATCTTGATTTTAAGATAATTTCATTATGAATAGTCAACAGAGAAAAACTGCTGTGTGTGTGCATCTACATGTGTTTTATTGTTGGGAGAATTTTTAAAACAAAAGAGAATCAAACAAAAAAGAGGCTGGTGGATGTCAACTTTCAACAAAAGTCGAACTACGTATTCGTAAGTATACAAAAATCATAATTATTATATTCTAAAATGTATTGAAAAGAACAATTCTGAACGTGTGTAGGGGCAAACAAGCACAGGCCATGGGAATACTTACACACGCCGCGCCATCTCGCGCCGAGGGTTTCCTTTGACGCGTGCAACATTTACCGACAAATGATGGGAGAGGACGCGCTGCGCGAACGCGCCACGCGCTGCCCCTTCCCATGGCCCGTTGCGCGTAAAACCAGGTAGTGGCGTGTACGCGCCACAGGCCGTGGGAAGCCGGCTTAAAGTGCACAAATTTTATTTAAATAGTTTGGTCATAGACAAAGAAAGATATATACTAGACCGAGCTTCCATCATGGCGGCAATGTCCAACTTTGTGCCGAATTGAATAAATATCGAGACGCTAATTCTAGTGTAATAAAAAAAAGTAACTATGCAGTAACTTAAAATGCGTATTTTACATCATTTCTTCATTTCAAGATAATAAAGCTCAGTCGCCCAATAAAAAGTACGAACAATATTTAATTTACATTATTTTTACAATAATTATAATAAATATTTTCTTCAGTTGTAGTGAATTTTATTTATTTATGTTGGCAGCCCAGCAATGTGTCATTTCTGTTAGTGAGAGGTTTTCAAGTTTATTTATTTTGTTAGTATTTGTTTACAAGCTTGTTTCGGTATTTGTTTCATGTAGAAATATATTTTATTATTGTATTTGATTGTTTTCAGTGTTTACGGTATACATATGTCTATATTTTGTTAGTTTCAGAAAACATATTTTTCCTATTTTTAAATTTCCCGCCTTTCTATTAGCGTCTCGTTATGGCGCCCATTCTATTTGGCACAAACTCCTAACATTGTAAACTCGGTCTAGTATATATCTTTCCTTGTGTATGAGTTAGGTACGAGAATTAATTTTAAAATATTAATGTATTTTAAGTTTGAAGTATGTTTATAAATAAAATTATACTATGGCTACATATTATGCTGTGTGAAAACTTTATCAGTTTAGTCATTAACACGTGTAAAACGTGAACGTGAGGAATGATAAAATTATCATTAATTTTTAAAAACGTACGAACTTAGGTTTGTAAATCTATAACCATTCTTAATTTTATATTAAAGAAAAAAGTATAATCAAATTAAACGAAAATTATATTCAATATCATGTCTTCAATTCCAACAATATCTTTTTGCTTTATTTTACAAGGGTGACTGAGTAGATACTTTTAATATAATTTTTTTGTAGCACTTCTTAGTTCTCAACCCCAGTTAAAGTGTTATATTTTTTAAATTACTGTAAATTTTATTGAGAAAAATTATTTACAGTTCGTTACAGAATATTTCGTAAATGCAAAGAAAACGAACTTCATTAATGTTGGAGTTAATGACAAATATTTTTATTTTGATCGCTTTTGAAAAGTTTTCTTTCAAAATTTTTAATTGTAAACGACTAAACTTTCTATAATAAAAACTTCAAAACTTCCAATAAATTCCTTCCCCAATAAATTGCCTTTACAAGGTCTAAAATTTATTTTTATTTCCTTATTACCTCCATATTTCTTTTCGGGCATTTGCAACTTATATTCAAAATCATCTCTCTCGCATTTCGCACTTCATTTTCTATTCTGCTTTATCCTCTTGTTTCCCGATTTCCAGCACAGAGTAAATTTCGATTTGGCTGACAGTTTTAGTGGGCGCGGGGCTATAAAGAGTATTATTTTTATGAGGAATTGTCTTACAGGAATACCTCGGAGCTGTTCTCGATGCCATGTATAAGGACGGGTGCAAGGTTCAAGGGTACACGGCTTGGAGTCTCATGGATAACTTTGAATGGAATTCTGGATACACGTAAGATTTATTTTCAATTCTTTAATTTTAAGTTGATTAATAACATTTTTTTGCTGGTGCCATCGCATTAGTTAAAAAAATGCTAATATATCACACGTGAATGTGACGATCTGATTACTATCTAATATCAGTTGGGTTTGAAACTCAATTATCTGCTTAAAAAAATTAAATAATTATGAAACACATTTTATTTATGTACTATTATACCCTTCTATGTAACTATACTAATTTTCATCTTTTTATAGGTATTAATTAATATAAAAATAATGACAATATATGTGTATACCGTGAGTATTTTTTAACGTGAAACATTGGGTTTGTCATATCCATAGTTACGATTCGACTTTTGATTGACAGCAATGTATTTGCGTGTCCCACTTAAAATGAAACATAGGGAACAAATTTGACAGATGTATTATAATTTAAATATTGTAAGAAATTTACCCAAGTCAGAAAACCACTCAAGAGCACTAAACATATTTCGGACACAAGGTGCACACAATATTTTTTCTACAACTAAATTTAATTTTTAGAAAATAGGTATAATTATTTAAACAAAATTAACCTCTAATGACATCATGTCAATATGACAGATAACCGCTATAAGTTACGTCTTGACATTTGATTGACAGCTATGTATTTACCTGTCTCATTTATAACATAGGGAATGAATTTGACAAGTATTATATTTAAGTATTGTCAGAAAATCACTCGGGAACAAGGTGCACACAATATTTTTCTACAACTAAATTTAATTTAGAAAATAGGTAGAATTATTTAAACAAAACGTCCACTGACGTCTTGTCAAATGTCAAATTCGTTCCTATGTTTCATTTTAAATGGGACGGGCAAATACATTGCTGTCAATCAAATGTCAAGTCGTAACCATGGATGACAAATCCAATGTTTCACGTTAAAAAATACTCACGGTATAAAAATTACTCCCATATTTGCGCGTTTTACGAAATGCCCAACTTCATTGATGTCTTGTCTAATACAATGTGTTCAAAAAAGAAAATCAAAGCTTTTCTTCTTGAATCTTATTTTAGAAATGCAAATAAATTAGAAACCGGTGCATGACACCATTCTTTTGCTGTCTGTTATAATGAATTCAGGAGAATTACATTTCGTGATGAATTTTGACAGCTTGACTTTTGAATTGAGCATTGAGCAATGATCAGACATGCATTTCTCTGTTCACAGCCTACTCCGAGTTTTTATCTGAACACTATAATATGTTAGAATGGAAAAAATTAAAATTTTAATATGTTGTAGTCATAGGCGTCGTGAATAATTTTAACCTTATTTTATTTCGACTTATTTATATTTTGTTTATAACAATTATACTCGCAGTCAAAAGAGTATGTACTGATTCCCTTTACCGTACCCTGTCCCTTGCCCTGCGGTGTTGCCGCTTCTTCACAACTAAGCATTTCCATTACCTCTGATTGGCAACAGTGTAGAAATATTCAGTCCATATTTACTTGACGGCAATATAGAAAAGTAAATGTAAGATATCAGTATCTATTACAATTTAGGTTAAAAATTTAGCATATTGATCCAAACTGCAGTTCTATTATAAATTATTAATAAATTTTTATATGAAATTGATGTTTAATTTTAATATTTTTTTTTATATATGTACCTCCTTTTTGTAAAAAGAATTATATTTTCTTATATTATTTGTATTTAAGTAATTTTGAATATTTGCAGCTTGCGTTTTGGACTTCACATGGTAGATTTCAACGATCCAAACAGAAAACGCATTCCAAAATCTTCAGCTATGTACTACAAAAAGGTCATACAAACCAGAAAAATAGATCATGAATATGAACCAGTATGTACGAAGAAAGCAGAATTATAATAATTGTGGTTAATAATAGTGTAAAAAAAAGATTATTACAATATATTTTTCATCTTGTAATATTATATTAAATAATTATTTTTTGCAATAATAAAAAGTTTTTGTACGATCGGTAAAAAAGTAGGCTTTTCGAAGGTCAATTCGTTAATAGGGCTGTTGCAAGAATTTTTATATAACTTCTAAATACTAAATTGTAAAAGATATTGTTCTTTAAAGAGTCTCAAATTTGAATATATCACGAACTATCCATACATATTTTACAATTAAAAATTGAAATTTGTGTAATATTTTAAAAAGTCACGTGAGCTGAAACAGATTGTGACTTTTTTCACTTTTATCACTTTTAGATCAAACTTTAAAAATAATAACTTTATATTTATTACGAAACCGGCCGTTAGTACGTTGGTTAAGCTGTGAATTTAGAACAAAAAGAATAATATAAAAATACCTTGGACAAGGTCAAGCAGGCGAACTGAAAAATGAAATTATTCCAAGTAAAATTTGAAACAACGTGTTTTTATTATCTATTTTGTAATATTTAAATTGACGTAGAAAAAATCATGTCTTACGACTATAAATTGTTAACTTCTTTTTTAACATGTCTGTCAAACGTAATTTTGCATTTTAGCCCGGGGCGCCAACAACATAATAAAAAAAAAATCTGTTGTGGCCAGCACTATACCTCCCGCCAGTTTTTCTGATGATGCCGCAACTGGCGAAATTGTACAATAAAGTAAAAATATACTTTTCTTATGAAACTAAACCGAGTGTTATTATTTTCATTTTTTAAAACTTTTATTAATTTAAATATATATCTACATATCATCAGAGACAATATATTCTCTAAATTATTTGTAATTTTGATATTATGTAAATAGGCCTGGATTGTACATTGACAGCACGATTGCGAGTTAACTTGTTATTTGTCATGTTAGTTCCAGAATGTTATGTGGTACGGCACATTGTAGAATTTCGGCCTACTAATCGCCAACATCAATATGTCAACAAAAATTGAGTAGTTGTCACATCTTCTATATTTATACACAGTGGGACAAAGTATCACTTTCTGCTCTAGATGTACAAAAAACTATTTCCTAATCAGAGTTATAAATTAAATATAAAACACATAGATATTTTTAAATATCATAAGTGTTATGATAAAATAAAATAAATAAATAATTAAATTCAAGTATTATTATATTTTGGTATAAAACCGACCTTCAGAAATTTATCAAACAAGTTTTTTACTTGAAACCTGCTAATATTGATATATGTATATAAAATTATAATTTATGAGGTATAACAATTGCTATCTGCCATAGTCTAAAAAATTATGTATGGTGGAATATAAAATATAAATGTAGCACAACTCTAAATAGTACTTACTTGTTAGTTCACGCGATAGAATATAGGTACCATGTTATTCCTTATCGTTTTCAGTTTTTCTACACCGTAAGTAAAATATTGCACAATAAAACAAAATAATTACAACAAAAAAATGTAGATTTGTTTTAGCAAATTATACAACATTTCCAGAAGATTTTATGTTTGGAGTGGCTTCAGCTGCCTACCAAATTGAAGGAGCTTGGAATATAAGTGGTATGTACAGGACCGGCTCAAGATATATGGGCGCCCTGAACCAAATTAGATTAGAGAACCCCCTCCCCCCCCCCCATCCATTAATAATTTCATATCCTGAATAAAATTCTAAATTTGCGACCTCCGCCATAATGGAAAAAATGACGACCAAAATCAGGTTTTTAATAATATCTCTTTTCTAGAGGGAACGAACTTGGCGCTCGCCATTTTTTATCCAAGATTCTTGCATTTTTTACCTATGATGAACTATCAAAGAGTTACCTTTAAAAATAATTAACCAAAATTGCAATTTTTTAAAGAAATTTGAAATACACAAAAAATTGCAATATTATGTAATTAATATTTGCTCTAATAGCTTTTAATACTTAACAGTCGTCGTGGCATCGAATTAAGTAATATTTCGATGATTTTAAAGTTACTTTT
Organism: Ophonus ardosiacus; assembly: GCA_943142095.1. NCBI lineage: Eukaryota > Metazoa > Arthropoda > Insecta > Coleoptera > Carabidae > Ophonus > Ophonus ardosiacus. The sequence continues at coordinate 7,647,290 of OW964826.1, forward strand.
GTCAATGTATTTCCTGCCACTCTAACATGTTTAAAGGTACGACAACGCGTTTTAAAAATTTAAATTCGGTATGAAATTTTTTTTTATAACGCATATGCATATTACACGATTTTTACCGTTGGGCGATTCGCGAGTAACTTTAACTTAATGAAATTCTTCTAATATTTTAAACATCTGAAAATTTCCCATGTTTTCATCCAAAATTTTGAAACGATTAAAAATAATAGCTATTTGTGTATTAAGAGCGCAAAATGCGACATTGTCGATTGAGAGGCATTCTCTCGAAATCGACAATGTCCATTTGCGCTCGAAACACATACAAGATTTTTTCTACAGTCGCCAGAATGGGGTCCTCCACCATAAAAAATAATAAAATGTACACTTTATACTTACAGTACTGCTCAATAAATAACGATTGGCTAATACAAAAGATACGGTTTAAACTTAAAAAGGCTTTTAAATGATTATATCGTTACATTAGCCATCTATTCCATAAAAAAAAAAAAACCAAAATTAGAGTGTGGAAGCAAGGATTTGTGATGATTTGATGAGTTTTTGTAGCAAAATGTGTGTTAGTTGTCACGCCTGTCACACTGAAAAAAATAACAAATATTTCAAGGAATTTGTGATTATATAGACATGTATGTGCATTGACTGACTTCTCGCAATTATTTAAGTAACGAAATAACTAATAACTTTATTGTAATCAAAATAAATAGTTAACTAGAGATCAGATGGTCAGTACGACTCGCAACTATCCTACTGCCATTTGTGTACAATCATTCTTATTACGAAACATTTTACACAACATATTTTATATATAATTTTATTTTATCGTTATTTTCCATTCTTCTTGAGTTTTTATTCAATCTAATCTAAGCCTTTTATACTTTCGTTTTTGTAAATGAATGCCCTATTTCATTTTCACAGCAGTGTGGCATTTTGTTAGGTTATGTTAAATACCGACAGAACATATGTCAAATTGACTTGTGAACGTGATAAATGTGTAATTACAGTGCCATTAGTTCCTAACTAAACATTTTCATTAAGAATGTAGACAAGTGACATTTCTCAACATTGTATACATAGAAATTTGGACAGCGAGCGTTTTTTCTACTTTGTCGCGCATGAGCGGCAAAGTGACATTTTGCGTTGACAAAAGAGAGCGCAAATGGCTACTTTCTATAGTGACTGTAGAAAAAAAATATTACCTACGTAGATAATAGTGAAAGAGAAATAGGTCGATTCACAGATACTATTTAAGTTATTAAATAACTGAATGAGTTTTAAGTAGTTAGTAAATCGCGAATAACTTATCTAAGAAAATTGTGTAATACATGATATGAAAAAGAATTTCATGCCGAATTCAAATTTTTAAACCGCGTTATCTTAATTTTAAACATGTCAGAGTGGTGGGTGACAAAATAAAACAAAACTAACTCTAAAAGGGTTCCAAAATTTAATAATAGTCGTACAGGCACAGTATAGTAGAGATTTAGATTTTTTGAGCGGCCCAATAAGCCAGGCGCCCTGAGCCAGTGCCTCACGCCTTGAGCCGCCACTGGGTATGTATAGCTCAGTTTACTTGAAAAGTTTAAAATATCAATGAGCTTTAAGTAAAGTATCATTTCAGGTTGATCGTTTTGTAAACTAAATCTAATTTGTTGTTCAAATAAATAGAAAAATTTTGGATTATATTTTATTAAGTTTTTCCTAAAAAATCTGTTAGAGCTCCAAATTAAGTACTACATCCGGTTTATCCTATAAATCTAATATGTTGTTTCAAATTATATACGTGTCTGAAATACCAAATTTGAAAAGATTTGGATCATATTTTAATAGATTATAAGGAAAAATCGTCACACACACATTATTGTAAAAATCAGAATCAACTTCCTGGTGCTCTAAAACGCAATTTGTTTAAATTCTTCGCCGTACATGAGCCATTTCGTAAATGTGTAGGTCTAAACTAATATAGATTTATAGTACTGCAAACGTAGCAAAACCTAAATCGGATCATCCTGTACATATAATATTTATGTATAATGGAAAATATACAGGGATTTGTTAACTACTGGATGGAGCGAGTGAATCTTCACCATGTACCCGGCCAGATTGACAGAGATAGTCATACATAATTCCGATTTGTTGTCTTTGTTTCCGTTACTTGTCAAATCTTTTGTTTGACAGGTTTAATAGATTTTAGGTTATTCTTGAAATCATCATTGAAATATAATTATTTTAATATATGACAATGGTTCGAAGATGTTGTGTTGAAAATTGTGTATCAAAATATGTGATGAACGGTGCTGTGTCGTTTCACTAGTAAGTTATGATTAAAATTATGATTTCTTCTAAAAAATAATTTGACAAATAAACATGACATATTCTTATATATGTTCTAACTTAGCGTTGCATTGGTTGTATTCGTACTTATTTAACGTTTCATGATCAAATATACTTAAACACAATTAATTTTTGACGTGAATTTGACAGATGTGAATATGACAGATATGAATATCAAATTCTCTTGTCTAAAGTGGAATTATCTATAGCTTTCTCACTCACACTTCCTGTGTTCTCTCTTAATCTAGCCGGGTACACAAGAAATACATATATCGATATACACTTGCTCCATCCAGTAGTTAACAAATCCCTGAAAATATATTATTTTTGCAAACATTAATTTCTTTAGAATCAAATATTTAACTACTACATTCTCCTTAACATGGTTTCATTATTAATTTTAATGTAATTGCTTCCTGATACTGACATTTGTTTCAAAATTGTTATTAAAGTTTTGCTTTTATTTGTATAAAAATAATTATTTTACAAATTTATATTTAAAGTTATTTACTAAATACTACTAACGTAGAAATAAAGATTGTACCAGTATATTCAATTTTTATTAGTAAAAATTGATGAAAAATTATATTCAATGTATTTTCTCAAGAAAAACTGTTAAAAGCTTGTATAAGTGATATTTCCGGTTATCCGATATACACTGAAAACTATTGAATCTTCCCACATTAGTATAGAATAGGTATACAAAATTTCAATTTTTTTTTTAATTGATGGCATTTGAGTAATCGTGTCCACAGGATTCACACATACTCACGTACACCCACACACACACACACAAACACACACGCACACATACCCATAGACTTAATTGGAAAAATGTTAAAATCGGATTCCGGGGACATCAACGTGCTCATTCACTAAAATCTCTATATGCGATTTTTAGCACGACCCCTATACCTCCCTTACCTATAGTAGCGGAAGGTAAAAATACAATATGTTAATTTCAATTTTGATAATTTCAACAATTTATAACAATTGTTTTTCACTATTGGTAAGTTAATTTATAAAAACTAATTGTATCATTTCTCTTATAGTTACATTGTTAGCTTTATTCATTGTTCTGTAGACCTGAAAATGGTCACCATGACCGAAACTTCGTCTTTTTTAATTTAATAAACATTTATTCATCGTTTGGAAGCTTTCTTTGTCAAAGAATCCTAAATACTTTAATAACCTTAATATTTAATATGCAATTTTTCGTTAGGAAAAGGCGAAAACATTTGGGACAGAATAACTCACACAAACCCAGACTTCGTTGAGGACCACACCAATGCAGACATCGCTTGCGATTCCTACCACAAGCTCACAGAAGACTTAGACGACTTAAAATGGTTAGGCGTAAACCACTACCGTTTTTCCATATCATGGTCACGTCTACTTCCAACTGGTTTCTCAAACTACATCAATCCAGATGGTGTTCGCTACTACAACGAACTTATAAATGGTTTATTGGCTCGGAACATCACCCCAATGGTCACGATCTACCATTGGGACCTACCCCAACCATTGCAAGATATAGGGGGGTGGCCCAATGAGGTTCTGGTGGATTATTTTGTGAATTATGCGAAAGTTGTATTTAGATTGTTTGGGGATAGGGTGAAATTGTGGATAACTTTCAATGAACCCATAAATATCTGTAACGGAGGGTATAGTGAAGGATCGAGAGCACCAGGATTGAAAGTAGATGGTATTGGAGGGTACCTATGTGGTAGGACAATATTAATAGCACATGCCAAGACTTATCATATGTATCAGAAGAAGTTTAAGCCAACACAGAAAGGTAAATGAATTGAATATTATTATTTTGAAATTTGATTAGGAAAGGTTATTTACATATCAACGCAGGGAAGTTCATCTTTTCATGACGAGATAAGTATTAATTTTTTTCTGAAATCCTATAAGAATTCAAAATTACTGAAAGGTACATATAACCTATTTTCATTTAACAAGTAAATGACATTAAAAACTTAATGAACTCTATTTAAAGAATTTAAAACAAATGTATACTGGACTTCATTTATTTTAATTTTATAAGAAGGTCCTCTACCGTAGTAACAAATTAGAACAAGGGTCAGTTATATTAAAACTAGACCTTAAAACTGTATATTAAGGACTCTCAAAGTTTAAAAATAGTTATTAGTTTCTAAAATAATCGAGTTTTTATTACCATTTCCTCATCTCTATATCTACGTCACACATTTATATAAAAAAAATATATCATCACGGCATATTACCCATTACTGGGTGTGCCAGTATCTACAACACATGTAGACATCGGTAATGATGACGATATATTTTACCATGTGGGCGCTTACCAGGCGTCACCTCACGGGCACTCATAGCAGGTGTGGAGAGTGCACACAGGGGTCACTTTTGTGCCATTTAATATTGGAAATATTTGGCGTCTGTCGGGATCGAACCCGGTTCCCCCAGGTTCGCGACCAGACACTCAGGCACGAGGCCACGGGACCCCATTTATTCTATTCCAAATTCTTACTACTTTCAAATATTCTGCTATCGCCATTTTGAAATACGGAATCCATTTGCAAGTATATAAATGCAGAAAATAACAACAATAAAACAACAGAAATAAACCAAATAATACTAGTTTAAATTTATGATACCATGACAGATTACAAGCGTTGGTATGAAAGTAAAAGATATATTGAATGACATAGGCTACCAGTGGTAATCAAATCTTGGACTATTTAATAAGTAGTATTATTATTATTAATTATGACATTAAAGTACTTATTATCCACCCATATTTCCAATTGTTGACCACAAGGGTTATTTTAATATATTTATACATTTTATAAGTGCTGAAAAAAATAAATTTATGTGACTTCAATTATTAGCGAAATCCAGTGTTTGAGAACAAAATCATCTCTATATCTACGTCATAGAATATTAAAAAAAATATTCCGGCTTAACGAATAACAATAAAGACTTTCTAAAATTACATATCACTTTCATTTTAGATGAAGTTTTGTAAAAAAATATAAAAAAAATATAGTGGAGGACCCTATTGTATTTTATATTAAAACGAAAATTTGTTTGTGAAACTAAATTTGGCAACATTGCAATTTACTTCCCTGCCTAGGCAGGGAAATTAAATTTCTCTGCCGATTTTGCGGCCGGGAAGTAGTACATTACATGACGATTTCAGGAAATAGATATTTTTATGAAAGTGCGGAAATTATTCTTTGGGTCAAAAACACAAAAATTGAGTCCCGGCAGTAAAAAACGGACTTGCTTTTGTTTTTGTGTGAGAAGAGACATTCTTTTATAAAAAGTGCTAGTAGAGCACGATCATTCCTTTTCTTAATAATTGAAAAATGTCCAGTTTTAAAGTTTGTTTCAATATTTCCGGTATTTTAAAATTAAATTACGTTTTTTTTTGCATTTTTTGTAACTAAAAATTTGATTATGTACATGTAAGACCATGAATACTATCTACATATAAATAACTCATCAAATAATACTGATGTTTCAGCACCTGAAAATAAAAGATAACTTTATATAACTTTAATCAATGATAAATTATTTTTTCTATATCAAACTAAACATACTATCGTTATAATAAATAATGTTAGCTAATAAATAATGTTGGCAATAAAATAAATTTATTGTTAGTATTAACATGTGTTTGTAATACATATTATTAACATTATATGAACTGTTATCGAATTTTTAAATATTTTTGATATTACTAACATTCAACAAATATAGAAATAACTAAGTATGTCATCATAACATTTTGTCCGGTCATTATTTTCGTTAAAAAAAAATTTCTGCGAATCGGATTTCCATTTCTTCCAAATAATTATTGTCAAATGTTTACCACCTATATGGGATGTGAGAATTATATGAACCCAATATCTTTTCGGATTCTACTCGTCGAACTGAATCGATCGGTACTAATTCTAAGTAATTAAAAAAACTAAACTGAAAATTTTCTGCATACCATAAGAATCAAGAAAATTCTGTTATCTTTCTAGGTACAATAGGACTTAATGCAGACGCATATTGGTACGAACCATTAACCGACACTGTCGAAGATCGAGAAGCAGCTGAAAGAGCCATGCAATTTCACGTAATATCACAACTATACTCAAACAATTTATATAATCCAGTTAATGGATACTAAAATGGTTATTTATGCAGCAAGTGTGTAAAGTAGTACTTGAAGGTTTTGACGAACTCGCCTATGGCTCCCTCGGTCAAACTTTCCTATTCGTGAAATAAGACTGTACTTTTTATACTTGTTGCATAAATAACTATTATATATTTTATACCTGAGCTGAACAGGAATGTGTAGCGAAAGATGATTTTTGTGTAAATATTATTGTGGTCCGGATGCGGTTATTCGCTACCGAAAATCGGTCACTTTAATATGTTATGTATGAATACGTTTATGAATGTGGCTGAGGTGAAAGAAGTGTGCATGGATAGGAATGTGTGGCGAAGGATGATTGTTGCCTAACTATTATTGTGGTCCGGATGCGGTTATCGTTACCGAAAATCGGTCACTTTAAATGTTCTTTGTATGAATGTTATGATGATTTTGGACAAGGCGAAAGAAGAATGTTATTAAAGAGTTAAGTGATTCAGTTGAGCTCTTACTTTCATCCCTTTTCTTATTGTTTTCGGGTTTTTGCTAACCCACTAAGTGGGACACGCGTGATTTTATGTATGTATGTACGTATGTATGTATGTATGTATGTATGAGCTGAACTGTGAAAGAGTTATGTTAAAAATAGTTAACCAGAATAACAATTTATGAAAGAAATTTAAATGATTCAAAAAATAAACAATATTTTGCTATTTATAACAGTTTACATTCGTCGTGGCATCGAAAGAAGTAAATTATCGATGATTTATTTTTAAGTAATTTTTGTCAACACTTTTCTACAAATTCATTCATCACTATTCTCACCCGGTTAAAGATTACGCGGTTTGAAAATTTGATTTCAGCTTGAAATTCTCCTTCATGTTATGTATTACACTATTTTTGGTTTGATGAGCGATTCCCTAGTTACTAACAACTTTAACGTAAATGAAATTCATCTAAAATTCACAGCCTTAGAATTTTTTATTTGAAATTTCTACACGAATAAAGGTAAACAATATTACGTATTTAATGGCCCTCCCCAAGGTCGAGAACTTGAGTCCCAACCTAAACAACATATATTAAAAGCAGAACTACCCACTTTTTGTAAGGTAAAAACCTCTACTGACTGAATTAAATATTTTCTTCTTTACTATTTGTAGTTTGGCTGGTGGATGCATCCAGTATATTCTCACTTTGGTGACTTTCCCCCCATTATGGTAGAACGAATTCGAATTAACAGTAAAGAAGAACACTTTCCAAAACCACGTCTTTACTTAACCCCATTCGAAATAAATCTAATCAAAGGAACCTATGACTTCATGGCGTTAAATTACTACACAGCGCGTTTAGCATCTGCTAATACGACGACTGAAACATGGAAGACGCCGTCTTTTAATAAAGATCTTAATGTTTCATTATCTATTGATCCAAAATGGAGAAAATCTGGAGCTACCTGGTTGAAGAATGTCCCATGGGGTTTCAGAAAGACTTTGAATTGGATTAAGAAGGAATATGAAAATCCACTGGTGTACGTTACTGAAAATGGATTTGTGAATGGTGGAGATGATCTTCATGATAACAACACAATCAGTTACATTAAGGTACGACGAAAATGCTAATACAAGACGGAAGACAAAAATAATGTTTTTTAGTTTGTCTTAAGGTATAGAATACTCTGTCTCATCGAAACCCAAACTATAGCTTGCGGACACTCACGTGACGAAGCGAATTAGCCAATCAGAACTTGGGGAGAAACTGTCAGATTGAAGGACGGAGATTTGAAATTTGTTTTGGTTTATAGCGTATTATGCGTTTTGTTTTCATAGTTTGGCAAAAAAATATAAAATAACTCAATACGCACTAAAAACTTCAATATGAAAACTACCATACTATGAAAACAAAACTCTTAACCTCTGAACACGCTACCAAAACAAACTTCAGGGTTGCGTTCCAAAACTCTACTACAGAGTACGAAATTACTCAAAATCGTTCCAAAACTAATAACCTTAGTCTCAGAGGAGGTTTGACATTAATGTTGTAATTATAAGTAGTTTTGTTAATTTTTAAAATTTAATTTCAATTTTTTACTTCAACAAAACTCATTCTTCCAAAACACACTTCACTCTTAAATTACGGTACTCTTGAATTTGGAAAGCTGCCCAGCTCTCTGACCTTCGATGTGACAGTTTCTCCCCAAGTTCTGATTGGCTAATTCTCTTCGTCACATGAGTGTCCGCATTAATAATAATAATCTATAATTTATTACGTATTTTAATTTATTTCATTGCTACTATCATTGTTTTTACTCCATAAATTTAATAATTATTGTTTTATTTTTACTATTTGAAACAACTGAATATGGACAAATTGCACATTGTTAGAAAGCAAGAAATATGTCAAGTATGTAACTTTGTAATAAGACGACGAAAGATGTTATAGCTAGAAATCTAATAGTGATAACAAAAAATTTTGCATCGCCATTCGAAAGAGTATTGAAAAGTTCCCTAAAGGAGTATAAAAAAAATCTGTTGTGGCCAGCACATGACCTCTCGCCATTTCCATATTAGGCTATATAAGTATTGAATTGCACTTCCCTTTCAAACCGTCGTTTTATAACAAAAAAATACAGAACTTTACCCAAATACTGTTTTTTATTGTATTTAACATGTCTTCTGCACACAGATAATTCTAATTATATCTTTTTTCATTGTATGAGGAAGTTTCTAAATGTCAGAGATTCTTCCAATTCATTAACCAGATTGGCGGTATTTCTGATGGATATATGCATTTTACCTATAATTTCAAATATTTAATTAATAAAACAATAAGAAAGATTAAATATACTTCTCAGAAAAAGCTGCCAGAATGTCACTACAACTGTTGATTTTTAACACTGACATGTGTCATTTAAAACTATGTTACAAACATTGGAATTTGTCAACTGGTTTCCTTAGTGCCTTGGCCTCTGCGATTAAATTACTCTATATATTATAGTGTCTTTATCTCTAAATCTATACAAGATATAATAAAATTTTTAAGTGTATTAGATGGAGAATTTTATGATCCCAGGAATGTCAGATTGAGGAATCCATAGTTAAACAATTCTTAAGTCTTACGGTTTTTGAGGAATCGTGTCTAACACCTTCTAGACATACACACATCCACACACACACACACACAGAGGCATCATTTTAAAAATGTTTTAATCGGATTCTAGGGACCTTAAATCGTGCTTATTCACTGAAATATGGATATGCGAATTTTAGCATGAGTCCAATACCTCTCTTAGCGAGAGGTAAAAATCCACTTATTATTTTATTCTTGGAAGATACTGGCTCAAAACGACAATTAGTATTTTTTAAATATGTCGTCCATTATATTTTCCTGGCTTTAAGCATGCTAATTTTGTCGTGAATTATTCCAATTTTGACGTGCAAAAAATAGCATTCTTTTGTTCATTTAGTTACTGTGATTTAACATCAATAATGATCTCTTTCGTTCAAAATTATTAATTTATAACAAACCAAATTTGTTATAAAGTTTTTATTACGATATTCGGCTATGTTAGCCTTTTTAGCCCTGAAGGTTTTACTATTATTACGTAGCTTGCAAACGAAAATAACTAATATTATATTTTATATTTATTCTATTTTCAGGAACATCTACAAGAATTATTAAAAGCTATCTATGAAGATCATTGTAATGTAAAAGCATATACAGTATGGAGTAATTTGGACAATTTTGAGTGGGGTCGTGGTTACCTGTAAGACAATAAACATTAATTTGTATCAAAAATATTTATAATTTATTTGTAGAGATCGTTTTGGATTGATTCACGTGGATTTCACATCGCCAAATAGAACAAGAACGAAGAAAGACTCTGCCTATTATTATAAATGTGTCACAGGGAAGAAATCACCATACTGTCCTTAAAAAATCTTTTATATTATGTATGTAAAATGTTGTACCAATTAATCAACAATGATGAAAGATTGTTGCATGGATTAAAGACTATGGTATTTGAGATTTAGATCAATGATTTCGATTAATAGAGTTAGTTTTTAATCTATGCATCTTATTGCTTGAAGCCCAACTTTATTTATATTTTATACCCAAATAAAACACAAATAATTTTTTCTTTTTCACGTTTAGTCTTTTCTATATAACTTTATGAATAAATTATACTCAAATCGGATAAGCTTAAAAATCCCTGATAAGTACTGAAAAAGCTGAAAAATGATAAAACATTTACGATATTTTTAACTGCCAAAAATTTAAATATTATTACATTTTTATCCTTGTTTATTTAGGTAAATCAGACTTTTTTAAAACCATTAGGTACTAGTTTTTATTTATAATGATTCATTACGATTCTTAAACCAATGAAAACGTATCAGTGAGCGAAGTCACAAATCTAGTGACTTTTTTAATGACGTGCACTGGCTGCTATCGGATTTGAGTATACATATAAGTTTCTTTCTGTGATATTTTTAAATTCAAAAGCAAATAATTTAAATTCTTGAAGCATAACTTTTGAATTTACTCTTCCTAGTTTAAAAATCTGTTGTGGCCAGCACAAGACTTCTCGCTATTTCCATATTAGGCTATATAAGTATTGTATTGCACTTCGCTATCGAACCGTCGTTTTATAACAAAATATTACAGAACTTTACTCAAATATTGTTTTTTATTGTATTTTACATGTCTTCTGCACACATATAATTCTAATTATATCTATTTTTCTTTGTATGAGGAAGTTTCTAAATGTCAGAGATTCTTTCAATTCATTAACTAGATTGGAGGTATTTCTGATGGATTTATGTATTTTACCACAATTTTACCAATAATTTCAAATATTTAATTAATAAAACAATAAGAAAGATTAAATATACTTCCCAGAAAAAGCTATCAGAATGTCACTAAAACTGTTGATATTTGACAATGACATGTGTCATTTACAAACTATGTTATAAACATTGGAATTTGTCAACTGGTTTCCTTAGTGCCTTAGCCTCTGCGATTAGTTTACTCTATAAATTATAGTGTCCTTATCTCTAAATCTATACAAGATATAATAAAAATTTTAAGTGTATTAGATGGAGAATTTTATGTTCTTCAATATTTAATAAAAAAACTCCCAATAAATTATATTTAGACGAATTTTTCTAAGAAACTACTACTTCCAGTTGTTCAATTGTTACCAAAACCTTTTCAGCTCTTCCCAGGAATGTCAGATTGAGGAAACTGCAGTTAAATATTTTTTAAGTCTTATAGTTTTTGAGGAATCGTGTCTACAACATCCAGACATACATACACACATCCACACACACACACACACACACACACACACACACACACACACACACACACACAGACAGACATCATTTTAAAAATGTTATAATCGGATTCTAGGGACCTTAAATAGTGCTAATTTTATAAAATCTGGATATGCGAATTTTAGCATGAATCCAATACCTCTCTTAGCGAGAGGTAAAAAAGAATACAGTATATTATTTATTTACTTATTTATTATTTTTTAATTCGATTTTTCCTGCTAAAGTATCAAATTAAAAACGAAAGTCATCGTAAATTTTAAAGATTATTAACATTCTGAACAGTACACTGTTCGCCATAAAAAATGCAACACTTTGAAGAAATTGAGATAGGTAATTCTTCTTATAGTTCTGTATAGGAACTTCTGTTGTCTTTAAAATATTATATTTTCAAGCAAATCGAATACTATATTTATAATTCCAATAGTGTAAATAATTAAATTATGTGTATCTGTAACTTAAAAGTGTTTGATTAGGTTAAGTGCGTTAATACAACTCGATACAAAGTTGTTATTAACACGATTTGTATAAAAAATGCAACACTTTGAAGAAATTGAGATAGGTAATTCTTCTTATAGTTCTGTATAGGAACTTCTGTTGTCTTTAAAATATTATATTTTCAAGCAAATCGAATGTCGCATTTTCGCGTTTTTACTCAATGAACCGCTAAGATAGGTACATGTTTGAATTGACTATATTAGCTTATATTTGAATTAAACTCTGTTAGTTGTTGAGAAATGTTTGAAACTTTTGGTATGGAATTTGTAAAAAATAGTATGTGTTCGTGATATAATTTTATTGGATATATAGAATCTTTCCCAAGGAACTTTTTTTATAGCATTTATCCATTTTTATTTGAATACTTTTATTTCTAAAAATTCACACAGTTGTTCAAATACTCTAAAAATGCGTACACTTACGTAACATTCTCTTTACAATCAAATAATATTACTACCAAGTTTATATCTCTACCCATTATTGAATTATTGCTCCGCCCCAAAAGTCAATATACCCCACATTTAGATAAAAACTTCAAAATTTTCAAAAATCTAATTTTTATGTATCTAGGTACTCAATGCACTGATTCCAAATTTTTAAACCGCAGGTCGATATCTCGTTTCGTTCTCGAGATATTTAGATTTAATGCTTTTCTCAATACTGCCCATTTTTGGGTATTAACCCAAAAATGGGTCGAGATATGAATTTGATGACATCACCATTCGATTCTACGGACAAAAATAATTAAGTATAGCAATTTTCATAATTTTTGTCCAATAGGTTCATTTTTTATTAATAAAAGCTTGAAAACCTCTGAAAATGGCCAAAATCTGAAAAAATCGTAAGGGGTTCACCTTAGATTTTTGCGATTTTTAGTCATTTTAAGTTATTTTGCTTTAGAGATTGTATGCGGTGTTCAAAAATTCTGAAAATTGGTATACTTATGTAATTTTGCCCGTAGAATCGAATGGTCTTGTCGCCAAATTCATATCTCGACCCATTTTTGGGTTAATACCCAAAAATGGGCAGTTTTGAGCAAAACTTTGAATATAAATATCTCGAGAAGGAAAAGAGATATCGACCTGCGGTTTCAAAATTTGGAATCAGCGTATTGAGAAGTATCTAGATACATAAAAATTAGATTTTTAAAAATTTTAAAGTTTTTATCTAAATGTGGGGTATATTGACTTTTGGGGCAATAATTCAAAAATGGGTAGAGATATAAACTTGGTAGTAATATTATTTGATTGTAAAGAGAATGTTACGTAAGTGTACGCATTTTTAGAGTATTTATATATGAGTTTACATAATGTATATTCATGTGATAATTTTATTGGATTTATAGAATATTTTCCAAGGAACTTTCTGTATGGAATTTGTAAAAAATTGTATTATATTCGTGTTACAATTTTACTGGCCACAACAGATTTTTTGACATTTTATGTGATTATCAATATGAAAGAATATTTTATTGTCTATACGGTTTAATTATACATTTTCCTTCATATTTAACAGACATAGAGTTAAAGAATTATAAAGAGATTACCTTTCATAAATCAGCCAGCTTTGCTATAATCATGGAAACAGCTGATATATTCAAATAATTATAATTAACATATGTCAGTGTCAAGTGCAATTTACATAGTGTATGTTAGTGTTACAATTTTATTGGATTTATAGAATCTTTTCCAGAGAACTTTCGGTATGGAATTTGTTGAAAATAGTATATGTTCGTGCTACAATTTTACTGAATATATAGAATATTTTGGTATGGGATTTGTACTAAATACATAGTATTGACGGAATGTAATGTGCTGGCCACATCAGATTTGTTTCTAATAAATTATAGAGCATTGAAATAGTTTGACCATTGTTTGAGAATATTGTAACACAAATTATAGCGGCGGACGGCGTTGTGTTTGTCCATTTATGATTTCATGGTGGGCGGGCATACAAGACGCACAAGTCTCACTTTTAAAATGTGGCAACTAATCAAATTGTTTAGGACCTGATACGTCGTACTAATTACGAATCAACTTCAATCGCTTGTAATTTGCGAACTGATTAATATTTAAATAATTTTTTTCACTAATACTAATTAATTTACGTATACTTTCGCTTGGTTATCTGAGATAGTTAAAATTTAACTATAGTATAGTTACCCCATTGTTTGAGTTTGAGCGAAGGAGAACTGAATCGAAACCCAAGCACAATTTTAAGAGTATGGAGGCAAGGTACATGAAATAAACAATACATAACTGTATGTAGGTATTACTAAATAAGTATGTGTACTTGCATGTGAAATACACAATGCTTATGAAATACATATTGTAAAAGTTTTGATAGTTAAAATTTCTGAATGTTATCTTACATTATCGCACAGACAATGAATAATTAATTGTTAAGATACGGATCTCGGACAATATAAATGCAAGATACTCTTGAAAGGATTTAGTATTTTGCTTTTCGAATAAAGAACCGTTAGTAAAATGGGTACATATTATTTAGCTTTAATTTTTCCTTTAATATGGTAAGTACGGGTAAAATAATTTATATTTAATATTTTTTTCCATGAATATTAATTTAATACTACACGTGTACCAAAGTTATATCCAAGTGCCTATACAGTGTGTTAATTTAAAATAGGCGTTTAACATGGGAAAACAGTTTTTCTTTGCGCAAAAGTCCGCAATTAATTTTAGACAAAAATGATTCAAATGAAAGTTGTAGATAATTATAATCTACGCCTATATCACTAAACAGATTTAATTTTGCACGTTTGGTAACTTGTAAAATCTAATTTGAAATTATACAAATGTTGCTCATTTGTAGCGATACCCATGGAATTGAAACAAAATTACAAAGAAATTCATATCGTTTGAACTGTCAGAAATTTAATTTTATAGATTACAAAACGAGAAAAATATTATAATAATAAGTTATTTAAGTGTTAGATTTTAAAAATAATACCTGTGTAGTGATTTAGGTGCAGAAATGAATTATCTGCAACTTTTATTTGAAAACCGAATTTCTGACAGTTCAAACTATAGTGACTGTATATACATAGTGTGGCCAATAGGGGGATCGATTTTGATTGGTCCACGCGAATTTGCCTAAATATGGCGGATATTATGCCAAGCTCAAATGTTATTACATCAGAGAAGTGAAATTTAAGATATTGTTTGTTAATTAGATCTGAATTTAAAGTAATTATACTATATTTATAATTCCAATAGTGTAAATAATTAAATTATGTGTATTTGTAACTCAAAAGTGTTTGATTAGGTTAAGTGCGTTAATACAACTCGATACAAAGTTGTTGTTATTAACACGATTTGTATTAAAATGTTTCTCTGTACTAAACTACGTACAGTTAATATACATATAGTAGTTATAAATACAAACGGATATTTCTTTTAGTCTCGTTATATTGAAATAATAATTGTGAAGGTAAGATCATTTTATTTTTCTGTTCTGCCGATATTTAATTTCGCTGATTTACTATAAAAATTTAATATAAAAAAGTAAAAAAATGTAAAATTGCTGATTACAACAAAGAATTTTGATCATAACCTAATAATACTGATTACAAGAATGAATCTAAAACAGGAATTTTCATAATTTTTTTAAAACTAGCATTTTTCGAAGATTCAAAAGTATAGTTTAAATTTTAAAGCGTGTGTTAATTTACAAATTAAATATTATGGGGGGCGTATGTACGTATTTATTATTTGTATGTAAATATTTGTATAATTAGAAATGAATTATACAAAAAATATAATATAATACCTTTATTTGTAATTCACTGGTGTATTTTTGTAAAAATAAATATTTTGTTTCCATTTAATATGCTCTTTCATTACTTGTTTATCGAATTTTGTTTAGTTATCACATCATATGAATTCAAATTTCCCGCGCATTTTGCCTAAATATGGCGGCGATTGGCCACACTATGTATATACAGTCACTATAGTTCAAACTATACTCATTTCTTTGTAACTTTGTTTCAATTCCATGAATTATATTCTACAAGTTACCAAACGTGCAAAATTAAAACTGTTTAGTGATTTAGACGTAGAATTGGGGACTTTTGCGCAAAGAAAAACTGTTTTTCCATACTAAACACCTATGGCCAGATTTTTAATTATCACACTGTATATGATGATGGCAGTTGGAGGTGAATATAGGGATGTAACATGGGATTTTAGTTTTATGTAATGGGGTCATTTCACATTTTCTGATTTATTTTTTTCTTGAAAAAATAGGTCAAATTAAACATGTATGTGTATGTTTTATATCTTACAAGTCTTTATAGAATCGGAGATATGATTTTTTAAAAGTGGAGTTTAATTTCAAATATTTCAACGGCTGACGACACATATTCACGGATACGACAGTCGAGCTCTACCGGTTTAATTTAGAACTATGATTATTTAGTTTGGTATTTATTTAAATAAATGGTTTATTTACATACCTTATACTGCACTAGTACTTTTAAAGAAGTAGAAAGTAATAATAATCTTCTCTCTTGTATACTTTGCTGTCAGCTGTCACTCTTTTATGTTAGGTTACTGTTTCATGTTGTGAAGCGTGTGTGTGTGTGAGAAAATTATCTTTGTGTGAGTATGAATTTGTGTCGTCACAAATTTAGTCCGTATTTAAAAACGCGAAAGATTATTAGCAAATTTATGAATGAAAAGTAGCATATTTCAAATAATTTTCTATTGCTATATTTATTAAATGAGATGGATTTCATGATTTTATAAAAAAAATCGATAATTATTTTTTTTGAAATGACCCCATTTCCTCCTCTTCAGTTCATTTTAAGATTTTGGGCAATAACTATAGAGTACAAAGAATTAAAAGTTGCTTAAAAAATTGTTTTTATATTTTTTATTATAATTTTTGAGATTTCATTTTAAATTTGTGAAGAAAAAATCTGTTGTGGCACAAGATCTTCCGTCAATTCAATGTATTTTGTACAAATCCCATACGAAAAGTTCCTTGGAAAAGATTCTATGTATCATGTAAAATCGTAACAAGAACACATACTATTTTTTAAAAATTCCATACCAAAAATTCCTTAGGATTTTACATTTCAAACTGGATTTAAAAGATTTGCAATATTTCTAAAACAATGAGTTTGTCTCTGGCTCAGAACTTTTTCAAATAAAAATTCTACTTTATATTTTTTCGGTTGTATTTAAATCACACTTCCATTAGTTTCCAATTTATATTGCAATGAAAGTTTATAGTTAACCGTTTTTTGTATTGTTAACGAGAAAAATTTCTGCAGAGGATTACATTGTATGTGTATTTATTTTATGTTTATCATATCCTTGGTGCATATTATTTTATTGGGCTTGTGACGTCAATTATTGGTGGGGGGTTTTCACAAATTAAAACTGAATTTTAATTTTTGACTCATTATAACGCTCAAAATGAAAATAATAACATTCATTTCTCTGTTTATTGTTATATTTGTTGTTTCATTTACACTTGTATTTACCCTTTGTGAAATACCCTCTTTGAATTTTAGTGCCGCTCAGAGTGAACGTATACCATTTCCTGATGGTTTCAAATTTGGTGTAGCTACTTCGTCGTACCAAATAGAAGGAGCGTGGAATGAAGATGGTATGTACATATTCTTCTTAAACTATCAAAAGCAATATATTATGTGTATTTATTAAAACAAATAGATGAGATGTAGGTAACTGAGAAGTTAAAAATAAAATAATGCGGATATTTAAAGTAAAGTATTTTAAATAAATATTTATTTTTTATAGCAGTAATATTTTTTCATACATAATAAAGTGCTTCAGACAATAATAGAACACAATTTGTGTAAATTTCCTAGATTAAGCCAAGGGTAATAATAAATTTTATTATAGGTACTTACTTTATCTCACATAACATACATATTTAAGAATATATGCAAGTGAAAATAAAGAGTAATAAAATCTTTATTTACATTATACTTACTTGCGTATTGCGTATAATAAAAATTCAATGGCAAAACTTTAATTCAGAGAGTAAGAATTCATAGACTCATCCCTAAAAGCACTTACGACTAGCAAATGAAAGATGACCTTTAAATTATTTTATAGATGTGGTTTCTTTTCATAACTTTGTTAGTCTCCTTTCAAATACCACTGCAATACTAGGAGGCATGTAAAATGATCTTAGCAACAGGATGTAGGGATGTATTTAAAAATGTTAGTACCGCGAATTATGAATAGTTCGTCTTAGGTGCAAGCAATCCCCAAGTCGAAACTACTGTATGCTTTATGTTATTTTCTCTTTTGAAGCTTCCATCTTCCATTTACATTATTTCCTTATAAAAATATTTGACAATTTTCATTTAAGGGATATTTTTGGTAAAATTATAAATAACAAAATATCACCAAAAAAATCGTTTAAGAACGAAGATCCTTCTAACATCATTCTAATTCCGGAAAAGAGAAAAATAATTATTACAACAACCAGAAAATTCACTAACCACTGACCGGGATATTATCGGTCTAAATCAGCCTGCTTCACATTTTTTTTTAAAAGTATTTTAAATGTTTATGCACGGACGTATCATAATTTGACAATTATACACGAATTTCTTTGACATAAACGTCATTTTATAGCCCGCGGGCTTCATTATAGACCGCCGGGCTATAATGAAACGTCAAACCAAATTATAACCTACAATATAAACAATTTAAACAGGCAACATGAAAAGTTTTTATTACAGATCGAAAATTTTTATTTCTTTAATGAAAAATGAAAATAAATTTTGTGATATTTATATGGAAAGCACGGAGATACACAAAATAAAACTCAAATGACATAATTAATAAACAAACAATAAACTATTGTTCTCCGCTTTCATAGCAACACTAGATACTGATGTACGAGGACAAATTCTTTTCGATACAATTTTTCTAACACTCATAATTTGAAAATTTTCGTCCGTGCATAAAGTTTTGCATGTACCACGAGCGTAACTTGCTTTTATGGCCTTTGACGTGTTTTTATCCCTCGGCTTACGCCTCGAGCTCAAAATCCCGCCACAGGCCATAAAAGCCTCCTTACGCTCTTAATACATAAATAACTATTATGCATTAGTTTGCCTAGTAATAAAAATAATAATAATTACTATTTTCGTAAATAATCAAATAAAAAGATTGGCGCCAGAAAAACAACCCGCCACTCCTGTGACGTCGGAGTACATAAAGCACGTCATTTATAGACGATAGGAAAACAGTTTACGTTATTTATATATAAAAAAAAAATTAGGCGATAGTTTGTCACATGTTAAACTGTATGTACGTCATATCCTGTGACACATACCATTTTCAAAATATTAGACAAATTTCAATATTTACCTAATAGACACTTACAAAATTGCATTTTGCAAGAGCGCATCTAGCAGGAAAGCATAGAACTAAAGGTTGCTATGGTTATCACGTCCAAACAAAGACCTGTCATCAGCCATGGATTCTTAAACTCCAGCCATCGTTTTAGTTGAATAATCATAATATGATATTCAATATTATCAAACAAAAAAAGTTGCCCCACGCACATCTTGTGGTTTTAAACTCATTTTTATTGAATACAATGAACAAATCACAAAGAATTAGGTTAACACTGAATAACAGATGCAAACATAATGACAGATAGAATCAGGGAGAGGGACATAAGACAACGAGGGGAGGTTTTTTGGAAGCATGATTTTCTAACTCTCTCTCTTGCATATGACGTCAATTCTGTGTCTATTGCAAAATATATAATGGATATTTCGTGATATTTTCAATTTTGAGGCACTTTAGAGAACAATATCTTCTAAAATTTAGTACTTGGGAGTCATATAAATATGTTGCAACAGCTCTATTGCTCTATTTAATTACATCCAATTTTCTCTTAGGGAAAGGTGAAAACATTTGGGACAGATTCGCCCACGAATATCCCACCAGAATATTAGACCTTTCCAACGGTGATATCGCTTGCGATTCCTATCACCATATCGAAGAAGACGTCAACAACTTACAATGGCTTGGCGTTGGTTACTACCGTTTCTCTTTATCTTGGTCTCGTATTTTACCCACTGGTTACGTCAACCATGTAAACGAAGCAGGCGTAGGCTATTACAACAACCTCATCGATGCCATGTTGGCAAGAGGAGTACAGCCTATGGTGACGCTTTTCCACTGGGATCTACCACAGCCTCTTCACGAAGTTGGAGGATGGCCTAATCTTCTCATAGCTGATTTTTATGTTGATTACGCCACGCTGGCGTTCAGGTTGTTTGGAGATAGGGTGAAATATTGGATAACCTTCAATGAACCATTTATTATGTGCCAGTATGGATATTCGACGGGTTCATTTGCTCCAGGATATACGGCAGATGGTATTGGTGCATATTTGTGTGGAAGAACATTATTATTGGCGCATGCTAGGGCCTATAGGGCATATTATGAAGAATTCTACGAAAGACAACAAGGTAAGGATCATTTTTCAAGTTAAAGGTACATTCACAATCAAATTTGAATTTAGAACACATTTATACATACTAAGAGACATTTCCATGTAGCCATTAACAAGGAAAATTTTGATTAGCATACTTCGAGTTCAGATAGCACGTCGGCTTAAATTTTGCAAGGTCCATGTCAAGTGAATTCGCATGAGCATTGTAATCGCCAAATTTTTCCTAGATATAAACATTGCATTTGTTTGTTTTCGTGGAATCTAGTCCAAAGTGATTATGAATATTATGTGTGTATGTACCTTGCTTAATTTGCACTTGAAGTTGAAATTAGGACGCTTATAAATTTATGCCATTTACAATGAAATTGATGTCGCACATACACATCCTCCCCTCTAGTACCTACTACATGTCTTCAGAAGAAGAAAGCAAGCTCGAAGAGAAAGATAGATTTGTATTACCATGCGGCTTCTTCTCTTATCAAGTTTATTGTCCTAATCAAATTTGAGTCAAAGAATAAAACAGAACAAATATCAAATATCAAAAAAGGTAGTATTATTCCAATTAAATATCAAGTTATTTGACATTTGCTCTGTTTTATTCTACCGTGGTGTTTGACGAATGTATGGTGATCAGTTTTTACATATCGCTAAGAGAGGTATTGGATTCATGCTAAAAATTGCATATCCAGATTTTAGTGAATAAGCACGTTTTAATGTCACTAGAATCCGATAATAACATTTTTACAATGATGTCTGCGCGCGCGTGTGTGTGTGTGTGTGTGTGTGTGTGTGTGTGTGTGTGTGTATGTGTGTAATCAAGGGCGAGGTTCAGCCTAAGGCTGCTCTTCCACCTAACCAACAAATAATACAGATGTATATAAAACTAATAGACACGTTTTAAATATTAATCAATTACAGATAATTGAAGTAATAGAAACATTTAAGATAAATATAGATAAATATAGAGTACAAAATAGTAAACAATGAAATAAATATTATGCAAATAATAATGCTCGTACATTTCTTTTGAAATTGTTTAAAGAAAGAATCTTCAGATAGTCAGGAACACTGTTATAGTGGGGGCCATATATGAAAACGCACCTTTAAATTTTCATTTTCTGAAGGTTGGGACAATGTACAAATCCTTCATTCTAAGAGAATAGTTATAGTCTTTAATAATAAATTTGTCAAATAAGTATGATGTAGTACCTGTCAATATAATTTTATGTAAGAAGCATAAATAGAGATATTTAAGACGGTTTTCAACAGAGGACATCTTAGAAATTTTGCGATATTTAGATATATGATCGTATTTACGCACACCGTATACGAAACGCAGACAAGAATTTTGCAATAATGTTAGTCTCTGTTTATCTGTCTGTGTGAGGTTCGGAATATAAGTGCAGGCGCAATAGTCAAATAGAGGAAGAATAAGTGAATTTACCAGTTTAAGTTTCACTGACGAATTTAGTTCATTTTTAAACTGAAATAATTGTCGTAATTTCAATCTTGCTGCACATAATTTTACATTAAGATGGTTTCTAAAATTTCAATCTTTGTCAATGTGAAGCCCCAAAATTTTAACATTATCTGTGCGAACTAAAATAGAACCATCTAACACAATATCAGGTATGTTACCACAGTCACTAATGATTAGAAGTGATGATTTGTCGGTATTAATTTTGAGACCATTGCTCTTTACCCATGCTACAAAATCACTTAGCTCTTGAATTTGACATCAATGGGAAGAGATGAAAAGGTTTTAATAACAATTGGAAAAAATTGAATTATTAATTATATATTTAAAATTGTAGGTAGGTATGTACAATAATAGTAATAGTACATATATCCTTCAAAAATACCGCCAATCCCGTCAATGAATTGGAACTATCTTGAGCATTTTAGAAAAGTAGGACAAGATTCCTAACAGAATGAAAGAATAGATAAAATAAGAATTACTTATTTGCGTGTACAAGAAATGTTAAATTCGACAGGTACGTGTGTAATAAAACGGAAATGGCGAACGGTATTGTGCTGAACGACAACAGATTTTTTTTATAACAATAATTTGTCAGCTGATGTTTTTCTCTCTCTTTCTTCGAGCTTGTCGTCTTCGTCTGACTTTACTTCACCTCACTAGATGGCAAACATAAAATTTTAGAATTTGATTGTGAATGTACCGAAAATTTGAACACTGACAGCCCGATTCACAAAAAAGTTTAAGCTAATCCTCATTTTTGGATTAGCGAATTCTACTCTAATATTGACAGTTTATAACTTAAAATATAGTATAATCTATTCCTAGTATCTACCTATATTGATATCATGAAAAATAAATTTTAATTACCGAAATAGAATAGAATTCACTAATCCAAAAATGAGGATTAGCTTAAAACTTTTTTGTGAATCGGACTGTGAGTGATTTAGATAAGACGAATTATTGAGTTTTGGAAGGGGATGGCTCTATAATTTCTTGAACAATCAAAGCTTTCCGACCTATGTTCTTGCTCTTTTAGAAATTAATTAGATATATAATGGTTTATGAAATACTAATAAAATAATTTTATGTATAGGACAAGTGGGAATAACTTTCGTTGCTACTTGGTACGAGCCTGCTACCAATTCTACGGCAGATATTGAAGCAGCGGAAACAGCAATGCAAATGAATGTAAGTTGCTCTTGTACCTTATAAACACCATAGGTAGGTATCAGTGGCGTCTCGTCACATTTGTCAGAGTGGTGGTCCGTGGTTCATTCAGATGGAAAATGGGGGACATGGTAGGTAAAGTCTGTTCGCTCCTAGCTGAAACAAGCCGATAATTTATTACCCCAATAGTTATTACCACAAACCATAAACCACTTTCTTGAGCCTTTGTTCATCAAACGGCGGTCAGTTGTAAATGGAGTGTTGAGCAAGGATTGTATTCAGTTCGTTTTGATATATGCGTTTGTAAATTTTTAAGAGAATTTTTTGAAATTATTTTGAAATGTATTTACAGCTAGGTATTATCATTGAATAGGTATAATTAAGAATTACCTGGAAAGACGTTTTCGGCTAATGACATTGTTTTCGGGTTTGGCTATCATCATAATTTCTAGGAATTATTTAATCTACTATTCATTTAAGTCACCCTTGATTGAATTTCGTTCCTTTATAATCCCGGTTTTCTTTCGTCTTAACTCAGTTTACATGTAACATTAGTTAGCAGCGGTTGTAAGTGAAATTTTAAATATGGAAATGTGGAGGCCCTGGGATGTCGACAATGCTTCTGCCAGTGTTAGTGACGAAGTCAATACCTGTGACACAGATGCCGACGTTGTGCAAAGTGCAATAAAAATTTGTATATATTTCCCTGACAGTCCTAAGCCTGTAAAAAGTGTGAAGGAAAGTTGCCATTATTTGATTATTTTATGACGAGTATAACTGTATACTTGTAATAATGACATTTTCCCTTACTTATGCAGATTTAGAATACGTCCCTGTTCAACACTACCTGAGGATTTTCTATTTGTTTGTGGTAATATCTATTGGGGTAATAAAATATCGGCTTGTTTCAGCTAGGAGCGAACAGACTTTACCTATATTTTATGAACAAAGTCCGAAAGATTTAGAGAGCTGACATTGCCGAGACTATATCGGAAATGCACAACTGTTTTTGTCAATATTTGGCCCTTTTAACTAGAAATGTTTCTAAATATTGATTTTATTTTTAGCTGGGTTGGTGGGCGCATCCCATCTTTTCCGACGAGGGTGACTACCCTCCCATAATGACCCAACGCATCGCCCAAACCAGTTCCGAAGAAAACTTTCCCCGTTCTCGTTTACCACCCTTCTCTCCGGAAGAAGTCGATCTCATTCGTGGAACTGCAGATTTCTTTGGCCTAAATCACTATACAACTAATTTAGTCTCTGCCGACATATCAAGGACGGAATTACCAACACCATCTTATAAGAAAGATATAGGTGCGAATATTTACCTTGACCCAAGTTGGGAAGTAGCACCAGTTGGACCTGAGTTTGTGAACCTCCCTTGGGGATTTAGAAAGCTGTTGAATTGGATCAGAGAAAAGTATAATAATCCTGAGGTGTATATTACTGAGAATGGGTGGCCTGATGTGGGACAACTTCAAGATGACGGAAGGATACTTTATTTGACGGTGAGATATAAATTTTGATTAATTTAGCACAAAAGGTAATATTGCAATGGTGTTCTCCACCAAAGTAGTAAATTAGAAAATTAGTCATTTCATTGATATTATAACTAGACCTTAATTATAGATAGTTATTTATGCAACAAAAATGTAAACACAAGCTTTATGACAGAAGGTCAAAATTATTGACCGAATGTCATAATAGTTATTTACATTAGAGTGCGTGTAAGTTGTATTTTACAGCGCGACAGCTTTGTTTAAGGCACGAGCCCTTAAGGCGAGGGCCTTATTAGCTGGAACGCTGTAAAATACTTCACGCACGAGAATTGTATCAATTTTTTTGGCCGACGATAATGAAAATCACTTTTTTTAATGAGATAGATTATACTTCTGAAAAGGGTTAGTTTAAAATACTGGGGTTGTCAATTTCCAAATTTGATTTTACTTACCTTCATTAGAGTACTTCTTCTAGCGAAAATTTATTTGTAATAATAGACGTTGTTTATGACTGATAATATATTTATTTGCTCATGTTTTCTTCATAATAAATAATAGGTAGGTATCGAAATTTGACATTTCAGCAATTTTCGCCTCGCGTATTTGACAGGTATATCGATCGGTGACTATGTCGGTAACGGCGGATTTTTACAATAATGACAGACGTCGCTGCCGTAATTTTGGTTTATATAAATTAATTTTAAATATAGGAAATGTTAAAGTAAAAAAATTACTTATGTAGGTAGTACTTTTTTACATGAACTTTATTATAGTAAAGATGATTTCTTTTCTAAATGCCCATGAACGTCCAGTGTATTTTGATTATTTTACCGCATAGTTAGACAAGTTACAACACAGTAACCGTAAAATGTAGGTTACACTTGCTGTATATACAATTGTAAAGTTCTCATTACACTTCAGGAGGGCAAAAAGCTTGTTTACACTTGAGTTGTATACATTATTTTTATACGACCTTAAATAATATTCCTGAAACAAATTGGAAATATAACAGACAGCAATTTTCACACACCAAATACCGAGTACACATTTCACAGATAACAGATCTGAAGTTGAATACTGCAGTTTTGCCAGGATTACCAACATGAATGTACAGAAAAAACTAAATTTAGGTAATACAACTTAAATGCCATACGTGTATTGATAGTGGCAGCTCTGTAATGTATAAAGAAAATGAACTATGAAAATCGTTTACTTTACATACTGTCTGTAGTATGTAAAGTATCAGCTTTATACATCAGAGTATAAAAATCTGTATTAGTTTTCAAAATATTTGGAATATTATTATTATTATAATATGTAGGAATGCTATGATGATTGTGGATAAGGCGAAAGAAGAATGTTGTTAAAGAGTGAAGTGAGGCAGCTAAGCTCTTACTCTTATCCCTTTTCCTATTGTTAATATTGTTTTCGGGTTTTTGCAAACCCAGTAAGTGGGATACGCATGATTTTATATATGTATGTATGTATGTATGTATGTATGTATGTATGTATGTATGTATGTATGTATGTATGTATGTATGTATATATATATATATATATATGTATGTACGTATGTATGTATGTATGTATGTATGTATGTATGTATGTATATTTGAGCATTGATATTCTCCACCTATTCCGAATTATAGCTGTTTTCAAATCTTCTACTACTGACTTTTTGGAACACGGATTTCATTTTCAAGTAGATGATTGTAGAAAATAATCAAACAACAAAAGTATACTAAATAATACTTGTATGAATTTATGAAGCCGTGCCAGGTAGAAACCACGTGCGTTTATATGGAAATGCAAGACATATTGAATGGCATAGACATCAACATTGTGCCAGTGGATATCAAAATATACTTAGTTCTGAATTTATTTTCTAGAACTATATGAAAGCAATGCTAGGAGCAATCCATGAAGATGGCTGCAATGTACGAGGATACTTAACTTGGAGTTTAATGGACAATTGGGAATGGACGAATGGATACACGTAAATTTTCCATTTCAATGTACTTATAGATATTATTATTGAAAACGATATTTATTCCAGGGCTAAGTTTGGTTTATTCTACGTGAATTTCTCGTCTCCTGAACGTACTAGAATACCGAAAGCTTCCGCCAGATTCTACAAACAGGTGATTGAGAACCATGTTCTTGAAGTGTAGAAGATTAGTAGAAGAAATAAGGAAAGCATGATATACCAAATGTCTTCAAATATTTTACAATATATAGTTACTCAATATTTGTTTACGTTTGTTACATATTTTATATAAAATTCAAATATTAATAAAAAAATATATATTTTTTATCAGTAGGTATTAATTTTTTAAAATAATTTCTCATTGATTTTCATATCTAAAGAGTAAATATTATACAGGAATGTGCAGAAAGGACGGAAGTTTTATAAAACATCACAAAATTGATACATTTTGCTTAGACAAATTTGAGTTCGTATGACGTAGCATTTGACAAAATTAAGAGTGGAAAACTACATCTTGTATGTGGTGTCCGTTATCATTCATGCATTTGTGGAGGCGTTCTACGAAGTTTGAAAGCACTCTTTACAACATCAATCAATTTGGGCAATTTCTGCGTGAATAACTTCTTTCAGTTCTTCCAATGTGCGGGTTTGTGTTCGTATATACAAATCACATTGGAAGAACTGAAAGAAGTTATTCGCGTAGAAGTCGCCGAAAATATCATACGTTATAAAATGTCTCAATAATTAATCGCTCTTCTAACATACTTGATAGTACATAACTATCAATGTTATCTTATTTTATCTCACAAACACAACAAATAATAGGTTGCGTATCAGACTATAAATATAAAAATCAGATAAAAGTATACCGATAGCAAGATGGGTGCATATTTATTTCTAATTTTCTCTTTTATATGGTATGTAAGTAATATACAGTATCATTTTTATGCGAAAGTTAAAAATGAAAGTAATTACAATAACTTATTTGTTTATTGTTTTGCTTCATATTTCACTTGTAACTTATATTTATAATTTGTGACACAGCTTTTTCCAATTTTAGTGGGGCTCAAAGCAAACGTATACCATTTCCAGATGGTTTTAAATTTGGTGTAGCTACTTCGTCGCACCAAATAGAAGGAGCATGGAATGATGGAGGTATGTTATGTATATTCTTTGTATATACTACAAATAAATATATTACTAAAGGCCAGTTGCGCCAACAAGGCTTATTTTTTACACTGCGATTAAAGACCAATATTTAAATCGAAATTTTGACAGCAATATATTTAGGCTATTCCACGATATTTTTTTTAAATTTTTTTCTTGAAGTACATAAAAATATAAGACCACATGTGAAAGTCCGAGTTAAAAATTCCTCCAAATAAGCGAGATATTAAGGTCCGAATTTTAAATTACCTTTGTGACGTAGGTAATGTGGATATACCAGAAGTAAACAAACAGTGGTTCACAAGCCACGAAAAAATGTTAAACAAACTATAAAATAATGTATATTTAAATTGTAATATTATAATTCATTATTAGAGACATAAAATCAATTATTATACTTAATTTATTTCACTTTTTTTTTCTCATTTTATAAAAACAAAGAAATTAGAACGTCACCCGAACAGCAACCGAACAGATCCGACACACCCGAAGAAGTATATTCTTAGTTAGGGCGGGGCTTCTCAAAATCGGAGGTCATACTTGGATCCTATTTGTTCAAAAACTCGTACACATGTCCTGCATCATCAAAAGCAAAACTCCCCGTGTATTCTAGAAGAAATAATTTATAATAAAAGAAAAAGGTTTTCCTTATCCTTTAACTATTATCGTTCATATTTTCAATAAATTTTTACTATTTTTGATTACTGTGGAATAGCCTATTCATTTGACATTTCATTTCGATGCAATATTCCCAATTTACCCAAGTTTAATATTTAAGTTCGTTGGTGCAACCGGATATAAAAAACCTAAAAGTTGTAATCCGATTTTTATTCATTTTCAAATTAGTGAGTAAAATGTTTAATTTATAATAAGTTTTCATAGTAGCTAGCCATGGATCCTAATGTTTCTTTAATCCAGCCGCAATATTCAAAATACAATGAATTTGTGCATTTGGATTTCTGTTTTGCACGCATTTCAATTTTCAACAAGACCCACAAACAAAGATTTAATAGGACGAGCTTGTTTATTATTTTTAAACAATCAATAATGAATTACATGTTATTTCTTCACTTTATTGAACTTAAACTTATAAGAAACTAACTTGAACACAAGTAAAAATCGAACGACAACTTTTAGGATTTCTAGCCATATTATATATACACTTTCCTGTTAGGAAAAGGTGAAAACATTTGGGACACATTCGCCCACAAATACTCCGCTAAGATCTTAGACCATTCCAACGGTGACATTGCTTGCGATTCCTACCATCATACCGACGAAGACGTCAACAACTTAGAATGGCTTGGCGTTGATTACTACCGTTTTTCTTTATCATGGTCTCGCATTTTACCCGTTGGTTACGTCAACCAGGTAAATGAAGCAGGTGTTCGCTATTACAACAACCTCATCGATGCCATGTTGGCAAGAGGAGTACAGCCTATGGTGACGCTTTTCCACTGGGATCTACCACAGTCTCTTCAGGACGTTGGAGGATGGCCTAATCCTCTTATAGCTGATTTTTTTGTTGATTATGCCACATTGGCGTTCAGGTTGTTTGGAGATAGGGTGAAATATTGGATAACCTTCAATGAACCATTTGTTGTGTGCCAGTTTGGATATTCGACGGGTGAATTTGCTCCTGGATATACGGAAGATGGTATTGCTGGGTATATGTGTGGAAGGACTTTGTTATTGGCGCATGCTAGGGCCTACAGGGCCTACTATGAAGAGTTCCACGAAGAGCAACAAGGTATAGATCATAATTTTCAAGTTTGAACACTGAATGAATAATTTTCTATACGATCAGCAATGTAATTAAGCAAATTTAACATTTTAAAACGGCATACTGAAATAGAAATGATAGGAAATAAATAAAGAAAATGGACAGGAAAGATGGCTCCATCATTTTTGAGCACTTTAAACGTTGCAAATTTTGACTTACCTGTGTTGCTGTTCTTTTAAAATTATTGATGTAACGGCTTAGGTGATACTAATAATATATATTTTTGTGTGTAGGACAAGTGGGAATGGCTCTTAGCTCTTATTGGTACGAGCCAGCTACCAATTCTACGGCAGATATTGAAGCAGCGGAAACAGCTAAACAAATGATTGTAAGTCGTGAGATCAATTTTAAAAAAACTTGGGACAGTTATGTATCTCTTCTGAATTTTCGTCATTTGTAACAGTTAAAGGCGGATTTATGCAGCCATTTTCATTTATATTTAATTTAATTTTCATTTAAAAGATAAATGTATGTAAACCAATGTAGCCATGCGTACACCATTTTCATTTACGTTTTCATTTATCTCTCATTCTCATTTATTTTTAAAGATGGCCAACTTTTATCTAATAAATGAAAATTATAAATGGCGCATGCGTGTACGACATGACAGGGACGAGAATTTGAGTTGATCAGCTGGTTGTCATTATGTATCTCCGATATCGTTTCTTTTTGTGGTTTTTTATTGCAATAACACGTTTAAAAACAAACTCATAACTTCTTTGCTGTCACTATTGTTGAACATTTTTATTAATAAACTGTATTCCAATGAAAGTCGGGTTATGACGTTCATCATCTGTCAGCGTATTTTTATATGTGCGCATGCGTTCATTTTCATTTATTTTGTTATATATTTTTGTATGAATACGTACATTTATAATTTATAAATGAAAATTAAATTAAAAAGTAAATGTAAATGAAAATGGCTGCATAAATCCGCCTTTTACTGACTTTCCGTTTCCAAGTTTTCTGAAAATTGTTCCAGTTATAAATGTTATGAATTTTGCGGGGCCCTTCAGAAGTCTGGGCCCAAAACTCAAGCGTATATTACTTAATTTTTTTATGTACGTTTCTTCTTTAAAAAGTAAATAAAAGTACGATCACTCCTGTTGCCTATTATCTTCGAAGTGACAAGATTTAAACAATTGATATTTACAATGTTCAAAGTTTTATGTACTTAACTGTACTAGTTCATTTATTTATAAATTAATTTTTATTTTTACCGTGATCACTATATTCAGAGTAAAGCAGACAATTTTTGCCAAGTGTGTAATGTATTGAAATTAGTGCCAACAAATTTTAAATAATTAATATAATAGGTCTTATATAGTCATTAAAGTTTCTTTTTGTAATGAAATTTTATTTTTAGCTGGGTTGGTGGGCACACCCCATCTTTTCTGCCGAGGGTGACTACCCTCCTATAATGACCCAACGCATCGCCGAAATCAGCTCCGAAGAAAACTTTCCCCGTTCTCGTTTACCACCCTTCTCTCCGGAAGAAGTAGATCTTATTCGAGGAACAGCTGATTTCTTTGGCCTAAATCATTACACAACTAGACTGGTCTCTGCCGACATATCAGGGACGGAATTTCCAACACCATCTTACAAGAAAGATATAGGTGCAAATATTTACATTGACCCAAGTTGGGAAGTACCACCAATTGAACCAGCATTTGTGAACCTCCCTTGGGGATTTAGAAAACTGTTGAATTGGATCAGAGAAGAGTATGATAATCCTGAGGTGTATATTACGGAGAATGGGTGGCCTGATGTGGGGCAACTTCAAGATGATGGAAGAATACTTTATTTGACGGTGAGATATAAATTTTGATCAAGGAAGCGCAAACGGTAATATAGCTATGGAGTCGTCCACCATACCAGCAAATTAGGAAATTGGTCAGTTTATTGGTATTATAACTAGCCCTTAAAATTGTACTAGTTTTCAAAATATTGGAGCATTGCTCTCCCTATTTACCTCTTTAGCTCACACATCCACCTATTCTATATTATTTCTAATTTCAAACCTTCTACTATTGAGTTTTTGAAACACGGATATCATTTTCAAGTACTTAGGCTGTGTCCGATGTTGCACTTTTGTCACCCTAATATTTAAATCCTATATTTATATACCTTAAATCTAGTGATTATTTAGGATTTTAGGAATTAGATTTTAGAGTTTTGCAGGAGCCACTATGCCTTTAAGTTGACACGCACTAATTAAACAAATCATAATTATTAGTTGCTACAATTTGTACAAAATGTCAAATATACTGTCAAAGAAAAGCTTTTTAGCTTCTATTTTATGAAATATAATATTAACATTTACTCTCAAGCATCAAATTGAATCGAATTGTATAATTCATTTTTGTCGTTCTAAAGTGTTGCCATTCAAACAATTGGATATCACTATTGTGCCATTCGGAGTTGTATTTACGTGAAGAAGACCTAAATCCTAAATACTAAATGCCAAAATGCGACATCGGACATAGCCTTAGAGGAATGTAGAAAATAACAAAACAACAAAAGTAATCTAAATAATACTTGTATGAATTTATGACGTAACAGACAGAAACCACATGCGTTTGGATTCAGATAAAAGATATGTTGAATGACATAGAATTAGAATACAATAAACGTAGTTCAGCATTTATTTTCCAGAACTATTTGGAAGCAATGCTGGAAGCAATCCATGAAGATGACTGCAATGTACGAGGGTACTTAACTTGGAGTTTAATGGACACTTGGGAATGGACGAATGGATACACGTAAATTTTCCATTATAATTTACTTATAGATATTATTTTTTAAAACGGTATTTATTCTAGGGCTAAGTTTGGTTTATTCCACGTGAATTTCACGTCTCCTGAACGAACTAGAACAGCGAAAGCTTCTGCGAGTTTCTACAAGCAGGTGATTGACGATCATATCCTTGAAGTGTGGAAGATTAGTAGAAGAAATAAGAAAAACAAAAAATAACAAATATCGTCAAATATTTTACTCAATAATTACTCAGTATTTGTTTATGTTTGTTATAGATTTTATATAAAATGTAAATATTTATAAAAAATATATATTTTTTTATCTGTACGTATTAAATTATTTAATATTTTCTCATTGATTTTCATATCTAAACAATAACAATTTATGTCAATTTTGTTCATATACGTATTAACACGAATAATACGTCGATTTATGTGTTAAAATATTTCATTATTTTTACATAAAACTAGTTACACATTTTGAGTAATATTTCAACTATGTCTGGTATTATTGGGCAAAATATTAGTCTTAATCTTGAGAAATAGTTACATTCATGCGTTAAAATGTCTCAATTATTAGTTAGATAACAAACTATCAAATGTTATCTTATTTTATCTTACAGACACAATAATAATACATAGATTGAATATCACAGACTATAAATATAAAAAATCAGATGATTGTATTGCATGAATAAAGCATATCGATAGCAAGATGGGCGAATATTTATTTGTAATTTTTTCTTTTATATGGTAAGTAAAATAATTTATACTTAAATAATTTTCTTACCATGAATATGTCACATCATTGAATATTAATATAATATAAATGTTATCTTAATTTTGAAGCATTAAAGTTAATGTGAATACAGTGTCACTTCTATGCGAAAGTCAAAAATAAAAATAATTACAATTACTTCTTTGTTCTTTGTAACTTATATTTATAATTTATGAAACAACCCTTTCGAATTTTAGTGTGGCTCAGAGCGAACGTATACTATTCCCAGAAGGTTTCAAATTTGGTGTAGCTACTTCGTCGCACCAAATAGAAGGAGCATGGAATGAAGACGGTATGCTATGTAGATATAAGTATTCTTTATAAAATATCAAGTTGTACAGTGTGAGCTAACAGGAATGTGCCAAATTATTCAAAATACAATAAATTTGTTAATGTGAATGGCACACTTCTGTTTCGTACGGAAGCGTAGAAGGTCCAAGGGTAAAAATATTATTTAAAATAAAATGTTTTGAACCTGTATAATAACTAGTATCACCACTTTTTACCTCTCGCTAAGAGAGGTATTGTATTCATGCTAAAATTCGCATATCTAGATTTTATTGAATAAGCACGATTTAAGGTCCCTAGAATCCGATTATAACATTTTTAAAATGATGTCTGTGTGTGTGTGTGTGTGTGTGTGTGTGTGTGTGTGTGGATGTGTATGTGTGTGTATGTATGTATGTATGTATGTATGTCTGGATGTTGTAGTCACGATTCCTCAAAAACTTTAAGACTTAAAAAATATTTAACTGCATTTTCCTCAATCTGACATTCCTGGGAAGAGCTGAAAAGGTTTTGGTAACAATTGAACAACCGGAAGTAGTAGTTTCTTAGAAAAATTCTTCTAAATATAATTTTTTGGGAGGTTTTTTTTATTAAATATTGAAGAACATAAAATTCTCTATCTAATACACTTAAAATTTTTATTATATCTTGTATAGATTTAGAGATAAAGACACTATAATTTATAGAGTGAACTAATCGCAGAGGCTACGGCACTAAGGAAACCAGTTGACAAATTCCAATGTTTATAACATAATTTGTAAATGACACATGTCAGTGTCAAAAATTAACAGTTTTAGTGACATTCTGATATCTTTTACTGGTAATTTTTCTTATTGTTTTATTAATTAATTATTTGAAATTATAGGTAAAATGCATATATCCATCAGAAATACCGCCAATCTGGTTAATGAATTGGAACAATCTCTGACTTTAGAAACTTCCTCATACAATGAAAAAAAGATATAATTAGAATTATATGTATGCAGAAAACATGTTAAATATAATAAAAAACAATATTTGGGTAATGTTCTATAATATTTTGTTATATAACGACGGTTCGAAAGCGAAGTGCAATACAATACTTATATAGCCTAATATGGAAATGGCGAGAGGTCTTGTGCTGGCCACAACAGATTTTTAAACTAGTACTACTCCGACGATAACTCCAATACTATAATTCTAAAAATTATAATTCTTTCGTATTCCTCTTCTGTACATCCATATGAACAGTTGATTAGATTTTGGTTATAATTGATCCACCGGAAGTACACTTATTTGAAGTTTTTAACAGTTTTTCTTAAAAATACGCAGTTAAATATTATTTTTTGACATTTTGTTATTATATTTATTGAAGAAAATACTCTTCTCTATATGGTTTGATTATTCATTTTCCTTCATATTCAATAGATATACAGTTAAAGCATTATAAAGAAATTAATTTTCAAAAATTAGTCAGCTTTGCTATTTATCATGGAAATAGCTGATACATTCAAAATTCTAATTGACAAATGTGTGTTGCAAATGCAAAACCAAATATGGAAAGTATGGGATGAAAAATTTGTATTTCATAGTGGTGGAAACAGCGACCCCTAATAAATTAGGGGAAAGCTGAAGCAGAAAGTAAAATGTGTCAAGTGCATTTTTCTTAGTGTATGTTTATGTCATAATTTTATTGGATTTATAGAACCTTTTCAAATAAACTTTTGGTATGAAATTTGTAAAAAATAGTATGTGTTCGTGTTCGATTTTACATGATATTATATAGAAACTGTTCCACGGTCCTTTTGGTATGGGATTTGTACAAAATACATCGAATTGACGGAACGTCTTGTGCTGGCCACAACAGATTTTTTTAAATAGTAGACTTGATACATTCTAATAACAGCCGACGATACGTCGACATAATATTTTAGTATTTTATATGAAAGTAGTTACACCTTTTGCTTAATATTTCAACTATGTTTGGTATTATTCAGCACTTATGTATACTATGTATAAAACATTATCAATCAACGGTTCATCAGAACCAACGAATGCATAGCGATTTTTGACAGCAATGATTTCAATGTTATATGAACAAGGAAACTGATTAGAATTTGTTCATTTTATTAGTCCGTTAACTGAACATGGAATTGATGAACGTTTCTTCAATCGAGCATTATCTTGAGAAACAGAACTCGACAAATATCGCGTTCGATAATCGTTACATTCATACTTTAAAATATCTCAATTATTAATCGCTCTTTTAACACACTTGATAGTTACATAACTACAAATATTATCTTGTTTTTATCTCACAGATATAATAAATAATAAAAGGTTGAGTATCACAGACTATAAATATACAAAATCAGACGGTTCAAATCATATTTCATTTTTTGAATAAAGCATACCGATAGTAAGATGCTTGCATATTTATTTCTAATTTTCTCATTTATGTGGTAAGTAAAATAATTTTTACTTAGTAAATACTTTTCATACTATGAACATGTTACCTCATTGAATTTAATATAATAAAGAAAATATTTGCAAGGTTAGTATTTGAATAGGCAAACATCTAGGTAAAAGACGTGATAAAGGTTATATTTTAATTTATGAAGCATTAAAGTTAAAGTGAATAAAGTGTAGTTTTTATTGTTTATTGCGTTGCTTATTATTTCACGCCGATCTTCTCCATGGTCGAAAACTTTAATTTTTCATTAGACTACCGATTTAAACAACATTTATATTAAAATAAGAACTATTCCACCTTTTGCAATATAAAAACCTCTAATGACTGGATTAAAATGACTACTTCATTTTTTTGATTTTCTCATTTTTATAACAAAAGAAATAAAGATCATTAGATATACATATTAGCAAATATTTGTATGTGGATTACCACGCATTCTTATCAAATACTATAAAAGTTTTGATATTTATTTTATCTCAGAGACACAATGATAAACCGTTAAGATTGTTTATCCCAAAGGCAAGGTAAGTAAAATAATTTATATCTAATGGCATTCTTCACCCTAAAATATTAATACGAGAAGGTACTTGTTATTTTTTTAGATTATGTTGTTGAATTTAATGAAACTACTAAAATAAAAATTCTTTATAATAAAGCCTACGATCTTTGATACCAAACTTTTATTCCTAGAAGTCTAGTTATGATGTTATTGAGGAAAGTTGCAGGTCAGGTGACTATCAGTTGGCTTTGATCACCCTGCATAATAAAAAATATTGTGTACTGTTAATATTTGGATGATAATGGTAAACTTCTAGGTTAAACGTGGGACAAAGGTTACATTTTAATTTATAATGAAGCATTTAAAGTCGAAGATAATTGCCATGTTTATCATTGGTGCATATTATTTAATAATTATATTTATGACGTCTTCTAGTAGTTTGAATATTTTAACAACAAACATTACAATTTGAATGCATTATACTTCAAAAAATGAAAATATTAGCAATGCCTTCTTTGCTTATCATTATACTTATTATTTTAGTTGTAGTTATATTTACAATTTGTGAAACAACCCCTTTGAATTTTAGTGCGGCTTACAGTGAACGTATACCATTTCCAAATGGTTTCAAATTTGGTGTAGCTACTTCATCGTACCAAATAGAAGGAGCGTGGAATGAAGATGGTATGTTATGTAGATATACGTTTATATATATAGTAGAAACCCTTTAATCCGAATTACTAAATGTAAGAGGGTATTCGGATTAACGATTTGTTCGGATTACTGGATTTTTATAGATAAGTGAAAATAACGTTAATTTAGAAAGTATGTATTTGTACTTTAAAGAACTACAAATTAAAAAATAGAAATAAAAAACAATTACTTCTGAAAAACATCTTCAATTTTGGTTTGTTTTCGGGCGTTCATTCGCACTTTGATCGCTTGTTTCCGAAGTTCTCGTAGTAAAATTAATTGGTGAGACAGTATGTTGTTCTCTGATGCAGGTAAAAAGGAATTTTCAAAACAACTTTCATAGCACCAGTTATTTCATTCTATGACTTCCAGTGGTATTTGAGCAGGACATCAATGTTACTCTTTCGTTTGGAATCTTTCTTCTAGGTGCCGAAACCTCTACAGAGGTGGAAACTAAGGCAAAATTTGATTGGTTTCCCAGGGAACACACGTGCTGCTTGCATCCGGAGAAATTTTATACCGCTGTTCGGTTTAAAGAGTAGTTGTACTTATTTCTACGCTGTGTTCGGATTACTGGATGTTCGAATTAACGTGGGTACGGATTAAAGGGTCTCTACTATATATATGAGTTAAGGGGAATGAGTAATGTCTAAAATGTTATACCTAATAATTTTTTCAAAGAAGTATCCATGGATATTACAGTTTCTTTATATAAGCCGCAACATTCAAAATTCAATAAATTTGAGCATCTTGATTGGTCACTTCTGTTTTGTGCTTATCACTTTTCAACCAGTTCCACAAACAAAGTTCTAATAAAGCGAGCTTATAAGTAGTAGTGTTTATTATTAGTAAACAATCAATAATAAATTACAAGTTATTTATTCACAACAAAAACCTGCTGTAAATTGGGCACAAATATAAATCGGAGAACATCTTTAGGGTTTTCTAGTCATATACACACTTTTCTCTTAGGTAAAGGCGAAAACATTTGGGACAGATTCACCCACGAATACCCCGCTAGAATCGAAGACCATTCCAACGCTGACATTGCTTGCGATTCCTATCATCATATCGAAGAAGACGTCAACAACTTAGAATGGCTTGGTGTTGATTACTACCGTTTTTCTTTATCTTGGTCTCGTATTTTACCCACTGGTTACGTTAACAAGATAAATGAAGCAGGTGTTCGCTATTACAACAACCTCATCGACGCCATGTTGGCAAGAGGAGTGCAGCCTATGGTGACGCTTTTCCACTGGGATCTACCACAGCCTCTTCAGGAAGCTGGAGGATGGCCTAATTCTCTTATAGCTAATTTTTTCGTGGATTATGCTAAATTGGCGTTCAGATTGTTTGGAGATAGGGTGAAATATTGGATAACGTTTAATGAACCAACCAATATGTGCCAGTTTGCGTATGCGACAGGTGAACATGCTCCAGGATATACGGCAGATGGTATTGCTGGGTATATGTGTAGTAGAACATTGTTATTGGCGCATGCTGGGGCCTATAGGGCGTACTATGAAGAGTTCCACGAAAAACAACAAGGTAATGATCGTTTTGTTCAAATTTTAATACTGAATGAATAATTATCTATAAAATTTTTGACTTTATGTTGTTGTCATCGTAAATATTATTCATATAATGGCTTAGGTCTTAGGTGATATTAATAATATAACCCTATATGTAGGAAAAGTGGGAATGGCTTTCAGTTCTTTATGGTACGAGCCAGCTACCAATTCTACCGCAGATATTGAAGCAGCGGAAACAGCTATACAAATGACTGTAAGTCGCTCTTGGAGCTTACAAACTTTTCCACATATACAGGCTAATACACGTATAAAAAATCTGTTATGGCCAGCACAAAACCTTCCGTCAATTCGATGTATTTTGTAAATATCCCGTACCAAAAGTTCCTTGAAAAAGATTCTATATATCCTGCAAAATTGTAACAAGAACACAC
This sequence comes from Ophonus ardosiacus, assembly GCA_943142095.1. Lineage (NCBI taxonomy): Eukaryota > Metazoa > Arthropoda > Insecta > Coleoptera > Carabidae > Ophonus > Ophonus ardosiacus. Next base: position 7,686,589 of record OW964826.1, read on the forward strand.
TATTTTTTACAAATCCATACTGAAAGTTCCTTTGAAAAGATTCTAAAATCCAATACAATTATAATACGAATACGAACGTATGTACATTATATATTGCACTTAACACTTCCTCCTTCTTCAACTTTTCCCTATTTTATTAGAAGCCGCTGTTTCTTACTCTTCTCTTCTACTCATTCCTGTCCAACGCATCTTCATGACACAGTTCTTCCTCCCTCAAATCTTCTGTTATGTAGTCCTTCCTTGAGGCGAGGCCGCAAATGCAAGTCACTGGCGAGGGACACTGTCACTTATATCACTTTCAGATCATATACTTTCCACTTTGGTTTTGCACTTGACACTGACATCTGTCAATTAGAATTTTTTGAATATATCTGATGTTTCTATAATTTTTTGAAAAGCTGACTGATTTTTGTAAGTGAATCTCTCTTAATTTCTCTATAACTCTATATCTATTAAATATGAAGGAAAATGTATGATCGAACCATATAGAGAATAAGATAATCTTTCTATTGATAATCACATAAAATATCGAAAATGATATTTAACTGCGTTTTTTTCAAGAAAAACTGTTAAGAACTTCAAAGAAGCGTACTTCCGGTTGACCAATTATAACCAAAATCTAATCAGCTCTTCTTAGGGTTGTAAGGAAGAATAATACGAAAGAATCATAATTTTTAGAATTGTAGTTTTGGAGTTATCGTCGGAGAAAAATTTGTCACATACACACACACACACACACACATACACACATCATCGTAAAACCAGTAAAATCGTATTGTAGGGACATTAAAACGTGCTTATTCATTTAAAACTCCCCATCGAATTTTTTGACCAAAGACAATACCTTCCTTACCTAAAGGGTACCTAGGGTGTTAAAAAATAAGTGTCCCAAAATATGAGGGAATATAGTACTGACCAAAATGAGTAAAAAAGCTTAATCAATATGGGTCCTATCTTCAATAGTTTCCGAGATATAAAACAGTGAAAAATGAGTTTCTTCGGAGTATACCTCTGTTATCTCGAAAACTGTAAGAGTTTCGACTTTGACTAAATGAGACTTTTTGTTCACCTTTCAAACGTCATCTTAGATGTGTTTTTGTTTTTCAAAAAAAAATCGAATAATTGTACTAAGACAAATGTTGTGGCGATCTTGGACAATATTTAGTTTTCAAATAACTTCGAAACTATTAGAAAGTCAAAAAAATGTTTCATATAAAATTTTATTACTTTTTATAGTCTATTTACTGACATAGACAAAATTTTGTTCAGTCATTATCTTTGTCCGTTTTTCTTCGATTCTAATACAAAATGGCTTCTTTCTCAAAAACAGTTGAAGATTGGACCAATTTTGATTACGCTTTTTTTACTCATTTTGTTCAGTACTATATGCCCTCATAATTTGGGACACTTATTTTTATAACACCCTGTATAATAGATGCGATGTCGTATAAATTATCTAGAAGATGTCATGAATTTTCGACTATTTACTAAAATAATTTTGACCAAAGGTTAATAATAAAAATAAGATAAATCATAGAAGTACCTAGTACAAAGTTTAATCTTTTACAGATTTTTATCAACTCAAAAGGTTATTATTTAATTTTTAAGTACGTTTCCTGTTATAAATATATAAACAAACGATCACACCGGTTGCAAGTTATCTACAGCAAAAGATTAAGCATTTAATAATTCTAATCTTGAAATTTTTATTAATTGACTGCACCGGTTCATTTATTTATAGATATGGACTTTTATTTTAACCGGGAAATATAGTGACCGGCTTCAATCTTAGGGCCAGTTTTACAATCTCTGGTTAACATTTTAACTGTAAGTTAAATAAACAATATTAAATCGGATTATTGATAGCAATGATCAATTGGTCATGTGACAGTTTATTTCATTTCAATTTTGTTTATTTAACTGACAGTTAAAATTTTAACTAGAGATTGTAAACCTAGCTCTAACAGGCTACGAATATTACAGTAACTGTCACTATAAAGTAAAGCAGATAATTTTGCACAATTTTGTCTATGAATTAGTGCTAACAAATTTTAAATATTTAATATAAAGGCTTAGGTATAGTAATTAAGGTTTCTTTTTTTGATGAAATTTTATTTTTAGCTGGGTTGGTGGGCACACCCTATCTTTTCCGCAAAGGGTGACTATCCTCCTATAATGATCCAACGCATCGCCCAGACCAGCTCCGAGGAAAACTTCCCTCGTTCTCGTTTACCTATTTTCTCTGCGGACGAAATAGATCTGATTCGAGGAACTGCAGATTTCTTTGGCCTAAATCACTACACAACTCGAATGGTCTCTGCCGACATATCTGAGACCAAATTTGTATCACCTTCTAACAGCAAAGACATAGGTGCTAATATTTATATTGACCCAAATTGGGAAGTACCACCAGTTGGACCAGCATTTGTGAACCTTCCTTGGGGATTTAGAAAGCTGATGAATTGGATCAGAGAAGAGTATGATAATCCTGAGGTGTATATTACGGAGAATGGGTGGCCTGATGTGGGACAACTTCAAGATGATGGAAGGATACTTTATTTGAGGGTGAGATATAATTTTTGAGCAAGGTAGCGTTAACGGGAATATAGAAAAGAAGTCTTCCACCATATTAGAAAATTAAAAAAATAATTTTTCTACAGTCACTATAGAAAGTAGCCACTTGCGGTCTCTTTTGTCAACGCAAAATGTCACTTTGCCGCTCATGCGCGACAAAGTAGTAAAAACGCTAGCTGTCCAAATTTCTAAGTATACAATGTTGAGAAATGTCACTTGTCTACATTCTTAATGAAAATGTTTAGTTAGGAACTAGTGGCACTGTAATTACACATTTATCATGTTCACAAGTCAATTTGACATATGTTCTGTCGGTATTTAACATAACCTAACAAAATGCCACACTGCTGTGAAAATGAAATAGGGCATTCATTTACAAAAACAAAAGTATAAAATGCTTAGATTAGATTAAATAAAAACTCAAGAAGAATGGAAAATAGCGATAAAATAAAATTAAATATTAAATAAATTGTGTGAACAGTTATGTAATACAGTAATAGATGGCGGTAGGATAGTTGCGAGTCGTACTGACATCTGATTTCTAGTTAACTATTTATTTTGATTACAATAAAGTTATTAGTTATTTTGTTACTTAAATAATTGCGAGAAGTCAGTCAATGCACATACATGTCTATATAATCACAAATTCCTTGAAATATTTGTTAATTTTTTCAGTGTGACAGGCGTGACAACTAACCACACATTTTATTACAAAAACTCATCAAATCATCACAAATCCTTGCTTCCACACTCTAATTTTGTTTTTTTACCTTCCGTCAAAAGGAAGGTATTGTTTTTGGTCAAAATATTCGGTGGTGAGTTTTTAATGTATAAGCACGTTTTAGGGTCCCTACAATACGAATGTACTATTTTTAAGATGATGTCTGTATGTGTGTATGTGTGTCCGTGTGTGTGTCTGTGTGTGTGTCTGTGTGTGTGTCTGTGTGTCCGTGTGTGACAAATTTTTCTCCGACGATAACTCCAAAACTACAATTCTAAAAATTATGATTCTTTCATATTCCTCTTCTTTACAACCATATAAAGAGCTGATTAGATTTTGGTTATAATTGGTCAACCGGAAGTACCCTTATTTGAAGTTTTTAACAGTTTTTCTTAAAAAAATGCAGTTAAATATTATTTTTTGACATTTTCTTATTATATTTATTAAAGAAAATACTCTTCTCTATATGGTTTTATTGTTCATTTTCCTTCATATTCAATAGATGTAGAGTTAAAGAATTACAAAGAAATTAATTTTCAAAAATTAGTCAGCTTTGTTATTTATCATGGAAACAGCTGACATAATTATTCAAAAAAATTTAATTGACAGATGTCAGTTGTAAGTGCAAAACCAAATATGGAAAAAAGTATAGGGTCTAAAATTGGTAGGTCATAGTGTTGCTCGCAAATGACACGCAGAAAAAGGCCAAAGAGAAGATGGAAGGACATTACTTAGTGTAGTTTATGTTATAATTTTATTGGATTTATAGAACCTTTTCAAATGAACTTTTGGTATGGAATTTGTAAAAAAAATAGTATGTGTTCGTGTTCGATTTTACATGATAGTATATAGAATCTGTTCCAAGGACCTTTTGGTATGGGATTTGTACAAAATACATGGAATTGACGGAAGGTCTTGTGCTGGCCACAACAGATTTTTTTTTTATGGAATAGATGGCTAATGTAACGATATAATCATTTAAAAGCCTTTTTAAGTTTAAACCGTATCTTTTGTATTAGCCGATCGTTATTTATTGATCAGTACTGTAAGTATAAAGTGTACATTTTATTATTTTTTGTTATGGTGGAGGACCCCATTGTGGCGACTGTAGAAAAAATCTTGTGTGTGTTTCGAGCGCAAATGGACATTGTCGATTTCGAGAGAATGCCGCGCGACGAAGGACAATCGACAATGTCGCATTTTGCGCTCTTAATACACAAATAGCTATTTATTGATGTTATAACAAGACCTTAAAACTGTATTAGTTTTAAAAATATGATGTGGCCAGCACATTACCTTCCGTTAATTCGATGTTTTTCATACAAATCCCATACCAAAAGTTTCTTGGAAAAGGTGCTATATATTCAGTAATATTGTAACACGTACATATACTATATTCTACAAATCCTATACCGAGAGTTTCTTGGAAAAGCCTCTATAAAGCCAATATAATTATAATACGAACATACACTAAGTAAAGTGCACGTGACACTTACATCTATCAATTAGAATTATTTGAATATATCAGCTGTTTCCTTGTTTATAGCAAAGCTGGCTGTTTTTTAACAGCCAACTTCTTTATAGTTCTTTAACTCTATACCTTCTATTGAATATGAAGGAAAATGTATAATCAAACCATATAGAGAATAAGCTATTTTTCATATTGATAATCACACAAAATGTCAATAAATTGATATTTAACTGCGTTTTTTTTTTTAAAAAAAGCTGCTTAGAATTTCAAATAAGGGAACTTCCGGTTCTAATCAGCTCTTCATATGGATGTAAAGAAGAGGAATACGAAAGAATCATAATTTTTAGAATTGTAGTATTGGACACACATACATTCATCATCGTAAATTTAGTAAAATCGGCCCTAAAATTTATTGACCAAAGACAATGGCTGGTAGCACAAGCCCTGTTTTAACTAAAACGCTGTTTTAAGAAATGTCAAATTTCATTATTTAATAATAAAAATAAATAATAACAAATTTATCAAAATATGATTTTAAAGCAGAACATAGTTTGGATTCAAACAAATATTTTTTAAAAAATCGTTCTTTAAACATAAGGATGAAATTAAATATTGAAATTTGAATTTGACATTTCTTAAAACAGTGTTTTAGTTAAAACAAGGCTTGTGCTACCAGCCAGTACCTTCCTTACCTAAAGATGATAAAAATATTTGAGCATTGCTAAATCTTTACCTCACTCACACACACATTCATCTATTCCAAATTATTGCTACTTTCAAGCTACTATTGCTTCTTTAAAACATCGATTTCAATTTCAAGTAGATGAATATACAAAATAACGAAACAGTGAAAGTAAACTAAATAATACTTCTATGAATTTATGACGTGCGTTTGTATTAAGGATTTGTTGAATGACATAGTTATCAATCAACATTGTACCAGTGACAATCAAAATTGGTCTATAACGTCAATTTATTTTCTAGAGCTACTTGAAAGCAATGCTAGAAGCAATCCATGAAGATGACTGCAATGTACGGGGATACATAACCTGGAGTTTAATGGACAATTGGGAATGGACGAATGGATACACGTAAATTTTCCATTACAATGAACTTATAGATATTATTTTTGAAAACGGTATTTATTCCAGGGCTAAGTTTGGTTTATTCTACGTGAATTTCACGTCTCCTGAACGTACTGGAATCCCGAAAGCTTCTGCGAGGTTCTACAAGCAGGTGATTGAGGACCATGTCCTTGAAGTGTAGAAGATTTGTAGGAGAATTAAAGAGCGCATTACCAAATATTATAGTTACTCAGTATTAGTGTATGCCTGCTACATATTTTGTATAAAATGTATTAACAAAAAATTTGTTGTGGCCAACACAAAACCTTTCGTCAATTCGATGTATTTTGTACAAAACCCATCCCAAAAGTTCTTTGAAAAAAATTCTATATATCCTGTAAAATTGTAACAGGAACACACTATTTTTTACAAATTCCATACCGAAAGTTTCTTTGAAAAGATTATATAAATCCAACAACGAACGTACATTATGTAAAGTGCACCTGTCACTTTCTCCTTTTTCAGCTTTTCCCTATTTAATTAGGGGCCGCTGTTTCTTACTCTTCTCTTCTACACATTCCTATCCAACGCATCTTCTTCACACAGTTCTTCATCTTTCAAATCTTCTGCTACACGGTCCTTCCATCTTCTCTTTGGTCTTCCTCGAATTCCCGGCACTGAAAGTTTCAATCTTGAAGCGAGGCTGCAACTGCAAGTCACTTGCGAGGGACACTCCGTCATATCACATTCTGATCTATATTTCCGCTTTGGTTTTACACTTGAATTAGAATTTTTTGAATATATCTGATGTTTCCATAATTTTTGCAAAGCTGACTGATTTTTGAAAATTAATCTTCCTTAAACTCTCTATAATTCTATATCTATTGAATATGCATTGAAAATGTATAACCAAACCGTATAGGGAATAAGATATTCTTTCATATTGATAATCATAAAAAGTCATAAAATGATAATTAACTGCGTTTCTCCAAGAAAAACTGTTAAAAACTTCAAATAATGGTACTTTCCGGTTGACTAATTATAATCAAAATTTAATCAGCTCTTCGCATGGTTGTAAAGAAGAGGAATACGAAAGAATAATAATTTTTAGAATTATAGTTTTGGATTTATCGTCGGAGAAAAATTTGTCACACACGGACACACACACACACATACTGATATCATCGTAAAACTAGTAAAATTGTATTCTACGGACCCTAAAACGTGCTTATTCATTAAAACTCACCATCGAATTTTTTGACCAAAGACAATACCTTCCTTACCTAAAGGTAACGGAAGGTAAAAATTAAGTAATTAGTAGAATTAAGTAGAATTAAATTCTACACTATATATATATATATATATATATATATATATATATATATATATATATATATATATATATACAGGGTGTCTCAGGACGAGCTTACGCTCTCTATATTTTAAATACTATTTAATATAATTTAACGAAATTTGGTATCTAGGGGTTATCTAACATGCCCGTTTTAATTAAAATATTTTCAAAGCAGTAGCACTTCCGGTTTGACCGGAAATTGACCTCAACTTTCTTATTTTAAATGGAATACGCTATATTTTATTTTACCATTGAATGCAGCAGAAAATTTTACATATGAAGCAATAAAAACATTTTACTCATGATAAACTACTTCCGGCGTTATTCAACTTTTTTTGATTTTTTGTCTGAAATGCGGCACATTTTCAAAACTCTGTATATCGGGAACGAGATCGAATTTTTATAATCTGAAAAAAGCCTTTTATAAAGGAGACTATAAGCTACATTTTCCATAGAGGAATCCTCGATTATTTGTAAAAATGTGATGGGTACGTTACACCAAAATTACAGTTGACAAACTTCAAAAAAGACAATTTTTTTAAATGGAACCCCCCCTTTTTTATTACATAAATGTGTACTACGACAAAAAATAAGGGTACTTTATGTAACATGTCCTATGTTGAAAGTTGATAGAATTTCAGTAAATTAGAAAAACATGTAATCTGGGTATAATTATTTTATTAATAGACGATAGACGACGTTTTTAATGTAACCCCAAACAAAAAAAATCAAGTGGAGTTAAATCGGGTGAACGAGGAGGCCACCTATATGGTCCATTATTTGCCAGCCACCTATCTTCAAAAATTGTTTCCAAAAAAGTATTTATTCTATGGCTATTGTGGGTGGAGCGCCATCATGCTGGTACCATATTAAATTCCTTTGATCGTTTGATCCAACGGTAAATTATCTAAGAAATCAAGTAGATGAGTTTGTAAAAACAAACATTGTTTTTCCATGGCTTACTTATCCATATCAATAAAATAATTATACCCAGATTACATGTTTTTCTAATTTACTGAAATTCTATCAACTTTCAACATAGGACATGTTACATAAAGTACCCTTATTTTTTGTCGTAGTACACATTTATGTAATAAAAAAGGGGGGGTTCCATTTAAAAAAATTGTCTTTTTTGAAGTTTGTCAACTGTAATTTTGGTGCAACGTACCCATCACATTTTTACAAATAATCGAGGATTCCTCTATGGAAAATGTAGCTTATAGTCTCCTTTATAAAAGGCTTTTTTCAGATTATAAAAATTCGATCTCGTTCCCGATATACAGAGTTTTGAAAATGTGCCGCATTTCAGACAAAAAATCAAAAAAAGTTGAATAACGCCGGAAGTAGTTTATCATGAGTAAAATGTTTTTATTGCTTCATATGTAAAATTTTCTGCTGCATTCAATGGTAAAATAAAATATAGCGTATTCCATTTAAAATAAGAAAGTTGAGGTCAATTTCCGGTCAAACCGGAAGTGCTACTGGTTTGAAAATATTTTAATTAAAACGGGCATGTTAGATAACCCCTAGATACCAAATTTCGTTAAATTATATTAAATAGTATTTAAAATATAGATAGCGTAAGCTCGTCCTGAGACATCCTGTATATATGTGTGTGTGTGTGTGTGTGTGTGTATTTTAAATCACAGACACAATAAATAATAAAATGTTACCACGTTTTTTATATAGTGAGCAAGATGGGTACATATTTATTTCTAGTTTTTTTTTTATATGGTAAGTAAAATAATTTATATCTAAGAAAATAATAGTTTTCTTTGTTGGACATAACTTTGTAAAACTCCCTTGGGGATTTAGAAAGCTGTTGGAATTGGATTAGAGAAGAGTATAATAAGCCTGAATATTACGGAGAATGGGTCGGCACATGTCGGCCAACTTCAAGATGATGGAAGGATACTTTATATGATGGTAAGATGTAAACAAGGATCAAGGTAGCACAAACAGAAATGGCATTTCTAAATACTGCTAAAATAGTAAATAGTACTTACATAGTTTCTTATTCAATTTGCATACGTGAGTAGATTGAAACAAATAGGTGCATACCTGAAACAAAGAAAAAAACCGGTAGTAAGTTTATCACTAGTTCAGAAATTCGGCAAGGATCGGCCTTCAAATAAAAACACTTGCAATTACTATTTTCGCGCTACCGACTCATTTTTCTATACATTTCAACCTTCTTTAAAGTTACGTGCACATTAATTTACTGAAATGACAGTAGAGACAATGTACAAAAGTTCGTTATGATTCATAATAATAACGGTAGGTAGAAGTACCAGGTATTGTAATGAAAATTAAACAAATTTTATTTACTTTAACTTTCATAATTAAAATAATAATAATAATGGAAGAATGGCAAATAATCGGACACGCAGTCAAGCAATAATTATTTATTTTCTGGCCTATGTTCCCACTGTACTACTGTCTTCTTTAGGGCTAGAAATGGTCAGTTATAAAAGGTAACATATGGAACCTCCATACGACCCATTGGCTCGTAGTATGATCACGGTTTTAACTAAAACACTGTTTTTAGAAATGTCAAATTCAAATTTAAATATTTAATTTCACCCGTATGTTTAAAGAACGATTTTTTTAAAAATATTTGTTTGAATACAAACTATGTCCTGCTTTAAATTCATATTTAGATACATTTGTTATTATTTATTTTTGTTATTAAATAATGAAATTTGACATTTCTTAAAACAGAGTTTTAGTTAAAACCGTGATCATACTACCAGCCATTATGTATATGTAGTAATTTATTATTTAAATATATTTAGTTTTTTTTTTGTGAGTCAATTGGTAACATTGTGCTGATGCGTCTCTGTACGGCTGCGCGAGCAGGGTAGTGGGGAAACACTGGAATTCACGGGACACGAAGTACGAAGTCGAACGTCGAACAGGGAGAACGGTTTAAGACGTGAACGAGAGAAGACGCTCTCGTTGCTGTTCAAAAGACGCGTGGTTTGTTTTGCCAGACGGGTGAAACGATAAGCTATTGTCATGCTGTGCGCACTCTATTACGCCTACGAAGTTTTTAATTTTAGTTCAGCACTCATTCGCTACGGCGCTGCGGGCGTCGTTAGTTATGCGCTGAGCCGCGGTGTCGCCACTGTTGTGAACGCAGAAAGTTCAAAATGGAGTTGAAAACGTTGAGTACGTTAGTATATGTTTTCTATGGCTATTGTTCTCAAAGTATACCACAGTCATTGTTATTAATCTTCGTAAACATTTATATGTCAATTGCTACTAATACATTCACGTTTATAATAAACTGTTATAAGCAAAGTGTTGTGTTGTGTTTTACACCCTAGACAACGAATAAATATCCTACATATATACCGTGAGTATTTTTTAAAGTGAAACATTGGGTTTGTCATATCCATAGTTACTTGACATTTGATTGACAGCAATGTATTTGCCCGTTCCATTTAAAATGAAACATAGGGAACGAATTTGACATTTAATAAGACGTCAATAGAGGTTAATTTTGTTTAAATAATTATACCTGTATTCTAAATTAAAATTAGTTGTAGAAAAAATATAGTGTGCACCTTGTGCCCGAGTGGTTTTCTGACTCGGCTAAATTTCTTACAATATTTAAATATAATACTTCTGCCAAATTCATTCCCCATGTGTCATTTTAAATGAGACAGACAAATACATTGCTGTCAATCAAATGTCAAATCATAACTTATAGGGAAATTCAAGTGTTATCTGTCATATTGACAAGATGTCATTAGAGGATAACATTGTTTAAATAATTATACCTGTTTCTAAAAATTTAATTTAGATGTAGAAAAAATACTGTAACCTTGTGCCCGAAATATGTTTAGATCTCTTGAGTGGTTTTCTGACTCCGCTAAATTTCTTACAATATTTTAATATAATACTCCTGTCAGATTCGTTCCCTATGTTTCATTTTAAATGGAACGGGCAAATACATTGCTGTCAATCAAATATGAAGTCGTAACCAAGGATATGACAAACTCAATGTTTCACGTTAAAAAATACTCACGGTATATATATATATGGGGTCGCGTAGCCGTGTGTGTATAGTGTCCGGTTGCCAATCTGGTAACCCGGGTTCGATCCCGGCCAGGGCAGACTTTTAATCGCACAAAAGTGATCCCTGTGGTGCATTCTCCATACCAGCTATGAGTGCCCGTGAGGTGACGCCTGGTACGCGCCCACAAGGGAAAATATATCATCGCCGAGGCAGGACAATCTCGAGGGCGCTAAAGAGTGATTTCGCGGCCTAGGTATACAAATAACTATTGTCGCAGTAAATCTATGAAATATGTATTTGCCTTCTTTAAAACATACTTTTTTTTGTAAACCCAAATCTTTCCCAAATATTACTTGGCATTTTGGCAAGGCAATGGGAAGCTACAGTAGCACCAAATTGTATCCTGTGAACATACTATAGAACTACAACAGTATAGCAAGCTGGCTATTGAACTTTCATACACACGCCAATTTAGATAAAAATAAATAAAACAAGCCCATTTTTTCTTTAGTTCAAAGTATAAGTTGTTTATACATTTTTTTCTTTATTTTTTATGTTTGTTTATGTGACAATTGCATTATTATTGATTAAGGTCATAACGTTAAAAAGTTATATTTTATCGATGCAATAAATAAATGATAAAATTAACACATTTTTTTACTCTTCTGCAGAAAGATTTTTATATTATATTTTCAATGATAAAGAAGTAATAATAATGATGATTTAGACTAGAACACTGATGAAGTATTTTGGATGAGTGCGTTGTGACGTCAAACTGAAATTATTTCGAAATTGTATAAAGGTCAAAAGTGAAGTGACTTTTTTGTGCTCTCTCCATAAAAGCAGTGGCGTTTTCTCCATGCAAGCAAGGCAAGCAGTGCTTGCCTTTATATTTTGTTACTTTTAATAAATTTTTACAATTATATTTATATATTTAGAACTTTAATATATCAAAATTTAAAATGTCTTTACACAAATGTATTTGCTGTTGCCTACCGCACCGTTAATCTAATTCTATCACTGGGATACGTACTATTACGATCTTACCATGTTGTACAAAACGTGCTGGTAAGCAGAACTTCGAGTGCTTACACCGCCTATACCTACACTATACCGAATATTGCTGAACATGTAGCCTTCTATACTGAAAATATTTCGCTGTTTAGGTTCATCTGCAAGCAGTATTTATATTGCTTCCATGAACAAAATTTAAGTGAAATAGATAGTAAATGTTAAAATAGGATACGAATAAAAGTAAAATTTATTTATAAGGTATCTATATTTTATATTTCTACATTTATTTTGTTTCAATTAAATTTTGAAAATAATAATACTCCTAATATTTTTATACAGAATGGATAACATTTGTGCACTAATAATAAAAAAATTACAAGAAAAGCCATTTGGCAATTTTGAAGAAAAAAAAAACCTTTTTTCGCAAATGGCAGACCAGTTCCTCCTATGAAGTTATTAACAACAACTGTTAAACATATAACAAGGCATTTTAATACCGATTTATATGACAAACATGTGTGGCTATGTGATAGTGAAACATTACTAAAATTATATTGTTGACCATGTTTACTATTTAATAAAGAAAAATCAGTATGGAATGATATTAAGCGAGGCTTTTGCGACTTAAATAATATACATACGCAATATCACGTCAAGTCTGTGATTTGGCAATTTTTGTTTTTTGCACTTGAAAGGGGAAAAACATGCATTTCCACATCCCTTCGACACATGTAAGTCAATTATAAGGCATTTTACCTTGAATGAAAAAAAAATTGCTGCTTGCCTTCTTATAAAATGCACGAGACGCCGCTGCATAAAAGCCTTGAGAGTCCGTGAGGTGACCTGACATAAGCATCCTAAGCGGTATAGAACTCCGCACAGTTTCTCCTGTTACCACGGAGAACACTACTTTTTTCATTGTTTTTGCTACGACTGTTTAAATATTGTAAAACCAAGATATGTTCCAATTTTGGTTTATATATTTAATTCTATATTTTTGCTTATGATGTGTGTGTGTGTGAGTGTGTGTCAATCAGAAAAAATTGACCCATTCTATACTAACGTGGGAAGAGCTCATTAGTTACAAATTATTACTCTTCAAGGTAAAAAATTCTTATCTTAAATAAATTATTGTTAAACACTTTTTTGTCAAGGTGCTGTTTGTAATTTATGATAATGTTGCAAACCAGAGATAGTAAAATGGTAATATTTTCCATTTGATATTTTCTTTCAGTAATAGTTGATTCAGCGAGTTAATATTACTCAAGCAATATGGGTACTTCTTTTATTTTATTTATTTTGTTCTTGCGGTATGTATATTAGTAATTTTATTTTAACATATTAGTTATTTTAAGCGATTTATTATAATAGGACGGTCCAAGGGGACCAATTACAATTTCCACATGATTTTAAATTTGGAGTTGCAACTTCCGCCTATCAAGTTGAAGGCGCTTGGAATGAAAGCGGTAAGTATAAAAAATGATGAATTATATTAATTATTTTAAGCAGAATACTAGCTAAACGGTGTACTTTCGGATATATGATGAGTACGTAAGTTTAGTTAAATCGTCTTGTTTTGGGCCCAGGAATCTGTGGTTAAGCCATGTCCTTCTATTTCAGAGCAACCCTATATATCAAATATACATAAATAATGATCATAATGAGTAAGTTGGGAAAATACTAAATTTCATTTATTCAATTTAGTAGTAGTAGTATTAAACTGTCATTATTAACTCCATAGCAACAACTATAAGTAAATATTTATTTGCTATGCTTGCCGTCAAATAATTATGGACTGGAGATTTCTACACTGATGCCAATTTTTTTAAGGGTCTATCTGTACAAATATATGTAATCTGTCAAAGTCATTTTATATTCTGTCATTTTTGTTAGAACTTGCTTGCGCTTTTTATTGCCAATCCTATAAATTGCATTATATTTAGACTTTTAAAAAGAAAATGAGTGAAACTCATGAATTAAATACTCCTGGTTCTTATAAAAAAACGTTTAGAAAAACAATATTTAAATGTGCAGGCAAAAACAATTATTGTCAATGTACACAATTTTTTAAAAAAATTGGCGTTACATCCTGAAAATTTTTATAATTTATTAAATAACAAGAAAACTTTGGATTTGAATGCAGAAGCATGTTGTGTTGGCAGATCTACTGTTCACCTAATAATCGGTGATTCTTACCTTTTATTTAGATTTCAACGGTTATCCTATTTAAAGGCCTATTTATAATGAAGTAACGTAAAACGCAACGCAACGACGCAACGTAATCAGTAACGCAAACACAAAATATGAGATTTATAATAACGCCGAAGATAACACTTCTAACCAATCAAAAAAATTCTGTATATATCGTTGAAATTCAACTCGCTTTTATTTATAGTCTTTATGACACATGACATAAATAAGGGTATAAAATAATTTGAATAGAAATGGACAGTGACGACGATATAGCAGCGGCAATGTTGTTTCTGACTCAGTAATTCTCGATTAATTCGATTAATTTTCTATCATCCATAATTATTCTTCGTATCGATTTGAAAATCTAACCGGTCTAACCACAAAATGTAGAATTTATTATGTAATTTTCACAGTTCACGAACATGTCGATAATACAAATTTTTATAGTAAAACTGAAACACTGAATTCTGATTGGCTAGCGGTACAAAAGTAAGGTAGAAAGATGAAAGTTGGTCAGCTTTGGCGTTGCGTTGCGTTATGTTACTTCTGCGGCTCTGCGTTGCGTTTCATTATAAAACCGTATATGCTGTACCATACATTTATCTTTTGCGTTACCTTACTGCAACTGCGTTACCGCTTGCGTTACTTCATTATAAATAGGCCTTTAAAGCAAACGCGATCTTAGCTTGATGTGTGGAAACTGTGGTCAAAATATAAATATAAATTTTCCACAGAGACAATTTTTATATTTTATATTACGAATTACTGTCTTACCTTACTTATTTGTTATAATATTTTCTTCATTTACGATGTGTTAAAAATTCTAATTACTTTTAAATGTATTATATGACATTTGCGTTCATTCCTGGTCATGTCAAGTTACAAGCGGCAATACCGTTGGGCAAGGGACAGGGTGCGGAAAGGGATAAAAGTTGAACATCAGTCCATAATCATTTGACGGCGAGTATAGTGAATTAAAATTATTCTCACTGAGTTTTAAATAACTGTTTTGAAAAATTAAGAGATTTAGCGCAGTTTCAAATCCATTTTATTATACTGACATACAACACTTGTCCCACACTTTATTTTTTTAGCACCTACTACTTTTTTATTGTTTTTTTTAAACAATTCATGGCTATTTAATATATAATGTTTCATATTACAAATTCAAATTCATTTATATCCAAAAAACTGCAACAAGTAATGATTAAAATTAATTAAAATATCTCCCAAGAATGCCTGGAATTCCCGTAAACAATAACTGTTATTACTAACAGAGCAAATCTGGACTACTACAATCTTATGTTTAACAAATAGACAAACCTTTAAATTACCGTAGTTAAAGTCAACCTATTTTGTAGGTAAGGGGGAAAATATTTGGGACCGTCTCGTCCACGAACACCCAGACTGGATAGCCGACAGATCAAATGGTGACATCGCCTGTGACTCTTACCACAAATTCGACGAAGACGTCAAAAACTTAAAATGGTTGGGCGTTGACGTTTACCGCTTTTCCCTGTCTTGGTCTCGTCTTCTACCCTCTGGTTTCGTCAACCAAGTGAACGAAGATGGCGTCCGGTATTACAACGACCTTATCAATGCCTTGTTGGCACAAGGGATCCAACCAGTAGTGACCCTATACCATTGGGACCTTCCTCAACCTCTCCAAGAAGCTGGAGGTTGGCCCAATTCTCTTTTAGCTGATGCTTTTATGGATTATGCTAGGTTGGCTTTTAGATTATTTGGAGATAGGGTGAAGATGTGGATTACCTTCAATGCACCATTAGAAGTTTGTAATTTAGGATATGGGTTTGGTGTTTTTGCACCAGCGTACCATTCGAATGGTATAGCGAATTATATGTGCAGTAGGACTCTGTTGGTAGCTCATGGTAGGGCGTATAGGGTCTATCAAAACGAGTTTAAGAAACAACAACAAGGTAAGATATTAATATAGGCACTTTACCTGTGGGTAATTGGAATAAAATTTTTGTTTTCCTTAGGGAAAGTTGGAATTATAATCAGTTCAGCTTGGTATGAACCGGCGACTAATTCTACTGCAGATTTGGTAGGTCAAGAAAGAGGTATGCAAATGGAGGTATGTTCCATAAAAACTTTGAAAATATATTTATTCAGGTCACACTTCGTTTCTACTATATGAGTTCGTTTCGATTTGTGTTAAAGAATTATTTTTAAAAGCTACGATTTTTTTATAACATTTCGATTTCGAGTTATAATGTTAAAATTATAATTTTTGTATGGGTGTCATATTTGAAATTTTCACCAATGAAAAGAAGATATTTTTTTTTTCTGCAAATCTATTAAAAGTAGGCTATTTAATGTTTGATTTTAGGGTTAAAAATTTCATTATATGACATCAGTGTTAAGAGTAACAGACCATTGTTACTTTTAACGCCACTGTTAAAAATGAATTATCTTGGTAATGACGAATGGAACGATAAATCGACATTTGTAACATATGTAAAAAAAAAATTTACAAATACAAATTTAAATGAAGAAATAGTGTTTTAGAGAAAATAGTGTATGATATACGTATTAAAAGTGATTATAAAAAGTTCGCTTTTAACACTTACTTATGTAGCATAAATAGCTATTTTGGTTTCGAACGATGGATAACTGTTTCATTTTTACCTCTCGCTAAGAGAGGTATTGGAATCATGCTAAAAATCACATATCCAGATTTTAATTAATAAGCACGTTTCTAGGTCACTAGAATCCGATTTTACCATTTTTACAATGATGTCTGTGCGCGTGTGTGTGTGTGTGTGTGTGTGTGTGTGTGTGTGTGTGGATGTGTGTGTGTGTGTGTGTGTGTATGGCTCGATTTTAAACGGACGATTCCTCAAAAACTATAAGATATAAGACCTGTTTAACTATGAATTCCTCAATCTGACATTCCTGGGAAGAGCTGAAAAGGTTTTGGTAACAATTGAACAACCGGAAGTAGTAGTTTTTAAAATAAATTCTTCCAAATATTATTTTTTGAAAATTTTTGATATTACTAATTTGAAGAACAAAATTCTACACCTGATACATTTAAATTTTTTATTATATCTTCTATAAATTTAGAGATAAAGACGCTATAATAAAACCAGTTGACAAATTCAAATGTTTATAACATGATTTGTAAATGACAGATTTCAGTGTCAAAAATCAATAGTTTTAGTGACATTTTGTTAGCTTTTTCTGGGAAGTACATTTAATCTTTCTTATTGTTTTATTAATTAAATATGCATACATATATCCATCAGGAATACCGCCAATCTGGTTAATGAATTGGAAGAATCTGTGACATTTGCTCATACAATGAAAAATAGATATAATTAGAATTGTATGTGTGCAGAAGACATGTTAATTACAATAAAAAACAATATTTGGGTAAAGTTCTGTAATATTTTGTTATAAAACGACGGTTCGATAGCAAAGTGCAATACAATACTTATATAGCCTAATATGGAAATGGCGAGAGGTCTTGTGCTGGCCACAAGATTATTTTTTTTATTTCAAACGGCCAAAATATAATTATTAAATTAATGAGTTAAAAACAATTGATGTCACAATGAAACAAACAATAAAAGTTAATTATTATCAACTGTTTGTTTTCAAGTTTATTTTTTTCATTTTCATTAAAATTTTAAATTTACTCAGCAATTTTGAATTTTATTGCCCAAATAAATACCTATATTAAAATTAAATGTAATAAATGATATTAATAGCCGGTTGTACCAATGTAACTTAAATATTTAAAATTGGCTTAAATTAAGAAATTGGCAACAGAAATAAGCTAAATATAATCTATAATTGTATTATTCGTTTGTTTTATTACTAGTCGCAACTCGAAGGACCGTAAAATTGCTTTCAAGAAGTTCACACAAAAATCCAATAATATTTCACACTTATATGAAGAAAAATTTTATATTCGTTTGTATCTATAACCTACTCTTCGCCAAAGTAGTTTCCTAATGGGTAATTTTTGTTTAATGTGTAATATGTAACAGACATTGTATCTCTTATACACAGTTCATGTTATTCTTTTCTTATATTATTTTCTCTTTTAGTTGGGTTGGTGGGCCCACCCAATCTTCTCCAAAACTGGCGATTTCCCTCCTATTATGAAACAACGTATCTCCCAAATGAGCTACGAAGAAGGTTTCGCCAGATCACGTCTAATTCCCTTCACCGCGGAAGAAATCGAAATCATTCGTGGAAGCTCTGACTTCTTTGGTCTCAACCACTATACCACGTCACTGATATCAACAAACACGTCTTCTGTTAATTGGACAGTGCCATCTTTCGAAAAGGACGTCGGGGTAAAGGTGTATTTTGATCCTAGTTGGACACCGTCTACAGAGAGCTGGTTGTGGAGTGTACCTTGGGGGATGAGAAAACTTTTGAATTGGATCAAAAATGAGTACGGAAATCCAGAAGTGTTCATTACTGAAAGTGGTTGGGCAGATCAAGAACAACTCAATGACGAAGGGAGAGTTAATTATTACAGGGTAAGGACGATTTCTTATTTTAATTTAGCAAAAATAAAATACAAATATATATATATATATATATATATATATATATATATATATCTAATTAATTAATGAAAAAACTAGTCGTTAAGTTTGGGGAGTCTATTCAAAAATTATTCTGATATAATTCATAATACATACAAAATCGAATACCTGCTGATAAGAAGAATCATTTCAAAAGAATGATTTGTCGCATTTCTGACCTGCTGCCAGAGAAGTAAAAAGGCAAACCTATAACAACCATATTTAACAATGGAGTTCTACTCGTATACCAATTGTTTAAATATTTTTTTGACATTTGTTTTCATGACAACAAAACAAAAATATTATGTTTTAAGTACTTCCTGCAGTAATGTGGGAATTTACAGTTCTCTCATGTCTTTTGAGTTTGAGAATATTTATTTATCTCACGAGTATAGAAATAATTAGGCAGCGTTGATGATAGACACTTCCATTGTCTTTTATTTTTTATTAATCTTAATAAATAATGAAGATGATTTTTTTCACGAGAGCAGAATGTTTTTACACACGTATGTGTTGCACATTAAACTTTTTTGTAAGATTGATTCAATAATGTTCGGTTTTTCAGTGGCCGTTTGAACTTCAGCTCAGATGAACCTTGAACTTGAACCTGAACTTTTTTTTTGTTTATAATGTGTATATTTGAACTAGTTCAGTTGAACTTCAACCAAATGTCATAATACTGAAGATGTACTGTGTAATTTGCGCTCTTATTCAATTTTTTGATCATTAATATCTCATTTTGACACTCCGTCACTCCACGCTGACATATAAGAAAGATATTTAAGTATTATTCTTGAAGTAAAAATGGAAAATAATGATGGAAATAATAAGAAAGCTACAAATTTTTACTCTGAAGAAATAGATATGTTGATGGATATAATAAAAAAAAAAAAACTATTAAAGAATGTAGAAAGACGGATGAGATATTTTATAAAGACAAAGAAAATAAGTGTTGAGAAGAAATTATTAATTAAATTAATTAACATAGGTGTCAAAATTCTGTATTATTTAAAAGTATAAAAATTTAAACGAAAAGTGTTTTTTTATATACTAGTGACAGACTTCTTATTCAAGTTTTACCTATTATTGTAATTGATAATAAAATACAAGAATTGTAGCAACAAACCGAATGTTTAAAGTAACATTTGTCCAGATGTCACCACTGAATTCCTGAATATTCATTAATATATGAATGTAATTTATATATTTTTAACGGCCAATTATTACGAGAAAGTATTTGGTACAATTTCTTGTAGTATTCGCATAATTTCATTTCTTCAATCGATATCTTACAAAACAATCAAAATCTTCTCATTAAACAAACTGAATTATTGTAGGTCTATCATTTTTGGTCTCCTATCTCGGCCAATAAAATTATTAATAAATTCATCCATCATACTATGATTCTATTTATACCTTATTGTAACAGCAATATATCAATACGAGTATGTCATCAAAATAAATAATTGAATTACAAAATTACTGTCAAAATATTCCACTGAACCAAAAATTCGATACTTACCTGTTAAACAAATGTAAAAAAAGAGTCACATAGCAATCTAAAAAAAAAAATCCGAGCCAAAAAGTATAAGAGCTCTGCATTACATTTTATGCATTTTGACAGTAGGTATTTTATGTATTAATTTTCTAGAATTATTTGAAAGCAATGCTAGAAGCAATCCACGAAGACAATTGCAATGTACGAGGGTACTTAGCCTGGAGTTTGATGGACAATTGGGAATGGACGAGTGGATATACGTAAATTTACCAATAAACTGTTTATATTATCTTGTAAATAACATTTTTTCCAGGGCTAAGTTCGGTTTATTCTATGTAAATTTCTCTTCTCCAGAACGTACTAGAATTGCAAAAGATTCTGCCAAGTTCTACAGACAAATAATTAAAGAACATGCTATTCACGTATAAAAAAGTTACATTATACTATTGTTATATGAGTCCCTGTGTATTTTTTAAGAAATTTGGTGTGCAAAATTGGAATTTTATTACAAACGTAAACGTACGTTGCCAATAATTCTTTTAATAGTAACAAACTTAATTTTTTTACATCCATTGCACTTACATAGACACTTTTTATTAGAGATGCATTCGGGCCGGGCCGGACCGGACTTTGAGGTTTGGATCGACTCGGCCCGAAAATAAAAATTACCGGCCCGATTCGAAGATAGACTCGACTAAAAATTAGCTGGCCCGGCTCGAAAATTGACTCGAAATCGGGCCGGGCCAAAGCTCGAAATTGGGTGCATCCGACTTTCCTAATTTTGATTTTTATGTGAGGCGAAATGTTTAACTTTTTTCGTGACAAATTTAAAAAAAACCTCTACATCCTTATAACTTTCGACATTAGTTAACATAAGTTGTTAAAAAAAGACACTTCTAGTGTAAGTTTGTTATAAAAATTACAGACTTACGAGTATTTAACACTTTGTTTCCCAAAGGCGCTCGAAAATTTAAACTGTTTCACAAATCTTATACAAAAAGATATAATTTACATAAGGATTTTTTTTATCTAACTTTATTTCTACTCAAAAATAAGACAAGAAATCATTATAGTAGAAATAAAAATCACTTTTATTTAAGTGTACGAATAGTAACAATAGTAATAACAACATGACAATAGCAGTATTATGCTTTAATGAATAACCTTGACTTTTTGAAGTAAAATAACATTTTTATTATTAAGATGTGAAATATGTTGTTATTAAATCATTTTTACCTTTTCAACTTCATCCATTTTCATTAAAATATTAAGGAAACTGTGCATTTGATTGAACTATAAGATTTTTCGGGCCGGCCCGGAAAGCTCGAATTTTCGGGTCGGGCCAAAATCAAAAGTCCGACTCGCCCAACTTTTACAAATGATTAGCCCGATTCGGCCCGATAAAAAATATCTTCGGCCAGGCTCGATGATCGATTCGAAATCGAGGCGGGCTTCGGGCCGGGCATCTCTACTTTTTATAATTCAAAATATATGATTTTGGTAGACTGCACTGGCAAGAACTGACGATCGTATTAAGTGCAAGAAAGTGTGCAATCAGTAAGGTTCAGTTTACTCGAAAATTATAAATGAAATACACAAAACTCAACTAGTACGCACTGTTTATACAAATGGAAAACGAGTTGTGAACTCAGCGCAAAAAAGTTCGCACTAAATACATAAATGTTGAAATTAATTAATTGTGACCCTACGTGAAATTTATAAGGAAAGAAATAGGCTTAAGGATCATGGAGAATTTTTAAATAAATGACAAAAGAAATTATGAAAAATTCCCCATGATCCTAAAGTCTATTTCTTGCCTTATAAATACATAAATGGAAAACGCTAGTGGCCAGTTTTGGAACTGCTGACATTTGTCTACTTATCGAATTATTCTTCAGTAACTGGCGTTGGCGTTTATCAGATCATAACTAGAGCCCATGTCCTTGACTAGGTCACTTCTTGTCTCTTCACATATAAGTACGACACAAATTATGTATTTGTATTTTTGTTTCTGATTCTAAGACTGTGATAATTTATGTAAAAAATGTGTGTATTTCGATAAAAATAAAAAACAAACACTACAAAACATTGGTTACATTATCTTCATAAAATTATTTATCAATATTGCAATGAATAAATATAATTAGAATAATCCTATTTATACCAATGGTGTCACATATATAATAGTTCAGTGAGTTGTCATTATTCCGACGATATGGGGACATTTTTTATTTTATTTATTTATTTTCTGTGGTACGTATATTGACACTTTTATTTTGAAATATTATATTTAATGATTTATTATATTAGGACGGTGCAAGGGGAACAATTACAATTTCCCAATGACTTTAGCTTTGGAGTTGCAACAGCTTCCTATCAAGTTGAAGGTGCTTGGAATGAAAGCGGTAAGTAGCAAAAATTTGTTGTTTATTCTCTCACAATTCACAATGATTGTTATTATTTCGTTAAAAATGAATAAAATATTGTATAAACCAGGTGAGCAAAGAATGTTTATTCACTCGAAGAAATTAACTAACTCGACCTTGGAATAAATTTTCTCTCTCATGAATAACATTATTTTAGATCACTTGGTGTATGAATGTCTAATATAAACCATGTGAATTAAGAATTTGTATTCACTCGAAGAAATTAACTAAACTTTTTTCTCTTGAATAATATTATCTCAACTCACTTGGGGTATAAATATCTATTAAAGATCTTCACTAAATAATTCAGTGAGACAAATAAATATGTACATTTATTTTGAAGAATTATACTCCTATAAGTATTATCGGCCTGGGCCATAAAGACGTATATACTGGTCGCGTTGCTAAGCTACTGGACAGCTGCAACCTATTCAGTATAAAAAATCTGTTGTGGCCAGCACAAGACCTCTTGCCATTTCCATATTAGGCTATACATATAAGTATTGTATTGCACTTTGCTATCGAACCGTCGTTTTATAACAAAATATTACAGAACTTTACCCAAATATTGTTTTTTATTGTATTTAATATGTCTTCTGTACACATATAATTCTAATTATATCTATTTTTCATTGTATGAGGAAGTTTCTAAATGTCACAGATTCTTCCAATTCATTAACCAGATTGGCGGTATTTCTGATGGATATATGCATATTACCTATAATTTCAAATATTTAATTAATAAAACAATAAGAAAGATTAAATATACTTCCCAGAAAAAGCTGTCAGAATGTCACTAAAACTGTTCAATTTTGACACTGAAATCTGTCATTTACAAATTATGTTATAAACATTTGAATTTGTCAACTGGTTTCCTTAGTGTAGTTTCGCCTACTCGACTTGTTATATCCCGATATTCTATATATTATAGCGTCTTTATCTCTAAATTTATAGAAGATATAATAAAAAATTTAAATGTATCAGGTCTAGAATTTTGTTCTTCAAAATTAGTAATATAAAAATTAATATTTGGAATAATTTCTTTTAAAAACTACTACTTACGGTTGTTCAATTGTTACCAAAACCTTTTCAGCTCTTCCCAGGAATGTCAGATTGAGGAATTGATAGTTAAACAGGTCTTATGTCTTACAGTTTTTGAGGAATCGTCCGTCCAACATCCAGCCATACACACACACACAGACATCATTGTAAAAATGTTAAAATCGGATTCTAGTGACCTTGAAACGTGCTTATTCATTAAAATCTGGATATGTGATTTTTAGCATGATTCCAATACCTCTCTCAGCGAGATAAGGTAAAAAGTCCAAAGATTTTCATGACTTTTTTTTTGTAGGTATTTATTTAAATAAAGCGGGCTACAAGAGTAGTTACACGATAACAGTTATCTATTAATAACAGTTCAAAGCTGGACTGCCACCATCTTAATGTTTACCAAATGGACAAACCTTTAAATTGCCATAGCTAAAATCACCCTCTAATCTCCATTTGTAGGTAAGGGAGAAAACATTTGGGACCGCCTCGTCCACGAACACCCCGACTGGATAGCCGACAGAACAAATGGTGACATCGCCTGCGACTCTTACCACAAAGTCGACGAAGACGTCAAAAACTTAAAATGGTTGGGCGTTGACTTTTACCGCTTCTCCTTGTCTTGGTCTCGTCTTTTACCCTCTGGTTTCGTCAACCAGGTGAACCAAGATGGCGTCCGATATTACAACGACCTTATCAATTCCTTGTTGGCACAAGGGATCCAACCAGTAGTGACCCTATACCACTGGGACCTTCCTGAACCTCTACAAGAAACTGGAGGTTGGCCCAATCCTCTTTTAGCTGATGCCTATGTGGACTATGCTAGGTTGGCTTTTCGATTATTTGGTGATAGGGTCAAGATATGGATTACCTTCAATGAACCAATTGAAGTTTGTAATACTGGGTATGCAGATGGTATATTTGCACCGGCATACCATTCGGATGGTATAGCGAATTATATGTGCAGTAGGACTCTATTGGTAGCTCATGGTAGGGCGTATAGGGTCTACGAAAACCAATTTAAGAAACAACAACAAGGTAAGAATTTAATATACTTTTTGTGTTGATAACTGGAATAAAAATATGGCACAGGCATAGTTGGAATTACAATCAATTCACTTTGGTATGAAGCAGCAACTAATTCTACTGAAGACTTGGAAGGCCAAGAAAGGGGTATGCAAATGATGGTACGTTCATTATAACTTTTAACAAAATATGTATTTGTTTTGTGGACTACCTTAAAATGAGCGATATATAACAGAAATATTCGAATGTTGTGTGGTTTTCCATCTATGTATTTTTGTGAATTTCATAAAAGTCTTCGCCGTTGTTAAAGTGCTGAAACATTCACCTATTTTATTATTCTGATATCAAAACTTAAAAGTTTAAATAGATTTCGCCCATGAGACGCAGTTGCGACAATGAATGTTATGGTGCTATTCTGTAACGTTCTACAATCTCTATAGGCTCTATAAACAACCGCCGTTATAGTATGTAAGAAAATAGCTATTCTGTAACTAAGTTACAGTACTATAGGGGCTATAGTCTTATAGAAATTTCTATAAATCTTACAGCGCCAAAATCTTGACTGTTAAATATTTATAGAGCATAGTGAAACGTCAAAAATATTTATATTAAAAAAAATATTGTCAAATGTTACGAAATATTGAAATGGAAAATGAAAGAATTTGTTGTGCCACTCCGAAAAAAAAAAAATAGTCAGGTTCCATTTCATTTAAAAAAAATTCATATTGTTCTTCATTTGGGTTTGGAATCCTTTTTCGTTTCGTGTTAGATTTACATAAAAAATTAATTAAAGCGATTTTAAAACATTTTCTATGATATGAAATTGAATCATTTTACGTAGCTATATTTGTCACAAAATATATTATATTAGAAAGGTCAAGACAAGGGGAGGAATCAACATTGATGTTCATAGCTTAATAGAATATTTAAAATAAGAATTAAATTATGTCTTAATAATTAATAATAACTAGGGTCTCGTAGCGCCTGAGTGTCGGGTCGCGAATCTGGGGAACCGGGTTCGATCCCGACCGAAGTCAAAATTATTTCGAATCTTAAACGACCGCACGGTACGAATATGTCATCATCATTACCGATATCTGCATATAAAGTAGCAATACGCCGTGATGGTATATTTATTTTATTTATTTATATTACAACAGCAACAAGAATTACAATTACAATAATCAAAATGTATATGACAATAAACATTAATTCAATAATATAATTAAATATGTACTTACATATTATTAGAGTTATACATGATTCCTTAACGTCTGGTCTTGTCAAAAATCCGGTTATAGAATATTTGACAGTTTGACATGAATAACAACCAAAACAACTCTATAGCCAGACTTGATACTGAGAGAGTTACAGAATAGGTAATTTTACTATTCTATAAGGTGTGATCTTATAGAGCTCTATAGCTTACAGAGCGTATAGAGTTACAGCCCAGGAAACACACATATATGATATGTAACTATCAAGGAGAAATCATAGCACAATGGAATTGTAATGTGATTTATCCTTGATAGTTATGTATCATATATGTGTGTGTTTCCTGGGAGTGTTATAGAGCAAAGTTTACAGAATAGCATCCTTATACTTTTTTCCCCTTAGAACAAATAAATATTTTTTCCGATATTAGTCTTATCCCAATTGTTAAGAAAAACAAAGGTCTAAATCAATTAAAAAAAAAAAAATATTAGTCTTATCTTTTAATATATATCAATTTTGCTTTTTCAGATAGGCTGGTGGGCCCATCCAATCTTCTCAAAAACCGGCGATTTTCCTCCTATTATGAAACAACGCATTTCTCAGATGAGCCGTGAAGAAAGCTTTGCCAGGTCACGCCTAATTCCCTTCACCGCAGAAGAAATCGAAATCATTCATGGCAGCTTTGATTTCTTTGGTCTAAATCACTACACCACTAAACTGGCATCAACAAACACATCTTCTATAACTTGGAAAGTGCCCTCTTACGCAAAGGACGTAGGGTTAAATTTGTACTTTGATCCAAGCTGGCCAGAGTCTTCAGCGAATTGGCTGAGAAGTGTACCTTGGGGTTTAAGAAAACTTCTGAATTGGATTAAAAACGAGTATGACAATCCTCCAGTTTTGATAACTGAAAGCGGATGGGCAGATAAAGGACAACTTAACGATGAAGGAAGAGTTAATTACTACAAGGTAAAATATTATTTGTTTTAATTCTATGTCTATAATGGATTTTCTCGGTAACAAAACGTGTAAAATAAAATATGATTATTGAATTGGATGCAGATTTTAATTCTCTATAACATTTATTTAAAAAAAAATATTAGATTTTTTCGCACAACAAAATGTGCAACTAATTGCCAATTTTTCAGTACGCGGGCGTAGTTTGGAACTGCTTTCAAACTGATTGGAAATTTTTGGGCTCTGAGAAACAAAATTAAAGGTTATTGTCATTACTACCACTTAAAGTGAACAGAAAGGTTTTTATCGTATCTTGATTGTTGTTGTTGGCATTTGTCATTTTCACATAATAAAATTATAATCTGACTTTATTGTTTAAAATTTACTTCCTGCATTTATTTCTTGTTCTCTTAAATTTACACTCGAGAAGCTATAGTCCGCGACACGAAAGATGAACTGTGGAAAATATCTGTCTAATAGTCTAATGCGCTCCGTATAAATCCACAAGAAGTACAATTAATTTACTTTCCGCATAAATAATATAATATATAACAGTAGCACAAATAAGTTTTAAAGTTACACAGTTTTTCTTATATTGGCAGTTGGTCTGTGCAATTGCTGTTCGTTTCAGTTTCTTGTTTACCCTCTGATCATAAGCATAATGAGCTAGAAACACAAAGTTATCGTAATATTTACTATTTAACGGCGTCTCTAGATTATCACGATATGAGCATTTCTTTCCCTTACTCCTCAGGTCAAGATTGGTATCCCGCACTATATTTAACAATATAGCAAATATTTAGTGGTTTGGAAGAATTTATAATCAATGTTAATATTCCTCTTCTCCCACTTTGGCTAGTATAAGTGCTTACAGGAACAACAATGCTGAATAAAAGGGAGACTGTCACACCCAGTAATTGGTTATAAGCCGTAATGCTACATTTATTTATTTAATTTGATAAATATATTGTTATGAATTGTGGAACATTGTCGGATTCGAAAATGGTACAACTGTTTTTAATATTTAACAGCCCAATGCTAGTATTTATTTACGACAAATATACATCAAAATTATAAAATCATAATAATATTGTACATCACATTACATCTGTGAAAAATCTATTCTCTGGATCCCCTTCGCAAGAGAAGACGAGTAACTCACGTGATTGACACATTATAATGTTCTTATAAGGTCGTGACAATATGATAGAATCTTTGAAATATTTATCTACGTTGATATTGCACTTGAACAAGATAACTTTTATATTAAAATAAGGTATCAGAAGATGGGTAAAACATAAAAATTATTAGTTTTATCACAATAATTATATAATTTTTAAATATTTTGTTTGTTTATTTAAGTACTTAATCAAGAAATTATCAGATACTTAATAATTTTTGAGTACCTGACAATATCAAAATACATCTGTTGTCATTTTGATTATATGGTGAAGCCTTGTATTTTTAATATTTTATACATTTCAAGCATTTTTTTTATTCATTATCAATTAATTTGAAAGGGAAAGAAATTTTAATAAAAATATATGCCTAATGCAGACAATGCACACAATGCAGATACCCCTAGAGTTAACTGTTTGAGAAGAATATCCAACTTTGGCCTGTGACGTTACAGATAATTTCAGATATTCAAAAATTTATATCTCGCTTATTATTGCAAATTTTAACATCGTTTTTTCACCAATACCCCTATATTTTCTACACATTATATAAAAATACTATAGCATACCTCATTTTATTTTTCAGGATTACTTGAACGAAGTTCTGAGAGCTATCCACAATGACGGATGCAATGTCCAAGGTTACACTGCTTGGACTTTAATGGATAACTTCGAATGGAGAGATGGATATTCGTAAGAATATTACTAACGCAATTGAAAAATATGTTAATTTTTTTTATATTGTAGAAAAAAATTTGGTTTATTCTACACCAACATTACTGTGCCTGAACGGACCAGAACAGCAAAAGAATCAGCTTACTATTATAAAAAAATTATCGAGAGCAGAACAGTTGTTGAGCCAGATAATAATGTTCCTATAGTCAAAGTAGTATAAAGTAAATTTCTAAATGTAATATGAAAAAGGAAATCAAACAAAGTTCTGTCATTTTATTTGTTATTGCTCATGTAAAGTTACTGCAAATAGAATATTTTGTAATGAAATAATTACTCTCTCTTACAAATCTGTGCCTAAGAACACTCACTAAGGGCGGTGGTTCACTTTTTTTCACTTCTGAAAAATTATAATTTGCTACATCCGCCCCTAGTGTCTTAGTCACGGATATATACTTTGTTTCAAAGTCATACTACTCTCAAGCTTTTCGCTATCGCATTAATTGACGAAAACAACCAATGAAAATAGGCTCATAAACCTTAACAAAAAATAATAAAATGTACACTTTATCCTTAAAGTACTATTCAATAAATAATGATTAAGATAAAAAAAACATTTTTTTTAATAATTACTTTGCGAAGTATTTGAATTTATTTCCAGGCCACAGATGACGTCACACTATTGGTATCTTTCTCGCGCAGCCTACTACAGAAACTAGTATGAGAAAGCTAGATATAGGTTTCTTTAAAAATCAAATGCAGCTATACAAAAAACAATTATGACTTTTTGATACCACGAATTGCTTCAAAATTAAACGAACTTTCATTTAAAAATATTTAAAAAAAATTGGTTTATGGGCCCATTAATAATCTTCAACAAAAATTCATTATTTTTATAGACGGAAAAACAGGTATAATTGTTTAGCATAAAATCTTTGTACTGAGTCTTTCTATCTGCAAACTCTGAAAATGCAGATGATGGTGGCGGCGCTAACCATGATGATTCAAATTTTGCATTGATTAAATTAGTGTTTTACACTTGGTAAAGTATTCAAAAACCGTTTGTTAAACGGGTAACATTAGTGAAATATTACAGGTGCATCATCATTGTGTTATATAAAAGTGGTAGCAATAGTGGAATGCTAAATTTTTACCTCGCTACCTGTTATGTATATAACACACACAACACAACAAAACACTTGTACATTATCTTAAAAATATTTATCAATTTATCACTGCATTGAATATGTATAACTAGAATACTCCTATACATAATAGTTCATTAAGTGGATTCAGTAAGTTTTCATCATCCGACGATATGGGTACTATTTTTATTTTCTTTATCTCATTTTTGTGGTACGTATACTGACATTTTTAATTTAGAATATTAGTTATTTTAACCGACTTAATATAATAGGGCGGTTCATGGGGATCAATTACAATTTCCTGATGACTTTCAATTTGGAGTTGCGACTGCTTCCTACCAAGTTGAAGGAGCTTGGAATGAAAGCGGTAAGTAGCAAAAATTGTATAAAATGTCAGAATTATATGCACATAAATAATGACGTAATTGATTTATTCCATTTAGACGTTTAAAACTGACATTATTAACTCCATAGCAACCATTCTAAGAACCTGCTAATTGTTTGTTTGCTAGTGCATTAAAATTAAATTAAAAACACTCTCACGGAATTTGAAGTTGCTCTGCAATGCCTAATAATTGATTAGTTTTTCATTTAACTGGAAAATTGTATTGATATTGTTTATTAAAAATACAGATAATAATTTAAAATAAACTGATATCTTATCAACGCAATTAATAAATTATAAAGTTTAATTTTTTGTAGGAAGCATAAGATACGAATTTTATCTATTTCATTGAAAATTTTTCTTATAGGTTGTTATTTCAATAAAGCAGAATATAGGAATGGCAATAATATTATGTTTATCAAATGGACAAACCTTTAAATTATCACAGATAAAATCAGGCTATAAACTAATTTCTTTATGTAGGTAAGGGGGAAAACATTTGGGACCGCCTCGTCCATGAACACCCCGACTGGATAGCCGATAGATCAAACGGTGACATCGCCTGCGACTCTTACCACAAAGTCGACGAAGACGTCAAAAACTTAAAATGGTTGGGCGTTGACTTTTACCGCTTCTCCCTGTCTTGGTCTCGTCTTCTACCATCTGGTTTCGTCAACCAAGTCAACGAAGATGGCGTCCGATATTATAATGAGCTTATCAATGCTATGTTAGAACAATGTATCCAACCAGTAGTGACCCTATACCATTGGGACCTTCCGCAACCTCTCCAAGAAACTGGAGGTTGGCCCAATCCGCTTTTAGCTGATGCCTTTGAAGACTATGCTAGATTGGCATTTACATTATTTGGAGATAGGGTGAAGATGTGGATTACCTTCAATGAACCAATAGAAGTTTGTAATGCAGGGTATGGGGCAGGTTATTCTGCACCTGCGTACCATTCGGATGGTATAGCGAATTATATGTGCAGTAGGACTCTATTGGTATCTCATGGTAGGGCCTATAGAGTCTACCAAAATGAGTTTAAAGCACAACAACAAGGTAAGAAATTAATATATTTTTCGTGCGGATAACTAGAATAAAAATGTTGTTTTGCACAGGGAAAGTTGGAATTACAATCAGTTCTGCTTGGTATGAACCGGCTACTAATTCTACTGAAGACTTAGAAGGCCAAGAAAGGGGCATGCAAATGATGGTACGTTCATTATAACTTTTACCAATATATTTATTTTCGTAACAAATAAAAATACTTCCTTACAGTTAGCGTTCCATAGTCAATTTTAAACTTGTACTTATGTTCACGTTTTATTAAAAAAATGTGTAGTTGACAGCTTTTAATTCCATAAAATTATTTTTAAATTATGATTTTAATTTACTAGATACAATCTAAAAACGAAGCATACCATGCACCATGCATTTTAATCAAACAGTTCTTAAATGCTAAACCCCATAAATGTCATGTGTCCCTAGTGTTACAAGAAAGTAATAAAGCTATTTCCCCCACTAATGACATATAATTTAAACAGCCTATCCGCCCAAGAGCTAAATTAAATGCTAAATAAGACGTATAAAAACGGAATGAAACATTTTCTAGTATAAGAACAAATCATAGAAGGATATAATCACAATATCGCCTACTGAACTATTTGACATCAGAATTCATAGCACAACCATCTATAGAATACATAAATCACAGAAAGACATTGGTCCACAATACTATAATTTATATGCTGCCGTGTCATAATGACATTATTATAGTCTTCAATTTGAGTACTCTAAGGACTTTCTTTATAGGCCTTGCGCCATAATAAATCCATTTGAGTTCTCGGTACCGTATTGAGCTATGGCAGCGAATTAGATACTAGTTTATAAAAAACAGAGCATATTTGACTTTTTTCTTTTTACATTGATATATGCCAGTAAATAAAATTTGGTCTGTAATATGGATCGTAACTATGTATGTAACTAATCATATAGTACACATTGTGGTTACGACTAGATCTACCATATTGATTGACGTTACGATTCTTATATAACATAAATAACTATTATAAATATTATTCTCTTGTTTTTCTTTTATAGTTAGGTTGGTGGGCCCATCCAATATTTTCCAAAACTGGAGATTTCCCGCCTATTATGGTACAACGCATCTCCCAGATGAGTCGCGAAGAAGGTTTTGCCAGATCACGCTTAATTCCCTTCACCGCAGAAGAAATCGAAATTATTCGTGGAAGCTTCGATTTCTTTGGACTAAATCACTATACCACTAGATTGACATCAGCAGATACATCTTCTATAAGTTGGACAGTACCATCTTACTCAAAGGACGTAGGGTTGAATTCGTACTTTGATCCAAGCTGGCCAGAGTCTGCAGCGAGTTGGCTAAGAAGTGTACCTTGGGGTTTAAGAAAACTTTTGAACTGGATTAAAAACGAGTATGATAATCCTCCAGTTTGGATAACTGAAAGTGGATGGGCAGATACAGGAGAACTTAACGATGTAGGAAGAGTCAATTATTATAAGGTAAAACGTTATTATTTTTTATTTCAATAATAAGACTATAAAGAAGTGAAATTTATAAAATTTTAAATTTGATTTCCTCGGGTACAAAAATAAAATATGATTATTGAATAGGGCTGTTGCAAGAATATGATTTCTAAGTACTTCATTTTAAAATATATTGTTTCCTAAAGAGCCTCAAATTTGAAAATATCGCAAAATATCCATTAGAATATGTGAATAAAAATAGAATCTCAGGCCCAGTAATAATAAGCCATTTTGATAAATGTATGATCTTGAAAAATTATCTTAGTTCATATTGTAACTAGGTGAACGAGATAATTTTTATATTAAAATAAGTAACAGGATATGAGTTAAACATCAGATACGTTACACAATGCGGTATTTTGAAGAATGATGTATATAAAAAAATAGTTTCAATTAGTTCTATCTTACTAATTTTATACTCTTTGATTATTTTGTTTATTTATTTGAGTACTTTATCAAGATATTATCAGATACTTCATTCTTTTTAAGTACCTAGCAATATTAAAATACATCGGTTGTCAATTTGTTTATACTGTGGAACCTCGTATTTTCAAATATCCAGAGTTCGACTGTTAAATTTGAAAGACATTGCATCTGGTATTCGTTAGATGATTCTGCGTTCGAAGAACGTGTGCAGAAAATGTGTTTCATGAAACATTGATAAAATATTCATTCTAAACATTTTATATATTTCAAACATTTTCTTTATTCATTACTAATTCATTTGATAAAGGAAACTTCAATAAAAATAAATGAAAATTCAGACAATGCACCCAAGGTAGATACCCCCAGAATTAACTGTTTGACAAGAATATCCAATTCGGGCCCGTTACGTTACAGATAATTTGAAATATTTGAAAATTTATATTTCGCTTATTATTACGAATTTTAACATCGCGCTATCACTAAAACTCCTAGATTTTTACATTACCATATAAAAAATACGATAAAATGTCATTTTATTTTCCAGGATTACTTGAACGAAGTTTTGAAAGCTATCCACAATGACGGATGCAATGTTCAAGGTTACACTGCTTGGAGTTTAATGGACAACTTTGAATGGAGACAAGGATATACGTAAGAATTTTATTTACACAGTCAAAAAATAAGTTAATCTTTTTTTATATTTTAGACAAAGATTTGGTTTAATCTACATCAACATCACAGTACCTGAACGGACCAGAACAGCCAAGGATTCAGCTTATTATTATAAAAAAATCATCGAGAACAGAGCAGTTGTTGAACCTGATAATAATGGTCCTATAGTCAAAACACTATAAAATAAATTTGTAACAGTAAAATAAAAAATCTGTTGTGGCCAACACAAAACCTTCCGTCAATTCGATGTATTTTGTATATATCCCATACCAAAAGTTCCTTGAAAAAGATTCTGTATATCCTATAAATTTGTAACACGAACACACTATTTTTTTTACAAATTCTATACCGAAAGTTCCTTTCCCTATTTTATTAGGAGTCGCTGTTTCTTACTCTTCTCTTTTAATCATTCCTGTCCAACGCATCTTCTTCACACAATTCTTCCTCTCTCAAATCTTCTGGTACACAGTCCTTCCATCTTCTTCTCTTTGGAGGGACACTCTATCACATTCATATATAACTTTCTGACTCTATACTTTCAACTTTGGTTTTGCATTTGACACTGACATCTGTCAATTAAATTTTTCTGAATATATCTGTTGTTTCCATAATTTTAACAAAGCTGACTAATTTTTGAAAGTTAATCTTTCTTAATGTCTTTATAACTCTATATCTATTGAATATGAAGAAAAATGTATCATCAAACCGTATAGAGAATAAGATATTCTTTCATATTGATAATCACAAAATGTCGAAAAATAATATTTAACTGCGTTTTTTCAAGAAAAGCTGTTAAAAACTTCTGGATCAATTATAACCAAAATCTAATCAGCTCTTCATATGGATGTAAAGAAGAGGAATACGAAAGAATTATAATTTTTAGAATTGTAGTATTGGAGTTATCGTCGGAGAAAAATTTGTCACACACGGACACACACACACACACACACACACACACACACACACACACATACATACATACAGACATCATCTTAAAAATAGTAAATTCGTATTCTAGGGGCCCTAAAACGTGCTTATTCAATAAAAACTCACCAATGAATTTTTTGACCAAAGACAACACCTTCCTTACCTAAAAGTGACGGAAGGTAAAAAGGAAGTAAAACACAGTTGTGTCATTTTATCGTTTATTGCTCATGTAAAGTTGCTGCAATTTTCTAAATAATAATTTGAATGATTTAATGGAAGAAGTTACATTAGCAAATAGGAAGAAACTCTTGGGTACAGTTAGTTGGCTGCCCTGCAAGTTATGGAAGACAACCAAGGGAGTGGTTAAATTTACACTATCCACAACGGTGGATTGGTCGTAGAGAACCTGTACCATGGCCAGTCCGTTCGTCCGATCTAACACCTTTAGATTTCTTTGCTTGGGATGCCATAAAAGAAAGATTTATGATGAACCGATAGATAATTTGGACACTCTACGCAGAAAAATTATTCAAGTTTGCGAAACCATATCTCCCGAGCAATGTCACGCAGCGACCAATGCAGTGGTAGATCGTTGTCGTGCCTGTTTGCTTGCTACAGGTGAACATTTTGAACAAATGTTATAAAAAATCGTTATTATTTTATTGTACACAAATAATAAATTTGTTTGAATTCATCGATAATTTTCATTTCTGCCCTGACCTTTAGGCAAGCAAACTAAATTTTGTATCGAAATCAGGTAATAGCCAAATCATTTACCTATAAGTAATTTAATTGTTATCTCATAACTTAAGGAGATAATCACCCCTATTCTGTAACTCAATCGATAACTTTTTTCGATCGATAATAAATTGTAGCCAATAATTATAGTAAAAACTGAATAAAAAAATGAAACTGGCAGATGATACATATGTTTCTATTTGTCAAAAATTATTATCGATCGATAACTATTATCGTTGAGTTACAGAATAGGGCGAAATATTTGATATCTCGTTATAAAGTTGATTTTTAAGGTAGCGCTGCTCCAATAAAAAAACATAAATATCTCTGAAACAAAGCATTTACGGACATTTGCTCAAATGAACTTGTCACCTTAGTTTAATCTATGGTTCAGGTTATGCCGTTTAAATCTGGGACACCTGTATACATTAAAGTGTTAAAAGTAGTGGAATGCTAAATTTCTATCTCGCTACCTGTTATGTATATTCAGAGCTGTAAAGTAATGAATAATTTTGGTAATTAATTACGGTATCATTACCATTACTCAGTGTTTAAATTTTTTAATTACCATTACCATGAGTTAAACGCAAGAAATGCAATGTGTTAACTATAGGAAATTTATATTTTTCAGTGACATTTGTAAGTAGAATGTCGAAGTTTGATGTAGGATAAATTATTGTAGGTACCTACGTAGTACAAATAAGAAGAAAAGACTTAACCTAACCTACCTGCAAATAATAACAAAAATATTGTCTTCGCAAAAAATAATACAATCACACAGTGTCACTTGTAATCGATAGAAACTCGTAAAATAGAATAAAAATATTAGTGGCAAGCGTTTATATATGTAGTCAGTGAGTAATGCTGTAAACAATTAAATGTAATTAATTATCAGTTTTAACTACAATTCAACTCCTTTCGCATAATTCCTGGTATTTTAAATACCATTACCATTACTTGGTAATTGTAATTGAATTTTTAATTACAATTACCGAGTAATGGTATTGGTAATGAATTTTTTTAAGTACCGAGTAATGGTAATGGTAATGTAATGGTACTTGAAAATTTCCAGCTCTGTGTATATTACACACACACACACAAATGAGTGCCCGTGAGGTGACGCCTGGTAAGCGCCCACACGGTAAAATATATCGTCATCATTACCGCTGTCTACATGTGTTGTAGATACTGGCACACCCAGAAATGGGTAATATGCCATGATGATATATTTATTTATTTTTTTTATTTTACACACACACAAACACTTGTAGATTATCTTGAAAAATATTTATCAATTTATCAATGCATTGAATAAAAATCATTAGAACACGCCTATATATACTGATGTTGTGGCATATAATAGTTCATTAAGTGAATTCTTTATGTTGTCGTCATCCAGAAATATGGGTACTTTTTTTATTTTATTTTTCTCATTTTTGTGGTACGTATACTGACACTTTTAATTTAGAATATTAGTTATTTTAACCGATTTAATATAATAGGGCGGTTCATGGGGATCAATTACAATTTCCTGATGACTTTCAATTTGGAGTTGCGACTGCTTCCTACCAAGTTGAAGGAGCTTGGAATGAAAGCGGTAGGTAGAAAAAAGGTATAAAATAAGTTAGAATTATATATCAAATGCACAATGATCATATTCACTATGTAAGGAAAGGACAATTTGATTTATTCAATTTTGATGTTTCAAACATGCATTATAAACTCCATGGCAACCACTCTAAGAACCTGCTAATTGTTTGTTTGCTAGTGCATTAAAAAACACTCTCACGGAATTTCAAGTCGCTCTGCAATGCCTACTAATTAATTAGTTTTACATTTAATCAAAATTAAATTCATTCTGGTTGTTATTATTATTTTGTTAAAATTGAATGAATGAACTATGTGAATTAAAAGTATTCATTCAATCGAAAAAAATAAAAATAAAATAAACATTCTTCTCATGAATAAGTAATATCTACTAAAGATCATCTCTAAATAATTCAGGGTGATACACATGTGATTATTTCGATGCATACTCCTATAAATGAACATTTATATGCTTAATTAAATGTATTTTATAGCTTTCTAATATTTAAAAGATAACTGAAACCCAAATTCTAACGTCATTCAAATATTGTTAAGTGTTACCGGCGTAGCAGCTTAGCTAGTAGGTATGTGCTAAGTTCAGTTCGCTAAACTGGAAAATTGTATTGATATTGCTTATTAAAAATATAGATAATAGGGAGTTATTGCAACTTCTAAGATGAAAGAACGCAAACGTTAACCTTATGTAGAAAACACTTTATTTTATAAATAAAGGACTTTCAATTTTAATGTTACCGCATTTAATTAGTGTATTCACGCTAACGTTAACGTTAAAAGCAACACAAACGAGGTTACATCCACACTTTTCACCGAAACATAACCTCAAAAGATATAGAACGTGTGACGTTAAACGCTCGCTATTCCATTGTACATAACGTATCTCCTTATTCATTGAACGTGAACCTTATTAGTACGCATGCGCACTCGGGCTGTCACGTGACTTTAATGTGCACGTTATTTTTGCGTTGAAGCTGCAATAACTCTCTAATAATTTAAAATAAACTGATATCTTATCAATGCAATTAATAAATTATAAAGTTAAATTTTTTGTAGGAAGCATAAGATAAGAATTTTATCTATTTCATTGAAAATTTTTCTTAAAGGTTGTTATTTCAATAAAGCAGAATATAGGAATGGTTTCACCAAGTAATAATATTATGTTTATCAAATGGACAAACCTTTAAATTATCACAGATAAAATCAGGCTATAAACTAATTTCTTTATGTAGGTAAGGGGGAAAACATTTGGGACCGCATCGTCCATGAACACCCCGACTTTATAGCCGATAGATCAAATGGAGACATCGCCTGCGACTCCTACCACAAAGTCGACGAAGACGTCAAAAACTTAAAATGGTTGGGCGTTGATTTTTACCGCTTCTCCCTGTCTTGGTCTCGTCTTCTACCATCTGGTTTCGTCAACCAAGTCAACGAAGATGGCGTCCGATATTATAATGAGCTTATCAATGCTATGTTAGAACAAGGTATCCAACCACTAGTGACCATATACCATTGGGACCTTCCGCAACCTCTCCAAGAAGCTGGAGGTTGGCCCAATCCGCTTTTAGCTGATGCCTTTGAAGACTATGCTAGATTGGCATTTACATTATTTGGTGATAGGGTGAAGATGTGGATTACCTTTAATGAACCAATAGAAGTTTGTAATACTGCGTATGGGGTAGGTAACCTTGCACCGGCGTACCATTCGGATGGTATAGCGAGTTATTTGTGCAGTAGAACTCTATTGGTATCTCATGGTAGGGCCTATAGAGTCTATCAAAACGAGTTTAAAGCACAACAACAAGGTAAGAAATTAATATATTTTTCATGTGAATAACTAAAATAAAAATGTTCTTTTGCACAGGGAAAGTTGGAATTACAATCAGTTCATCTTGGTATGAATCGGCTACTAATTCTACTGAAGATTTGGAAGGCCAAGAAAGGGGTATGCAAATGATGGTATGTTCATTATAACTAACTTATTATAAATAACTATTATAGAAATTTAATGTAACTTATATTTTATACTTATATAGTCAAAATTCTTTCAACAGTATGTAAATCAGTGCAGAGAATAAACAAATAACAATAACAAAATTGAATGTTGCTGAATTTATCAATTTGTCAAATGATTACAGCAGTTAAAACTATTTGGAAGTAAAACAATATTTATCTGCATAACTTACCTTTTTACAAAATTATGTACATTTTAGTATTGCCTGATGAAGTTACAAAATGTGTAACGAAATATTGGAAATTTAAATAAAATTAACTACTTTATGGAATAACAACAATATAATACCGAGAAATCCGTTAATACATTTTATGTCTTACTAGTGTGTTATTGTTTTATAACAACCTCAACATTAGGTCCGTTATTGAGTAAATAATGCCCTAGGGCGTATTAAGTTGCTATGGTAATGTTGACAACAAACTGAGGTTAATAATACTGAAACATAAAGTGCAGTTAAGGTTAAGAAGCATTGTGAATTGTAGTAGTTTATAATCATATTTGTTTCATCACAAATACAAACCAGCATACTTCTTATTCTTATCAATAACATTGCTCGTCTATATTGAAAATTACCACAAGAAATATATTCTTTGATTGAAAAAATGCTTTGTTTACAGAAACAAAATATTACCTAGATACCGCATTCACAGGCTACTTTGTAAGTTGTATTAAAATTTTGTGATTTATTATTTTTGTTTGATAAATTCTAGTCAGACAAAATGTTTATTAAGAATTTCTAGTAAGACATAAAACGTTGAAGGCACCACGGGTGTTAAACGACAGTAATGCCTTCGGTCAACGTACTCGCCTCGGGCCAGAGGCCCTCGACAGTACACTGTTGACCTCAGGCATTATTGTCCTTATAACAACCCTTGGTAGGTACCTTAATTACTATTATCTATCAACAAGAACGGCGTTACTTCTTCCTAACATTATAAAATTATTCTTTTATTTTGCTTTTATAGTTAGGTTGGTGGGCCCGTCCAATATTTTCCAAAACTGGCGATTTCCCGCCTATTATGGTACAACGCATCTCCCAGATGAGCAGCGAAGAAGGTTTTGCCAGATCACGCTTAATTCCCTTCACCGCAGAAGAAATCGAAATCATTCGAGGAAGCTTTGATTTCTTTGGCCTAAATCACTACACCACTAGATTGACATCAGCAGACACATCTTCTATTACTTGGACAGTACCATCTTACGCAAAGGACGTAGGGTTGAATTCGTACTTTGATCCAAGCTGGCCAGAGTCTGCAGCGAATTGGCTAAGAAGTGTACCTTGGGGTTTAAGAAAACTTTTGAACTGGATTAAAAACGAGTATGATAATCCTCCAGTTTGGATAACTGAAAGTGGATGGGTAGATAGAGGCGAACTGAACGATGTAGCAAGAGTGAATTACTACAAGGTAAAACGTTATTATTTTTTCTTTCAATTCTAAGAATATAAAGAAGTGAAATTTATAAAATTTTAAATTCGATTTCCTCGGGTACAAAAATAAAATAAGATTATTGAATAGGGCTGCTGCAAGTATTTTTATATGATTTCTAAGTACTAAATTTTAAAAGATACTGTTGCCTAAAAAGCCTCAAATTTGAAAATATCGCGATATAGCCATTAGATAGTTTACTATTAAACATTGAAATTTGTGTTATAATTTGAAAAAGTAATGTGATATGAAAAAGTATGTGACGTCAGAGTACGTACCTGCAGTTTAACATGTGACAAACTATGGCCTACTTTTATTTATACAGAGAATTTATTTTAAAATGCAACATTATGGTCATCACTTCCATGGTTACTCACTATTGTCAAAAAATGACAGCAATGTAATATTTGTCCATATTAAAATGCAACGTTATAAATAATATTGCAGCACAGGAGATACCTCCAAAACATCACAAATGATGTCAATTCTTATTACGACCGACTAGAATATTGCCTCCGAGTGATTGGGGGCATTTTTAACATTTATTACATGAAAGTTATGAATTTTTGTAAGCTAAAGTTTGTTAAGATGTACAACATTCATGTTTTGATTATTTGTTAATCGTATATAGGCTAATTTATTGGAAATTAGATTTAATAATACAAAACTACAAATTTTGTATGTTGCATTTTAAAATGGACAAATATTACATTGCTGTCAATTTTTGACAAAAGTGAGTAACCATGGAAGTGATTCGCCATATGTTGCATGTTAAAATAAATTCCCTGTATAAATAACGTAACGTAACAAATGACGTGTTGTATGTACTCCTACGCCACAAAACTTGGAGGGGGGGGGGCTTGTTTTTCTGGTGCTAATCTTTTTATTTAATTATTTACGAAAATATCAATAAATTATTATTATTCTTGTTTCTACTGTGATAAATATTGCATAAACTATAAATAAATAAATATATCATCACGGCATATTACCCATTTCTGGGTGTGCCAGTATCTACAACACATGTAGACATCGGTAATGATGACGATATATTTTACCGTGTGGGCGCTTACCAGGCGTCACCCCACGGGCACTTATAGCTGTGTGGGGAGTGCACCACAGGGGTCACTTTTATGCCATTTAAAATTGGAAATATTTGGCGTCTGTCGGGATCGAACCCGGTTCCCCCAGGTTCGCGATCAGACACTCAGGCACGCAGCCACGGGACCCCATTAGCATAAACTATTAAATTAATTATTAAAAAATGTGAAACCCGCTCATTGGTTACAGATTTTAATTCTACATTATATTTGAAACAACAGTCTAAAATTAATAAGCCACTTTTGCGTAAAATATTTTCCCATCTTAAAAGTTTATATCCCGGTTTTCGTTTACACCCGGTATATTGTATTTACCGGAATGTGATTAAAAATAGAATCTCAGGCCCAGTAATAGGTAATAAGCCATAATGATACATTTATTTACTAAATTTGATAAATGTATGAACTTGAAAAATTATCTTCGTTAATATTGTAACTAGGGGAACGAGATAACTTTTATATAAAAATAAGTATCAGGATATGGGTTAAACATCAGATACGTTACACAATGCGATATTTTGAAGAACGATGTATATAAAAAAAATAGTTTTAATTAGTTCTATCTTACAAATTTTATACTTTTAGATTATTTTGTTTATTTATTTGAGTTCTTTATCAAGATATTCTCAGATACTTAATTATTTTTTAGTACCTAGCAATATTAGAATACATCGGTTGTCAATTTATTTATACAGTGGAACCTCGTGTTTCCAAATTTCCCGAGTTCGATTGTTAAATTTGAAAGATAGTCGATCTGGAGTTCGAAAGATGATTCTGCGTTCAAAGAGCGTGCAGAAAAAATGTTTCATGGAATAGATTGATATAATATTTATTATAAATATTGTACACATTTCAAACATTTTTCTTTATTCATTACTAATTAATTTGATAAGGGCAAGAAACTTTAATAAAAATAAATGAAAATGTATGTCTAATGCAGACAATGTACTCAATGCAGATACCCCTAGAATTAACTGTTTTGAAGAATATCCAACTCGAGCCCGTGACGTTGCAGATAATTTGAGATATTTGAATATTTATATCTGGCTTATTAGATTTTTATACGTTACCATATGAAAATACGATAAAATATCTCATTTTATTTTTCAGGATTACTTGAACGAACTTTTGAAAGCTATTCACAACGACGGATGCAATGTCCAAGGTTACACTGCTTGGAGTTTAATGGACAACTTTGAATGGATACAGGGATATTCGTAAGAATTTTATTTGCTCAGTCAAAAAATAAGTTAATCTTTTCCATATTTTAGACAAAAATTTGGTTTATTCTACGTCAACATGACAGTACCAGAACGGACCAGAACAGCCAAGGATTCAGCTTATTATTTTAAAAAAATCATCGAGAACAGAGAAGTTGTTGAACCGGATAACAATGTCACTAAAGTCAAAACAGTTTAAAATAAATTTCTAACAATAATATGAAAAGGAACATAGTTCTGTTATTTTAGTTGTTATTGCTCATGTAAAGTTACTGCAAATAGAATATTTTTTAATAAATAATTATTTTAATAAATAATAATAACAATATATCTTACATCTGCGCAATTTAAAGTCAAAAATAATTGTAATTAATAATAAAAATAATAATAACAGCCTAATTGTGTACTTTTTTAAAAGGTGAAGACTATATTCTTGCTATTTTGCCTATTTGCCCTACTTATTTTTGTTTTTTACCTCCCGCTACCCTAGGTAAGGGAGGTATAGGGATCGTGCTAAAAATAGCATATAGAGATTTTATATAATAAGCACGTTTTGATGTCCCCAGAATCCGATTTTAACATTTTTAAAATGATGTCTGTAGGTATGTATGTGTGTGTGTCTGTGTGTGTGTGTGTGTGTGTGTGTGTGTGTGTGTGTGTGTGTGTGTGTGTGTGTGTCTGTGTGTGTGTGTGTGTGTGTCTGTGTGTGTGTGTGTGTGTGTCTGTGTGTGTGGATCATGTGGACACGATTACTCAAATACTATCTATCAGAAAAATTTGAAATTTTGTATACC
Source organism: Ophonus ardosiacus (assembly GCA_943142095.1). Classification (NCBI taxonomy): domain Eukaryota; kingdom Metazoa; phylum Arthropoda; class Insecta; order Coleoptera; family Carabidae; genus Ophonus; species Ophonus ardosiacus. Next base: position 7,730,609 of record OW964826.1, read on the forward strand.
CGTTCTATACTAATATGGAAAGAGCTCATTAGTTTTTAGTGTATATCGGATAACCGGAAGTATCATTTATACAAGCTTTTAACAGTTTTTCTTGTAAAAAATTCATTGAATATAATTTTTTAGCAACTTTTACTAATTAAAATGGAATATAATGGTTTAATCTTCAATTCTACGATAATAACATTTAGTAAATAACTCTAAATAACTTTCAATATGAATATATAATATAATTTATTTCCATGTATCATAGGTTCTATGCGTCAAACAAAATAATTTTAATGACAGATTTGACATATTTAAACAAATGTCACTGACAGGCAGCAATTATTTTAAAATTAATAATGAAACTGTGTTAATGAGAATATAATAGTAAAATATTTTATTAGGGTTTGTAAAAATAATATATTTTCTATCATACATAAATGTTAGATGAACAGGATGATCTGATTTAAATTTGCTAATTGCTATTTTTGCAGCTCTATAAATTAATATTAATTTACAACTACACATTTACGAAATGGATCATGTACGGCGAAGAATTTACAAAGGTTGCGTTTTAGAGCACCTAGAAGATGATGCTGATTTTTATAAGAATGTACGTGTGTGACTATTTTTCCTTAAAGCCTATTAAAATATGATCCAAAACTTCTCAAATTTGGTATTTAAAACTCATATATAATTTGAAACAACATATTAGATTTTAACCATATATGATAAATCGGATGTAGTACTTAATTTGGAGCTCTAACAAAATTTTGAGGAAAAACAATAAAACAATCCAAAATTTCGTATTACAGACTTTTCTATTTATTGGACAACAAATTAGATTTTATTTACAAACGATTAACCGGAAATGATACTTTACTTAAAGCTCACTGCTATTTTAAACATGGAATTGGCGGGAGGTCATGTGTTGGCCACATCAGATTTTTATGTATGTTTTCAAAATTTAAGAAATTTGATAAAAGCAATATATTCGTACTTCCAATTTAGACAGTTTTTGTCTACTTATTAAATAACTCTCCCATAACTTACGTTGGCGTTTATGAGATCATATAACCTGAGTCTATGTCCCTGACTCCTGACTTCGTCACTTGTCCCTGCACATTCATACGACACACAAATTATTTAATTGTATTTTTGTTGCTAGTTATCGAGTGTGAAAATTATATAAATATGTACATATGTACTTCGATACATAACTCACACTACAAAACACTTGTTAAATTATCTTCTTAGAAATTATTAATCGACCGGGAGATATTGTGCTGGCCACACCAGATTTTTTTATAGTATTTAATTTCCTATATATTATTCTATTCGCAAACAAAATTAAATACTAACATTTGATTTTCCTCTCCAATTCTTTCAATAGAAATTTGTGTGTCAATTTTCTAAAATTATTAGGAAAAGTGGTGCAGAGCTACTTTTGATCCTTTGAGCTTTGCATTAATTAAAATAGTGTTTCACTTTCGGTGTTATATAACGAACACTACAAAACACTTGTTACACTATCTTCTTAAAAGATATTTATCAATATATCTCTGAATTGAATAAGTATAATTAGAATACTCCTATCTATACCAATATTGTGATATATAATAGTGCATTAAGTTGATTCAGTGAGTTGTCATTTTTCCGACGATATGGGTACTTTTATAATTCTATTTATTTCGCTTTTTTGGTATGTACACTGATAATTTTAATTTAATATATTAGTAATTTTAAACGATTTATTATAATAGGACGGTCCAAGGGGACCAATTACAATTTCCTGATGACTTTAAATTTGGAGTAGCGACTGCTTCCTATCAAGTTGAAGGCGCTTGGAATGAAAGTGGTAAGTAGAAAAATGGTATAAAATAAGTCAGAATTATAAATCAAATGCACATAAATAATGATCATACGCAGGAAGTAGGGAAATGATTTAATTTCTTTTATTCAATTTTCACGTTTTAAACACTCATTATTAACTCCACAACAACAACTATAAACACTAATTGTTTATTTGCTAGTGAATTACAATTAAAAGAAAATGATTCTTATGGAATTTTAAATCGCTCTGCAACTATTACTAATTGATTAGTTTTTTTTTTTATTTTGTTAATATTAAACTAAACTTTCTTTTCATGAATAAATGGCCGCCTTTAGCACGTCACAGCAATTCCTGAACCAATCGCATTCGTCCATTTATTGTGTTCGGCAAACTTCGGTGCTGAACGCGGGCAATATTACGGAGCTATTACAACTTATAGCCGCACTTTTCATGGACACATAATCTCAACACTCACATAACGTGTGACGTTAAACGCTTTTTGTTTCAACGCACATAACGTGTCTCCTTATTCATTTAACGTGAACCTTATTAGTACGCGTGTGCATTCGGGCTGTCTAGTGACTTTAAAGTGCACGTTATTTTTGCATTGAAGCTGCAATAACTCTCTGTTTTCTTAACTCACTTGGGGTACAAATATCTACTAAAGATCATAACTCAATAATTGAGTGAGACTCATATATTTTTTTTGAAGAATTAGACTCCTATAAATGTACATTTATAGGCTTAATATTAAATAATTAAACGTATTTTATGGTTTACTAAAATTTAAATGATAATTGAAATCCAAATTTTAACATCAATCAAATATTGTTAATTATTATCGGCCCCGTAAAGAAGTACCTACCGCAAGCTTTGTTAAGCCAGTAGTTGCTACCAGTAGAGAGTACAAAAAATATAAGTATTAGTAAGTTTGTTATACAGTGTGTCCCATTTAGAGGTGCCACCATTGGGATCTTGAGAACTATAAGAGATACGATGTCGGTTAAATGGAACTTTTTGTGTGCCTTTGGGAGGCCATCTCAGATGTGCTTTTGTTTTTCCAAAAATTCTCATAGGGCACTAGATAATGACGAAAAACTGAATATTCTTGATTTTTTCTTTTTCAAATAACTTCTAAACTGTTAATAATTGAGAAAAACGTTTCAAATATAAAAGATAGATATTTTTATTATCTAATCAGTGGCGTACGAAGTAAATTTTTATATCCGTAAATTTTCGAGATATAACACAAACTTATATTTTTTTAAATGGAACCCATATCTTATTTTAGTCTCAAAAAATAATTATTTTTTTCTCTTTTCAATGATGTAATGGTTATTATGTTTTATATTTGTTTTGCTCATAAAATTTAATTTTTTCTTTATTTTTGTGAATTTTCTTATTATTTCTCAAAAAAAATTTTTTTTATTAATTATATTGTATTTGATCGATATAATTTATTTTATGGATTTTTTACTTATACTACAATGTGCCAAGGGCGACCTGATACAAAATATTATAAAATTAATATGATACGAGTTTTGAGCAAATTGTTCTAACGAAATAAATTATTTAAATACAAGGAGTATTTCTAAATAGAAATCTACTAATATTTTCAAAATAATTGTAAATTTAATACAAAATAAAGAAAAAATAATAATATATATATATAAAAATTTGTTTCGTACGCCACTGGTTAGTTAATAAAAATATCTATCTTTTATATTTGAAACGTTTTTCTCAATTACTAATAGTTTAGAAGTTATTTGAAAAAGAAAAAATCAACAATAATCAGTTTTTCGTCATTATCTAGTGCTCTATGAGAATTTTTGGAAAAACAAAACCACATCTGAGATGGCCTCACAAAGGCGCACAAAAAGCTCCATTCAACCGACATCGTATCTCTTCTAGTTCTCGAGATCCCAATGGTGGAACTTCTAAATGGGACACACTGTATTTGAAAACTGTATTGATAATGTTAAGTAAAAATGTAGGTAAAAACTTAAACTGATATCTTATCAATGCAATTAATAAATTATAAAATTTATTTTTTGTATGAAGCATTAGATAAGAATTTCATCTATTTCAATAATAATTTTGTTCGTAGGTTTTTATTTTAATGAAGCAGAATATACAGGAAAAGTTTCCGCAAACAAAAATATTATGTTTATCAAATGAGCACACATTTAAATTATCATAGAAAAAGTCAAACTATAAGTTAATCTCCTCTTGTAGGTAAAGGGGAAAACATTTGGGACCGCTTCGTCCACGAACACCCTGACTGGACAGCCGACAGATCAAATGGTGACATCGCCTGCGACTCTTACCACAAAGTCGACGATGACGTCAAAAACTTAAAATGGTTGGGCGTTGACTTTTACCGTTTCTCCCTATCTTGGTCTCGTCTTTTACCTTCTGGTTTTGTGAACAAGGTCAACGAAGATGGCGTCCGATATTACAACGAACTTATCAATGCTATGTTGGAACAAGGTATCCAACCAGTAGTGACCTTATATCATTGGGACCTTCCTCAACCTCTTCAAGAAACCGGAGGTTGGCCTAATCCTCTTTTAGCTGATGCCTATGTGGACTATGCTAGATTGGCATTTAGATTGTTTGGAGATAGGGTGAAGATGTGGATTACCTTCAATGAGCCAATAGTAGTTTGTAATTTAGGATATGGGGAAGGTACTGCCGCACCGGCATACCATTCAGATGGTATAGGGAATTATATGTGCAGTAGGACTCTGTTGGTAGCTCATGGTAGGGCATATAGGGTCTACCAAAACGAGTTTAAGGATCAACAAGGTAAGAAATTAATTTAGCTTTTCTACAATAATGCGTTTTGACTAGAGATGCACTCGATTTCGAGCTTTGGTCCGGCCCGGCCCGAAGCCCGCCTCGATTTCGAGTCGATCATCGAACCAGGCCGAAGATTTTTTTATTAAATCATAATAATTATATTGTGATGATGCTATTATTATTGTTATTACTCGTATACTTAAATAAAAGTGATTTTTGTTCCTACCATAATGATTTCTTGTCCTATTTTTGAGCAGAAGATTTGTGAACAAGTTGTTTAAATTCTTTGGTAAACAAAGTGTTAAATACTCGTAGGTCTGTAATTTTTATAACAAACTTACACTAGAAGGGTCTCCTTTTTTAACTACTTGCGTTAACTAATGTTGAAAGGTATAAGAATGTATAGGTTTTTTATAAGTTTGACACGAAAAAAGTTAAACATTTCGCCTTAACATAAAAATCAACATTGGGAATGCCGGATGCACCCAATTTCGAGCTTTGGCCCGGCCCGGCCCGATTTTGAATCAATTTTCGAGCCGAGCTAGCAATTTTTTTGTCGAGTCGATCTTCGAGTCGGGTCGGCAATTTTTATTTTCGGGCCGAGTCGATCCAAACTTCAAAGCCCGGCTCGGCCCGGCCCGAATGCATCTCTAGTTTTGACAGTTTTTTGCCAGAAAAATAACAACTACTCTTGAAAAATTCCGTGCGGAAAAAAATTCCACACTCACTTTCCACAGGCGAATGAAAACAATACTGCACGTGTCACAATCGTAGAAAATGTAGTATCCATATAATACACTTGCCGAAATGAATGATTTTCATTTACATACTGGTTTTTCAATGACGCACTTTCCATACTTTTGTAAATATACTATTTCGTATAGATAACTGTAATAAAAATGTTATTTTCCACAGGGAAAATTGGAATCACAATCAATTCTTTTTGGTATGAACCGGCAACTAATTCTACTGACGACTTAGAAGGCCAAGAAAGGGGCATGCAAATGATGGTACGTTATTACAACTTTTACCAATATATTATGCTCTTTATAATTAAATAACTATTATAAAAATTCCTGCAATTTATTTTAATTTTCTTCTATTTTCCTGTTTTAGTTAGGCTGGTGGGCCCATCCAATCTTCTCCAAAACCGGTGATTTCCCTTCCATTATGATACAGCGCATTTCCCAATTAAGCCGTGAAGAAGGCTTTCCCAGGTCACGCCTAATTCCCTTCACCGCAGAAGAAGTCGAAATCATTCGAGGAAGCTTTGATTTCTTTGGCCTAAATCACTATACCACTAAATTGACATCAACAAACACATCTTCTATAAATTGGACAGTACCATCTTACGCACACGACGAAGGGTTGAATACGTACTATGATCCAAGCTGGCCAGAGTCTGCAGCGAGTTGGTTAAGAAGTGTACCTTGGGGTTTGAGAAAAATTTTGAATTGGATTAAAAATGAGTATGATAATCCTCCAGTTTTGATAACTGAAAGTGGATGGTCAGATAAAGGAGAACTTAACGATGAAGGAAGAGTCAATTATTACAAGGTAAAACGTTATTTTTTTTGTTTCAATTCTATAATTATAAACAAGTAACTTTTATAGAATTTTAACTTCGGTATCCTTAGGTAGAAAACGTGTAAAATAAAATATGATTATTGAATTATTAATGAATACACTAGGAATAATACAACCTTTTTAGTTTTTCTTCTGCAATATTTTATTATTTCCATTGTTTCGACACCACTAACTGGTGTTTTCTTCAGGGAAAATGACAAATAGAATTACAGCGAGACAATAGTTTTATACAAAATGATTCATGGTTGGTATATTATTATAAAATTCAAAATTGATTATAATAATAATAATATGTCAAAGGTTAAATGGCAAATAAAAAAATAAAAGCTTTTGTCTCGTTGTAATTTTACTTGTTGTTTTCCCTGAAGAAGGTACCAGTTAATGGTGCCGTAACGTTGGAAATAATAAATTATTACAGAACAAAAACTAAAAAGGTTGTATTATTCTTATGATTATTGAATTAGATGCAGAATTTAATTCTCTATCTCCGTAACATTTATTTGAAATAAAATTGTTTATGTTTATGGCCCAGTTTTTGTGTTACACTCGGTATATTGTTTCTACGGGAATATGTGAAAAAGATCAGACTGCCACGCCCTGTAATTAGTAACAAGCAGTAATGATACATGTATTTAATTAATTTGCGAGATCTCGGTCGGTTTAACAATTATTTATTTAGTAAAAAAATTGATAATAATGCGTTGCGACCAACATTCGGTACAATTTGCTCCTTCATTATAATGAAACTAAGATGAAACGATCGTGCGGCAACATGCAGCGCAAGGACCAAATCTAGACATGTCCGCTAACTTCAGGGGTGTACAAAAGATCAGTTTATATCCGACTAATTTCAGTAATTTTATTTTCCAGGATTACCTGAACGAAGTTCTGAAAGCTATCTATAATGACGGATGCAATGTACAAGGTTACATTGCTTGGAGTTTAATGGATAACTTTGAATGGGGAGCAGGATATACGTAAGAATTTTATTTACACAGTCCGAAAATACATAAATTAATATTTTCTATATTTTAGACAAAAATTTGGTTTATTCTACACCAACTTCACAGTACCTGAACGGACCAGAACAGCAAAAGATTCAGCTTATTATTATAAAAAAATCATCGAGAACAGAGCAGTTGTTGAGCCAGATAATAATGTTCCTATAGTCAAAATAGGATAAAATAAATATGTAACAGTAATATGACAAAGGAAATCAAACACAATTCTGTCATTTTCGTTGTTATTGCTCATGTAAAGTTACTACAAATAGAATATTTTGTAGTAAAATAATTACTCTCTCTCCCTTTCGCACAAACACACACACACACACACACACACACACACTTTGCCGCCTTTTGTTTTGGTCTGTAATTTATATTCCTAAATATTTAGAATGTTTTTTTTAACACGCTGTACTCGTATGAGTAATTTATTGTTGAATGGATAGAAGTACCAACCGTTGCGCAGTTGTAAGGTGAAATGAAAAGGCTTAGATGGTCCACGTATGTTGTAAAATTTATTATTTATGGACGTTTCGGGCTTAAGGTACACCCAACTTCAGCTAACGGTGAATATACAGCAACACTGATGAATTTTATTACAAAATCGTAAAATTTATATAAGTTACGTTGATAAATTCTAGTTTTTAACCAATCATGATGCAAAACACTTGAAAATTCAACCAATGGGAACAGTATTATACCCCGATAATTTTCCGCAACCAAGTAAATAAACAATTGTTATTGTTTATAACTGTCAGTGTGACAACTAATGTGTCTAGTTTCATTTTGCGTTGTCTTTGGAATTTATCTCACCAAATACCACACGACCTCTCAGATTTTCTCAGATAAACTTTTATTTTTTAGCACTCATTTTTTTTTTGTTTTTAAGCAAAATCATTCAAGCAAACTGACATTAGGTAAAACCCCTCCTCCTTCGGAGTCGGGATATACCAAGCAGTTTGCTTTCGTGTTTGTTGCTGAGCAAAAAAAATCGTGCAAAATAAAAATTTATCGATAAAATCAGGAGATCTTGTTAGCTGAAGATGGACTTGCTTTAAACCCGAAACGTCCATAAGTAAAGAATTTTACAACTTACGTGGACCATTTAAGCCTTTTCGTTTCACCTTTAAACTACTTATGCCTATTTGCAACGCTAACTCTTAAATTTTAAACCTGACTTAAACAAAAAAATGCAAATCGAAATTTTGACTGCAATATTCAATTACTCATTTGACGCTTCATTTCGATACGACATTGTCAAATTCAGGAACACTTAAAATTTAAGCGTCAGCGGTCCAATTGGGCATTATAATGGGGTATTCCGGTGATATGGAATTAATGCAAAATAATAACTTTTTTCTATAGTTTCCATCTTCATATAGTATAAAAATATAATAAAACATATTTAATAAAAAGTTTTAATTCATAATTCAATGTTACAAAATTGAAATTTTTACAGCTCTAGAAACGTCCTTGAAATTTGTGACGTCAAGTTCATTATTTGTTGCTCATTTCAAAGTAAATATTTTCGTTTAAAAACACAGATGGTGCCAATAGTTAACACGCGCGGGTATATTTCTTGTTTGGCATTTCGTCCATTTTATAATTAATACTCCTATTTTTACCAGAAACAAACACAGGACAAACACCGAAACACACGCTGCTACTAGAATCATATGTAAACAAGCAAATTGCTGTCATGAACATGTGGATTTAGGCGCTGAAGTTCCTTGCAGATGTTACCATCGAGTTGACGTCATAAGCGCGCCATGATAAGAAAATTTAAATTGCGATGAAATTTTTTAAAATTCATATCTCATGTGATGCATACATTTTCTTACTCAAAGTTAGATAATCAGAGTCCTACTGGTCTGTACTAATGTAAAAAAATATTTTTAAAAAATGTCGGAATACCCCATTTAAAAAATTTAGACCAAAGTACCCGTACTTCTAATTTAGACAGTTTTTGAAAAGTTGACATTTGTCTACTTACTGGCGTTGGCGTTTATGAAAATCATAACCAGAGCCCATGTCCTTGATCGGATCACTTCTTGTCACTTCACATAATATACCACACAAAAATTATTTAATTGCGTTTTTGGTTCTGGTTGTCGAGTGTGATAATTGTAAATACGTAATATATTTCGATGAAAATATAATAACAAACAATACAAAACACTTGATAGCTTGTCTTCAAAAAAATATTTATCAATTTATCACTTCTATCTGAACTAGTGTTGTAATATACAATAATAGATCATTAAGTTGATTCAGTGATTATCATCACTCCGGCGACACGGGTAATTGCTCACTGCATTGAATGCGTACAATTAAAATACTCCTATATATACCAATGTTGAGATATATAATTAGTTCATTAAGTTGATTCCGTGAGTTGTATTCATTTCGGAGAGATGGGTACTTTCTTTGTTTTATTTATTTCGTTTATGTGGTACGTATACTACTACTTTTATTTTATCATATTAGTTATTTTAAATGATTTATCATAATAGGACGGTCCAAGGGGACCAATTACAATTTCCTGATGACTTTAAATTTGGAGCAGCGACTGCTGCTTATCAAGTTGAAGGAGCTTGGAATGAAAGCGGTAAGTAGAAAAATGGTATAAAATAAGTCCGAATTATAATGCTTCAAATGTACATAAATAATGATCAGATTCAGTAAGTAGGGAAAGTAGGTACATAGTTTTATATATTCAATGGGGTATGTGACCAAATTTTGATTTTTATATAACTAGATAAAAATATGAAATATCTACCCGTATTTTTACCTTCCGTCACCTTTAGGTAAGGAAGGTATTGTCTTTGGTCAAAAAATTCGGTGGTGAGTTTTTAATGAATAAACACGTTTTAGGGTCCCTACAATACGAATATACCATTTTTAAGATGATGTCTGTATGTGTGTGTGTGTGTGTGTGTGTGTGTGTGTGTGTGTGTGTGTGTGTGTGTGTGTGTGTGTGTGTGTGTGTGTGTGTGTGTGTGTGTGTGTCCGTGTGTGTGTGTGTGTGTGTGTGTGTGTGTCCGTGTGTGTGTGTGTGTATGTGTGTCCGTGTGTGACAAATTTTTCTCCGACGATAACTTCAATACTACAATTCTAAAAATTATAATTCTTTCGTATTCCTCTTCTGTACATCCATAAGAAGAGTTGATTAGATTTTGGTTATAATTGATCCACCGGAAGTACCCTTATTTGAAGTTTTTAACAGTTTTTCTTAAAAAAACGCAGTTAAATATTATTTTTTGACATTTTGTTATTATACATATTAAAGAAAATACTCTTCTCTATACAGTTTGATTATACATTTTCCTTCATATTCAATAGATGTAAATTTAAAGCATTATAAAGAAATTAATTTTCAAAAATTAGTCAGCTTTGCTGTTTATCATGGAAACAGCTGACAAAATTATTCCAAAAAATTTAATTGACAGATGTCAGTTGCAAGTGCAAAACCAAATATGGAAAAAAGTATAGGCTCTAAAATTGGTACGTCATAGTGTTGCTCACAAGTGACACGCAGAGAAAGGCCAAAGAGAAGATGGAAGGACATTACTTAGTGTAGTTTATGTTATAATTTTATTGGATTTATAGAACCTTTTCAAATGAACTTTTGGTATGGAATTTCTAAAAAAATAGTATGTGTTTTTACATGATATTATATAGAATCTGTTCCAAGGACCTTTTGGTATGGGATTTGTACAAAATACATGGAATTGACGGAAGGTCTTGTGCTGGCCACAACAGATTTTTTTAAATCAATTAATTATTTGTAGTTTACGAGAAATAAATTATTAAAGTTTTGGGAAAGAGGTATCGTACCGCCACGGAATTTCTAGGGTTACATGGTATACTAATTTATTTTTAACACCAAAACAACTGGAAAAACAGTTACAAATTTGATACACAGCGAGAAAACAGTAATGAAATCTAAGAAAAAACAGAGAACAATGTAAACAAATATTATCATCCGAAAAGATAAAAACGAATGAAATACCAGCTGCCCGTAGACAAGATACTTGTTATCTAAAAGTATAAATATTGAAATCCAATAGTGCCCACATCGGTAAAAAAATGAGCAGCAATTACTTGAAATTAAAAATGCATTAAAAACATTATGTTTCAAATAAAAGTGTAAATTTAATTAAAATGTAATTTTCTTATAGTAATCAAAGTATAGTATTTATTTTCTACGTTTTTTTAAACATAAACATCATTCGGTCATTACTGTAGTTTTTTTTTCATTATTGTAATCTTTTTATGATGTACACCGCGTCAACTTATCTACTCTCCAAAACATTGAAATGCAAATAATTTTATTATTAGGAAATAATGCTTAATTTTTATAATTATAAGGATAAACAGCAGTAATAAATTTATATTTTTTTTCTATTCCTGTAAAAATACATCTCCATTATTTTAATTTTTTCGATTGATTAGAGTAGCCATAATTCAGTCTACTCCGGCAATCACAGAAGCAGGAATTAATTATTACAAATGTACATTTATAGGCTTAATATTGAATTATTAAATGATTTTTATAGTTATTAACGTCATTAGGCCGATATGAGGCAAATAACGGACAGGACAGAGGTTTATAATCAGTCGAGTTCGTTATTTGCATATCGGCCGTGTGGCGTTCAAGTTTTTTCGTAATAACATAAAATTTAAACATTTAGGAATAATAAAATTCTTCTATATTTGTCATACAGAACAACTTTTTTTAGTTAATTTATAAATTCTTTTAGACAACAGTCCATCAATATGCTGTTATTTTTCTAGAAACACCTGATCCTTAATTGTAGGAGACTATTATAAATAATAACGGTCTAGGCCGTTATATCTTTCTTTTCATTTTTGTTCTTAGTCCTGTTATGTCATAATAACAGTATGGCATTACAAAAAAGATATTTTAAAATGGAGGGTTATACTTCTGACGTCACACTCAAGAAAGAGAGTTGATGTAAAAGTTATCATTTTTAAAGTTCTGTCTTCTGTCAGTTGTGTTTTGATATTTGAGTTCTACATAATTCAATGTCTTCGGTTGGATGTGGAAACTTAAAGAATTTCATATTTCTCATGTATTCTTTAGCGGGACTCACTAATGCAAAGACCTTAAACTCACTTCATTTTTCATACTTGGCACCATCCTGTTTTAACTGTCATCAAGACAGCGATTTGTTTCAACTGTCATTATGACAACGATTTGTTTGTATTATAGCATCTGAGCCACGTGTAGTACAAGGAAAATTTCAGTAGATGGCAGCATGAAAATATGTCTCTGCATAACCCTCCATTTAAAAGATAATTGAAATCCAATAAAAAAAAAAAATGTAGGTAGTTGCTACGAGATCAGAAAAAAAATAGTATTAGTAAGTTTGGTTATTTGAAGCATAAGAAGAGAATTTCATTTATTTGAATGACAATTTTATTTTTCATGCTAGTCATGTTTTGTTCTTTGAACTATGAACTGCGAACTCATGTGGCTCTGCACGTCTGCATTCTATTAATTTTAAAATTTTGTTCATAATATGAATTTTTTTTGCAACAATGTACTTTCGCAAGGTTATCTAAATGTAACTTAATTTCAACCCAAGGTATGTAAAAAGACAAGTAGTATTTACTCTTAATCAGAGATGATTAAGCTATGACTAAAACACAAATTCAGTTGTTTTTTAATCATTCCAATGTATTTTTAAATGGAGGCCATGGTAATTAGTTAATTAGGGTGATAAAATTTTTTAGTGAGTACCACCGGTCAAAATATTTAATGCAGTAATTGTATTTTGAATATTTTAATACATAGTTCTTGATAATGCTCTAAATCAAACCAGCTTCTGTTCAGTTCCTTGAGGATGATCACATACAAAGATAACAGAGTTGAAATATTGATATTGAAACTAAAATTTAGAAGAGTTCATATAAAAGTTATTTACTTGTTATTGTTGTAAGTATGTATTTTAATACAGCAGGGTATAGGAATTGTTACAGGATAACTGTTACTAATAATATTAAAAGCTGTCCTACTACAATCTTACATTTGCCAAATGGACAAACCTTTAAATTATCATAGTTACAGTCAAACTACAAGCTAATCTCCTTTTGTAGGTAAAGGGGAAAGCATTTGGGATCGCTTCGCCCATGAAAACCCTGACTTGGTAGCCGACGGAACAAATGGTGACATCGCCTGTGACTCTTACCACAAAGTCGACGAAGACGTCAAAAACTTAAAATGGTTGGGCGTTGACTCCTACCGTTTCTCCCTGTCTTGGTCTCGCCTTCTACCCTCTGGTTTCGTCAACCGGGTGAACGAAGATGGCGTCCGATATTACAACGAGCTTATTAATGCCTTATTGGCACAAGGGATCCAACCAGTAGTGACCCTATACCATTATGATCTTCCTCAACCTCTTCAAGAAACTGGAGGTTGGCCCAATCCTCTTTTAGCTGATGCCTTTGAGGACTATGCTAGATTGGCGTTTAGATTATTTGGAGATAGGGTGAAGATATGGATTACATTCAATGAACCAATAGAAATTTGTAATACAGGGTATGGAATAGGTTTTATTCCACCGACATATCATTCGGATGGTATAGGGAATTATATGTGCAGTAGGACTCTGTTGGTAGCTCATGCTAGGGCGTATAGAGTCTACCAAAAGGAATTTAAGAAACAACAACAAGGTAAGAAATTAATTGTTATTCAAATATGTAAATTTAAGTTTATTTGTGAACATTTGTATTTCGCGCTATGGGGTATACCGGCATTTTTAAAAATTTTTTTCTCTATTAGTTCAGTCCAGTAGGGCTATGAATAATAATTTTGAGTAAAAAAATATCTACAGGATGGTTCCGGTTAGGAGTGAACAAGAGATTTTAACTTTATGTAACTTCCTGTTCTGCAGTTCATTTTTCGTGCAAAGTTTTACAGAATTAAAAGTTGAACACAAAAGTGTGTTTATACGTTTTATTAAGTGTTTGCTTTCCTCATAATTTTAAAAATAAATTTAAAAATTTCGTTAATTAGTAGCAATGGCCATGACTTATGACATGACCGGAATAACCTTTGTACGTGTAGAAAGATGTAGTTGTGGAATCGGCAAAATGAAAAAAGTAAACAGTTTTATTGTTTTGACTTTGACACAAACCTACTTTAATTGATTTTTAATTTTTTCATTTTTATATTTAAATAAAATTTACATTAATATTGCATATTTCACTTTCGTAAAAAATAGTATGTACTACACTTGCGGAAAGTTTTATTGTAAAGCTCATATGATTGGAACATTCGCTCATGTTCCAACGGGTGTTCCAATTTTCATACTTGTTATTCAATGAAACACTTTCCACACTTGTATTACAATACATTCAAACCTCTTTATTCACGAAAATAATGGGGTCATTTTACATTTTCTGATTTTTTTTTTCTTGAAAAAATAGGTCAAATTAAACATGTATGTGTATGTTTTACATCTTACAAGTCTTTAGAATCAGAGATATGATTTTTTAAAAGTTGCGTTTATGCTGGATTTATACAGCGTAAGCCGTAACGTAACGTACCGTGCTCTAACGTAACGTAAAAAATAAAACAATGCAAACAAATGTGATAATTTATACAGCCGTAAGCCGTAACGTGACGTATCGTGTTCTAACGTATTAAAATCCCAAAGATCGCCAACTTTTATCTTTCTACGTTACGGCACGTTACGATACGTTGTGGTTTTACGAAAATTATTAGTTCTCTATGCTATTGCTTGTTTTTATGTGGCTAATATGGGTTAAAGTTTAGCTTAATATATTAAATGGAAATAAATATAAAAAAATACTTCATTACGAATAGTCTTTTCTTGTGGACTGTGACTGACATGAGTGACATGTGTCAAAGTTTATATTAATATATTAAATGAAAATATATATGAAATATAGCGTATTACGACTAAACTAACCTGTGAAATACAAATCTGTCATACACTTATATCGACAGAACATGAGCATACTTTGTACGACAAATCCCCGTAAAGGTTCTGTATAAAATACCTTAGAAAAATCACGCGTTACGATACGTTACAATACGCCACGGCGATGTACGTTACGTTACGGCTTACGCTGTATAAATCCAGCATTAATTTCAAATATTTCAACGGCTGACGACACATATTCACGGATACGACAGTCGAGCTCTACCGGTTTAATTTAGAACTATGATTATTTGGTTTGGTATTTATTTAAATAAATGGTTTATTTACATACCTTACACTGCACTAGTACTTTTAAAGAAATAGAAAGTAATAATAATCTTCTCTCTTGTATATTTTGCTGTCAGCTGTCACACTTTTAGGTTAGGTTACTGTTTCATGTTGTGAAGCGTGTATGTGTGAGAGAAAATTGACTTTGTGTGAGTATGAATATGTGTCGTCACAAATTTAGTCCGTGTTTAAAAGCGCGAAAGTTTATTAGCAAATTTATGAATGAAAAGTCGCATATTTCAAATTATTTTCTATTACTATATTTAGTAAATGAGATGGATTTCATGTTTTTATAAAAAAAATCGACAATTATTTTTTTTGAACTGACCCCATTGTTCCCGAAGATACGTGTAAAAAGAAAACTGTATAAATTATACATAGTCATAAGATAGTAATTATTTTTATTTTATAAATACGAAGATTTGATTAAATATGGTACAAAATTGGTAATTTCCTAACCGTGTTATTTCCAAATCGTATAAAAATATATTTGCATGTATAATATGTCGTGTGGATAACTGAAATAAAAAAAATATTTTCCACAGGACAAGTTGGAATTGCACTCAATGCTTTTTGGTATGAACCGGCTACTAATTCTACTGACGATTTAGAAGGCCAAGAAAGAGGAATGCAAATGCAGGTATCTACTTTCATTATAACTAATAATTATTTGGTCCAGCTACCTCGGGGGTCGAGCGGTTATAGGTAGCGCTCAAGCGACCTTCACCGCTCGGCTCTGGGGTCGTTGGTTCGATTCCCACCAGGGGCTTGGATGTTTGTGTATGTCCTAAATTATAAAAACACGAAATTAAAATTGTCATTGGCCAATCGGCACCGTACCGAAGGCCAGCGCGGTAGAAAAAAAAATATTTGGTAATAAATTAAAATGCTTCCTTAAAGTGAGCGTTACATAATTGAACGATTTGAAACCACTTTTGAATTGGTCCTTATCTTCAAGTTTTGTTGACAATAATATTTAGAAAATGTGTTGTTGCCAGCTTTCAATTCCATAATATTATTTTCTAATTATATAATAACAGAACTTCAGTTTTATTTATTTGTTTTGTAGACGTTTCGGAATCTATTATTCCGTCTTCAGGACAAAAAATAATAATATAGGAAACAGAAAATTATGAATATGATCAAAGCAGGAGAAGGAAGTAGAATTATTTCTTTGAAAAAAATAATTCTACTTTTTTTCCCATTTTGACCATATCCATAATTTTCCGATTCCTATATTAATTTTTTTGTTCATGCTTGATAAACTTTACGATTCGTACCATAATGATTGACGTTACGATCTTGATCCTTATAATATTATAAAAATTCCTGCAATTTCTTTTAATTTTCTTTTATTTTCCTGTTTTAGTTAGGCTGGTGGGCTCATCCAATCTTCTCTAAAACCGGAGATTTCCCTCCTATTATGAAAAAGCGCATCTCCCAGATGAGCCGTGGAGAAGGCTTTTCCAGATCACGCCTAATTCCCTTAACCGCAGAAGAAATCGAACTCATTCGAGGAAGCTTTGACTACTTTGGCCTAAATCACTATTCCACTAGTATGACGTCTACAAACACATCTTCTATCACTTGGACGGTGCCATCTTACGCAAAGGACGTAGGGTTGAACTTGTACGCTGATCCAAGCTGGCCTGAGTCTTCAGCGAGTTGGCTAAGAAGTGTACCTTGGGGTTTAAGAAAACTTTTAAACTGGATTAAAAACGAGTATGATAATCCTCCGGTTTGGATAACTGAAAACGGATGGGCAGACGACGGACAACTTAACGATGTAGGAAGAGTCAATTACTACAAGGTATAGCATTTTTTTTTTGTTTTGTTTCTAAAGAAGTAACGTTTATAAAATTTTAAATTCGATTTGCTCTGCTACAAAACAGGCAAATAAAATGATCATTTCTCAAACAGTCAACAGTCTCACTGCTGGTTAAAAAATGGTTTATTTGATTATGTGGACTAATCCCCGTAATTTTATTTTCTAGGGTTACCTGACAGAAATTTTGAAAGCCATCCACAAGGACGGATGCAAAGTACAAGGTTACATTGCTTGGAGTTTAATGGATAACTTCGAATGGAGAGTAGGATTTACGTAAGAATTTCATTTACGCAGTCAAAATATATGTTAATCTTGTCTATATTTCAGACAAAGATTTGGTTTATTCCACACCAACATCACAGTGCCTGAACTGACCAGAACAGCAAAAGATTCAGCTTATTATTACAAAAAAATCATCGAGAAAAAGGCAGTTGTTTAGCCAGATGATGATGCTCCAATAGGCAAAACATAATAAGATAATTTTCGAATAAAATATTGAAATATTGAATAAGAAAGAATGATGGTTTTGTTATATTATTTGTAATAATCATAAATAATATGTAAATAAAAATGATTTCAACAGTACGTTTTCATGTAATTTATGTTCATTTTTATACGTTTTCAATCGAAATTATAAAATCGAAACAATGTTTAATCATAGAACGTTTTAAATGAAATAGTTTGTATGAAATATACATATAAGTCGTTACACCCGAAAATGGCAGTTAGAATTCATTAAAACAAACAACTTTTCTTAGTTCTAATTTTTACCTCTCGCTAAGAGAGGTATTGGATTCATGCTAAAATTCGCATATCCAGATTTTATTGAATAAGCACGATTTAAGGTCCTTAGAATCCGATTATAACATTTTTAAAATGATGTCTGTGTGTGTGTGTGTGTGTGTGGATGTGTGTATGTGTGTGTGTGTGTGTGTGTATGTATGTCTGGATGTTGTAGTCACGATTCCTCAAAAACTATAAGACTTAAAAAATATTTAACTGCAGTTTCCTCGATCTTACATTCCTGGGAAGAGCTGAAAAGGTTTTGGTAACAATTGAACAACCGGAAGTAGTAGTTTCTTAAAAAAATTCTTCTAAATATAATTTTTTGGGAGGTTTTTTTATTAAATATTGAAGAACATAGAATTCTCTATCTAATACACTTAAAAATTTTATTATATCTTGTATAGATTTAGAGATAAAGACACTATAATTTATAGAGTGAACTAATCGCAGAGGCCAAGGCACTAAGGAAACCAGTTGACAAATTCCAATGTTTATAACATGACACATGTCATTGTCAAATATCAACATTTTTAGTGACATTGTGAAAGCTTTTTCTGGGAAGTATATTTAATTTTTCTTATTGTTTTATTAATTAAATATTTGAAATTATAGGTAAAATTGTGGTAAAATGCATATATCCATCAGAAATACCGCCAATCTGGTTAATAAATTGGGACAAACTCTGACATGAAAATGATATAAAATAGATATAATTAGAATTATATGTGTGCAGAAGACATGTTAAATACAATAAAAAACAATATATTCGTAAAGTTCTGTAATATTTTGTTATAAAACGGCGGTTCGAAAGCGAAGTGCAATACAATACATATATAGCCTAATATGGAAATGGCGAGAGGTCTTGTGCTGGCCACAACAGATTTTTAATTTGGTGCTTCGGTTCGTAGTTATTGGAGTTCTTTTGTTTTCGAAACTTCCTTGTTACAAGGACTATTGAAAAAAGAAAAATTTTCAAAATTTTTCCGGCTCTCTAAAATATTTGCATTTACAATTGTTTTTTATTTTTGAATGAAAAAATGGCGATCGATCAAAAATGTCCGTTTCTAGTTATTCTTCACTTGTTACTTGACAGCAAACTCCATCATGGCTTTTATCAACTTTTTCCTATAACATCAAGTCAAAAAATCTGTTGTGGCCAGCACAAGACCTCTCGCTATTTCCATATTAGGCTATGTAAGTATTGTATTGCACTGCGCTTTCGAACCGTCGTTTTATAACAAAATATTACAGAACTTTACCCAAATATTGTTTTTTATTGTATTTAACATGTCTTCTGCACACATATAATTCTAATTATATCTATTTTTCATTGTATGAAGATGTTTCTAAATGTCAGAGATTCTTCCATTTCATTAACCAGATTGGCGGTATTTCTGATGGATATACGCATTTTACCAGAATTTTACCCATAATTTCAAATATTTAATTAATAAAACAATAAGAAAGATTAAATATACTTCCCAGAAAAAGCTATCAAAATGTCACTAAAACTGTTGATTTTTGACACTGACATGTGTCATTTACAAACTATGTTATAAACATTGGAATTTGTCAAGTGGTTTCCTTAGTGCCTTAGCCTCTGCGATTAGTTTACTCTATAAATTATAGTGCCTTTATCTCTAAATCTATACAAGATATAATAAAAATTTTAAGTGTATTAGATGGAGAATTTTATGTTCTACAATATTTAATAAAAAAAACTCCCAAAAAATTATATTTAGAACAATTTTTCTAAGAAACTACTACTTCCGGTTGTTCAATTGTTACCAAAACCTTTTCAGCTCTTCCCACGAATATCAGATTGAGGAAACTGCAGTTAAATATTTTTTAAGTCTTATAGTTTTTGAGGAATCGTCCCTCCAACATCCATACATACACACACACACACATACACACATCATTTTAAAAATGTTATAATCGGATTCTAGGGACCTTAAATCGTGCTTATTCAATAAAATCTGGATATGCGAATTTTAGCATGAATCCCATACCTCTCTTAGCGAGAGGTAAAAATGTAAAATACATGCATCGTTTTGTAAATTTAAATAAAAAGAATAATCTTTGTTAATTAGGCTAGTGAAATTGTAAAAATATGTAACACATTTTACTTATCTGGAGATGATCAAGTAAATGAACGAAACATCCTATTTTATATCAATAATATTGTAAGTTGATGATATGGAATAAACAAGGAACTTTTAAGCCTAAACTATTTTAATTAATAAACGAATGAAGCCAAGTGCCCAAATTATCTTTCATCATAGTATCATATTACCTATGTAAAAATAAAAATTTGGTCACATACCACATTATATTTTTTCTAACTTTCCTTCAGAGATAGGTAGGTAATTCAATAATTGAGCAAACTTTCATATATGTTGGTAGAATTGTAACATTTATAAAATAAATATATCATCATGGCATATTACCTATTTCTGAGTGTGCCAGTATCTACATCACATGTAGATATCGGTAATGATGACGATATATTTATATATATATACCAGGCGTCACCTCACGGGCATTCATAGCTGGTGTAAAGAGTGCACCACAGGGGTCACTTTTGTGCCATTTTTTTTTTAAATGTAACATTTATATGTTGGTAATATTAAGGCGCGAACAAGTGATAACGCACGCAAATCATACACATGGTAATAATCAATAAATAGTTGTTATATAGTTGAAGTGTATGTATTATTTAATTTCTAATTGATACCTGATCGCAAACATTACAATTTTATTTTATGTTCCTTCATTCAATTCTCCTTATCGTTATAGGCTATTAATGCCGACCCATTTCTCTAAAATTAAAGACCCACTGACACAAATCTCAAGAAGATAAATCCAAATCGTAGCTATAACAATAACAATAAACCTTAAAAGGTTGCAAAAAATCTAGCAAAACAGAGCGGGTAATATATTTATACTTTGGTTGAATGGTAGCGTTAACATTAAAACAGGGGCAATGCGGGTGCGAGTGCAGCACCTGACGTGCGCACCATCAATCTCCCCACCCGTAAACATCCTGCGACGCCACTGGTAGATAAATTACATATACACACAGTGCGGGATTAAGGAAGATTCACATTGGAATTGCAATAGGTAGATTCTAATTCATTTGGAGACCGTCTATATTAATGACGTCAGACTTATTATAGTAATGTCCATTATACCAATGTAACTTAAATTTTAAGCGCTCCTTTAAATAAACAATATTGCATCGAAATGAAATGTTATATTTTTATGCATCATACTTTACGATTTTATGTAAGTTTTTTTTTAATTTCCTCATTTTTCATACCATTTAACAATATAGTTATTTTTGTAAGAAGTTATGAAAAATACCAAATACCATGCGAGTGTAAATTGACGCACGACGCGTAGCGGAGTGCAAGTCAATACACACGAGCGAAGATGTTTGTATTTCATACAAGTTATGAACATAATTTTTTAGACGAGCATAAATAAATTTTACTTTTTTTACAAAACAGAAATTTAGGTTCAAACGTACGGACAGCTGACAAATGAATAATGTATACATATAGCCAGAAAGTTATTTATAACGTTATGTAACGAAACAAAAATAACGTTCTTTTTATTTTTTCTTAAGTTATTTATAACGTTATGTAACGATTTTTTTTATGACGTTACGAAATATCATAACGTTTTGTTAGCGTTATCCCATCTTTGAAAAATCCACCCCTGTAAAATACCAATGCAAATCTTCCTTAATCCTGATCTGTGTGGAGATGTCAACATCTCTTTAAAACTGTTTTTCAATTATTTATGTTTAGATTAAGAGGAGTAATATCAAAATTTTCCTAGTATGATGTCTACCAAACGCAAACATTTTTTTTCCTTTTGGCATCTCGTTTAACAAAATATTTTTAAAAAATCAAATTTTTAAAAACTAATTGCACGATATATTGTTCAGATGAGTCATGAAGATCACCAAATTCAAACTCTAGTTTTACATGCCCTTCCTTTATTAAGTACCTACATATCTCTCACATTTCTCCTTGTCCAGTATAATGTACGTTATATCTCATCGAAATATATCCTCTATCCTCGAATATTGGCTTCCATGTGAGTCCATCCCTGTGGGAAGTGAAGTTAAAACGCCTACCGAGTCATTACGGTAGACGCCGGCTACCGACTCGCACTTTACCCGCATTTCGCGCTGTGTTAATGTGCGTGATTTGGTACTAACTGCCGCGTTGGTTATTAAAATGAACGATGTTGCCTAAACTCGCCTAATGATATCGGCAACGCATCTCCCATCGACCGCACACAACACAAGTTTAGTATGAGATGTGAAAAATTACAAGCATTTATTTTCATGACGGTCAGATGGAAGGGGCTTCAATCCCAAACCCGACATCCAACACACAATAGATAGAAATTAGACATGACATCTCCTAATGGGTCGATATATTCTACTTGTATAAGGTATAGGAATTGTAGGATGTAAAAATTCGCAATTATAACCTCTGGTTGAGATTCAGAAACAAAAGAAAGGTATAAACATCCAAATAATACAATTTTTTACAAATTCCATACAGAAAGTTGCTTGGAAAATATTCTATCAATCCAATAAAATTATCACATGAATATATGCGTACACTTACGTAGCATTCTCTTTACAATCAAATAATATTACTACCAAGTTTATATCTCTATTCATTTTTGAATTATTGCCCCAAAAGTCAATATACCCCACATTTAGATGAAAACTTCAAAATTTTCAAAAATCTAATTTTTATGTATCTAGATACTTCTCAATCCGCTGATTCCAAATATTGAAACCGCAGATCGATATCTCTTTTCGTTCTCGAGATATTTAGATTTAAAGTTTTGCTCAAAACTGCCCATTTTTGGGTAATAACCCAAAAATGGGTCGAGATATGAATTTGTTGACAGCACCATTCGATTCTACGGGCAAAATTACATAAGTACACAAATTTTCAGAATTTTTGAACACCGCATACACTCTCTAAAGCAAAATAATTGAAAAACGGTAAAAATTGCAAAAATCTAAGGGGTACCCCTTACGATTTTTTCAGATTTTGGCCATTTTCAGAGGTTTTCAAGCTTTTATTCATAAAAAATGAACCGGTTGGACAAAAATTATGAAAATTGCTATACCTATGTATTTTTGTCCGTAGAATCGAATGGTGATATCGACAAATTCATATCTCGACCCATTTTTGGGTATTAACCCAAAAATGGGCAGTTTTGAGCACAACTTTAAATCTAAATATCTCAAGAACGAAAAGAGTTATCGACCTGCGGTTTCAAAATTTGGAATCAGCGCATTGAAAAGTAGCTAGATACATAAAAATTAGATTTTTGAAAATTTTGAAGTTTTTATCTAAATTTGGGGTATATTGACTTTTAGGGCAATAATTCAAAAATGGGTTGATATATAACCTTGGCAGTAGTATTATTTGATTATAAAGATAATGTTACGTAAGTGTTCGCATTTTTAGAGTATTTGTACAACTACGTGAATTTTTGGAAATAAAAGTATTGAAATAAAAATGGATAAATGCCATAAAAAAGTTCAATGGAAAAGATTCTATATATCCAATAAAATTATAACATGAACATATACTATTTTTTACAAATTCCATACCAAAAGTTCCTTTGAAAAAATTCAATAAATCTAATAAAATTATAACATGAACATACACTATGTAAATTGCACTTGACAATTCATTCTTTCTTCTTCAGCTTTCTCCAATTTTATTAGGGGTCACTGTTTATTATTCTTCTCTTTCACTCATTCCTGTCCAACGCATTTTCTTCACACAGTTCTTCCTCTTTCAAGTCTTATGCGATACAGTCCTTCCATCTTCTCTTTCGCCATTCTGATCCTATACTATATTTGATTTTGCACTTGGCACTGACATCAATTAGAATTTTTTGCATATATCAGATGTTTCCATGATAAATAGCAAAGCTAACTGATTTTTGAAAATTAATCTCTTTATAATTCTTTGACTCTATGAAAATGTATAATCAAACCGCATAGAGAAGAGCACTTTCTTTAATATTTATAAAACATAAAATGTCAAAAATAATATTTTTTTTTAAAGAAAAACTATTAAAAACTTCAAATTAGGGTACTTCCGGTGGATCAATTATAACCAAAATCTAATCAGCTCTTCATATGGATGTAAAGAAGAAAAATACGGAAGAATTATAATTTTTAGAATTGTAGTATTGGAGTTATCGTCGGAGAAAAATTAGTCACACACACACATACTTACATACAGACATCATCTTAAAAATAGTAAATTTGTATTCTAGGGACCCTAAAACGTGCTTATTCATTAAAAACTCACCAACGAATTTTTTGACCAAAGACCAATACCTTCCTTACCTAAAGGTGACGGAAGGTAAAAATGATGTTTTTACCTTCCGTCACCTTTAGGTAAGGAAGGTATTGTCTTTGGTCAAAAAATTCGGTGGTGAATTTTTAATGAATAAGCACGTTTTAAAGTCCCTACAATACGAATTTACTATTTTTAAGATGATGTCTGTATGTATGTATGTATGTATGTATGTATGTATGTATGTGTGTGTGTGTGTCCGTGTGTGTGTGTGTATGTGTGTCCGTGTGTGACAAATTTTTCTCCGACGATAACTCCAATACTATAATTCTAAAAATTATAATTCTTTCGTATTCTGCTTCTGTACATGCATATGAAGAGCTGATTAGATTTTGGTTATAATTGATCCACCGGAAGTACCCCTATTTGAAGTTTTTAACAGTTTTTCTTGAAAAAACGCAGTTAAATATCATTTTTCGACATTTTGTGATTATCAATATGAAAGAATATCTTATTCTCTATACGGTTTGATTATACATTTTCCTTCATATTCAATAGTTATAAAGTTATAGAGACATTAAGAGATATTAACTTTCAAAAATTAGTCAGCTTTGCGAAAATTATGGAAACAGCAGATATTCAAAAAAAAATTAATTGACAGATGTCAGTGTCAATTGCAAAACCAAAGTTATATGTGAATGTGATAGAGTGTCTCTCGCAAGTGACTTGCAGTTGCGCCTCGCCTCAAAATTTGAATTTTCAATGCCGGAAGTACGAGAAAGGCTAAAGAGAAGATGGAAGGACTGTGTAGCAGAAGATTTGAGAGAGGAAAAATTGCGTGAAGAAGATGTGTTGGACAGGAATGAGTTAAAGAGAAGAGTAAGAAACAGCGACCCCTAATAAAATAGGGAAAGGAACTTTCGACAAAATTTGTAAAAAATAGTGTGTTCGGGTTACAATTTTACAGGATATACAGAATCTTTTTCAAGAAATTTTGGTATGGGATATATACAAAATACATCGAATTGACGGAAGGTTTTGTGCTGGCCACAACAGATTTTTTATTATTATTACTGAAACAATATGATAACCCAAAATTATATCATTACGTACCAATTTTGAGTCATCAAAGCCAGATTAGATGACAAAGAAATAACATGTGTAGAATAATGACCATGCAGAAGCTTCATCAATAATTAAAAGTTTGATTGATTGAAGGAAAAAATGGATGTTACAAGGGAAGGCTATTTAGATCATTAAACCGGAACAAGTCCATATGGCAGTGGAATATTTTAAAATGCAACATATAATCGCTGTTGTCAATCATTTTGTAAAAAACTTTCGTAATGAACTCTTTTTTGCTGAAAAGGCTGAAATATAG
The DNA here is from genome assembly GCA_943142095.1 of Ophonus ardosiacus. Lineage (NCBI taxonomy): Eukaryota > Metazoa > Arthropoda > Insecta > Coleoptera > Carabidae > Ophonus > Ophonus ardosiacus. The sequence continues at coordinate 7,756,430 of OW964826.1, forward strand.
CAGGGAAAAAGTGTATTTCATGTCGATTTTTGTGTTCGATGTGTTTCCGTTTCAACGCGGGCTGTATCGTGTCATGAATTTATGCATTTCATATCTGCCAATGCTGCCAATTGACGCACGTGCGCACGGAGCTACTATCGCGCTCTGGTGGCGCGCTCACGAACTAAACAGATGTTATTCGCGATGAAAATTTGTACAGGGAGAGATGAAACTTTTTCAAATTAAAATTTAAGTGGGACTTATAAACATAGGACACCTACAATTTGAATGAAGAAATGAGGAATAGAATTGATCTTCCTATAGATAGTTACTGTTAATAATAGTCTTCAAAGAGCTTTGGTGTGCAATTATTATTTACTTTTTGTAACCAAATGAACTTCGAAAAGCCTACTTTTACCTCTCGCTATACGTTTGGAAAGGAATATACAAGGAATTTATTTTAACATGCAACATATATGGTCAATCACTTCCATGGTTACTCACTATTATTAAAAAATGACAGCAATGTAATATTTGTCCATTTTAAAATGAAACATACAAAATTTGTAGTTTTGTATTATCAAAACTAATTTCCAATAAATTAGCCTACATACGATTAACAAAAAAATCAGAATATGAATGCTGCACATTTTAACAAACTTTAGCTTACAAAAATTCATCTTTCATTTAATAAATGTTAAGAAATACCCCCATTCACACTGAGGCAATATTCTAGTCTGTGCTGGAATACTATTTATAATGTTGCATTTTAAAATGGACAAATATTACATTGCTGTCATTTTTTGACAATAGTGAGTAACCATGGAAGTGATGAACCATAATGTTGCATTTTAAAATAAATTCTCTGTATAAGAATCGTGCTAGATATTACAGATTATTAAATTTTCTACAGATATGCATTAATACATTTTCTATATAAATTTATAAAACAATCTGATTTATAAGTTCAGGAGCCTATATTCTAAATATAAACACAATTCCTTTGTTTCACAACTCAGATTTCATATGTATGTAACTGACAGATAAATGTCACTGTCAAAAAATTAATCATTTCAAATTAATAATGATAACGTTTTAAAAAGAAAGTTGTAAATAAAACAATAGTTTTAGTTATATTATATAGTTTCCAACATCAATAAATAAGTAGGTATGTATTTAAATTAATAAAAGTTAAATGGCAGGAGGTGTTGTATTGACCATATTTTTTTATCAAAGGCAGAAATTCAAATTTTATACTTTTATTCACAATCGGTTAATAATATGTGCGTTTTTAAAATAGTTGTCAATTATTTTTATAAATAAACAATGTAAATGAAAGCCGAAAAAGGGAAAATAGTATAAAACACTCGTTACAGAAAGCTATTCAAGCACTCGGTCGTCCGCCCACTCGTGTCCAAATTTCTAATTTAATGTATGTAGTACTTTAAAAAATATATAATTTTTGTCTTTTTCTAGTGCACCCCCATATCCAAATTCTTGGGTGCGCCCCTGTAAACCACTGAAACTAACCAAACTATTCACAATCTACCCAAAATACTTTGATGTTACTTTATACAGAAATAATATAATTATAACAATACCCGGTTGCAGAACGTTAATCAACTGCTTGTCCAATCAACGGTTCATCAAAACGAACAAATTCGAAAAAGTTTCCTTGTACTTATGACATTTAAGTCTTTGTTTTCAAAAAAATCGCGTTGCATTTGTTCGTTTTGATGAACCGTTGATTGAACAAGGCGTTGATTAACGTTTCTGCAACTGGGCGTAAATCTCAAAAAAATTATTTATAAAACTAATGATTGTGAATAAAATAAGTAGGTAGTTAACGAAAACGTTTATTTCAGCTCATAGTTGCAATGGAGCATTTCTCGACTCGTTATGTTTTCTGACTTTTTTCAATATAAATTGTCTCTTTTTAACAAATCTGCGCATATTAAGTAAAATGGCGAGTGCAACTGTAAAATCAAAGCATCGAATCCGCCAAAAACTGGTTTCGGTCCAGATTGAGGTTAAATTATTCGTGTAGATGGTTTCGTATGCGTTCTGGTTCAAGTCTTAATAAATTTTACGGTTTCGTTCCGGGTTCAGGTTCGGTCCGACCTAATGAAAATTGAATTAATGTTTTTTGAATATTCTTTATAAAGAACTAATTTAAAATGCGAGTCGGAATTAATAATGCAATGCAATTTAATGAACAGGCAACATAGGCAGCAGCGCAGATCGACTGTATTAAGATTATGCTTGCGTTTCGAACTGAAAATGAACCGGAGTTGAACCATGACCGAATTTTAACACCTGGTTCGGTTCCGACTCTGGTTGTATTAAAAAATATATCTGAGGTTCGGTTCTGGGTTTGGGTTAGCTAAAATGTTACGCTTTGGGTGTAGATTGGTTCGGTTCAGGACCGGGTTCGATGCCCTCGTTAAAATATTGCATGCATACATACATACATACATACATACATACATACATACATACATAAAATCACGCGTGTCCCACTTAAGTGGATTAGCAAAAACCTGAAAACAATAAAAAAGGGATAAGAGTAAGAGCTCAGCTGACTCACTTAACTCTTTAATAACATTCTTCTTTCGCCTTGCCCACAATCATCATAGCATTCATACATAAGAACATAAAGTGACCGATTTTCGGTAGCGAATAACCGCATCCGGACCACAATAATAGTTATGCAACAATCATCCTTCGCCACACATTCCTACCCATGCACACTTCTTTCACCTCAGCAACATTCATAAACGTATTCATACACAAGAACAAATTAAAATATTGCAAATTACTAAAATAATAGTCGGTGAAAGTTTGCATCGTTTCACATTTTATGTTTAAAAAAAATTTTCGGAAGATTTTACGTTCTATTTTTATTTATTTTAAATTTTAAAAAATGGTTTATTTTTGAGACCCGCATATTGAATACGTTTTTTGGACACCTGTATAAAACCTGCATTGTTTGCCATGCATATTTTATCAAATTTTTTGCACCGTAATTTTCAAATTTAAACGTCGAGCTTCATTGCTCACCTCGTATATGTATACCGCGATGTTGGCTATGCTAACAAAATCAAAGCAAAATGAAATGTTTTGTACACGAACAAATGCTGCATTGGCAATTGTTTTATTCATTAATTTCATCCGTGTTCGTGATAATCAGTGTGTGTTTGTTTTGTCATGCAGTTATACATGCTCACAAATAATTCCGCGTGGATTTGATTTTAGTTTAATTGTGGTTTGTACTTTTATTCAAATTCATAGTTTTTGTGTCATAATTGTTTAATTGTTCACTAGAATATCCATTTTTCCGCCATTGTTGAAATACATACTACATGCACATCTATCTGAATGGGATGTGTACGTTGTTCTGCAAATAAAAACAAGGGCTATAAAATGTGTCAACATATTTTATCCTCGATTTAGAGGCGCGCACAAAATAGAAATAATTTCCTTTCGTGCACATATTTTGAATTTATATCGAAGATATCACATTTTATAAAGCTGGTTGCTGGTTGGATATGTATACTACAGCTATCAATCTTTCAGGAATTCTATTTTAATATCTAGTCCAGTAAATAAAAAGAAAAAGTTTTCTTTTTCTTTTTTACATGTTCCGTGTATCTGCGCAAGAGATTATTGGCTTCAGTTTTTAACATAACAGTAAATATATGAAAATCTGCTATACAAGATATAAGAACACATAAGTAAAAGAAATATAAAATATTATATCAGAATTACGAATTTACTCATCATAATTTGAATGAATTTAAAATTTACAGGGTGGATTAAAAAGTTCGCGACCTATCACAGAGAGGACAGCACTAGATGAACAACATTTTCACCTCTCGCTAAGAGAGGTATTGGAATCATGCTAAAAATCACATATCCAGATTTTAATGAATAAGCACTTTTCAAGGTCACTAAAATCCGATTTTAACATTTTTGCAATGATGTCTGTCTCTCTCTCTCTCTCTCTGTGTGTGTGTGTGTGTGTGTGTGTGTGTGTGTGTGTGTGTGTGTGTGTGTGTGTGTGTATGTGTGTGTGTGTATGTGTGTGTGTGTGGATGTGTGGATGTGTGTGTGTGTGTATGGCTGGATGCTGGATGTTGGACGGACGATTCCTCAAAAACTATAAGATATAAGACCTGTTTAACTATGAATTCCTCAATCTGACATTCCTGGGAAGAGCTGAAAAGGTTTTGGTAACAATTGAACAACCGGAAGTACTAGTTTTTAAAAGAAATTCTTCCAAATATTATTTTTTGAAAATTTTTGATATTACTAATTTTGAAGAACAAAATTCCACACCTGACACATTTAAATTTTTTATTATATCTTCTATAAATTTAGAGATAAAGATGCTGTAATATATAGAATATCGGGATATAACAAGTCGAGTAGGCGAAACTACACTAAGGAAACCAGTTGACAAATTCAAAAGTTTATAACATAATTTGTAAATGACAGATTTCAGTGTCAAAAATCAACAGTTTTAGTGACATTTTGATAGCTTTTTCTGGGAAGTACATTTTATTAATATTAAATAAATATTTTAAATTATAGGTAGTATACATATATCCATCTGAAATACCGCCAATCTGGTTAAAGAATTGGAAGAATCTGTGACATTTAGAAACTTCCTCATACAATGAAAAATAGATATAATTAGAATTATATGCGTGCAGAAGACATGTTAAATACAATAAAAAACAATATTTGGGTAATGTTCTATAATATTTTGTTATAAAACGACGGTTCGATAGCAAAGTGCAATACAATACTTATACGTATATCCTAATATGAAAATGGCGAGAGGTTTTGTGCTGGCCACAACAGATTTTTTTGTATGGATACACGAACTGGCATTAGCATCTTTGCGAAATTTTAAGTTAATCCAGTAATTTGCGACATAATTGGAATATTTGAAATAACGGGTGCTAACTTTTTTAAAAATGTATTTTAATATCTCGAATGGTTACCGCCTTCTCGAGAACAAATGGATAGGGCTGATTCCAGCCCCAAAACCTCGCAATATTGAAATAATTTATAAATATGTTAAAATGAATGCGAACAGTCCTCCCTCCAAACATGCGTTACTGAGGGAATCTCGCAAGCATCCGAAAAGAACCACGTAGTCAATTTAAAACAAAAACATTAGAACACGATGAATTTTGATAAAAAAATCTGATGTGGCCAGCACATGACCTCCCGCCAATTCCTTGTTTAAAATAGCAGTGAGCTTTAAGTAAAGTATTATTTCCGGTTAATCGTTTGTTGTCCAATAAATAGAAAAGTCTGTAATACGAAATTTTGGATTGTTTTATTGTTACTATTCCGATTTATCATATTTTAATAGACTTTAAGGAAAAATCGTCACACACACACACATTCTTATAAAAATCAGCATTATCTTCTAGGTGCTCTAAAACGCAATCTTTGTAAATCCTTCGCCGTACATGATCCATTTCGTAAATGTGTAGTTGTAAATTAATTTATAGTGCTGCAAAAATAGCAATTAGCAAATTTAAATCAGATCATCATGTACATCTAACATTTATGTATGATGGAAAATATATTATTTTTACAAACCTTAATTAAATATTTTACTATTATATTCTCCTTAACACGGTTTCATTATTAATTTTAATGTAATTGCGGTAATTGATTCCCGTCAGTGACATTTGTTTAAATATGTCAAAATTATTAATAAAATTATGTTTTTGTTTGACGCACTAGGCTAGGTGATACATGACAATAAATTATATTATAAATTCATATTTAAAGTTATTTACTAAATGTTATTATCGTAGAATTGAAGATTGTACCATTATATTCAATTTGAATTAGTCAAAGTTGCTAAAAAATTATATTCAATGATTTTACAAGAAAAACTGTTAAAAGCTTGTATAAGTGACAATTCCGGTTATCCGATATACACTAAAAACTAATGAGCGCTTCCCACATTAGTATAGAATGGGTATACAAATTTTCAAATTTTTCTGATTGATAGTATTTGAGTAATCGTGTCCACAAGATCCACACACACAGACACACACACACACACACACACACACACACACACACACACACACACACACACACACACACACACACACAGAGACATACATACCTACAGACATAATTGTAAAAATATTAAAATCGGATTATGGGGACATCAAAACGTGCTTAATCACTAAAATCTCTATATGCGGTTTTTAGCACGATCCCTATACCTCCCTTACCTAGGGTAGCGGGAGGTAAAAAAACATTTAGTAAAAATTACATGGCTAACCGCCATTTTTGTCAGCAACAACGCAACATGATTCAGATGCTAAAATCTTGTGAAACAAGGCGAGTATTTTCTATTTCTTTACAAGTTTTTAATCTTGGCTCACTTCGCTCCTGTAGCCTTTGTATATTTATGTAAGAAGTAGTATCCATATTCATATTTTATAAAATTGAATTGCCCTTTGCCCTTGTGACCTATGTGTATAAAGAGGATTCTTGCACACATTTCATATTCCTGTGGAATATATTACAGTTTGAAATCGAAAGGGGATATTGATATTGCCATAACCGAGTCAGATGAGTGTGTCAGATGTCAGATCAGAAGCCGGTGCGTTCAGCTTAGATCACTCAAATTCACATCAGCTTGACATAACAACGTTTTATGGTTTGCATAAAAATGAATCAAGATATTGGTATGCCATATAACGCATTCACTGACCTGAATGTTTTGTTATATAGCCCATAGGAAATTGCAATGATATTGAAATGGAGATACATATGAAATTTGGTTACATAAAATCGCGAAATATGCCATAATATAAATTGTTACGACATTGAAGAGTATTGTGTGTTATGTTTAAAGCTAGTCATAACAATAAAATTTACAAAATATAAATTTCTTTTTACCTCTCGCTAAGAGAGGTATTGGGAATCATGCAAAAAATCGCATATCCAGCTATTAGATGATAAGCACGTTTTACAGTCCCTATAGAATTCAATTATAACATTTTTACAATGATGTCTCTCTCTCTCTCTCTCTCTCTCTCTCTCTCTGTGTGTGTGTGTGTGTGTGTGTGTGTGTGTGTGTGTGCATTCGGATGTGTGTGTGTGTGTATTCGGATGTGTGTATGTGTGGATGTTGGAACCATGGTTTCTAAAATACTATAAAACTTAAGACATGTTTAACTTCGGTTTCCTCAATCGGACATTACTGGGAAGAGCTGATTATATTTTGGTAACAATTGGACAATCGGAAGTACTAGTTTCTTAAAAAGAATTTCTAAATATTATCTAAAAAAAAAATTCTGTTATCACAAATATTAAAGAATATAAAAATCTCTGTCCAATACATTTAAAATTTTCATTATATCTTCTATAGAGTTATAGATAAAGAAATATAAATATATAAAATAATGTTATCATTACATTCAATTATTAATCTCACAGTCCATGGAAAACAAGTGACAAAATTAAAATGTTTCAAATTGGCAAATAAATGTCTGTGTCAAAAAACCAGTACATTACTGATGACTTTTCTGGGAAGTACATTTAATATTTCTTATTTTATTATTAATTAAATATTTATAATTATAAATACATATATTACATATACCCTTCAGAAATATCGCTAATCTCATCAATGAATTGGAAGAATCTCTAACATTAGAAGAATAAGAGTAAACTTGTTCATAGAATGAATTAAAAAAAAATATATATATAAAGAAGACATGTGTTTTTGTGTGTACCAGAAATATTAAATATGTACAATACTTATCTATATAGCTTAATATGGAAATGGCGAGAAGTATTGTGCTGGCTACAACAGATTTTTTAAATTGTGTGCAGGAATTATGTATAGGAGGGGTATTGATAAATCTCAGATACAGGTGGGTGGATTTTTCTTCTAGAATTGTACATTTAAAAATTAGGTTAGATTAAAATCCATTATGTCAATAAAATGTTAATGTTGTTAAGAATTATGTTAATAATAGTATATTATACGCCAAGGTTGAAAAGATAATCATTATTGACCCAGCGCCGTTATTGTAACCCGAGGGCGCCTGGTCAATAATGATCTTCTCAACCGTGGTTTATATACTATTTTTTTCACTACTAGCACATAAATTCTATTTGAATTTTTTTTATTGATAATAATAATCATTTTGACATGAATAATTGCTTTATTTATTTGTTAATATTCACAAAAACAAAGTAGGCTGCATTTGTTTTTATTTGACGTTTCGCTCATTGCGTTGATTTGATAACCTCACTTATGGGTCTTGATTTGTATTTGATTTAATTATTTAATAAAAACACTTTGTGCTGTTACAGTCAGCAGCCTTATTAGTTTATTATTATATTTAAATAAATCTATTGAAATGTATTTACCTACAAATACAAAAAAATAGTGATTTATTCATTTATACATCTACACATGTTTCACATTTTCCAAAACAGCACAGTGGCCGAGGTCGGGCGAGGCGGCAGCGCAGGTCAATTTAAAATTAAGCGGCAAATTTAAATTATATACTTAACACCTTTCTTGAACTTAATGAGTTAAATAATATTTGGATTTGGAGGCTTGAGTTTGATTAAAAAGTGATAGTTTGCATTATAGACCAAGGTTAATAATAAATTATTATTGACCTAGGTTACCATGGTTACAAGCAAGCGGTAGTGAAAAATAATTTCTCATGTCAAAAAAATCTGTTGTGGCCAGCACAAGACCTCTCGCCATTTCCATATTAGGCTATATAAGTATTGTATTGCACTTTGCTATCGAACCGTCGTTTTACAACAAAATATTACAGAACTTTACCCAAATATTGTTTTTTATTGTATTTAACATGTCTTCTGCACACATATAATTCTAATTATATCTATTTTTCATTGTATGAGGAAGTTTCTAAATGTCACAGATTCTTCCAATTCATTAACTAGATTGGCGGTATTTCTGATGGATATATGCATATTACCTATAATTTCAAATATTTAATTAATAAAACAATAAGAAAGATTAAATGTACTTCCCAGAAAAAGCTATCAAAATGTCACTAAAACTGTTAATTTTTGACACTGAAATCTGTCATTTACAAATTATGTTATAAACACTTGAATTTGTCAACTGGTTTCCTTAGTGTAGTTTCGCCTACTCGACTTGTTATATCCCGATATTCTATATATTATAGCGTCTTTATCTCTAAATTTATAGAAGATATAATAAAAAATTTAAATGTATCAGGTGTAGAATTTTGTTCTTCAAAATTGGTAATATCAAAAATTTTCAAAAATTAATATTTGGAAGAATTTATTTTAAAAACTACTACTTCTGGTTGTTCAATTGTTACCAAAACTTTTTCAGCTCTTCCGAGGAATGTCAGATTGAGGAATTCATAGTTAAACAGGTCTTATGTCTTATAGTTTTTCAGGAATCGTTCGTCCAACATCCAGCCATACACACACACATACACACACACACACACACACACACAGACATCATTGTAAAAATGTTAAAATCGGATTCTAGTGACTTTGAAACGTGCTTATTCATTAAAATCTGGATATGTGATTTTTAGCATGATTCCAACACCTCTCTTAGCGAGAGGTAAAAAGGTAAATAATAGTGGGTTTCATTTGCAGTGTACAATAATATTTCTTGATAAATTTTATTATGTTCATAATTATTTACTACCTAATTATCCATTTCACTGGTAAATTAACTTTAAAGTAACGCTTTGTAGCAAAAAATACTTGTTTCTCTGCTAAGCTAAAAAAATTATCAATATTCCATTGTTTTATAATAAAAGCAACTGTTCGCATTTAAATATTAAATATGGTTTCCTCAGCTAATAATTTTGTTGTAGATACCATCTCAATCTCTAATTAAATCTACTTCTTTATTGTGTTTGTGAAGAATAAATTATTAACATTCATTAGCAGATAACCTTCCTTTATAAATAAGAAAGTGCAAGATTATCTGTGATTCATTAAGCGTAAATAATTAAAATAGCTGATCTCATTTCTATGAGAATGACCTGTACTCAATTTATGGAATATTAATATATTATTATGTCAGTGGGGTAGTGCAAAGTCATGTGATTCTGAAAAGTGATATAAATGTAAATTTACGTAAATGTGTTGAGGCGAATTTGAATATTTGAAATTGAGTTTTTATGAAAATGAAATAAATTCTTTTTGGGAGAGAAGGAACAACTCTTATTCTTCAAATTTTTCACATACGCAGTGCGTAGAATATTATTCCATATCTCCGCAAGCAGACAAAAATCAATTGGAAGAAGATTATACATTTCTTTCAATAGGGCAAAATCGGAATTGGAGACACATCTTTAATCAAATATTTCTTTTATAAGATATTCACTTGACATGTCACGTATCTCAAAATATTTTTAGAAGTTACTTTCACCTTTGAAATATAAGGCATTTTGTAAACGGATTTACATAATTTGCCTCAATACTCATTTTTTCAGCACACATTATAAGATTCAATGATTGAATTTGCTGAAAAAGTAATACGAGTAGTACTATAGATTAGTGAATTTTAAAAAGTGTTTCAGTTTCAAAATACAGTTCTCAGGAATTTTTAAAACAAATTTCAGGGACTATCGACCGAAAAAATCAAAACTTTTAACCCACGAACAAGTTCTTGCATTTCAACACGTTGACTGCGGCATTGGTCGCCGGGGACCAATAACCTGTATTTGTCTAGTGCGGCACCATTTTTCATAAAACTTCCCCAACTTACGGATCTTATATCTTTTTAATTAAGGGTCCTAAAAATATTTTAAAAGTAGCTACTAAAAGTTATTGTCATATATTTTACAAATTTCAAATAATTCGTTATTAGTCTCAGAGAGCAGTACCGCAATGATGTAATAATTTTTACTTCAGTGCGGCATTGGTCTCCGGCGACCAATGTAAATTTGAATGAACATCACAAGTAGTATCGTGTTAGTTTTAAATGAAACAGTGACCGAGACACACATACTATGGGTAGTCGAAGAACAACAAAGTATTAATATAAATAAAGAAGCAGAAAATGTGAATAATTTATCTAAAATAAACCTGTCGTTATAAATATATACTTAATTAATTGTTTTTCAAACATTTCTATTCAATTATGTTATTTTGAAATTAAAATTAATTCAGTATTATGATAAATATAGAAAATTTGTCAATTTTTATTTTTATTATTTATTTGGTGCGGTTCCAGTCTTCGGAGACCAATCCTAGCGTACACATAGCTACATACATGGCCAAGTAAAGCCTGTTCTACAACTGAGTCGTTTGTCGGTTGTCGCTTGTCGTAAGTCGTTTGACGTTAGCAGCACCCGACATTGCTTTCTACAATAGTCGGAAGCTGTCGTAGCGAAATGTCACTTTTAAGTGAGGTTATGGGTACTATATCTCTTCCAATTTATTTTAATTTAATTGTAATGTAGCTTCAAATAATAAAACTACGATGGCCGATGCAAAAGAGATTGATGTTAGGCAAAATTTTGGTGCGCACAGAATATTATTTTCATATTTCAAGGCAAGTGATCACGAAGACTTTTAAATTTACGAGAATGTCTGTACAACAATTTGATCAGTTGCATGATATTCTGAAACCACGATTACAGAAAACCTTTGCCTACTGATATTAAACTTGCTGTTACACTAAGGTTAGGTAGTTAATTTGAAACAAATTATGATTATTATTTGTCCCCAAATATATTTTTTTCTTTTTAAATCGTTGTATAATTTATTTATTTTGCCATACAGGCTATTGTTTTCTTGTACATAATATACTAATATTACATCCAACGTCATATCATTCATTTTCAATTTTCTGTTGACGTGACCTTCAATGTCGTTGTCGGAAAAGATAGGAAATGACCAACTTGCGTTCCGACTCCGACAGCCGACAACCGGAAATGCCTACCGCCAAATTTCTGCGTAGTGCGCACGCGTACGACATCCGACACCGACTAACGACTTATTGTAGAACAGGCCTAACAGTTTTCTGTATTAACCTATTGAGTTTTAATACAACTAGTAGCCAAAAGATGGTAATTTATGTTCCAAACATCGCTGGTTGTCGGAGCCCAGTCCCGCATGTACAGAAAGTTTGCTTTTGGTCTCCGGGGACCAATACCGCACCGAAATCAAGACATTTTTGACTTCCCTAGCCAACGTGTTAAGAAAGCACCTACTGAAATATATTTAATGTATGTGTGCAATTTTTATATAAATAAGTAATCCTACTGTAATACTAGTACTAATTTTGTATTTTAAGTTAACAAAAAATAAAAAAATATTATTTACGTTCATTTCGTTAGTTTATTGATTTGTAGTAGTCTTTCACATAGCTACAACATCAATTTTATAACACCCTAGGGTGTTATTTGGTATATAACAACCCTGGAAGCCAAGTTGTTATGATAATAATAACATACCAGTCGGACATGAAAGGTATTAAAAATGCGAAAATTTTAAAAATTAATAACTTTTACCTTCCGTCACCTTTAGGTAAGGAAGGTATTGTCTTTGGTCAAAAAAATCGGTGGTGAGTTTTTAATGAATAAGCACGTTTTAGGGTCCCTACAATACGAATTTACTATTTTTAAGATGATGTCTGTATGTATGTATTATGTATGTATGTATGTATGTGTGTGTGTGTGTGTGTGTGTGTGTGTGTGTGTGTGTCCGTGGATGTGTGTCCGTGGATGTGTGTGCGTGTGCGACAAATTTTTCTCCGACGATAACTCCAATACTATAATTCTAAAAATTATAATTCTTTCGCATTCCTCTTCTGTACATCCATATGAAGAGTTGATTAGATTTTGATTATAATTGATCCACCGGAAGTACCCTTATTTGAAGTTTTTAACTGTTTTTCTTAAAAAAAACGCAGTTAAATATTATTTTTTGACATTTTGTTATTATATTTATTAAAGAAAATACTCTTCTCTATATGGTTTGATTATTCATTTTCTTTCATATTCAATAGATGTAGAGTTAAAGCATTATAAAGAAATTAATTTTCAAAAATTAGTCAGCTTTGCTATTTATCATGGAAACAGCTGATACATTCAAAATTCTAATTGACAGATGTGTGTTGCAAGTGCAAAACCAAATATGGAAAGTATGGGATGAAAAATTAGTATTTCATAGTGGTCCTCTCAAGTGACATTCAGTGAAAGGCTAAAAAGAAGATGGAAGGACTGTATCGCAGAAGACTTGAGAAAGGAAGGACTGTGTGAAGAAGATGCGTTGGATAGGAATGAGTGGAAGAGAAGAAGAAACAGCGACCCCTAATAAAATAGGGGAAAGCTGAAGCAGAAAGTAAAATGTGTGTACATTTTTCTTAGTGTATGTTTATGTCATAATTTTATTGGATTTATAGAACCTTTTCAAATGAACTTTTGGTATGAAATTTGTAAAAAATAGTAAGTGTTCGTGTTCGATTTTACATGATATTATATAGAAACTGTTCCACGGTCCTTTTGGTATGGGATTTGTGCAAAATACATCGAATTGACGGAAGGTCTTGTGCTGGCCACAACAAATTTTTAAACTTTAATAAACTCATTCATAGGATTACAAGGTCTAGTTTTAATACAAAAGACCAATTTTCTAATTTGTTATTATACAGAACACCGTTCATCATTTATTTAAACTTTAAACTATTACTGTCGAGTCATTAGTATCCTCACAAACAGCAAATCAAACACAGATATGTACAAAGCAAATGAGCGAACATATGAAGAGCGTCTGAATCTATTTAAACATTTATTCCCGGTTGTGTTGGCGCTCGGCGCCTGTGCCATTTGTTTCTCACAAAGCGGCTCAAAGGGCGTCGCGTAGTTTTCACGTGTGACGCGACACGTGTGAGCCAGCGACGCGAAAGCGACCCGCACACGCGGCAACCTGTCTGCTCTTCTCGGCTGGATCCATCTGCGCTGATTGTCCTGCATGACACGCAGAAGAGAACGAGGCAGGAATAGCAACGGAATTTATCAAAGACTAGGCTTTGTATTTTGATAGTATTAATGTATTTTAGTGTGATACTCGTACGAGTAGGATAGGAAATGCATTACAGTATTTCCTATGTAGTGGTGGTATAGAAATTGTACGCGATTATTCACAGAGAACTGAAGTGTGGATACCACTGAAATATATACTAACTGGAATGCGCGTACGAACCGTGACTGTGAAGCATATTGAAAGCCTGCTGCTGGAGTAGTCGGCAAACATCGACACAGTTCGTGAGTAGACGGAAATTATTTCGTGTAGCGCATGTTTAAATAATTGAAGCATAATATGAAAACAAAGCGATCAGCTATGATACGAGTTATTCGGCTAGGTTCGATTCGGCACGAACGTGCGCGAACAGGACCAGCCATTATTGTTCAATGAGGCTTCAGTGCAGCGTACGCTGATAAGTAGAGTATGCGAGTTCCAGTTAGTATATATGTATTTCAGTGGTGGATACGTATCGTGTTTATACGTGTTTTACTACGTAACATAATAAACCAAAAACTTTACGAGAAGTTTAACCCCCAGCGGTCGGGTGGCCTGTCAGGCCTATACTTGGAATACGTATAAAAAAAATCTGGACATATAGAATTTTTTCCAAGGAACTTTCGGCAAGGGATTTGTGCAAAATACACAGAATTGACGGAAGGCAATGTGCTCGCCACATTAAATTTTTTTATTTAAAACTAATATAACGACTAGATTTTTTGTTTTTATAAAATATGTAACTAATGATTTTATTTAAATTTTAATTTATTATAAAAATTAATAATAAAAAATCTGTTGTGGCCAGCACAAGATCTCTCGCCATTTCCTTATTAGGCTATATAATTACATATTGTATTTGACATTTCTGCTACACACACAAAAATTCTAATTACATCTATTATTAATAAATTTTTTAATTCATTCTATAAATAAGTTTTCTCCTATTCTTATAAATGTTCGAGATTCTTCAAATAAAAAAAATCTGATGTGGCCAACACAAAACCTCCCGCTATTTAATTTTTATTAATTTAAATACATACCTACGTATTTAATAATGCTGCAAACTATATTATGTTTCATTGCATATAATTATTGCTTTATTTACGATTTTCTTTATTATTTAATATGTAACTATTATTAATTTGAAATGATTATTTTTTTGACAATGACGTTTACCTGTCAATTACATTCATTTGAAAAATGAACTGTGTAACAAAGGAATTGTGTTTATCTTAGGTTTCGGGATTAAAAAAAATGGTTTTTAAATTTATCTGTAAAATATATAGAAAAAGTATTAGTGTATACCTGAAGAAAATTCTATAATCATTAATTTCATAATGACATAAAATGCGAAAAAATGACATTTAATGGTATTTTTTGAAAAAAAAAGAACCATTATGAGCTTCAAGTAAAGTGCCATTTCCGTTTATCCGATTTACACCAAAATCTAATGGCTTCTTTTCATATTAGAATATGGTATAAATACAAGGTCAGAATTTTCTGAATGATAGTATTTGAGTTACACATACACATACATACACACACACACACACATACAGACATCATCGTGAAAATGTTAAATTTGAATCCTAAGGACCTTAAAACGTGGTCATTTACTAAAATCGCGATATGTGAATTTTAGCACGATCCATATACCTCCCGTACCAAGGGTACAGGGAGGTAATAAAAAATATTAAATGTACTCCCAAGAAAAAGCCTTCAGTAAAGTATCTAGATTTTGGCACTGACATTTTCCTCTCAATTTCAAACATTTTAATTTTTCAACTAGTTCCCATAGAGTTATTTGGGCTGTGAGATTCATTACAAGGGATTATTTTATATATTTATAATTCTCTATCTCTAAATCTATAGAAGATATAATAAAATTGTTCAATGCATCGAACAGACAATTATATATTCTTTATTATTTGTAGTAACATAAATTTCTACTAAATTACTACTACTTCCATTTGTCCATTTGTTACCAAACCTTTTCAGCTCTTCCCATTAATGCCAGATTAAGGAATACGTAGTTAAATTTGTCTTTAGTCTTATAGAATTTGAGAAACCGTCTCTCCAACATCCACATACACACAGACATCATTGTAAAAATGTTAAAATCAAATTTTAGTGACCTTAAAACGTGCTTATTCACTAAAATGTGGATATGTGATTTTTAACATGTACTTATCGAATACCTCTCATAGCGAGAGATAAAAAAAGTAGTGCTGGATCTTCTTGTCATTCATTAGCATGAATCCAATATTTCTCTTAGCGAGAGGTAATAGTTATTTACATACATAGGGTCGAAAGAAAAGGTTTACGCCTGCGGACGAAATTTGAAGACCGACGCGTAGCGGAGGGCTTTTATTACGCACAACTGCAATCAAATTAAATGTTTTTAAATTATTTTTGAAATACATTAAAGCTTGTTGCTATATAAAAATATTACGTGGCCAGGTGGTCATGTCACAAAACAATAAGGCGATGCGTTGCATTGCTAACTATTTGGTTATATGAATATTTTTTTAAATGTCAAACTTGGAGATTTGAGATAATTTCTGAAATAATTCCTTAAGCAATTCTAATGAAATGTAGTGAAAAATTAGTGGAACTGATATCATTTTTTAAAAATAAGAGTCTTGATTATATTTCCAATAGTATTTTTGACGTTTTGTTTATCAGTAGGCGGGCTTTTGCTATAATTTACCGACCGCATATGCTACTTTACCGCCCGCAGGGAGTAATCTTTCAGTTTCCGCCATGGTAACTACAAATATAAACAAATAATTTTAAAGCAGATGTGCGTAAAAATATAAAAAAAGTAGTGCAAGACCTTCCTCTCATCCAAATCTGATTATAGTTCAGTGACTGATTCCGCTAATTTCTGTAACTAGTAAACTAACATAGTTCCACGTGTAACCACATTGAAAATGAAATATGTTCCCTGTTTCCAGATGTGTAGATTTAACATCTCTGTATATCAGACGAAAACACTTGGTCGACACATTAATTAAGTCAGTACATAAATAACGTCTGAGAAAACACACCCCTTGACACGAAAACACCGCTTCGCCGCAAGAGTGACATAATTCAACACACAAATATGACGTCACGCCGACGCCGTCTAATAGCCGTAATTCTTGAAGTTGCTTGTCTTGTAAGATGTTTATTATAAGTAGTCAAGTTGCCTGCGGCGAGCATAAATCCTAATTTCGCTAATTCGCCACTCCTCGGAACTTCCTTAACCCTCAAACCGCATTGAGTTTCGCATGCTTCAGAAGAAGAAGAAGGCTGTGCTAATTCGACCACAGACATTTTGTCCGCTGGGGATGGGATAATACAAGTAGGACGGGTCGGGAATTCCTGACCTACACACTTAGTTTTGAAGTAATTTTAGTGAAAGTAATTCTAAAAGACATTCGTAAACTAAAATAAAACGTAAAAGATGAGATATTTATTTTTAGTAGTAAAACTTTGGTGTTTTGTGAACGGAAAACGCATTTTAACGGAAACGAAATTGACAAATAATGAATTTTATCAAAGTAGGCTGATCATTCAAAAAATTTGCATAACGCCATAACTTTTCATTCTGAACAACTTTTCTTTTGAAAGCTGGTTTATGTAAGCTGTAAACTTAAGAATTTACCTTATTTTATTTATTTATTTATAATAAATCATTCCTACAGGATAGTAATATCCCAATTACAGGAAGATTATAAAGAAAATACAAAAATATATATGCGTAAACATTAGGTAACAATAAGAAACAATATACATAATTACCTGTATTACAAAGATGAATTACTTAATGAGTGATATTTCGAAACGATATGAAAGTTTTAAATTTAAATAATGAGTCTGCAAATATATCAATATCTGATCTGAAACTGTTAAAAATTGAACATAGTTGCCGTAAAGGTGATTTTAACTCATAATTAGTTCTGGCAGTTTTACAGGTAAATATTAATTTATAACGAGAAGATAGTCGAGGAACATTAATTGAAATACGCTTGAAAATATTTGGATCATCAAAGATACAATTCATTAGTTTATAGAGAAACAAGCATGACATCATTTTTCTTCTTTGTTCAAGAGATGTAACATTAAACTCAAGAAGAAGATTGATATAGTCATAATCATAACTAGGATATTGTCTATGGACTTTGAAATAGCAATATTTAATAAATCTTTTTTGGACAGATTCTATGGTCCTCAAGTATTTAGTATAGATAGGATTCCAAATTTGTAAACAATACTCAAGTTTTGACCTAACAAAAGCATAGTAGAGACATTTTAAGGTAGACATTTTATGAAAATTCTGAGTATTTCTCATTACAAATCCAAGATTTTTGTATGAAGCTTTAACAGTATTATTGATGTGAGCGTTAAAAGTCAATTTAGGGTTAAAAAATACTCCAAGGTCTTTGAACAGATATACTCTATCAAGAATGGTTTGGTCTAGTTTATAAGTATGAGTGTATACAGTCTTTTTTACAAAATAACTCATTATTTTGCATTTGCTATAATTAAAAAATAGTTTAGACCAAGCTAATAAGTTATCAATATCATTCTGAAAATTGAGAGCATCTTGAACAGGGTTAATGGTTTTAAATATTTTCATGTCATCGGCATATAGTAAAATTTCAGAATATTTAACAGATTCAACAACGTCATTTATAAACATATTAAATAATAAAGGTCCGAGATTTGATCCTTGGGGCACACCGGAAGTGGCCAAATAGGGAGTCGATAGAAAGTTATCATTAGCATTATGACTTTGCTGTGGTACATGCAGCTATAACCTTAACCTTAGCATTATGCCGTAATCCTAGAATATGACAATTTCTAAATTTTAAGTCATAATGCTAATGCTGACCAATCAGAATTGGTGGACGACATCTTGATTCTGTCGATATTTACGACAGTCAATTGACATCTGCCATTATTTTGTTATTTTTGAATATTTCTGTCCAATTGTCTTGACTAAAAATGAGTGTCATTGAAAAAGATGTCTAACTAATACAGTTAATTGAACAATGTAGATATATTTATGATAAAAAATCTGATGTGGCCAGCCCATAACCTCCCGCTGGGTATTTAACCATGCAGTATAAATAAAGCAATCATTATGTTCAAATATTTTTACATTCACTCATAACAATTTTTATTTTACATTTAACAAATATATCATACACAAATTCACAAATATTGACAAAACTAATAGAATCATTGAACAAAAATCAAAATAGTACTCGCATCTTGACACAAAGTCTTTTCAAACCCGTATTTTGGAAGACAATGAAGCAAATCAATAGTAATTCTAATATTTATGTACGATTGAAAATATATTATTTTTACTAACCTTAATTTTATTAGATTCAAATACATATATTATTACTACATTCTTCTTAACACGGTTTCATTATTAATTTTAATGTAATTTCAACCTGACAGTGACACGGTATATGTAGCTATAAAGTTAACCTTAGTATTAAGCCGTAACCCTAAATTATGGCAATATCTAATTTTTTTATGCAAAACGCTAAGGCCGACCAATCAGACGAGTATATTATTATGTTCGTGTACGATAGCTTGATTCTGGCGATATTCGCGAGTGTCAATTTGACTTTTGTTATTTTTGAAGAGTTGTATCACATTGTCTTGATTAAAAATGAGTGATTGAAAAATGTGTTCAACTAATACATTTAATTGAATAATATAGATATTTTATGATAAAATTTTGTAGTACACTCGTGGGATACCTACTACATTATTAACACACTTCGTGATTATCATAACTCGCCCTTCGGGCTCGTAGGGCAATATCTATATGCCACTTATATAGTAAATAACTGTTAGTTTATGTATGTAAGCAAAACGTTTAAGCGCCAGCTACGCTTTTCTTAATTTAAGCGAAGGTAAGTATGTTTAATTAAGATTCTTAAGATTTCTATGTCGAATAAGTACAGGCTGAAATGGCACAGTGTTGTTGATGAATATCTCCTCGCGATGAAGATGGAAGGCTACAGCCTGTGGCATTGTTTATTATTGTTGGTAAATTTCTCGCTGGCCGAAACTTTGAGAGAGTTAATTTTCAGGGATCTTAGTGAGCGAATATTGATTGGAAGTAAATTGTATCAATACAAGTTAAACGAGTTTTACTCGACAAGATGCTGCCTAATTATGACTCAAACTTTACTCCATAATTCCCGGTATAAATTTTCAACTACATTAATTTAAACTTACAAAGTACTGGGAAATTAATTTTTAACTAAATTCACGATAATAGCATTGCGCAGCCTATTCAAACGTAATTTTACTTTGTTTGAAATTAAGTTGAACAAATAAGACGCTTGGATAACCTAAATTAAAGTTTAGCCAAAATTGTTTCCATTAAATACGAGGTCTTGTCAGATGCTAGAGTGATTGAGAATAAGACACATTTTTTAGAATTTTATTATAAATAAAATATTTGACAATACTACACTACAACATTCTTTCATTCTACTCCTTAAAAGATCCCAAACAATTTTTTACCATCCGTCACTTTAGGTATAGTCTTTGGTCAAAAAATTCGGTGGTGAGTTTTTAATGAATAAGCACGTTTGAGGGTTGCTAGTATACGATTTTACTAGTTTTACAATGATGTCTGTAAGTGAGTGTGTATGTGTGTGTGCGTATGTGTGTATGTATGTGTGTGTGTGACACAATTTCTCCGACGATAACTCCAATACTACAATTCTAAAAATGATAATTCTTTCGTATTCCTCTTCTTTACATCCATATGAACAGCTGATTAGATTTGGTTATAATTGGTCAATCGGAAGTTTCCTTATTTGAAGTTTTTAACAGTTTTTCTTGAGAAAACGTAGTTAAATATCATTTTTTATATGATTATCAAAATGAAAGAATATTTTATTGTCCAAACAGTTTGATTATACATTTTCCTTCATATTCAAAAGATATAGAATTAAAGAATTATAAAGAGATTAACTTTCATAAATCAGTTAGCTTTGCTGAAATATTCAAATAATTCTATAAATAAGGACCGGACCTGCAGTGAAGACTGTGCGAAGTAAAAATCGAGGCATAAATTATAATGGGGTCATTTCACATTTTCTGATTTATTTTTTTCTTGAAAAAATAGGTCAAATTAAACAAGTATGTGTATGTTTTACATCTTACAAGTCTTTAGAATCAGAGATATGATTTTTTAAAAGTTGCGTTTAATTTCAAATATTTCAATGGCTGACGACACATATTCACGGATGCGACAGTCGAGCTCTACCGGTTTAATTTAGAACTATGATTATTTGGTTTGGTATTTATTTAAATAAATGGTTTATTTACATACTTTGTACTACACTAGTACTTTTAAAGAAATAGAAAGTAATAATAATCTTCTCTCGTGTATATTTTGCTGTCAGCTGTCACACTTTTAGGTTAGGTTACTGTTTCATGTTGTGAAGCGTGTGTGTGTGAGAGAGAATTGCCTTTGTGTGAGTATGAATATGTGTCGTCACAAATTTAGTCCGTGTTTAAAAGCGCGAAAGTTTATTAGCAAATTTATGAATGAAAAGTCGTATATTTCAAATTATTTTCTATTACTGTATTTATTAAATGAGATGGATTTCATGATTTTATAAAAAAAATCGACAATTATTTTTTTTGAAATGACCCCATTATGGAAGTACACAGACTAGTATCTATCTAACAACATAATATAAGAAATAAACAAATTCCATTTCTTATGTTATATCTTTATATTGCCTTTAGCATTATTTGATATGTGGTATACTGTAGTATTGATTTTATATACTACATAGTATATAAAATCAATGACTGTGGTAAGAAACTGATATTATTTGAATTATAACACGACAATACATGTCTTAAAATTAACCCCGAATACACCAATAATTTAATACCATGAATATAGTTCAGGCATACAAAATTTAAAACTATAAAACCATAAAAATCTCTTGTTATGTTACGTTGTTATGCTATACTATTTAAGGCGATTGCCGGTGGTACGCTAAACAGCACTTTAGTAGAAATCAAACTACACTAGGAATATTAAGTTATAACTTCATTCTTGATATAATTGTATAGCTATTTTGTATAGCTATATAGATATAAAAATAGCTATTTTAAAGTTACTTTTAACACGATAACTGTACTTTTTACAAAAAATGTTTGGGTTACCCCCATAGCGCCCACCTTTAGTAGTAAGTCTGTGAAAAAAATTTAAATTATCTCTTTTAGTTTAGCTGTGATTTGATTTCTACTAAACCCCTTTTTTCCGCTTATTTCAGAAATGGGAACGATAGACTATGGAGGAGAATATGTTCCCCCTCTACTACACATATCTCCTCTACTCACTCCAACAATTTGCTTCACAACACGGGCTGAGTTTTCCCCTTATGCTTTAAACAAGGACAAACACATATAAAAGCAGATAGAGAGAAATAAACTTAGCAATCTTAAAAGTAGTGGTGGAACGTAAGAAGTTTGTCTGCACTAGTGTCATACTAGCTACAAAACTGATTTCGCTGAGCGACCGGCAATGCTCTTAAACTATAAATCCCCCTTAACGATTCTGCATATTGGTGACAAAGAACTGATTAAACCTATGGAAAAATCTAGAAATTAAGAAAGTCGCAAATTAAAAGAAAAACATTGTCAATGACTAATTAGATGTAACTTATACATCGGGCTGTATTTCTTGCGCGTAGAATCTCTCCCTTTCTCTCTCGCTTCGAATACTTTCTCTCTTTCCGCAGGGCATCACCGGGGACTGTCAGGTTAGAGTAGAGAGTAGACACACCGTACATACGCAGGTATATTAAAAAAAAATATTATTAAAAACATTTGCCAAATTGTTCATTTTGTTTGTTAAACAAATTTATGCAAATGTTCAGATCATATCTCCACGATTCTTTTCATTATTTGTCATATATTTTTCCGGGTACATTTCGGTGTATGAATATTCATTTTTACAATTTAGATATTTATTTTAAAAATGTTTCCATATTTAAGTCCACGCTCGTATGCAGGCTAAGTGTTTGTCTCTCTACTGAATATATCAGCAAATATAAATAATGTATGTGTATGTAAATGCTATGCAGAATGTATTAACGTTCTTTGCCGTATAAGTGAGACAAATTGAGTCTTTGCTCTAGACTGACAGCTCTGTGGATCTTGTCCACGGCTTTTATTTTCTTTTCCAAACTTTGCAGAGGATATTTACATACATCAATCATATTTTTGTAGAAAAAAAACCCGACGTCAATATTAAAATAGGGTTTTTACGCCAGCATGTGCAAAGCTATTTTTCTTTCTACTTTTTGTCACTAACGAGAACTTGCGTCACACTTTGTTCGAGTGCTTTTTATCGAGCTTTTTCTGCAGCGCAATTAAAATTTTTAATTATTATTTAGCATTTTTGCTTTATCATTACTGAATATGCAGCAATGCAATTTATAAGTAAATAGATTATCAAGGAAGTTAAGCTTTGAGTATGACAGTTCATTAAGAAACAAATATGAACATGTGGATTATAATGAGGTTCTCCACTTTTTTGTATTATTAATTTTTATGAAATTGCATTAATATTGAGTTCTAGAACACTAGTGTTCAACCCGTCGATCGCGGCACAATGAGGGATCCTAAGATTTTTTGATTTTTTACATGTTATAGTATTTTTAAATTCACAAATTCCCTAATTTTTCTTTTTTAAAAATTTGGCCTCTTATAGAAGAAAAAAAATCTGTTGTGGCCAGCACAAGACCTCTCGCTATTTCCATATTAGGCTATATAAGTATTGTACATATTTGATACACACAAAACACATATCTTATTTATATATTTTTATATTTTTTAATTCATTCTTCCAATTCATTGATTAGATTGGCGGTATGTCTGATAATCTGATAAATATATGTAATATATGCACCTATAATTATAAATATTTAATTAATAATAAAATAAGAAATATTAAATATACTTCCCAGGAAAAGTCTTCAGTAATGTGTCTGGCTTTTTGACACTCACATTTATCTGTCAATTACAAACATTTTAATTTTTCCACTTGTTTTCCATGGGCTGCGAAATAAATTTACACATTATTATATATATTTATATGTATCTATCTTAAATGTAAAAGGATATGAATCGAAGCGCATTGTGTTTTTAATAAAATTTATATATAAATCTTCGTGATAATCGATTTCGACTTATGTATGGCCATCATTAGATCACAGCGTCAAGTAGGCAATGTCAGAATTAAATATTGATACATTATTCTAATGTCAAGCACAAGCTTCGAGATGGATTTGTAGTACAAATTTTGTACTGCGGTCCGGATTAGGATCCGTGGTCGATCCGGATTACACGGTATATAATGTAAAATCTACATTTTTCAATGTCCGGATTACCAGGCTATTCGTGGAAGTTCGGAATAGCGGCGTTTTACTATATATATATATATACAATAAAACAAGAAAACTAAAAAAGCTTTAGCTTAAAAGGACTAAATAAATTGTATATGACATTAAATTTCATGTTATTTTTATTTACTGTATAGTTGAATTATGACAGAGAAGTAAATAACATTTCTTTAAATACACAAGCGATAAAATAAATAAAATTGATTCGTATTTATTCCCAGACGTACATTTATTTTGTCATTCATAAAACTGTGGGTAAATAAACAAATATCAATTGTTATCTTAACATTTAATAATGTAAACATTCTATTTTTTCCTAACTATATGTAAACATTTATAAATCCTTGACATTTCTACATAATCGCGGTTTGTGCACAAACAAATTTATCAGCATTTTGATTCGTTTATATTTCTCCCGAGGGATGTGCAATTTATTTAGCATTTAAACAAGATCTCCGTCCCCATCGCTCGCAAGTTAATTTTTATTCCTCCGAATGACAAACTCCGAATCACTGTCAAATAAAACGGCGTTTAATTTCCCGCCACTTAAGCAAGATTCGCACCGTTAAACCGCCACCAATTATCGCTGTTGTTTCGCTGGAATTCCCACTCATTTGTTATCGTTCTTAGCGCTGTTAAAAACTTCACTCTAACCTCAAATAAACCACGGAACAGCGCTGAATTATAAAAGGGATAAATTCGATGAAGAAGCAAAAGTTGGAGTCCGCAAGGCAAGGAAAAGTGACAAGTTTTAGAGACTATTTTGTTTGGAAAACAAACACAGTTTTTCAATAAAAATAAATAACTTTAAAAATACATGTGGCAGTGTTCTCCACAACAATATTTAAAAATTTGTTGTGGCCAGCACAAGACCTCCCGCCATTTCCATATTAGGCTATATAAGTATAAGTATTGTACATACATATTTATTTTTTCTACGACCACCATTAAAAGTTGACATTTGTGCTCTATTTTGTCATCGTAAAGTTGATGGTTACTAAGGAACGAGCAAAAAAATATTTTACCGTGCGTCTCCCATAGCAACGCGCGGTAAAGTGCTCAATTTACTCGCTTAGATAAATACATATTTTTGCTGAAATCTTAATTTATTAAAATAATACTTACGAAATCTAAAATATAGGTTAGGTTCATTTTTATCCAAGAAACGTGCTACAAACAATATATCTGAAGTTAGCTGCATTACCAATTTAGTTAGGTTAGGTATTTAATTATATATAATAACAACTCTACTGGTGAATGTACATTGTATTACAACTTTAAATATTTAATAACACACATTTCATAATTAACAAACTTATTGGATTTAATTATTGCCGGATAATGTTAAAATTGAATGTGCACTTTTGGCAGTTTTGTATATTCATTTTAGAACTTGAAAACAGCTGACGAAGATAAATTAGATTCTGTGACTGTGACACTCACTAGAGTTTTCAGTTCTTAACTACTAGTGTTGATTTTAGCATGGAATAAATGGACCAAAGAGAAGACGATTTCATTAGATTTTTACAAAAAGTAAGCTAGTAAGACATTTTCACTGTAATTCTTGATTTTTTTAAATTACACCATTCAATGGCGAGGTTATAATTCTTTTCGTATAATGCTTTTGATTTTGCAGATAATAAATTCAAGGAAGTATTTTGCGCCGTTTCAAATATATCTGGAGGAGTGCAGAAAAAATCACTATCTTTTACTGACAAAATTTTGTATTTATTTATTTGGATACTCACATCGTCATGGTTACACACAACACAAAACAGAAACTGGTTGAGGTTGGATTGAACTTACTAAATAGGTATTATTATTTTTTTCTATTTTGGTTAGTAAAGTCGTAGAAAAAATGATGTGTGCATCTCTAGAGTAAAGTATCTTTATTGCTCTCGCTCGATTGTAGCCACTTTACGCTCTTGATACACAAATAACTATTATTGATGATTTTTTGGAGAAGCAACAAAATTTAGCGACACCTTAGTTTTGAGTATTGACATCTCGGTTGAAAAGTATTGTTGTAATTTAAAGTAATCGTCTCGAAAGACCTTCAATGAATGGATTTTGTAATTAATAGTGGGAGAAACTTTTGAACTTGAAATCCTTTAATTACTCAGTTAAAAAGTTAAACATTCATTATGCTACGCCTGCTATAGATATTTTTTTCTTCAGTGTTACAGGGAAAATTAACAAAGTTTTTATGTTATTTTTCGTCAAAGTGAACGAGATAAACTCAACTAACATGATTATACATGTCACGAATGTACAAATACTAGGTCTGGAAACAGTGTGAATTTCCTCTCACGAAAACCGTGTCGAAAACAAAGTTACAACAATCGTATAATTCAGAGCATTTTGGCTGATTATACTTTGTAGGTTAAAGGTAGGGATAACAGCGTTATTTGACATGCATTTTCGTGTGGATAATTTTCTGGCAAGTAAAAAATTACACCAACCCCCTTTGGGGTGTTCTCTACGGTGCAATAATGTCGTTAGGGAAGCTGCGCGCGCATCTTTCTTGTTTATTCTGCATGTTTTTCGCGCCAGGACCCTCTCTAGGGCAAACAACGGACGAACACTGTTGTTTGTTTGTTTTTTGTTGTCTTCTGTTTGAATGGGAAACAGGTTGCCCTTTAACTTTTGCGTTTTTCTTTTATTTTTAGTTGGTAACCTAACTTAAATCACATTTTTGTATTTTTATTTCACCGATAAAAAGTGGTGCGGCATTTCTTGCTTTACTTTTAAATGGAAGGATTTTTTCGGGCTATAAATAACTCTGGAAAGAATTTAGTAAAATACTAGCTTGAATTGTACACATTTTCATAATAATTTAAATAATCAGGAAATTCGTGGAGTTTTCAAGATCCATTCATGCTCATACTAAGGCAGTAAGAATTCTAAAAACGTACAAAAATACTCTTACGTAAAATCGACCACTTCACAGTTTTGAATTTAATTTTTGTTTTTTAGAAATTAGCCCTCAGATTGAAATAAAACTTATGCTTCTTTTTCTAAATACGAAAAATGTAAAATCTTTTATTATGCAGCAAATCCTTTTCCTTCACTTTTTTTTATAAAAATAACCTGAAGTAATTGCTTCACTTTTTTCAAGCAAAAGGTAATGCTTCTTTTTATAAATACCTACTAAAGTGTACATATATCGCGAATCTTTAATAGCCGTTACTTCAATTTTCTGAAGTATTTCCTTTCAAGGAAAAGGTACAGATTATGAATACGAATTAAAGAAAAACCTTTTACTTACCTTATACTTCCTAGTGCTACCTTTTACTTCTACTTTTTACTTCAAAGCAAATGCTTCATTTTTATAAATACGGGCTATTGTCTGCAATAATTTGCACATAATTCGTTTTTCACTATTGTATCAGTTTCTCAGTGTAAATGTCAATTGTTTTCATGCATTGCATTTTAGATTTTTTTTTGTTGAGAACACGATAGGAATTCTAATTAATTTCCGCTCATGTTAAAGCGTTTTAAATGATATTTCTAATAGCGTAAGTTTTATTTAGTGATAAAGCAGTGGCCGTTTTTACAGAAAAAAAATCAAAAAAATTGAATTACGCTGTAAGTGGTTCATCAGGAGTACAATGTTTTTATTCTTTCATATGTAAATATTTCTGCTAAATTCAATGGCAAAATATAGCATTCCATTTAAAATAAGACTACTTCCGGTTAAACCGGAAAGTTACTGCTTTGAAAATATTTTGGTTGAAACGGGTATGTCGGAAAACCCTTCGAGCCTAAATTTCTTAAAAATATTGAACTTTTTTTAATATAAAGATAGAGTAAGCTCGTAGTAGGACAGTTCTTGTCACCAAATATTGAGGGATGATTACAAACAGCTTAACTGCCATCACTTAAGTTCCCAAAGAAACCTTAAACTTCTGCCCATCATAAATAATGAGACTGAATACTGACAATGTTTTGCACACAAAACTAAAGTAATTTACGTAATGTGTACCTAAATTATTCTATTCTAGTTTTATAGTATAGGCACAGAATAGACATTCATACAGAAGCGACAGAGAGAGAAACGAAAATTAGAGAGAGACAGAGTATGCCAACAAATTTAAAGGGCTAATAGGATATAATCGGATTATATCAGCACATCTTCGTATCTTACGATTCTTTGTTCTTTTCATTATCTCGATGAAAAAAAATTCTGTTAGGGGTCAATAATAAAAGTATATTGAGAAACACAAATTGATTTCTAATACGAACAAACATGTTATATTTCAACAAACGATAGGGAAAATCATTATTATAAAGAAAATCATTATATTTCATATATTCTGGAGGAGCGGTTGTCTCAGCTTGTTATGCCCATGTATTTTAGGGTTATGGCTAATTCAAGCAAACCAAACACGTCTTTTCACTTTTGACATATGTCATTTTGTGAACTGTTTGTGAATTTTAGAAGTGGTGTTAATTTCTAATAAAATGGAAAAAAAACGAAGAAGATAGAATCGGGGGGACTTGTTTGTTCATATAAAAACTGTATAAGTAAATGGAGAAAGTGAAATGTAAGTTTTCTTCGTTTCCGAAAGATACAGAAATGTAAGTAATGCAAAACGACTTCCATATCATGCAAAATGTATATTCATTCAACAAATAGGTGTAAAATGTGGCTCAAGGTCTGAGGAAGAGAAGATTTGATGGAGAAGGATATTTGGGACATAGTCATCGAGTCTGACGTTTGTGTTTCCCACATCAAAGATATAGAAAATTCTGCATTGTATTGAATTTGTAAAATTCACGTATTTGTTTAATAAAAATACAATTATCTGTTTATTTTATCTGATTTCTTTTTAATTCGTTAATAAAATTAAAATTTTAGTACTTTTGTGTTCCTATTTTTCTTTTACATTTTAAAACAATTTAAATTTCGCGCGTAAATTTGCCAACAAATTTAAAGTTCAAGGTCATAAACATCAAATCGCAACAACAATGGTGCCGACAGGGAGTGTCGCTTCTGTATGAATGTCTATTCTGTGGTATAGGGGCGGTTAAGCTGTTTATGACTGTCCCTCGATATTTGTTGACGATTATTATTACAAATTTTCATAATGTAATGGCCAATAATATTAATTATAAAACCAATGTAATAAATAAAATGAATGATAATTAAAATTTAATAATTCATTATTTCGGAAGAATTTTCAAAGTGAAAAGCTCAATTAATGATGTTTGAAATTTGCGCTCAAATACAATATAATATCAAATATTTGGTATTTGATTTAACCCAGGTAACCAATCAAAAATATTGTAATTAATGTTGTCAATATTTCCATACAAATTAGTCCATATAATAGCAAATTTTTCGAATAAATAATGAAATATTTGTAATATAAATTATGCAAACCTCGATGCAAACACATGTCCATTTTATAGTAATATTATTGTTTAATTTACGCATTTGTAGCCATTCAAAATATATAATTTACAAATTAGTACAATTATATGTTGATTTATAAAAGCCACCACAATGCGGTTATCGTAGAAACGTTGTTAATTTGAATAATATCCAATTAATTTAAATTATAAATGAAGATTACCGGCGGAATTTAGTTCAATATGGAAATGTTGACATTTTGTTTTCGCGTGACATGTAGAAGGTGTATAATAAAGACATTTGTAGCGGCAAATACCTTAAAGTTGTTAATAAAAGTAACCGGCAATTATCATTATTGTAGCTATTTCCGCAATACAAACGACAATAAACAGATAATGACAATTTTGTAGAACACTTGTGTTGGTCGTAATTAAATCATTTCATTTACATGATGAATACAACTCTAATTAGGGCGACTCATTTGTATTTCGCATAAATTAACTTCGTAACATGTCACAAAATTAAGCCATAATACAGGTATTAGGTTAGACTAAGCTATACACATTTTTTTAGAATAAATACGAAATTATATGTATAATTATCAGGAATAAAAGGATAAAATAGTTGTCATTTATCAAACATTTTGTAAATAATTTACACAAATTTAAAGTTGTTACACAAATAAGCAAATAAATAACTGCTTTCAAAAAATATATTGTAGTCAGCACAATACCTCCCGCCATTTAACTTTTATAAATTTAAAAACATACCTACATATTTAGTGAGGCTGGAAACTATATTATACTGCGTGTCCCATATAACATTACGTTCTTGAATATCTCGAAAACAATGCATCGTAACAAAAAGTGTGCCGAATCAAAACCTTCAAAGTTTTAGGGGGGGGCATCAGATTCTGACAAAATGGCCCCCCGAACCCTCCCCCCCCCAGGGGGGGAAGGAAAGGGGATCAACTTAAAAATCTTAAATGGGCCCCCCCATTTTTATTGCAGATTCGGAAAGAGCGTAAAAAAATATGTTGGTTTTATTCGGAAACTTTTCATTAACATTAATTAAAAGAAAGAAACTTTTTAAAAACTGACTATGGACAACTCGATTTCATCAGAAATTAATTCTACAATTTTGTGTATTTATTGAAACAACAAACGTCATTTTTTATCAAGTTATTAATAAAATATTAATCGGTTAATTTTTTTCTAGCAAATTCATATTTTTGCGATTACAGCGCCACCTGTGGGGAGTCCAAAAAAGTTTCCGAATAAAACCAACATATTTTTTTACGCTCTTTCCGAATCTGCAAAAAAAATAAAAAAATGAATATCTGTAGAAAATTAAATATATTTAATTTTTTTAATAACATAAAATGCGAAAAAATTACATTTAAAGGTATTTTTCAAAGAAAAACAATTTTAAGCTTCAAGTAAAGTGTCATTTCAGGTTATCTGATTTTCACCAAAATCTTATGTTTTTTTTTTCATATTAGAATAGAGTCGAAATACAAGGTGTTAATAGAAATTTACGTAACAAGACCTGAAAGTGATACTTTACTGAGTGAGCAAGCATATTCCAGAGCGAGCCGTAGGCGAGCTTCGGAAGCTTGTGAGCCCAGTATAGACACTTTCAGGTCATGTTGGGTACAATATTTTTTTGCGATCCTGAAAAAAGAATAAAAAAGTATTATTTTATTTTTTACTGCGAGCAAATATGAAATAAATAAACAACTGATCTCCATGGAAACATTTAGCTTTACCGGTCCCGGGATCGGTAAAGTACTTTCCGATCCCTTATAGACAACTTTCCGAGCTAGCTCAGCAAAGAAGGACTTTCCGGTCTAAATAGTGATCAGAAAGAGCTCATTTTCTGGGCGATCGCGAAAAAAATAATTAATAAAAAACTTTATATTATATTTATATATTAAATATTATAGTCAAAGTTTTGACTACCAATAGCAGCTTATGCCATTCAAAATATCTTTCATTTTCAACGTACCTGGTGCCTATCTTGCGTGACATCCTATATTTAAGCAGGTTATTTGGGTTACTTACATTTTTAATCATTTTTTGCATTCATTTACTGGGAAACAGATTCTGGATTTCAAAAAACTATAAAGGATTGAAAGTAGTAAAAATTGGGAATAGGGGGCACTGAACATTCGAACATTTTAAACTCTGATAGTCCCCATCATATAACTTTAAGGTCTAGTTTTATTATAAATCCAAAATCCATGTTCTAATTTGATACTATGATGGAAAACCCCATTATAAATTTGCTTTTATAAAAACAATATTTCTAAAAAAGTATGAATATAATTATGAAAGCAGGCATCGATTAAGTTAGCAGTTTTAGAAATTTTTGGTTCTTTTAGAAGTCTACCCCTTTAATACTTGTTCCCCTAATAAGTCAGGCCCGTCAGTCAAAGAGAAATATTTCAAATACTGCCAAAAGTGTTCTCACTTCAGCTGCTAACCATTATTATAAACATAAAGAATAAGGTCTATTTAGCTTGCAGGAAATAATCTTTTTAACCCGACAAGAATTAATTACAACGAAACTCGTTCCGAGGAAAGATAATCCACGCCTAAAAGAAATAAAGAAAACAAGAGCCGTAATAAAGAAGAAAATACAATTTTGCTGCAACACAAGAAAATCTTCTTAACTGATTAATCACTTGACACTAAATTAACATTGGAGTTTCCAGACGCAGGCGGAGATGAGATGCGCGTTTGAAAGATTGCAAAAGACGAGATAACTTCTATTTGTAGCGCCAACCGTCCAATTACTTAACTATTCATGTAAGGCGCTGCATAAAAGCATTTGCACTCATCAAAACAAACATGCAGTTTCTCATGCAAAATTAACGGCGAAGGTGATGAGCTTCATTAGTTAACTAGTTTAGATGATGAACTATCTTCTATAATGCATACATTATATTTTCTATAATATTTGTACTTGCTTTATTGTGATAAGAATACCTATAAAAAGTATCTAAAAATAAAAGATTCAGTTGCGGGTATTAGTCCAATAGTGCATACTTAACAAAATACATATTAGGCTTTCTTTAAAAAAAAAAAAATTACTAAATAATTTCACAATGTGAATATTAAATAATAATTTATTTCTTGTTTCATTAAATAAATATTTATAAAAAATTATTACTTAAATTTATATTAAAAATAAATTCATTATGCATTTCATTTTTTATATTTTACGTAGCGCATCTAGCGGATTATTCAAGGAAACACGTATCAAGCGGACCATCAGAAACAATGAAAAACGTGACAAGTGGCTTGACCAGTATATTTTAAATCGTGTGTAAATGTCAATCTGACACTCAATCATCGACCTTTAAACTAATAGACGCAGCGTACGAGCAAAACGCTTGTCCCGCCATAACGGTGCAGACACAGTATCTCTATCCTTCAATAGACCGGAAGTTAAGAAAACGCGGCAAAATAAAAAAATTGATTTGTCCCTACTTGTTATTGTATAATTCGTTTTATTATATTTTTTTAATATAATCTTTATATACATATGTATATTATAGGGGACAAATAATAATTAATAAGAACTTACATATGAAGTGACACAGCTGAACCGCGTACGTACTGCTGACTGCACGAAATACACCGTTTCCCCATTATTTTGTCGCACACACACCTCACAACGCATATATTTACGTATATATTGACAGAAATAATTGTAAATGTTCTCCAAAAAAGTATATAATACGCAGTCACGAAACGTCAAATGTAGATTTTGACAACTATTTAGTGATAGAGAGCGATGTATAGAGATTTACATATGTCTGAAAAAGATGTACAATGAGTACGAACGTATGCGCAGTTTACTTTAACTGAGAACTTCCGTACTGTTGGAAGACAGAATGTATATTTCTATCCTTTTATGTTGGAGCATTATTCTAACAATAAAAGAATAGGAGACACTTGGTCCATTAGTTTAAAGGTCGATGCACTCAATATTGCTAACCTCCGAACATTGAGGTTATCGTAAATTATGTTTTATTTCAATATTCTTCATCAGAATAATTAATGCCCGGTTTCTCCACAGCAACATAAGTTGTTGATTATTAAAGTGCTACTTAATTGTAAGTAAGACTTATAGTGGGATTCTGGGCATTATCTTAAAAATCTATAACTTTTAAGATCTATAGCTTAAGATAAATCTATAACTCGAAGACTTACAGATTTCCATAAATCCGTATTCTGAGCGCGCGTCTATAACCTTGAATTTCTGTAACATTCCCTTAAGATATCTTAAAACCAAGATTGCCACTCGTTGGAAAATAAAACATGTACTATGATTTAATATTTATAAATTACGGGTAATGGTTTATTTATAACTATTTTAGTTAACGTTATTTACAATAGAAAACGAATTATTACTTTCAAATAAATAAAAAATGCAAGGTTTCTAAATTCTTAATTGCATATGGACAGTATTTATTTTTCTGAGGTTAGCTTTACTGATTCAATTTTCCGGTAAGAAGTTGACAGAAGTTACGTCAAACTTGTTTATACACAGTCACACGTGTTCACACAGCAGCATCAAAATGAGGTAAGAATTTGTTATTATTTGTCATTTTATATATTTTTCATAATGAAGGTTATTCCATATGTTTGGTAGGTAATTATATTATAATTAAAAAAATAAAATTATGTTACAGTAAAAGAAAACGAACGAAAAATACCACTAAAGATCAATATGTAATGTATTTACAATATATGGAAGGTGATTACACATTCAGATCGAATACAATCAATCCGACTTTAGGCGAGAAATATTTGGAAGAAAAATGGGACCAATTATGTGGAAAGTTGAACGCTATGGGTGATGGCCCAGCATTATCCACCCCGGAATGGAAAAAAGTAAATATTTCCTCCCTATATATTTTACAGATGTATTCAGGGCATCGAACC
Organism: Ophonus ardosiacus; assembly: GCA_943142095.1. Classification (NCBI taxonomy): domain Eukaryota; kingdom Metazoa; phylum Arthropoda; class Insecta; order Coleoptera; family Carabidae; genus Ophonus; species Ophonus ardosiacus. The sequence continues at coordinate 7,791,235 of OW964826.1, forward strand.
CGCCAAAAATTGGGTTCGGTTCAGGTTAATTTGTTTTTGAGAGATAGGTTCGTGTGCGTTTCTGATTCAAGCATTAATAAAATTTGCGGTTTCGTTCCGGGTTCAGGTTCGGTTCGATCTAATGTACATTGAATTAATATTTTTTGAATATCAATCTTTATAAAGAAATAATTTAAAATGCTAGCCTAAATTAATAATGCAACGTAATTTCACGAACAGTCAACACTGGCAGCAACACAGATCGACTGTATTAAGATTACGCTTGCGTTTCGAATTAAAAATGAACCTGATTGGAGCTGAACCCTGAACCTGAATTTTAATACCCGGTTCGGTTCCAATTCGGGTTCTATTAAAAAATATATCTGAGGTTCGATTCTGGGTTCGCTAAAATGTTACGGTTTGGTTCGGGTTCGCTACCCTGGTTGTATTGTATCAGTTTATATTATTTTTTAGAGATTTACTGAGTGGAAATATGCCACGAGATCAAAATACCGGAAGATTATGGAGTCTCGTAGCAGAACGGGTGGAGGTCCTCAGACAGATTTAAAACTGTCAGATATAGAAGAGAGAGGACTGGCAGTTTGGGGCCGAGCAGTAGTCACTGGTGCAGCGGATGTGACATTGTATGATGGCCTACCCGGAATGTATATTGAGGTAAGTTTCCTAATATACGTATTTTCGAATATATAATAAAAAAAATTGGGTTACAGAATCAGGGTGTACAAATTGAAGAAGTGCATATAGAAAATTTGGTTGGCATAGACAACTTTGAAATGCCCATAACAATGGCAACAACAACGGCAGTGGCAACAGTAGCTACAAATGTCTCCACATTATCCACACCTTCGGCAATAGCTACTACGAGTACAATAGTAACAAATGTCTTCACACCTTTAGAAAGACCTACCACAACAAGCAAAGAGACAGCAATAAATAATGTCTCCACACTTTCGGCAAGATCTTCCACAACGCCAGCACCAACAGCTACAAAAAATATATTTCATAAAAAAGCAAGAAATAAGCCTCTCTCCGCAATTGCAGAGAAAATAATACAAGAAACTGCAAAAGTAGTAGATGTAAATAACGGTATAAACGAAAGTCTAAAAGAATATATAAATGTATATAAAGAAATAGAGTTAGCAAAATTAAAACTAGAAAGAGAGAAATTAGATTTTGAAATTAACAAATACAAACATAAACACAAAGATTTCAATAATAATTTGTAAGTTTTTTTTTTTTTAATTATATTTTGGGTAAATGGCGTAAGTGCTATATTTGTTTTTATTTTTTTATTTTTTATAGTCACATTGTACATAATGAAAAATATATTTATTAATTAAAATTTTGTTGCATGTATTCATTCCTTACAATTCTTCCTTCCTGATGCAGGTCATCACCAACATTTTGATTTTCTTCTGGTCCATTCGCTTCTCTGTACTCTATGTCATTTTCTTGAAGTGGTAAATTTGCTGTTATTGCTATATTGTGGAGTACACAGCAAGTATATATAATATTTGCTGCTCTGGTTGGATGGTACATTAACATTCTCTGTTTCGATAAACATCTAAACCGTCCTTTTAAAATACCATTCGTTCGCTCAATGACATTGCGCATTGAGCTTAACTGCTCATTAAATTGTGCTTGGATGGTATTCGGTACAACATTTGCAAACGGAGTAAAAAGCCAAGGCTCCAAAGGGTACCCGCTGTCACCGATGAGATGCGAAGTGGTATCTCCATTATTATATTGAGCCCTTAAATATCTTTTTATATTTGACATCTGCCATACGGCAGAATCGTGAACAGAGCCTGGATATCTTGCACAGCATGCTAATATTTTTGAATCGGAATCCGAAATAAGTAAAACATTAATTGAATGTTTCCCCTTTCTATTTATATACACAAATGGAGGATGCTGTTCATCCGTTATAGGCGGAGCTACTATATCTACATGTGTGCCATCAATAACTCCGATAACACCTCTACCGCCCCACTTATTGTAAAAACCTTCTTTTGTTAAATTTTTTTCCTGTTCCGTAGTGGGAAATTTAACCCATTCAGGTAACAAATAAGTAGTTATCATTTCACATATTTGATAAATAACCTTGCTAATTGTTGGCTGGCTCATTGACACCCAAGCGCTATTTCCAACACTGCTTTGGTATGAACCAGATGCACAAAAATGTAATGTAGCAAGTATCTTGCTATGAAATGGTATACGTGATGTGCGATCGGCATAATGGGGCTGCAAAGTGTGAATTATATTTCTCACACATTCCCTTGTAAGACGAAACATTTGTTTAAAATGTTTATCTGGCAATTCAAATGGATTCATTGCATCCCTTATATTGTTTCGTATAATGCGCATGTTATTACTAAAAATATAACAATAATAATCTCAAATATTGACAAATGTATAAGTATTTTAATTAAATAATTTAATTAATACTTACTGTTCATACTCATCTTCTAATAATAAATGTGCAAAATATAAAATTTGCAAATTATTATTCATTTTCAAACCCAAATTGTTCTTCTATTTATTTCACTGACAGGTTATTGTGAACTGTATAGTGACCGTAAGTTTTTAAGATATCTTACGACATTTAAGATAAACCTATAAGCTATAGATGCGCACAGAATACCACTCAGACAGTTAAGATCTATAAGTCCTTAAGATAACTCTTATAGAAGTTATGAAAACGCCCAGAATACCACCATTATATCCCAATTGCGTTGCACCAACAAATTCAAATGCGAACTTAACTTATGTCACAAATTACATTGGCAACAGCGTAATGTTGTTCTATGATTGGTCAGTTTGAAATTTAGCGATTCAAAATAAAATACCGGCTGTCAAATGTCAAAGCTGTCAATGTGTTTAACAGGGTTTATATTTGTATTCATTCAACAATATTCGATATGGATTTACAAGATTTCCCTAATTTTGACAACGTTAAGTCGATATTGTCGAAAATGGTAGGACTCCGCGAAAAATAAGTAACAGAATTGATTTGTTCCAAATATATTATTTATTTTTAAAAAATTTATGTGGACCACCGCAAGTCCTATAAACTGAAGCCTTTTTCTTCGATGTCGTCTCCCTTGCGTCAGTCTACATATTTGCACACATTTTATTACCAATGCTGCGGCAATTAATTTCCAGGTGTTATCTTTTTGAATATTGGACAAGGACACCGCAATGATTTTTTATTTTCAATATTCTCTTTAAATCTTTGTTTCTACAATCTTACAGACCAATTTTCTTCCTCTTTGCTATAATTTAATCGTTTCTTCTTTATATCATCTAATTTTCTTGCCGTAACAGCCCAAAACGAAACAAATTTACCGCGACTTACCGATATGTCAACTGACATATGACACATAACCACATAAGTCACTGATTTTTTCGACTTACATTTAAGTGCTACTTACGTCTTACATTTTGACATTTTTGCGTGGTGCAACAGTTTAAGGTGGAACTTAGGAATAAGCAACGACTTAAGTCGTAAGTTGCTCTGGAGAAACCGGGCATTAGATCGTTATTTGTGCACATATTTTTTTGTCATTTTACCTACAAATTTACTATTATATATCGCACACCTACCCAAATGATTTTATATATAGAATCATTATTATAAGGTTGGGAACATTGTATTTGTTTGAAATGGTCGTATAATGGATTTCAAATTAAAATATATTTTCTATTATTTTATCTGAATAATTTGAATTTAGGTTCATAAGCAAGTACACCTTCCGGAAAGGGAAGCATTTTCATTGATTATAAAATTCGATGATGAGACTTTGATAAATAAGCACGTTTTACGGTTCGTTGGACATGATTTTACTATGTTTACGATGATGTCTGTGTTTGTGTGCGAATAAGTGTGCTAAAGTTACTGTAATAATAAACTGTATATAACATGATAAAATGCGGAAATAAAAAATCTAGACACATATACGACCTTTTCCTGATTTTATTCCTGGCTACCCCGAAATTCCACTTCCATTACTCTTATGTTTTATTTACTACCATATTTCTTCTACACAACCCTTATAAAAAATTCCCCTTGGTAAACAATGTCACTCCCTCCATTTCATCTAGATGTCTCCAGCTTTACGGTAGAGTCCACGTCTCGGGGCGCTTGTCTTATGTTTGTTAATTACTGCAACGTCACGTGTTTGATGTCAGCAAGGAGTTGATTACATTAACATGGTCGCCCTAGTGGCGGTGGTGTTCATTTACTGCCTTGGTTGGCAGCCTTTGGACTAAGGAAGTTATTATCTTAGAGAAAACGGATTTTCGCGAGGTGAACTCTTCTTTTAGATATAAATAGCTTTGGAATTATGTAAGCGTGGCTACCTAAGCTAATTACCGAAAATTTGAATTTTTTTTTATGAACTTTAATTTCAGAGGGTTCTAAATGCCAAAAATGACTGTTAAAACAACATAATTTTATTATTTTCTCATAATCCATGGCTCTCTAGACAAAAAAATTATAGAAACAGAAACTTTTTAAATTTTTTGCTTTTACATGATTAATGGTCGGTTTTATAAACGTCAAATAAATTTACTTCCAAAGTAAATAAAATTTATTCCGTCAAATGATAGTCGAATTTTTGACAGTAATGTTATATATGCCATAAAAAGAATAAAATTGATTCGAATTTGTTAATTAAAATAAATTTACCCTGGAAGTAAATTTATTCTGCCCTTTATAAAACCGGGAGTAAGATGCAGATTTTAAATTACCTTCCGTCAATTTTATGTGTTTTGTACAAATCCCATTCAAAAAATTCCTTGGAAAAGATTCTATATATCCAGTAAAATTGTGATACGAACTTTAGTATTTTCCACAAATTCCATTCCGAGAGTTCCTTGGAAAATATTCTATAAATCCAATAAAATTATAACACGAACATACACTATGCATGTAAGAAATTATTTTGGTCAAAAAATACAATGGCGAGTTTTTAATGAATAAGCACGTTTTAGGGTCCCTAGAATACGTTTTTGCTAGTTTTACGATATCTATACGTGTGTGTGTGTGTGTGTGTGTGTGTGTGTGTGTGTGTGTGTGTGTGTGTGTGTGTATGTGTGTGAGTATAAGCCTGTGTGTGTGTAAGTGTGTGTGTGTCCATGTGGTGTGTGACAAAATTTTTTCAGACGATAACTCCAACACAATTCTAAAAATAATAACTCTTTCGTATTCCTCTTCTTTACATCCATATGAAGAGCTGATTTGAAGTTCTTAACAGTCTTTCTTGAAAACCGCAGTTAAATATCATTTTCTGACATTTTATGTGATTATCAATACAAAGGAATTTTTTATTGTGTATACGGTTTGATTATATATTTTACTTTATATTCAACAGATATATAGTCTTAAAGAATAATAAGGACATTAACTTTCATAAATCAGTCACCTGATATATTCAAATAATTCTAATTGATAGATGTCAGTGTCAAGTGCAATTTGTATAGTGTATGTTCGTGTTATAATTTTATTGGATTTACAGATTCTTTTCTAGGAACTTTCCATATGGAATTTGTATAAAATAGTATAGTTTCGTGTTACAATTTTACTGGATATATAGATTCTTTTCCAAGGAACTTACGGTATGGTATGGAATTTGTACAAAATACATAGGTAGAACTGATGGAAGTTAATTTTATATAGTTCAGTTTATAAACAAATAAATAAATAATCAGATTTAAAAAAATGGGGTCCCGTGGCCGCGTGCCTGAGTGTCTGGTCGCGAACCTGGTGGAACCGGGTTCGATCCCGACAGACGCCAAATATTTCCAGTTTTAAAAGGCACAAATGTGACACCTGTGGTGCACTCTCCACACTAGCTATGAGTGCCCGTGAGGTGACGCCTGGTAAGCGCCCACATGGTAAAATATATCGTCATCATTACCGATGTCTACATGTGTTGTAGATACTGGCACACCCAGAAATGGGTAATATGCCGTGATGATATATTTATTTTTTTATTTTATTTAAAAAAATAACTATACGTGATTAAAGTGGTTTCCAGACTAGTTTTGTTTAATTTAACCGACTTCGTATCTATTTAAGTTCCCAAGTCAATCAAACCTGACCTTTCGCCCCCAAACATATATTTTTAACTTCATATCAAAGTTTCATATGCTAAAATAGTGGTATAATAGAAACTATTGTAGTATAACTTTCCATATAAAACTGTAGATATTTACTATCTTCTACTTGAATTTCATGTCAGTCAGCGTGCAGACATTAGAAACTTTCCTCCGAACTTAAACGCGAATACGACTTCTCAACGAAAGCTTGAAGTCTTAGTAATCCACGTGCATATCAGCATATGCAGGGTAATATTTCTCGTTCAAGTCCCGATACGGTACGGAATATTGCATGAATGGTGTCTGATATTTCTAGCGAGTGCAGAGTGATGGACTAAGCGAAGCATGTAGCTCAATCTCAGTGTATAACAGGTTTACGATTTGTATCCCGATCTACGGGTTGCTTTGCTTCAGATTCTTTAATTTATTTGGCTTTCAGCAAGTGCAAAGGTTTGCGATTCATTTTAAAACGATTGGGTTTACACCAGTCAAAGAACGGAAGCAATTTGTTTGCAAGGATTAGTTTTTTGGTTTTTTAAGAATTAAATTTATACTAAAAAATAAAGGGTTCTACAGATTAACAAGTACCTATATGTCAATCTAGAAGCACAAAGCGTACTAGCGAAATTTTGAATTTATTCCTATTCGGTTATGTTAATGTCTAAAGTCTAACTTTATATGCACTAAATGACGTTATTTAGGATATTATAAAATAATTTTAGGGTTTTGTAGAACCTGACTATGCCTTGAAGTTGATACGCACTAATTTATCGAATCACATGCGTTGATACAGTTTCTGCTAAAAAGCTTCTTAGTTTCTATTTAATAAATAAATAAATAAATAAATAAATAAATAAATAAATAAATAAATAAATAAATAAATAAATAAATAAATATATCATCACGGCATATTACCCATTTCTGAGTGTGCCACAATCTGCTTTATCGCAGATATCGGTAATGTTGATGACATATTTGTACCGTGCGGGAGCTTACCAGGCGTCACCTCACGGGCACTCATTGCTGGCGTTGAGATTGCACCACGGGGGTCACTTTTGTTGTAAGTTTTTTAATAGTTTATTAAATAACAGTTAATAATAGTTAGTTTACTAATAATAGTTTATATGGGGTCCCGTGGCTGCGTGCCAGAGTGTCTGCTTGCGAACCTGGGGAACCGGGTTCGATCCCGACCGTATAAATATAAAATTAATATTTAATCTTAAACATCAATTGAATCAATTATTTAATGTACTCTTGCTGTTTTAATTACAGTACAAACCAAAGTCATTAGTGCGCCATTCGGAATATTTATGTAAAAGAGCACAAAATCCAAAATAATGCCTAAATGCAACAATGGACACAGACATATTTAATAATTACAATAAAATTTCATAGCTAATATCCTAATTTTATTAACAAAATCGCATTCAGTCAAATTAATTTTAATATAGTTTGGAAAGCAATAATATATCTTTTATCTAATTCCGTTTTAAAAAGTTGAATTTTACCTAATCTTATGACGTTTTGAAATGTCAGTTTTTACGTAATTGATACAAACTGGCTCGTAGAATGAATAATAAATAATATCAAATTTATCAAAATATGATTTTAAAGCAGAACATAGTTTGTATTCAAACAAATATTTTAAAAAATAAACGTTCTTTAAACATACAGGTGAAATTAAATATTTAAATTTGAATTGGACATTTCTAAAAACAGTGTTTTAGTTAAGACCGTTATTATACTACGAGCCAATGACTTTTCTAAAAATCTTACATAACTGAGTTACGTAAAGGATGTTTACCAACTGATAACTGACACAAAAAGAAACAAGAATATATCAATAATGATATCTTTAATATAAATTTATGAATTACTGACTCACACTTAATTCTTCTACATCAGAAGACATTCAGAACTCATTTTCAATGATGATACGCATGCACTGACATAAGCATTAAATAATAGATATTAATTATTTATACACCAAGTGAGCTAAGATAATGTTTATTCATGAGAAGAAAGTTTAGCTCACGAGCACGTAAGGGCGAGTGAGTTAAATTCTTCGAGCGAATAAACATTCTTAGCTCACGTGGTTTATACAATATTTGATTCAATTTTGACGAAATAATAATAAAAACCATTATAATATTCAATTTTGACAAAATAAAAAACTAATTAGTTAGTATGATGTGCATGACAATCGTCGATGACAGACGTCTAGTCATTTGTTTAAAAATCTTTATTATCTGTCATTTGTGTCGTGAAAAATAATGAAAATGGTTGATAATGTCTGATAAATACTTTCGTAAGTGTTAAGTTCGTGTTAAATTAAAAATTAAAATAATAAAATTTAAAAAAATTGTTAGAGTGATTTAAAAAAAAATAATTCACTTGTGAATAAATGGGGGATTACACCATTTTTTTTTTATAATTTCATCTGAAAATATTATGAAAACTAAGACTATTGATGAAAATCCGGTGAAAATATTCCTATTAATAAGCGAGTTATGGTCTCCCGAATTTTGAAAAGATTGACGTGACGTCACATTTATGTGTTTTTATATCAAACTGTTATCATCATGGACCTAAATGTTCTTGAAATATATGCTATTTTAAGTTTTATTTACATAAAAATAAATGATTATTATAACACTGTAAGTATACTTACTTTACAATTACAGGTGTATTTAAATTATTAAGTTTAATGCAAGAAATTTATGTTAAAATAAAAACTGTTTGGAAACTGTAGTACAGGAATGTTAGCCCCTCCTTTCGAATTTGAATTTCTTAACTGCCATTGGTAGTAATCCCACCTCCTAACACGCTATTTGTAATGCATGTATAGGCGGTTTCTCGGTCGCCAATCAAAATATTTTCATATTAGTGTCGAAGCGTTATAACAAAAAACCCTTTATTTCCGAAATATCTCAATTATACCATTTCATTTTTTTATTAATATTCGTTACTCAGCATATACATTCGTATTTTTTTACTATTTTCCTTTAATTCGATTGAGCCGTAATCCCCCATTGTTACTTACAGTTGTTGCTTTGGAGTTAATAATGACAGTTTAAAACGTCAAAATTGAATAAAAAAATTTATTTGATTTATTTTCACGGCTATGCTTTGCTAAACTGATTTTGGAATATGTATATTGAGCTGTAATAGAAAAACCTAAAATTTTGAGTATTTTAAAGTCATTTTAGCGGAATTATATAAAATTTTGTACATAATACGTTATGAAAACGCTTCGCTCGTTTTGGTAAATATTGTGTTCATCAAACCATATCACTCTTCTCATAACTGATTATGTAAATAACTAATATTTAATGACGAATTTTTCGACCTTTCCACTATGTCGTCCATACAAAAATTGTAACTTTAGCATCATAATTCGAATTGGAAATCCAAAAACAAAAAAAAAATGAGTGTCGACATTCAAAAGAACTTAGAAAAGCAAACTAAAGGACGTGCTAACCAAAATCCAATATTATATCACGCTCGAAAGTTTATGCAAAAATAAAAAACTACATTCTGTATTATTTTAAATATATAATATAACCATGTTTGCATTGTAACATTATAAGGAATATTGCATAAAACCTATAACGAATTCTCTTTCCCCGATATTAAGATCCTCTTAAAAGGATTATAGACACAATAAACACGTCGATGTCTCATAAATATTTAAAGCCCCTATTGAAATGTAGATTACAAAAGAATTTAGTAACAAAGTAATACAAAAGCGCATCTTCCTAAACAAGAAAAACGAACGGTGACGTAATAAAATAAATAACAATAAAAACAAAACAAAGTTTCCAATGTCGCTTCGTTGTTTTCAATTAACCTCCGTTTCGTATTAAACATGGCGGGTTGGAAAAGCAGCAAGAGAGAGACAGAGTTTAAATTTGTCACCAGAATATACAATTCTCGTCATCTTGTACAACATTTGTAATTTAAACCATGCACATTTGAAAAAGATAATTATATGCATAGAGTAATATCTCGCGGGTATAAAGGTAAAAATAGTTTCTTAAACTTCATGTTGAACATAATTAATTTCCAAGTGACAATTTATAGCTCAGGAGACACTTTCAGTTTGAAATTAAAATCTGTCGTACTAGTTTTCAAATTAAACGTCTTGAGTATGAAATTCTATTTAGCTAACTTCTGGAATGTTGTGTTACAGTTTAAATATAAATTTTATAAGTTTTAAAACTATAAGCAGAATTGTTCTTTACAACTATTTGCTAGAGGAATATTTTATTCAAACACTTACAGTTCTCCGCCAAGTGAATAGCAATACTTCATTTATTATTTACCTGCAACAAAGAAAATGGATTAGCAAATAACGTCCCGTGCACCGAAAGTTGTAAAATATGCACAACTTTAAAAGAAGTTATTAGTTTTTATTATGAAACAAAACAAGTATTTTAAACAACAGAATATTATACAAAACTTTTACAATAGCTAAGTGCATTAAAGCTCTGGGACCTAAAGTACCTTTGTTATGTAATACATCCACTCATAAAAAAGGAAATTATGCTGGGTTGATGGTGTTTTTAGCACTAGCATTAGAAAATAAACACCATGCACGAAAAACACGATTTTGCAATCATTTACAAGGAGATCCAACTAAAATAAAAAATATTTTTTAACAACCTACTCGTAAACAGCTCTTTTCCTGAGGACCACATTTTGAGAAACACTGATTTATACAGAGTGATCAAAAATAACTGATACAGTTGGCAGTACTTGAAAAATAGTTGAAATTGATAACATTGATACAAAAATTTATTTCCTGTTGTTGACAGTGACATTTGAAAATTTAAATTTGGGTATATTTACAGTTTTTTATTAAAATGGTTGTTGTTTCCCTTACCTACGTACTTCTATTTCTTACTTTACCCATGTGCTAAACTGGTTTATATCATACTTGAGTGATAGAACCCAATGTTTAGTACTAAATGGCTTTACATCTGACGAAGTAACTGTTACGTCTGGCGTACCACAAGGTTCTCATCTGGCCCCACTCCTTTTCAAAATTTTCATTAATAATACAGTTGTCCCATTTAGAAGTGCAACCATGGGGATCTCAAGAACTATATGAGATACGATGACGGTTAAATGGAACTTTTTGTGCGCATTTGGGAGGCCATCTCAGATGTGCTTTTGTTTTTCCAAAAAATCTTATAGGGCACTAGATAATGCCGAAAAACTGAATATTGTTGATTTTTTCTTTTTCAAATAACTTCTAAACTATTAGTAATTGAGAAAAACGTTTCATATATTAAAGGTAGATATTTTTATTAACTAACCAGTGGCGTGCGAAATAAATTTTTATATCCATAAATTTTCGAGATATAAAACAAACTTATATTTTTTTAAATGGAGCCCATATCTTATTTTAGTCTCAAAAAATAATTATTTTTTTCTCTTTTCATTGATGTAAGGGTTATTATGTTTTATATTTGTTTTGCTCCTAAAATATATTTTTTTCTTTATATTTGTTAATTTTCTTATTATTTCTCAAAAAAATATTATTTTTATTAATTATATTGTATTTGATCGATATAATTTATTTTATGCCCTTTATTATTTAATATTTTTATTCTAGACTTATAATTACAAATTACACTAGAATGTGCCAAGGGCGACCTGATACAAAATATTATAAAAATTAATTTGATACGAGTTTTGAGCAAATTTTTCTAACGAAATAAATTATTTAAATACAAGGAGTATTTCTAAATAGAAATCTACCAATATTTTCAAAATAATTGTAAATTAAATACAAAATAAGGAAAAAAATAATAAGTTTGAAGGCAAAACAAATATAAAACAAAATAACACTTACAACATTGGAAAGAGAAAAAAAATAGTTATTTTTTGAGACTAAAATCAGATATGGGTTCCATTTAAAAAAATATAAGTTTGTATTATATCTCGAAAATTTACGGATATAGAAATTTGTTTCGTACGCCACTGTTTAGATAATAAAAATATCTATCTTTTATATTTGAAATGTTTTTCTCAATTACCAATAGTTTAGAAGTTATTAGAAAAAGAAAAAATCAACAATAATCAGTTTTTTGTCATTATCTAGTGACCTAAGAGAATTTTTGGAAAAACAAAAGCACATCTGCGATGTCCTCCCAAAGGCGCACAAAAAGTTCCATTTAACCGACATCGTATTTCGTATAGTTCTCGAGATCCCAATGGTGGCACTTCTAAATGGGACACACTGTATATCTACATGTTTTGATTTTACTAGATTTCTGCTATATGCGGATGATCTAAAAATGTATCATACTATTGAATCTCTCAGTGATTGTCAATATTTCCAACAAGACATAAATAACTTATTAACATATACGAAAAAAATGAAATTGACGCTTAACATCGATAAATGTTTCTATATATAATTTACAAGAAATAGAAATGCCATCAAGTATGAATACAAAATAGAAAATAACATTATTAATAAAACTACTCATGTGAAGGATTTAGGGGTGACACTTGATACTAAATTGATATTTGATGTTCACATTGAAAATAGTGTCCCAAAGGCATATAAAATGTTAGGTTTCTTAATACGAGCAAGCTCTAATTTTAAACATCCCTCCACTTTAATTAATCTGTATAATAGGCTACTCCACGACATTTTTTAAAAATTTTTTTCTTGAAATACATAAAAAATATAAGACCACATATGAAAGTCCGAGTTAAAAATTCCTCCAAATAAGCGAGATATTAAGTTCCGAATTTTAAATCTGCTTTGTGACGTAGGTAATGTGGATATACCAGAAGTAAACAAACAGTGGTTCACAAACCACGAAAAATTGTTAAACAAATAATATATATTTAAATTGTAATATTATAATTCATTATTAGAGACATAAAATAAATTATTTCACTTAATTTATTTCACTTTTTTTCTCATTTCATAAAAATAAAGAAATTAGAACGTCACCCGAACAGCAACCGAACAGATCCGACACACCCGAAGAAGTACATTCTTAGTTAGGGCGGGGCTTCTCAAAATCGGAGGTCATACTTGGATCCTATTTGCTCAAACACTCGTGCACATGTCCTGCATCATCAAAAGCAAAACTCCCCGTGTCCTCTAGAAGGAATAATTTATAATAAAAGAATATGGTTTTCTTTATCCTTTAACTATTATCATTCTTATTTTCAATAAACTTTTACTATTTTTGATTACTGTGGAATAGCCTATTCTCTTGTTAGGAGTCAATTAGAGTTTGCATCTGTATGTTGGAACCCACGCTACGCTGTTTATATTAATCGTATTGAATCTATTCAACGAAAATTCTTAAAATTTTTTAGTCGCAAGTTTCCAACATTCAGACCTAAACTGTTATTATTAGAAAACAGAAGAAAGTTAAGTGACCTCACATTTCTATATAAACTGTTTAATAACGCCGTCGAAACGCCAGTTTTACTATCTTCATTCTGCTTAAGAGTACCTAATTACGGTACTAGAACAGTTAACTTCTTTACTTACTCTCATTTTCGCACAAACTCAATCCTAAATTCTCCTATAATAAGATTGTCAAACTTATACAACAACGACAATATGCCAGATTTGTTTTGTACAAGTATACATCATTTTAAGCGCTGTCTTAAATTCAGTATTATTGTTTAAATTAGTATATTTTGCTATTACCATATAAAATTATTATTTACAGAAAAATTTTGTAAGCACGTTACTGTTTTTATTTATTCTTAAAACTGAATTTTTATGTACTTTTTTTGTATACATTGCTAGAGCTTCTTTGTTATTGGGATTTTATTCCTGTTAACAAGCCAAATTACTAATAAATAAACAAATAAATAAATAAATAGGAAATAATCTAAAGCATTTCAATCACACAAAATCCTATTAGCTGTTAGGTCCCACCTCTAACATAATTTATATGTATTTATTGTCAAAATAATATGTCAAATAGTATTCCCGCTTTCACTTGGTGTTGTGTAAACTGAGGAATAAAAAGATCCCCAGAACTTTATTGTCAACTGCATCATTCTTTTTGATCACTCTGTACAACGCTCTCTACGTATGTAGAATGAATGGTGAAACTTACCGTCATTCGAAAAAAATTATACCTAGCGCCTTCATCAAACAACACTCATTTACATAAATAATAGTTTTTCACTTTAAATATAATACAGTTAATACACAGAAACATACAACCATACACTGCTACATATCATAAGAAACTAAGATATACGTATAATTTCGGTACTTCAAACGTGTTTCAATAGGCTCACCGCTCATTGCTTTGTTTTTAATAATTAACCGTCGCGTTTATTCTAGCAACTACATTTTGTTTCAATATTCATTAGAACCACTTACAGTGTAAAATTTATTGAAACTGAAATTAATAGTTCTTTTCTGACAACACGTTAATGTTAACCTACCTATTTTTGTTTATATGTACCCAATGGTATAAAAATGTTGGCTTAAAATACATACTTATACTTATTTCTATAGTACTACTACAATAGTTTAGAACATAAATTGTAAAATATCCTGTATATTTGTATGTGGAGAGGGAAGTCGTGTGCAGCTAACGTCAAACGACTTACGACCAGCAACAACTGACAATAAATTACTCAATTGAAGAACAGGCCTAAAGTCCGTTTTACATTATACTATTTTCGTCTATTTTCATACTATATTTCTAGACAGATTTTCGTGCTATTAAGCCGTGTATAATCGGTAATCTTAGGTATGTATCGTATTTTAAATCAAAATGAATGAATACCAACCTAACAAATTTGTATCTTATTTTTGAAATGGATAAATACAAATAATAAAAAGAGTAACAAAAATTATAAGAAAAAAAGAATATGGAATCGTGAATGCCTTTTACGTCGTAATAATAAACAATAAGGTGCTTGTTCTTTCCTTCATTTTCAGTTTCTTGTATTTCATTTTGTTCAGAATATTCAGACTCTTGCTTGCTATTTGTTTCTTGGTCTAAACATGTTGATATATTTGACTTCCCACTACCTTTCTTTAAATGTGGTAGTAAGAATTGTAAATATTTGTACAGCCACCAGACTGATTTAGGTTCAGTGCCACTACCACTTGGCAATTTTTTTTTCTTCTTATTCGCAAACAGTCTAAAAATTGGTTACAAATGTCGTTAGTTAGAATTAGCGATCTAGTACGAAACTCGTATAGAAATATACGGCCGGGCGTATATTTCTATACTAGAATCTTGGATGAAAGTCGGATGAAAATTTCTGTTTTACATTATGCTAGATTTGTCTAGAAATTTCTCGGAAGGATCTCGTACTAGAATCTATACAAAAAAAGTATCATGTAAAACAGGCTTAAAATGTTAGTTGAGAACATCTTTTCGTCTTATGAAAAATTTTGAAATCCCCTTTAAAATTATAATTCATTTTATGACAAAAATGGATTGTCTACGAAAAGTATATCGTCGGATTTCTGGTAAAAAGACTTAACCGCCAAAAAATGATAAAATGAGTTATGCACATAAACGGATACGTCTCTTCACGACGCATGCTCTAAACACAATATCTGAGCGCCAAAAAAATTATGTTAGAAGGTAATTCATTCTAAAGTTTCGTAAACGCCATCTGACACTATTTGATGCGCACAGAAATTTTATACAAAAGTCTTAAACGCCATTCTGTGTTAATGTAATGGGAGATGTTAACGAGTTGTGTTCCACAAAAGTTAATTTATTTTGATATTATTTATTAATCTGGTGTTCACAACTATATAAATATTAAAAATTTAGGTATTAAGCTATATTGAACAAAAAAAAAAAAACATTTTTATTAAATATTTCATGATATATGCTTCAAAATGTTGCGAAAGTATGTTGAAAAATGTATAAAATATTAATCTCATCGATATAACACAATATCTTGTTAAATAAATCAATATTGTAAATAAAAACAAGTTTTTCCTGTTTATCTCAAAACTAGTCAAATGGCGGTTAAGTCTTTTTACCAGAAATCCGACGATATGTTCTAAAAATTTAAAAAAATAAATTTCTCGTTTTGAAGTCAGACTGTCAGACGCAATCACTATATTCATTTTATCTTGTGATATAAACTAAATTTGCCATAAGAATTCCTACTTTCTTAGGGAAAACCTACCACCCGAATTCCAATACATGACAAATTAGATATCACCCTGAACTATTTCCAGCACCGTGAGCAATAAAACAAATATTCTCGTTGCGCGCGTATTTTAATAACATTTTTAAAATTTCATCAGATGCGTAGCCTCCTCACGTCTGCTGGTTATATTTCAAAGTTCGGCTTTCTGCGGGGGTGGAAATATATGCACCCCTGCAGCGGCAGTAACGACATCTCGCCGTGTTTCTGTATTTCCATCACGTGTTTGTCACATCGGTAGGCGAGGGTACGCCAGACACTCTAATGAAGTGCATTATCGAATTTTGTGCTTCTATCGTGTGTCATTAATCAAGATTGTGGATTGTACCAAAGGAAAGGAGCTTTAAAATCACCAGATGAAGTTGAGAAATTGAAACTTTTAAATGAAATTTAGACGGAGTTGAGGGTTCTCATCAGACTAGCACACTAGCTCAATGGAAGGAAAGTTGACAAAGAAAGGAAAATAGAGGTGTCATATCCAAAATAAGGATATAAAAGTGAGAATATAAATCATTGGGCACGCGACATGTTTTCCGCCGATCAGCATTCATAATATCCCTAGTTACATGTCTATCACAGCGATGATAAAAAACAAATTATCACCTTATTTATATTCGTTGCTATAGGATTTTTACAACATTGACAGTTAATAGGGCTGTTGCAAGAATTTTTATATGACTTCCAAGTATTAAATTTGAAAATATATTGTTCATTAAAGAGCCTCAAATTTGAAAATATCACGAAATATCCTTTAGATATTTTACAATTAATTTTTGAAATTTGGATAAAATTTTGAATAAGTCACATGATCTGAAACAGAATGTGACGTCAGAGTACATACATCTTCAGCGGTTCTAAGGTGTCAACTGTATTGTCAAAGTTGTCAAACAAGTGTCAAATAAGAATCACGACCAGAACTTTAAAGTAAAATATATTATCAATTTATATAATAAATTCAGTTTTTATATTTTATTTTACCTCAACTCTTTAACACCCCTTATTTCGGTAGCAGTAAAACAATCGTTCTGAGATAAATTCAGCCATCATCCAGCTATTGACCTTCGGTTAATTGTCTAATTTAGCTTGAGTGTAATTTGAATTAGCCATTATTACATTATTATTCATTTACAATGAGCTATGTCAGCGTCAAATGTCAAATAAAGTTATTTTGTTAACATGTGACAAACTTTAGCCTACGTTTATTTATATAAATAATATGAATAAACGTAGGTGATGGAAAAACTATTTTCCTATTGGCTATTAATGATGTAATGTACGTGCTTCTACGTCACAGGAGTGGGGGGTAGTTTTTCAGGACGCCAATCTTTTTATTTAATTATTTCCACAAATAAAAACAAATTATTAAAATAAAAATTATTACTAAGAAAATCATTCCATAAACTTTCATTTAAAATAGATTTTGAAAAATGTGAAACAGGCTCATTTTAACAAAAATTCATTACATTCTCTTATTAAACGTAAACTCGTGATATGATTAATAATCGTAGATATTGCTCGTATCATCCATGATAATCATATCGCTTGTTATATTACGTATGATTATATCTAGGATTAATTGAAGAATAAACTGTCAATTTTCGACCAAAATGAGAATGGTTGTGTAACCGGCTAATATAACGATATCATTTTAGAAGAGGGCCACTCTAGAATTTTTAAGAGTAAGACCTATTTACTTATTTCTTTTAAATTAGATTAAAATAATACACTACAAACCTTCTACCTCGTATAGTAATAGTTATTTATATATCAGATACGGGAAATAATATTTAGTGTACAAGATTATAAGATTTTGACGTGGCTTTAGCAGAATTAAAACATCTGATGTGGCCAGCATATGACCTCCCGCCAATTCCATGTTTAAAATAGCAATGAGCTTTAAGTAAAGTTTCACTTCCGATTGATCGTTTGTAAACAAAATCTACTTTGTTGTTCCCATAAAAAGAAAGGTTTGTAATACGAAATTTTGGATTATATTTTATTATGTTTTTCCTGAAAAATCTGTTAAAGCTTCAAATTAAGTACTACATCCGGTTTATCATATATAGTCAAAATCTAATATGTTGTTTCAAATTATATAAGAGTATTAAATATCAACTTTGCGAAGTTTTGGATCATTAATATATTTTAAGGAAAAATCGTCACACACATTATTGTCAAAATCATCACCAACTTCTTTATGCTCTAAAACGCAATCTGTGTAAATTCTTCGCCGTACATTATCCATTTCGTAAATGTGTAGTTGCAAACTATTATTTGACACTTTGAAATCACGTTCTTATTGAGAGCTGTTTGATATATAATGCTGCAAACATCAAACTTAAATCGAATTATCTTGTATATCTAATATTTATGTATGATGGAAAATATATTATTTTTACAAACCTTAATTTCATTAGAATCATATTTAAACTACTAAATTCTTCTTAACACGGTTTCATTATTAATTTTAATGAAAATTGCTTCGTGACGGTGACATTTGTTTAAATGTGTCAAATTTGTTATTAAAGTATTGTTTTTGTTTGACGCAGAGGCAAAGTGATGTACAAAAATAAATTATTTTATAATATAATATAAAGTTATTTCAAGTTATTTACTAAATGCTACTATCGTAGAATTGAAGATTGTGCTATTATATTCAATTTGTATTGGTAAAAGTTGCTAAAAAATTACATTCAATGAATTTTTTACAAGAAAAACTGTTAAAAGCTTATATAAATGATACTTCCGGTTATTCGATATACACTAAAAACTAATGAGCTCTTCCCACATTAGTAGAGAATGGATATACAAAATTTCAAATTTTTCTGATTGATAGTATTTGAGTAATCGTGTCCATAAGATCCAGACACACACACACATACATACATACAGACATCATTGTAAAAATGTTAAAATCGGATTCTGGGGACATCAAAACGTGCTTATTCACTAAAATCTCTATATCCGATTTTTAGCACGATCCCTATACCTCCCTTACCTAGGGTAGCGGGAGGTAAAAATCACTTAGGTGCACTAAACATTTTTCGCGCACAAGGTGAACAAAACATTTTATCTAAAACTAAATTTAATAATTAGAAAACAAATACTACATGTGATGAACTTATTAAAAAAAAATCTCTATGGCTCGTACCACGATCACGGTTTTAACTAAAACACTGTTTTAAGAAATGTCAAATTCAAATTTCAAAATGTAATTTCACCCTTATGTTAGAAGATCGATTTATTTAAAAATATTTGTTTGAATACGAACTATATTCAGCTTTAGAATCATATTTTGATAAATTTCTAAATAGTATTTATTATTATCATTAAATAATGAAATTTGGCATTTCTTAAAACAGTGTTTTAGTTAAAACCGTGATCGTGGTACGAGCCAGTGGGTCAGTATTACTGTTGAAATTTCGTACAAATTTTGAGACATTAATTTTTATACAAGTTTAATCCAAAATTTATTTAATTATATACCGTTATTTGAAAGCGTTACTAAGGTGAACAAAAATCGTCATTAAGTTCATAAATCAGTATTAAATCCATTATACGACTTCATACAATGCAGTGCTCTCAACTTTATGATAATTATTTTACATATAAGATAATTTGGGTAGGTGTATAATGTACAATAGTAAATTTACCAGTGTCATTTCTAAATATTGCAAATATTCCTTTTCATGGCTCGCTTCTTGTCCAGGTTATTATTGGTGTCTCCTCATCTTAAAATCCAAGTTTCGTCACTTTCAAACAAACAAATCTCCGCCAATATTTAATAGTGTTCAATTTTCTAATTTATTTTTTATATATTTATGGGGTCGGGTGACCGTGTGTCATCAAGAAAATCTGTAAGTTAAGTAACATTTTAACAACGGGAGAAGAAAACAATTAATCACATAAGCAAATTACATATTTAATAAAATGAACAATTTTTTCTTATGGTTTAGTTAGTAGATACTAATAACAAATAAATGTTTATTAACAGTTATTAGCAACTATACCACAACTGTATAATTAGAAAACGATAATTAATTTCTGACTGTACTGCTAACTTCCGAAGAATGCAAGCAGTTGCTTCTAGAAAATTAACGAGTTAGCATTTAATCATATGATAATGTAAAAGAAAAATACCAACAAAACACATTTCCGGTTAAATGAGACGTATGACATTCTGACATTTCTAACCACATCTAAATTCATCCCATTTTGAATTAAATCTAGAACATTTATCTATTGTATGAAGACATTTACAGATCGCTTTTATGTATTTTATTCATGTGAGTTTTAAACATCAATTAATCATTATAAAGCTACGGAACATTGAAAAGTTACCCAATCAAGAATTAAATCGTTTAAACTTCTATCATCATTTATACTGTCCGATTTCTAACACATTGTTACGAGGAAAATCACTATTCTCCGAAATCCAATAATACAAAAACGAATGAATAAGAAAGTTTATAAATGTCCGCTATTCGTATAAAATATGTACAAATACTAGAATAAGGCGAAAATAAAGTGACATTTTTGTTTTTCTGATTAGCTAGTTGATAGTACAGAATGAGTATTATTACAATTCGTTTCACGAAAGAAAATAGCAAAAGCGAAAAAAGATCATATGTCAGCGGTCAATTATTGAAGAAAAAGTTCTTAAGAGTTCTTCTTGAAAAAATGCAATTAAATATCATTTTCTGACTCATCAATATGAAAGAATATCTTATTGTCTATACGGTTTGATTATACATTTTCCTTCATATTGAATAGATATAGAGATAAAGAATTATAAAGAGATTAACTTTCATAAATTAGCCAGCTTTGCTAGAATCATGGAAACAGTTGATATATTCAAATAATTCTAATTGACAGATGTCAACGTCAAGTATTGAACAGTGTATATTAGCGTTATAATTTTATTGGATATATATAGAATCTTTTCCAAGGAACTGTTTGTATGAGATTTGTACACATATTGACGGAAGGTAATGTGCTGGCCACATCAGATTTTTTTATTTGTGGTGCGTGCAGCACAAAACTGAGTCAAGTGTAAACATAGATCATTTTAGTTATTGTTCCTGTAAAATTACTGCAATAAGACACCTACCCAATTCCAATTTACCCGAGCGCAACTATAGCAGCAAAGTATGGAACTAAAGGTTGCTATGGTTACCACTTCCAAATAAAGACCTGTCATCAGCAGTAGACCTTTATACTCCAGCCATAGTTTTAGTTGAAGAATCGAAAGATCTTTAATATTATCAAAAACAAAAGTTACCTCAGGCACATAAAAACAAAAGTTGCCTCAGGCACATATTTTGGTCTTAAACTCATTTTTATTAAACACAACGAACACATCACAATAAAGAATCAGGTTAACATTGAATGACAGATGCAAACATAATGACAGATAGGATCCGGGAGAGGGAAGTAAGACAACGAGGGGAGGATTGTTTGGACGCGATATTCTATCTCTCTCTTGCATGTCAATTCTGTGTCTATTAGATTTTGTTATAATAAAATAATTACGTCAAACCGAGAAGAACTTTTTAATTAAAAATTCCTACATCAATTTTAGTGAAGAGGAAAATCAAGGCAAAGGGTTAATAGCAGGAAACAAAGAGGTAAAAAATTAGAAGAAATGAAAAAGATAGCAATTGACACAAAAAAGTGGATGAAATGGAATAAAGTTTAACCTTAAGAAAAGTAAATTCCACACCCAACTACGGGTAAAGAGATATGGAGAAAAAAAGAAATAAATAAAGAATTTATTATTTCCTCGTACATCACCTCTATTGCAAAACGTTTGTTTATGCATTCAAATGCATCAAACGAAAACTTTAAAACTAAAACAGTAACAAAGCGATTGTAACAAAATAAAAGTATCTTGCTCATTAAAAATGTAGAGAAATGCAATACGGAAAAAGAGGAAACACTTTGAGAACCCAGCTTATACGTTCATTATGAATTCAAATAAACTTTAAAACAAAACATTCACTAAAGCACAACTACGTGTTTCGGAAGTCAATGCCGAGATTAAACTTAATGGCATTCTACTTAAATGAAAAATGTAAGATTAGGAAAAATATGGGGCGCGGAGTGCAGTGCATTAAATACCCGATTTTTCCAAGGTCAATTCGACAATTTGATTTTGATTGATGAACGAAGTATTTCTCAAAAGTTACTATCGCATTTGTGGATATACGTGCCTATGCATACTACTTATGAGGTAATTTCCAAATAGAAGTTCTCCACACCACTTTTAGTGATAAAAAAACACTACTATTTATTTTAGTGTAGTTATATTAGTGAAAACATTATAGTCACGTGTAATGCTGGGTTTATGCAGGCTAAATTAAAAAATTAAATTGTAAAACTAAACTAAACAAGTAGAAACCATTGTTACCAATGGCAACGTTTATACAACTAAACTGAAGAATTAAACTAATGAAATTAAATTATTAAGAAATTGGTTATTTCCAACTTTTAGTTTAATTTTATAATTTCTTGGTTTTGCGCCTACACTATTCGCGCATTTATGACAGATTTTAACACCTAACCTATGAAAATGTAAGATGATAACAAAGTTTCTGCAGAAAAGAGCGACGAAATACTAATTGGACTTACTCAACATATTGTATACCTAATTTTTTTTATCCTATATAAATATAATGTATCGCAATGGGGGATTACAGCTCAATCGAATTAAAGGAAAATAGTAAAAAAATACGAATGTATATGCTGAGTAACGAATATTAATAAAAAAAATGAAATGGTATAATGGGCTACTTGCATGGTACTGAAAATCCGATTTCTATCACTATATACGTAATGTTATGTTGAAAACATATATAAAAATATAAATTTTATTTTAAAAAAGTTATTTGTTTTTTAGTAAATTAAGAAAGAAAATTTTCAGTGACGTCATTATATTGAACCAAGGAAGAGAACCATATTTAAGAATGTAACTTATAGATGGCATTTCGTGCGAGAAAGTTTTAATTTGAATTTGACATTTTGCTTTCTCTGGGTTCTCAAATATATTAATTACTTCACAAATAAACACATAGGTAGTTACATGTAATTTAAAATATCGATACGAAAAAAACAAACTAAAATACTAACCTTCAAACTATTGTTGAAACGTCAAACAGGAAATCTACATTACCCGTACAAACCAACGCTATGGCTTTACGATCACTCATTGGTGCGGCCTAATTCTACGTCATACATGGCGGTAATTCAAATAATCAAATTTTATTATTTATTTTCTGTCTAATTAATAAAAATTTTGTCAAAAGAAAAAATAGGGGTAGCAAGTTTTTACCTGCTCTTCAAAAATATGAAATAAAAAAAGGTGCGCAAGTAGCCCATTGAGATATTTCGGAAATAAAGGGTTTTTTGTTATAACGCTTCGACACTAATATGAAAATATTTTGATTGGCGACCGAGAAACCGCCTATACATGCATTAGAAATAGTGTGTTAGGAGGTGGGATTACTACCAATGGAAGTTAAGAAATTCAAATTCGAAAGGAGGGGCTACATTCCTGTACTACAGTTTCCAAACAGTTTTTATTTTAACATAAATTTCTTGCATTAAACTTAATAATTTAAATACACCTGTAATTATAAAGTATGTATACTTACTTATACAGTGTTATAATATTCATTTATTTTTATGTAAATATAACTTAAAATAGCATATATTTCAAGAACATTTAGGTCCATGATGAAAACAGTTTGATATAAAAACACATAAATGTGACGTCACGTCAATCTCTTCAAAATTCGGGAGATCATAACTCGCTTATTAATAGGAATTTTTTCACCGGAAATTATAAAAAAAAAAAAAATGGTGTAATCCCCCATTTCACCTATAAAAGTTAGATTATACGAAATGTCAAACATGAAATTCTGAATTTTAATTTACTGCATAAACGACATTATTTTAATTTAGTTTCTTGGTTTAGTGACTTAATTTAATTTTATAATTTACATGCTGCATAAACCCAGCATAAAAATAATGCGATAAAAAATTAGCTTTAAGTACAAAGTGTACATTTTATATTTTTTCGTTATGGTGGAGGACACCATTGTCAATAATCAATCGTCATATTTTTATTTAAATTTAGTTTGTTAGTAATATCAATTGGGATCAATATTAAATCCGTAACTTATCTCTTTATAAAGATCGCAATTAGCTATTGCAACTTAAAATATTCATAAATGTTCCATTACGGTACAAGTTTTTTCATCTTTTTTACAGCAACACTCTATTTATTTACACCTTGTATATATTTTTTATTTAGAAAAGCTTTCAACATTGAAAGCGATTCATTATAAAAATTACTCCTGAGGTGATATTTCTGTTTAAAATAAATGAAAATTAGAAACAAAAGTTCCACACAGGAAAGGAAAACAAAAGGTAGGAAGTAGAGCCAGCTGGAAGCTTTTTAATATATTATAAAAACCAGACAAGAAGTGCAGCGTAAGTAAATTTGCATGTAAGGGAGAAAGAAACCAGATTAAAATGAGAAATAATTATCTGAGAAGAACAAGTTTTATTTATCCAAGATTTTAAATAAAATATTTGAATAGACATTTATGAAGAGAACTTTAGTTATTGTGAAAAGAGGAAACCCATTTAAAAAATAAATTGCGAAGTTGTAGATTTTAATTAGGGCTTCGTATGGAAGCATTTATGAAAATAATTTTTGAAATATTACTCAATTTTAAAGTCATTGCAGAACTACGAGTATCTACCTAATTTTATGTAGTATCGCATATAAAATATCTGATGTGGCCAGCACATTACCTTCCGTCAATTCTATGTATTTTATAAAAATCCAATATAAAAAGTTCTTTGGAAAAGATTCTATATATCCAGTAAAATTATAACACGAATATACACTACGTAAATTGCACTTGGCATTGTCTGTCATTTAGAATTATTTGAATATATCAGCTGTTTTCATTATTTTAGCAAAGCTGGTTGATTTATGGAAGTTAATCTCTTTATAATTCTTTAACTCTATAGCTACTGAATACGAAGGAAAGTATATAATCAAACCGAATAGACTATTAGATATTCTTTTCTAAAAATATCAAGAAAAATTATATTTAACTGCGTTTTTTTCAAGAAAACTGTTAAGAACTTCAAATAAGAGTATACTATTATTTGTTAAAAAATAAGAGAGCTTCCGGTTGACCAATTATAACAAAAATCTAATCAGCTTTTCATATGGATGTAAGGAAGAAGAATATGAAAAAATTATAATTTTTAGTATTATAGTACTGGAGTTATCGTCGGAGAAAAATGTGTCACACAGGGACACACATATAGACATCATCGTACAAATAAAAAATCTGTTGTAGCCAGCACAAAACCTTCCGTCAATTCGATGTATTTTGTACATATCCCATACCAAAAGGTCCTTGAAACAGATTCTATATAATATCATGTAAAATCAAGCACGAACACATACTATTTTTTACAATTCCATACCAAAAGTTCATTTGAAAAGGTTCTATAAATCCAATAAACATACATTAAGTAAAATGCACTAGACACTTCCTTATTTCTTCTTCAGCTTTCCCCTATTTTATTAGGGGTCGCTGTTTCCTCTTCTCTTCCACTCATTCCTGTCCAAAGCATCTTCTTCACACAGTCCTTCCTTTCTCAAGTCCTCTACGATACAGTTCTTCCATCTTCTCTTTGGCCTTTCTCTGCATGTCACTTGCGAGAAACACTATGACATACCAATTTTTGATCCTATACTATCCATATTTGGTTTCCATGATAAGTAGCAAAGCTGACTAATTTTTGAAAATTAATTTCTTTAAAATGCTTTAAATTTACATCTATTGAATATGAAGGTAAATGTATAATCAAACCGGATAGAGAAGAGTATTCTCTTTAATATATATAATATAAAAATGTCAAAAAATAATATTTAACTGCGTTTTTTTAAGAAAAACTGGCAAAAACTTCCGGTGGATAAATTGTAACCAAAATCTAATCAACTCTTCATATGGATGTACAGAAGAGGAATACGAAAGAATTATAATTTTTAGAATTGTAGTATCGTCGGAGAAAAATTTGTCACGCACGGACACACATACACACACACACACACACACACACACACATATATACGGACACACACACACATACATACATACAGACATCATCTTAAAAATAGTAAATTCGTATTGTAGGGACCCTAAAACGTGTTTATTCATTAAAAACTCACCACCGAATTTTTTGACCAAAGACAATACCTTCCTTAGCCAAAGGTAACGGAAGGTAATAAAAAAGGTACATAATATGTGAGATTATAATAATGAAATAAAATGCATATCAAATCTATTTCAAACTACTAAATATATACGACTAGTGTCTGCCATTTATCATTTGCTGAGCGTATTAATCTGCTTAATAGAATAATAAAAAATTATTTAATTCTCCTTTATTTCATCACTTCAGCAATCCTCTATTACCGATTAAAGTGAAGGAAACAGAACAATATGATTGGTACTACAGATGTCGCGATTTAAAATGTTTTTAATGTAATCCTATTACTTGATTCCTATCGGGCAAGTAAAATTCCATCTATATATAATTGGATTTCTAGTAGCTCTATACAGATAAGAACAAAACAATAAAATCTAAATGGAAAATCAATAATATATTACTTCAATTTTGTATCGAGGATCTAGGATTCTTTTTGTTCAAATCCTACTGAGAGATTTTTATCTTGAAAGTTAAATGCAATTTATTTGTAGTTTATTTACCAAACACAGAAAAATCGGAATAAAACGATTAAACACCAAAGCAATTATATTATAAATTAGAAATAAACTGCTTTGTAACCTGGCCACAAATTGCTTTATGTCTGTAAGATTTGTACAAAGTTCCAGGATTGGATTCTATGAAAATTGTTATTAGTTTCTGTCATACAGCATTTATCCTTAGACAACTGTCGTTTTCGTATTCATATGCCCTCTTCAAGTAAAATTTTACAGATTCTTAAACATAAAATCATGCACACATAAATAAATTTGTTTTATCATTATACGTATACTTATATCGTAAAAAAATTAAAAAGAAAAACAGGGGTGGTATACGTAACGTAATGATACTCGATAACGTTTCATTTATTATTAGGGAGTTATTGCAAATTCTAAGATGATAGAACGTAAACGTTAATCTTATGTAGAAAACACTTTATTTTAGAAATAAAGGACTTTCAATTTCAATGTTTACCGCATTTAATTAATGTATTCACGTTAACGTTAACGCTAAAAGCAACACAAACGAGGTTACATCCACACTTTTCACCGAAACATAACCTCAAAAGATACAGAACGTGTGACGTTAAACGCTCGCTATTCCATTGCACATAACGTGTCTCCTTATTCATATAACGTGAACCTTATTAGTACGCATGCGCACTAGGGCTATCAGGTTACTTTTAAAGTGTACGTTATTTTTACGTTGAAGCTGCAATAACTCTCTAATATTTTTTTAAATAACGTAACAGTTACAAAATAATGTTATGTATTCCTAACATAACAAATAACAATTCACGATTCAGTATAATGTTATTTCTGTTTACAAATTTTACAGGATTTTTGTCGTTGAAAATATAATAACCTTATTTTCTGATAGAATATTTCGTGTTATGAAATGTAAAGATGTCACTAATGGCGTACTCCATTTCAATTTCAAATGTTGAATACATCATTTTATTCTCAAGAATAAAATCAGCATAAATTTTGTTTCATATATATATATATTGTTCTTTTCTTTACTATTAATTTAAGAAAAATACATTTAAGGTATACCCAGGGTTGGCCTGATTTAAATCATGATTTAAATCTTAATTTAAATCAACTGATTTTTTTAAAAAAATCACTGATTTTTATCACAGATGAAAAAAAGATTCAATTTGTAATAAAAATGAATTTATTTACTACAAAAGTATAAATAACAACAATCCATATTGGATTGTATTCGAATTCTAACAAATTACTGATTACATGTTTTGAGTTTTGACCTATTTTATTTAGGTATGTATTGTTTAAAAAGACGCGCGCGCATGGTACGTTATATACTAAATTTATGTAAAAATTCAAATGCATTTTTTGGGGTTTATTACAGATTTCGTTTTCGTTTATGAAATAAAATATTTATATTGGTTTTAAAACAATTAGAAAAGTACAATAACACCACTAGATCTTTAAAAATAAAAAAATCAAAGAATAATGATTTATTTGATTTTTTTTTTAAATCAATGATTTTTGATTTTTTTAAATAAATCATGATTTTTTCCAACCCTGGGTATGACGTTATAATAACGAAACAAAAATAATGTTACTGTAAAGCTACAAAACGTTATTTTGTTATTTCTTAAGTTATTAATAACGTTATGTACCGAATTTTTTTTATAACGATTTTTTACCTCTCACTAAGAGAGAATCATGCTAAAAATCGCATATCCAGATTATAGTGGATAAGCACGTTTCAAGGTCCCTAGAATCCGATTATACCATTTTTACAATGTTGTCCGTGTGTGTGTATGTGTGTGTATGTGTGTGTGTGTATGTTGGAGCCACGGTTTATCAAATAATGTAAGCTTTTATAACTACGGTTTCCTCAATCTGACATTAATGGGAAGAGCTGATTAGATTTTGGTAACAATTAGGCTGACAGATTTTAATGTCAATATTTGATGTATTTTTGTCAAAAATACATCATGACATTAAAATCTGTCATGAAAGCCTTAGTAATTACTTAATTATTATAATTATTATTAATAATAATAATGATAACAACAATAATAATAGTAATAATAGTAGTAGCGATTATAATAATAGCAATAATTGTAATAATAATAATAATAGTAATAATAATAAATTAATAAAATACCGTTAATAAAATATATTTAAAAATATATAGAAAATTTCAAAAATCCCTGAACGACGACGTAAACCGCTTGATTGGCTGGATACCCTAAAGAAATAAATTTGAACTCCGTACAATTTACAATTCCCACTTCATTTTAAAATGAAACAAGTTTCAAATTGGTTGAAAATGTAACTCTAGTTTCGATGAAAAACTATAATTGCGATTGGAATGAAACATCATCGTAATTCACCCCTGCTACTACGGTCCTGTTGCAGCCTGAGGGGGTTGATCGATAAACCATCTACTAGAACCAACGTTTTCTTTGCCCAAAGGGCTTGCTCGCCTTCCAAATGAAATGTCAAAATTGTGGAGAGATTACTCACGAAATTAGACTTTGAGAGTTTTCTAATATTACTTTTGGTAATTATCGAAGATCGTTTTCGCTTTACCTGAAAGCGGCGAGAAATCAACTTTGATGTCATTTTCACACATGATATTGTACAAAGAAAACTCATTCCAAAGTAACGAATCACAATCCCTCTAATTTTCCCAGATATTAGATGAGAGAAGTTTCTATTGATTATAGAAAAGAATTCTGTACGACCAGATCAAAAGAAGAAGAGCTTTTTAACAACAAAAGGAATGAATTTCTTTTTAACAACATTACAGTTTAGTGACAGTAAATAAATAATGTTATTTTTACCTACCGACAGTAAGTAAAATTACTGTCTATTCCAATATAAAGTACAAAAAGAAAATATACAAATTAACTTTTAGAACTGACGCCAAATATTTCCAATTTTAAATGGCACAAAAGTGACCCCTGTGGTGCACTCTCCACGCCAGCTATGAGTGCCCGTGAGGTGATCATTACCGATGTCTACATGTGTTGTAGATACTGGCACACCCAGAAATGGGTAATATACCGTGATGATATATTTATTTTATATACAGCATGGTTTAATAGTTATTTGTGTGCACCAAGAATAAGAAGTATAGACATAGATATAAGACACTTTTTATTTGAGTTGTATACAATATTTTACGTTTGCAATAAAAGTGTAAAAAAAAAAATCTGTTGTGGCCAGCGCAATACCTCTCGCCATTTCCATTTTATGATACATAGTATTGTATTGCACTTCGCTATCGAACCGTCGTTTTATAACAACATTACAGAACTTTATCCAAATATTATTTCTTTTTATTGTATTTAACATGTCTTCTGCACACATCCATTCTAATTATATCTATTTTTTATTGTATGAGGAAGTTCCTAAATGCCAGAGATTCTTCCAATTCATTAATAAGATTGGCGGTATTTTTAATGGATATATGCAGGTTACCTATAGTTTTAAATATTTAATTAATAAAACAATAAGAAATATCAAATGCATATCCCAGAAAAAGCTTTCAGAATATCACTAAAACTGTTGATTTTTGAAACTAACATCTGTGTTATAAACGTGACTATGTTATAAACATTTTAATTTGTCAACTGGATTCCTTAGTGTAGTTTAGCATCTGAGATGTATTACATCCGACTATTCTATATGCGAGTATTAGTGTCTTTATCTCTAAATCAATACAAGATATAATCAAAATTTTAAGTGTATTAGATGGAAACTTCCCACATTCATATAGAATAAGTAAACAAAATTTCAAAATTTTCTGATTGATAGTATTTTAGTAATCGTGTCCACACGATCCAAACACACACACACACACACACACACACACACACACACACACACACAATACCTACAGACATCATTGTAAAAATGTTAAAATCGGATTCTGGGGACATCAAAACGTGCATATTCACTAAAATCTCTATATGCGATTTTTAGCACGATCCCTGTACCTTCCTTATCTAAGGTAGCGGGAGGTAAAAACTGTATTATTGCTCGACAAAATGTCTCATTTTTTAATCATATCACAAGGTACCAGAAAAAGTATTACTAAATATTAAGAGTCATGATCGCTTCTACAAGAGGCTGCATACTAAGAATCAGTACGGACATCATTTGGAAAAGTAAATTTTTAATCGTTTATTGAGAGTAGCATAATAAACATGTATAGCAATATTACATTTAAATTTTGTTTAACTATGAGTGTCACATTTTTACCTCTCGCTAAGAGAGATATTGGATTCATGCTAAAATTCGCATATGCAGATTTTAGTGAATAAGTACGATTTAAGGTCCCTGGAATCCGATTATAACATTTTTTAAATGCCTGTGTGTGTGTGTGTGTGTGTGTGTGTGTGTACGTGCGTGGATGTGTGTGTGTGTGTGTGTATGTGCATGAATTTTGCCTTTGCTCTAACTAAAATACTATCATTCAGAAAATTCTGAAACCTTGTATTTCTACCCTATTCTAATACGAAAAGAAGCCATTAGATTTTGGTGTAAATAGGACAATCGGAAATGTTGTAGGGACGATTCCTCAAAAACTATAAGACTTAAGAACTGTTTAACTATGGATTCCTCAATCTGACATTCTTGGGAAGAGCTGAAAAGGTTTTGGTAACAATTGAACAACCGGAAGTAGTAGTTTCTTAGAAAATTTTTTGTATTGAAGAACATAAAATTCTCCATCTAATACACTTCAATTTTTTATTATATCTTGTATAGATTTAGAGATAAAGACACTATAATATATAGAGTAATCTAATCGCAGAGGCTAATGCACTAAGGAAACCAGTTGACAAATTCCAATGTTTATAACATAGTTTTTAAATGACACATGTCAGTGTCAAAAATCAACAGTTTTAGTGACATTCTGATAGCTTTTTCTGGGAAGCATATTTAATCTTTCTTATTGTTTTATTAATTAAATATTTGAAATTATAGGTACATAAAATGCATATATCCATTTGAAATACCGCCAATCTGGTTAACGAATTGGAAGAATCTCTCACATTTAGGAACTTCCTCATACAATGAAAAATAAATATAATTAGAATTAATAGTGTGCAGAAGACATGTTAAATACAAAAAAAAACAGTATTTGGGTAAAGTTCTATAATTATTTGTTATAAAACGACAGTTCGAAAGCGAAGTGCAACTTATATAGCCTAATATGGAAATGACGAGAGATCTTGTGCTGACCACAACAGATTTTTTATGGTGAACAGCGTATTTCATTATGGTGTTCATAAGATGTCTCAGCTAAATTCCAGAAGCAAGTAAAAAGACTTGTAAATGGCAAAAAAATTATAACGGCCGGTTTCATAATAATTATTCATAAAGTCACTTTACTTTTAAAGTTTGATCTAAAAGTGAAAAGAACCTTCTCTAATTGCACTTTAAGTTAAAGGAACTGTCAAATGACTTTATTTTAAAGGTCTTTAAATCGACAATTTTAACTTAAAGTGAAATTATGAAACGCTTTATTCACTTTTAGATCAAACTTTAAAAGTAAAGTGACTTTATATTTATTATGAAATTGGCCGTGAGCAGCACAATTTCCACTTCAAGTGTAAATTCAGCAAGATCTGTCTAAAGTGATTGTGATTGTACCTTTAGTAGTTTCTCATCAACCAAAATTAATTTTCTTGAGTAAATTATCCCTCTTTTATATCAACCACAATGATTAATTCTTCCCATTTTGTCTCCTCTAGTTCCATTCACATCCCCGTTCGTCATACACGGTAAATCTCGTCAATATCGCATCTGAGGGGGTGGGAGTTCGAGATACTTTCCCTGCTCCAGGCAAGAGGCTGGAGTATCGCGAAAGTTTCGCGTCAAGGCCAACTAAACTTCTCGAATTAGAGTGTGTTCGGGACTGATTAAGTGGAGCGAGAGACATTTTTCTATTGTGCGGCTGATTGCCAGCGACACTCCCCACATCTGACGCTCGTGCCACATAGATGTTCCTGAGTTTTAATCTCGAAGAGAAAACAGCGTAGGCCTAAGGGGGAGGAAGAATTTGTTTGCTTTTCTACACACACACTTGTTTTCTTGCTTTTCTACAATCACACACACACTGGTTTTCTTAGATGTGTTATTATATAAACTCCTTCATTTTTACCTTCCGTCACCTTTAGGTAAGGAAGGTATTGTCTTGGGTCAAAAAATTCGTTGGTGAGTTTTTAATGAATAAGCACGTTTGATGGTCCCTAGAATACGAATTTGCATTTACTATTTTTAAGATGATGTCTGTATGTATGTGTGTATGTGTATGTGTGTCCCTGTGTCCCTGTGTGTGTGTGTGTGTGTGTGTGTGTTTGTGTCCAATACTACAATTCTAAAAATTATAATTCTTTCGTATTCGTATTAAATTTTGGTTATAATTGATATACCGGAAGTACCCTTCTTTGAAGATTTTAACAGTTTTTCTTAAAATACAACGGAGTTAAATATTATTTTTTGACATTTTATATTTTATAAATATTAAAGAAAATGCCCTTCTTTATACGGTTTGATTATACATTTTCTTTCATATTCAATAGATATAGAATCAAAACATTATAAAAAGATTAATTTTAAAAAATCAGTTAGCTTTGCTATTTATCATGGAAACATTTAATATATGCAAAAAAATTCTAATTGACAGATGTCAGTGACAAGTACAAAATCAAATATGGCAAGTATAGGATCAGAATGTCGGGAGTACGGTGAAGAGGAAAGAGTAGATGGAAGGATTGTATCGCAGAAGATTTGAGAGAGGAAGAACTGTGTAAAGAAGTTGCGTTGGAATGAGTGAAAGAGAAGAGTAAGAAACAGTGACCCCTAATAACATTGGAGAAAGGTGAAGAAGAAAGAAGGAATTGTCAAGTGCAATTTACATAGTGTAGGTATATTTATGTTTTAATTTGATTGAATTTATAGAATCTTTTCAAAGGAACTATTTGATTGGAATTCGTAAAAAATAGTAAGTGTTCTTGTTATAATTTTATTGGATATACATATAGAATCTTTTCCAAGGAACTTTTTTATAGCATTTATCCATTTTTACTTCAATACTTTTATTTCTAAAAATTCACACAGTTGTTCAAATACTCTAAAAATACATACACTTACGTAACATTCTCTTTACAATCAAATAATATTACTACCAGGTTTATATCTCTACTCATTTTTGAATTTTCGCCCCAAAAGTGAATATAATCCACATTTAGATAAAAACTTCAAAATCTTCAAAAATCTAATTTTTCTGTATCTAGATACTTCTCAATGCGCTGATTCCAAATTTTGAAACCACAGGTCGATATCTCGTTTCGTTCTCGAGATAATTAGATTTAAAGTTTTGCTCAAAACTCCCCATTTTTGGGTATTAACCTAAAAATGGGTCGAGATATGAATTTGGCGACATCACCATTCGATTCTACGGACAAAAATACATAAGTATAGCAATTTTCATAATTTTTGTCCAACCGGTTCATTTTTTTATGATTAAAAACTTGAAAACCCCTGAAAATGGCCAAAATCTGAAAATATGGCAAGGGGTACACCTTAGATTTTTGCGATTTTTGGCCATTTTCAGTTATTTTGCTTTAGAGATTGTATGCGGTCTTCAAAAATTCTGAAAATTGGTGTACTTATGTAATTTTGCCAGTAGAATCGAATGGTGTTGTCGCCAAATTCATATCTTGACCCATTTTTGGGTTATTACCCAAAAATGGGTAGTTTTGAGCAAAACTTTAAATCGTAATATCTCGAGAACGAAAAGTGATATCGACCTGCGGTTTCAAAATTTAAAATCAGCGCATTGAGAAGTATCTATATACATAAAAAATAGATTTTTGAAAATTTTGAAGTTTTTATATAAATGTGGGGTATATTCAAATTTTTAAATATTATTATGTTGGCAGATATCATTAAATAGGCTATGTCCGATGTTGCACTTTTATCACCCTAATATCTAAATCTATGTCTTGAAGTTGAAGCGCACTAATTAAACAATTCAAGTTCGTTACTATAATTTGTACCAATACCAAACATCAATACTGTCAAAAAATAACTTCTAAGCTTCTATTTTATGAAATATAATATTAACATTTAATCTGAAGCATCAAATTAAATCGAATTATATAATTCATTTTTGTTGTTTTGAAGTGTTACCATACAAACCAATAGATCACTAGTGGGCCATTCGGAGTTGTATTTAAGTGAAGAAGACCTAAATACTAAATGCCAACATACGAAATCGGACACAGCCATAGCGCGTTCATGATATTTAACTGAAAATGTATTATCTGTTGCAGAAAACTTTTTAAAATAGATTTTATATAAAATGTGAATATAAATTTGTCGAAAGGGATTAAATTTAGATTTATTTATAATTGGATTTTACTGTATCATAATTTTATATATAAAAATATAATCATAAATACCAATTTTTTTGTCATAATAATCCGAAACGAAATGAATATGGCTAAATCCTTCCACCGTCTGCACAGGCAAAAGCTTCAATCCTCTAAACATTCCACCAATTTGCTTGAACTGTGCTATCATAAAAAGCCCATGATACTCACTGATTCAGAAACCAACCTCCACATATGAAACTTCAGTAGGCACGTGAGTAATTCAATCATCATTATGAATCAGCGCGCGGGGCGCTGTGAATAGTGCAAAGAGTTAATTCGGAGCGTGATTCGAGTGAGTAATCGAAACCAATTTTCAGAGAAACGAACCAATCTAAATTCAAAGCCGTAGCAGCCGAGCGTCAAATATCCCTGCTGGACGCAGACTGATGTAAATGCCCGGCAGGTCAAAGAGCACGCTATAAATATGTACATTGAGGTTAGATGTTTGTGTTTCATGTGATCGGAAACTTTGCTTGCTATACTAATCGGGGTTTGCTGAAAGACTGTTTCGTAATACTAGTGAAACATAGAAAGGGGCGTATATGTTTGTAGTCGAGTTTCGTCTGGGCTCTAAGTTTATAACATTTAATTTTAATGAAACACATGGATCAGTACAGTGCGGGACACCAATCTTGACCTGAGGGGTAAGGTAAAGAAATGCTCAAATCTTGATAATCCATAGACGTCGTCAAATAATAATTATTACAGTAACTTTGTGCTTTAAACTAGTGCTGTGAGGATCCGGCAAAACTTGGATCCAAGTACCCGGATCTCAAAATATCCGGTTCCTCGGATATCCGATGTTCGGATATTGAAGCGGATATCCGTAAATTTAATTCGGATTTGGATCCCTTTTGGATTCGGATCTGGATCCGGATTCGATGTTTTGTTTACGTATCCGGATCCGAATTTTAATTCTGGATCCAATTCTATTAACTATATCAAACAAAAATTTATTGTGGATTATTTCATAATCAGATTTATTTGGTTTTGAAACTCCATGATAATACTTATACATTCAAATATTATCGTCGAGTTCAATACTGAGAATATTCGAATCCGAGAACCGATGCGGATTCTGAAATTCCAATCTAAAATCCGATACTCATACTTATATTTCGAACCGGATCCAAAATCCAATACTCAGATTTGGATCCAAAATCCGATTCTCAGATCAGGATCCAAAATCCAATACTCAGATCCGGATCCAAAATCTGATACTCAGATCTGGATAGTTCAACAATCAATTATCCGGATATCCGGATACAGAATTAACAAAAGTAAATTAATACACTGCGCGCCGAATTGTTAACAACGTAGTTACACCAAAAAAACGTAGGTATGAGGTCAGTAAATTACGTCTGTCTGTTAAGGTAGATTTATGATTAACATAGAACATAATTTAGCAGATATTAATTTAGCACAGAAAACAGAATTTTGTCAGGGGGTTTTATAATGTCACGTAAAACATAGTGAAATTAAGAATTAAGAGAAGAAATACCTGCCATTTTCAAATAATAATAAGAAGAAAAACATGACTGTGATTTTTTTTATAAATTTTATCGATTTGATTTCTAGATCGTGTTATTATTTGGTTTTGATAAATGAATATATTATTTTCCGTACGACCAAATTGTATGTTTTCTATGTTAACTAATATTCTGTATTCTGTGTCAGTTATAAATCCTCCTTTAGACTTTTACATCAGAGAGTGAAAGTGACGAAAGCATTATTGTTGATTGTTAATAAATGTGACGTAAGCATTTCTGTTGATTGTTAATTTAAGTATATTATGTTTTTAATATTTATAAAATGTAAAAAAAAAATGTAATGAAAGCATTATTGTTGGTATCCCTCTGATTCCCTAACCTTGCGAATCGCTTAAGCAAATGCATGCTGAGATGGGCGTATGTGCATATATCGTGACACAAACTATATCATACCCGCTAAAATTGTTTAGTGATAAAAATCATCATTAATGAATGATTTTCTAAATATTAACATAACCAATTAATAAATGATCAATGGAAAAATATTTTATTACATAAAAGCCACGAAATATAAAATATAGTATAATGCATTACAACAATTCATATTTTATAGGATTATATGTATATAAAACCTTTCAATATTCTGATTAAATATATGATATCTCAAATGACAATGACAAACAAAACGTTTTAATTTATTTTCACATTAAAAGCTTTTAAATTATTTTAAAATTAATATATGATTGTATTGTATTAAAAAAGTTATTTTCATATTATTTTTGCGAAATTGATTTATAATATTGGACACACAAAAACAATATACTGATTACACATTTAGGAAAATAATAATTCAAACATATTTATCGCTATATACCTGCAATAAATTAAAAATTCCATATAATAATGTAAAATTCACGAGCTATTAATCAACGATATTACATGAACCCTCTACATAGTGCACCCAATTAATAAAACATCACGGATGAATATAGCGAACGAGCTAGTGCTAGAGAACTAACGCACGTTAATGGCAACATTCACTTAACCTGATACAAAATATAAATGGCGGACTAATGGCGGTCAATGAAAGCAGAAATATTCCTCTTTTATTAGTTCTTGTGATGAACTTCTCGCTTAGGGTGCAGTCGAGGGTGTTTCGCGAAACAGAAGAAATAAAGAAAAGAAGATTTATGGTTCGATTTACGTTGCCATGGCGACCATCGAAGCATCTTTATCATAATTTATTTTCTTTTGGTGACAAGACAAAATCCCCGGAGGCGGTATGAATATACTAGTTGATTTTCTTTCTTTTTACGGGATTAGTTAAATGATCCGTATTGCGCTTGTTTTCCTGATGTTTACTTATCGATGAAAGCATTTGTTTGCTGTCGGTTTTTCAGATTTTTCTTTGAGGTGATGCATTATGCACCCCATG
Source organism: Ophonus ardosiacus (assembly GCA_943142095.1). Classification (NCBI taxonomy): domain Eukaryota; kingdom Metazoa; phylum Arthropoda; class Insecta; order Coleoptera; family Carabidae; genus Ophonus; species Ophonus ardosiacus. The sequence continues at coordinate 7,829,672 of OW964826.1, forward strand.
ACAGGAAATCACAATACAAAGTGCATATGTAAATGTATGAGGGTAAATATTTTTCTTATTCTTTTTAAATTACGTAGTTTTTCTGAGATACACATTATACATTTTTCTTACTGTTCAAATAAAAATCTGTTGTGGCCAGCACAAGACCTCTCGCCATTTCCATATTAGGCTAGGTAAATATAAGTATTGTATTGCACTTCGCTTTCGAACCGTCGTTTTATAACCAAATATTATAGAACATTACCCAAATATTGTTTTTTATTATATTTAACATGTCTTCTGCACACATATAATTCTAATTATATCTATTTTTCATTGTATGAGGAAGTTTCTAAATATCAGAGATTGTTCCAATTCATTAACCAGATTGGCGGTATTTCTGATGGATAGCATTTTAATACAATTTTACCTATAATTTCAAATATTTAATTAATAAAACAATTAGAAAAATTAAATATACTTCCCAGTAAAAGCTATCAGAATGTCACTAAAACTGTTGATTTTTGACACTGACATGTGTCATTTACAAATTATGTTATAAACATTGGAATTTGTCAACTGGTTTCCTTAGTGCCGTAGCCTCTGAGATTAGTTCACTCTATAGATTATAGTGTCTTTATCTCTAAATCTATGCAAGATATAAAAAAAAATTTAAGTGTATTCCCATGAATGTCAGTTTGAGGAAACTGTAGTTAAATATTTTTTAAGTCTTATAGTTTTTGAGGAATCGTGACTACAACATCCAGACATACATACATACACACATACACATACACACATCCACACACACACACACACATACACACACACACACACACACACACACACACACACACACACACACATGACATACAAAATATCTATTTTTTATAAATGCTAGATTTACTGTTTGTTTTTGCAATGGGCTACTTGCGTGGTACTGAAAATCGGATTTCTGTCACTATATATGTAATGTTATGTTGAAAACATATATAAAAATATAAATTTTATTTAAAAAAATATTTGCTTTTTAGTAAATTAAAAAAGAAAATTTTCTGTGACGTCATTATATTTAACTGGAGAACCATGTTTAAAAATTTAACGTATAGATGGCATGCGAGAAAGTTTTAATTTGAATTTGACATTAGTTCATTTTTCTCTCTCTCTGGTCTCTCAAATATATTAATGACTTCACAAATAAACACATAGGTAGTTACATGTAATTTAAAATATCGATACCAAAAAGATAAATTAAAATACTAACCTCCAAACTATTGTTGAAACGTCAAACAGGTTATCTACATTACTTGTACAAACCTTGTACAAACAAACGCAATGGCTTTACGAGCATTCATTGGTGCGGCGTAATTCTACGTCATATATGGCGGGAATTCAAATAATCAAATTTCATTATTTGTTTTCTGACTAACTAATAAAAATTTTGCCAAAAGAAAAAATATGGGTAGCAAGTTTTTACCTGCTCTTCAAAAATATTAAATAAAAAAAGTACGCAAGCAGCCCATTATTTCCGATAACGTTATGGAAGTTTTAGACCTAGACTGATAATTCTAGAGAACTATTAAACTCCTATTAAGTTTCGTTTACAGAATGGTCTATAGTTAAACTTCAATATATCGGTTTCATTACATTTGTTTTCCTGCAAATATCGTCTATCTTGGTTAATCCTAGTATTAGCTCCAAGGCTTTACTGAACGTAATATCTCTGATACTATCTAGCGGTCGATTCTAACTCATTTAGAGAGTGTTTATAAATGACGTTAGATTTGTTACGATACATAAAAATGATAGAACATGTAATGTATTGTAGTATCTATATAAAGAATTACTTTATGACATTCATTTTCTTTTCTTATTTTAGAAGAGTAGGAGGAAACTTGTTCATAGAATGAATTGTAAAATAATGAATAATTGCAATTAGCATTTTTTGTGTGCACCAGAAGTGTTATACAATACTTATACAGGGTTAGTTAAAAGTATGGAGACGACGATTTATTGTCGTTAATATTCATTTTAGGAAATTATGATCAATACAAAAGTTTTTTAAGAAATTTTGATCTACATTTGAGAATACAGGTTAGTTAAAAGTACGGAGACGGCGATTTATAGTCGTTGACTTACGCTTGTCCGCGTAATTTTTTTAAATGGGAACCTATTAATTTTACTCTACCATTCGATAGAGCGTTTTTTCTCTTTACAACAGTATTTTTGTTTTTTTTTTTTCGTTTTATTTTAATAACATATTTTTACAAGGAAAAACACCGGTTCATGTATTTACGAATAGTAGGTACATCTTAGATAGACAAAATTATTTCCAATAAAGTTGTCGGTCACAATCTTATCATTAAAAACAAATTAATATCTAAGTAAATTACATCGCTCCAGTTTGTTTATCGCTTCGCTTTTGTCTATCTTAGATGTACCCAACGACGAAATATAACTAGACAAAAGATTCCCTATCCCTCTTCATTGAATGTTTTGATTTCGGCTGGCCAGAAAGAGACATATGTTTTATCTAGTTCGTGAATTTCTCACTAGAGGCCAATTGAATATATCAGTGTATTTTGACATTTGCGGTTTTGTTTTTGAGAGAAACGTTGGTTTTTATTTAATATCAAAGCTTATAAATAATTAAATAAACAAAACATATTGAATATTTTTATAAATTAATTTTACGCTTAAATTCATTTGGCAACACGGACAAGGTACACAAACTGTAATTTGGCAACCTTGTTGGAGTGGGCGGGCCATACATGCAAATGTCACAGCCCGCGTCTCATATGCAAAATGGATGCGTTTTTATAGGTTTTTTTTACAGATTTACAGATCTGTAAAACTTACAGATTTGACCTGTAATCGAAATATATGTATAACTTGATGTATATTCTAAAAAACTTTCTGTTCTAAAATGTCAACGATATTGCGCCTCTAGTGAGAAATGCTCGAACTAGACAAAACATATCTCTATCTCTGTCTGGCCAGCCGAAATCAAAACAAATGAAACTATGTTTTGTCTAGTTATATTTGGTCGTTGGATGTACCTACTATTCGTAAATACTTGAACCGGTGATTTTCCTTGTAAAAATATTATTAAAATAAATTGAAAAGAAAAAAAAACGAAAATACTGTTATAGAGAAAAAAACGCTCTATCGAATGGTAGAGTAAAATTAACAGGTTCCCATTTAAAAAAATTACGCGGACAAGCGAAATCGCCGTCTCCGTACTTTTAACTAACCCTGTATAGCCTAATATGAAAATGGCAGGAGGTATTGTGCTGGCCACAACAGATTTTTTATTTTATTTGAGCGAGATTTGAATTTTTAAATATTAATTGAAAATTTGAATATTAACGGATGTAAAGCTGACGCCATTTAAGAAATATATAGAAATAGAAAACATAAGTAAATAGTAGTAGTTGACGGCAAGAACCTGGTTCCTGTTAGAAATGTCATCAGTCATTCGTACGTCACAAATAACGTGATACCTTTTTAGCACCAAAATGAATTACCTTCAAGAAATCTCATGTTATAAAAAATGAATTTTGATGTTTTTACATTATTCGGATATTAGCATAATCCTGATGAAGGCATAGGTGGTCGAGGCCGAAAATGTTAAAAAAAAATTGACTGCGTATCCAGGATTTTTTTCATTCTCAATAATCCACAATGTTTTCTAATTTTTTTTACCCGTAATTTTTACTTCATTATGATACCTCATTGTTAGTCATACATATACACACTACATGTCACCACACACATCAGTTGAATTTGATTTATATAAATTATCCCGATTCCCTCTTCTTACTTGTTGAATATATCCCCAACTCTTGCTCACAAATATCCGATGCAATTAATCCACAAAGCCAGCTATTTGCGTATTTAGCTACAACAAATTGAATTTCATGTAGGTGATTACATGCTGTCACTTGGAGAGCATCTTAGCGATCAGCTGATCACGTAAAGCAGTTTGCTCGGGACGCAGGACGCTAGCATCGTCTTCGAGATCCAATTCTCATAAACCAGCAAATGCACTAGAGACGGTCCGCTACCACACTGGTAGCCAGCGAGCCAGCTACCCTGAGTGCTGCAGCCAGTCGGGGAATTGAGAGAGAACAGATAATGCTGCTTTTTAGCGGAGTAAAACTACTGGAGGATAAGATAAAATAAAAAAAAAGATTTTTTAAAATGATCAAGACAAAATTGTGGAGAAGGATGCTCGTCTTGTTTAAGCTATAAGCCGGCAGCTCGTAGCTCTGATAAGAAAATAGGCTAGTAAGACGAGAGGATCCAGTTTCTGGTATAATGATTCTTATTTTCAGCAGGATTGGTTCATGGAGTTAACACAGGAAGTTTAATAACTATACGGGAGTTTGTAAACGGGACTGGCGGTGAAACATTAGTGTTTAGAAAATCTGATGTGGCTAGCACATTACCTTCCGTCAGTTTTATAAAGGTTAGTTAAAAGTATGGAGACGGCAAGCTATTGTCGTTAATATTCATATTAGGAAATTATGTTCAATACAAAAGTTTTTTAAGAAATTTAGTTCTACATTTGAGAATAGTTGATTTTTTTTTCTTCAGTTGTTTTTGAGTTACGCTTGTCCGCGTAATTTTTTTAAATGGGAATCTGTTAATTTTATTCCACCACTCGATAGAGCGTTTTTCACCTAAAGGTGACGGAAGGTATTGTCTTTGGTCAAAAATTCGGTGGTGAGTTTTTAATGAATAAGCACGTTTTAGGGTCCCTACAATACAAATTTACTATTTTTAAGATGATGTCTGTATGTATGTGTGTGCGTCCCCGTGTGTGTGTGTGTGTGTGTGTGTGTGTGTGTGTGTGTGTGTGTGTATGTGTGTGACAATTTTTTCTCCGACGATAACTTCAATACTACAATTCTAAAAATTACAATTCTTTCGTATTCCTCTTCTGTATATCCCTATGAAGAGTTGATTAGAATTTGGTTATAATTGATCCACCGGAAGTACCCTTATTTGAAGTTGTTAACAGTTTTTCTTAAAAAAACGAAGTTAAATATTATTTTTTGACATTTTGTTATTATATTTATTAAAGAAAATACTCTTCTCTATATGGTTTGATTATACATTTTCCTTCATATTCAATAGATGTAGAGTTAAAGCATTATAAAGAAATTAATTTTCAAAAATTAGGCAGCTTTGCTAATTATCATGGAAACAGCTGCTCATTCAAAAAATTCTAATTGTCTATTGCAAGTGCAAAACCAAATATGGAAAGTATGGGATCAAAACTTTTTCCTTAGTATGTCATAGTGTTCCTCGCAAGTGACATGCAGTGAAAGGCTAAAGAGAAGATGGAAGGACTGTATCGCAGAAGACTTGAGAAAGGAAGGACTGTGTGAAGAAGATGCGTTGGACAGGAATGAGTGGAAGAGAAGAGAAAACAGCGACCCCTAATAAAATAGGGGAAAGCTGAAGCAGAAAGAAATGTGTCAAGTGCATTTTACATAGTGTTTGTTTATGTCATAATTTTATTGGATTTATAGAACCTTTTCAAATGAACTTTTGGTATGGAATTTGTAAAAAATAGTATGTGTTCGTGTTCGATTTTACATTGTATTATATAGAAACTGTTCCAAGGTACTTTTGGTATGTTTTTGTTTTTTTTTTAATTTATTTTAATAATATCTTTTACACACACTGGTCCAAGTATTTACGAATAGTAGGTACATCTAAGATAGACAAAAGCGAAGCGATAAACAAACTCGAGCATTGTAATTCACTTAGTTATTAATTTGTTTTTAATGATAAGATTGTGACCGACAACTTTATTGGAAATTATTTTGTCTATCTTAGATGTACCTACTATTCGTAAATACTTGAACCGGTGTTTTTCCTTGTAAAAATATTATTAAAACAAATTTAAAAAAAAACAAAATAAAAATACTGTTGTAAAGAAAAAAAAAATGCTCTATCGAATAGTGGAATAAAATTAACAGGTTCTCATTTAAAAAAATTACGCGGACAAGCGTAACTCAAAAACAAATGAAGAAAAAAAAATTCAAGTATTTTCAAATATAGATCAAAATTTCTTAAATACTTTTGTATTGAACATAATTTCCTAAAATGAATATTAACGACAATAAATCGCCATCTCCATACTTTTAACTAACCTGTATATGTATTCGAATTTCTTATATGAAAAACTTTCTTACGCACGCTACCGAAACTGAAATTTTGTGAGAACAAGCATAAAATTTCTAACATTTATAAAGGATTCATGAAATAAGTAGCTGTCACAAATTGATAGTCCCTAAAAAAAAAAATTAATAGGTACAGAGTTGAAAGTTATCGAGTAAGCTTTTTTCTTTTCTTCTACCTTTCATACACGATAAAATACTCTTCATCGGGTAGTTTGAAATAAAAATAAATGCACGAGTATCTACCTTCTCGTACATAATATCAGATACTTGGAAATCATAAAACTAGAATTTTCTTGGATGAATAACTTTCCCTGCAGGGTTGTATGTAACAGAAAAGTTAGAATACATAAAAGTACAATCGTCAATAGTTCATAGAGAAGTATATTTTCCATTTTCTGCATGCATGTCTTGTTACAAATTTTCAAAACAAATTAGGGCTTTTTTTTAATTTCAAATACTAATTTTAATCATCGAAAATTATACCTGTTATGTCTCTGTGTACCTAGTATTATGCAGCAGATATTTACAAATGAATATAATACAAGATACATATGGATGTAATTAATTACAGTTTCTATTCAGCTCGTACATGAATCTGGGTATTATCATGCTGCAATCAATAATGTGACTACATAACTTGTCTTTAGGGCATTAATTACCATATTAGGTTAGTAATGTTATTAATTATTTGTATTGAGTTGAACTACCATTTAAAGTTACTACTAATTGACAAATTGTACACCAGGATAAGGTTAGCGACAACGTTGTTGACGCGGTCAACTATTATAGTCAGTTGAGTTTGAAACTCAATAACATTCTTAAAAAAAATCTGTTGTGGCCAGCACGAGACCTTCCGTTGATTTGAAGTATTTTGTACATATCACGTACTAAAAGTTCATTGGAAAATATTCTATAAATTCAATAAAATTATCACATGAATATTCATTATGTATACTCATATATAAATACTCTAAAAATGCGTACACTTACGTAACATTCTCTTTACAATCAAATAATATTACTTCCAAGTTTATGTCTCTACCCATTTTTTAATTATTGCCCGAAAACCCGAAAAGTCAATATACACCACATTTAGATAAAAACTTCAAAATTTTCAAAAATCTAATTTTTATGTATCTAGATACTTCTCATTGCGCTGATTCCAAATTTTGAAACCGCAAGTCGATAACTCTTTTCGTTCTCGAGAAATTTAGATTCAAAGTTTTGCTCAAAACTGCCCACTTTTGGGTAATAGCCCAAAAATGGGTCGAGATATGAATTTGGCGACAACACCATTCGATTCTGCGGGCAAAATTACATAAGTACACCAATTTTCAGAATTTTTGAACACCGCATACAATCTCTAAAGCAAAATAACTGAAAATGGCCAAAAATCGCAAAAATCTAAGGTGTACCCCTTACGATTTTTTCAGATTTTGGCCATTTTCAGGGGTTTTCAAACTTTTAATGGTAAAAAATGAACCGGCTGGACAAAAATTATCAAAATTGCTATACTTATGTATTTTTGTCCGTAGAATTGAATGGTGACGTTGCCAAATTCATTAATCGACCCATTTTTGGGTTAATACCCAAAAATAGGCAGTTTTGAGGAAAACTTTAAATCTAAATATCTCGAGAACGAAACGAGATATCGACCTGCGGTTTCAAAATTTGGAATCAGCGCAACGAGAAGTATCTAGATACATAAAAATTAGACTTTTGAAAATTTTGAAGTTTTTATCTAAATGTGAGGTATATTGACTTTTGGGCAATAATTCAAAAATGGGTAGAGATATAAACTTGGTAGTAATATTATTTGATTATAAGGATAATATTACGTAAGTGTACTCATTTTTAAAGTATTTCAACAACTATGTGTATTTTTAGAAATAAAAGGACTACATGTTCCATTTAACCGAAATCGTATATCTTATAATTTCCAAAATCCCAATGGTGCCCTTCAAAAATTCGGGACATCCTGTATAAATAATTGAGCGCCCCAAGTGGAATGTTTCTGATTTTGAATAATGGGGGATTACACCATTTTTTTTTTATAATTTCATCTGAAAATATTAGGAAAACTAAGACTAATTATGAAAATCCGGTGAAAAAATTCCTATTAATAAGCGAGTTATGGTCTCCCGAATTTTGAAAAGATTGACGTGACGTCACATTTATGTGTTTTTTTATCAAACTGTTCTCATCATGGACCTAAATGTTCTTGAAATATATGCTATTTTAAGTTATATTTACATAAAAATAAATGAATATTATAACACTGTATAAGTCTACATACTTTATAATTACAGGTGTATTTAAATTATTAAGTTTAATGCAAGAAATTTATGTTAAAATAAAAACTGTTTGAAAACTGCTGTACAGGAATGTTAGCCCCTCCTTTCGAATTTGAATTTCTTAACTTCCATTGGCAGTAATCCCCACCTCCTAACATGCTATTTGTAATGCATGTATAGGTGGTCTCTCGGTCGCCAATCAAAATATTTTCATATTAGTGTCGAAGCGCTATAACAAAAAACCCTTTATTTCCGAAATATCTCAATTATACCATTTCATTTTTTTTTATTAATATTCGTTATTCAGCATATACATTCGTATTTTTTTACTATTTTCTTTTAATTCGATTGAGCCGTAATTCCCCATTAAATATAACAAACATTTAAAAAATCATCAAAATCGGATCAGTTTTTGAGGGTTTAAAAGTAAAAATCCAACAGTGATTGGAATGCTACTAACGTCATTTCCGAATAGTTGAAAACTATTATACAAATTTTTAAAGTTTTAAAGTTTTTAAAACTAATCAAGTTCAATGAAGTAAAAGTATCTATTCCCAACTAAAAAGATGAGTGAAGTTCATCTCTTCATCTCTCATTTCATCATTATAGTGATTAATTACATTTTTCAAGTTCAGCTTTGAATTAATCATTGAGGGGTGCAGAAAATGTCACCCTGGTCTCTGGACGGGACACGATGCGACACGTTCTCTCCTTCTCTCGGGTTCTCGCGAATGAACACATCAAATATCACTTCCGGCTTCCGGCGCTGTTTGTTGATACGGCGTTGAGGCGGATGGCGCTGCCAACACCAAAAAACACTTAACACGCTCAGCCAAGGGATCCAATCCCAACACAGACTCCATATCGCAAAGCCCGATAAATTTTATGACGTGTGTTGGTGTTCAACATGAAGTTTGAAGTTAGATTGATTTAAAGTTTATAGGTTTATGACTGATATAGAAAAGTGGTGAATGTTTGTACTGTTCTAAAAATATATTTGGAAATTGGGTAAATAAAGTAAAGATGGAATACAATGTAATAAAGAGTAAACTGTAGTAGTAGTAAATTTTTCGACTGTTCTGCAGATTAAGTGTAAACAAATACAATAATACAGCACTTATTCTTACAAAACCAATATTTCACTATACACTTATATCTTCTTTAGAATAAGCAAGATCTTATAGATTTTTACCTTCCGTCACCTTTAGGTAAGGAAGGTTTTGTCTTTGGTCAAAATATTCGGTGGTGAGTTATTCATGAATAAGCACGTTTTAGGGTAGCTAGAAAACGATTTTACTAGTTTTACGAGGATGTCTGTCTGTATGTATGTGTGTTTGTAAGATTGTGTAATGAAAATTTCTATATTTCTTGCACTGAAATATATACTAACTGGAATGCGTGTACGAACCGTGACTATGAAGGCATATTGAAAGCTTTGAATATACATATCTACTAACGTAGATGGAAGTAGCGTACACTATATGTTCCTTAAGACTTTGTTGGCTCAAAGTAGATTGAGAAGGATAGAATTATGTATAAGCATTAGTTGGACAAAGATATCCTGCTATTTGATACTCCCGTTTTCAACGAGGCGGAACGGAAAACCACGAGCACCACACGATCGCTCCTGTAAAAGAGTGAGAAGGTTATTTTTCTAAGGGGAAAATGCATTGGTCTCAATTGTATCTCCATCCTTGTCAATCTTCTTTGGTACACGATTTTTGTTGGTAGCTACTTCCAGATGTATATATTCAAAGATTGAAAGCCTGCTGCTGGAGTAGTCGGCAAATTTCGAGGCAGTTCGTGAATAGACGGAAATTATTTCGTGTGGCGCAGGTTTAAATAAATGAAGCACAATATAAAAATAAAGCGATCAGCTATGATATGAGTTATTCGGCTAGGTTCGGTTCGGCACGACCGTGCGCGAACAGGACCAGCCACTATTGTTCAATGAGGCTTCAGTGCAGCGTACGCTGATAGTTAGAGTATGCGAGTTCCAGTTAGTATATATTTCAGCGATTTCTTGTTATTCTTACTTTTAAATTCAAAATTATATAGAAATAAAATTCGGAAATAAATTATACTAATCTATGAGCTATTAACGAACTCTTTTGGGTGCTGAAATATCTTTAGGAATTTACGAAAATTCTACTGGTAGATACCGCACCTACCGACTGCGTTCGAAAACATAAGTGGTTAATAGATACCGTGTTCGAAAATTGTACCATATCTACCAGACCCATCTACCGGATCCATGATTTATGGATCGAGTAATTCAGTCGGTAAATGCGGTAAATGAAGAATCTAACCTCAAAAACGGTAGAGATGCCAAGCGAAGTTGGAATCAGAAGTTAATACAGAAGACGAGACGAGATAACGTTTTAACTACGTCAAATTTCAAATCTGTTTCATCTTTCAACTGCTTTTCATAGGTTATAAATCTACCCTGTTTATCATTAGCGTTCTAAAAGTATCTATCCCGGTAGCTGAAACCTGATGAACAGCTTTTTAGCGATATATACCGGTAACAGTTCACCGGTAGAATTTTCGTAAATGCATATAGTTACAGAAGCAAAATAGAAAAAATACTTTTAAAACACTACATCAAATGTATACAGTAAGGTTCATTCACAGCTACTGTTTTAATTTATTGTGATAATGCGTAAATTATAACTTTAATGCACAATGCTATTACTTAAGATAATAGTCAAATATCCATTCGCTGCGACGAATTTAATGGGTAAGCGTAACGCTAACGATGGTTCGGACATCTATTCGCAAATATTAGAACCTTACAAAAATAATACTTGTAATAATTATTAGGAACATTTGTTTATTATTAAATATATACATATATAAAAATTTAATTCATACGCACCGTAAAGTTAATACCAATCTTCCCCCAGGTGAAGTAGTTAATCGGAATGTATCATTTTTTTAAATTTTTGGTCCTACCAACGAAAGTAGCATATCAAATTGATTTATGGATAAACGTGTGTAGTTGAAAAACATGCTTTCGTCCCATAATCTCATTTCCTGTATTGTTTTACCAATCTCTTTGTTGAGACCGAAGCTGATTTACTGGATGAGTTCTCCATCGGCGTTTTGATTTTTTCTTTTCTTGTGCTATTTTACTTTTTGCACAATTAATTATAAACATAGCACTTGCGGCAGCTATAATTTTTTTCTGGCGTTGAATAAATAAAAATCGTATAGCATTCATGTTGACAGTTAGCACTAATTTGTAGCTGTGAATGGTCTTATGCATTGCCATCTATCAAACTTTTTCTGCGTTATGCATTAGCGTTATGTATTAGTGTTACGCATTAAAACAGTAGAATGAAGCTTTTGAGTCTAAAATCCGTGGACCACAATTTGGGAAACAATGCTGTAGCTAATACATCGCTAAAAAGTCAGCGATAAAATAACCCCACCGCAGAATTAGACTCCATACCGTAAAATACAGTCCACTCGTATGTATTTTCATCTATATATGTTCTACATTATTTACAAATTTTTAAAATCACGTACGCAGAAACAAAAATTTATAAACGGATTTTCTTAAATAATAATATTTATGATTAAAAAAATACTTACAGATTGCCAACAAAATGGTTGAGATTCAAATATTATTTACCTGTAACAATAAAAAAAAAAAACATTAGAAAATAATATTCTATACATACACACACACACACACACACACACACACACACACACACACACACAGACACACAGACACACAGACACACATACAGACATCATCTTAAAAATAGCAAATTCGTATAGTAAGGACACTAAAACTTGTTTATCCATTAAAAACTGACCACCGTATTTTCTGACCAAAGACAATACCTTAAAAAATGTTCCCTGGTTAATTCCATATTTTCACGCAACGATATTTAAAAAAGAAAACAAATTAAGTAACTGAACATTATATCGTAATTACCGTAATATGCGAATAGATTGACTTATACTTACACAGAAACGGATAATAAGCTGTTTTAATTTTATAATATTAATATAGCAATTATGTAAACAAATTATTTCAGTTGAATTTCAAGAAAACTGTATTTAAGACAAATTAAAGCAAATAATTTTAAAGCTAAACTCGGTAAAATATCTGTTTATGACGTAGCAAAACCTTCCAAACAATTTTGCGGTAGGATAAATCAGTAAAATGAAATTCTTCATTTAATTGTTAATTATCCTTTTATTTCATCGCTAGATTTAATTAAATTCCTAAACAAGATAGAAAACATTTAATTAATGATGGTCCAAGAAAAAGGAATGCGACCTTAATTAATTACAATCTAATAAAATCTTATACTTCTCATAACCAAGCCTGCAAAACAATAGCAAATGTGCTGAAAATTCCTCTCGACGTCTTGAAAAAATAATCGATATTTTAATTTCCGTAAATGTCACTTCTGTATAACCATCCCGATGTTTTTTTGTCGTTGTTTACGCCTTTTTGCTTGGGGAGCATAATTTTCGCTGCTTAATGTACATTATAAATTACTGTATAAAAATTAATATAGATGTGATGAAAATTTATGATATATTTTCAAATTAAACAATGTTGTTACAATGTAAAATAGATTATGAATTTTTCTTTGTTAAAAGAGTCATCAATCATTTTTAATTGAATTTTAACATTAATAATGAATTTTATTAATAAAAAATAGGGAAATTACTAAACCGTAAACGCAGAAAATGGAATAAATTATGTATGAACTGTGATATTATCTTTACTAGACTAGTTATAATATAAATTAAGTAATGTATTTTACAGAATGTGCAGGTTAGTTGAATTATGAATACAGGGTGCATATTTTTAGTGGCTATGACCAACATGAAATTTTTATTAAAAATCCGTTGTGGCCAGCCCGAACCTCCCGCTGGGTATTCAACAGTGATCTCTATAACATATGGGGTCCCGTGGCTTCGGGTTCGATCCCGACAGATGCCAAATATTTCCAATTTTAAATGGCACAAAAGTGACCCCTGTGGTGCACTCTCCACACCAGCTATGAGTGCCCGTGAGGTGACGCCTGGTAAGCACCCACACAGTAAAATATATCGTCATCATTACCGATGTCTACATGTGTTGTAGATACTGGCACACCCAGAAATGGGTAATATGCCGTGATGATATATTTATTTATTTATTTATATCTCTATAACATATGTTACAGAGATCACTGGTATTTAACCACGCAGTATAAAAAAGCTATCATTATGTTCAAATATTTTTACATTCACTGATAATAAACTTTATTTTACATTTAACAAATATATCATACATAAAATAAATTTCACAAATATTGACAAAACTAATAGAAAAACTTAACAAAAATTCAAAATAGTACACGTATCTTTACACAAAGTCTTTTCAGAGCCGTACTCTGGAAGACAATGAAGCAAATCAATAGTACCTACATCTAATATTTTAGTATAAAGTTGGAATAGTAGTTTTCAAAACATTTTTTAAAATAATTTGATTAAGAGCGTATATATGACGGGCGAGTTTCTTTATTCAGAAATTGAAAATGACGTCACGATGAATAGCTGATGGTTCCGATGAATAGCCGCTGCGACCGAATAAAGAAACGGATTACTGAAAACTGCGACCAATCTTCTAACCTTAAATATCAATTGATAGTTAACCACCAGTTGACAGATATGGAATGTTTTATAGTTAAAAGAACCGTCGCTCTATTGCAATCATCAGGTTCTTCATGAAATAACGAAGAATCTGATATGGAAGTCATAATGATAATACATCTCCTTTCCATTGTGAACGAGATATAATGTTTTCTTATTTGAATCATACATTTGGTTTTTTTGCATAATCTTACATCCCCAAGCATGAAACAAACGCAAATGTCAAAAATATAACCTAAAAACATTTCGTTAGACCCCCCACTACCGATCCATCGGAAATCGTAAAATCTATCGGTAGTCAAAGCCGATGCATGCGATGAATTTACGATGGATAGTGCGCGGTAATTAGAAACGGTATGATGAATTTCATCTGCAATTCAGCAGTGAATAAAGAAACGATGTGATGAATTTACGATTCATGCGCATTAATGCGCATTAGTCATCGGTGAATAAAGAAACTCACCCGATCCATACATCCATTCATTCACAAACCCACACCCAGAAAACTGCGATTTGATTGAATTTAAGATGAAACAACAAAACACTTTAAATATTAAATTCCAAGTTACTGTAACTCCCAAACCGTTAATTTTACTTGTTTCCAACTGTATTTTTGTTGGAGCACCAAATTAAACTTTACAATGCGAACATCAAAAATGCTCGTCCTTCAAATCTCAAACATCCAGTTAATAACTCTTGGCAATTGAGGAAAATTTTTCTCTTGCATGTAGCTCGAAGCTCTCTAAAGAATACATCAAGTTAATAAGGGCGAATGCTCGTGTAGTAATTACAACTTGAACACGCAACATTTTAAGCTGAAGACAAAACTTTCCGAATGCGAGCGCTTTTCACAGTTGTAATCTGACGGGGAATATTCTCTTTTTAGGTTAGGAGAGCTACTTGTTTTCGGAGGATCTAAATTAGGAAAGATGGACGGTAGGGTTTTTATTACATACTGGAAAATGATTATTTTTCTCAAGGGAAATAGAGGATAATTTGATGGGTTGAATATTTACATAAGGAAGTATTTAAAATAAAATGTAACTACAAGGTACATTATTTGATGTTTAAAGCTGATGTGCTCCTGTAATATTTGAAACATTTTTTCATGAGAAATACTTAAAGTGAAATATATATAAAAATAATCATACTACATCAACAAAATGTCAATATCAAGCTGCGGCTTCAAAACCAAAGTGATGAATTGAAGAAAAATGATTAAAATAATGACGAATTAAACATACTAATAAGAATGTAGTACCAATAATAACATGAAGTCCATGAAATCCTGTTGCTATAAAAAATGATGATCCATAAACTGAATCAGCAATTGTAAAAGGAGCTTCAATATATTCATATCCTTGTGAAATGTTGTGGAAAAAATGTTAAATTTACTCCAATAAATATTACAATAAATTGAATTTTTAATAGTTTATTATTTATACATAATCCAGTAAATAATGGGAATCATTGAATAAATCCAGCTATAATAGCAAATACTGCCCCTATTGATAATACATAATGAAAATGAGCTACTACATAGTATGTATCATGTAAAATAATATCAAAAAACTTTTATATAAATTATAACTTATAGTTAAAGGTATATAATTTATACACGCACAAATTCTACATAACAACGAAGTTACGATTAAGCCTAATTATGGCCCTTGGTATTCAGTCACCGGTGCAAACACTGGAAGAAATGTAAACTGCAGTTGAAAGAGGATGGAATGAAATACCGCAAAATGTTATTCGCAACTTATGGAAGCAGGCGGGCGAAGCTCAACGTAGATGTCAGCAACATCTATGAACTGTTGCCGCCGATAATATTGAATGACTTCACTAACTGCTACAATTTTTATAGTTCATCTAGGGATCATTTTCCGAAAACTCGTTATCGTTTTATTATGGGTGCACAATAGCTAAAACCGCAATGCCAAAATATTTCAGTCCGTACAGTCGACCAGTTCAGTATTTGCAATGCTGGTATATATTTTACGCCCAGTATTCGACTGTAGACCAAGACTGCACTTTCCAGATTTTCTAAACCGATTACCAGGGCTGTATTTGCTACTATTTAAAATTTTAATGCGTTAATCTTTTGAACTTAGAATTTCCCTAATTTTCTTATAGCTTATTATAAGGTCTGTGAACTTGTCTCCAAAGGATTATAAAACCGTTATTTGTGGCTATGTAGGTATATAAATAGGTGGTGAGTTTAATTATTTTCACTTGTCATTTGTACCTCCTAACTAGTGTACGAAGGCTGAAAGTGTTTTTTGTATGTATCACCACAATTAAATTCTAGTGTAGTTCAATTAATCAGGGAAGAAGTTGAAAATATTGGCCAGCAACAATGGAATAACTGTATTCAACATATTATAAAAGAAGAAAATAAATTTGTATCACTTTACAAAGACGTGAATCCATTAATTATATCTTTAAGGGATTCAGATATGTCCGATAACAATTCTGAAGACGAGGACGAGTGCACTATGTCCGAATAAATATTCATATATTTTTTTAAATGACATGTGATTATAGGCCTCTTGGGCAAATCGCCACTATGAACAAAGATTAACGGTCCGCAATCAGTACCTCCTGGGTGGTCACGGAAATCTGATTATACAATATATTTTTTAAAACAGTTAAATATTAAACAATTTTTTATTTACTATTTTGGAAAGTAAAATGTGTGAAATGAAATATTTCAAACCCCTACTCAAATTTTTCATCACAGCCCTGACACATGCCAGGCTATTGGGACCCTCTATTGTACTGCCGTAATAAAACGATAACGAGTCTTTGGAAAATGATCCCTAGATGAACTATACCTTCCGTCACCTTTAGGTAAGGGATTGTCTTTGGTCAAAAAATTCGATGCTGAGTTTTTAATGAATAAACATGTTTTAGGATCCCTAGAATACGATTTACTTGTGTGTGACATTTTTTCTCCGACGATAACTTCAAAACTACAATTCTAAAAATATGGTTCTTTATTCGTAATCCTTTTCTTTATATCCATATGAAGAGCTGATTAGATTTTGGTTATAATTGGTCAAGTACTTAACAGTTTTTCATGAAAAAACGCAGTTAAATATAATTTTTCGGCATTTTATGTGATTAGCTTTGCTAAAATCATGGAAATAGCTGATATATTCAAAAAGTTCTAATTGACTAATTGACAGATGTCCGTATCAAGTGCAAAACCAAAGATGGAAAGTATAGGATCAGAGGGACAGAGTGTCCCTCGTAAGTGACTTGCAGTTGCAGCCTCGCCTCAAGATTGGAACTTTTAATGCCGGGAGTACGAGGAAGGCCAAAGAGAAAATGGAAGGACTGTGTAACAGAAGATTTGAGAGCGGAAGAACTGTGTGAAGAAGGTGCGCTGGACAGGAATGAGTAGAAGGGAAGAGCAAAAATTTTTTTGTACAATGTGTAAAACTGAATGATAAGAACGAATGTATTTTGTGTACATGGTATATAATATTTTGTAAGATCTTACTGTAAGTGTGATAATGTCCATGTTATTTTGTTTTTATTGAAAGTTATAGACCCTGAAGTAGGTACAAGTGTGCACCGAAACGTCGGTATTGCAAGAATAAATATTATTTGACTGAGTTTTCCAGTAACTGTTAACACCTATAATTCATACCACCGACCTCAGTCGAGAAATTTCCTACATTTATTATTGATTGCTTCTGTTCTATCAAATTTTTATAAATTCCGATTGATATCACCTAGAAAATTCTATCAAATGTTAGAGTCTTATTCGGAATTCCAGGAAATATTCAGTACGAAGTTAGAAGCAATATCCACTTTTTCTCACGTACGATATCCCAAAATGAAATGGAATAAAATAGCCAGTTGTGCACCTTATCCAGATGTTACATTAGGACACATTCGTTTCAAATTCAATTTCATAGGTTGTACCCTAGGTAGTTGGATTATTTTCCAATAAAAAAGATTTTAGTTAACGAAAATTATTCCAATCTATTTTCATTCATGGATTATTCTGAAATTATTATTTATTTACACTAATCCTAAACTTTGTCATTTTTAATCAAAATGCAGAAGTAATTCCGGTTTTGATTGAGAGATTTCAAGCTACATTTCGGGATTAAAACTTAAAAATGATTTTTGTTTGTTCACAAATTCTACCGAAAATTTTATGCAAAAATAATCTTTCGCTGAACTTTAAAGGTTTTAAATTAAAACTGCTTCTAATTTACTAATGACGAAGTTGTACTATTGGTAGAAGTTTACATCCAAGTATACTTGAAGTAAAGCAACAGATATGCTTTTAAAAATTATTAAAAACTTAGACGAAGAACATCACTGAAATACTTGTCAAATTTTAGATAAATTGCGCATTAATTAATTAAATTTGATAAGTATGAATACAAGTAGTGTCATCATGTACTTAAGTACTTTTTTCAGTACACGTATTCTAAATACTTTTTGTATCAATAAGTTCATTAATAATATAAATGTTTTAAGGACATAATTTAAATCAGAAATAATTAAATGAACAAATCAGTTTTATACAGATGACTTTTTTCAAGGTGTACATTTCTAGGTGTACATAGGAGATTAACATAGGAAATAATAAATTAATTTTAAAATTTATTCATATTCCTATTAATAGCAGTAGCCATGCGAAATTTGAACAAAAAGATAAACAAATGCTTGACATTTTATCTGTCAGAATAAGTTAATTGCCATTGTCAAGACACATTACTTTTGAGTTATGTCAATTATTCTCGCTGTCAAATGATTATGGACTGATGTTCAACTTTTATCCCTCTACGCACCCTGTCCCTTGCCCAACGGTGTTGCCGCTTGTAACTTGACATGACCAGGAATGAACGCAAATATCATACAATACATTTAAAACTAATTAAAAATTTTAATATATCGTAAATGAAGAAAATATTATAACAAATAAGTAAGGTAAGACTGTATTACGTAACATAAAATATAAAAATTGTCTCTGTGGAAAATTTATATTTATATTTTGACCAAAGTTTCCACACTAAGGTCGCATTTGTATTAAAATACGATAACCAGTGAAATCTAAATAAAAGGTAAGAATAATTGATTATTAGGTGAACAGTAGATCTGCCAACACAACATGCTTCTGCAGTCAACTCCCAAGATTTCTTGTTATTTAATAAATTATAAATTTTTTCAGGATGTAACGCCAATTTTTTGAAAAAATTGTGTACATTGGCAATAATTGTTTTTGCCTGCCCATTTAAATCTTGTTTTCCTAAACGTTTGATATGAGAACCAGGACTATTTAATTCATGAGTTTCATCCATTTCTTTTCAAAGGTCTAAATATAATGCAATTTATAGTATTGGGAATAAAAAGCGCACGCAAGTACTATTGAAAATGTCAGAATGACAGATTACAGATATTTGTAGAGGTAGACACTTAAAAAAATTGGCATCAGTGTAGAAATCTCCAGTCCATAATTATTTGACGGCAAGTATAACCAATTCTGACAGATAAAATGTCAAGCATTTGTTTATCTTTTTGTTCAAATTCAGCATGGCTACTGCTATTAATAGGAAAATAAATAAATTTTAAAATTAATTTATGGGCCTAAAGTATTGGATAATATCCACGTATATGGAATTTTCAGATGAGAATTTTTTTATCTTTGTAATGTCACTGGCCCGAATCGATTATTATTGTAAATGTTCAAATGAATTTGGACGAACTATAGACCTGCTATTCGTTGTTTTTGTGCTTATTCACTAAAATTTGCATATTGATTTTTAGCATGAATCCAATACATTTCTTAGTGAGAAGTAAAAATGAACCCCTATTAACATCTTGTCAGTATACACATACCTAATTTTCCTCACATATGTTCTATAGAATATTTAATAAATTATACATATTTATTACTATTAAAAACGTTTTCACAATTGATAACGCAAGTTTATGCTCGTTTGATATCTGTTTTTGGAAGAGTGAGCAAAATAGTGCGCGAAAAAATGCGCACAGTGTACGAAATGATGCGTAGAATGTATGAAATAATGTGCACACAGTATTATATTTATAAATTGATATTAATGCACAAAAATAAACTTTTTTGACATTTATTTTATTCCGATTCTACAAGTATCGAAGAATAAAATTGCCTATTTTACTATTTCAAATGATATTTATAAAAATATCGTTTACTGTAATGTTTTGAAAAAACAGATTATGATATGGTATTAAAATAGGTATATTGTAAAAATTTAATATAATCCTATAAAATGCTCATAATTTAAAAAAATAAAAGTTATGTACATATATTGCAGTATTAAAAGTTTTTATTATCGAAACTTAAAATAAGAAATATGATTATGTTCTAAATTCCCATATAATTCATAGAAATAAAAAATAATTAAACATGTAAATTATTTTCCGATAAAAAAATTACAAATGCAGCTAGTTCATTATGCAAAAATACAATTTACATGCGGAAATTTTATTTTCTGATATTGTCGCCTGCAGTAAAACATTTTTGATTTATCTCCAAGCGTTCCCAAAAAATTCATTTAAAATTCTTGTTGGTTATCAATTCAGAAGCAAAATACGTATAATGTATGTATTCTCAGATAAGAAGAACAACTGAAACATGTAAATAAAACGCTTTTTTGCAAGCGCTGTTTGGCTATTGTGGAATAAATTAGTTATTTCGGGGAACATTCTGAATTTTGTTTAGGAAAAACGATATTATAATATTTGCATTTATATTTTGAATTGTATAATTTTTGCAATGCTCACAAACAACAATGCAGTTATATTAAAGCAACGCAATACGTGAAACTTCAATTATCATAAATTTTCACTGGAATTATTTTCAGTTTTGTTAAATGGTCACATTTTAAACAGTAATTACGATACAACTTACAAAGGAGTTATGGAAAGTATAGGATCTGAAAGTAGTATAAGTCATAGTGTCCCTCGCAAGGGACATGTAGTTGCAGCCTCGTCTCAATGCCGGGAGTACGGGGAAGGCGAAAGAGAATGTGGAAGGACTGTATCGCAGAAGACTTGAGAGAGGAAGATGTGTGAAGAAGATGCGTTGGATAAGAATGAGTGGAAGAGAAGAGTGAGAAACAGCGACCCTTAATAAAATAGCAAAAAGCTGAAGAAGAAAGAAGGAAGTGTCAAGTGTAATTTACATAGTGTTTCATGTTATAATTTTATTGGATTTATAGAATCTTTAAAAGGAAATTTTGGTATGGAATTTGTAAAAAATAGTAGGTATGTGTTCGTATTACAATTTTACATGATATATAGAATCTTTTCCACGGAACCTTTGGTTTTTAGATTTGTACAAAATACATCGAATTGACAGAAGGTCTTGTGCTGGCCACAACAGATTTTTTTTTTCTGTGTAATGTTCGAGATTCTTCCAATTCATTGATGAGATTGGCGGTATTTCTGAAGAATATATGTTGTAATATATGCATTTATAATTATAATATTAATAATAAAATAAGAAACATATTAAATGTACCAGAAAAAGACTTCAGTAATGTCTCTGGCTTTTAGACACACGTTTATCTCTTAATTACAAACATTTTATTTTTTCCACTTGTTTTCCATGGGCTGCGAGGTACATTTACAACTTATTATTTTATATATTTATATCATCAACTCCATAGAAGATATAATAAAAATTGTAAATGTTTCGGATAGATTTTTATATTCTACGAGCCCTGCGCCAAAATAATTCGCCTACATCCCTTCTCTTTACAAGGTAGCTAAAGCTATACATTTATTAATTATGATAGCACATTTTAGGCAAGCAATTAATTAACTCTAATAACATAAAAGTAAGTTTAGGAATAATAAGTGACTAAGTGTAAACAATTTCCTTTTATATGAAAAATTATAATAAATAGATGTGGGCGAATTCTTTTGGCGCAGGGCTCGTATAATATTAGTAATAACAGAAATTTTCAAAAAATAATATATAAAGATTTTTTAAAAAAAAACTATTACTTCCGGTTTTCCAATTGTCACCAAAATCTAATCAGCTCTTCTCAGGAATGTCACATTGAGGAAACTGCAGTTAAATATTTTTTAAGCCTTATAGTATTTGAGAAACCGTGGTTCCAACATACACACACAAATACACACACACACACACACACACACACACACACACACACACGGACATCATCGTAAAAATGTTATAATCGGATTACAGGGACTTAAAACGTGCTTATCCACTAAAATCTGGATATGCGATTTTAGAATGATTCCAATACCTCTCTTAGCGTGAGGTAAAAATGTCTAACAAATACAGCAAAGATATAATCATATCCTGATATAAAATTTAATATAAACTCCATGTATAAGTTTTCATACCTGGTGAAATTGGAGTACCTGTCTCAAAAGTTCTTGTCTCTTTTGATTACATTCACGAAGAAAAAATATTTCAGTGTTATTTGAGGATCCAACCAACTCATAATTGAATTCCCAAGTCGTCTCGCGGACCTACTGACAAAAATATTAAATTTCTTGTCCGTCGTGTTTACTTTACATCTCGCGCGGCCCAGAGACAACTTGTGTTCAAAATAAACTGAAGCAAACTTTGCCTTGTTAGAAAATCGTTTTCGAGGGAAGACACCAAGATATAGGTTATGAATAATGAAAAGAAAATGAGCATACTTTTTCAAAGACTTAAAAACTTTATTAGTAATTACCTTAATGGTTCTAATGGTACTTAAGTTGAGAATTTAATAGTTTTAATCCTTTTAATAGATGATTTAATGGCTTTCATAAATAGTGTATTACTTTTATTTGCACTAAAACCTTTGAGAAGTAGGAAATTATGAACAGCGAATTTGTAATGCGCTTTTATGGAGCACATTTTATTGCAAGAACTATTTTTACTATTAATTTTAATGGAGGTATAAAAACTTTTAATAATTAAAAAGTAAACAATTTGTAATAACATCTTAAGTTTAGATTTTTCATATACAGTTTATATTCTTTTGTTTTAAATTAAAATAAAACATGAAATATTTACATACTGGAGAGAAAAAGTAGAAAATTATTTAAAAACAATTGAAAAAATACCGTATGTCCCCGGATTGAGTTTACAAAAGAAAAAAAATCTTATTTTTGATTATACGAAAAAATGCCAAGGCAAGAAAAATTTTTGCTTGAATTAAAACGTATGTTTTAGTTATTAAAACTTTTTAGTCCAGTCATTAGGTAGATTTACCCTGCAAAAGGTCGGGTATTTCTGATTTTTGGATATATTATATATTTAGGGGTCCTAATAAAAAATGGAAGTTTTTCCCCCTCGGGGGCCTTCGAGAAGCACCGCCAACTTGGAAAAAAAGGCACAAAAAAGCCGTTTTTTCTAAATATCTCTTCACCTATTTGCATTAGGGCAAAATAGCTATTTATAAATTGGTTGATAATAAAATTCCCTACAACTGTCTTCTAATACATTTTTTTTCTATAACAGATAGATAGCGAGCTACAGCGCTTCAAACAGAGCAAATTTTTAAAAATTCCCCTATTGCTTCATATAGATCATATTTTATTATATATTTTTAATTTTTTTTTTTCAAATTACTTATCATTATTCATTAATTGTTATTATTTAACTACCATACATACATATTAGTTATTGTTTATTGTTTTATTTCCATTCTAAAGACGTTTTATAGTCCAGGAAATTTATGATTTTGCCTCAAAGTAATAACAAGAAAAGCTTTAAACGGAATCCTATCCAGAAAATGCGCTGAATAACATATTAAAAATTTTCGGATATCGGAGCACGGGAACCTCCCGCCAATTGGGTAAAATGGCGGCATATTTATGTTTTTAGCAATTTGCTCAAAACAATTATAAAAGATATTAAAATTACTTTAAAAAAAACAAACAATATTACATATTTAATACATAGTCTAATAGGTTTCATTATTTATATCAGTTTACATTCGTCGTGGCATCGAAAGAAGTAAATTATTGATGTCTTTTTATAATAATTGTCAAATTAGGACCCCTAAATATATAATATATCCAAAAAACAAAAATACCCGACCTTTTGTGGAATAAACCCTTATTTTTCTACCAAATGACTGGACTATTTAATTAATGCAAGGTTCTGTTATTATAACGTTTTTTTCATATTTTGTCCTTCTAATAATACAGTTATTACCTTGAATTTAACATTATTTTAGTTAGCTTTGAAATATTGACAAATGATTAACGGTCAAAAGTAGTTCTTATTATCATAAAGTGGGGTTGTAGGTATTACTAAAAATAGAGAGAATTTGTTAAAGAAATGTTAACGTTAAAACAAGAAAAAAGAGAATTATTTGAATAAAATAAAAAAGTATTTTGATATTCGACGTTTCTTTTTATTTGTAATTAGAATTAATTATCATTTGTCAATATTTCAAAGCTAACTAAAATAACATTAGATTCCATGCAATAACTGTGTTATTTATTAGGAGGAAAAAATACGAAAAAACGTTATAATTAAAGAACATTGCATAAATTAAAAGTTTTAATAACTGAAACATGCGTTTAAATTCAAGCAAAAAATTTTCTTCCCTTGGCATTTTTTCGTAAAATCAAATATAAGATTTTTTTCCTTTTGTAAACTCAATCCTGTATATTACAGTCAGTTGCATCACTTATATATATATATATATATATATATATATATATATATATATATATATATCTATCATCACGGCATATTACCCATTTCTGGGTGTGCCAGTATCTACAACACATGTAGACATCGGTAATGATGACGATATATTTTACCGTGTGGTCGCTTACCAGGCCTCACCTCACGGACACTCATAGCTGGTGTGGAGAGTGCACCACACGGGTCATTTAAAATTGGAAATATTTTGCGTCGGTCGGGATCGAACCCGGTTCCCCCAGGTTCGCGACCAGACACTCAGGCACGCGGCCACGGACCCGATAAGATAAGTTTTTAATTAAAGGTTAATAAAAAAAGTGCATATCGAAATTTTGACAGTACTATTTAACAACTCATTTATTACTATAAACGTTTTTAAATTGAGAAAATTTTTCATTGCTAATAATAAATGTGTATAATTCAATAAATTTTGCCTAAAAATTAAATAAAATGTAATTTAATGTGCAAAACTTTTGAAAATATTCAAACAATTATTTGTCATTTTCACATAATGTCAAAAATAGTTGAAAGGTTAAATAAAGGTTTTTGAAGGGCAAACTATAGTTTTTTTAAGCATAAAATAGAATAATTAGATACATTTTATACTTATTTCCCATATTTAAAATGTGATTAATATAAAACTTTAACATCATTACAAAATTTGACAAATCTTATCGGTAGAACAGTGAAGCTTGAAATAAGTGAAATTATTATTTTCCGTTGACCGTTGTTAGGTTATGTTAATGTATAGAACATCATTTATTAATGACCCCTATTAATGCATAATTCTTTATTAATAAACGATATTAGTGGGCAACCATAGATACCGCATAATATTGCTGGACAATTGTCAAAACTTATGAGTCAAACGTTATTAACCTAAATATTTTTGTCATGGAATAAAATTAGTTTTTCCAATTCAGTAAGATACAGTCAACGAAAGTTATTGTAACTAACACGTGAGTTAATTGGCAATTAATGATCTGAACAATTAAAATGCCTCAATCATTAATCACCCTCATTAACATACTTAATAGTTCAATAACTACTAAACATTCATTTAATTTTAGGCGGACATATACAAAATATTGTGCATTACACGTGGGATAATGCATTAGTAATATACTTCTCTAATTAACTCGGTTAAAACTTCGTTGTGTTCATTTAACAAAATTTCAATAAAATCATTTTTAGCACATTTTTTGCACCTCCCTCACCTAGAAGCCAGAGGTAAAAATGTAAAAAATCCGTGTGTCAAAAAAGTATGTAACATAGGTGCTATTATTTCATAATAATGACTCGAATGTATCCATATACATTTATTGTTTAACAGTTTTTGGTATACCCACAGAAAATCTTTGTTCCATTATAACCACAATAATGGCTTTCCCCCAGAACGGTTACAAAACACAAACTCATTTTCAATTAGCCACAAAAACTCTACTCCAGAAATTGCAGTCTCGCGTTCTTGACAGAAATTTATTTCTCATCAAGATCAACATGACTTGCAAAATTGCACATACGCACCGTTCAGTGGCGTAGGGGCCGTGAATGCTCCAGGGGCACACCCATACATCTCGGGGTGAGATGTGAGACCAATCGGACAGAAATATGGCTGCGTCAGAATAATTAATGGTAACAGGACGCCAACTGAGTGCGAATTTCGTTAGTGTAGTATGGAGTTTCATCAGCACTAATTACATAGTGCGAGGTCAGCAAATGTTATTCAATATAGTAGGAGTATAGTTGGCTTTGGAAGGGAGACATGTTTTGATTCAAGAACTAATGAGCGGCTTTTGTTACTCTGAATTCTTAAGCTTGGCTCATGTAAGCTATAAACTTCTGCTTTTACCTTGGCATTACACTTTTCATTATACCTACATTACGCTGTCCGGTACATGTATATGTACTTCTTTGGGTAACCTAATAAGAGCAGGCCGGTATTGTAATTTTTTGTAAAAGTAACACGTCTTTTTATCTCTCGCTAAGAGAAGTATTGGAATCATGCTAAAATTCGCATATCCAGATTTTAGTGGATAAGCACGTTTTAAAGTCCCTATAATCCAATTAAAACATTTTTGCGAAGATGTCCGTGTGTGTGTGTGTGTGTGTGTGTGTGTGTGTGTGTGTGTGTGTGTGAGCGCGCGCGCGTATGTGTGCGTGCGCGTGTGTGTGTGTGTGCGTGTATGTATGTCTGTGTGTTTGTGTGTGTGTCTGTGTGTTTGTGTGTGTGTATGTGCGGATGTTGGAACCACGGTTTCTATTTAATTGCAGTTACCTCAATCTGACATTCCTGGGAAGAACTGATTAGATTTTGGGAATAATTGGACAACCGGAAGTAATAGTTTCTTTAAAATATCTTCTAAATATTATTTTTTGAAAAATTCTGTTATTACTATTATTGAAGAACATAAAATTCTACATCTGATACATTTAAAAATTTTATTATATCTTATATAGATTTAGAGATAAAGGCACCGTAATATATAAATTTAAATGTTTATAACATAGTTTGTAAATGATGGATTTTCGTAACAATTGAACAACCGGAAGTAGTATTTTCTTAGAAAAATTCTTCTAAATATAATTTTTTAGGAGTTTTTTTTTTTTTATTAAATATTGAAGAACATCAATTCTCCATCTAATACATTTCAAATTTTTATTATATCTTGTATAGATTTAGAGATAAAGACACTATAATTTATAGAGCAAACTAATCGCAGAGGCTAAGGCACTAAGGAAACCAGTTGACAAATTCCAATGTTTATAACATAGTTTGTAAATGACACATGTCATTATTAAACATCAACAGTTTTAGTGACATTCTGAGAGCTTTTTCTGGAAAGTACATTTAATCTTTCTTATTGTTTTATTAATTAAATAATTAAAATTGTAGGTAAAATGCATATATTCATAAGAAATACCGAAAATCTTGCTAATCAATTGGAAGAATTTCTGACATTTAGGAACTTCCTCATACAATGAAAAATAGATATAATTAGAATTGTATGTATGCAAAAGACATGTTAAATACAATAAAAACAATATTTGGGTAAAGTTTTATAATGTTTTTGTTATAAAACGACGGTTCGATAGCGAAGTGCAATACAATACTTACATAACATAAAATGGAAATGGCGAGAGGTCTTGTGCTGGCCACAACAGATTTTTATGATCCATTTACTGACATAGACAAAATTTTGGTCGATCACTATCTTTGTCAGTCTTTCTTCGTTTCTAATACAAAATGATCTGTTTCTCGGAAACAGTTGAAGATCGATCCCATGTTGATTAAACTTTTTTACTTTTTGTGGTGATTACTACCTTTAAAATTTGTGACAGGTTTAGAATCATCCTGTGTATCTATATTGTTCAATTAATTGTAGTATCCCCAGTTGATCCTCAAATTTTAAACTAGATTTTAACAAAAAAATGCAAATCGAGTCTCCATTTATTCATTTGACGGGTCGTTTCGATGCTATATTGTCAATTTAAGTGTAACCGGTCATTGGTTGGGATCTTTTTCAATATATCATATCCACGACAATGTGACAGAACTTTTAAAAATAAGAAACGTCAAATTAACAGTTGCAAATAACACCGGAATCAAGTTGTCGTACACGAACATATTCTCTTCTGATTGGTCGGTAAGCCGGCATTAGCATTATGCATTAAAAATTGACTTATAGCATATACGAGGGTTACGGCATAATGCTAAGATTAAAGATAGAGCTAGAGACACCGCACGTGTTTGTCTATACTGGAATTATTAATACTAAGGTATAATGCTAATGCTAAGATAAATGTTTAAGGTTACAGCCTACATAAACCAGCCTTTACAAAGCAGAATTAGTTACAGAAAGGAAGGGGATTATCTACACGAGAGAGGGCAGTTCAATGTAATTTTTAAATGTAAAACAAGTAGCGACATCTATTCATTGTTTCCTTGAACTAACCCAGCAAAGTAGGCTACGAATAGTTGGAGATACAGTTCGACCAAGCGATATATGTCCCTGGCCTTACCACGGAAGGCACGCGCTGGCGTAAATACTCAACCATTAACATTTGAGAATTTTGCCGCGAACGCGTAAGTACATAAACAGTAATATCAAGTAAGAAATAAGAATTAAATAAATATTTTCTTTTTAAATGAACCGCTAAAATTTGTATAGAAAACTTCTGTCTCCGAATGTACTGTTAATGATAGTGCCACCGTAGACCACGCCTCCCAAGTAGAGGACAGGGCACATATCGCTTGGTCGCACAATATGTAGTATGAAAACGAATATAAATTTAAATTTGGAATATTGAAACATAAGAGATAAGACAAGGATTAGAAAATTGGTTACTTCTATTAAAACTAGACCTGAAAACTCTCTAATGTTCAAAGTTTAAGAAAGTTATTAGTTTTTACAATACAATACACCTCTCTCACTCACATATCTACTTTCTTCCAAATTCATTCATTTGTCAGGTTTTCTGCTATCGCGTTTTTGAAATCATTTTCAAGTAAATGAATACATAAAATTACGAAAGTAAAGCAAATAACAAGTGTAAATTATGAAGTCGCGTTAGATAGAAACCACATGAGTTTGCATGTAATATTAAAGATATGTTAAATAACGCAGGCAGCAATATCGTGCCGGTGGCAACCAAAATTATACCGGGTGTCCACACTTGAAATTCGTTATATAGAGAACAATGTTATTTTTTCATTTTGCTGTAAAAACACAATATGAGACTGAAATTAATCACGATTTCTTTTCATTTTACAGGAAAAGCGCAAATTGAAATTTACAATTTACAGCATATTTCAGAATGAAACAATGTATTTTGGATTAAGTGATTACTATAAAAAAGATTCGTACATTCAATGGTTATTTTTTAATGAAAACACAAATGTATTAATATTCCCCATATCTAAATCATCCTCCAGATATGATCCACAGAATAATAAAAACCACATCAAAATCCGTCCAACGGTTCGCGAGATAGCACGAACAACAAATACACAGTTTATATTGCGAATATGTAGAGATTATGTTATTGAGAAACATGTTTTATTTATTGCAATATTTAAATATAACAAAATTGAGATTATGCAAAAAATAAATCCTTTTATAACAATGAAATTGTTTGTGTATAAACTTGGAAATTAATTTATATGCGCAATGCAGAGTAATTGAATTCTACCACAATTCTGCACAAAAAGGATTAAACTTACGTCGTGTTCAGTTTTTGCTACATTTTTAGTTATTTTTACCGAGGATTCAGAGAATAATTTCCATCTTTCACAAAGGTATTAAAGCAAAAACTAGAGGATTTAATGATATTAAATTTAGCCATTATAATGCTCTTACAGGAATGAATTCACAACGGATAGAATTTGAAAATAACATTTAAAAAAAACATGAATTAAATATATTAAATACAGAAAAAAGTGAAAAATTATACACAAATAAAAAGTAAATCAGGAATAATAAATAATTAGTTAACTATCACGTGTGTTAATGAGGACGGTTAATAATGAAATCATTTTAATTATTCTGATTGGGGTTGAAAAATTCCATTCAAGAAGATCCTCCATAGATTATTAATGATAATTAACAACGCGTGATCGAATCACAATCAGTATCTATAAATACTACAGGTGTGCCAATGGAACCGGAGCTGGAATACATGGGGCAAAGGGACTAAGACACAACCAATCGGTTGGACTTGGGACAAATGCAACAGTATTCCAAGCAGAAGTACACGCAATTTTAACCAGCGTGCAATTACTATTGGAGAAAAACTACCACAATAGAAGAATCTCCATAGTAACAGACAGCCAAGCCGCACTTAAGGCACTAAACTCGTGTGTGGTAGGCTCAGGACTAATTCTAGACTGCATCCACAGATTGAATGCTTTAGGAGCGACGAATAAATTAAGATTGATATGGGTACCCGGGCATTCAGAAATTGAAGGCAGCTGACCATCTTGCAAAAGATGGGACAAATATACCTTTTATAGGACCAGAACCTGCTTGCGGAATAACTACGCAAACAGTTAAGCAAGAACTTAATACTTTGCTTTGACAATGGCACAAACGGCATTGGACAGCCACATCAGGCCAAAGACATTCCAAGCTCTTCCTGAATGAGCCATCCGAGAAAAGAACAGACAACTTACTTGTAATGAGCAAGCAAGATGTCAGACTAATAACAGGACTGGTAACAAGACACTGTCAATTAAATAAACATTTGCATAGGTTGGGCCTCAAACAAGAACCAACATGCAGAGGATGTGGAGAAGAGGATGAAACCCCTGAACATTTAATATGTCACTGCGAAGCATTTATGGCAAACAGACATAGTCTTTTAGGAGCAAAGAAATTGCACACTGAGACACTAAAGGACATTAGTCTAAAGAAAATCCTGGAGATTACAAAACATCCTAGAATAGGAGGAAACACGGAGGGTACAATAGACCAGAAAGGTCGCAGTACAGGGGCAAGAATGAACCACCTCCCGACAATAATAATAACAATAATAATAATAATAATAAAAACAGGTGTGCCAATCCAAATCACATATGAATTTGAATTGGAATATAAAATCATCCAATTTTGCTTATTTTGCCCTTTTAAGAGTATATTGGTTTGTCGTTTCCATTTTTGCAATCAAATTTTCTGTGTTGTAATTAAAAATTGTTTTTTACGTACTCAAAAAAATGTATTTTCTGTGATACAACAACAATTGTACAAATTCGTAAGTATGCTATGAAATCGGTCCGGTATGATAGACTGAGCATCACCTCCGAAGGGTTAGAAAAAGATCTATTCTCTTAAAAATATGTAAGTTATTCCTGTATCTCGAAAATTAACCAACAGAAAAATTATTTTCGTAAGATAAGATTATTAATAAAAGAAAAAGTTGCAGCTACCGTAATTGTTTCGTGCGAAACATTTTTTGTTAAAAACGCGAAAACAAAAAATAGCATTTAGATCCCTGTACATTTAAATGCTTCAGTTATAGAAGATATATTTATCTCAAAGCAGGTTGACGCACAATTTAATCAATTAGGGCGTAGTTGTTTGAAACCCAGAATTACTGAGACTGTCGAAGCAGAGATGTTGAAATATATCCTTTTCACAAAGTAATACATTGACTCGTACAGTAACTAACTTTGTTTTCTCTATATCGTAATTCAATTTCGCTAAGTAGACTTTTCAATATTTCCAGAAAAATAGAGCGATACATTTCCACGTTTGTGGAAGTTACTAACGAAATTATCGAACATTTTCCAGAAATGCGATCCTGAAGTTGTTATCTGCAGTAATTTCTCTATGTATTAAATTACAAATGTTGAGAGAGAGGCAACGCAAGTTCGTGATATAATTTTTGTCGAGTTTTATTTTGGAACAGCGAACTGGAAAAATAAATATCAGCCCTAATTGGCTATTACGCTGAAGTTTACGAAAACAGTGCGGCAGATATGTTTTTATTTCTGTTTACATATCGTACTTTTTCAAATCATATTTTCAGCTTATTCCTGCTGTTGTTTGCTTGGTTTGTTATTAACTTTAATAAAAGTAATGGGCGTTAAAGCGGAAATCTGCACATTATTTTTCACATATATGCATTTTACTTATTTCATTTTATTATCTATACTGCCGTTGCGGGAATAAAAGTGACTAACATTTGCAAATAATACAAATTACGGTAAATTATCTATTAAGCTGTATTTCTCATAATTTTGTAGCGGTTGCATTTAACCAAGCAGCAATTTCATGTTGATTTAATCTCCACATATTTGTTATTCATCACTAAAAACTAAAACCAATGTTCGACACAAAATTTATTATACAGGTGTCTCTCAAATAGGGGGACATGTCTTAACCGCAGATTCCTGAGGCTAAAATAAGACGATTTAACTAAACTTGCTTCTACCGAAAAGTGTATCATTTAGACAGAATTCTGCTTCAAAGTTCTTCGAAAAAAAATATTTTTTTTGCTTATAATAACAGAACGCTTTATTCGATTTGGATAAAATTTGGTATAACAGTTCACATGATTATAAGTCATCTTTTAAGATGATAATTGTTATTATTAGTGAACCACTAGTGTATGAAATTCAGGTGTCCCAACATTGATTAGACCGTAACTTTTTAATGGCCACTCCGATAACGTGAAATTATTTTTCAGAAAGACACATTCGATAGTAAACTTTTCTCTCTCTGTTTAATTTGTGATATCTGTTACGGTTCACACAGAAAAAAATAAAACCTAAGTGACTGCACCGTGAATTTTTTAAAATAAATTTTATCTAGCAGTCTTTCCAAATGTCAAAGAAAAAACTCCTAAACCTTAACAATAATTATAAAAACCATATACGAATTTCGAGAACTACGTTCTCATCAACAGTAGAAAGCACAAATTAATAAGACAGATAACTTAAGATTATTCAGCATGTAAACCATGCCAGAGGTCAAAACGGCTCAGAGCTGTTTTAGTTATTTGTTGTTTATTACTTGTTAAATTAATTAACTAATGTAGGTATTTTATTTTCACTTTTAGTGAGTTATTCAGCAAAGAACTCTACAAATATTATTAATCAAACAGATTTTTACTTTCCGTCACCTTTAGGTAAGGAAGGTATTGTCTTTGGTTAAAAAATTCGGTGGTGAGTTTTTAATGAATAATTACGTTTTAGGATCCCTACAATACGAATTTACTATTTTTAAGATGATGTCTGTATGTATGTATGTGTGTGTGTGTGTTTTTTTTGTGTCCGTGTGTGACAAATTTTTCTCCGACGACAACTCCAATACTACAATTCTAAAAATTATAATTCTTTCGTATTCCTCTTCTTTACATTCATATAAAGAGCTGATTAAATTTGGTTATAATTGATCCACCGGAAGTACCCCTATTTGAAGTTTTTAACAGTTTTTCCTAAAAAAACGCAGTTAAATATTATTTTTTGACATTTTGTTATTATATTTATTAAAGAAAATACTCTTCTCTATATGGTTTGATTTTTCATTTTCCTTCATATTCAATAGATGTAGAGTTAAAGCATTATAAAGAAATTAATTTTCAAAAATTAGTTAGCTTTGCTATTTATCATGGAAACAGCTGATACAATCAAAATTCTAATTGACAGATGTGTGTTGCAAGTGCAAAACCAAATATGGAAAGTATGGGATGAAAAATTAGTATTTCATAGTGGTCCTCTCAAGTGACATGCAGTGAAAGGTTAAAAAGAAGATGGAAGGACTGTATCGCAGAAGACTTGAGAAAGGAAGGACTGTGTGAAGAAGATGCGTTGGACAGGAATGAGTGGAAGAGAAGAGGAAACAGCGACCCCTAATAAATTTTTCTTAGTGTGTTTATGTCATAATTTTATTGGATTTATAGAACCTTTTCAAATGAACTTTTGGTATGAAATTTGTAAAATATAGTACCTATGTGTTCGTGTTCGATTTTACATGATATTATATAGAAACTGTTCCACGGTCCTTTTGTTATGGGATTTGTGCAAAATACATCGAATTGACGGAAGGTCTTGTGCTGGCCACAACAGATTTTTAAATATGCAATTTTGTGATGTTCACCGAAAAATGTTGAGTTAACCTTTAAAAGTTCTTTTTTAGTATCATCTGTTTTGCTGGCCTCAAATTTCGCCTCCATTGAACAAATATTACTTTTGCCCACACGGTAAAATATATCGTCATCATTACCGATGTCTACATATGTGTAGATAATGGCACACCCAGAAATGGGTAATATGCCGTGATGATATATTTATTTATTTATTTTGATTTCTGGTAATTAATCTTTTAGTTCGGTTGTTGCACAGAAAATGTTATATATCCTCGTATGTAGGCTTCTAAATATTGATGCATTTTAGAAAATCAATATTTCTTGCTGCATGTATTGCATTTCTTTCCAGAACAACCATTCATCACTATCAATAAAATTCATTTGTCTATACTTCAAAACTTTCTTTTTCCCTATCCTAGGCTATCAATATAACCTCAGTCTGTCAAATGACCTTGAATGGTCACTAACACGTTTGGACGCGCGTAAATAACACCACTACGCTAGTACAATGCCGAGAAACCACTAGATAGTGTAAGTTGGGGTAAATTCTCATTTATTTTGCAGGTGGTACGAGTGATCCGGCAGTATCCAATAACACGACTCGCTGGATCTGCGGCTTAATAAAGAATGAGGGATAGACAACAAAGTTAGGGTAGGTACACACTCATGCACTTTCATAAAGGACCAAAAAGTTTCCACTAAGAAAGAAATTTGATATATTGTGATGTGAATTATGTATCAATAACAACGGACAAGAGAAGAGCT
The DNA here is from genome assembly GCA_943142095.1 of Ophonus ardosiacus. Classification (NCBI taxonomy): domain Eukaryota; kingdom Metazoa; phylum Arthropoda; class Insecta; order Coleoptera; family Carabidae; genus Ophonus; species Ophonus ardosiacus. Next base: position 7,864,858 of record OW964826.1, read on the forward strand.
ACAATTTGCGGGTTTTGATGGATTATAAACTAAGCAGCGGTTCTTGGTTATAAGCACGTTAAGGGTTTCGGGTTCGAATCCCGCTAAGACAAGGATGTTTGTATATGTCTTGTCACTATAATTGTGATTTAGTTTCGTCTTGCTATCCGAGTACAATAATAATATTATCGCGTTATCGCTTGATATACAGAATGTCCAGGGTTCCAATCCCGCTTGGGTATGGATGTTTGTGTGCGATTTTATCATCTCATCACCAACACTACAACGCTGTAAGATATACAGTAGCGTGAATGAAGTAGACTAGTGAAAAGTGTTATTTTCGAAAGAATTAAAATTAGATTTTTCGGAAATGATGGTACGAAGTATTTTCGGTGACCAACAAGTGCAAGATCGAGTGCAAGATACAATGGGGTCATGCCACATTTTCTATTTTATTTTTTTCCTGGAAGTCTACCGGTCACAGTATATGTAAATAATATTTTCAAGCCATTTGTGCGCATTGTTTTGTAGATATAACTTTATAAAAATAGGGGTCAATTTCAAATCTCAATGAGGTCACGTGTGCGCATACGTCATTTATCTGAACGATTCCAGTTCACCCTGGCGGACAAAATGTAAATTAAGATTGTTTATAAATAGTTTTTTTGGGTTTTTTAATAAATTGTTTCCACAAGTTGGAACTGCACATTTCTTCTTCACCATGTTTTATCATTATTATCATTATAAATATACAATTATTGCACTTTTATGTATTAAATTATATATCAAGCACACAAACCTGCAATTAAAAATAATATTTCTCTAATGAAATAATTAAATCTTTATGAAATAATATCTAATATCTTTTCCTCTGACAGCTTTATAAATATTTGGTTAGTTTACTCTGATCTTATGTTTAACTTCGCGTTTGAAGTTTGTGACATTGTGACCTTCATGTACGTGTGACTAGTGTCGTGTGAGTAGCCGATACATGACATCATAGAAAATCGTAGCGCGAATATCTTTTAAGTAAATTATGAATGAAAAGTATTATATTTTGGGATGTTTTAAGTTGCAATGAGGATAATAAGTGTCATAGATTCTATTTTTATAAAAATATTAAGAACATTTTTTTTTTTTTTTTGGCATGACCCATTCTAGATCCCAAATCCCTACAGTCCGTGTATATTTTTAGTTTCCGGAAATTGTGCAAAGAATCAGACAAAATTCCTTCCAAATTTATTTCCTATTACATCAATAATAAAGAAATGACACATAACAAATCTATTTGACATAATACGATAATGTATCATCCATATAAAGTAATTATCTTCATAAATGTGACAAGATACTGTATAACGTAAGGGGAGGTAATACACTAACGACTAATTTATTAAATGACATTTGATTAAGATAGCTATCCATTATATTATACATACGTACAGGGTAGTGTCGTACCAGTGCCATCGTTCAATTTTATTCAGAAAGCAAAGCAGTAAAGGTCGTGAATCATCTGTCTCAATTCTGTGTTTGTTTTTATACATAAAGTTTTTAGCAGACAAAGAAAGAAATATAATTTCAACTTTCACAATTATAAACAACTCATTAAAAAATAATTTTCCGCACGAAACTTTATTCCGTAAATCAAACATCAAAATCAGATGCCTGAATCTAATCTAGAGTCTCTTGTATAATTTGTACCTCAAGGGGACATAAAACTACTTAATTTGTCGAATGCAGTTATTTCGCCAGTTTTCGGATTACTTTTTCATGCTCAGCAGACCAGGTAAAATAAAATTGCTTCATTTAGGGGACGTCCCTGATATTGCCCGAACAGATAAATTACTTTACAAAGATAATTTTACAAAAATACGAGGGAAATAAAAACATATTTAATATTAGAAGGGCGCACCACATCCAACTCGCGGCTAGATTTACGGGGGATGTAAATATTTTTGAATTTAGGGATGGGCACAAAAACATTTAATCTCAACCGTGTTTGTAAATTTCGGGGTGAGTTTTGAATTTTATATTGAGGGTAGAACTAAATTTCAGGGAAATCATTCTTGAAAGGGAAACAAAAAATATTTAATTTGCGGCATGTTTATATCTTTGGCAGCGATATTTGAGGATTTGAGGGGGCGGATGTTGAATGAGGAAATAAAAAAAAGTTCAAATGATGTAGGCGCGAAGATTTAATATCATGAATATTGAGATTTATAACAACTCCTACACGTTCATAACTTTGAATAAAAAACATTTAACGCAAGCCTACTTGATCATATTTAAAATTTAATAATATATACGATATTCAGATTACTTCCGCAATGGAGTCCTCCGCCACAGGACCAAAATAGAAAATATTAAAACTAGACCTTAAAACTGTATGAAAGAGACTATTACAGTTTAAAAAAAGTTATTAGTTTATAAAATGCTATTAACATCTAGGTTATACAAGCAATCTTTTACGAATTCTTGTTCGTACATCTTTCGGTATTGGAGATCTCGACTTTGTTTCAATTTTTAAAATCATGCGATACCGATAGAACGAGCAGTTACTGACTATAATGCTTTTCTATGTTTTTTGCACGATCGACGCAGTAACAAAATTAAAATATATCCAGTAAAGCTGTAACACGAACATATACTATTGTCTACATATTCCATACCGAAAGTTCATTTTATATGAGTAACGACAATAAAATAATAAGGGGGCCTATTCAGAACTCAATATTTGCATAGTCGTTATGGTCTTTATGGTTGTTATGTACTGTAAAGATTGTTAAAATCAAAATTGGTATTCTCAGTACTGAAGGTGGTTACTGTCAACAATTGTTACGTGTTTTGACAGTCTTTATCATAACGACTGCTAAAACTATGTATTTATGGTTGTTATCACGTTGTTATTTCTAATATTTGACATGTCAATCATATATTATTAATAATGCCCTTTCTGCTAAATATTAGCAGGATGCAGTTGATTATTCGCATGGATCCTGCTTCGACTTAAATAATAACAATACGAACGATAAAAACCGTCGTGGACGAAAGTTACTTCTGACGTAAATACATATTTCTTTGAAAATATTATATTCTGTGGTAGGTATTCGTGAAAACCTAGTTATTTATACTGGTGCTAATGTGTGCTTTTTCTTCAATCAAAATAAAAAAAAATCTTTCTATAACTTTTCAGTCACGCTGGGATCAGTGGTAGGAATTAACATACCCGGTCTAAATAATTTAGAAGTTTTCAAATATGACAGAAATGTCATATTCTTCTTTAGTTGTTTTGGCAGAATGTTTGCATTTTAAATATAATTGGCAACATATTATTAAAAGAATAAAGCGTTGACATATAAGGTTAGGTTAAGTTCATATATGCATAATGAAGTTAGCTATTGTCAAATAATCTGGTTCATTCACAAGTATTATTTTGTAAAGATTGTCAATAATACCGACGTAGGTTCTGAATTGACAAATTCATAAAGATTGTTACAAATGTCTTTATGATAACAATCTTTATATCCGTAACAACCTTTATGACTGTGTTTCTCTGAATAGGCCACATAATCTGTATTTCACAATTAACACTAAGATATACATATCATAAATAAAAAATCTTTTCAAAAGTTGTACTAACTTTATAATAGAGTTTTTGACTAAATCAGTGAAACAGTTGAAGTACCTCATACAAAATCTATTTTGAAAAAATTGTATTCGAAATATTATCATCAAAAAAATTAAAATTTATGCTATACACTATAATATTACATTCAAAAAAATTGTTTTCCCTTGCTAATTATCTATGCCCTGGATCTTCTGGTTCATCAATATCATCTTGTAACCACCTTGACACATTTTGTTCCTGAATATTTTAAACATGATTTTAAAATATTTGACAAATAAGAAAAACTTGAGAATAAATATCTCCGTGATGAAAAGTACATTAATCGAGATCTGTCGGATCCTTAGTGTATCTATTCGACTATATATCATCCCTTGGCATAGTGGTGAATGTGATCGCAGTAAGGGTTGAGATTCACTCGTGACGACGCGCGAACGGATTCAGCCTGAAGGCAAAGGGACACGATGAGAACCTCAAATTTATAGTCTGACCTTCCGAAATACTTCGCACTCATGAATAAGGAACTCGGTTAGTATAGTGAGGACAGGGAAATTTGAAATGAGATACAGAGGGTTTATAATGAACATGATCGATATAATAGCGTTTTCGATTTAATTGTTCTCGTGCAGTATAAATGACGTCATTGTATTACACGCGTGTTGTGCTTTGTTGCCTCAGCACAGAATAAATATTTATACAGAAGCGATAGTCAGAGAGAGAAACGAAAATTAAAGAGAGAAAGAGTATGCCAACAAATTTAAAGGGCTAATCGGATAAAATCGGATTGTTTCGGCATATCTTCGTATCTTACGATTCTTTGTTCTTTTCATTATCTCGACGAGAACATTTTCTGTTGGGGTCAATAATAAAAATATATTGAGAAACACAAATTGATTTCTAATAAGAACAAACATGTTATTTTTTCAACAAACGATAGGGAAAATCGTTATCATAAAGAAAATCATTATATTTCACATATTCTGGAGGAACTGTTGTCTCAGCTTGTCACGCCAATGTATTTTAGGGTTATGGCTAATTCAAGCAAACCAAACACGTCTTCTCACTTTTGACATATGTCATTTTGTGAACCGTTTGTGAATTTTAGAAGTGGTGTTAATTTCTAATAAAATGAAAAAACGAAGAAGGTAGAATCGGGAGGACATATTTGTTCATATAAAAACTGTATAAGGAGATTTAAAAAATGGAGAAAGCGAAATGTAAGTTTTTTCGTTTCCGAAAGATCCATAAATATAAGTAATGCAAAACGACTTCCATATAATGCAAAATGTACATTCACTTCTTAATTCGTTAATAAAATTAAAATTTTTATGTTCTAATTTTTCTTTTACCATTTAAAACAACTTAAATTTCGCGCGTAAATTTGCCAACAAATTTAAAGTTCAAGGTCATAAACATCAAATCGCAACAACAATGGTGTCGACAAGGAGTGTCGCTTCTGTATGAATGTCTATTCTGTGGCCTCAGTGTAAATTTAGTGCACTTTGAATCGAACATACTGACTGCATATTGGTGCATGTTACAGACTTACATCAAACTTTTTTGACGTTATTTTAAAAGTCTGAAGTTTAATAAACATAACCATCCGCAATTATCAGAATATTCTTAAAAACGCTAATATATTTCCTTCTAGCAGTACAAACCGCATGTATTTTCTGATAGAACAGTATTTTGTTGGTTAGGTGTGTGTGTGTGTGTAATTGTGTGTGTGTGTGTGTGTGTGTGTGAGTGTGGATGTTGGAGAGACGGTTTCTCAAATTCTATAAGACTAAAGACCAATTTAACTACGTATTCCTTAATCTGACATTAACGGGAAGAACTGAAAAGATTTTTGGTAACAATTGGACAACCGGAAGTAGTAGTTTCTTAAAAAAAAACTAAATATTATTTTTTTGGATATTTATATTATTATAAATATTAAAGAATATAAAATTCGCCCGACCGACGCCAAATATTTCGAATTTTTAATGGCACAAAAAGTGACCCCTATAGTATACTCTCCACGCCAACAATGACTGCCCTTAATACTTTAAAAACTATTTAATCAAATATTTCGAATTTTTAATGGCACAAAAAGTGACCCCTATAGTATACTCTCCACGCCAACAATGACTGCCCTTAATACTTTAAAAACTATTTAATCATTTAAAATAAAAGTAATTTTTTTAATAATAATAATAAAAAAAATCTGTTGTGGCCAGCACAAGACCTCTCGTTATTTCCATATTAGGTTATATAAGTATTGTATTGCACTTCGCTATCGAACCGTCGTTTTATAACAAAAAATTACAGAACTTTACCCAAATAATGTTTTTTATTGTATTTAACATGTCTTCTGCACACATATAATTCTAATTATATCTATTTTTCATTGTATGAGGAAGTTTCTAAATGTCACAGATTCTTCCAATTCATTAACCAGATTGGCAGTATTTCTGATGGATATATGCATTTTACCACAATTTTACCTATAATTTCAAATATTTAATTAATAAAACAATAAGAAAAGTTAAATATACTTCCCAGAAAAAGCTATCAGAATGTCACTAAAACTGTTGATATTTGACAATGACATGTGTCATGTTATAAACATTGGAATTTGTCAACTGGTTTCCTTAGTGCCTTGGCCTCTGCGATTAGTGTACTCTATAAATTATAGTGTCTTTATCTCTAAATCTATACAAGATATAATAAGAATTTTAAGTGTATTAGATGGAGAATTTTATGTTCTTCAATATTTAATAAAAAAAACTCCCAAAAAATTATATTTAGAAGAATTTTTCTAAGAAACTACTACTTCCGGTTGTTCAATTGTTACCAAAACCTTTTCAGCTCATCCCAGGAATGTCAGATTGAGGAAACTGCAGTTAAATATTTTTTAAGTCTTATAGTTTTTGAGGAATCGTGTCTACAACATCCAGACATACACACATACACACATACACACATACACACATCCACACACACACACACACACACACAGACATCATTTTAAAAATGTTATAATCGGATTGTAGGGACCTTAAATCGTGCTTATTCAATAAAATCTGGATATGCGAATTTTAGCATGAATCCAATACTTCTCTTAGCGAGAGGTAAAAACAGTAACACTTATCTTTCAATCCTATACAATTGTGTAAAACGTCATCTATATTTCGTATTTTGTTATTGTGTTTGGAAGATGGTTGGTGCCTAATCTCATTTTACGTGGATAAATACCTCTCTGTGTCGCCTTAAGAGACGCGCGACCTAACAATTAATTCGTATATTCACTTAGTTCTAATGTTATGCGAAGCCGGCTGTACTACATATTTACGTTGTCAAATTTAATTCCATGTAGCGAGACAGTGAGACGTGAAGTTTCGCAAACTGCGTGCGTATAAATGTACTTGTTACACTTCACAAAATTAATTATACAAGTATTTATATAAACGTAGTCCCAAGCTTTTGGAATATTAAGAAAGACTTTCTAAAATAAAATAATCATTGTACAAGGGATGTTGATTTTAAGTCACTCATTTATTTGTTTTTTACCTCTCGCTAAGAGAGGTATTGGATTCATGCTAAAATTCGCATATCCAGATTTTAGTGGATAAGCACGTTTTAAGGTTCCTAGAATCCGATTATAATATTTTTAAAATTATGTCTGTGTGTGTGTGTGGATGTGTGTATGTGTGTGTGTGTGGGTGTGTGTGTGTATGTATGGATGTTGGATGGACGATTCCTCAAAAACTATAAGACTTAAAAATATTTAACTGCAGTTTCCTCAATCTGATATTCCTGGGAAGAGCTGAAATGGTTTTGGTAACAATTGAACAACCGGAAGTAGTAATTTCTTAGAAAAATTCTTCTAAATATAATTTTTTGAGAGTTTTTTTTTATTAACTATTGAAGAACATAAAATTCTCCATCTCATACACTTAAATTTTTTATTATATCTTATATAGATTTAGAGATAAAGGCATTATAATTTATAGAGTAAACTAATCGCACAGGCTAAGGCACTAAGGAAACTAGTTGACAAATTCCAATGTTTATAACATAGTTTGTAAATGACACATGTAAGTGTCAAAAATCAACAGTTTTAGTGACATTCTGATAGCTTTTTCTGGGACGTATATTTAACCTTTCTTATTGTTTTATTAATTAAATATTTGAAATTATAGGTAAAATTGTGGTAAAATGCGTATATCCATAAGATATACCGCCAATCTGGTTAATGAATTGGAAGAATCTCTGACATTTAGAAACATCCTCATACAATGAAAAATATACATAATTAGAATTATATGTGTAGGTACAGAAGACATGTTAAATACAATAAAAAACAATATTTGGTTAAAGTTCTGTAATATTTTGTTATAAAACAACGGTTCGAAAGCGAAGTGCAATACAATACTTATATAGCCTAATATGGCAATGGCGAGAGGTCTTGTGCTGGTCACAACAGATTTTTAAATTTGGAAGAGTGAAACTGAAGATTCCTCAGGAGTCGGCTTTCAGCATTTCCCGACAATAATAATTTTTGCAAGGTTATGTGACGTGTCATTAGCGTCTCTGTGATGTATTTATATTAATGCCCATTTGCACTGCTGCACCTTAAATTTTAAGCCTGACAAAAAAATGCAAATCGAAATTTGGACAGCAATATACAATTACTCATTTTGATTTCGTGTCGATATGATATTGTCAATTTAAGCAACACTTAAAAATTTAAACATCAGCGGTGCAACCAGGCATAAGTCGCTAATATGAGACTTAAATGGATTTTTGCCTTTTACTGGGAGGTATTGGATTCATGCTAAAAATCGCATAACCAGATTTTAATGAATAAACACATTTAAAGGTCCCTAGAATCCGATTATAACATTTTTACGATGGTGTGTCTTTCTCTCTCTCTCTCTCTCTCTCTCTCTCTCTCTCTGTGTATGTGTGTGTATGTGTGTGTGTGTGTGTGTGTGTGTGTGTGTGTGTGTGAATGTCTGTGTGGATGTGTGTCTGGATGTTTCTTCAAAAACTATAATAAGATTTATTTAACTACGTATTCTTCAATCTGGCATTAATGGGAAGAGCTGAAAAGGTTTTGATAACAATTGTACGAGTACAATCGTAAGTAGCAGTTTCTTAAAAAAAAATATTCTAAATATTATTTTTTGAAAATTTTTGTCATTACAAATATTGAAGAACATAAAATTCTCCATCTAATACACTTAAAAATTGTATTATTTCTTCTAAAGATTTTGTGTTGAAACTGCATCTGATTTCCCTAATCTCTTTTCTTCCATGACTAGGTTGATAACATTCTAAATTGTAATTGAAATATCAAATACAATACCTACCCAATTGAATTTGATTGGATTGTACTTGCTCCGTCAAAAACACTACTAATTATTTTGTGCTTGCATTTTGTCAATCCATTGAAAAATACCACAGTTACAAGTTTGATTAATATCCACATGTCGCTAAAAAATCGCCCTCTCACTAAAATTTACGGTCGCTCTTCTCGGCAAGTAATTAAGGCTGTCCGGATTCATAAAACTGTAGCAGTCACTACATTTTTGAAAATTTTAGTTATTGCAAATAGTGATTCAGCCGAGACGAGCCGAGACGAGAAATTCACTGTCTCGTCTCGTCTCGATTCAAATTTATAAAATTATGTCTCGTCTCGTTTAATAGAGTCTCGTCTCGGCCGAGATTCTCGCCGAGATTTCTCGACGGAAATTTAATATGTACATTTTGGTCCCATAAACTAATTATTAAATTTATACAATTTTGTGTTAATAGTAATTTGAATTAAAAGATAAATATTATTTGTCGTTTTATCTGTCAAAATTTGATCACCCAAAACTTGTGCAAATTTTATTGTTACAATTTTATTAATTTAATATTTATCTAGCATTTTCTAATCTGTTATAAAACATTAAAAAGAAAATAACGCTAAAAATCTTAGCTAAAGCCTTGATTACACGATGAAATTTTTATTAGTTAAAATTTGTAGAGACTTTTAAGAAAAAGTAGAGCATGTTCCAGTTTTTTTTTTTTTTAAAGTTTTTCGTTAAATTCTATTCATTTGTCTCTCTTGTACTCATGTCATTGTGCGAGAGAGAAAACTTTTCAAGTCACTTCAAAGAAAAACTTCATCGTGTAATGCACGATTAACAAATTATGACAGATAAAATGTCAAAAACTTTATTATCTTTTTGTGCAAAAATGCCATAGCTAAATAGAGACAGATATCACTAAAAATATGTTAAACTTCAGACGTTTGCAAATATCTCGTGTCGTAAAATATTTTTCACATTTCTGTCTCGTCTCGTCGAGACGAGAAATCTCGAGTACGAGACGAGAAATCTCGAGTACGAGACGAGAATCGAGAAATATCTCGTCTCGCCAGAATCACTAATTGCAAAAATTGAAGAACATGTAATTCTTCATCTAATAATTAATGATTTAACATAAAACAAATGACAGTTCATATAACCCCACAAAAATATGTATCTAATGCTGCCCTCTGTATATCAGGTTGCGAGCTTTTCAATCCCCTTTGTAATATCACTTACACTTTCTTTCACCGTAATATTTGCAACATTTCTTTTTCATTCAGTCATTCCCCAAATAATTCAAAGCCATTATTACCTCAACAGAAACCACATAATCCTGCAACACCGAATATCAACCCAAATTCAATAAAGTGTTTTTATGAGTTTCCCTTCTGTTGCTATGCCTAAGACTATCGCTTGTTCCAGCCAGGCTTAGCAGGCTATAAAACCTGGAACCGCGGATCAAGCGTGCTTTGGCTTTCACTCCTGAAATAAACATACAACAGCCGAACGACTGCAGCGCTCCTGCGGTCAGTGCATCAAACAGCGGGAACGGGAAATGGGCACTACGATCCCACGAAAGAGGGTTTAGTAATGTTGATTTCATTTATTATTTAAATGGCAATGTGTTGTGGAGCGATGAATTGCAGATTGGGTAGTTTGAATGGAAATAGACTGATTTTACAGTTGAGGTTAGGGTAGGTTACATACTAAGATATACGGATGGCCATAAATTTAGTAAGACATCAATATTTTAAACCAAATAAATATTCGAATACATCTTTCACAATTTTAAACTTACCGGCCTATTCTGTAACAAGGTGGTTAATTTTTAACAACTACTTAAAAATTTTATTCAAAAGAGATTTATTTGACAACTAAAAATCCATTTTTTACCTTCCGTCACCTTTAGGTAAGGAAAGTATTGTCTTTGGTCAAAAAATTCGTTTGTGTGATTTTAATAAATAAGCACGTTTGATGGTCCCTAGAATACGAATTTACAATTTTTAAGATGTTGTCTATGTATGTGTGTGTGTGTGTGTGTGTGTGTGTGTTTGTGTCCGTGTGTGACAAATTTTTCTTCGACGACAACTCCAATACTACAATCTAAAAATTATAATTCTTTCGTATTCCTCTTCTTTACATTCATATGAAGAGCTGATTAAATTTTGGTTATAATTGATCCACCGGAAGTACCCTTATTTGAAGTTTTTACCAGTTTTTCTTATAAAAACGCAGTTAAATATTTTTTGACATTTTATATTTTATAAATACTAAAGAAAATGCTCTTCCCTATACGGTTTGATTATACATTTTCCTTCATATTCAATAGATATAGAGTCAAAGCATTATAAAGATTAATTTTCAAAAATCAGTTAGTTTTGCTATTTATCATGGAAACATCTGATATGTGCAAAAAAAATGAATTATTGCCCCAAAAGTCAATATACCCCACATTTAGATAAAAACTTCAAAATTTTCAAAAATCTAATTTTTATCTATCTAAATACTTCTCAATGCGCAGATTCCAAATTTTGAAACCGCAGGTCGATATCTCGTTTCTTTCTTGAGATATTTAGATTTAAAGTTTTGCTCAAAACTGCCCGTTTTTGGGTATTAACCCAAAAATGGGTCGAGATATGACTTTGGAGACATCACCATTCGATTCTACGGACAAAAATACGTAAGTATAGCAATTTTCATAATTTTTGTCGTACCGATTCATTTTTTATCAATAAAAGCTTGAAAATCCCTGAAAATGGCCAAAATCTGAAAAAATCGTAAGGGGTACCCCTTACAATTTTTGCGATTTTTGGTCATTTTCAGTTATTTTGCTTTAGAGATTGTATGCGGTGTTCAAAAATTCTGAAAATTAGTGTACTTATGTAATTTTGCCCGTGGAATCGAATGGTGTTGTCACCAAATTCATATTTCGGCCCATTTTTGGGTTATTACCCAAAAATGGGCAGTTTTGAGCAAAACTTTGAATCTAAATATCTCGAGAACGAAAAGAGATATCGACCTGCGGTTTCAAAATTTGGAATCAGCGCATTGAGAAGTATCTAGATACATAAGAATTAGATTTTTGAAAATTTTGAAGTTTTTATTTAAATGTGGGGTATTTTGACTTTTCAGGCAATAATTCAAAAATGGGTAGAGATATAAACTTAGTAGTAATATTATTTGATTGTAAAGATAATGTTACGTATATTTTTAGAGTTTTTATATATGAGTCACGATAATGTATATTCATGTGATAATTTTATTGGATTTATAGAATATTTTCTAAGGAACTTTCTGTATGAAATTTGTAAAAAATTGTATAATGCTCGTGTTACAATTTTACTGGATAAATAGAATCTTTTCCAATGAACTTTTGGTATGGGATTTGTACAAAATACAGCAAATTAACGGAAGGTCGTGTGCTGGCCACAACAGATTTTTATATGTCAACGTACCCATTCTCTCGAATTCAGTTTTATAACACCCGAGACAAACTACAAAAATTAATGATCGTTAATGCTTAGTTATAGTATGCGCACGTGAAGTTGAGACTTATTAATTTGTATGTACATGTACAATACAATAAGTAGCACGTGCTTACTACATTCAATATTTTCTGGTAATTTTTGTAGTGTGCGTCAGATATTAATTCCTTAGTTTTTGTTAGGAATGACGATGGGTACCCGGGTACTCGGAACCTACCCGATAATAATGTACCCGGGTATAAAATTTGTTACCCGATTACCCGTAATATACCCGGTGCCCGTTAATTACCCGATACCCTTTAATTACCCGAACAGTTTTCAGCTGCCGGAAACATTGTATCTAAAAGAAGAGCTTTTTATTAGCGTACCATAATTAATTTATGTTAAGTATAGAGTGTATTATTTATTTGTATAACTTCTTATTTAATAAATATATGTAAACAATAATAATGAATTTTATTAAAAGTAAACTGCTAATAAAAGGGTAACTGGTAATAAACAAATTAACGAATTATGTAAATGTTCTTAAAGGATAACGGGTAATTAAAGGGTATCGGGTAATTAACGGCTAAAGGGTACTATCCGGGTAGTTGTTTCGGGTACTCGGGTACCAAAATTAGCAGAATTCGGCATTCGTAGTTTTTGTGGAGGTAAATAAGATATTACTGTTATTTTGTTACGGTGCCCATTGGGATCTCGAAAACTAATAATCAGACCGTTTTTCTTTCATGTCATGGACTGTATTCCGTTGGCACCGGCTGCAGATATGGGAACCGGCACCTGCCTTCTCTTTTACTACAAATTCTATTATTTCCAAAAAATATTTTGTCTTTTCAGTATTTCTTTCTTGTGGTGATAATCCATGGCTCTGGATTGTCTTTGAAAGAGACGGAGCAGTCAGGTGAAAAATTACCACTTGATTTTTCTTCGATCGCGGTCGGCGTCGTTCAGATTGCGGACTCGGCTCAAATGTCATTAGAATGTCATCCCTGGCAGAGTGCATTTGCAGCTGCACTCATACTGCGTTTGCTTTAACTGGATTTTTGCCAAATTCAATTTTATTCCATGTCTGAAAGTTTGTCTTGTGATAAAGTTTGCCGACTAAGTTTCACGTAATCGTTGGAATTCAAGATGTACTTTGTGCTATACCCCATGCGGTTTTTGATATATGGAAATTTTGTTTTTCAAGAATTAAGAAAAGAAGATATTCAGAATTATTTTAAATGGTATTGTAGTCTATTTTGATATTACTCAGTTGGTACATCCATTAATTTTTGAGAACTTGCCCGTAAAATGTATATGGACACTGAGATAAGAAAATCAGGTAGGCAACGGAAAACAAAATTTTCATTATCATTTTAAACAGTTATTTATCTGTCATTTGAATTTAAGTTGCAAAACTTATGCCCGGTTTCTCCGCAGAAACTTAAGTTGTTGATTATTAAAGTGCTACTTATTGTAAGTAGGCCTTATATCCCAACTGCGTTGCAACAGTAAATTTAAATGCTAACTTATGACACAAATTACATTGGCAACAGCGTAATGCTGCTCTATGATTGGTCAATTTGAAATTTAGCTATTCATAATAAAATACCGGCTATCAAACGTCAAAGCTGTCATTGAGTTTATCAGAGTTTATGTTTGTATTCGTTCAACAATATTCGATATGGATTTACCGGATTTCCCTAATTTTGACTACGTTAACGTCGTGGATACTCTAGGTGCGTTCGGCAAATGAGTTCTGTTCACTCTTTTCACTCTGTACACTCCTAGCACCGTTCGGTAATTACATGGAGTGAGAAGCGTCTTAAAATGAAGCGTTCGGCAAATGCAGAATGGAGTCAAGTGGAGTCAAAAGTGTTAACTCCATAAGTTCAACCTCGATATGCAAGCATACATGGAGTTTTTTTTTTGTTTTATTTGACATCTGTCAGATCATTTTGTATTTTTATATTGAAATATTTTATTATACACAATTATTTTATATTTATAATATTGTTTTGTAATATAACAAGGCACAGTATGTCGGAACGGTAAGAATTCTGTACCATTTCTAATATATACTTTCTTCAGAATCATTAAAGAATAATACCAAACTGAATAACTTCTATATGGTTCATTATTTATTTTTTTTAGCAGTGCAGTATATCAGATTGTCAAAAAAGGAGGTTATTATATTTGTGCACCAAAATTTTAACTCTACTCGTTCGGTTAATCACAAACAAAGGAGTGTACCTTATTCCCTCGATCTACTCCAACTCTAGCTCTACTCCCACTCCACTCCAACACCGCTCCGTAAATACTCCAACTCCGAATGATTTACCGAACGCACCATGTGAAAGAAGTTGATTTTGTCGGTACTGTTGAAAATGGTAGAACTCTTCGACAAATAAATAACAAATTTGATTTGTTCCAAATATATTATTTATTTTTAATATTTTTATGTGAAACACCGCCAGTCTTATAAACGGAAGCCTTTTTCTTCGATGACGTCTTCCATGCATCAGTCTCCATTCTCCATATTTACATTTACATTTTCCAGGTTTATCTTTTTGAATCTTGGACATAACACTGCATTGATTTGTTTATTTTCAATATTCTCTTTAAAACTTTGTTTCTACAATCCCATAGAGCAATTTTCACTTTTTTGCAATAATTTATTCATTTCTTCCTCTTATCATTTAATTTTCACACCGTAACAGCCCAAAACAAAACAAATTTACCGCGACTTACCGATATGTCATCTGACATATGACACATAACCACATGTCACCATTTTTTTCCAACTTATATTTAAGTGCTACTTACGTCTCACATTTTTACATTTTTGCGTGGTGCAACGGTTTAAGTTGGAATTTAGGAATAAGCAACGATTTAAGTATTAAGTTGCTCAGGAGAAACCGAGCATTAGTTAAGTAATTTGACAGTTTTCAGTCACCCCAAAATTAGTTTTAATCACGATTTAAAATATACTGGTTATGCCACTTGTCATATTTTTCATTGTTTTTGATGGTCCGCTTGATACGTGTTTCCTTAAATAATCCGCTAGATGCGCTACGTGAGAACGACCCTACCACAGCAAACTATTTGTACATAAAATATAAAAAATGAAATGGGTAATGAATTTATTTTTAATATAAATTTATATATTTAATGGAAACCTGAATCAATACATTGTTAGAATTTAAAATTGGAAAAACTAAATAAATTGATAAAACCGTACGCTTCCAGATTTCCTTTCGGTAATAATATCTTCTTCCCGAAAATGTTTTTGACAAACATAATACCATCTTAATTCTTGATCAACTCTACTAATTGCACATTGCCATTTTTTAAAAGTGATATATCGAGTGGAGCAGCAAACAGATTCTTTTTCAGTGGATTTCTTGTAACTGGTTTCACATCCAGGAATGAAACATTTTCTATTTAATTTTCTTTTCATTTTGCGTTAATTGCAATATCTTTCAACAAAATATTTATATTTCATTATATATAATACGAATATGTACTTCAAAACCTGTTTTATTTACATTTCTATAAGACATAACATGTAATATTTTCAAAATGACATGCAAATAACAGGTGTCAGTTGGGTCGTTCTCAGGTTGCGCCTCTAGCGGAAAAAACGAGGAAACACGTATCGCTTTGGACCCTCGTTTTGTGCAGAGTGGCACAACCAGTATATTTTAAATCGTGGTTTTAATACTATGGCTGTGTCCGATGTTGCACTTTTATCATCCTAATATCTAAATCCTAAATTTATATGCCCTAAATCTAGTGATTATTTAAGATTTTAGGCATTAGATTTTAGGGTTTTGCAGGAGTACACTATGCCTTGAAGTTGACGCGCACTAATTAAACAAATCATGTTCGTTGCTATAATTTGTGCAAAACGTCAAATTTGCTATCAAAGAATAGCTTCTTAGCTTCTATTTTATGAAATATAATACTAGCAATTCCTGTAAAGCATTAAATTAAATCGGATTGTATAATTCATTTTTGTTGTTCTAAATGTTGCCATACGGATCAATGGATATCACTAGTGTTCCATTCGGAGTTGTATTTATGTGAAGAAGACCTAAATCCTAAATGCTAATTGCCAAAATGCAAAATCGGACACAGCCTATGACAGTTTCTAAATAAATTTAACCAATCTTGTTTCTCTTATAGTTTCCGAAAAACCAATGGAGGTCTTCGAAATCCGGACACCTGTAAACCTACTACATGGAATTTTTATACCGACTTCAATTTTTTAGTCTGAGAAATTAATAATATTTATTTTTATAGGTATATTATATAGCTCCAGTATTATTTATAACCCTTTTTATATAAATTATTATTCAGATTAATCATTTCCGTATAACCATAACAAATAAATCATTTACATTTTTGATTTCTGTAATAATTTTTTATACAGCATCAAATGTTATACATGCACAACAATTCCAGATATTGGATATCTGAATAATTAAATAATATATTAAAAATAATAGCTTACCCATAAAATGCCTTAATAAAAGATGTTTTAATTTTACCTGAAACAAATACGCATATTAGTATTAATAACACAAGAAAATATCATAAGTAAAGCAGTTTAGAAATATTCTTGATAGGAGTTGTTATAAGTCTTTTTTATAACACGATAAAAGAAAAATGGATTGTAAATCTGTTTTGTTAATCATTAGTGCCATAATACGTAAGTAAATTTTTAAATTATAATACATAAAGATGAAATTATTATATAATAAATTTGATAAGGATACTTTAATTAAAATGCATTCTCAATATATAGAACAGAACGATAAGAAGTATATTACAGACCTCAATCTATTCTAGCACGAGTTAGAAATTTTGGTACTAGCCGAGCTCTTGAATAGGTGCTGTTACGAGTGTTTTATACAATTTTCTGTATTTCGGCTTTCATTTATATTATTTCTTTATAAAACTATTCAATTAAGGGAATTTTGGTACAACAGTTAGACGAATGATAATAGGCGTTTTCGTAAAGTCGATCGGATTGATCGAATCTGAAGCGTTCGAAAAGTCAATCGAGTTAATGTGATCATTCGTAAACTCACTCCGATCAGTCAGACCGAGCGATCCAATCATAAATTTTCAACCCTATTCCATGTGCACGCGTAAATTTAATTGTAAACATTTGTGCATCAGAAAATATATTTATTTAAATGTTTTTGTTTATAAACATAGCAGCATTATAGCAAGTTCTGAAGAAAATATGGCAGTTCGCACTTTGTTAAGACTTTATGAGTTGTTAATACCAAATAAATGACGACATGAAACAATTTCTGATTGAAATAATCTAAACAGATGATTCAAATGGTTTTTCAGTCTCACTTGAATTGTTGTGTAAAAACTTTTAAATAAATAATCGTTCAGTTTTTTAAATGATATTTTATATTTCCTATTAGAGTCATTTTAAAATAATAGTAAAATTGTAATAAATAAAGAGAAAATAATTGATTACAATAATCAAAATATTGATATATTAACAATGCATTATATTTTCTTTTCTATTAATATTTCAGTTATTTTTATTAATATGAAAAGAAAATACAATGCAGTTATTATATCAATGTTTTTATTATTATAATCAATGGGCTACTTGCGTACCTTTTTTTTATTTAATATTTTTGAAGAGAAGGTAAAAACTTGCTACCCATATTTTTTCTTTTGACAAAAATAATGAACTTTGATTATTTGAATTCCCGCCATGTATGACGTAGAATTACGCCGCACCAATAGTCGTAAAGCCACAGCGTGGTGCCGTCCCATAGTAATGGTATGTTTGTGCGGATAATGTAGATCACCTGTTTGACGTTTCAATAATAGTTTGGAGGTTAGTATTTTAGTTTATCTTTTTGGTATCGATATTTTAAATTACAATTAGCTACCTATGTGTTTATTTATAAAGTATTTAATGTATTTGAGAGACCAGAGAGAGAAAAATGAACTAATGTCAAATTTAAATTAAAACTTTCTCGCACGCCATGCCATCTATTGATAACATTCTTAAACATACTTCCCCTCCCCAGTTAAATATAAAGACGTCACAGAAAATTTTCTTTCTTAATTTAGTAAAAAACAAATAATTATTTTAAAATAAAATTTATATTTTTATATATGTTTTCAATATAACATTACGTATATAGTGACAGAAATCGGATTTTCAGTACCACGCAAGTAGCCCATTGTTGCCAATTATTTAAACTGATTTTTAAAAGTTCAACAATTTTTGTGCAAAAAAATAAAATAATTACCATAATGGAGAATCGAACCCCTATCTAAAATTTCAAGCGCTATTTTCTTATTCATTAAACTTCTTCTGTAACCTCAGATTTAAACGTCAAAATCATATATAGATATGACGCGTTCATAAAACTTGGTAAATCGGATGGTTCTGATATATCTGGGACGTCGTCGAACAAATCCGTCGGATAGCGACTGACTTTACCAAAACGCCTAGTGATTTTTGATATTTTTATTTTGTCTGTTATCTAAATATTTTATGTATTTAATGCAGTCATACTAATAGAGTTTTTCACTATTTTTTTGGCCTTCGTTTTAGTTAATATATACTGGTCTAAAATTTGAATCCATATTCAGTTACATCGTTCATTTCGCACTTATTTTGACTATAATGAAATAAAACTAATATAAATCTCAATGCATTTTTCCCATTAAATTGTTTTTTAATGGTATGCAAATATTTATAACACTGAATTCAGAATAAAATTATTTATCTAATAAGTAAATTAAAAACCATATAGTCCCAGAGTTGGTTCCCACAAATCACTAGTCAATAAAAAATAATAAATTAAAATAATCTAGTGAAATAGAAATTGTATATTGTCGATAGCAGACGAAATAATCCTGAAAGTCATTTTACTGGATCTGGAAGCTTTTAGGACGAGCTGAAAGTATGTCCTGAAAACCGTTAACCTCTACCAGTAAAGTGGTAAAATTCTATTACTTGTTATAATAAAATATTGATAATTACAGTAGGGCAAGTTTATTTCGGGGAAGCAGATATATTTAAGAGAATAGCGAAAAGCGACAATCCGCAAGCAAATAATTGTCCTTTGAAATTAAAGCCAGTGTGTTTTATAAATGACAGAAATGAACTGGAAATGTACGAAAATGAATGCTACGCATTAAAACACAAAGCAGATAGGCCACTAAACAGTAAGTAATGTTTAGATAGTTGATAATCAAATTAAAAATTAACCACAAGCTTGAAATTAAATGAAAATGAAAAAATATGTATTTCAAGAACAATATCCTCATCTTTAGTAGTACTTAAATTTTACGCGAAGATTACTTAACATGTAAAGATGAAAACATTGTTCTCGAAATACATATATAGTTTAAATTTTCCCTTGATTTTAAGGTTAGGGCTAATTTGTTATTATAATAGGGAAGTATTGCAACTTCTAAGATGAAAGAACGTAAACATTAACGTTATGTAGAAATTATTATTTTAAAAATAAGGGACTTTCATTTTCAATGTTTACCGCATATAATTATTGTATTCAACAAAGTCATAGCCGCACTTCTCACCGAAACATAACCTCAACTCATACAGATCGTGTGTGTGACTTTAAACGCTCGCTATTCCATCGCACATAACGTGTCTCCTTATTCATTGAACGTGAACCTTATTAGTACGCATTAGTGCTGTGAAGATCCGACAAAACATGGATCCGAGTACCCGGATTTTAAAATATCCGGTTCCTCGGATATCCGATGTTCGGATATTGAAGCGGATATCCGTAAATTTAATTCGGATTTGGATCCGGATCCTGGTTTGGGTCCATATCCCATTCGGATCCGAATTCGATGTGTTGTTTACGGATCCGGATCCGAATTCGATGTGTTGTTTACGGATCCGGATCCGAATTTTAATTCTGGATCCGTTTCATCATTTTGAATATAAAGACAAACATTTGAATGTAGACGGTTGTAAAGATAGCGGCCTGTAATCAGCAATAAATTTTATAATACCCCTCTAAAATAGCCAGGTACAATATTGAAAATTCTGTAGATAGTTCTAAAATTTTAACAATTAATACAACAAATATTTCAAAGAAGTCGAAATTAAGATTAAATTTGAGAAATAATAGTTACAGGTTCATTGCAGGTGTCGAAATACCTATTTATTTATATCGCGCACGTGTTTCACATAAAGGGGATTGTTTTTGTTACCTACTTATAGTTCTGTGGAATCGAGGAATTTCCTTCTTAGCGGATGCTAAAAGTTTGACATCGAAAATATACCGACTATTAACTACATCAAACAAAAATGTATAGTGGATTATTTCATAATCAAATTTATTTGGTTTTGTGACTCCATGATAATATACATTCAATTATTATCATCTGGTTCAATACTGAGAATAGGTACTCGAATCCGAGAACCGATGCGCATACTGAAATTCCATATCTAAAATCCGATATTCATACTCATATTCGGATCCAAAATCCAATACACATATTCGGATCCAAAACCCGATACTCAGATCCGGATCCAAAATCCGATACTGAGATTTGGATCCGAGATCCGGATATTTCAACATTCAATTATCTGGATATCCGGATATTTTTGTATCCGAAACCGAAACTATCCGGATCCGGATCCCACCACTAGTACGCATGCGCATTCGGGCTGACACGTGACTATAAAGTGCACGTTATTTTTGCGTTGAAGCTGCAATAACTCTCTATTATCAATTGTATTAGCCTTAGACCCGAGATATCCACCTCCTAATATGTTTATTTGGCGAATAATTTCTATGGTAATAATATATCTATAGTTATTATTCACGAAATATAATTAGTAGGAGGTGGATATCTCGGCCCTTAGACTTTATAATACATGATGTAACAAAAAGTACATTAAATTTAACCAAATAACAGAACTCAGTAAAATTTATGAATTTTTTTATTTTAGGTTTCAGTCCAATCTCCCAAGAATGTTGCTTGGTAAGAAAATTATAAAAAAAAAATATTGTCCTATTTCGCGTTTACAAATTCAAATTTTGTACAAATGTTTTCGGGGATTTTGGTTACCTAGTCTAAATGTCAATTACATAGGTACAGTCTTAGACTAGGAATAGAGGGGGGACAGGCCATTCTATGTAATGGGCCCATAAACCATTTAAAAAAAAAATTAAATAAAAGTTCGTTTACTTTTGAAGCAATTCGTGGTATAAAAAAGTCATAATTGTTTTTTGTATAGCTGCATTTGAATTTTAAAGAAACCTATAGCTATCTTTCTCACACCAGTTTCTGTAGTAGGCTGCGCGAGAAAGATACCAATAGTGTGACGTCATCTGTGATACTGGAAATAAATTCAAATATCTCAATCATTAAAAAAAATGTTTTTTATCCTAATCGTTATTTATTGAGTAGTACTTTAAGGATAAAGTGTGCATTTTATTATTTTTTGTTATGGTTTATAGACCCATTCGCCATAAGAAGACTTTCCAAAACATCTTAGCGATTCGGCTGAAAAAGTATAGTCGGTCAGAGATGTTACATACGTGTACAGACGAACAAATAAGTTTTTAATGTCAACAACAATCGTTTTATCACCATTTAGTTTTTACTAGCGTTTTTAGTATTATTCATAGTTTTCTCAGTATTTATTTGACATTTATAGAACAAAATTTGTGTTTATTGTAGTTATCGATAATCAGGTCTTATTTATTTAGATTTGATAAACTGTAACGTAACAGTATTTAATTGGTCGACTATATTTTTTCAGCTTATTCTGGAGTTGCAATAAGCCAATAAAATCGCACAGATGATTATTTGGAAACATACGCGTATGCCTTGTCTCCCCCATATTTCTGGTTTAAGGGTTATTTAATTTAAGTTGTCATTATCACTCATTATTCATAAAAGAAAGCGGATTATTGATACAAAATAAATATCTCTGTTATGTTACAGCTTCAATGGAAATATTGCCAGCAACCATTTATGGCAATATTTGGAACGTTTTCCAGTGAATAATAACCTATTAAATTTTATTACCCAGTAGTAGTGTATACTCTAATAATAAATTTATTTAGATATTAATCATAAAGAAACAATAAATTTTAAGTACTTTTTGTTTGTTTGAAATGTAGTGTAATATGAATAAATAAATTATATTATAATAAAATGAAATTATAACCTTTAGTTATAATAATTGCTTTATTATTATTATTATTATTATTATTATATGAGGGGTTTCCCACAAAATTCAGGGTTTTTAGTTTCACAAATATATTTTTTATTAGATTACTACCTATAGTTTCGCTATAACATTAGCATCATCAGATCTAACAATATTTAAAACATATGACCAACTGAAATCTCATTCATATTCTGAAATATAAAAGAATACCAATTTATGAAAAACAGAATAAATTTAAATTTTTGTAAACTAAAGGCTGGTTTATGATGGATTTAATTTAGAAATTTAGATTTACGAACTTACATTTACAAATATAGATAGTATGGGCTATCAAGCGAATCAAGCGGTTTACGTCATCGTTTAGGGATTTTTGAAATTTTCTTTATTTATTTAAATATATTTTATTAACGGTATTTTATTTGTTTTTTATTATTATTATGTATTTGACACCTTTAATAGAAATAATTATATTTGGATATATTATTATTAAGTAAAATTTTGTAAATTTTTGCATAATGACGTTTGATTATATATTTTTTAATATTGGTAATTCTGAACATGTATATTACTAAATATTATAGGTCTATATTATACTTTTCAACCTGTATTGTGATGTCATTTTGTTTTTTGTTTCGTTGTTCATTGACAAAATGTCAAATGTTCTCTCATATCAAATTCAAGAGCTTGTAGTTAATTTATTGACTTATTTTGAAAATGAAAAATAGATTGGTGGGCTCTTACTGAATTGTAATATTGAGTTAATATTTCGTTCTATTTATTAGTAATAATTTGAAAATTAAATCTATATGTACAGCGTGTGGCAAACGCTATACACAATGTACAGAAACAGTGAGAAATTGTATGATATGCAGTATTCTGTATTTTTTTAAGGATCTCACATAATACTAGATAGTTGCATATACTACAAGAATGAAGGATTTATAACGGCGTAAGCAGTATTGTTCAGAATATTTTAAATAAAATTGGATTTCGTTGAAAAAAAAAAATATACATATATATATATATATATATATATATATATATATATATATATATATATATATATATATATATATATATATATAACAGACGTGTTACCTTTTTAAGAAAGATTTGGATTTATGAAGACAACCCACAGATCATATTTTAATCCGTTTTACATGCTCATGTAAACTTTTTAACATATGACGTCATTGTTTCTAGTGATATTGTATTTATAACGTAAACCGCTTGATTCACTGGATGGGCCATATATATCTGACTTTACTGGTTTATAATGAATTTAAGAAATTTATTATTTAAAATTTACATTTAAAATATTTTATATTCTAAATGTAAATTTGTGAATGCGTCCACTAATTTCACAATATTTCAAACAATGATTTTGGCGGGGAGAATGAAAATTTCAAGTGACAGTTAAACTGCTCTAACCTTACATTTTGTTTGAGAAATTTTTCGAAATGGATTCTTAAAATATGGATATATGTATATTATTAATATCATCTGTAGAACAATATAGATTGATGATAAATTTTGATTTGTTTGCTTGTTTGTATTCTTTGAGTTTTATTTATTATGAGGTTATATAATTGTCATTCCATTTATATTAAACCACGTGACTTATTATAAGAAGTTGATTGGACGCATTTCATATCATTAAATTCACTATAAACCAACAAGGTACAGTAAATTTTTGAAAGAAGTCCGATCAAGGCCATCTACGAATTGTATCTATGAATTAAGATTTTGTGCTGTCAAATTTAGTAGTGTCTTTTACTTAGTTTTTATGAGGGTACATAATATCTTGTGTACCTCATAAAAACTATGTAAACGACACTACTAAATTGGACAGCATAAAATCTTAATTCATAGATACAATTCGTAGATAGCCTTGATCGGACTTCTTTCAAAAATTTTACTGTAAATCGTAAATTTCAAATCTAAATTTGTAAAACTAAATTTATAAATTAAATCCATCATAAATCAGCCATAATTCGCAAAGAAATTTGAAAGTCTATTTAATAAATCATATAAAAATTGATATATTTTTCAACAAATTTTAAGTATAAAAGGAAAATAAAATGTCCTGTAAACAAATGTAAAAGTTTAAAAAGTTAAACAATCAATAAATTAAGAAAAATTATGGCCTATAAAAGTAATAAAAATAATAATAAAATAATATACTTAATACAAACAAAACTTATAAATCAAAATGGATGACATATATAGTCGGATATATAACCATAACACTTAAATTTTAATTTAGTTCCTGTACTAATTCCGCAGAATTACAATGCATTATTTTACAGTTATATTCGGTAAGTATTGCATTATTTTTCTTAATTTTATATAGGGTTAAATGATAAATAGGTTTGAATGAAACGGAAAATATTTTTTTTAAATGAATTGTGCTAGCAAAAATTTCAGTCTATGCCTCTTCTTCATTTGTTCATTTCTTACTTTAAATACAGACAATAAAAATTATTTAGCGTGACTTTATGAAAAGGGCTCCCAAAAATTACATTTTCGCTACGTACACTTTTTATTTCAAATTACTGTTCAAAACATGAGCAAAATTAATAAATGTTAATTATTTACTTGACAAGATTGGTTAGTTTATTATTATTATTATTATTTGTTATTTATAATAAAAATAAATTAACCTAAATTGACAGATAAAACGTTAAATCGTTTTCATAATCAGACTCACTTTAAGACTTTATCTTTATTTTAAAGTAATGCTACAGTTTCTCTTATTTGCTAAAATTATATTATGTAAACGAAAACAATTTTAATTTACAGTGTTAAAAAGAAGATAAAGTTTATTATGATCACGCCCCTTAGGACCTTAGGGCTGGTATTATAAACGTCCAGTTAAATATACTTCCATGGTAAATTTAGTTAAATAAACAATATTTGCAACACGAATTTGTAACAACAATGGGTTAAAGGTCATAAGTATATGGAAATTGATTTGATTTGTTCGTTATATTAAATTTACCATGGAGTTAAATTTAACCAGATGTTTAAAATCCCGGCCCTAAATTTATTTGTTTCAATTTCATGGCTATCGCTATTTTTGGGGAAATTTTCAACATTTCATACCCATTACCTGCCGCAAATTTAAGTTTGCTTATTGATACAGAAAGATTCAGAATTTTATGCTCTAGGTACAACTTTTACTTGACGCTTTTTTATTTAAAGGAATTAGAGAAGCAGAAAATTACAAAAGATTATTTAAATTCTATGTTCGGAAGATCCTTGAATAAAAGTTTTGTTTTGTTGTATTTTTACCCAAGTTGACCTCTTCTTTTTTAGCCGTGACATTAGCTTCAAAATGTTGGAGTCACCCAGCCCAATCACAAAAGA
The DNA here is from genome assembly GCA_943142095.1 of Ophonus ardosiacus. Lineage (NCBI taxonomy): Eukaryota > Metazoa > Arthropoda > Insecta > Coleoptera > Carabidae > Ophonus > Ophonus ardosiacus. The sequence goes on from OW964826.1 coordinate 7,890,856, forward strand.
TTATGAACGAAAATATAAACCATCTTTTAGAACCTATGGATGCTGAATTAGAAGATGCCATTAGATCTTTAGACATGGCGACCAATATGCTTAAAACTGATCCAACATACATGAACTTAGATGAATTATTGAGACAATCATTAAAGAACAATATTCCAGAACCAAAAATAGAAATTCAAGAACCAGAACAAGAAAGCACGGATAAACCCCAAGGATCAAACACTGGTTTAGAACTAGAATACGATACAACTAAATTAATTGTCAAAAATAAAAAACCACGAAGCCCTCTTTCCAAACGTGTACCTAAACAACAAACTGAACACATTTTCGAGCAATCAACAGATCACTTAATCTTGCTTCCACCACATCCCGATGAAAGCATATTTAGCCCACAACAAAAAGATAGTGTTCCTGATCGCCAACAAGGTTTTCTATCTCGTGAAGAGTTCATGCAACAAGAACAACAAAAGCAATTAGAACAATTTCAACAAAGCGAAGAACAAGAGAAAATGATAGCTCGTAGCAATCTTCCGTTCCCAGACAAAATGCCTTTTGTTGGGAATTGTGATATTAAATGCGCAGATAAGAAAACGGCAGTATGTTCTGTTAATAGGTACAACAAGTATTCTATTTTTGATAATGAATGCGATTTGAAGATGAGCAACTGCCTGAATCCAGATTTAGGTAAGAATAAATTTCTTTAAAATATGAATAATTTAAAGTCGTGATACTGTATGCGTTTGAATCTGTTCACCTTCAAACTTGATCCTTGTGGTAATCGCATGATTATATTCTCCTATTTGGTAGAAAACTAAAATTTAGTGTCATTCTAGATCTAGAGTAACACTATATCCTAAGATGCTCTTGCTCTTAAGGATAAAGTTATGTTTCTGACAAGGTAAAAATGTCATTATATTTGTAATTTTAGCTACCAGAAACGCTCTGTTTTGAGTTATCTTTACAGAAAATGGAAAATTATTCACAAGACGAGAAGATAGTAGTATTATTTTTATGAAAAATATATATTTTATAATTTCAGATAGGTAAAATGTCATAAAAATTTGTTTGAAATTTTATTTTAATACCATGGCTAACAATATAAAGAAGTAAGTTTTATAAAAATTTAAATTCTGTTTTCTCGATTACCAAAGATGCAAAAGAAAATATGACTATTGGTTTAGATGCAGAATTTATTTCTCTAAAACACTTATTTGAAGCATTTTTGTCTAAAATTAATAGGCCACTTTTGGCAAAGGAAAACCTTTTTTTTACATAAAAATTGTTGAACTTTTAAAAATCAGTTTATATTTCCATATTACAATCATTTGAAAATAATAATAACATTGTAATAAATAAAGAGAAAATGATTGAGAATAATTGATTACAATAATCAAAATATTGATGTAATAACAATGCATTGTATTTTATTTGATAAATACAGTAAAGACATAATATTTGCACAAATTTATTATATTTATATTTTCATATTGCATAATATAAAACTGAAACAATTATTTATTTCACAATTTTTGTAATTTATTGCAATTTTTGCAATATTATTAAGGTAATTAATATTAAATAATGTACAAGATATAATGTACTATTATCATGTTCAATAGCATGGTTAGATTTTTAGCCGGACACTTTGTATTTACAAAAAACTGCTTCCCATGTTAAACGCCTATGTTTACTCATAAAATAAACGCTTGAATACATTGCTGTCAAACATTCATACCGTAACTATGGCAATGAACCCTATGTTTACTGATAAAATAAACTCTCGGTATAATTCCCACAGGGAATAATAGTCATTATTCCCTCTGATGCACGAATCAGAACAAACTGTTAAAATTTCACATTTTTGGCAAGTGGTATTTTTTAATAATCTCATTGTAAAATTACCTCTACAGAAAAAATAGTATAAAAAACATGTTTCATTCAGTCGTCCTATGTAAAACTTGGCCTCGTACGTTAACAGATTACCTTATGATACTTGTTTTTTAATGTACTATTAATAAAAACTGACTGCATATAATAAACATGATCATATAGGATTCAATTTAAACATTTTATCGTTTAATAGACATTAAAAACATAATAACCAAACATTGTCTATATATTTGCTTAGAAGTCAATGCAATATAAATTTTATTACAAGTATCAAATTAAAATTGCATTATTACTACCTGACATTTAGTACAGCAATAAAATTATATTGTTGCACTTTTATGTTCAAGTATTTTATATTCGCCATAACTAAATTGAAATTAAAATCATTAAAATTAAAATCCTTTATGTGTTTATTACAAATGTTCAATGTAATTTATTAGTTTTTAATAATATATTAAAATTTTATTTTACAGATTGGCAACCACTTTCTCTACATATATGCAAGGTAATATAAATTATTTGTATAATTTTTGTAATGTTTAATTCCAATTTTATTATTTTAGAGTGCATTGCACGGTTTCTACAAAAGATTACACAAGTATTTTATTCAAAATGAAGGACAACAGCAAGGTCACAGATTGTAAATATAAATAATGAAAAAATATTTTAATATTTCATTGTTTACAATTAACTGTTTGGTTAAAAATAATAAAAGTAACGAAATAAAAAACTACAAAAGATTTGTATATTTAATAAGTTTGTATGGGCTATCCAGCGAATCAAGCGGTTTACGTTATCGTTTAGGGATTTTTGAAATTTTCTTTATATTTTTAAATATATTTTATTAACGGTATTTTATTGGCTTTTTATTATTATTATGTATTTGAAACCTTTAATAAAAATAATTATATTTGGAAATATTATTATTAAGTAAAATCTAATATGAATAATAATCTAATATCGAGATTTTAGTAAATGACCACGTTTTAAGATCCCTAGAACCCATTTTTAACATTTTCACGATGATGTCTGTATATCGTATATGTATGTGTGTTTGTGTATGTGTGTGAGTCTGTGTGTGTGTTGTGTGTGTGTGTGTGTGTGTGTGTGACAAATTTTTCTCCGACGATAACTCCAATACTATTTCTAAAAATTATAATACATATAACCGGAAGTTTTTAACGGTTTTTCTTAAAATACGCAGTTACATATTATTTTATGACATTTTGTTATTATACATATTAAAGAAAATACTCTTCTCTATACGGTTTGATTATACATTTTTCTTCATATTCAATAGATGTAGATTTAAAGCGTTATAAAGAAATTAATTTTCAAAAATTAGTCAGCTTTGCTATTTATCATGGAAACAGCTGATAATTAAAATAAAAAAATAATTGACAGATTTCAGTTGCAAGTGCAAAACCAAATATGGAAAGTATAGGATCTAAAATTGGTATGTAATAGTGTTTCTCGCAAGTGACATGCTGAGAAAGAGAAGATGGAAGGACTGTATCGCAGAAGACTTGAGAAAGGAAGGACTGTGTGAAGAAGATGCGTTACACAAGAATGAGTGGAAGAGAAGAGGAAACAGCGACCCCTAATAAAATAGGTGTTTTATTGGCTTTTTATTATTATTATGTATTTGAAACCTTTAATAAAAATAATTATATTTGGAAATATTATTATTAAGTAAAATCTAATATGAATAATAATCTAATATCGAGATTTTAGTAAATGACCACGTTTTAAGATCCCTAGAACCCATTTTTAACATTTTCACGATGATGTCTGTATGTATGTGTGTGTGTGTGTGTGTGTGTGTGTGTGTGTGTGTGTGTGTGTGTGTGTGTGTGTGTATGTGTGTATGTGTATGTGTACGAATTTTGTTTGCACTCTAACTCAAATACTATCATTCAGAAAATTCTGAAACCTTGTATTTTTACCCTATTCTAATAGGAATAGAAGCCATTAGATTTTGGTGTAAATCGGATAAACGGAAATGATACTTTACTTGAAGCTCATAATGGTTTTTCTTCAAAAAATACCATTAAATGCCATTTTTTCGAATTTTATGTCTTATGAAAATTAAAGATTATTGAATTTTCTACAGGAATGCATTAATACTTTTTCTATATATTTTATTATAGTACGATTGGCAACCCTAATCTAGAGCTAAAAATAAATGCATGTTGAATCAATCAAAAAATAAACTTTAGTTTGAATCAGATCGGTAAACAATCACTTTTACAATAAAAATCCGACGTCAAATCCCAATAATTTTTTCTCTAAACAAACTTTGTGAAATATCACCTCTGGGTGAGGTCCGGTACACCGGAAAGCACTTACCGGAGTCCGTAGTTCCTGGCTTTGGATCACGCGTTGCAAGTGATCGGAAAACGGTTGGTAAAGTGCCCCATAGCTGATATGCGATATGTGTGATGTGATGTGTTCTACTCGCACACGTGACATTTATGTGACGAATATGTCATGTTTTTTATTTTGTTTATAGCCCCCGGATAGACTGTAAAAGTAAACCGAGTAAAGGAAACAGTAATAGGGGAGAATTTATAGAGTAAACAAGACGACAAACTTTACCTAAAACAAAATACCGACAGTTTTCTGCGTGTTTAACTCATTGGCAAGGTTATCCATTCGAATTTCTTTCGAAATATCCACAGGAGTTTACTTGGATCTGCTATAGATTTTAGTTTAATAGGCCCATAAACCATAACAAAAAAATAATAAAATGTACACTTTATCCTTAAAGTACTACTCAATAAATAACGATTAAGATAAAAAAAAAAACATTTTTTTAATAATTACTTTGAGAGATATTTGAATGGGCTACTTGCGTGGTACTGAAAATCCGATTTCTGTCACTATGTACGTAAAGTTATATTGAAAACATATATAAAAATATAAATTTTATTTTAAAATAATTACTTATTTTTTACTAAATTAAGAAAGAAAATTTTCTGTGACGTCTTTATATTTAACTAAGGGAGGGGAAGCATGTTTAAGAATGTTATTAATAGATGGCATGGCGCGCGAGAATGTTTTAATTTGAATTTGACATTAGTTCATTTTTCTCTCTCTCTGGTCTCTCAAATACATTAATTACTTTATAAATAAACACATAGGTAGTTACTTGTAATTTAATATGTCGATACTAAGAAGATAAACTAAAATACTAACCTCCAAACTATTATTGAAACGTCAAACAGGTGATCTACATTACCCGCACAAACATACCATTACTATGGGACGGCACCACGCTGTGGCTTTACGACTATTCATTGGTGCGGCGTAATTCTACGTCATACATGGCGAGAATTCAAATAATCAAATTTCTTTATTTTTTTTCTGGCTAATTAATTTTGTCAAAAGAAAAAATACGGGTAGCAAGTTTTTACCTTCTCTTCAAAAATATTAAATAAAAAAAAGGTACGCAAGTAGCTCATTTATTTCCAGGGGTACCTACAGCTAACGTCACACTATTGATATCTTTCTCGCGGAGCCTACTACAGAAACTGGTGTGAGAAAGATAGCTATAGGTTTCTTTAAAAATCAAATGCAGCTATACAAAAAACAATGATGACTTTTTGATACCACGAATTGCTTCAAAATTAAACGAACTTTAAAAATATTTTAAAAAATTGTTAAAAAATGTATTTTAATGACAAAACCGTTGCTATGCTGTAAAGTAACCCATTACTGTACGATTTTGAGTATATTAAAATAGTACATTACTGTACTGTAAATAAGATAAAATAAGTATATAGCTCAATTCTTTTGCACGCAAATGTATATCATTATTTATTATAAATCGTTAGGCCGATCAGACCTATCAAAATTACGTCGAGCTGTAAAAAATGGAACTAACTCAATTTTTACTTCAAATTTAAATTAAACAGACTCCAAAATGGTTGTAAATGCATCTTGTAATTTGAAATATTATTAAAAAATGAGAGAATGTTATTTAATTGACTCCTAACTCTTTGTATTTACGTTTTTAATATTAATATGTCCATATTGATCCCATCCCCAGCAAAATTTTCTTTGATGTGGAAATTTATAATTTAATTTATAACATTTTCACGGGGTGTAGTGGTGGATCGATCGTTGCGCCACGCCATAGGCCGTAGGAGATTTAGGTATTAATTTTCCAGCACACTGGAGAGCAGCTTGAAGCTGGTTCCAGGTTCCAGTGTTCCAGGGCGCTCTCTGGAACATTATACGTATGCTCACTGAGCTGGGAACTTTTATTTATAGGACACTAGGTGCGAGAGCACACCAGGAATAACAATTTTTAATATAGAACATAATGAACTGGAATTTTAGATGTTATAAAAATAGCGAGGATTATCGTTAAGTGCGAGTATCATATGAAGTTATTGTTCTTTAAAGTAAAAAAAATTGGAAGTATTCGTCAAGAGCATTGCCGGTCGCTCAGCGAAATCAGTTTTGTAGCTAGTATGACACTAGTGCAGACAAACTTCTTACGTTCCACCACTACTTTTAAGATTGCTAAGTTTATTTCTCTCTGTCTGCTTTTATATGTGTTTGCCCTTGTTTAAAGCATTAGGGGAAAACTCAGCCCGTGTTGTGAAGCAAATTGTTGGAGTGAGAGAGATGTGTGTAGTAGAGGGGGAACATATTCTCCTAACACTTTCTCCTCCATAGTCTATCGTTCCGATTTCTGAAATACGCGGCAAAAAGGGGTTTAGTAGAAATCAAATCACAGCTAAACTAAAAGAGATAATTCAGATTTTTTTTACAGACTTACTACAAATGGTGGGCGCTATGGGGGTGACCCAAACATTTTTTGTATAAAGTACAGTTTTCGTGTTAAGAATAAATTTTAAAATAGCCATTTTTATGATGTTTTTTGAACTAAATTTAAATGCAATAGAAATTAATAATTATGCAAAATAATTGGTCAGCCCCATGCATTGATCTATCTGCTATACAATGGTATCAAGTTTGAAGTTATAACTTCATATTTACGAGTGTAGTTTGATTTCTACTAAAGTTCTGTTTAGCGAAGCACCGGCAATCGCCTTAACTTCATTTCTAAAGTACGATTATTTTATTATATAATATTGCGCATTTCATTACTTCAGTTTTCATATCAATGTTCAATTCGGGTAGCATAGGTATAAGCATCAAAGGAAGAATAAATGAAATTAATATTATGATTCTCCATTAAATTAAATACATTTGGATTTTTTGATCATTTAAAAAAAAAAAAAAGATTTAACCAAAAACAATGCTTAATAAAGAATAAAATAAAGAAAATTTAATTACAATAATGAAAATAATTAAGCAATACTCTGAATAGGGCAAAATAAGCAAAATTGAATGATTTAATATTCCAATTCAAATACAAATGAAGTATTAGACACTCGCCATGTTTCACAAGATTTCAGCATCTGAATGAACCTCTCAGTCATTATCAGATGCTGGCCGTGCCCAGCTAGTAACCATAGACGCGTTTCGTTATTATTCGGGTTCATCAGTGTTGTGTAACTGCCGTCTCTTTGCAGAGACAATTCACCAGCTGGACACGGCGAGAGATATACAACTCATGCAAGATAGATGGCTTAAGAGATAACTAACCATATGCAGAGCCATCTATCGAAGAATCGTGGAAAAGAACTGGCAGCTATTGAAAAACAGGGATTGTACTTTGTTTTTCAAATACGAATGACAGTTATGTACCGAGAACATTTCTCACTTAAGCCGGATCCACAATGAAATGAACATTGTTAGCTAACACCTTTTGTAGGGAACAAATGTTCAATAACAAAGTTCGTGAACAATTGTTGGTTAGAATATTAGTTAATATATGATTTCCACACTACTATAATAAACTAAGGTCGCCACAGTTTTAAGAAAATAAAGAGAAGATTCCCTTCAGATAGATTTGCATAAAATGTTGTTAGATGATTATATATTTTACGACCCTGTTTGAAATACCGAAAGAATTTTGACAGTTGACTGCGGCTCGGTTTAGGTGTCTGTCTACAAAAAACATTTTTATTTAAAAATTGCACAAAATCGTAAGAGAATAAACACAGGGAAATAGCCAGGTAAAACATAAAAATCGACAATACAACAACAAACAACGCACAGCACTTACAAAGAATAAAATCATAAATATATAAATAAATATAAATATATCATCACGGCATATTACCCATTTCTGGGTGTGCCAATCTGCTTTATCGCAGATATCGGTAATGATGATGACATATTTGTACCGTGCGGGCGCTTACCAGGCATCACCTCACGGGCACTCATTGCTGGCGTGGAGAGTGCACCACAGGGGTCACTTTTGTGCCATTTAAAATTTGAAATATTTGGCGTCGGTCGGGATCGAACCCGGTACCCCTAGGTTCGCGACCAGACACTCAGGCACGAGGCCACGGGACCCCATAATAATAAAATCATAATTGACATAATATTGAATTGTGTTTGTGTAAACCGCGCTTGACGTTTGACTACTATAAATAGAATCACAAGAATGTGTCAAAATTGTTTCGTTATTTTGAACAGAGTATAACCACGGATACGTATCAAAAATACATTGGAAATTACGGTTTGTCGAAGTTACCAACAGGCATTTACGAAAATTCTAGCGGTAGATACAGCAACTACCGCCTGCGTTCGAAAACACCAGTAGTTAATAGTTACCATCGACCTTTAAACTAATAGACCCAGCGTACGAGCCAAACGATTGTCCCGCCATAACGGTTCAGGCACAGTATCTCTATCCTCCAACAGTACGGAAGTTAAGAAAACGCGGCAAAATAAAAAAAATATTTGTCCCTAACTTGTTACACTTGGTGCATAATCGTTAAGAGTACAGATTTAATTTTTTTTTTTTTGTGCATAAATATATATTTTTAATACAATATATTATATACATATTATATTATAGGGTACAAGTAATAATTAATAAGAACTTACATATGAAATGACAGCTGAACCGCGTACATACTGCTGACTGCACGAAATACACCGTTTCTCCATTATTTTGTCGCATACACACCTCACAACACATATACGTCTGTATATATTGACAGAAATAATTGTAAATGTTCTCCAAAAAAGTAAATAATACACAAACAGTCACGAAACGTCAAATGTATATTTTGACAACTATTTAGTGATAGAGAGCGATGTATAGAGGTTTACATATGGCTGACAAAGATGTAAAATGAGTACGAACGCATGAGCAGTATACTTTAACTGGAATTTCCGTACTGTTGAAGGACAGATTATATATTTCTATTCTTTTATGTTGGAGCATTATTCTAACAATAAAAGAATAGGAAACACTTGGTCCATTAGTTTAAAGGTCGATGATAGTTACCGTGTTCGAAAATTGTACCATATCTACCAGATCAAGCTACCGGATCCATGATTTGTGGAACGAGCAATTGAGCCGGTAAATACGGTAAATGAAGAATCTAACCTTAAAAAAGGCAGAGATGACAAGCGAAGTTAGATTCGGAAATAGGTTTCAGAAGTTAATTATGATAATACCAGATAATACAGAAGACGAGACGAGTTAACGTTTAACTACGTCAAATTTCAAATCTGTTGTATCTTTCAACTGCTTTTCATAGGTTATAAATCTACCCGGTTTGCCACTTGTGTTCTTAAAATATCTATCCCGGTAGCTGAAACCTGATGAACAGCTGTTTACCGATATATACCGATAACAGTTCACCGGTAGAATTTTCGTAAATGCCGAATGTGATTAAATTTAACAATGTTTTATGTAACTGGACCATTATGTATCTATGGAATTCTAAAATGTCATATGTTTTGACGTTAAAAAAATAATCTGCTTGAATACCGTAAATCAAAATTTTGAATTTACCAGGGTACAGCATAATATAATATTTTCATTTCATAATGAAATGACAAAAATCTGGTAATAATTCCATTGTGCCTCCCTCATTAATCCTGCTGTCGTGTAATATTTCATCTCATCAGACATTGCTTCACACATGTCGTTGCTGTTGCCGGCGCTACCCTCACTGGCCTGCTGATCGCATAGCAGCTCTAATGGACGGGGATTCCTTTTTTTAATTTATTGTTTATAAGTGTAAGCTTTTAACATGAAATATAGTGACTGCTTCACAGTTTTATGAATACGGACAGCCCTAATTACTTGCCGAGAAGAGCGACCGTAAATTTTGGTGAAAGGGTGATTTTTTATCGACATGTGGATATTAATCAAACTTGTAACTGTGGTACTTTTCAATGGATTGATATTTATCATTCTGGCAATTATTTTTGAAGACAGAAAAAGTATGAAGGGTTGCTAAATGCACGCACAAAATAATTAGTAGTGATTTTGACGGACCGAGTCCAAATTCAATTAAACTCAATTAGGTATTTGAAATTGCAATTACAATTTAGAATGTTATCTTGTCATGGAAGAAAAGAGATTGGGAAAATATTGGATTCTACAAACCTGAGAGATATACCTAAAAATATAAAAATCTGTTGTAGCCAGTACAATACCTCTCACAATTTCCATGTTGATACATACGTATCGAATTTAACATTTCTTGTACTCATAAATAATTCTACAGTAAAATTTTTAAAAGAAGTCCGATCAAGGCCATCTACGAATTGCATCTATGAATTAAGATTTTATGCTGTCAAATTTAGTAGTGTCGTTTATATAGTTTTTATGAGATACACAAGATATTATGTACCCTCATAAAAACTAAGTAAAAGACACTACTAAATTTGACAGCACAAAATCTTAATTCATAGATACGATTCGTAGATGGCCTTGATCGGACTTCTTTCAAAAATTTTACTGTAATTATATCTATTCTTTCATTCTACCGTATTTTTTAACGTGAAACATTGGATTTGTCATATCCATGGTTACGACTTGAAATTTGATTGACAGCAATATATTTGCATAGGGAACAAATTTGACATTTGATATGACGCAATAGAGGTTAATTTTATTTAAATAATTATACTTGCTTTCTAAATTAAATTTAGTTGTAGAAAAAATATTGTGTGCACCCTTGTGCCCGAGTAATTTTCTGGCTTGGCTAAATTTCTTAAAATTTTTAAATAAAACACTTCTGTCAAATTCATTCCCTATTATTACAATATCTTTCAGAACTCATATTAATAATTGGAATAATACTACCTTTTTAGTTCATGTTCTGTATTTTTTATTATATTTATTTAAAAAGGTAGTATTATTTCATTCCCTATGTTTTACTTTAAATGGGACAGGCAAATACATTGCTGTCAATCAAATGTCGAGTCGTAACCATGGATATGACAAACCCAATGTTTCAGATTAAGAAATACTCAGAGTATAAGGAATCTTGTCCTACCCTTCTAAAAGGTTCAATATAGTTCCAATTCGTTGACGGAATTGGCGGTATTTCTTAAGGATATAATGTACTATTACTATTAATATACATACCTACCTTCAATTTTAAATATTTAATTCAATAAGAAATATTAAATGAACTTCTCAGGAAAAGCATTCAGTCATGTCAGTAAAACTGTTCATTTTAACAATGACATTTATCTGTCAATTACAAACATTTGAATTCGACAACTGGTTTTCTTGGTGTTGTGTGGACTATGCGATTTATTGCAACAGATTATTGTATATGTATATACAGTGTGTCCCAGTTAGAGGTGCCACCATTGGGATCTCGAGAACTATAAGAGATACAATGTCGGTTAAATGGAACTTTTTGTGCGCCTTTGGGAGGCCATCTCAGATGTGCTTTTGTTTTTCCAAAAATTCTCATAGGGCACTAGATAATGACGAAAAACTGAATATTGTTGATTTTTTCTTTTTCAAATTACTTCTAAACTATTAGTAATTGAGAAAAACGTTTCAAATATAAAAGATAGATATTTTTATTAACTAACCAGTAGCGTACGAAATAAATTTTTATATCCCTAAATTTTCGAGATATAACACAAACTTATATTTTTTTAAATGGAACCCATATCTTATTTTAGTCTCAAAAAAATAATTATTTTTTTCTCTTTTCAGTGATGTAAAAGTAATTATGTTTTATATTTGTTTTGCTCCTAAAATTTAATTTTTCTCTTTATTTTCCTGAACTTTCTTATTATTTCCCAAAAGAAAACATTATTATTTTTATTAATTATATTGTATTTGATCGAAATAATTTGTTTTATGCCTTTATTACTTAATATTTTCATTCTAGACTCATAATTACAAATTACACTAATGTGCCAAGGGCGACCAGATACAAAATATTATAAAAATTAGTTTGATACGAGTTTTGAGCAAAATTTTCTAACGAAATAAATTATTTAAATACAAGGAGTATTTCTAAATAGAAATCTACCAATATTTTCTAAATAATTATAAATTTAATACAAAATAAGGAAAAAATAATAATTTTGAAGGCGAAACAAATATAAAACATAATAACCCTTACATCGTTGAAAAGAGAAAAAAATAATGATTTTTTTGAGACTAAAATAAGATATGGGTTCCATTTAAAAAAATATAAGTTTGTGTTATATCTTGAAAATTTACAGATATAAAAATTTATTTCGTACGCCACTGGCTAGTTAATAAAAATATCTATCTTTTGTATTTGAAACGTTTTTCTCAATTAATAATAGTTTAGAAGTTATTTGAAAAAGAAAAAATTAACAATATTCAGTTTTTCGTCATTATCTAGTGCCCTATGAGAATTTTTGGAAAAACAAGAGCACGACTGAGATGGCCCCCCAAAGGCGCACAAAAAGTTCCATTTAACCGACATCGTATCTGTTATAGTTCTCGAGATCCCAATGGTGGCACCTCTAAATGGGACACACTGTATAAATGACAGAAGTGAAACAGTATTACATTCGTTCTTGGCAAAAAAGGCAATGGACCAAATATTATTCAAAAAAAGAATGACTGACGTTTATGGGGAGGCTGCGTTGTCAAAATATACATTAAAGAAATTTCGATGAGGCCATGAATCGACTGAGAATGGTCTAAAATGTTGAAAGCTTGTAGAAGCAAGAACGAAGGAAAAAGAAAGAGATTAAGTAGAAATTAAATGAAATTTGGACGTACTTTACGAAAGAATAGTACGGAGGGTAGGAAGTGCCCATGAATTAACGTTTAGGAGGGGTAATTACATCGAAAGGTGATGCAAAACCTTTTTCAAAATTCTTGAATGTATTTACATGTTTTTAGCATGAATGATTAATTTTATAATACAATTATTGTATCCTTCATTTAACACATATTCATAAACAAATAAAGCTGTATTTTTTATGTACTAATGTATCATACAATGTAAATTTACAAGATATTGTTGGTATAAACTTAAATAAAGTCATACTTATTGTGATTTTCATTATAGTTCGGCTTTATCTTCTTTTAAAATAATTTCTCTTGAAAACAGACGTATCATACAATCTTTCTTGTTTATTTACAAACTGCTAAACAATTTTATAAAAGATTCCAGTCTTTTATCCCAATAAACATTTATGTTCCACGGTCACATCATCCTCGTTACAGGGTAATTTTTTCCTATAAAACTCATAGGACAAATTATGAATTCAAAAGTCCTTTAAGTCGTACATGTTTATTATTCAACCAATTTTATAATAATCTTGAAGAAATTTACATTTTCTCTGATTCGTTGTCAATCTTTAAAAATAAGATATTGGAATATTTCATAAATCATTGTTAATTAATTAAAATTTGATACTACTCATTACTGTTTATGTACCGCTATATATGTAATCTAAATAGTACTCTGTAATTGGGAACATTTGTTCCTGTTGTGTACTCATAATAATAAATAAATAAATAAATAAATAAATAAATAAATAAATAAATCATAAAATTTTATAAATGTACGAACCTCACTGGCAAAGTGGTTGAACTGTAAGTTTGCGAAAGAAGCTAGTCGCTCTTTACCTCTCGCTAAGAGAGGTATTAAAATCATGCTAAAATTCGCATATCTAGTTTTTAGTGGATAAGCACGTTTTAAGGTCCCTATAATCCGATGATAACATTTTTATGATGATGTCCGTATGATCTCTGAGACGTATTTCGAATATGTATTATAAGATATGTCTGTTGCGTTCGACTGTTTATTCGAAACTAATGCCTTATTTTAAACGTAATATAATTTAATATGATATTCCCCCCCCCCCCCCCCCAAAAGTACTCCTTATATTAAATACCATCCCGACTACTCAATTTAATTAATTTATAATAATTATTGATAGAAGTAATCACGGTTACGTGAACAAGAATGCTCAAATGATGGGGAATCTTATTAGTGCAAAAATTTTCTTCTTGTAAAACGTAATTTTATAAAGGATTGCAAAGAAGTAAGGAAGTATCATCATCGTTGCCATTGCCAAATTTTCATTAATCTAAATAATCCTCGCTCACTGTACTAATAATGTACCACTGTACAATACGAACCGAGAAACATTTTGAATCCAAATCCAGCTTACGTCCTCTGATCCGGATAACAAACAAACTCTGTTTGGCTGTGCAGCAAGACCAAGAACAAGATAATCTTTATATTTCACTTGAACAGCTATGCGTGGAATACGTTCCAAGCTTCCAGAGGCTTCTAGCGTCGTCGAGCGTCGTTTCCAGCCAACTACTGCTTCATGGAAGGGTTCCAGTTCCAGTTCACACGCAATTAATATCAGATATTAGACATTAGAACTTCCGAATGGGAATATGTTCGAGATTTAAATTTGGAGAGAAATGGAGCATGGATGAAAAAGTGTTACTTAAAAGACGTTATGTTGCAATGGACCAAGAATAAATGAACCTATTTGCATATAAAGCGAACAGTGATTAATTTTTAAATGAAGGTTCATAAGTAGTCGTTCAATTACAAAAAAAAAATCTGTTCAATTACAAAAAAAAAAATCTCTCGCTATTTCCATATTAGGCTATATAAGATCTGACACATTGTTGCACGATGGAGGGGCAGTGCATACGATTCAAGAATATGGAATCATTGCAACTTGAAGATACGATTTTAGGTACCTAGGCAGACATTTATGTAAACGAAATTCTAGTATTAATAATATTAAATTATGTTAATCTAGTGAAATCAATGGAAACCTCATAGGAGTTTTATGCTTATTCCAGATCTTCGCTTTACTACAAATGCGGAACAACGATACAACGAAGCACACATCAGAACCAGAAACGTTGTAGAACGATGATTCGGCCAATGGAATTGGAATGCAGATGTCTTTAAAAACAGCTGAAATTAGCATTATTGCATTGGCAGTTCTTCACAATATAGCTGTGAAACATTGGATGATAGAGACGGTATATTGTGTATATTTATTATTAGGAAGTAAAATAACTTTATTAATATTATATTATTTCTTTATAGATGATTGTAAGTAGCGGAGATTCCGATGAACCGGATAATGAAGAACAAAACGACGAAAGACAGGATAATGACCCAAGGGAACTATATAAAAAACATTTTAATTAACAAACTTTATTAAAATAGAAGGACATAAATAAAATACATTCTGTATGAAAGATTATAACTAATAAAATTAAATTCTTTGGGGTTGATGTTACTGATTTTGTAGTTTCTTTGCTGTCATCTTCATTATTTTCATTGTTCCTATATTTTCTTTTTGTTCCTTGCAAATATAAACATATATGAAATACTTTTGAAAGCTTCTTCTTCTTTTGGAATTGGCTGCACTATTTACAGTTTTATTTTCCATAACCTTTGCATGGATTTTCATTTGCTCCAAAAGCAGATTCTTTTCATTTTGTGTCCAATTAGATTCTCACTTACTCATTGTAAATCTGAATATATCACACTAAAAAGAAATATTACGTATATTTCTGTATTTCTCATATGTACCTTCAAATTATATCAATTATTTAAATTTAATTGCCGAGTGTCAACAAGTTTAGTTTTGTAGATTGGTTTACAAACAAATAATTATAATCTGACAACTGTCACAAACTGTGCTACTGCGCATGGCGGATATCGAAAAAGACCAAGTCCTAGTAGATCGATTGTGCTAGAATGAGTTTAATCTAGATCTTTTCAACACAGATTTAAACTTAGCACAAATTTTACTATGAATAGGGCATTTTGGTCTTAAACTAAACCTGAACTATTAAACTAGGGTTTAGACCTGGCTTTTCTATTTTACTATGAATATGGCTGATAGAATTTAATAAACCGTCCCTCCAACATCCACACATACACACACATACACATTTTCATACACACACACACACGCACATAGATACACCAACATCATGGTAAAAATGTTAAAATCGGATTGTAAGAATCTTAAAACGTGCTTATTCACTAAAATCTGAATATGCCATTTTTGACATCAATACCTCTCTTAGCGAGAGGTAAAAATGTAATTAAATTGATGAAGTATATAAGAAAATAAGTAAAGCACTTAATTTTTGTTTTGAAGTACTACTTGCTTATAAAATTATATCTGTATATTTCCACCATATCAGGGGTGGAATTATGTAACTCGTCCGTTATCAAACGGTACAGTTAACACTAAAGAAACGTATTTTTCATACGATGATTGGTAAATTTACGTCATACTTGTCAAATAAAATGAAATCTTCCATGTAACCATAGTAATAACGGTACCGTTTAATAACGGACGAGTTACAGAATCTCAGATATTTCATGACAATTGAACTATTTTTAAAATATTGCCATATTCAGCGAAAATAAGATATTGTAGATTTACAGTGCGATTCTGTAATTTTCTATAGCACTATAGAACTGTAACTCTCAACAAAAGCGCATCATTTTTTAATGTCAAACGATAATAAATGTATTAGTAAACAAAAATTGTTGCGATTTTGTTGAGAGTTACAGTTCTATAGTGCTATAGAAAGTTACAGAATCGCACCATTAGATTCTGCGTCATTATTTACATTGTTTCCTGTTTCCAGTGCTAGTAATCTTCCATATTAGAGAAAATCATTTATTAGCGTGCCTTTTTAAATTGTAATTTCAAAGTGAAACTTTTAAAAGTAATTCTAGTCCAGTAAAACATTGCTGTTGTTCTTCTTAGAGTAAGAATCAAAATTAGTTTAAACCTCCCTTGAATTCAACACACTAAAAGCACTTCCTACTCACAGTTCACTATATTCATTCCCTAAACACGCCGCAAACCACTGATCACTATCAAATCGCCAAATCACCTCAGCCTCCTTGGTCAGTGCCATAAATTCCAGGCGTTTCAGAGTCGGACCAAAGGGGATAAGGGCAGAGCACAGCGTGCTAACAAGGGAAGTGCATTAATAGGGCCCCGCAGAGTGGGCATAGCGCCCGTTAGGGCATTACAGCGCCCCAGAGCCTAATTACCGATAGACTCGAGGCCGACTGATTTAATACAGGAAAAGTAGGATTGGAGAGATTGTCAAAATGTTAAGACGGGGGATTTATGGGCGAGAGAATTAACAAATTTGTTAAGAGGGGTTTACAAAATAATATAATATTTCACGCATAAATTTATAAACCAATTCAAATTCAGGATACTATCTAGTTACAAAGTTTTATTTCGACAAAACACATCACAAAAAAAATCCTCGAAATTTTCGCATCTTTCAAGCCAATAAGATGCTGTATGTTTACACGTGTTTTGATAAGGGAATTTTTTAACGTTTTAAAAGTTGCTGCGAACATATTGTTTATATAATTGTCAAAATTAGTTTTCGTTCACTAATTTTTATTTTTCAATCTGTCATCCGAATACCATTCGTGGTTAAATTTTATTCTGGCAAAATTTTCCGATTGCTTTATTGATCTAATATCAATAGGCACTTACACAATGGGGTATTCCGGTGATATGGAATTAATGCAAAATAATAACTTTTTTCTATAGTTTCCATCTTCATATAGTAGAAAAATATAATAAAACATGTTTAATAAAAAGTTTTAATTCATAATTTAATGTTACAAAATTGGAATTTTTACAGCTCTAGGAACTTTGTGACGTTAAGTTGATAATCTGTTGCTCATTTCAAAGTAAATATTTTCGTTTAAAAACGCAGATGGTGCCAGTAGTTAATACGCGCGGGTATATTTCTTATTTGACATTTCGTCCACTTTATAATTATTACTCCTATTTTTACCATAAACAAACACAGGACAAACACCGAAATACACGCTGCTACTAAAATCATATGTAAACAAGCAAATGGCTGTTATGAACATGTGGATTTAGGCGCTGAAGTTCGTTGCAGATGTTACCATCGAGTTGACGTCATAAGAAAATTTGAATTGCGATGATTTTTTTAAAAATTCGTATCTCATGTGATGCATACATTTTCTTACTCAAAGTTAGATATTCAGAGTCCTACTGGTCAGTACTAATGTAATAAAATATTTTTAAAAAATGTCGGAATACCCCATTGCAATTTGCAAGAGCCCATCTTGCGGCAAACAAAGACTTGTCATCAGCCATAGAGCTCTGTACTCCAGCCATCGTTTTAGTTGAATAATCGAATGATCTTCAATATTATCAAACAAAAAAAGTTGCCCCACGCACATCTTGTAGTTTTAAATTTAAACTCATTTTTATTGAACACAATGAACAAATCACAAAGAATTAGGTTAATACTGAATGACAGATGCATACATAATGACAGATAGAATTAAGGAGCGGGACGTTAGACAACACAAGAAAAGATTTGTTTGGAAGCATGATCTTCTATCTCTTGCATGTGATGTCAATTCTGTAAGTGTCTAACTGGCTTTTGATTTTTTTGTCAATGCCACTCGATAAATAACTAGACCACCAGCTCACGTACCACTTATGATATTATTTATGAAAAAATATTTGATATAAAAATTGTTCGACAAAACTACCTGAGTTTTCCAGAAAATATGTGCGTCAGGTTATGATTCTAACTGTCCTCCACTTTGATTTTTGATTCCAACCGTTGTTATTATTATATACTCGATATTTATTCCTTTAATAAAATGCGTTTTATAACATTTACTCTTTTTGTGCTTAATTTATAATAAACATGTCTCTTGTATGAAGAAAAGCTCAGTCGACATTATCCAGGATACAGAAGAGTCTACTGAATTCTAATTATTTTGTGAGTGATAAGTCTGTTTATACTTTTAATGGATGAGAAACTAAAGAAAAGAAAGTGACATCTTGAAAAACTTTTAAGAAACAAGAAACCATTTATACAAGTGTTAGCAGGATCACGGAAATGTAGACATAAGGATTTAAATTGAGAAATGAGCTTTTTCTTAATAAATTAAGTTTCAGTTTCTTTTTATAAATTGAAGTTGAAATTCAGACATAACTCTCGATTTTCTAATTTACACAAAATAGGCTGGTATACTCATATTTCTTAACAAATATAAAAATGTAAGCTTCCAGTGAATTAGAATAATATTAGGGGAATTAGCTACATTGAACTAAATATAGTTATTTATGAAACAAGTGTGTAATGTAATACTTTTCACCGCAGCTGAATGCGGAAATTAGCACGAGATAAAAAATACTATTTGTACAAGAGTTGCGTACAATATTTTTTATACAACCGAAATGTTGGTGCTATTTCTAATAATACTGAGTGTGAGTGCACAGGTACCTTCAAATATTGTTAGTGTTAGTTGAAAAGTATTTTTCTCAATACCTGCGCCGAAAGAGCCACCTGTCGTTCCTGTTTTGAGGGACGAAAGTGGCCATTTTCTGCTGAACGAGTCTTTGTTTCCCTAGTGACCCAAAGTAATGACGTAGCGGGATGCAATAGGATGTATGACACTCAAGGTGGCATTTTCGGCGCAGGTATTGGAAAAAATATCGTGTGCGCTACGGGACGAAAGCATTTCGCGACTCGTGTGGTGGGAACCCTCGCTTCACTCGGGCTGCCAACTCAAAATCGTAGCAAAATGCCTCTTTCGTTCCTAGTTGCACAATATACTATTTCACATACTAGTGTTTGAAAAGTCGCACTTTAGACATTGTAAAGAGTGCGACTTGCCATAAAAGTCAATATACACCACATTTAGATAAAAACTTCAAAATTTTCAAAAATCTAATATTTATGTATCTAGATACTTCTCACATGCACTGATTCCAAATTTTGAAATCGCAGGTCGATATCTCTTTACGTTCTCGAGATATTTAGATTCAAAGTTTTGCTCAAAACTGATCATTTTTTGGTATTAACCTAAAAATGGGTCGAGATATGAATTTGGCGATATCACCATTCGATTCTACGGGCAAAATTACATAAGTACGCCAATTTTCAGAATTTTTGAACATCGCATACAATCTCTAAAGCAAAATAACTGAAAATGGCCAAAAATTGCAAAAATCTAAGGTGTACCCCTTACGATTTTTTCAGATTTTGGCCATTTCCAGGGGTTTTCAAGCTTTTATTCATAAGAAATGAACCAATTGGACAAAAATTATGAAAATTGGTATACTTATGTATTTTTGTCGTATTAACGGAAGGTCTTGTGCTGGCCACAACAGATTTTTTATTAATAAACTATTTTAGTAAGTAACCATAGATACCACATACCATTGCTTAACAATTGTCAAAATTTATTTACTAACCTAAAAAATTTGTCATGGCATAAAATTAGATATTAATAAAAAAATATTGTAACTAAAACGTATGTTAATTGGCGATTAATGATCTCAATTATTAACTCGTGAGCGTTTCAATCATTGATCGCCCTCATTAACATAGTTGATAGTTACATAACTATTAACATATTGTATATAAAAAGATAATTTTGTATTTAGCATATGAGTTTATATTTAAATTTGTGTAATAAAATACTTTCATATTAATTTTTTCTCCCCTTTAATCATAAAGTTTATATTGAAGAAGATAAAATTGTTCTCAAAATACGTATATAGATTTTATTTTTACTTCATTTTAAGATTCGAGGTAATTTTTAATTTTATTATCAAGCAACAAATAATAATTATTCCTGTTTGTATAATTATGGAACGAATATCACAACAGTAATTGATAAAACATCTGTAATCTTTAATTTAATAAATAAGTATTAACATATCATCACATTACGACTTATAAATTCACTTTCGTGAAGAAAACACACCAGCTATAACATTTCTTTCGACTAACAATTTTTGAAAACCTAAATTTTCTGAAACCCCCCTCGTTTGGTAGGCACTGTTTTCTTTAACTAGTTGCAGTAACGTGCAGCCTTGCCAGTCACTGAACATCTAAATTAGCCCGGAATCTTAGTTGAATGATCCGAGGGAAGAACTGCTTCCCATTAAGAAGTTCGTTTTTACGACTCGAGGTGCCGAAGTGTCTATTTGTTACTGCTCCACTCATAATTGCTTGCCAATCTTCACTAGAGTGCAGTAATACCTAGAAATAATAACAAACCACCACAATTTATGGGGGGTTTACGACCGAGCTTACAAGAGATATTGCAACGAGAATTTTTCAGCTGTGCAGAATTATGTTGTAAACAACATTGAACATGTTGGTACTCCGGATGGTGAGATGCTGTAATCCGGAAGATAGAGTAATAATTTTTATCTTGTTCCAACTCGCAGATAAATTCAATTACAAATGATCATAAAATTTACAACTACCCTATTTTCTTCTTCTTATACTGAACATATGAATTACTATTTGTTCAAAATTTAAATTGAATTACTTAATATGTACAGTATGGATCAAATTCGAGTTCCTTATATGAAAAACTTTCTTATCAAGCATGCTACACAAAATTGATGTAGGTCTTTATGGGCCAACTTTTTGAGACATTTTTAATAAATTCTGATTGACAGATGTCAGTGCCAAGTGCAAAATCAAATATGACAAGTATAGGATCAGAATGTTGAGAGTACGAGGAAGGACTGTGTCGCAGAAGACTTCAGAGAGGAAGAACTGTGTGAAGAAGATGCGTTGGACAGGAATGAGTGAAAGAGAAGAGTAAGAAACAACGACCTGTAAAAAAATTGGAGAAAGCTGAAGAAGTAAGAAGGAATTGTCAAGTGCAATTTACATAGTGTATGTTCATGTTATAATTTTATTGAATTTATAGAATCTTCTCAAAAAAACTTTTGGTATGGAATTTGTAAAAAAATAGTATGTATTCGTGTTATAATTTCATTGGATATATAGAAACTTTTCCAAGGAAGTTTTTTATAGCATTTATCCATTTTTATTTCAATACTTTTATTTCTAAAAATTCACACAGCTGTTCAAATACTCTAAAAATGCGTACACTTAAGTAACATTCTCTTTACAATGAAATAATATTACTACCAAGTTTATATCTCTACCCATTTTTGAATTATTGCCCCAAAAGTCAATATACCCGATATTTAGATAAAAACTTCAAAATTTTTAAATATCTAATTTTTATGTATCTAGATACTTCTCAATGCGCTGATTCCAAATTTCGGAACCGCAGGTCGATATCTCGTTTCTTTCTCGAGATATTTAGATTTAAAATTTTGCTCAAAACTGCCCATTTTTGGGTATTAACCCAAAAATGGGTCGAGATATGAATTTGGCGAGATCACCATTCGATTCTACGGACAAAAATACATAAGTATACCAATTTTCATAATTTTTCTCCAACCGGTTCATTTTTTATTAATAAAAGCTTGAAAACCCTGAAAATGGCCAAAATCTGAAAAAATCGTAAGGGGTACACCTTAGATATTTGCGATTTTTGGCCATTTTCAGTTATTTTGCTTTAGAGATTGTATGCGGTGTTCATAAATTCTGAAAATTGGTGTACTTATGTAATTTTTCCCGTAGAATCGAATGGTGATGTCGCCAAATTCATATCTTGACCCATTTTTGGGTTAATACCCAAAAATGGGCAGTTTTGAGCAAAATTTTGAATCTATATATCTCGAGAACGTAAAGAGATATCGACCTGCGGTTTCAAAATTTGGAATCAGCGCTTTGAGAAGTATCCAGATACATATAAATTAGATTTTTGAAAATTTTGAAGTTTTTATCTAAATATGGGGTATATTGACTTTTGGGGAAATAATTAAAAAATGGGTAGAGATATAAACTTAGTAGTAATATTATTTGATTATAAAGACAATGTTACGTAATTGTATGCATTTTTAGAGTATTTATATATGAGTATTCATAATGTGATAATTTTATTGGATTTATAGAATATTTTCCAAGGAACTATCTGTATGGAATTTGTAAAAAAATTGTATTATGTTCGTGTTACAATTTTGTACAAAATACATCAAATTAACGGAAGTTCTTGTGCTGGCCACAACATATTTTTATATATTAAAAATGTTCGAGCACATTCTAAATTCAGCAAATAATAAATTTTATTTAAATATACCGCTTATGCGCCTCTCACAATATGGCGGCCGTTGGGACATAAGTATAAGGTCGCTTTTATACCATAGTCGAGAAATTTCCCATATTTAATAGTATTATTGTTGAATTATAAATAAAATGAACCATTTTGAACTATTAACACGCACTCATTAAACTATAACTTTATTTATATCACAATTTGTTAATAAAGAATTGCCATAGTTTAAGTTATGAATAAAAAATAACATGATGTAAATGATTTATTTACAAATAGCATTCAATTACTATTGGCAACTTAATTCCACGTACCTATAAATATTTCTCTGTCATACGAGTATAAACGTTTGGGTATATCGATCTTGAAAAAGCTTTCAAGCAATTTAGACTCCTCGTCATATATTTATACCTCCGGTTATTTCAATTTCAATACACTGCAGTGCATTGCAAACTACTCATTCTTGCGCGTTCTTGAGTTTCCATGTACACAATACCTTTCCTTGAGCTCCCGAGATGCAAGGAATTACAATGCCATTTCTTCCGCCGTTGAAAGACTTCGAAGACATCAAACATCTCGCTTTATAAAAAAGTCATGGCCAACTCTCTAGAGAGGAGGGCACGGCTCTCTGTATTAAGATGTGGGAAGACAGTCCCTCCAACTGAAGATTATATTAAGAACAAGCTACACAAGTTATTTTGTCATTGCAGAGCAAAGAAACAGCGAATTCGCTGTTCATTTAAAATTGAAACATCTGAAGGATTGACAATGTTAGTGGAGACTGTTGAAGGAAATGTACCCTTCAAAACAAATGAAATTCGCAGGGTTTTGTTTTTAAATGTATACTTTGATGGGGTGAAAAGAGTAACAAGGGTAGTTTGACAACTTAAGTTGTAAGAGGTATTGAAATGTAAAATGAATGGTATGTAAAACAATGTTTTCTGTAATTAGTATTACATCTCTAAAATAATAGTCACCACAATTGTAAACAACTGACAGATTCATAAGGAAAAAAAAACATTGATGAAGATTGCGAATTTTAATAATAATTACAATAATAATAAAATAAAACTGAATTATTATTTAAAAAATCTGATGTGGCCAGCACATGACCTCCCGCCAATTCCATGTTTGAAATAGCAGTTGTTGTCCAATAAATAGAAAAGTCTGCAATACGAAATTTTGGATTATGTTTTATTGTTTTTTCTCAAAAATCTGTTAGAGCTCCAAATTAAGTACTACATCCGATTTATCATGTACGGTTAAAATTTAATATGTTGCTTCAAATTATATGAGTTTCAATAAAAATGAATGAGCTCTTCCCACATTAGTATAGAATGGGTATACAAATTTTCAAATTTTTCTGATTGATAATATTTGAGTAACCATGTCCACAAGATCCACACACACAGACACACATACACATACATACCTACAGACATCATTGTAAAAATGTTAAAATCGGATTCTCGGGACATCAAAACGTGCTTATTCAATAAATTCTTTATATGCGATTTTTAGCACGATCCCGGGAGGTAAAAATGTTTTATACACGCACGGTCGCATGGACGTTTCAAACCTACCTTCTTTTTCTAAACTAAAACATAATTTTGAGTGTTCTTTCCGATAACTTCAACATTCGCAGGTTAGCAACATTGAGTGTCAGACGAACAGTAACATAAACATAACCTATAAAATAAAATATTCCTGTACTTTTCACAAATTTTCGATTTCAAATAAAACGTAATTTGCAACTTGGCACTGAAGTTCCATTTTATTACTCATATTGTTTATTTTCCTAAACCTTACGGCCTCGGCAACTAATTTCCATATTTGTGATAAAAAGTAGAACTTCAATGCTATGATATACAGAATGTCTCTTAAATAGGGGGACATGGCTTAACCACAGATTCCTGAGGCTAAAATAAGACGATTTAACCTAACTTGCTTCTACCGGAAAGTGTACCATTTAGTCAGAATTCTGCTTCAAAGTTCTTCGAAAAAAAATTATTTTGCTTATAATAATCGGACGCTTTATTCGATTTGGATGAAATTTGGCATGACAGTTTATATGGTTATAAGTCAACTTTTATGGTGATACTTGTTATTATTAGTGAACCACTAGTGTATGAAATTTAGGTGTCCCAACATTAATTAGACCGTAACTTTTTAATGGCAATGCCGAAAACGTGAAATTATTTTTCTTCAGAAAGATACATTCAATAGTAAACTTTTCTCTCTCTATGTAATTTGTGATATCTGTTACGGTTCACACAGAAAAAAATAAAATCTGAGTGTCTGCACTGCTAAAATTTTAAAATAAATTTAATCATCATTTAAAACATAATTTTGAGTGTTCTTTCCGATAACTTCAACATTCGCAGGTTAGCAACATTGAGTGTCAGACGAACAGTAACATAAACATAACCTATAAAATAAAATATTCCTGTACTTTTCACAAATTTTCGATTTCAAATAAAACGTAATTTGCAACTTGGCACTGAAGTTCCATTTTATTACTCATATTGTTTATTTTCCTAAACCTTACGGCCTCGGCAACTAATTTCCATATTTGTGATAAAAAGTAGAACTTCAATGCTATGATATACAGAATGTCTCTTAAATAGGGGGACATGGCTTAACCACAGATTCCTGAGGCTAAAATAAGACGATTTAACCTAACTTGCTTCTACCGGAAAGTGTACCATTTAGTCAGAATTCTGCTTCAAAGTTCTTCGAAAAAAAATTATTTTGCTTATAATAATCGGACGCTTTATTCGATTTGGATGAAATTTGGCATGACAGTTTATATGGTTATAAGTCAACTTTTATGGTGATACTTGTTATTATTAGTGAACCACTAGTGTATGAAATTTAGGTGTCCCAACATTAATTAGACCGTAACTTTTTAATGGCAATGCCGAAAACGTGAAATTATTTTTCTTCAGAAAGATACATTCAATAGTAAACTTTTCTCTCTCTATGTAATTTGTGATATCTGTTACGGTTCACACAGAAAAAAATAAAATCTGAGTGTCTGCACTGCTAAAATTTTAAAATAAATTTAATCTAGCAGTCTATTCAATTGTCAAACAGGTAATTTTTAATGACAGTAACGAGTTGTCAATCTTCATAACTTGTTTAGGAGTAAGCCGAGATATGTAATCGTCTTATTTATAATAATGGGAGTAAAATATTATTAGGCCAAACAAACGGATGTTACTAATTTTAGAATATTGTGAAGAAAATTTTTGACAATCCGTAAAACAATTGTTACTATTAAAAATTACTTGTTTGACATTTGGATAGACTGCTAGATTAAATTTATTTTAAAAATTTAGCAGTGCAGACACTCAGGCCCGTAGTCGGGACGCGGTTTTATCCTCGGTTCTAGACTTCAGTTCTAAATCGGTAGTCAGAACACGATTTTTAGCTGGTTCTAGGTCTAGTTACCATAGTAGCAATGTCAACATAGAACCGAGCCAAGACCCAGCACATCTCAGTTTTTCCGGTGTTTTATATAAAAATTATGGCGGGCGTAGAAAATATTATTGCTGATATTGATAAATTACATAAAGTAGAAGAAGCAGTAAGGCACAGAAGAACAAGAATCAGATTTCGTGAACGAATTGATCCACCAGTTAGTCTTTCGGATATTGAATTATATTATATTATTACTCGTTAATTATAAATATATTAAATGATAGTTGATATTAATTTACTTTTTATTTTCGAAACTGTGAATACCAACCATAAAGTCTTATTTATAATTTTATTTATATTTCTTATTTTCGAATCAGTGAACGAGCCTTTATTTTCGTAGTTGTGAATGAGCATTAAAGTTTTGACATAAACTGTTTAGCAGTTTAGAATTTAATTTTATGTTTATATTATTGCATTATATTTTTTTTTTGTAACCATTAATTTTAAATTTTTCCTCTATTCGCTTCCATATTTTCTGCTTTTTCTTTATAATATTACATTCATTCTTACACTCTATTATCTTTCCATTCATTGACATTCAATTAACAATTCTTTTTCTTCTGGTAGCAGTTTTCTATCCTCTTGTCCATGTCTTTCCTTAAAGAAAAACAGAATTATATATTTTAATAATAAATTTTTATTCGGTATTCAATATTTTATAAATGCTTAACCTCACTTCTTACTTCTTTCCTGTGTCAATTATAACCTCAAACGTCACCTGTTTTCAACGTTGCCAGATCAAAATTCCGTTGATCTTGATTTTTGTTAGAACCGACTTAAAATCACGTTCTGAGTACGCTTGGTTTTAAACTGGTTTTAACACTTCGTACTGGTTTTACATAAAACAGACTTAGAACCGAGGATAAAACCGTGTTCTGACTACGGCCCTCAGATTTTATTTTTTTCTGTGTGAACCGTAACAGATATCACAAATTACACAGAGAGACAAAAGTTTACTATTGAATGTATCTTTCTGAAGAAAAATAATTTCACGTTTTCGGCATTGCCATTAAAAAGTTACGGTCTAATTAATGTTGGGACACCTAAATTTCATACACTAGTGGTTCACAAATAATAACAAGTATCACCTTAAAAGTTGACATATAACTATATAAACTGTCATGCCAAATTTCATCCAAATCGAATAAAGCGTCCGATTATTATAAGCAAAATTAATTTTTTTTCGAAGAACTTTGAAGCAGAATTCTGGCTAAATGGTACACTTTCCGGTAGAATAAATAACTATTAGGACAATGGCAATTTTTTAATTTAAAATTTATTTTTTCTATTAGTACCTACACGGAAATATAAAATGTTCAGCTATTGAGATATGTAAATAAGAATGCGAACCCGGTGGCGAAATTTGGAACTAAAACAAGGGAGCAATTTTATTTTATTCTTATTTTTAAATAATCGTGCACATTTTATATAGTGGAAAACAGATAATAGAACTAATATTTACAATTATTTACTCTAGTATCATCTAATATTTGTTGTAAAACTGGGTCTAAACTAAACTGTGAACATAACCTAACAACTACTAACTATAATATTTGAATTAAAAATAATAATTAATCTACTGCTACAACTAATAATATAGGAAACAAGGAAATATACCCTACCTAAAATAATATTAATATTGAAAGAAAAGTCAAAATACAAGAAAAATCAAAGAAAAACTCCTGACAGCAATGATATGCGTTAAACAATAGTGCTCAAGTACTCCCTAGTTGAAAGTTTGACGTTGGGGCACTACTCAGTGAAATATCCTAATAAAGTAAGTGGATTTTCAAGCTCGTGTACAATTAATAGCGAATGTAAAATTTTACATTCGCTAGAAAACTACTATTTTTTTATTTATGCAATTTACTAGTTTTGCGTCGTCTTGAAAGTATGCTGTCAGTTTGCAATAGGAAGTTGGCGTTTGTAACTGACAGAACGATTTGCAATTTTTCCGCTTTAAAATGAATTTTTCTGATTGAGTACAACACAAAAATACTTAAAGTGTCTTTTTCGCATCAATGTCTTTGCTCCATTGGGCGAACTCAGTAATATGAGAATGTACTTTATCTTACATTTCTATTTCCACAATCTGCTCCAATATTTCATAAAACTTTATGAAAACAAATAATCAACAACTCGCAAATTCCTGTATCTACATTTCTGGAAAATATGCAACACTTATGGAAATAATCTAGTTTATATCTCGTCACCACAATCGGTCACGTGAATTGAATTTTTTTAATCGCAAATAATTATACACAATTTGTTGATGAACGCAAAGTCGAGAGTCTTGTTGAAACTCGAGACAATACGAGACTGATTTTAAATCTCGTCTCGACAAGACCAATGTAGTCGATGCTTAGTCATGACCAATGTCTAGATTTTAGTGAATAAACACGTTTTAAGATCACTAGAATTGATTTTAACATTTTTACAATTATGTCTGTGTGTGCGTGTGTGTGTTCATGTGGATGTGTGTATGTGCGTATGGTGTAGACACGGTTTCTCGAATTCTATAAGAGCAAAGACCAATTTAAGTACGTATTCCTTAATGTGACATTAATGGGCAGGGACGGACAGGGCCACCGGGAAATCGGGAAATTCCCGAGAGGCCGCGACTTGCAGGAGGCCGGTGGGCTTAATGCCTATTTTTTTTTTTCCTAACAAAGTTTTAATTATAAGCTGCTATAATCCTAATACGTTTTATAAAACGACAAACAGCTTACAGGCACATTAACGCACAAAATCTCATTGGGAAAACTCAAACCGGGCTTTATGTTATTGTTATTACATATAGAGAAATTTACAAGCTAAGTAGGTACAAAACGCCTAGAGGCCTAGACGACTAGCCGGATTGTAAAAGATCGCTAAGTCAACGAATTGTTAATCCGGCCCAGTTTTATGAGACGAATTTTACTATCTGACTATGACATATACAAAATGTCGCATAATGTATGTATTGCAAGTGGACAGGTTACCTAAATAAAAAAATCTAAGTTAAAATATGGTCAGAACACACTTAAAATCGGCTAACACAGTATAATTTAAAAAAATATGTAATTAGCGTAGAAAAAAAACTATTAAAAATTGAGCTTTATGTTTGTTAAATTATTAATGCCCAGTTGCACCAACAAGGCTTAAATTTTAAGCGTCCCTTAAACAAAAAAATGCAATTCGAAATTTTGACAGCAATGCATAATAGTTCATTTGACATTTTTTTCATTTCGATGCAATATTGTCAATTTAAGGAACGCTTAAAATTTAAGCTACATTGGTGCAAATGGCCATAAATGTTTTTATGTTAAGTTTCTTCTAGACGTCTGTGTAGAAAAGTTCAAAATTATTTTATATGCGGTGTCTTTAAAATACGTAGACATAGCTTAACCATAGAGGCTAAGGGTCATTATAAACAAAAATAATAAACTTAAGTACTGTAACTAAATTTAAAGTTTATTCCACATGTAATTTTGTTTGAAAAGTGTCATAAACATAGGTCTTATATATTTTATTCCCAAAATACAAGAAGTCAAAGTTTTGTAAATATCAGTTAACTTTCACTTCGTGTATTTTGGTAACTAAAAGTAATAGGACCTATGTTTATATGATGTTTTTTAATCAAAGTGAAATGTGTAATAAACTGTGAAATGTTGTTATACTATGTAGTTCTTTTAGTTTAATTTTTATTAAGCTACCATAACATACCATTCCGTGTCTATTATTATTTTCGTGTAACCAAATTTAACACATTTATTTTGTATTCTTTCTTCCTTTCAAAGTTTTGTAAATATCAGTTAATTTTCCCTTCTCGTATTTTGGTAAATAAGAGGAATATGGTCTATATGTTTATATGACATTTTTTACTCAGAATCATATGTGAAATAAATTGTTAAATTTTGTCAGTTCTGCAATAAAAAAAATCTGTTGTGGCCAGCACAAGACCTCTCGCCATTTTCATATTAGGCTATATAAGTATTGTATTGCACTTCGCTTTCCAACCGTCGTTTTATAACAAAATCTTACAGAACATTACCCAAATATTGTTTCTTTCTATATTTAGCATGTCTTCTGCACACATGTAATTCAAATTATATCTATTTTTCATTGTATGAGGAAGTTTCTAAATGTCAAATATTGTTCCAATTCATTAACCAGATTGGCGGTATTTCTGATAGATATATGCATTTTACCACAATTTTACCTATAATTTCAAATATTTAATTAATAAAAGAATAAGAAAAGTTAAATATACTTCCTAGGAAAAGCTATCAGAATGTCACTAAAACTGTTGATATTTGACAATGACATATGTCATGTTATAAACATTGGAATTTGTCAACTGGTTTCCTTAGTGCCTTGGCCTCTGCGATTAGTATACTCTATAAATTATAGAGTCTTTATCTCTAAATCTATACAAGATATAATAAATTTTTTAAGTGTATTAGATGGAGAATTTTATGTTCTTCAATATTTAATAAAAAAAACTCCCAAAAAATTATATTTAGAAGAATTTTTCTAAGAAACTACTACTTCCGGTTGTTGAATTGTTACCAAAACCTTTTCAGCTCTTCCCAGGAATGTCAGATTGAGGAAACTGCAGTTAAATATTTTTTAAGTCTTATAGTTTTTGAGGAATCGTGACTACAACATCCAGACATACATACATACATACATACACACACACACACATACATCCACACACACACACACACAGACATTATTTTAAAAATGTTATAATCGGATTGTAGGGACCTTAAATCGTGCTTATTCAATAAAATCTGGATATGCGAATTTTAGCATGAATCCAATACCTCTCTTAGCGAGAGGTAAAAATTGTTAATATATAACCGAAAAAACTGCAATTTGTTATTTGGAGAACGATGCATTTTATCGAATGTTAATCCAATCAGATCTTTTTTATTTAGAATTTCAAAAAGCGCCAAAAAAAATTCATTAAAATCAGAATTAAATGAAAATATATACATAAATGTAGAGTTATTTTCAAGAGGTAGGTATTCCAGAAGGAAACGAAATCGGGCATAATTTTATTAAAGGTTTTTGTTTAAAATAACCCATAGAATCTGTGGTTAAGTCCACTTATATTAGAGACACCTGTATACATAGTAACAAAAACATGTATTTTTTGTATATACATATATATATATATATATATATATATATATATATATATATATATATATATATATATATATAATTTTTTACCAAGGAGGCCGGCACAGGATTTTATTTCCCGGGCCGATCCAAAGAACCAGTCCGTCTCTGTTAATGGGAATAGCTAAAA
Source organism: Ophonus ardosiacus (assembly GCA_943142095.1). Lineage (NCBI taxonomy): Eukaryota > Metazoa > Arthropoda > Insecta > Coleoptera > Carabidae > Ophonus > Ophonus ardosiacus. Next base: position 7,922,902 of record OW964826.1, read on the forward strand.
AGGTTTTTGTAACAATTGGACAAACGGAGGTAGTAGTTTCTTAAAAAAATCTTCTAAATATCATTTTTTGGATATTTATATTCTTACAAATATTAAAGAATTTAAAATTCTCTATCCAATATATTGAACATTTTTATTATATCTACCATAAATTTAGAGAAAGAGAATTATAAATATATAAAATAATCCATTTATAATGAATCAAACAGTTGAAAAATTAAAATGTTTGTAATTGACATAAATGTCAGTGTCAAAAATCCAGACATTACTGAAGGCTTTTTTTGGGAAGCATATTTAATATTTCTTATTTTATCATTAATCACATATTTAAAATTATAGATATAGCTGCCCCACGTTAAGTTGACACTGTCCTTGAATGCGGAAAACGTAAAATATAATATGCTACTGTTATAAGGAGGAAAAGACTCAGTCAACATCTAAAATTGGTATAAAAAGAAAGGGGATTCATTTACAAGCCAAATTATGTACAGTATCAGTGTCTACTAAACCCGCGCTTGCTATACATATATTTCATCATATACCCTTCCGAAATACCGCTAATCTCGTCAATGAATTGGAAGAATCTCGAACATTTACAAGAGTAGGAGGAAATTGTTCATAGAATTGAGAAATAAAGAATAGATGTAATTAGGGGGTCTACTTAAAAACCTTAAATGGGACCCCCTATTTTTTATTGCAGATTCGGAAAAACCGTAAAAAAATATGTTGGTTTTATTCGAAAACTTTTTTTGTACTCCCAACAGGTGGCAATGTAAATTTGCTAGAAAAAATTAACCGAATAATATTAATATATAAATTAATAATTTGATAAAAAATGACGTTTTTTGTTTCAATAAATACACAAAATTGTAGAAATATTACTCCTCAACACTCAGGGGGAATTAAAAGAAACTTTTTAAAAACTAACTATGGACAACTCGATTTCATCAGAAATGAATTCTACATTTTTACGATTGCAGCGCCACCTGTTGGGAGTACAAAAAAAGTTTCCGAACAAAACCAACATATTTTTTACGCTCTTTCCGAATCTGCAATAAAAAATAGGGGGTCCCATTTAAGATTTTTAAATTGACCCCCTTTCCCACCCACCCCTGGGGGGTCGGGGGGGCATTTTGTCAGAATCTGATGTCCCTCCAAAAACTATGAAGGTTTTGATTCGGCACACTTTTTGTTACGATGCATTGTTTTCGAGATATTCAAGAACGTAATGTTATATGGGACACTCGGTATAGCCTAGTATGAAAAAGGCGAGAGGTAATGTGCTGGTAACAATAGATTTTTTTTATTTGCTACATATGTTATGGGTTCCATATTATACAACATAGAGCGAATAAGAGATGATGGCAAGAACTGAGGCTTGCAATAGTTTTATAAGTTTCACAATCTGTTCTAGTATTTCACAAAACTTTATGAAAATAAATATTCAACATCTTGCAAATTCCTGTATCTACATTTCTGGGAAATATGCAAAACTTGTGAAAAGAATCTGGTTTCTTATCTAGTTGAAGTTGCAACGAATTCACCACAACTGGTTTCGTTAAGTAATTAAAAGTAAATTAGTTATAGAGCATATCTCCGACTTCCCACCCGCTACTACTACCACTCCCAGATAGTTACTCGGATAGAGTTTGGTCGGTGACACTGTTTCAGTTTCAGGCACAAATTCCTGAAATGTTTCCCATGCTGAAATTCCAGAAGGTATTGACTCTTGAGTTATTTACTAGTGTACTAGTTTTCAGATTTCGGAAAATGGTCAGTGAGAGAACAGATATGCGGAAAATATGTATAAATGCGACTATAAACCGAACTATTACAAATACTTCTTATTCAGTTAAAATGCATATTTCTAGGTATTCAATATTATTGTATTGTTGACAATGATAGTTTTATCATTTAAATTTTTTGTAAATATTTTTTCCGATTTTGCATCTGTGCCGGTGTGGTGGTCGTGCGCATCTAGTGTAATTATAGTGCAACTTGGGGCGATATGACAGCTTTTTGTTTTACAAGTTACTTATTATAAACTCATTTATACAGGGTGGTGGCGGTTAGGTGTGAACATAGGGATTTAACATAGGATTTTAGTTTTATGCAATTTCTTGTTCTTCTGTTCATTTTACGGCAACTTTTACAATAAATTCTAGATATGTTTAATAAGAGCGTGTATTGTAAGTGACGCAAAAGTGGATTAGATTTCATTTTACATAATTTTGAAATTACTAAGAAGAAAAGCATTTAAGTTTTCTGTAACGGAAAATTACTTGAGGAATTACAAGTTATAATGGGATAGGAATTAGTGGAATTACCAGAATTACTCGGAGATTACTGGAATTACTTGGGAATTATCGGACTTACTTGGAAATTAGCGGAATTACTTGGGAATTAATGGAATTACTTAGGAATTAGCAGAATTACTTGGGAATTAGCTGAATTACCTGGAATTGCCGGAATTACTTGGGAATTAGTGGAATTACCTAGGAATTAGCGGAATTACCGGAATTACTTGGGAATTACTAAAATTACCTAGGAATTAGCGGAATTACCTGGGAATTGCCGGAAATACTTGGGAATTACTGGAATTACCTAAGAATTGCCGGAATTACCTAGGAATTAGCGGAATTACCTGGGAATTACCGGAATTACTTGGAAATTACTGAAATTACCTGGGAATTACTGGAATTACCCAGGAATTAGCGAAATTACCTGGGAATTAGCGGGAATACTTGAGAGTTAGTAGAATTATTTGGGAATTAGTGGAATTACCCGAGGATTTGCGGAATTACCGGAATTGAAAATTAGTGGAATTACCAAGGAATTAATAGAATTACCTAAGAATTAGTGGAATTGGTTGAGAATTAGTTAGTTAAATTGGTCTCTAGTCTTGTAGAATTTGAGAAACCTTCTCTCCAACATCCACACACATACACAAACATGTTCTTATCGATGTGAGGTTGCGTATTAAGAATAGTAAGTACTTCCTACTATTGAGGATCATTTTCCAATACATTCGATACCGGTAGAAGAGCACTTACTGACCGCAACCGCAATGCTTATTACGTTTTTTTGCACGATCACCGCACAAAATTAAAAATTTATGATTTGTTGGTGCAACTGGCCATATTCAATTTAGAGGATTTCAGTGCATTAAACGAATGTAATGAATGCACTAAAAATTTAAATTGTTATGGACAGTTATAATTCGTACTTGGTTAATAAACTGCTGTAGGTACATACATAATCTCATAAAACCACACGTTAAGGTTTTAATGCTAATGTTCTTATTATCTTCCTTAATTCGTGTAATAGTGAGGAAAATATCTAATCTAGCTTGTAATGCAAAGTAATGAAGCTCGTAATATCTTTATTGTTGTTCGCAAGGTGTACCGAGAAACTTCCGCTGAAATACACGCGGTTTACCGGCGAAATGAACTCTGCAACATAACAACGATAAAAAATTGTAAATGTGCGAATAAATGTTTATAGAAGTTTTGACCTACTTGGCTTTTTTGCGGAAACTTGTGCGGCGGCGAAAACAGCGAAAAGGCCGGAAACGGATCAAATACAGCTCAAGTGATTTTTTGTGAAAATTTTAACACCACTGCGGAATTAAACGACTGAAAAAATCCATTTAACTTGAAGTAGAACCATTCAAAACTAACAGACGAAAGTCGTTATTTAACCCTTTCATCGCGCATTTTGTGTTTCAATAAAAATAGACTATTTTTATGAGTTTTTTCGGTGTTTACCTCTGCTATCTCGAAAACTGTAAGGGTTACGACTTTGATTAAATGAGACTTTTTGTTTACCTTTCAGCGATCATCTTAGCTGTGTGTGTTTTTTTTTTAAATAATCAAATAATTGTACTAAGACAAACGTGGCGACCTTGGCCAATATTTAGTTTGCAAATAACTTCGTAACTATTCTCAAATGAAATGACCGACAGAGGCGCTGCAAGCACTTGCAATATGGCGGATGCATGACGGGTGTAGGTGTACAATCTGTCACTGTCATATGATACAATTTTGCTTGTGTTTCTTGAAAATGAAGCTAAGTATTGTTCAGATATTTGACTTTCTAAATGCTACTCATCATTCTAGGATTATTGTTGAAGGTATGATTGTATATAATATTCATTTACTACTTTATTTAAAATATTAATCTTGTAAACAGGCGAAGAAGTTCTGAATACGAATCACATTATATTATGTGGAATTACCGATAGTTATCGAGAAATTATAAATGTAACATCACTCTGTCTTCAAAAAAGTGCTCTGTCGTCACAAAGATGGTACAGTATTTTTTTTTAATTTCTCCGTTGAGAAGGAATTTCTAAAAAATTAAATAATCATAAATATGTTTCAAATATAATTATTAATAATATTACCTGGAAGAATAAAGTCACTGTCTTTGAAATGTCTCGAACATACTCTCATATACTTGGAAATTTGTTTTCCAGAACGTAATACATACAAGCTCCAATGTTTGTTGAATACCTGCATTTGTGGTTATACTCACTTTGTTTTTACCTATTTTTGGAAAAATGTGGAAACTTAAATGAGTTTCCCTACTCATAAGCGAATGACACCCGTATACACAACACATAATATTGCTTTTACCGTATTTTACAACATTCATTTTCGTATAAAAGAAATACTTTTAAAAAATGTATGCTAACATTATGTTATATTTGCTCGCACCTACCGTCATGCACTAGTTCAAAATTTAGTCACCAGATGTCATATCGATTCTCTACAGTTGTCAATTAAAAAGTGAAAAAAATGTTTCATATAACATGTTATTGTTTTTTTATAGTCTTATTTTACTAGCATGGGCAGAATTTTGTTCGACCACTTTCTTTGTCAGTTTTTCTTCGGTTCTAATGCAAAATGGCCTCTTTCTCAAAAATAGTTGAAGATCTGACCCATGTTGATTAAGCATTTTTTACTTACTTCAGTCAGTACCATATGCTCTCATAATTTGTTACATTTATTTTTTAACACCCTGTATAAAAAATCTCCCGTCGACAATAGTTTCAAATTATTTTAAAAAACAAAACGACTTACAATGCCACAAGGCGTGTATTATGATAGGTATATTTTAAAAATTATACTTGCCATATCAATCAAATAGGTATGGACTGGAGATATTTACACTGTTGGCATTTGATTGGCTATGTTGAAAATATTAAGTTATGAAGAAAAAGCAACACTGCCGGGCAAGGGACAGGTTTGCGGCGAAGGGAAAAGTTGAATATCAGTCCATGTTTATTTGACGACGACTATAATAAATACATATTAATCAGAACGTGAGTTTTGTGTGTTATGTTGGGTTGTGTTTAAAAAAATAATTAATAAATATTGGTTTTTAGATAAATCCACAACGCGTTGTGGCAGTTTTTTTTTCGCTTACTGACCGTTTTCGGTCTTTGCTCTTAACCTCGTTCTTAACATAAACATTTATATATGTTTTATAAAGAAATATAATAACTTCTTGGGTTCCTGTGGTTTATATAACAGGAACTAACCAACGAGCCTTAGAATCTAGCAAATTTTTGATCACCGATAGTGTTATATTCTACCATCTAGCATTCATTATGTCTTTTATTTTTATTTCTTCTCTGGTTTTAAAAGTATATATTCCCGTATTTTTTCAAAAAAAAAAGTCCTTTCAAATGTTCTACAAAGCTTTTACTTATTTTATGAAAGTTATATCTCAATTGTTGATGATAAAGATCATACATATTTTGTTTTCTTTGATCCTTGGGCAAAGTAATAAAAAACTAATTATTCAACATAAAATTAAAATTGATTTTTAAATTTATGTAAAGTTTAACTAATTTAAATTTCCGTCACTCATTCTTTGTACTGCCATGTTAACATTAAAGCTTATTTCATTTCCTTCGAATGATAAGAAATTACATTAGCCATAAATAAAATATCTTTATGACTATATAAAATAAAAATATATGGAAATTCTGATGCCTTCGCGTGATTGTGTCACTTTAAAATTAAAACTTCTATTTTCTACTGCATAATTTTTTATATTATGTGCAGTTTCCGTGACATTTTTTTCTGGGAAAAATTACAAAACTGGTATATTACAAGTTTTCATCATGCAACAAATTGTTTCTGCTATAAAGACATGAAAGAAAGAGTTTTCTTTCAGCTGTAATGGATTTTTCGTACACATACATTGAAATGTGTTGTTTCGCGTCGCCTAAGCAATGTCCGAAAAGTTAATTTCCCAGGTCTCCACTAGATAAGCGACCGGGAAATTTTGGAAAAAAGCAATCTGTTATTTCTAAAGCATTTCTTAAAAAACTATATTTATAATAAAAAAGTATAGTTTCTCAAACACTCTTCGGCTTAATAAAAATAAGAGAAAATGGTGGAATATTAAATGAAATATAATAAATTTAGTGCATTTGGTTCACAATGTTGGTCACAACTTCTACCTGTGATGACAGCAATCGGTAACATAAATTGTAACATAAGTAGATAAGAAATTAAACAAGTGTGTTATATTTTAATTTATTATAATACTACAATTGAAATTGGGGTAAATTTTAGTATAAGGTCCCAGCCATCAGCTGTGCAATGTGAATTTAAAACAATTGAAATTTAAATTTGACACATCACTCTGAAGTTGGCTTCAAATCAATGTATATATTTTGTTTTAATAAATTATATAAATTCGTACGAAAAATATTGTACAAACCTCTTGCGTGAACTTGGTTCCCGGAATCGTTCTCATCCGGGAACCAGACGTTCCCGCCTTTAGTATGTAAATAACTATAGTGACTGTATATACATAATGTGGCCAATAGGGGGATCGATTTTGATTGGTCGGCGCGAATTTGCCTAAATATGGCGGACATTATGCCGACAAAGTGACATTTTCAGATTTGTTACGTGAATTGGAGGTAATTATATTATATTTATATTTTAGATAGTACAAATAATTAAGTTACACGTGTATTTGTATATTTATAACTCAAAGTAATATATACATATTTTTTTACATCACATCTTTTTTAGGTTAACTATCAAAATTTATAGAAATGTCTAATATTAAGGTATATATTTTAGATGCCTGGTTGCGTGGCGGTTGGTTGTGCAAACAGTTCTTCGAAAGTATTTGAAATGGAAATAAATATTTTGTCTTTAATTATCACATCATATGAATTCAAATTTCGCGCGCATTTTGCCTAAATATGACGGCGGTTGGCCACACTATGTATATACAGTCACTATATAAATAACTATTTTTATTTTGTCGAAAGTGATACATTTTACATTTATTAATTTATTTTTGTAAAGTACTTCACAAATAAATGCAGCAATTCCTAGAGTAGTGAAGTATTTATTCTACGAATCTTAAATTTAGGTCAGATATTTTCATTTCCGGTTAAACAGCCTGTTAATTTAACTGTCAGTTAAAAGAAAATCTTAGCATATTCTAGTATAAGTTGTAAAAAATTACAAATGTGTCAATTTTTTGATGTGACGTTGATCTTTTAACCGACAGTTAAGTTTGGCAGGTTAACCAGAGATGAAAATCTGATTTCTAAGGAATGATATTTAAAAAAACGCTCAAAATTCATGAATCACATTGTTTGGTAACAATAGGAACAATCCAATAGCCTGACTGCATTAAAGCATACTAGTAACAACAAACAAATAGATTAATGATTAAATCGAATGCAAGCAATTTCCATATTGCGTTACAACAGCCCAATTTAGATCGCAGGAGCTGTTTGGAGAAAAGCTTTATTTTATATCACAGATTATCCACTACAGAATATAACATGTGATGTATGTAGGTACAGCATGCTTACACAATTATACGACGTTCAGTATTAAATTTATAAATAGATTAGCAGTGTTCAATCGCTTACATAATTTGGATTAAAATTTTATTACCACCGAAAAAGCTTTCAAATTGATACGGAAATCGAGAAAGATCAACTGAAAAATATTCGTCCGAAAAGAAAAATCGCCGCTATGAAACAAATATGGAGTTTGAGGGTAAGAAGATTTCAAAGAAATATCAGAATAAGATGGATGATGTTTCGATGGAGAGAACATAAACAAATAGAGGACATACAAATCCGGTACATAAAATCGATTAGAAGCACACCAGAATATTCAGTTGTGGTAATGAAGAGAGGAACAATAAATACTGGTTATCAAGTGATGAGAGGAGTAGTAGGCTATGCGGGAGAGAAGAGGAAACTATCAGGCATTGAAGGATTTCGTGCACGGAAGTTAAGAGAGAAAGAAAAAAAGAAACGGTTCTGTTAGACGATATAGGGTCGGGGCAAGATTGGATGAAGGAAGTCATTGAGAAACGGGGGGTTAATTTATGATGTAATACCACAATTTATTGTAAAATATGTATAATATGCAGATTCTAAGCCGGTTAGGCAAAAATAAATATAATAATAATAAATAATAATAAGAAAATTCGTGATTATCATCGATGATATTTTCAAGTGGAATCGAGTTGCAGATTTCACGAGCAATATCTTCGATTATTAATCATATCACAAGCTTATATTTAATGAGAGAAATTAATGAATTTTTGTTAAAAAATCAATTTCAATATTGTAAAAATCTCTTAGTAACGAATATAAATAAGGTGACAATTTCTTTGTTTTTTATTATCGCTGTCATAGACATGTAACTAGGGAGATTCTGACTGCTGACTGGCGGAAAACATGTTACGTAACTAATGAATTATATTCCCGTACACAAATGTAATTTATTCATTATATGGAAATCAATATTGTAGGCGTAATTATTTTTATATCCTACTGAAATAGTGAAACATGCTCCATCTATTACGGAAAATTATTGTTATGTAGTGCATATGTAATTCTACGCGAACATTACTAGTTCCATTTAATGTATGTCTGTTAAATGCTTAAAATACATTTATTTACATACTAAAACACATTTCAAAAATAATGCAAACGTCAAAATGAATAAATTTTTAATTAACGAGCAAATATATTAAAAGGTTTGTGCATTTATTTAAATGTATTTAATGCACATTTCATTAATGTTTTAAATAAATGCATAATAATAGAAGCATTTGTATATTTTTAATTTAAATGAATACTAGATAAATGCTGATGTTTCAATAAATTAAACAGAAGTTTAACAAGTTAGATTGAAGTTATAATAATGCATGACAATACAAAAATTAAAAATTAATAAAATTTGTTCATTCGATTTTACACTAAATGAAATTCATATTAAATGTTTATTTGTGCGTGAAGCAAAAATTAGGTCAATTTTATATTATATTTTAAATTTTGGAAGTTCATGAATTTTAATTTTGTTTATAAATTTATAACTTCACTTAATAATACTTAATTACTTATTTACCTATCGTACAAAACACAAGTAAGTATAAAGACAAATTTTATCCACAAGCGGAAAGTATACTACTAAACATAATTTCACGTAAGAATATAGTGTTGGTTTGGATAGGATATAAATTAAGGCCTTTCATTGGTCAAAATGCAAACCTAGTTCACAAAAACGAAAAAAATATCAACCTGTCAATTGTCAGTTCTCAAATAAGTCTACAGAAGTAAGTGATGTTTAACAATGTTTTGTTGTAGTTTTTAATATTCAAGTTTGTTTTTACAAAAATGTTTATTATTGACAAAGAAGTATAGTATCAATACTTACTTTTATACTTTTAAAGTACGTAACATTTTATATATTAAAATCTCATTACTAAAGACAATGGGTAAAAATTTCATTATTATTATTTATTTATTTATCGTGCGGCAATATAATAAAAATACATAAATAAAACAATATATAATAAACACAAGGCGAAAGAAGAATGTTGTTATGTTATCCCTTTTCTTATTGTTACTACTGTTTTCGAGTTTTTGATAACCCACTAAGTGGGACACGCGTGTTTTTATGTATGTATCTATGTATGTATATATAATAAACAAAACATAAACATAATTATCACATAAAAATAATAAAATATAGATACAATACAAGAAATTTAAATATTGATTTCATTAATCACCAATGATTTTTGAAAGTATGGTATGTGTGTCAACTTGTCATATTTAACCAATAAATATAATGTTTAAGTTGGTATCCAACAGATGTCTCAGCGTGTAAGGTAAGAAATCTTCCCGTACCTATTTGAATTTGAATATCGGATCATGCAATTTTATTTTGTTTTCAAGAGTATTGCTTAGTCATTTACATTATTGTAATCAAACTTTCTTTATTGCAATTTACAAATTTGTAATCAAAAATATACTTTTTTAATAAACTAAACGGATATAATTAGATGACCATATATTCACTACATTGTTACTGACATGGCCAACTTCGGTTATTATGGCCGTCTTGTATGTCACTAAAATTACTCAAAAGCCGAGGGATTATGTTATATTACCGAGAGGCGAAGTTTCGAGGCTAGATAAAACGCGATAAAACGATGAAACTCCCAACAAGATTATGTATACTATTTTATTCACAATCATCCTCATTTTAAATCAATCATTTTCAAAATAAATCAATGATTTATGACCATTAATTTTATTAATGAAATATGCTATTTCCAACCCAAGAGATTATTTTTAAAATTAGGAATGGCGTATTTCTCAACCTCCAAAAGGTTAGGAATCGGTATTGACAACTGTAGAGAATCGATATGACATCTGGTGACTAAATTTTAAACTAGTGCATGACGGTAGGTGCGAGTAAATAGAACATATGTTAGCATACATTTTTTTAAAAGTATTTCTTTTATACGAAAATGAATGTTGCAAAACGCGGTAAAAGCAATATTATGTGTTGCGTATAGGGGTGTCATTCGCTTATGAGTACGGAAACTCATTTAAGTTTCCACATTTTTCCAAAAATAGGTAAAAATAAAGTGACTATAATTACAAATGCAAGCATTCAACAAACATTGGATAGATTTCAAGCTTGGAAGTATGTTTTACGTTTTGGAAAACAAATTTCCAAGTATATAAGAGTATCTTCGAGACATTTTAAAGACAGTGGCTGGTAGCACAAGCCACGGAATACGCACAAGCCTTGTTTTAACTAAAACACTGTTTTAAAAAATGTCAAATTCAAATTTCAATATTTAATTTCACCCTTATGCGTATAGAACGATTTTGTTTTAAATATTTGTTTGAATATAATCTATTTTCTGCTTTAAAATTATATTTTGATAATTTTGATATTATTTATTTTTATTATTAAATAATGAAATTTGACATTTTTTAAAACATCGTTTTAGTTAAAACAGGGCTTGTGCTACCAGCCAGTGACTTTATTCTTCCAGGTATTATTATTAATAATTATATTTGAAACATATTTATGATTATTTAAATTTTTAGAAATTCCTTCTCAATAGAGAAATTAAAAAAAAAATGCTGTACCATATTTGTGACGACAGAGCACTTGCTTGAAGACAGAGTGATATTACATTTATAATTTCTCTATAACTATCGGTAATTCCACATAATATAATGTGATTCGCATTCAGAACTTCTTCGCCTGTTTACAAGATTAATATTTTAAATAAAGTAGTAAATGAACATTATATACAATCATAATGATCAGTTGCCTTTAGAAAGTCAAATATCTGAACAATACTTAGCTTCATTTTCAAGAAACACAAGCAAAATTGTATCATATGACAGTGACAAATTGTACACCTACCGTCATGCATCCGCCATATTGAAAATGCTTGCAGCGCCTCTATCGGTTATTTCAGTTGAGAATATTACTACATATAATAATAATGAATAAATTAAAATTGATATTTTATATAAATTTTATCTCTGAGATAAACTTTTAATAAAATGAATAGATCATAGTGGCCAACATACATGGCTATATTGTTGATAAAATCAGATATTGCAAGTCAACAATATACATAAAACCTGGATATAAAACAAGAAGTCAATAAATGTATATTTGGCTATATTTATTCATTTACAACCCACGATAAAGGCACAAGACACGAAGTAGAGTATCAGTATTTTTATTGTTATTTCTCTTTATGACAAAAGAGCGGAGAAATTGCGCCGGGCAATATTGAATTTAGCAATAAAGTGCACTGGACTAAATGATCCATAAACCTAATATGTTGTCCCTTGCACAAAGGAGAGGTCAGGGCAGGAAATGGCAGGAGAGCCAGGAAATGCATTTCAGCCCTCTAACAAAACAAGACCGCACTATAAAGTAACGATTTCACTGAAGGCATTTTATTTGATTTGTGTTTCAAACAGGCTCACGCATTCGACTTTGTGGTAAGGTTTATCAGCAAATACCACGGGAGGATCTAGATTTTGGCGGGGTAATGATATAATTTGCATTTTTTTTTTGTAAAAATCACATAAAAATTGAATCCCGGGAGTACAAATCGAACTTGTTTTTGATTTTGTGTGAGAAGAGATTTTTTCATCGCTTAGATAAAAAAATCTGATGTGGCCAACACAAAACCTCCCGCTATTTAATTTTTATTAATTTAAATACATACCTACGTATTTAGTAATGCTTCAAACTATATTACGTTCCATTGCATATGACTATTGCTTTATTTACGATTTTCTTTATTATTTAATATGTCACTATTATTAATTTGAAGTGATTAGTTTTTTGACAATGACGTTTACCTGGCAGTTACATTCATTTGAAAAATGAACTGTGTAACAAAGGAATTTGTTTATCTTACGCTTCGGAATTAAAAAACGAAAAATGATTTTTAAATTTATCTGTAAAATATATAGAAAAAGTATTAATGTATACCTGTACAAAATTCAATAATCTATAATTCATAATGGCAAAAATATGAAAAAATGGCATTTAATGGTATTTTTTGAAGAAAAACTATTATGAGCTTCAAGTAAAGTGCCATATCCGTTTATCCGATTTACACCAAAATCTAATGGCTTCTTTTCGTATTAGTATAGGGTAGAAATAAAAGTTTTCAGAATTTAGTATTAGAGTTAGAGCGAAGACAAAATTCATACACATAGGCACACACACACACATACATACACACATCAAGACATCATCGTGAAAATGTTAAAAATGGATTCTAGGGACCTTAAAACGTGGTCATTTACTAAAATCTCGATATTAGATTTTTAGCACGATCCCTATACCTCCCTTACCAAGGGTAGCGGGAGGTAAAAAGTTAACAGTTTGGATTGTTTTATTATGATTCATTTTATCTTGTAGAACCCCTATCTTAGTTTTTTTTTTTCATAATTCTCAGACAAGCGTCTTTAAAGATCGGTCTAATAATAACAATTGCCCATTTACAGACAAATCTGGAATAGGATCTCGGCGATAATCTATAATAAGTGCCCGTAGAGCACGATCATCCCTTTTTACCTACCGCTACTCTTGGTAAGGGAGGTATAGGGATCGTGCTAAAAATTTCATATCGAGATTTTAGAAAATGACCACGTTTTAAGGTCCCTAGAATCCATTTTTAACATTTTCACGATGATGTCTGTATGTGTGTATGTGTGTGTGTATGTGTGTGTGTATGTATGTGTGTATGTATGTGTGTATGTATGTATGTATGTATGTATGTGTGTATGTGTACGGATTTTGTCTTCGCTCTAACTCAAATACTATCATTCAGAAAATTCTGAAACTTTGTATTTCTATCTTATTCTAATATGAAAAGAAGCCATTAGATTTTGGTGTAAATCGGATAACCGGAAAAGGCACTTTACCTGAACCTCTTAGTGGTTTTTCTTCAAAAAATACCATTAAATGCCATTTTTTCGAATTTTATGTCTTATGAAAATTAAAGATTATTGAATTTTCTACACGAATATATATATATATATATATATATATATATATATATATATATATATATATATATATATATTACAGATAAATTTAAAAATAATTTTTTTTATTAGTCGTGAAGCCTAAGATAAAAACTATTCCTTTGTTACACAGTTCATTTTTCAAATGAATGTAACTGACAGTAAATGTCACTGTCTGAAAACTTATCACTTCAAATTAATAATAGTGACATTTTAAAAAGAAAATAGTAAATAAAGTAATAGTTTTCTGCAATGGAACAGTTTGCAGAATTAGTAAATACGTAGGTATGTATTTAAATTAATAAAAATTAAATAGTGGGAGGTTTTGTGTTGGCCACATCAGATTTTTAACATTTTCACGATGATGAAATAGTAAATAAAGCAATTAATAAAAATTAAATAGCGGGAGGTTTTGTGTTGGCCATATCAGATTTTTTTGATAATTGAAAAATGTCCTGTTTCAACTTTGGTCTTAATATTTCCGGTATTTTTGGAGTTAAAAAGGATCAAAATGATTTAATAACATCATACTTCACATCTTAATAAATAAAAATATGTTATTTTACTTCAAGAATTCAATGTTATTCACTAAAGCATAATAATGCTATTGTTACTACCCGTGTACTTAAATAAACCAAAACTACGCTAGTGTCACATGTTATTCTGCATTTGACAATATTACGCACTCTATCATATTGAAGGATTCATAACAACGGGGCGCATTTTTTCAGCAAAATGAGTTTTTGTTGTGTTTGCCTTTGAAATAATCTCCTTTTCGCAATAACAATTTAATTACTACTTCGTACGAAAAAACATTCAATGAATTGAATCGTTCATGGTTCTGAATGACACAATACAAACATTTGAATTTAGTATAAGTAGTACAACTACCTAATTCGAACTTTCGCCCTTTTGTTATGAAGCCCTCGATATGTTCCCTTGATGATGAAAAGGTAAAAACAAAAACATTCATTATTGATTTGAGCAAATTAATATCCAGTAGGTGTGTATGCAGCTGAAAAATGAGTACAATTAATTGACAAATGAAGCGGATAATGGGCTGCGATTAGTAACATGCCCAGATATCAAAACACTGTGCAATCAATTGTATTATAGTTCTCACGTATCCATTTGCAAATTACACATACGCTTTGAGCAAATTACAGGTGTTTGCCGCAAGCAAATACTACTTGCTGCACATCGAATTAATTCTACACATTGCTCTGCAGATGGCACATGCATGTTGTATGTTGTCCGAAAAGTTCACCATTTCCCAAAGCTTTCATTAATATTAAAATAGGTAAACAGTCAGAACTGGTTTACGATGAATTTAATTTATAAATTTACATTTAGAAATTCTGCTTTAAAATTTACAATTGTCTCTCTGGTTCATGATCGATTTTGAAATTCTGGATCTGACCAATCAGTATCTATCACGTGACTTGTCACTGCTTGTCATTTGACGTTTCATCAGTTATCAGTTCAGATTTTAGGTTAAATTTTTATTTTAAAAGCCATGAATTTGTTAGACGCTAACGAACAAGATGATATCGAGAATATTTTTTACTATTATTGATTTGTTTAATAAAGAAATGAAACAAAAACACAAGCTTAAAAACGCAGATGGTCTGTTAGGCCATGGTATCTGAAAGTGAAATAACAAGATCATGAACAATTCTTATGAGTGTGATCATTTAATTCCCAATAATTACGCAAACGTTTTCATTTCTGTACAATTTATTTGCTTTTCCGTACAAATTACGATGTTCGCCAATACAGCTTATTAACAAAAAACAAAATATCAATTTGTTCCTGTGAATTAATCTTCAAAATTTTATCAAATTTATAGAAACTTATCCAAGAAACTTTCGGCATGGAATTTGTAGAAAATAGTATATGTTCGTGTTATAATTTTACTGGATATGTACAATTTTTTCCAAGGAACTTTTGGTATGGGTGTGGTTTACAATGTGTTCAGAAAAAAACCTAATTCGGAGTAGGCTATGAACACATACACGTACGAAAACAATAATATTTCTTGAGCGCAAAATTTGTAAACAATTCTTTTTACCTCCCGCTACCCTTGGTAAGGGAGGTATAGGGATCGTGCTAAAAATCACATATCGAGATTTTAGTAAATGACCTCGTTTTAAGGTCCCTAGAATCCAATTTTAACATTTTCACGATGATGTCTGTATGTGTGTATTTATGTGTGTGTGTGTGTGTGTGTGTGTGTGTGTGTGTGTATGTGTGTGTGTGAATGTGTAAGGATTTTGTCTTTACTCTAACTCAAATACTATCATTCAGTAAATTCTGAAACCTTGTATTTCCATCCCATTCTAATATGAAAAGAAGCCATTAGACTTTGGTGTAAATCGGATAATCGGAAATGGCACTTTACCTGAAGCTCATAATGGTATTTCTTCAAAAAATACCATTAAATGCCATTTTTTCGCATTTTATGTCTTATGAAAATTAAAGATTATTGAATATTCTACAGGAATACATTAATACTTTTTCTATATATTTTA
This sequence comes from Ophonus ardosiacus, assembly GCA_943142095.1. NCBI lineage: Eukaryota > Metazoa > Arthropoda > Insecta > Coleoptera > Carabidae > Ophonus > Ophonus ardosiacus. The sequence goes on from OW964826.1 coordinate 7,939,309, forward strand.
CAGATAAATTTAAAAATATTTTTTTTTATTAGTCGCGAAGCCTAAGATAAACACAATAATTCCTTTGTTACACAGTTCATATTTCAAATGAATGTAACTGACAGTAAATGTCACTGTCAGAAAACTAATTACTTCAAATTAATAATAGTGACATTTTAAAAAGAAAATAGTAAATAAAGCAATAGTTTTCTGCAATGGAACAGTTTGCAGCGTTAGTAAATACGTAAGTATGTATTTAAATTAATAAAAATTCAATAGCGGGAGGTTTTGTGTTAACCACATTAGATTTTTTCCTAGGGTTATCGCTCAATTGCAGCTGTAGACACGCGTTTCACTCTTATTAGAGCTCATCAGTACAGCATAGCTAGTTAATAGTTGGACATTAACTAGAAGTAGTAATAAAAAATCTGACGTGGCCAACACAAAACCTCCCGCTATTGAATTTTTATTAATTTAAATACATACTTACGTATTTACTAGTGAGTAAATAGTGAACTTCTTTGGAGGGTGTTGAGATCTGGCAATCTCGTGTTTACTTTGTCATATTTTTGTGTAATTTCGCTTAATTTTTTAATTTTTATATAAACAGGTTTGTAATAATGATATAATAACAACTACGATGTTATTGAATATTCATTGAAACTGAAATGATATAAAAATATCACAATGAAATTATAACATAACCTTGAAAATATTACCTACTATAAAAGTTCCAATATTAATACTAGATAGATGAAAACGATGCTTATATACAAAAGTATTATATATTATTATCGCAAAACACTTATATTAATAACAATAACACAAATATAAGAGAAATTACGCAAAAATATTACAAAGTAAACAAGAGATTGACAGATGTCAATACCCTCCAAGCAAATTCACTAGCGGCGCTGACGTCTAAACTTGCATCGCGAATCTCGTGTCAAATTGGCATTTAATTAAATACTTTCAAATTGAGATATGTTTTTCTGTTCATAGCCTACTCCGAATTTAAACACACTGTATAAAATATGTAGAATTAACGGAAGGTAATGTGCGGCCACATCAGATTTTTTTTGCTCCTTTTTTACATTCCTACATTGCGGGAAAATTTATGTCTGTTTACGATTTTTAGGGAGCTGTAATTTGAGTTACTTCTATGGGAATTAATGATACTCGTAAAAGGTAGAATTTTAAAGCTAATTAAAGGGAGAATACGCTTTTAAAGTCAGGTGTTTAGTCCCTCAACGTATGAAAAATAAGCGAATTGCTTTATTTATTATTATTCTGTTTACCATATTCGTCTCTCTCAATTCCGATTTGCAACATTGTATTCTACGTTCATATTCTCCACAGGATTAGAGCATAGTGCATGTATATATCTTATATTGAACGTTAACCGTAGTCGTGGCATCGCATCATCAATAGAGTAGCGGTGTTGATGTTACGTGTGAGTGAGTGCACCGGAACCCGGAACACCGAACCGGAATTTATCAGCGGCGGACAGAAGGCTAGTCCGGCGTGATGTGCGGTGACCTTCACCGCTGCTAGCTTCAGATTATATACACGAGTATAAATAGAAGCTTTGAAACTCCACGGTTATTATTAATACATCAAAAGCAGAAGTTTATCTGTACAGCTTGTTAGTGAACCAAATTGAGTAAATTAATATTTGATATAACTTCTATTTCAAATATTTGATATTAGATTAAAATAATCAGATGAAATGAAACCGCAGAAAGCTGTCCTCATCTCACATGAATAAATATTTCGTATCACATCAAATCAACAGGAAAAATACTATTTAAATGTGGTGCTCTGACTTTAATAACCTAGAAAGGGACATTTGACAATATACACATTTTTACGTATTGGGCTTCCAAATTAACAAGAGATGGCGCTGACGTCAAACGTCAAAATTCAAACGAATGATACATTTTTCGCTGGCTTTCATAAGAGTACAATTGGTGTGAGACTAATTTTCGTAGTTTTTAATTTAATTTCGGATTTAATATAGTGTTTTTTTTTTGTTAATTTCGGTAGAATTGAGTTTGATATTTCTTGTAATAACAATTTAGTGATAGTTTTAATAATATTTTAGTTAATAGGGTTAATTTTAGTAAGTATTTGTAGGTTAAGAGTATTTTAGTAATATTTTAATGAACAGTATATTGGTATTTTTAATAAAAAAAACATTTGATTTCCTTTATTTAGATTGTATTTCATTGCTGTAGCTGTACATATATTAATTTCTATCTACATAGCTTTACTTTTATTTAATTGTTTTTCTTTCATAATGAACAATTTTCTTCAATTTAGATACTATTTGTAGATTTGGGAATTGTAGTGTATCATCTAGAAATATGGTGGAAGGCCAGCAAGTAATAAATAGTGGCCACATAATATTATGTGGTAAATATTTTCGGAGAAAACTCCATCGTAACTTTAACCTATAAATTGCATCTCCTAATTTGTTCCTTAATTTTTTAAAAATCAAAAACTTACTTGTTATATTAGCAGTAATTCAAATCCTACTAAGAATAAAACAATAATAGCCGAAGATAAAAGCGTATTAAAATTCGTATACAAGTAAATACAATCCCTGAATAAAACAACCACCTTTGTAAATGTACACTTCACTCAGTTCAGAAATCTGCCACCAGTGGCGCATTGTAATTTTGGAAGCCCAATAATTAATAGGGTAAATAAAGGTACTCTGATTTTTCTAAACATACCCTAATAATAATGTAATCTAATATACACACATTCCTACACGTAAAACTTGCGCCGATGTCAGTAATATAACGGCAAGAGATAAAAAAATACTTAAAAAAAAATAGTTGTATCTACACGTTCAAGGATATATATTTTCTATTTGCTATCTTCTGCACTTGGTTTGGAAGTCGTATGTCCATATTTACGAGTATATCTCCGATTTTTTAAATTTTTATTTGGTACAAAAAAATAGTCGTAAGTACAATTTTTCTTTAATTTTTAACTACACTATTACATTAACTACACTATTAACACATAAAGTGCCACAATAGAAATTTAAGTTTTAGGTCCCCTCGGACCAAAAATTTTTATTTCATATTTTGGTTTTATTTTAATTTAAAATAGTTATATTTAAAAAAAATTGTACAAAACGAAAATTTTTCAGCATCATTTTGATTTTTTTTTATGTCGACCAACGTTAATCCTCCACGGCCACAATGCTAATACTCACCATAAATAATTTTAAAAAATGTTTACACCGAAACCAAATTAACTTACATTTTGCTTGCTACCTACCAAATATATTTCCCTATAATTTACATTGAAATGTCGCACGAACGTGATGTGATCTGGCTGCAAATAATTTTCGGTTTGTCGGAATACATGTATCCCCCATGGCCACAATGGACCGTAAGGTTTAAGGAAAATGGGGGACAGCGTTGATCTCCCGTGGCACTATACGTGTTAATTTTATATTCAAGAAATTGCAGTATTATTTAGCAACTAGTTTCAAATTTATTTCTAAAAAATCTGTTGTGGCCAGCACAAGACCTCTCGCCATTTCCATATTAGGCTATATAAGTATTGTATTGCACTTCGCTTTCGAACCGTCGTTTTATAAAAAAATATTACAGAACTTTACCCAAATATTGGTTTTTATTGTATTTAACATGTCTTCTGCACACATTTAATTCTAATTATATCTACTTTTCATTGTATGAGGAAGTTTCTAAATGTCAGAGATTCTTCCAATTCATTAACCAGATTGGCGGTATTTCTGATGGATATATGCATTTTACCACAATTTTACCTATAATTTCAAATATTTAATTAATAAAACAATAAGAAAGATTAAATATACTTCCCAGAAAAAGCAATCAAAAAGTCACTAAAACTGTTGATATTTGACAATGACATGTGTCATTTACAAACTATGTTATAAACATTGGAATTTGTCAACTGGTTTCCTTAGTGCCTTAGCCTCTGCGATTAGATTACTTTATAAATTATAGTGTCTTTATCTCTAAATCTATACAAGATATAATAAAAAAGTGTATTAGATGGAGAATTTTATGTTCTTCAATATTTAATAAAAAAAAACTCCCAAAAATTATATTTAGAAGAATTTTTCTAAGAAACTACTACTTCCGGTTGTTCAATTGTTACCAAAACCTTTTCAGCTCTTCCCAGGAATGTCAGATTGAAGAAACTGGAGTTAAATATTTTTTAAGTCTTATAGTTTTTGAGCAATCGTCCCTCCAACATCCATACATACACACACACACACACACACACACACACACACACACACATACACACACAGACATCATTTTACAAATGTTATAATCGGATTCTAGGGACCTTAAATCGTGCTTATTTAATAAAATCTGGATATGCGAATTTTAGCATGAATCCAATACCTCTCTTAGCGAGAGGTAAATATACCGATTCCCTGTGCTAGATTCAAAGTCGTATTGCTTCAAAATGCGTTTTCTAGACGAAAAACGTGAATTTAGAGTGTTTTACAGCAATTTGTTTGTACCCATTTCCGCCAAAACCGGAAGTGATACAAAATTCTTACTACCATCTTCTAAGGAACCCCTTTGTCTGGTGTAACTTTGATCATTATCATTTTATTGTATCTCTCAAAATAAACGAAATATTTTTGGTGCCGGACATTCGCTCATCAGCCATCACACTATAGGTACGAGTATTTTAATTGGATAAAGAATAATTATTTGCTTAAAAGATTGTCTAGCAATTATTTACTTAATAATGAGTTATTACCGATAAAAATAAAAACCAGAATACGACATAAAAGAGAAAAATAAATTAATGTTTATATTTACCCTCGTTTGATGTTAATGATTGAGTAAGTATATTAATAATGCAGGTAAAGGAAATAAAGTTCTTGCATACCTGAAACCAAACAGCACAATTAGCCAACATCATCAATAATTCATCAAAAGAACGATTAGGTACATTCAACAAAATAATTCACAAAAAACTGTTTATCTTTAATATTTAATGCATTATCTCATTTGTTCTTGTTACCGGAACATTTCTTTCTTCTAAACAACGTTTGTTTCACAAACTTATCGTATCAAAAACCAATTTAACCTAACTTAATACACATTCGAATTTAATCTCATTACTTGCAGCAATTCCAAGTCCGAAGGGAACTTTCCGAATTTCACAAGTTTCTTTTGAAAATCGAAGTATAGATAAGAAAACTATTTGAAGCAAAATAACTAAAACAAATCTATTCACTCAGACTTGCAATCTTCTTTAATCTGCCTCGATCTAAAGATGAGTAATTTACCAAGAATTGAGTACTTAAAAGAGTTGTAAAATAAAATAACTTGAATACAGTGAATTAAATAGGTTATAAAATTTATTCTGCTTGCAGAGAAAGATTTAAAGATAGTGTGGAAAAAGGAAAAAATACTCGATGAATTTGTTGCAGACTGTACTAGTACATGTACAGCCTTGGTTAAAAATATGAAGATTGTTTTACATTTACATTATACTATAACTACACCGACCCCGGTAGTTTGGACCCGGGTTCAAATACTGGGTAAAGTCCGTGTTCAAATACTGAGTAAAGTCCGTAACCTGTGAGTCTTCACCATCTTATCTACGTGGTGCATTTTAAATTAAACATGTGACAAAGGTCCAGTGCAGCTGCCATTGTCAAATAGAGAGGTATCCATTTTTAATTATTGCCCCAAAAGTCAATATACCCCGCATTCAGATAAAAACTTTAAAATTTTCAAAAATCTAATTTTTATGTATCTAGAACTTTGAACCGCAGGCCGATATCTCGTTTCGTTCTCGAGATATTTAGAATTAAAGTTATGCTCAAAACTGCCCATTTTTGGGTATTAACCCAAAAATGGGTCTAGATATGAATTTGGCGACACCACCATTCGATTCTACGGACAAAAATACATAAGTATACCAATTTTCATAATTTTTGTCCAACCGGTTCATTGTTTATGAATAAAAGCTTGAAAACCCCTGAAAACGGCCAAAATTTGAAAAAATCGTAAGGGGTACACCTTAGATTTTTGCGATTTTTGGCCATTTTCAGTTATTTTGCTTTAGAGATTATATGCGGCGTTCAAAAATTCTGAAAATTGGTGTACTTATGTAATTTTGCCCGTAGAATCGAATGGTGTTATCACCAAATTTGTATCTCGATCCATTTTTGGGTTATTACCCAAAAATGGGCAGTTTTAAGCAAAACTTTGAATCTAAATATCTCGAGAACGAAAAGAGATATCGACCTGCGGTTTCAAAATTTGGAATCAGCGCATTGAGAAGTATCTAGATACATATTAATTAGACTTTTGAAAAATTTGAAGTTTTTATCTAAATGTGGGGTATTTTGACTTTTGGGGCAATAATTCAAAAGTGGGTAGAGATATAAACTTGATAGTAATATTATTTGATTGTAAAGAGAGTGTTACGTAAGTGTACGCATTTTTAGAATATTTATATATGAGTATACATACTGTATATTCAAGTGATAATTTTATTGGATTTATAGAAATTTTTCCAAGGGAACTTTCTGTATGGAATTTGTAAAAAAAATGTATTATGTTTGTGTTACAATTTTACTAGATATATAGAATCTTTTCCAATGAACTTTTGGTATGGGATTTTTACAAAATACATCAAATTAACGGAAGGTCTTGTGCTGGACACAATAGATTTTTTAAATTTATATACATACCTACATATTTATTGATGCTCGAATTTATATTATGTTCCTTGGCATCCTTATAAAATAAGTATAACTATTGTTTTATTTACTATTACCATTTTCTTTTTAAAACGTTACCATATGATAGGTTTTTTGACAGTGATATTTATTTGTCAGTTACATACATTTGAAATCTGAAAATGTAACTAAGGAATTGTGTTTATCTTTAATACATAGGCTCCAAGATTTACAAAATTGATTATTTTATATCTATAAAATATATACAAAAAGTATGAATGCGTATCTTTAATTTTTATAATAACATAAATTGAGAATAAATTACATTTAAAAGGAATTTTGGAAGAAAACCAATTTTGAACTTCAAGTAAAGTATTATTTCCGGTTACTAGATTTACACCAAAATCTAATGGCTTTTTCCCTATTAGAATAAGATAGAAATACAAGGTTTCAGAATTTTCTGAATGATAGTATTTGAGTTAGAGCGTTGACAAAATCCATACACACATACATCGTGAAAATGTTAAAATCGGATTCTAGGGACCTTAAAACGTGGTCATTTACCAAAATCTCTATATGCGATTTTTAGCACGAACCCTATACATCCCTTACCAAGGGCAGCAGGTAAAAACGTACGTTTCCTATAATTGTTTTATTATTAACAATTTTATTTTTTTACATCCACTGACACTTTTTACAACTCAATAAGATTCAGTTGAAAAGTATAATTGAAATACGTAAAACTCAGGTATTGCGCACTGAAAACGAGTTATGCACTCAGTACAAAAAAATTCGTACTAAATAAATAAACAAATGGAAAACGGTATTAAGGTCTTGCTGTTGTACAATTAAAATGCAAAAAGAATTATCTAAAGAAAAACATACATACAGGGAATTTATTTTAACATGCAATATATGGTTAATCACTTCCATGGTTACACATTACTGTCGTAAAATGACAGCAATATTTATCCATTTTAAAATGCAACATACAAAATATGTAGTTTTGTGTTATCGAAACTAATTCCCAATAAATTAGCCTACATATGATTAACAAAAATCAAAACTTTAATGTTGCACACATTAACAAAATTTAGCTTACAAAAATTCATAATTTTCAATAAATGTTATAAAAAAATACCCCCATTCACACTGAGGCAATGTCCTAGTCGGTCGTAATAAGAATTGACATAATTTGTAATGTGCTCTGGAGGTATCTCCTGTGCTGCAATACTATTTATAATGTTGCATTTTAAAATGGACAAATATTACATTCCTGTCATTTTTTAACAATAGTGTTGCATTTTAAAATAAATTCACTGTATACGAATATGTGCTCATTTCATGAGCCACATAGAAAAAATTATTGTTTCAAAGTACGAGATCTTCTCATAATTTAATCAGATAAAGCGATACTTTTATTGTTTCGGCTAAGAAAATAAATTTCAACTTTTATACTTTATACTTTCCTCGAGAAATGATTATAAAGTTGGCTTAGGAAAATGAAATAAGCGCCGATTTAGACAGATAGAGGTCACCATATAATACATCTACCGTCTTTATTTTAGTGTGGAGTTTTAAATGCAAAGTTGAGCGTACGGCGATTTATTCAATGTGATTGTGTAAAATGAGAACATTTAAAGTCCTCCCGTACTTCTGGAACGAAAAACAAATTACCCAAAAGGAGGACAATCTTTCGAAGAAGCACAGGAAGTAATTTGAGATGTGCCGAGGAATATTAAAATTCACCAACCCTTCTACATCCGAAACTGTCGGGGAACAAAAGTTGACGAAATTTAGAATTTGTCGCGAGACATATAAATTATTTCCAGAAGATTTACGAGGTGTTTTATTAATTTTCAAGAACACTGACATCATTTACATGAAAAATAAATCACTTCCATTTGTACTTGCAAATGTCTGAGCACTCCTTTGAAAATAGTAAAATTAACTTTTATTATTTAGCCTACAAATTTTAATTTCCACGATCTACCTGACCATTATTTTCAATAAATATTTTTTCTACAGTCACTATAGAAACTAGCCATTTGCGCTCTCTTTTGTCAACGCAAAATGTCACTTTGCCGCTCATGCGCGACAAAGTAGAAAAAACGCTCGCTGTCCAAATTTCTAAGTATACAATGTTGAGAAATGTCACTTGTCTACATTCTTAATGAAAATGTTTAGTTAGGAACTAATGGCACTGTAATTACACATTTATCACGTTCACAAGTCAATTTGACATATGTTCTGTCGGTATTTAACATAACCTAACAAAATGCTACACTGCTGTGAAAATGAAATAGGGCATTCATTTACAAAAACGAAAGTATATAAAATGCTTAGATTAGATTGAATAAAAACTCAAGAAGAATGGAAAATAACGATAAAATAAAATTAAATATAAAATAAATTGTGTGAACAGTTATGTTTAGTAATAGGAATGATTGTACACAGATGGCGGTAGGATAGTTGCGAGTCGTACTGACATCTGATCTCTAGTTAACTATTTATTTTGATTACAATAAAGTTATTAGTTATTTCGTTACTTAAATAATTGCGAGAAGTCAGTCAATGCACATACATGTCTATATAATCACAAATTCCTTGAAAACTCATCAAATCATCACAAATCCTTGCTTCCACGCTCTAATTTTTTTTTATGGAATAGATGGCTAATGTAACGATATAATCATTTAAAAGCCTTTTTAAGTTTAAACCGTATCTTTTGTATTAGCCAATCGTTATTTATTGAGCAGTACTGTAAGTATAAAGTGTACATTTTATTATTTTTTGTTATGGTGGAGGACCCCATTGTGGCGACTGTAGAAAAAATCTTGTGTGTTTCGAGCGCAAATGGACATTGTCGATTTCGATTGTCCTTCATCGCGCGGCAACAACCTCTCAATCGACAATGTCGCATTTTGCGCTCTTAATACACAAATAGCTATAGTGTCCATTTTTAAAGTGATACTATATTATTATTAAAGTTTCTAATTAAATGAAGTAGATATAAATCTAATTTTCTATTTTTAGTCTTTCGGAAAATCGTAACACCAAAAAGGAAACTCTATACGCATAATTAATTGCTTCATTAGTTAATCTAATTTTACACACTTTGTCAAGGCCAATATCAAAATTACTTATTAGAAATAATTTTATCAAAAGCCAATTTGTATATTTCGGAATATTGATGAAAGGGAACCCAAAGTGTGACAAGGATAAATCAGGAGGGAGGGTTCTATTCTATTCCAAAATTGGTGACCGGTTTTAAATTAAATATATGTATAAAAGTAATATTACTTACACAATAAATCTGCCTAAAGGATTTTTTTCTACGCAAACTGTGAAAGTGGTCCATAAACGAGGTTGATGTTAGAAAAAATAAAATAAAAAGATTTGCAAATTTCGTCTTTTTCGTTAAAACAACCATGAATTTGATGTTACCAGTAATTTTAAAATAATACATAAATGTAAACATGGGAAAACTATAGACTTCTTGGAAACACTAGAATTCAAAAACCTAATTCGGAGTAGGCTATGAACACAGAAACGTATTTCTGATCATTATTCAATTCAAAAGTCAAGTTGTCAAAATTGATCGTGAAATATAATTATAAGGAAAAAAGGTAATAAATCAATGTATAGAATATTGCCGTTCGCCGTTTTAAATTTTTTTTTCTAAAACAAAGATTCAAGAAGTAAAGCTTTGATTCTTTAGATAACATCAAATATATCTTCGAGTAGCTTATTCGTCGAATAAGTGAAAAAATATCGCATCAAAATATGACTGCTGGAATAATAATTGTCATTTGTGTTACGGTTTCGATGCGATATTTTACTCTTATTCGACGAATAAGCTATTCGAAGATTTATTTGATGTTGGTGAAACCGGCCATTAATGATCAAACGAATCTAACACACTCACCGTTACTAGACAACCAGTTTTAAATACATTCTTTTCAAATTTAGGTAGTAGACTTTTATTCTTTCGAAACACATGGTAAATTTTTTAAAGTAAAGGACGAAATTTTTAAATTTATTTTATTTTTGTTAACATTTACATTAATCTCGTTTAGGGGCCACTTTCAGAGTTTGCATAGAAAAAAATCCTGTAGATTTATTGTGTAAGTAATATTACTTTCAAACATATATTTTATAATTATAATTGTGATACATTTATTCCATAGTGTAGTCTCGGCGGGTTTGGTCTGAGGAATCGGTCACCAATTGTTTAATAAAGCAGGATGATCAAGAATTGCATGGATTTTATTTTTTAAAAAAAACCCTCCCTCCTGATTTATTTTTGAATAAATAAACGTTTATTCATCATGCACGCCAAATTTTCAAACCACCGCTCCATGTTCACAGAGTTGGATTGACGGCGTTTAACATCGAACAAAATTTCAAATTTGAAACACATTGGACCGAATTCAGCACTCTTCATTCGCTAAAGAAGTTACAAATAACAAAATAAAGAGAAACTTATGAAATTTCTATGGCTACCATTCAAAAATATATTGAAATGATTAAAAAACAACTGAATTTGTTATTTTAGTCATAGCTTAATCACCCCTTGTTAATACTCAAAGGACCAAGTCGCTAGTGGACTAATTGTAATTCGAGTAATGAATAATAAAATGAAATCTCGCGAAATTAGAGTTTGGTGATTATCAAGGTGAATATCAAAGTGCTGACCTTGACGAGAGACAGGAATAATATTTGGAAAGCAGGGACTCGATGGGACGAAATGCAGGATTCAGATGTTCCTGCCCGCAGTGTTCCAATGTGGACGCTGTCTGCGGTTGGAAGCGGTGACCATGGGTTCAGAAGAACGACGTAACTCAGGCCTCACTTCGCTGTGAGGCTGGTGTGTTTCTCTTGTAGAAACGCAGAAGAGTAGTGGAGACGATGAGGGCAGCAGGCGCTGCGTGCACGGTTGGCCGGTCCGAAGACTAAATTTGGCCCGTTGTTCTTGGAACTAACGAGCAATTTGAAGCACAACACAAATACACTATTCACTTACACTTACAGGCCTATTCTACTAAAAAAATATGTATCGTTATGACTCGTTACTAGGCGATAAGTCGTTATGATAACGATTTTTGCCAAAACCCTATTCTGTTAATTTATTTATCGTAACGAATCGTTACATATCGTTTAATAGCGACAAGTTCACATGCATCGTTGAAGTCATAAAGTTTGACATATTTTGAGAACAAAAGTTAAAATGGCTGAAGAAGATATTTTGTTAATTATAGCTGACCAAGAGATTCTGCAAAGATGAGTTTTTATTCACTTCTGTACAATTTTATTAATTATACTTTTTAATATTAGACATTTTATTAATTTCTTTAATTATTTCAGCTATTGTAGTAGCGAAACTAGTTATCAATCAATAAAATTTTGTGAAACTAAAAACCGAGTATTTCAATATATTTAAATTAGACATTTTACTTATATTGCAGAAATATATTTAAAAATTTAGATTTAGATAATATTATTTAATATATTGATATATAATATAATATAGATGCACTATCTATGTATTTAAAAATTATATATTTGTATAGGGATGTGAGATTATATAATGCGTGATACATAAGATCCTTTTACCCGGTCCCACAGAATTTAACAGTGCGATTCACAAAAAAGTTTAAGCTAATCCTCATTTTTGGATTAGCGAATTCTACTCTAATTTTGACAGTTTATATCTCAAAATATAGTCAAATCTATTCCTAGTATCTACATTTATTGATAAATATCATGAAAATTTAATTTTAAATACCGGAATGGAATAGAATTCACTAATCCAAAAATGAGGTTAGCTTAAACTTTTTTGTGAATCGGGCTGTAAATGACTTGTAAGTCTTCTCTATATTTTTTCCAATTCTTCAGTGAACAATTTATTAATTCTCAATGAACTATTATTTTTCAATTCTTCAACATATATTTCATACTGTCTTTGAGTTGTCCTCGAAGCCCTTTTCTTTATATCCATTGTCAAATTCAATTAAATAAACAAACAATGAATTGATATGTCAAATTTAAATTGAAAAACATATGAAAATTTATCCTGTCAAAATATACATGAAGTTAGATATTATCGTTATAATCCTGATAACGATAATTTATAACGATATGATTAGTAGAATAGGTTTTTGGCATTTGTCGTTATTAAAGTCGTTTAACCAAATGCTTAGCGACAGTCGTTCAGTAACGATATCGTTATACATTTTTTTAGTAGAATAGGCCTGTTAGTCACTTTAGATCTGAAATGTAAGTTGTCCCCAACTCAATGAAACGCCGGAGTAAAGAATTAAAGTTTAATTATGACTTGAAGACATAATGTTGTAAATTGATCGAAGACGAATGCAGAAATGAATAGATATGAAAATTTTAGGAATGAAAGTAAACACGACTGAACCCCACTTTGGTACGATACCGACTTGTTTATTTATATTTTTCGTGAGTGTTATTTTTTTTTGTTATGGAGTTTCATTGTTGCATCCTTCTTTATTTTACAGATGTCTGAGATTTTTTTATTATAAATACATAGTTTATTTGGTTTTTAAACATAATAACAATATAATAACATCAACCGTCAGCAACTCTGATATTCATTTGATAATCACCAAATAACTGAATTTACAACTTTACACCCCTGATTAAGAGTAAATACTACCAGTCTTTATTTTTACGGCTGCCGCTTCGCAGCATAATGTTTTACAGCAGCGTCAACCACGGCGTGTTGCAGTAAATACAAACCATAATAAGAATCAATAATATTACATTTAATCTTATTTCTTAGCCGGATGCTCAGTGTTTGGTCGTATTCTGGAAAATAAAAACTAATTCCACCTGTCCAAAATATTTTACCACCCAGATTTCATGTGGCTGGTACGTAACCTCAAACAAGTGTACAGAATTCTACATCCATTATTTATAAGAGAGCTGGCGAAGATGGTGCAGGTAAAGCTGGCAGTTGACAGGTTGTTCCCAGTGCAACAGAATTTAAATATTTCACTGCCAGTGCAGTAGCCGTCTTGCAATGGCGACATCTGGTAGATGCACAGGCAAGGGACTACTTGTCGGAAAATGGGACTGTTTAATGATGTATAGCTAAAGCTCTGGGTATCCTAGGGCACATGAAAGCTATTGATATTCGCACCCTTGGGAGATGGATTGCCAGGCATATAATGGAGAATATAAAAGAGATATAAGTTTTCAGTGCATACTTTAAAAATCTGATAAAAAATTTTGCAAACTATTTATAAAATATGATTCAGTTTTTGGAAGCAATTAAAAAATTTTTCTATACGAAGAGGTTTTTGGATGAATGCTTCATTTATTTCAACATAGTCAAAATTTACAAATTTCACAACTGCGACGTTTGTAAAAACCAATGAGTTTGAAGTTGAGTTACAAAATCTTTTATAATTAAAATGTAATATTTTCAAATGTTTTAATAATTTATTTATTGCTTGAAAATGGTTCAAAACAGAACCGAAACGTCGCAGTTGTGAAATTTTAAATTTTGACTATGTTGAAATAAATGAAGCATTCATCCAAAAACCTCTTCGTATAGAAATATTTATAAAATAGATACACAGGACATAATAGGTAGTTATACAGAGAGTTTGTTTTAAAATGCAACATTATAGTTCATCACTTCCATGGTTACTTACTATTGTCAAAAATGACAGCAATGTAATATTTGTCCATTTTAAAATGCAACATTATAAATAGTATTGCAGCACAGGAGATACCTCCAAAACACATCACAAATGGTGTCAATTCTTATTACGACCGACTAGAATATTGCCTCAGAGTGATTGGGGGTATTTTTTAACATTTATTACATGAAAATTATGAATTTTTGTAAACTAAAGTTTGTTAAGATGTACAATATTCATGTTTTGATTATTTGTTAATCGTATGTAGGCTAATTTATTGGAAATTAGTTTTGATAATACAAAACTACAAATTTTGTATGTTGCATTTTAAAATAGACAAAAATTACATTGCTGTCATTTTTTGACAATAGTGAGTAACCATGGAAGTGATTCGCCATATGTTGCATGTTAAAATAAATTCCCTGTATGTTTAGTTGCAAAGTGGTTGTGTTTTTTGCACTCGACGTGAAATGTGAAATACGCATTTTTGCATCGAATCTTCCGTTTAGTTTCAACCATTTCAACATTTCAAAACAAAAAAAAATCTGATGTGGCCAGCTGTTACCTTCCGTCAATTCTATGTATTTTGTACAAATCTTATACCTAAAAATTCTATATATCCAATAATATTATAACACGAACATACACTATGTAAACTGCACTTGACGCTGACATCTGTCAATTAGAATTATTTGAATATATCAGCTGCTTCCATGATTATACCAAAGCTAGCTGATATATAAAAGTTAATCTCTTTAACTCTATCTATTGAATATGAAGGAAAATATATAATCAAACCGTATAGATAATAAGAAATTCTTTCATATTGAAAATCACATAAAATGTCAAAAAATATATTTAACTTCGATTTTTCAAGAAAAACTGATAAGAACTCCAAACAAAGGTACTTTCGGTTGACCAATTATAACCAAAGTCTAATCAGCTCTTCATACGGATGTAAAGAAGAGAAATTTGTAATAATTATAATTTTTAGAATTTTGGTGTTGGTATTGTCGTCGGAGAAATTTGTCACACACACACACACACACACACACACAAACAAACACACACGCACACACACAGAGAGAGAGAGAGAGAGAAATCATCGTAAAACTAGTAAAATCGTATTTTAGAGACCCTAAAACGTGCTTATTCATTAAAAATTTACCACCGAATTTTTTGAGCAAAGATAATACCTTCATTACCTGAAGGTGCCGGAAAGTAAAAAAAATGGTCATTTTTTGCATTAGTGTAAAAAATTGATAAGCTATCATTGATTAGTTGATTTGGTCACTTTAATGCACTAATGTTTTAAAGTGACGCATTAGATTTAAAAATAATGTTATTTTGATATTCAAAATGACAAACAAAATGTTGTTTATTTGTTTACAAACATATAAAAAATATATATAAACGAGTAATTGTAGCATTTTAATGGGGTATGTGACCATAGTCGAATTTCAATATATGTCATAATATATAAAAACAAACCTCTATAGCTTCTCATTATAATAATAAAAACTAAACATTAGTTTCTAATAATATTGTTATTAGCAATTTAATGTTTTGGAGAAGAAATCTGTGATGTCAGTAGGGTAGAATGGTAGAAGAAGACAGTTAGACTGAGATAGATATGTTGTGATAGGTTATGGAATGGTGAACATGACAGCTGCTGTCACTTTCGCCTACCACAATATATATCTATCTCAGTCTAACTGTCTTCTTCTATCATTCTACCCTACTGACGTCACAGTTCCCTTCTCTAAAGTTTTAATAATTATTTTCTCGTCAACTACGAATAATTAATCAATTTAAAAAAATACGGGTATTTTATTTTTTGGTCTAGTATCATATATGTAAAAATCAAAATTTAGTAACATACCTCATTAATAAAGCTTAATATAGTCAATGTTAACATTGAGAAATTTGGAAATGAGTAATTGAAACTTGATAAGAAACATTCAGTATAAGTAATAGGAAATGTAGCTTCCTCTGAAATATATTCTGAGCTATAAATGTTACACGCAATTATTTCTGAGCTTTAATGATAGCTATCATTAAAGAATGTCAAGAATTAATTGACATGTTTACATTGTTTATTATTACAGTAGATATTTTTTCAGTTTGATATGTTCTGATTCCTATATACCCCCTTATAATTAGACTTCGGTTGTTTTTCTATATAAAAATAAAGAGTTTTTTTTTTAGAAGATTACGCAGTGAATCTTATTTAGGCCAATAATTTGCTTTGGTTATTTACTACAGTAAAAAATATCGAGTACCTAAGAAATATTAATCTTAATTTAAATAAAATTGAAATTAATGCTTTTTGATGTTAATATTTATTATCTTGATATTTGGTTTCATTTTCTGAAATGTCAGAAAGTAAAAGTCATAAGAAAGCCATTTATACGAGGTGTGTTCAAAAACTATCGCGAATTTTGAATTTTCGCGGGTTACGTATATTCGAATTTCGATCTTTTTGTGGCTTTATGTTGGTACTCATGTCTCTCACTTATGTCGACAAGCTCGGCCATTTTGAATGTTCACTTAATTGTTGACAGCTGCTTTGCTTGCACGTGTTTTGGATCGTCTTCGATTTTTACCTATTCAAAAAAATGGAACAAAGAACCTGTATCAAATTTTGTGTGAAAAACGAAATTAAGTGCGCGGATGCATTCCGAATGTTGACTGTGGCATACGGAGAAGCTACCTTGGACCAAAGCAACGTTTATCGGTGGTACAAAATGTTCTCAGAAGGCCGAGAAGATGTGAACGACGAAAAGCGTGCCGGACGCCCGAGCACTTCAACAACAGACGAAAAAATTAATGAAGTGGAGAAAATGATATTGGCCAATCGTCGAATCACCGTTAGAGAAGTTGCTGAGGACCTAAACATATCGATTGGCTCGTGCCATTCGATTTTTATCAATGATTTGGGCATGAGACGGGTCGCCGCGAAATTTGTACCAAAATTGCTCAATTGCTCGTTGCTTGTGCGCGACTTTTTAGCCAAAAACAACACACTAATGATGCCGCAGCCACCGTATTCCCCAGATCTGGCCCCCTGTGACTTTTTCTTGTTCCCTAAACTGAAGAGGCCCATGAAAGGACGACGTTACGCTACGCTTGACGAGATAAAGACGGCATCAAAGGAGGAGCTGAACAAGATAAAAAAAAAATGATTTTTTGAAGTGCTTTGAAGATTGGAAAAACCGTTGGCACAAGTGTATAATATCTCATGGGGATTACTTTGAAGGGGACAAAATAGATATTCATGAATAAATAAATAATTTTTGAAAAAACACAAAATTCGCGATATTTTTTGAACACACCTCGTATATTTTTTTATCTTAAATGTCATTCATCTCAAGAACTGTTAACATTCTGTTGAAAACTGAATTATAAAACAATTGTACCAGCAACATTTTTCAGGTTTTTTGGTAGTAAATTGCTACTAACATACAATTCCGGGCACTTTTCTCGAAACAATTGACTTTTTTCATTGCGGGGACTGTTTTTAATGAAGAGCATTTCACCGTAAACCACTACAATTTTTCCCACTACTCAACGGTAGCGGTCCGGCCGAATTTTCATCAGTGTAGGGACCTCTGACAGTTCAATTAACAATTTAATTAAAACAGAATATTTATAACACTTTACTCCAAGCAACAAATTAATTTAAACGGTCCATATTGTTCTTAGCATCAGGAAACATTACGAGATATTACTTTGCAACGAAAAGGGTACGAGACTATGGATTTATGCTGAATAGGGCTTGAAACACTTAAGCCCTAAATCCTTTATTGTGAATAACATTATACAGATTGATATATAATAAACGTTTATTCAATTGAAATGTAATTGTGGAAATGTCAAACCAATAATAATAAATGATAATAACGTGAAAAAAAATATAATTCTAGTTCAAATTATTTGAGATTGATGGTAGCCAATATGGGAGTCACGCTAAAATTATTGATAAGAAAATCAGGCAGGCCGTGGAAAACAAAATTTGCAATACGAGTATTTTCAATAAATTAGTATTTTAGTATAATTTCGAAACTAAATTTAGCAATTCAACTAATTTAAAATAGATAATATTAAATAAAAAATCTGATGTGGCCAACACAAAACCTCCCGCTATTTAATTTTTATTAATTTAAATACATACCTACGTATTCAGAAATGCTTCAAACTATATTATGTTCTATTGCATATAACTATTGCTTTATTTACAAATTTCTTTATTATTTAATATGTCACTATTATTAATTTGAAGTGATTACTATTTTGACAATGACGTTTACCTGTCAGTTACACTCATTTGAAAAATAAACTGTGTAACAAAGGAATTGTGTTTATCTTAGGCTTTGGGATTAAAAAAAGAAAAATGATTTTTAAATTTATCTGTAAAATATATAGAAAAAGTATTAATGTATACCTGTACAAAATTCAATAATCTATAATTTTCCAATGACATTAAATGCAAAAAATGGCATTTAATGGTATTTTTTGAAGAAAAACCATTATGAGCTTCAAGTAAAGTACCATTTCCGTTTATCCGATTTACACCAAAATCTAATGGCTTCTATTCCTATTAGAATAGCGTAGAAATTCAGAATTTTCTGAATGATAGTATTTGAGTTAGAGTGCAAACAAAATTCGTACACATACACACACACAAACACACATACAGACATCATCGTGAAAATGTTAAAATTGGATTCTAGGGACCTTAAAACGTGGTCATTTACTAAAATCTCGATATGTGATTTTTAGCACAATCCCTATACCTTCCTTACCAAGGGTAGCGGGAGGTAAAAATAAATTTAAATATGCCAATGGTTACTTTAGTTACTTATTTTATTTAATTTTACTATATTTTGGTGCCACTATAATTTTTGGTAGCTTATTTATTAAATTAGATAAAATAAAAAGAAAATTTAAATATATATCTTGTTAATTTCATTATTTATGTTTAGTTCAATACTTATTTCGTAATAAATCATCTCATCTAATTTTGTATTTTATTTTATTATATTTTGCTACTACAAATTTAGAAAATTTAAACAAATAAATAAAAATAAATATATCATCACGGCATATTACTCATTTCTGAGTGTGCCACAATCTGCTTTCGCAGATATCGGTAATGATGATAATATATTTGTACCGTGCGGGCGCTTACCAGACGTCACCTCACGGGCACTCATTGGAGTGGAGAGTGCTTCACAAGGGTCACTTTTGTGCCATTTAAAATTCGAAATATTTAGCGACGGTCGGGATCAAACCCGGTGTCCCAGGTTCGCGACCAGACACTCTGGCACCAAAATTTAAAAAATTAAAAATTTAACTAAATCGAATTAGATCATTAAGGGCCGGTCTTATAAACAATAAATTAATCCTTAGTTAGTTACTGCACAAGTAAATTAAATGGACCATTAAAAAAGAAATGGATATTATAAAACTAATCTCACTATCAAATAACTAACGGGGGATTTAATTAAATTTTAGTAGTGTGTTTGTGGTTTTGTGAAAAGTTTCTCTATTCACATTCGTTATAAACGTAAATCAGTTGATTTGACAGTTGGAAAAGAAACGTGATCGTGGGAAAAATCATATTGATATTGAAAAATATAACCTATTAGATATTGTTGAAGATTATTTTCATATAATTTGGAACGACCCGGTTGCGTAAAATCGTAAGGTTGTTACTGGCTGATTCATTGCGGAAATTGACATATTTCTTAATGTTAGTGGTCTTATATTTCCTTCAATCTGTCCCAATATGTGTAACACACATTGGTTTGACAATCGAAATCTCTTTTTAAACTCATGGCTCGTACCACGATCATGGTTTTAACAAAAACGCTGTTTTAAGAAATGTCAAATTCAAATTTCAAAATGTAATTTCACCCTTATGTTAGAAGAACAATTTATTTAAAAATATTTGTTTGAATACAAACTATGTTCTGCTTTAAAATCATATTTTGATAAATTTCATAGTATTTATTATCATCATTAAATAATGAAATTTGACATTTCTTAAAACAGGGTTTTAGTTAAAACCGTGATCGTGGTACGAGCCATTGTCATCATATATTTCATATGGATTTGTCCTGTTTCGGAACAATTTTGGTAGCCTACCTCGTGCAAATATAAATGCATCATCATTATCTGTTTATGAATCCGAAGACACTGATGATACAGACTCTAAAGATGACATACTCGACACATACATTTCTTAAAAAAATATTTAAAAAGTAAATAGTTCCCTATTTCAATTGTTTTAAAATAAACATAGCAAAAAAAAATACAGTTTGACGTTTCTTTAACAACTGATTTAAATCTAATAGCATGAAATTCCGCAGTTACTTTAATAGGTCGATTTCCTTGTCATTAAACTTTTATAATACCCAAATCTTCAGTTAAATTAGTTTAGTAGCTAACTAAATTTTAACTGTTGATTAAATAGTTTTATAAGACCGGCCCTTAATGAATCATATTAGTAGGCTGAAAAATAAGGAATTTGTTTATTTAGTTTTACTACAATTTAGTAGTATATCTAATTATTTATTTATTATGTATAAGAATTACAAATGAAACTACCCCTTGGTATGTACGCGGAGAATCATCCCTTTAACTTTGAAATCGTAGCAGCTCTCCTTTAAAATATCGGCGTTGAGCATTCACCGCAAGATTTCCTTGCGACATCGAACAATAGAAGGAACTTTGTTCTAATATGATCTAAAAAATCCTGTTAAATTAAGTGGCAGCCAAGACAAGTAGTCAACCACTTGAGAAACACAACGATGCAAAAGAGCAGACGTGACGAAACAAAAGACACGGCCCCCATGATTACCTCTTGAAAATATAAATTTGGGGGTGACATTCCAAGAATACTTCTTCAAATTACTTTGCTTATTACGAAGAATTTTTTGGGGAAATGTACTCATGGTTTAATTATAAGGAACTATTGATTGAAAGAATCCTAAAAGCGAATTAGTTTAATGCATCATATCATATTGGAGAAAATCTAAATTTGTACCACTACAAAATCTTTTCAGGTTAGCAATTTTTTTTTTAAATAAACGTTAACGCAGACCTATGTTTAACATAGATATTACTGATAACTTAAAATATTACTCTGGCTGGGCTAGATAAAACCTGTCTAGCTATATAACTTATAGCTGGAAATGTTTTTCGATGATTGAACAACCACAAGATTGAATCTCATTTTCTATCTACAATTACATTTTGTAATAAATATTAAATTGATCAAGTATGTTGTTCCCAGATATTATACTACTGTAAATATTGAAGGTAGCATGTCATTTAGACATTGCCACAAACTTAATGATGAATCTTTGAAGGAATCATCGCTCTCTTTGCCATAGCCATAGTAGCTAAGAGGAGAGCAACCAATCTGGCGGCCGGACTAATTCCATCTATTCGGTCCAGCCGTTAGCCGGATAATCCGGTTTCGGTATTCCGGTCAAATCACGATCCGGTAATTTGTTAGGCATCTTTAGAGGTTTTGTGACTTTATAAAGGAAAAATTACCTTTTCTGATAAGGTGACAGTCAGAAATGTCAAATTTGATGAGTTTAATGAAAACTAGATGGCGGAGAGTTCTAGCACGAGAAATTCGTATGACTGATGTTCCGTCCTATTTATTGAATATATTGAATCCTTTGGCTGTAGTTCATAACTACTTTCCGAAATTAGACAATTTGAAATAAAACTTCTTCCGCTCCTTTTACTTTTTTAAATAAAATAAAAGCGACTAGGTAATTACTTTATTAAATTTTTATAAGATTTTAATAATTCATTGAAATGACGTGCCATTTATATGTATATATTTTATTTTGTCGTGGCAAATAAATTATTATTATTATTATTATTATTATTTTTATGCCAACAAAAAAATGTTGCTAATATTTTTATAAAAATAGAATCTATGACACTTATCCATATTGCAACATAAAACATCCCAAAATATAAATAATACTTTTCATTCATAATTTACTTAAAAGATATTTGCGCTACGATTTTCTATGACGTCATGTATCGGCTACTCACACAACGACACTAGTCACACGTACATAAAGGTCACAATGTCACAAACTTCAAACGCGAAGTTAAAAGTCAGATTAGAGTAAACTAACTAAATATTTATAAAGCTGACAGAGGAAAAGTGCGCTCTATTCAATCTTTTATTATATTATTTTTAATTGCAGGTTTGTTTGCATGATATATAAAAATGCAATAATTGTATATTTATAATGATAATAATGATAAAACATGGTGAAGAACTTGTGGAAAAAATTTATTAAAAAACCCAAAAAACTATTTATAAACAATCTTACTTTACATTTTGTCCGCCAGGGTGAACTGGAATCGTTCAGATACATGACGTATGCGCTCACGTGACCTCATTGAGATTTGAAATTGAACCCTATTTTTAAAAAATTATATCTACAAAACAATGCACACAAATGTGAAAATATTATTTACATATACTGTGACCGGTAGACTTCAAGGAAAAAAATAAAATAGAAAATGTGGCATGACCCCATTTATTTTTGAAACAATACTTTTATATGAAATGAAATGCAAGAAATCATCAGCTGTAAGCAGATAAAAAATACGATTAGTTAGAAACCATAGTAACATTTTTTAATTTTAATGCAGCTATTACCGATTATTAATAATGTAAAATTTGCAATTAAAAATGGTCAATTTAATGATCCATCTCCACAATTTTGCACAATTTATATTTATATGGCCCAGTTCATTTGTTAGTTAACTCCGCCAATATTTAATTGGATTTAATTAATTAGTGGTACATTTATCTATTTAACAATGTTTCAAATAGCAAATTCGTATGGTTTAATTTAATTAAAGAAACTTCTACAATGCAATATTGAACTGAATTTGACGTATTTAATTCACAGAGAACAACGTATTTAAAATAACTTTTTGATTGCAATTTTGTTAGATACGTATATAATTTAGATACATAATATAAACATACACATAATTAGACAAATGGCCAGATTTCCAAGCGAATCATATTTCGCAGTCCAATCTATATTTGTAACAGTGTAATGAGTAACATTGTGTTATGTGCAAGTATTACACAGGTTCAGATTTACAAGTTGTAGGTACAGTATATTCTGATCAAATGGCATGCAAGCTGTATATTTGCTTAATCAGATATCGATTAGCAAATAACCCAGATTTAGATGAGCAAATTCGGAAATACAGTTATTAACTACCAGCATTACCAAATTTACAGATAACTAGCTGCAAACTATTGATTGCTACTCACGAAAACTTCTCCAATAAACCTCAAATTCTGCAAATAGCCGAAAAAGGATTAATAATGAAGTATTTAGATTCAATTTTTTATGAACAAGAGCGTTCTTTGTCTATATTTTACCGGTAGTATAAAGAATTAGAATAAAAAGGAATTCTGTTAAGTCCCCAAAAAGGCAAAGGCGTCCTTCAATGTTACAAACAAGAACATTGCTTGTATTAAGAAAGCAATCAAAATAGACAATACAACCACTTTTGCGATAAAAGATCATCAACTGAAGATTGGATTTTCAGCTGTTAATAGAATCATCAATTGTCTGGCGTGACACATCAGCTTTAAGTCTTCCAGAAAGAGAAACGTGTAAGAATTTGCTAAAAAAACTTTAACTCTATTAAACAGTGCATATACCAAATTTATCTAAAAAATTTGACAGGTGATGAAACTTATATTTCTATTTACGACGTACTTATACGTAAAGAAAGTCCTGTATGGATTTATAAAGATGGATATACAGGTATACCAACACAAAATGCAGTACTTTTTACCTCTCGCTAAGAGAGGTATTGGCTTCATGCTAAAATTCGCATATCCAGATTTTATTGAATAAACACGATTTAAGGTCCCTAGAATCCGATTTTAACATTTTTAAAATGATCTGTGTGTGTGTGTGTGTGTGTGTGTGTGTGTGTGGACGTGTGTATGTGTGTGTGTGTGTGTGTGTGTGTGTGTGTATGTATGTATGGATGTTGGAGGGACGATTCCTCAAAAACTATAAGACTTAAAAATATTTAACTGCAGTTTCCTCAATCCGACATTCGTGGGAAGAGCTGAAAAGGTTTTGGTAATAATTGAACAACCGGAAGTAGTAGTTTCTTAGAAAAATTCTTCTAAATATAATTATTTGGGAGTTTTTTTTTTATTAAATATTGAAGAACATAAAATTCTCCATCTAATACACTTAAAATTTTTATTATACCTTGTATAGATTTAGAGATAAAGACACTATAATTTATAGAGTAAACTAATCACAGAGGCTAAGGCACTAAGGAAACCAGTTGACAAATTCCAATGTTTATAACATAGTTTGTAAATGACATATGCCAGTGTCAAAAATCAACAATTTTAGTGACATTCTGATAGCTTTTTCTGGGAAGTATATTTATGCCCGTATTCATAAAACACTCGTAAAATTTTAAACGGTGCGTTATAATTTTTATCCAATAAAAACAGTCGATATTGGAAAAAAAATCGAAATTTTATTTGTCAAGTTTGATTCTATTTGTCAAAAATTATAACGAACTGTTTTGAAACTTTACGAGTGTTTATGAATATGATCATTAATATTTCTTATTGTTTTATTAATTAAATATTTGAAATTATAGGTAAAATTGTGGTAAAATGCATATATCCATTAGAAATACCGCCAATCTGGTTAATGAATTGGAAGAATCTCTTACATTTAAAAACTTCCTCATACAATGAGAAATAGATATAATTAGAATTATATGTGTGCAGAAGGCATGTCAAATACAATAAAAAACAATATTTGGGTAAAGTTCTGTAATATTTTTTTTATAAAACGACGGTTCGAAAGAGAAGTGCAATACAATACTTATATAGCCTAATATGGAAATGGCGAGAGGTCTTGTGCTAGCCACAACAAATTTTTATAAGTATGGAACTGGTAAATACAATTAGTTTGGATGAACAGTGGATAGTTACAGCTAAATTGTACATTGAAAAATGTTTACCTGAAGCTCGGTAGAAGTCCAGAGACAGGAATTATATTGCATGACATACAAAAATATAAGAAATATATATATATATATATATATATATGAAATAGATATGTAATTCAACTAATTACCTAAGGGCCAATCTTACCACCTCTGGTTAAAATTTTAACTACCAGTTAAATAAACAAAACCGAAACGAAATGCACTGTCAAATGATAAATTTATAATTGATATCTATAATTCAATTTAAAATTGTTTATTTAACTGGTAGTTAAAATTATAACCAGAAGTGATTGATGACTATTTTGAAAGCACTCCAAATTTTATTATTGTTGAAAGGAACTACTTTACACATATTTAAAACAAAAATTCTAAGAAATATGAACCATCTAGCTTATTCTTAATAATCTACCAATATATTTTTAATTTGGTAGGCTATATTATTAGTACGAAATTAAATTACGAAAGAAACCATTAAATATAGATCGTTATACATATTCATGAATACATGTTATAATATATAAAATAAATAAATAAGTAAATAAATAAGTCATTTTTACCTCCCGCTACCCTTGGTAAGGGAGGTATAAGGATCGTGCTAAAAATCACATATCGAGATTTTAGTAAATCACAACGTTTTAAGGTCCCTAGAATCTAATTTTAACATTTTCACGATGATGTCTGTATGTGTGTATGTATGTATGTATGTATGTATATGTGTGTGTGTGTGTGTGTGTGTATGTACGAATTTTGTTTGCACTCTAACTCAAATACTATCATTCAGAAAATTCTGAAACCTTGTATTTCTACCCTATTTTAATAGGAATAGAAGCCATTAGAATTGGTGTGAATCGGATAAACGGAAATGGTACTTTACTTGAAGCTCATAATGGTTTTTCTTCAAAAAATACCATTAAATGCCATTTTTGTGCATTTCATGTCATTGGAAAATTATAGATTATTGAATTTTGTACAGGTATACATTAATACTTTTTCTATATATTTTACAAATAAATTTAAAAATCATTTTTCTTTTTTTTTAATCCCGAAGCCTAAGATAAACACAATTCCTGTGGTACACAGTTTATTTTTCAAATGAATGTAATTGACAGGTAAACGTCATTGTCAAAAAACTAATCACTTCAAATTAATAATAGTGACATGTTAAATAATAAAAAAAATCGTAAATAAAGCAATAGTTATATGCAATGGAACATAATATAGTTTGAAGCATTATTAAATACGTAGGTATGTATTTAAATTAATAAAAATTAAATAGCGGGAGGTTTTGTGTTGGTCACATCAGATTTTTTTAAGTATTGGAATACAGGGTTTTTAGTTTCACAAATATTATTTATTAGATAACTAAAAACCTTGTGTTTCAATACTTTGAATAATAAGTTTTACCACGTAGAAGCTAAACACAATTAAAGAAATACATAACTCTTTTCAAATCAAGTCAAAGGCGAGGTTTAGCTTAGCGCTGTTCTCTCACATATCCTAATTAATGATCATTAAATTTTGAATTTTACGTTTCAAAGTGTATATTATTCATTTTCATGAATACGGACAAAAATTTTGAAAACATTTCAAGTGCAGAATACAAATTCCCTTTCATTATAAATAGGTCTAATACTTTCGAGTCTTATTTTGTGAATAAAACAAAATTGAATCTCCATGAAAATGTGTCAAACTTGATTGATAAAATCAAGGAAGCGTGTGGGAAATAATTGCCCACCATCAGTCAACGGTTCGCCAAAATATCCCACAACACATAAAAAGAAATCCTAAATAACGACAGTGAAAAAATCTCTGGGATATAAATTGCTGACAATTCCTGATTTGCCGGCAGTTGAACTCAGATAACCGCCTCGAAAACGTCTCAGGTCGGCCGAACACATCGGAACGGGTGGGGGTTACTCCAAAACAAATGTAGCGATCTTGTAGAGGACTAGGAATCGAAGAAACGAACACGAACACAGGAGTTTCGTCCCAATCGGAATTGGTACTCTCTACTCGTACATACATTAAAGTTATATTCACACCAGTTACAAAACGTAATAAATGTTTTTCGGTTTTATAATTTTAAAACAACCAGTTTTAAACTAATACTTTGTTACAATCTTATTATGGAAGTAATACACTAATGATTCTATGTATTTTGTACAAATCCCATACAAAAGTTTTTTGGAAAGCGTTCTATGTATCTAGTAAAATTGTATCACAAACATAATACTATTTTCTACACATTCCATACCGAAAGTTTCCTAAAAGATACTAGGAATCTAATATAATTATAACACGAATATACACTATGTACTTTGCACTTGGTACTGACATCTGTCATTTAGAATTATTTAAATATATCAGCTGTATCCATGATTATAGCAAACCTGGTTGATTTAGGAAAATTAATCTCTTTATAATTCTTTACCTTTATATCTATTGAATATCAAGAAAAATGTATAATCAAACCGTATAGCTAATAAAGATATTCTTTCATATTGATAATCACTTAAAATGTAGAAAATTATATTTAACTGAGTTTCTTTCAAGAAAAACTGTTAAGAACTTCAAATAAGGGAACCTCCGATTGACCAATTATATTATTAAAGAAGAGGAATACGAAAGAATTATAATTTTTAAAATTGTGGTATGGGAGTTATTGTCGGAGAAATTTTTGTCACACACACACATACATACATAAAGACCTATTCGCAAAACTAGTAAAATCGTAATTTAGGGACCCTAAAATGTGCTTCATTAAAAGCTAAATTTTACGCTTCTGGATAAAATATGTTTTACTCATTTTGTACCACAAATAAATACGGCTGCTATTTATTGGGTCTGTATATTAAATAAATGATAAATATTAAATGGCTCGTATTTATTATTTAAATTAATCTATCTTATTCTATCCTTTACTTTAACTAACGTAATCTGAACAAAATATTCATTCTGAAATATGTAATTTATAAAAATATTAATGCATTTACCATTATGAATAAAAATAATACCTAAATAAATAAAATAAATAAAATAAATAAATAAATATATCATCACGACATATTACCCATTTCTGGGTGTGCCAGTATCTACAACACATGTAGACATCGGTAATGATGACGATATATTTTACCGTGTGGGCGCTTACCAGGCGTCACCTCACGGGCACTCATAGCTGGTGTGGAGAGTGCATCAAAGGGGTCACTTTTGTGCCATTTAAAATTGGAAATATCTGGCGTCTGTCGCGACCAGACACTAAGGCACGCGGCCACGGGACCCCATAAATAAATAGAAATGAATAACTAGTACATTATAGTCCTGCGTTCGATAAAAAGAGCCACTGATTATTGAAATATGAACGCCTTTAAATTAAAAGTTGGTTTCTTAATTTCTTTTTAAGTTATTGGTAAATATCAATTTACTAAATATACAACGTTTTTAAATGAAGATGAATAAATTCAAAATATCTCTCATATACCATCAAAGCTTCGGAATGGTTAGTGGTAAGCCTTGTTTAAACCAAAATACAATTAATTTTGACATTTTGATGTTCAGTTATGTTGATATAACATCTTCAAAGATTATTCAAAATATTTTTCTTCACTCGATTTTGCAAAAGAGTTCTAAATTTCTCTAATTTTCATTTTAAGTTCTGCTACTACAATTCAAGAAAATTTTTCATAATTTTCATATATCTCAGAAGTACTCAACAGTGTTGCAAATTATTATATTGTAAATAAAATAAATAAATATATCATCACGGCATATTACCCATTTCTGGGTGTGCCAGTATCTACAACACATGTAGACATCAGTAATGATGACGATATATTTTACCGTGTGGGCGCTTACCAGGCGTCACCTCACGGGCACTCATAGTTGGTGTGGAGAGGGCACCACAAGGGTCCCTTTTGTGCCATTTAAAATTGGAAATATTTGGCGTCTGTCGGGATCGAACCCGGTTCCCCCAGGTTCGCGAAAAGACACTCAGGCACGAGGCCACGGGACCCCATTATTTATTATATTGTAAATTATATTATTTGTAAATTTCGTAATGAACACTTATTTCCATTGTATTAAATGATTTTCTTGTAAGTTTACTCAAAGGATACGACTTTCATTATCGTTCGTTGATATTTCAATTCGCGGTTAATTACATTACAAGCATTGTATATTCTCGATTGTAGCTTCAAGGTTTACAGAATCTGTATTACATTATTGACAGTGCTTAAACAGCATATAGTATTTGTTTAGGGTACACTATGTTACTACACATGTATGCTGTTTATGTTTATTGACTCTGCCTGACATTAATTAACTCATAGTCTAATAGTTTCTGCAATGGTTAGAGACACATGAACAGAGAGTTTTACTAAATCAGTAAATTTATTCTGGAATATATAATTTAATACGCAAATTAAAGTTACAACTGCAATTATTCATCCGATTATACTATTTTTTTCCCCATTTCAGAATAGCAGAATTCTAATATGATTTTTAAACAATTAATGGGATCCTCCACTATTTGTTTTTGATTTATGACTCTTCATAAATTGAAAGCAAACTGCAGTCCTAGAAAGTCTTAATTGTTATTAGCAAAGTCGCAATAATTTTTTTAATATATCAGAGAGAAAATGTTAAACTCATTTCCTTCTCAAATACTGGAGTTCGCTAATATTTGGAGACATAAATTGACTTTTGTGGCCAATAATAAAGGGTTATACAAACATATTTTCGTGCTGCCATCTATTAGTATTTTCCTTGAACTACACGTGCGTCAGCTGCTATAATACAAACAAATCGCTGTCATGATGACAGTTGAAAGAGGATGGTGCCAAATATAAAAAATTAAGCGAGTGTAAGGTATTGCAACAGTGACTACCGCTATAATTATAAAGAATGTATGACAAATGTGAAATTATTTAAGTTTCTACAGCCACCCGAAGACATTAAATTAAGTAGAACTCAAGTATCAAAATAGAAGTAACCGAAGACCGAACTTTAAAACTGGCGATTGTTTGTTTGTTTTATGATCTTCCATTGCTCATAAAAAAGTTACTGTTTAATCAATGCCGGGACACCTAAGTTTCATATACATATTAGTGGTTCACTAATAATATTAGGTTTGTTCGCGGTAGCGATCCCGGACTAGTTTGAGCATCACACGCATGCGCAGTTTAGTTTTAATCGTTCGCGTACGATTGTGACTGATAACTCCGTGTTCGCGGAACACTGTGGACTGGTACATGATTGGTTACGTACTAATCCTAATCAGACCAGTCCGAAAATTGAAGCAAGTACTATAAATCAGGGATTAATTGCGAGTATTCAGTGCATACTTTTCTTTGTTTAATTACGTTTATTTTAACAATTTCACAAACTTTAAATTAATAAATATTTGAAGTTAAGTTTATAATATTGCCTCCATTTCAGTTCAAAACTATATAATATTTTCATTCAGGTACATAACTTACATAACCTCACACGTCAAAACGAGCGTTCGCGGTAGAAAAAATCCCAAATCAATCTCGGATCATGCATGCGTATTTTACGATTTATGAATTAGTACGGAACAAGTACGAAATAAGTTTGGGATCCATCAGGGATTGTTACCGCGAACAAACCTATTAAGTGTCATCTTACAAGAAGACATAACCATATAGTGTTCCGTTATTATAAGCAATTTTTTATTTTGTCGAAGAAGCAGATTACTGGCTAAACGGTACACTTTACGGTAAAGGTAAGTTTAATTAAATAGTCTTATTTTAGCCTCAGGAATCTAGGGTTATGTCATGTCCCCTATTTTAGAGACACCTGTATATTATACGAATTTGCATATAAAAGTAACTGCCATAGCAACATACCGGCGTTATCGAGGGAGTTATAGATTACTAATTTAACGTCATATAAAGTGAGATTACATTCCAAAGTTCTCTAATGTATAGGAAAAATTATGGTTTTTAAATGGTTCGGAATGGCTCTTCCACCCGTACGAATTCGTTACACACGGGCAAAATATGCGTTAGTTCTCCCTCGTAATATAATACACTTTTTCTTTAATCTTATTCCTCTTCTAATGTGTGATGGTACCAAGTTAGCACGGGATAAATTATTGAGTATCCAATGAATTCATTCTCCAGAGCCCTTAATATATTACCAAATCAAATCGAGACGCACGCAAGAGCAAAAGATGCGTAGGAAAGTCACGCACGTATAAAATTAATGTTGGATTAATTCAGGCTGAAGAAAATGTCGGTAATAGCTTCCTATTATCTACTATATCTTCATTCCCATTGTGTTCACCTAAGTATTTTTATTTAAATCAGTATTACGTCAACGATTTTTGGTGAGGTATATTTAGGGGCTGATACTAAATGAACCTTTGGATTTGGATAAGAAAGACAAAAATAAATTTATCTGAATACATTCTATTTATCTACCAATAAGGTACGTGAAATGAAATTTTAATATATGGATCATAGTTATATATAGTTTTTCATTATAAGAACAAAAATTAAACATTTCCTAATAATAAAGTTATTTGCAATTGAATGTTTTGGACTGCTCAAATGTAGAAACATGGATTACCAGTAGAAGACATAATAAACAATTTAAATGTAACAGAGATGACGAATTTAATAATTTTTATCAGTCGTTAAGAAGATCTATAAACGCATTGTTTTTATCGATTTTTGTTTTCTAGAGGTGGTATGACTGCTTTCAAAACTGATTAATAACATTTTGCTGTCAGTCAACAAAGAATTTTCATCTGTGAAGTTAGCGGGAAGCGCTAGTAACAAACTAATAAAAAAGACCAGGTCATATTTGAACAAATCGTATTTTTTAAAAAATTGTCTCAATTGAAAAAATAGTATAAAAAAAACATGTTCCATAAGGTCTTTTTTCTACAGTCACTATAGAAAGTAGCCATTTGCGCTCTCTTTTGTCAACGCAAAATGTCACTTTGCCGTTCATGCGCGACAAAGTAGAAAAAACGCTCGCTGTCCAAATTTCTAAGTATACAATGTTGAGAAATGTCACTTGTCTACATTCTTAATGAAAATGTTTTGTTAGGAACTAATGGCACTGTAATTACACATTTATCACGTTCACAAGTCAATTTGACATATGTTCTGTCGGTATTTAACATAACCTAACAAAATGCCACACTGCTGTGAAAATGAAATAGGGCATTCATTTACAAAATCGAAAGTATAAAATGCTTCGATTAGATTGAATAAAAACTCAAGAAGAATGGAAAATAACGATAAAATAAAATTAAATATAAAATAAATTGTGTGAACAGTTATGTTTAGTAATAGGAATGATTGTACACAGATGGCGGTATAGGATAGTTGCGAGTCGTACTGACATCTGATCTCTAGTTAACTATTTATTTTGATTACAATAAAGTTATTAGTTATTTCGTTACTTAAATAATTGCGAGAAGTCAGTCAATGCACATACATGTCTATATAATCACAAATTCCTTGAAATATTTATTAATTTTTTTCAGTGTGACAGGCGTGACAACTAACCACACATTTTGCTACAAAAACTTATCAAATCATCACAAATCCTTGCTTTCACGCTCTAATTTTGGTTTTTTTTATGGAATAGATGGCTAATGTAACGATATAAACATTTAAAAGCCTTTTTAAGTTTAAACCGTATCTTTTGTATTAGCCAATCGTTATTTATTGAGCAGTACTGTAAGTATAAAGTGTACATTTTATTATTGTTTGTTATGGTGGAGGACCCCATTGTGGCGACTGTAGAAAAAATCTTGTGTGTGTTTCGAGCGCAAATAGCTATTATAGCGACCTTACAACGAGCAGTCATGTGTTAAAAGATTGTTTTATGAAACCCGTATTATTATAATTCCATAAATTGCTAAAAAATAATATTCAAGTGGGATGTGTCGCGCTTGGTATTGGGTAATGACGTCTCAATACCCCTTCTTCAAAACTTAAATATATAAAAATAAAATATATCATCATGGCATATTACCCATTTCTGGGCGTGTCAGTCTGTTTTCACAGATATCGGTAATGATGATGACATATTTGTGCCGTGCGGGCGCTTACCAGGCGTCACCTCACGGGCACTCATTGCTGGCGTGAATAGTGCACCACAGGGGTCACTTTTGTGCCATTTAAAATTTGAAATATTTGGCGTCGGTCGGGATCGAACCCGGTTCCCCAAGTTCGCGACCAGACACTCAGGCACGCGGCCACGAGACCCCTTTCTTCAAAACTTTAATAATTTATTTCTCGTAAACAACAAATAATTAACCGATTAAAACAATACGGGTATTTTACAGAGAATTTATTTTAAAATGCAACATTATAGTTCATCACTTCCATGGTTACTCGCTATTGTAAAAAATGACAGCAATGTAATATTTGTCAATTTTAAAATGCAACATTATAAATAGTATTGCAGCACAGGAGATACCTCCAAAACACATCACAAATGGTGTCAATTTTTATTACTACCGACTAGAATATTGCCTCAGTGTGATTGAGGGTATTTTTTAACATTTATTACATGAAAGTTCTGATTTTTTGTAAGCTAAAGTTTGTTAAAATGTACAACATTCATGTTTTGATTATTTGTTAATCGTATGTAGGCTAATTTATTGGAAATTAGTTTTGATAATACAAAACTACAAATTTTGTATGTTGCATTTTAAAATGGACAAATATTACATTGCTGTCATTTTTTGACAATAGTGAGTAACCATGGAAGTAATTCACCATATGTTGCATGTTAAAATAAATTCCCTGTATATTTTTGTCTAGAACCATATAAGTAAAAAATCAAAAGTTAGACAGAAATCCCATTTATTTTATTTATATTTAGGCAGTAACTTGGCTGCCGGCGCCGGTTTCCATATCTGTAGCCGGAGCCCGATAAAATTGTCTCCCCCATGCTCATTAAGGTCTTTTCTGATGAGTACATAATTTCTTATCCAACTGCAAACTCAATTATAGAAATCGAAGTTTGGATATATTTTCTGAATCAGGCCTAATAATGATTCAGAAAAACATTTTCTTGTACTATTTATAATTGTCTTATTCATTTTCATTCGCAATCACATAACAACAATGTTTTAATTCCCTTAACACAAATTCACCCCAATCATCAAATTTCTCATTAGTTGAAACTGTATAAGTTTTTACAGCTATTCAATATTCCGCCAATTTGACAGTATTCAGGACAGAGAGGATAATTTCTGTGAAATAACCACATTAACCACCAACCGTAAACCACCGAGCAAGGGACCGAGAGAAGAAAAAAACATCCTTGTATTGCAAGTAATCCTGAAAAGAAGCGGATGAATGACAACGTAATGAAGGAAAGAAAAAAAGTCGAAGAAAAGAAGGAATTTGAGGGGAGCAAATGATGTCGATTATGGGTGATGTTAACAGTAACACATAGGGGAAGAAGGTTTTTGCATTTCTATAACGGTTGTCTAATTTACATACATATCATGATCTGCTTTAACTCGTATGTCTGTGAATAATATTTTTTTGTAACATCTCATATGTTCTGTTTTAAATATTTGCGGCCTGATTCTCAAAAAAGTTTAAGCTAATCCTTATTTTTGGATTGGTGACTTCTATTCATTTCCGGTATTTAAAATTTAATCATCAAAATATTATCAAATAAGGTAGATACTAGGAATAGATTAAACTATATTTTAAGAATTAGTATAATACTACCTTTTAGTTTAAGTTCTGTATATATTTTATTTTAAACCAAAAAATTTGAGTAGAATTCGCTAATCCAAAAATGAGGATTACTTTAAACTTTTTCGAGAATCGAGCTATTATGGTATTAAGGTACCAAGGGTGTTATAAGGATAATAATACTTGAGGTCAACAATGTACTTTCTGATGGCCTGTAGCCCGAGGAATGTACGTTAACTGAAGTTATTATTGTTCGTTTTTTAACTCCAGTGGTGCCTTCAACGTTTAATGTCTTACCATTTTTACCTCCCGCTACCCTTGGTAAGGTCCCTAGAATCCATTTTTAACATTTTCACGATGATGTCTGTATGTGTGTATATGTGTGTGTGTGTGTGTGTGTGTGTGTGTGTGTTTGTGTGTGTGTGTGTGTATGTGTGTATGTGTACGAATTTTGTTTGCACTCGAACTCCAATACTATCATTCAGAAAATTCTGAAACCTTTTATTTTTACCCTATTCTAATAGGAATAGATGCCATTAGATTTTGGTATAAATCGGATAAACGGACATCGTACTTTACTTGAAGCTCATAATGGTTTTTCTTCAAAAAATACCATTAAATGCCATTTTTTCGAATTTTATGTCTTATGAAAATTAAAGATTATTGAATTTTCTACAGGAATACATTCTATATATTTTACAGATAAATTTAAAAATATTTTTTTTTTTATTAATCGCGCAGCCTAAGATAAAAACTATTCCTTTGTTACACAGTTCATTTTTCAAATGAATGTAACTGACAGTAAATGTCACTGTCAGAAAACTTATCACTTCAAATTAATAATAGTGACATTTTAAAAAGAAAATAGTAAATATATCAATAGTTTTATGCAATGGAACAGTTTGCAGCGTTAGTAAATACGTAAGTATGTATTTAAATTAATAAAAATGGATAGCGATGTATGGCGAAGGATGATTGTTGCGTAACTATTATTGTGGTTTGGATGCGGTTATACGCTACCGAAAATGTATGTATGTATGTATGTAAAAATTAAATAGCGGGAGGTTTTGTGTTGGCCACATCAGATTTTTTCTTATATTTACGAAGTAGACAGCCTATAAATGCTTTTATTTGTTTTTTAGGCTACATTCCAGTGTTAATATCAATTTCTTGATAACATTACCATAGCAACAACTCATAAGGCCCATGGACGTTATTTGTTATATAATTACCCTGAAAGCAGGGGTATTATAATAATAGTACACCAGTTGGAAAAGTAAAACAAAATTGCAAATATAGCTAAAATCTAAATATTTAAAAATAACACTTGACATGTTTCACTAGATTTCAGTCTCTGAATCAACCTCTCGGTCATTTACCGGGAGGTTGATTTAGAAACTGAAATCTTGCGAAAAGTATCGTGCTATTTTTAAATATCTTATTAGAACGGTTTCATCAAGTATTGCTATCATATTGTACTTTTATTATTAAAATCGAAAGCTAAAATGAAATTAACTTAATTAACAAAGAGATGCTTACTAAATTACAACCACGTCTTAATGGTCTGGTTTACACCGTTATAATATATTGTGACAAGGTGGATTTATAACTAACACAACATAGAACATAATTCAGCAGAGATAAATTTAGCATAGAAAAAATAGAATTTTGTCACACAAAACATAGTGAAAATAAGAAGTAAAAAAAGAAGTACCTCTCATATTCAAAAAAATAAAAAGAAAAACATATGTTTGTCTTTGACTGCGAAATTTTTATAATTTTTTTCAATTTGATTTCGAGTTCGTGAAATTATTTGGTTTTGCTATTTATGATTAAATTTACACAATTAAGTTTGATGTGTAACTTTCTTTGAAGCTTCTGTTTACTCTTTGTAAACCTTACCCAACGATGACACTATTTCTCTTTAACTGGTGGACGTTTGCTGGTTCGCCCACCACTATACTGAGGAGGAATACGCTCTTACGCTCACACTATCTCACTAAACACTTGATGATAGATGATGAACACATCTTAAATGGATGGCACACACAATATATGACACTGATTTTAACTTTACTTTAACTAACTTTATTTTACACATATTTACATTACTACTTACTTATAATTATTGATTACACTGAACACAAACTAACTGTTACATTATTAACTTGTAACCTTAATTCCGAGTCATGGCGTAAAACGCCCAAAAACTAAACACAGACTACATGTCTGACCTGACCGTTCGAATCATAAAACTCGACTGCCTTAAAAACAAAGGGTTACCTCTTCAGACGTATATCTAAGGAAGGGTGCGAGGGTGTAGCTTCCATAGCAAAATAACAAGACTTCACGTAGTCTAGCTCATAACTTATATAGTTAATTGTCAACAAATAAATGTCTACGCGTTTGACATCTAGACTAAACAGAGATATGATTATTATTTCTAAACAGAATTTTGACTTACAAAGATGATAGAATTAAAATGTTGATATTGAAACTATAATTTAGAAGAGTTTATATTAAAGTTATTACTTGTTATTTCACTATTCCTACCTTGTTACAGATGTCGTCCATTTTAACCAACAACTGACTAACACGTGTTTCATCCTCGTAGCGGTATTTTCAAATATTGTTCGAACTACTACGAAATGTTACGAAGATGCACGAAAAATATAAGGCGCACAGCAGACATAGAAAATTGAACACTGGTCAATTCCTATGCTGTACTAAATTATATTCTGTGCGCTGTGTCTCTTATAAATGGATATATTATTTTCCGTATGACCAAATTTTATGTTTTCTATGGTAAATTATGTTCTGTGGCAGTTATAAATCCACCTATAATCTTTAACCATATATTAACCAAACTATAAATTTAGTTATTGTGTATTTACACCGTATTTTTATTTTTCCACAATCAATTCTGATGATTAACTCACTAGGACTGTTACAATAGACCTTACAGGTCGCAATGACAAAAGTGACTAGTATTTAAAGCCCTCAACCAAATAATAATAATAATTGTTTCGAGCAGAGTACATTTAAAACAAAAATAGCAATTAAATTCCTTTAAGATTAATTGCTTCAATTTTCAAAAATATTGGACGGGTAGATTCGAACCAGCTTCCATTGGGCCACCATTCCGGTGATTAATTTCTAACAACAATAAATAATGTAATGATAAATCCAACTTCCGATAAACATATTGAAAGTCTCTCCTATCATTTTTAAAGTGATATATGGTCCACGTTTTTGTAGTCCAGTGATTTATGACTTTGCGGATATCTCTATAAGAGATACATATCAATTTTCTAATTCTCATAGCGAGAAGTAAAGAAAACTATTACCCTACCAATCCAATATCAGAAAAGATCTCTAGAACATAAAAAACACCACTAAAAAATTCCGCAAATCACAAGTCTACAAACACTCCAGGATTTCTTCTGATTCGAAGCTCCAAACATCGAATCTTTTCCTTCGAATTTTTTCCTGCATCATCAATCCTCTCTCAACATATGCACATGTGGTGAGAGGAGAGAAAGAGAGGAGTAAGAGAGAGATTCTTTTGTGCGATTTATAGGAGAGTAGATAAATTACGCTGTGAACACAGTCAGGTTAAGTTGCGGGCAATTTATATCGGACGATACAAGATGGATAGCAGCTTTGTTTACTGCGGCATTAGTCCATGTTGTCCAGAGACAGCGGCGTGCGTCTCGAGGGTCTCCAAAAATAGAGAATTAAATATTTAAGGTGTTTTTTATTCAGCTTACCGAGATACGTATGGTTAACCTGATAGCAAGCATTGAAATTTTGTTTAAATAATGTCTAATTTATAAATTGTCAATTTTGGCCAAAATCAATAAATTAAACATAAAATTATATCAATTTCTAGCCAACAGTTTACATTTATTAATTTTTACGTCCCGCTACACTAGGTAAGGAAGTACAGGGATCATGCTAAAAATCACATATAAAGATTTTAGTGAATAAGCACGTCTTGATGTCCCCAGAATCCGATTTTAACATTTTTACAATGATGTGTGTGTGTGTGTGTGTTTAGATCCTGAGGACACGATTACTCAAATACTATCATTCTGAAAAATCTGAAAATGTGTATTCTGGCTCTACTTAAAAATGGAAAGAGCCTATTAGATTTTAGTGTAAATCAGATAACCGGAAGTAGCACTTTCCTTCAAGCTCAAAACAGTTTTTTCCAAAAAATATGCATTTCAATTACATTTTTTCGCAATTTATGTTATTATAAAAATTAAAGATTATTAAATTTTCTACAAGCCTGCATTAATACTTTTTCTATATATTTTTACCTCTCGCTAAGAGAGGAATTGGAATCATGCTAAAAATCGCATACCCAGATTTTAGTGGATAAGCACGGTCCCTATAATCTGATTATAACATTTTTACTATGATGACCATGTGTGTATGTGTGTGTGGATGTTGGAACCACGGTTTCTCAAATACTATAAGATTTAAAAATATTTAACTGCAGTTTCCTCAATCTAACATTCCTGGGAAGAGCTGATTAGATTTTGGTCAACCGGCAGTAATAGTTTCTTTAAAAAAATTCTAAATATATATATATATATATATATATATATATATATTTTAATTTTTGTTATTACAAATATTGAAGAATATAAAATTCTCCATCTAATACACCTAAAATTATTATTATATCTGTTATAGATTTAGAGATAAAGACACTATAATATATAGAATAATCTAATGTAATACGTCGCAGAGGCTAAGGCACTAAGGAAACCAGTTGACAAATTCAAATGTTTATAACATAGCTTCATGTCAGTGTTAAAAATCAACAGTTTTGGTGACATTCTGAAAGCTTTCTCTGGGACGTATATTTAATCTTTCTTATTGTTTTATTAATTAAATATTTAAAATTGTACCGACGATCTTGTTCATGAATCTCTGACATTTAGGAAATTCCTCATACAATTAAAAATATATATAATTAGAATTGTATTGCAGAAGACATGTTAAATAAAAAAAAAACAATATTTGGGTAAAGTTCTACATTTTCTTTTGTTATAAAAAGACGGTTAGATTGCGAAGTGTAATACAATACTTGTATAACATAAAATGGAAATGGCGAGAGGTATTGTGCTGGCCACAACATATTTTTTTTTTATAAATTTATAAAATAAATCAGGGAGCCTATGCTTTAAACACATATCTCCTCGGTTACACCAGTTTAAATCTCAAATGTACCTATGTAGCTGACAGTTAAATGTCACTGTCAAAAAACTAACCATTTCAAAGTAATAATTTTTATGTTTTAAAAAGAAAATAATTAAAGGGACAATAGTCAAATGGAGAGAAAATTAATAAAGTATTCAGCATTAGTAAACCAGTTTTTTCATATTGAAATATTAGAAGTCAATGACACGTAACAGTCAAACAATTAAATTGATATATTGGTGTGTTATTAAAATGACTAGGAAGCACTAAAAATTTAAAGGAAAAATAGGGCATGCTCTATTTTCAGCTTAATTGGCTTAGAATTGGCGCAAAAATTGAAAATTCTACTGCGAATTTCTAGAATTTGGCCAACGTTTTTACAATTGACGCAAAAAATGATAAATTTAAAACAGGTTTAAAATATAAAATAAATACTATAAGTGGGCTAATTGGTCATAAAGATCATGTTTA
Organism: Ophonus ardosiacus; assembly: GCA_943142095.1. Lineage (NCBI taxonomy): Eukaryota > Metazoa > Arthropoda > Insecta > Coleoptera > Carabidae > Ophonus > Ophonus ardosiacus. The sequence goes on from OW964826.1 coordinate 7,980,135, forward strand.
CGACATTGGCATCCACCAGATGGCTCAGGTGAGAATGGGGAAGTTTAGCGATTTTTTTTTATATTTTTATTCCATGGGAAATGACTTGAAAAATGATGTAACATGTTTTATTTTTTTCAAAAATGCCCAGATTTTCCGGAATAGCCGATTTTAAGCTGTAATGACGTCGGTAGAGGCTTGGCGCAACGTATGTCAACTGACGCACGCGGTTCCGGTTACCAGTGAAGCGCTTTTACGCTTTGTTACGACCTACGTTCAAGTGGTTCGATTTCACCGTTCTGTCTGAGTTTGCGCATAACTGACTTGTGACGTACTTAAAGTTTACCCAAAAAATATTAATTATAAATAAATGGAGCATTAATTTTAATTTTTAATTTCAATTTCAGCAGTCATTTGTGTTATATTTGTGAGAAAATAGTATGTTATGTAGACTTTTTACCATGCTAAACTTCCCCATTGTTTGCGACACATAATTTTAAATTTTAGCACTGTTTGCAATCTAATCGACAGTACGGCAATGATAAAAAAACTGCGACTCTGTGTCCTAGGTTGATATCTTCTATTTCCTTACTTTATTGATTTATTTTTTGGCTGAAGCTCATTTTATAATAAATATTAATTAGAAATTTCAAATGCTTTGTTGTATTCCAAGTAATAAACAAATTTTGGTTGTAATTAAAAAAGACTAATAATAATAGTGTAGTCCGCTTAGGGCCTGAAGAAAACTAAATCCGCTTCCGCCACTGCATAGAGAGGATCCGTCCGAGATTCGAGCGGTCAAACGAAACAATCGCCAAGCGACGTGATTGGGAAATTGCGTTTTTGTTTTGTTTTCTTGTGGTTGTTTGGACAGGAGTAATAGTTTGGCAGTTTGGTCAAAAACAATTGAAGGAAATTGGTTTTAGTGATAGGTTTAGCGGATATAAACTTCAATTATTGTTATTTTCTATAATGCCCTGTAATTTATGGTTCAGTTTATTATTTTATATGCAATTTCTAGATTGCAGTCTAATGCAAAATCAATAATACAATATTATTTTATATAGCATTAAACCCGCTACACACTTGTTTCAAACTGACATTATTTTTAATACTTTCTTTCAAACTTTTTATAACTATACATCAAAGTTGGTAATTTAAGAAAATATCCATACCTAATATAAATCTGTGGTTTTTGAATTATACAGAGAATGTTTTGAAAGTTTCTATAGCCAGAATGAACACACAGAAAAAGAATTGAAATTTTGTCTTATTATAATTAGATATTATTTTATTAGGCAATATGTCTAATAATTTAGTATAATTTACAAATCTTAAATTAGCATTTTAACTAATCCGAAACAGATAATAAATCGTTCATTTAAATATGCAAATACTTATTTTAATTACTTATTTTGTTTTACTATATTTTGGCTTCATTATTTTTGTCCTACAATTTTCGATGATTTATCTAATGAATTAGGTAAGCAAATAGAAAATTTAAATACATATTTATTTTATTTCTTTATTTATATTTATTTATGTTTAGTTCAATACTAAATGTGGTCATTTAATATAATTTTGTATTTAATTTACTATAATTTAACTAAATCTACTTAGACAATTTAATGAAAACATATTAGTAGGCTGGAAATTAAAGATTTGTTCTGTTAATTCAACTACAATTGAGATGTTTTTTTTTTTTGTGCACGAGAAGCAATGTACCACGACTTTAAATTAAGTTTACTCGATGATTAAGACCGTGAATTTAAAAATTGTGCCAAAAATTGAGAATTTTATTCTCTAATCTAATACATAAATATGTACATCACTCCAAATTTATAGTACAGATAATATTTGAAATAAACAGAGTAAATTTTATAAACTGAACAAATCCAACGCGATTTTTTTGATAGCAATAATTTTAATATCATAAAAACATGGAAACTGATTCGAATTTGTTCATATAATTAAATTTACTCTGGAAATTCAATTAACTGGAAGTACATATATGAAACCGGCTTTAATGTTAATTAATATAATTAATAATAAAATTAAAAATGACCAGTAACCTTAAAATTAAATGAAAATAAAAATTATATGTATATTTTGAGAACAATTTTACTAGACACCATATTAAAAGAGTAAAAAGATTTAAGGATAACTCAATGTGTCAACCATGACAAAAGCCTAAGTAGTTCTTTTCTCAAAGAATGGTTAAGATTGCTCAATACAAAACCATGCCAGTGGTCTTAATAATTATCTTTCAATATTACAATTTCAATGTTAAACGTGTAGTAGAAATTTGTAATCGCAAATGAGTAACACAATAGCTATTTGTGTATTAAGAGCGCAAAATGCGACATTGTCGATTGAGAGGTTGTTGCCGCGCGACGAAGGAGCGCGGCATTCTCTCGAAATCGACAATGTCCATTTGCGCTCGAAACACACACAAGATTTTTTCTACAGTCGCCACAATGAGGTCCTCCACCATAACAAAAAATAATAAAATGTACACTTTATACTTACAGTACTGCTCAATAAAAAACGATTGGCTAATACAAAAGATACGGTTTAAACTTAAAAAGGCTTTTAAATGATTATATCGTTACATTAGCCATCTATTCCATAAAAAAACCAAAATTAGAGCGTGGAAGTAAGGATTTGTGATGATTTGATGAGTTTTTGTAGCAAAATGTGTGGTTAGTTGTCACGCCTGTCACACTGAAAAAATTAACAAATATTTCAAAGAATTTGTGATTATATAGACATGTATGTGCATTGACTGAGTTCTCGCAATTATTTAAGTAACGAAATAACCAATAACTTTATTGTAATCAAAATAAATAGTTAACTAGAGATCAGATGTCAGTATGAACTCGCAACTATCCTACTGCCATCGCCATCTGTGTACAATCATTCCTATTACTAAACATAACTGTTCACACAATTTATTTTATATTTAATTTTATTTTATCGTTATTTTCCATTCTTCTTGAGTTTTTATTCAATCTAATCTAAGCATTTTACATTTTTGTTTTTGTAAATGAATGCCATATTTCATTTTCACAGCAGTGTGGCATTTTGTTAGGTTATGTTAAATACCGACAGAACATATGTCAAATTGACTTGTGAACGTGATAAATGTGTAACTACAGTGCCATTAGTTCCTAACTGAACATTTTCATTAAGAATGTAGACAAGTGACATTTCTCAACATTGTATACTTAGAAATTTGGACAGCGAGCGTTTTTTCTACTTTGTCGCGCATGAGCGGCAAAGTGACATTTTGCGTTGACAAAAGAGAGCGCAAATGGCTACTTTCTATAGTGACTGTAGAAAAATTTATTTATTAATATTAAATTTACTTACGCTAAATCTTCTTAATTGTGTATTTAAATCCGAAAATAAGAGAACGTACCTGCAACATAGAAAAAAAGTCTGTAAGTAAATCTACATACATGAAAACTAGAAAGACAACATTAACTTAACAAAGTAAACAATTAGCAACGAACAATTAAAATATCATCTAGTTTACAAGAAATGCACCTGTGTAAAACCATCACAAACGTGATAACATTACAAGAGAATTACAAAATTATGAATATCTGCTTTTGCACCGCGGCAAAACAATGGTTCAGCGCACCGCAGCTCACACAATCTCCTGAAAATTGAAGTCTACTCAACTTCATTTCTACGCGACATGAATGGAAAATGCAATACTGTGTTTAATGCTAAGAGTTTCCACCAAATGACAAAGGAATGTAATTATGAACAAAATTCCAGTTAATTTCAAAAATAAATAACTACATAATTGAAATTAAAATTTTACCACGTACGCGACTAAGCAGAAATGGAAACTATGAATTAAATTTTCCTTGTCATGAACGAGAACTCGTACATATTTCCCAGCAATTAGTGTGCGTTATTTTTATTATTCCAATTTAAAAATAATGAAAAGAAAATACGCAAAATTATAATTAGTCTACTAATTAGAAAATAAAAAAATCTGCAGATATTTCTAAAATTACAACGAATGAGCATATTGTACTAATTTTAAACGAGAAATATGAACACAGTTCCACGTAAGACGGCCGGTCCACTTTATTTTTATTTTATTTAGTTAATACGACAGTAGCCCTATAATAATTCGGAATTAGAAAATCGGATAGGATGGGAAAAATAAAATTTGTATTTAAACAGTTAATTATCTGTCACTTGAAATCATGTTCGTTAAATCTTAGTTTTCGGAATATAAATAAAATAAATAAATATATCATCACGGCATATTACCCATTTCTGGGTGTGCCAATCTGCTTTATCGCGGATATCGGTAATGATGATGATATATTTATACCGTGCGGGCGCTTACCAGGCGTCACCTCACGGGCACTCATTGCTGGCGTGGAGAGTGCACCACAGGGGTCACTTTTGGGCCATTTAAAATTCGAAATATTTGGTGTCGGTCGGGCTCGAACCCGGTACCCCCAGGTTCGCGACCAGACACTCTGGCACGAGGCCACGGGACTCCATAGTTTTCGGAATATCATAATTATAATTTTAAAAAAAGTTAAAGTGCTTACGACTGAAAATTTAGATTCAGTTTTTAACGCGTCTTTAGCTACACTTGTAGCGACTATGCAAAACGTATTAAATTCATCAGAGTAAATTCTTAGAAAATTGATGAAATGTTATACTGCCACTAAATTAATTAATATTATATGTAATGATTTTAATTATGGTGTATGTAATTACTGGGAGTCCCGTGGCCGCGTGCCTGAGTGTCTGGTCGCGAACCTGGGGGAACCGGGTTCGATCCCGACAGACGCCAAATATTTCCAATTTTAAATGGCACAAAAGTGACCCCTGTGGTGCACGCTCCACACCAGCTATGAGTGCCCGTGAGGTGACGCCTGGTAAGCGCCCACACGGAAAAATATATCGTCATCATTACCGATGTCTATATGTGTTGTAGATACTGGCACACCCAGAAATGGGTAATATGCCGTGATGATATATTTCATTTATTTATTTATGTAATTACTGAAAAAATTGAATCAAAAACATTTGACCAACATCGAAAAATTAGCAATAAATATTTGGATTTATCTCATTTTGAAATCACTGACACTCTTTCAGGAGCTTGGTTATTAGTAACAAGATGGATTCTTTTTTACAAAAACAGCAAATTGGTATATGTAAATGCAAGAGAGCGTGAGTAATTCCAGCTTAATAAAAAAATCTCTGCACGATGTATTTGGAGAACATCCTACCATAGCTCTTACAATATATTTTTGAGCTTTAAAAACACTAACGGCTTGTGTTGAACCGCCCCAGCAAATTATGCTGAACATTCTGAACACGTGATCATAATAATAAAGTTTAAACTCATATTAACGTATTTACGCAGTCGTCTTCTAAGACAACATGAAGAATTTAACCTTCTAATGACGAGCCCAGTGAAAATTATAGTCCACATGCAATCCCAGAGTTTTAGTTGTTGGAACTGTATGAATTGACATAACGTGAAGGGTGACTGAGATACTGAAATTATTACCTTTAAGCTTGAATTGCACTATTTTTTTTTTTCAGTGTTTAGGGCGACTGCGTTAGTTTTACACCAAGAGACCATGATATCAACACATTTCTGTATTTTAAAAAGCGAATAATTATTTTGAAAGAATCCACTTTCAGCTTATTTTAAATAAAATTTTGCTAGTGTGGCCGGCGTATCAACCGTAGGTAGAGGGGGGATTGGAGGGCAAAACTGATATATCTTTTTTATAAACCTTTTTCTCTTGATAAATGCATTAATCAGTAACAAATTTAATTAGGTTATTAGTTGTGTATTTTGTTAAAACACATCTTGCTACTGACAATATTGAAAATATAAAAATTGCCAAAAATACAAATAATTAAATTTTTAAAAGGTAACTTCAAAAATTTGTAAATAATAAACACAGATATAGGGAACTCCAGATAAGCGCTACACCACCTGACAGACATTTTGAGAACTATCCAGTCCGGGACTATTTGTGAAGATTACGGTAAGAACATATATGAATTTTATCTTAATATGCATGTTTTACTGTCTTATTAATGCAAATTGTTTGTTTTTTAGTAAGAGGGATGACGAAAGTACTAGAGCTAGAGATAATTAGTTAGCATAAGTGAGACATTGAATAAAGAGTACATATAATTATATTTTTACTTTCAAATTTCTAGGTACAGGAAGCTATTCGTTTTTCATTGATATATTTTATAAATTCCCTTGATAAGTTTGTCAAGGAGAAGAAGTTTATAGTGCTTGTCGCATTTTTAAGTGTTTTAACTGAAAAACAATAGGATAGTTTAAAAATTGTTCTATCTGTTCTTGAGACAAATGCGTTACAACCACCACCACGCAAAACTGAAAGAGTATTTTGAATTGAAAATTAAAAGCACAATTTAAAAAAAATTAAAAGTGGTTAATAGTGGTTGTTGCGTTGGTTTCCCAAAAACTTAGTATCATACAAACATAAGACAAAAGTAGAAGCACCAAAATAGTTAAATTAGGACGATATCATAATAACCTAATAAGAACATTAATTGAAATAGCTTAATCACGATTTTTTAATACATTTTACTTCTGGTTCAATGAATTAATGTGGTTGATATACATATGTTTTGAGCGACCACTATTACCCGCTTTATACGTACAAAGCATTTTTTAACCTGGCTTTTCTATTTTCAATTAAAAAATCTCCTTCAATTTTGTGTGATGATGATTATAAGGCGTTTGTTTACAGATACAATCGGTTTTTTCAAACTGTGCTTTTGTTTTTCGGCGAAACAACAAAAAAATAATGGTATCAGCATTACAAACCTCCTCTCCCTCATAAATACATCGCGATCTCTTATATCCATAAATGTAATTTACAAAATATATCAATGGAAAACGAATAGCTTCTTTAACCTAGAAATTTGAAAGTAACAATATAACGATATTTACTGTTTATTCAATATTTCACTTATACTAACTAACTACTCGTAATACTATGTCGTTTCTGTTACTAAAAAATATTTGTGTAGATAAGGCAGAGGAAAATGTATATTCAGTTAAAAGTTCGTACATACTTCCCGTAATCTTAACCAATAATCCCATTCCCATACTGTCCCGTACTGGATAGTACGCTGATGGCGCAGCGATCTTAAATTGTTTTACCTATTGAATTAAATCATTTAATACTTGTGGGAATTCCGCCGATTTGGCAACACCGACAACGAAACGAGAGTGATGCCTAGAGACCATTGATGTAATCAAACAATGACATTGTTGCAATCAATTTTATCATTGTTGTAATCAAGTTTTATGAAGTACTTATTTATTCAATATTAAGTTCAGAAAGATATTCTGATATATTAAAAATATAACAATGGGTATTTATGCAGTTTTAAAATTATTGGTAGAAATAAAACATTAGATGCTTTCTCTCGGCTACATTTCGTACATGATCCACGTTAGATTCACTTTGGTCACGGCAACCAAAAATTTTAATTCGTCTTTGTTGAATTGAAATTTAGTTGTATGAACAAATAAAGAAATAACTTATTCCAAATAAATTCTACCGAAATATTATTCCCAGTTGTGTCGATAAAACAATCCGAACTTCTTAATTATATTTCCAAATTTATAGAGTGTATAGGAGACAGAGAACAATAGCAAAGAAATATCCATCAAAAGTTAATATGAAATTCAGAGGCTCTTATTGTATCACAATAGCAATTCACAAACTTTTCGCATTTTGGAACTACCCATCTAATATTTATTACATCTTACAAATCATTTGTGGCGCGATCTTGGAGCGTAACAAAGCCACGTTAGCACAAAAACCTTCAAAACCACAAGCAAGAAATCTCAATTCAAATAATGCAGTGGAACTTACAAAGCTCTTTGTTTTAAAACTTGGTTTGCTCAAAGATAAAGAAATGTAAAAGGGGGTATTTACGACCCCTTTCGGGGAGTTCCTTCGTACTTCTCTAAGCGCATAATATGAATAATTAACTCCTAGAAGAGCACTTGTTCTCTTCTTCAACCCTTTGAGATTACCTTACATGTTGTTGAGTGCGATTAAAGTCGTTAAAATTATAATTCTTTAACATGAGAAGGTGTTTTAAGAAACAGTTAAGAGGCTTAACTACATCTTAAATCTGATTTTTATGTTTTAATGGGTTTTATGTTAATATGAATTGCACCACAAATTAATATTTAATCACTTCAACACTGTTTCCTGCTTAGTAATTTTTAAATAACAACTTAACTACTAGAGGGTGCATTCTTAAGTATACATTATTCATAATAATGTTGAAACATTGTTCACGTTTATTATGAAGAGAGAAAAATAGTTTGTAGAGTGCATTTCTCTAAAACACGAAGGATCAGCATAGAAGGATTAAACGACTCAGTTTACAAAAATAATTTTTTTTAACTCTTTCAGAAATTGTTTTAAACTTTTTTAGTTTGGATTTTTGAAAACAATAGAATGTGTGAATGTGACTAAATCTGATTTTTACATATGACCCCCTTCCAAAATTTCATTTCATTTTATTTAGTTAATAAAGTAATAACTTACGTAAATTATCGCCAATATGTTTTCTAAAATATTTTACAGTTTTAATGTAAAATAAAATAATACTTAGTTTTACAGTTCCAGAAATACTGAAAATAATTAAACGACTTTAAGTCCTAAGGTTGTTAGGTTTTAATAAATAAAATGACTAAAAGAATAAATGCAATAATTTGCAATAAATAGCGATGTTACCAAATATTGATAAATAACATAAAATTAATATATCGATATGTGTTATTGTTATATCGTTAAATTTTTAACCTTTCGTCAAAAATTACTTTATAATGTTGAAAATCTTTCATTCTAATTGAAAAGTAAAGATTTATTTAACTATTATTACAAATTCTATTAAATTAAGATAATAAATTATTTTTTAAAAAAATTGGGGTATTATATGAATACTAGAATTCTATGTATTTTGTATAAATCCTGTACCAAAAGTTCCTTGGAAAAATTCTATATATCCAGTAAAATTCTAACATGAACATACGGGCTATCCAGCGAATCAAGCGGTTTACGTCATCGTTGAGGGATTTTTGATATTTTCTTTATTTTTTTAAATATATTTTATTAACTGTATTTTATTGGTTTTATTATTATTATTATTATTATTATTATTATTATTATGTATTTGACACCTTTAATAGAAATAATTATATTTGGATATATAATTATTAAGTAAAATTTTGTAAATTTTTGCAAAATGACGTTTGATTATATCTTTTTAATATTGGTAATTCTGAACATGTATATTACTAAATATTATATGTCTATATTATACTTTTCATCCTGTATCGTGATTTCATTTTGTTTTTTGTTTCGTTGTTCATTGACAAAATGTCAAATGCTCAGTCATGTCAAATTCAAGAGCTTGTAGTTAATTTATTGACTTATTTTGAAAATGAAAAATAGATTGGTGGGCTCTTACTTTCACTGAATTGTAATATTGAGGTAATATTTCGTTCTATTTGTTAGTAATAATTTGAAAATTAAATCTATATGTACAGCGTGTGGCAAACGCTATACGCAATGTACAGAAACAGTGAGAAATTGTATGATATGCAGTATTCTGTATTCTTTTAAGGATCTCACATAATACGAGATAGTTTGTTGCATATACTACAAGAATGAAGTATTTATAACGGCGTAAGCAGTATCGTTTAGAATATTTTAAATAAAATTGTATTTCGAGGGAAAAATGATACCAGACGTGTTACCTTTTTAAGAAAGATTTGGATTTATGAAGGCAACCCACAGAAGATATTTTAATCCGTTTTACATGCTCATGTAAACTTTTTAACATATGATGTCATTGTTTCTAGTGATATTTTATTTATGACGTAAACCGCTTGATTCGCTGGATGGCCCATAACTATGTATTTTCCACAAATTGCATACTAAAAATTCCTTGGAAAAAGATCTACATATACAATAAATTTGTAACAAGAACATAATACTATGTAAATTGCACTTGACATTGACATAAGTCAACTAGAATATTTAAATATATCACCAGTTTCCATGGTTATTGGTTATAGTATAGTTGCCTGATTTATGAAAGTTAATCTCTTTAAAAATTTTTACCTCTATATCTTAAATGTTTTCATTAAATTTAAAACGGTTTTTCCCGTTGCTATTTTTTACTCATTAAATTTAATTTAATCTTATTTTAACTTTTTTCAATAAAAACTATTAAGAACTTCAAATATAGGTACTTCCGGTTGTTAAATTATAACCAAAATCTAATCAGCTCTTCATATCTAAATCTATGTCATTTCGGTGAAATTCAAAAGTTTGTTTAACGTTTAGAAAATCGTATCTCGCCCAAATTTTATGAAAAATACTCCTTCATTTCATATAACTATTACATTTAACAAAAAAAGGAACAGAATACTCCATTGGAGGTTATTTTACCGAGTTATATTAAATCATCGAGTTTTGGGAAAATGAACTATACAACAATGTTAGATTTCAATTACACTATAATAAATTATTTCTATCGGTTTTAGAATCTTTATAGTGATGTCATTCATCTTGTTAAGTTATGTTGGATAATTGTAATTATGTAAAAAGAAGGCGTTATCTAAATGAAGGCAACAATTGGGGTCAGAATTAGAATGAAGCGTTTGCGTGACGATAGGAGAGCAACATTGTTAGCCACCGATGGTGAAAAAAGAGGAAGTAAAGCTTTGTAATTACTTTATTTACAGGCTCGATAAATTAACCCTCTCCTTATTAATTATGCCGATCATATCAATGTGCTATGCATAGCTTTGTCACAAACGGGAGAATGGAAATAAAATTGAAATACAATAGCGTGAAGAGATTAAAAATACATTTACATTGTAGGGGAAATTTGTTCGGCAATTGAGAAAAAATACAAGCTTCGAATTCTTTTAAATGCACAATAAATTTTCGAAGCATAGAGTTTTTTGTAAGGTCCCTTTACATCTAAATTCGAAAGGGTGAACATACAAATTTTTCATAGAATTTTAGTTATATACAATTTCCTGTTTCCTGTTCATTTTGCAGCAAAAACTGCAGAGTGCAGCAGAATTAAAAGCTGCTTGCAAATCTTTTTTTGCAGTTTTACCTCCCGCTACCGTTGCTAGGGGAGGTTTAGGGATCGTGCTAAAAATCGCATGTCAAGACTTTGGTAAATGACCACATTTCAAGTTCCCTAAAATTCGATTTTAACATTTAACATTTTCACGATGATTTTTTTTGTAAAATGAGTTATTAAGACTATCTGCAAGAGAACTCATATTTAGCCAAGAAAAACTCCCCATGTTCAAATATTGATCTTCTGACGTCACTACAAAAATGTGCCCTATGACCAAGTCCGTGGATGATAATTTTATGCTGGTAAATATTACAATGACCTATACACAAGTAACTTGGTCACTTTTACTATAAATAAAAATTGTATTAATGTAGTTGGTCACAATTATTGTTGCCAACTGTTTTACCGCAACATAACCTTTCATTTTGTAATTAAAAACTAATTATATTTTCGTTTTCAGCTCATAACAATTATATTTTATTCATAATTATTAATACCTATTAAAAGTTTCAGTTGACAAATTAATTTTTATGGTTTTTTATTAAGTCCATCTTCTTTTAAATTTTAGGTAAATAAATCTGATCAAGTCTTTTTGTAAGATTTGAAACTTTATAACGCATGTAACTCAAAAGTATAAATTTTGGACTTGATTACTTTTACCAAGAAACCAACGATATATATATATATATATATATAATAAAAGAAATACAAGGTTACAGAATTTTCTCAATGATAGTATAATTTAGAGCTTTGATTAAATCCAGGGATGGTAACAATAAAAAATATCGGTTTGGGTTACGGTTTCGGTCATCGTGAAAATAAAAATTCGGTTTTGATTTGGGTTTCGATTTTTATACAGCAATCGGTTTTGGGATACCGGTTTTACTAAAAGGGTTTCGGTTTTGCAAAAGTAATTTACGAGAATAATATTATTATTAATTTTGATTGAACGATTAATTTTTAGAATAATGCAAAAAGTGTCCACAAACACGTGTACAAAGTTTTATAACAATCAGTTTTAGTGGGAAGCAAATATTCAAAATATTCTAATTTCTCATGTTAAATGCCTATGTAAATGAACATGTAACGGTTTTCGAGGGCCACCCGATTGAGATACAACATTGAAAATTGAAATACGTTTCGACAAAAAAAAAAAAATTGAAAATAAATTTGTTTATACTTTTTTATACATAAGTATTTTAATAATATAAATTTACAATATTTAACAACTAACAAGAGACCTGTATATAAAGCGGTTAACCGATAAATAACAAAGGGTTTTGCTTTCGGTTCCGGTTTTGTATCTTTTTCGAATTAGGGTATAGGTTTCGGTTTCGGTACTCATTTTTTTTCGGTATTTTTCGGTTAATGGTTTCGGTTCCGGTTTCTGTTACCATCCCTGATTAAATCCATACACATACATACACGCACACACACGCACACACACACACACACACACACGTGTGTGCGTGTATGTATGTGTATGGATTTAATCAAAGCTCTAAATTATACTATCATTGAGAAAATTCTGTAACCTTGTATTTCTACCTTATACTAATACGGAAAGAAGCCATTAGATTTTCATTCATGTTATTATAAGAATTAAAGATTATTAAATTTTCTACAGGTATACATTATACATTCATACTATTTCTATAATATTTTATAGATATTTATATAAAACAATCTATTTCATACATCCCGGAGCTTGTTCTAAAGATGAAAACAATTCTTAATCTTAGTTTAGACTTTTAGCTTGAAATAGTAAAATATTTATAAATAACCTACAAAAATGAAGCAATGAGCAAATTGTTGATTTTAGAAAGTCTTTATTGTTATTCGTTAAGCCGTAATAATTTTTCTAATATTCTATGACGTAGATATAGAGATGATTTTGTTCTCAAACAGTGGATTTCGCTAATAATTGAAGTCACATAAATTTATTTTTTCAGCACATATAAAATGTATAAATATGTTAAAATAACCCCGGTGATCAATAATTGGAAATATGGGTGGATAATAAATAATTTAATGTCATAATTAATAAAAATACTACGTATATATTATAGTCCAAGATTTGATTACCACTGGTAGTCTATGTCATTCAACATATCTTTTACTTTCATACCAACGCTTGCAATCTTTCATGGCATCATAAATTTAAACTAGTATTATTTGGTTTATTTCTTTTGTTTTATTGTTGTTATTTTCTGCATTTATATACTTGCAAATAGATTCCGTATATCAAAAAGGCGATAGCAGAATGTTTCAAAGTAGTAAGAATTTGGAATAGAATAAATGTGTGACGTAGATATAGAGATGAGGAAATGGTAATAAAAACTCGATTATTTTAGAAACTAATAACTATTTTTAATCTTTGATAGTCTTTAATATAGTTTTAATGTCTAGTTTTAATATTGTTCTAATTTGTTACTACAGTGGACGACCCTATTATGATTGAGTTGGATGTGGGACAGTCTCTGACAAGACTTTACTGACAGTGCTTGTGGACTCAACAATCAATAAACCTTAGCAACACCCTAAAATATATCGTCAAAATTTCATCAATTTTAATATTTTAATGATTCTCTAAATTATTATCAGTAGTAGGTAAAAATTTTGTTTATAACACGTGTCAAAGAAGATTAGAAGCACGTGCATATTTCTCTGCATTTTCATGTAACAACTTTTTCGACACTTGATATAAAAATAACCATTATTCGAATGAAGAACGTGTTTTTATTATAATGAATTATTATGGTGAAAATCCAGGATTAATTTTCCATAAGTTACATTAAAATTGACGTTTGACGCTTATAATTAATTTACGAAAACCAGAAAAAAGAAAACAAGTATCATAGCTCTAGTGATAGGACTTAACAACGAATAATTAGGTACACCTATTCTTTCCGTGAACTTTATGACCCTCCCTCAATTAAAACCCAAATGATAAAATAAGTACCTAATATAAAATTAATATATTGTAATTATTATTAAATAGAGCCGAACAAATCCTATTTTAGAATACTTTGTATAATAGATATTATCGAAAGAATTAATAATAAATCAGATAAAAACCGCCAGTATAATAAATGATAAATTGAAAATACCCTGGTCTGCAATTAATACAAAATCATTAGCAGTAGAAATATAGGAGCATATTAAGGCTGTCGTTTGCGTAACGCAAGATAATTTATAAAAGATATAAACCCTGCGTATGTCTGACACAAAAGTGGGAGGTATTGTATTGATTGTGGCCTAATGGCTTTATAATAGCGTGAAAACGATACAAACCAGTTGGATTAACAATTTAGTATGGAGGAAGGTAAACTGTTTGATAATTCAATATGCTCGTTTTGGAGTTGTGTGCGTGAGAGTCTATTTATTAATCCACATTGTGATACATCAAATGCATTTTCGAACTAATACTTAAGATACTGTAATTAGGATAATAATTACAGTTAGTTAATTACAAGCCAGTTTGTTGGTTTATTGCGGTTTTACATAATTCTTTATTGTTAATATACTGTTATTCACATGCAGGGTGATTAAAAAAATTGGGTCAAATTGCTATTTTCTTTATTATTAATTTTAGCCGTATAGATAAATTACAAAGTTGGTAGCCACTTTTTTGTATAAAAAGGTTACAAATTCTACTTCCTGTGCCATGGAAAACGATATCACTATTTATTTTTAAATAAATTTTTATATTTTCTGAAAGTAATTTAACGTAGTATCACAGTGATGCCAAATACTTTCTTTGTTTGAGAAAATATTTTGATCTTATCTGTTATTTCAGACTCCAAAAAGTTTAAAAAATACTTGAATTTTAATGGAGGATTATACAGAGACATATTTTCCTGCTGCCATCTATTAATATTTTGACTCAGTTGCTATAATACAAAACGCTATCATGGTAACAGTTGAAAAAAGACGATACCAAAGTGTCAAATATGAAAAAAGAAGTAAGTGTAAAGTCTTTGCAACAGTGACTCCCGTTATAATGATAAAGAATACATGAAAAAAAATGTGAAATTCTTTAAGTTCATTCATCCGATGATTTTCAATTATGTATAACTTAAATATTGAAACACAAGTGACGGACGACAGAACTTTAAAAATAGGGATAGTTTGTTTGTATTTTGATTTTCCATCTTTACTTTTACATCAACTCTCTCTTTCTTGCGTGTAACGTCAAAGTACAACCCTCCATTTAATTTAATTAATATAGCATATTGATAAGTAACATATGACAAACTGATTACCCACCAAAAGTTCAATAATTTTTGAAAATTAATAACTATGTTACTTTTGAATTAAAAAGTAATATTTGACAACACTGTAAAACTAATTTCTATTATTTTCAATAAATATATAGTTTTATGGTCGTGTGCTTTATTGTCTGGTCGCGAACCAGGGTACCCGGGTTCGATCCCGACCGACTCCAAAATTATTACGAATTTTAAATGGCACAAAAGTGACCCTGTGGTGTACTCTTCAAAAATGAATGTCCGTGAGATGATGTCTAGTAAACGCTCGCACGGTACAAATATGTCATCATCTTACCGATATCTGTGTACATAATGTACAAGGTGGAAAAAATTATAGTTCCTTTTAAGGAAAACTTTCTTATTATGTACGCTACTGAAAATTGATGTAGGTCTTTATATGGACCAACTTTTTGAGACAACTTTAATAGGTAGGTACCCACAGGAGTTTTCAATCGTCTTTTGTTTTTGAGCTACAGGTGAAAACTTGTTTTTCGCTTATTTTGAAAATATCTCATATCTCGCTTATTATGAGAGATAAAGAAAACATGTTTAGATACTTTTGATGATACTGTTTTTTTTACCTCTCGCTAAGAGAGGTATTGGATTCATGCTAAACTTCGCATATCCAGATTTTATTGAATAAGCACGATTTAAGGTCCCTACAATCCGATTATAACATTTTTAAAATGATGTCTGTGTGTGTGTGTGTGTGGATGTGTGTATGTATGACTATAAGACTTAAAAAATATTTAACTGCAGTTTCCTCAATCTGACATTCCTGGGAAGAGCTGAAAAGGTTTTGGTAACAATTGAGCAACCGGAAGTAGTAGTTTCTTAGAAAAAATTTTCTAAATATAATTTTTTGGGAGTTTTTTTTATTAAATATTGAAGAACATAAAATTCTCCATCTAATACACTTAAAAGTTTTATTATATCTTGTATAAATTTAGAGATAAAGACTCTTTAATTTATAGAGTAAACTAATCGCAGAGGCCAAGTAACTAAGGAAACCAGTTGACAAATTCCAATGTTTATAACATGACACATGTCATTGTCAAATATCAACAGTTTTAGTGACATTCTGATAGCTTTTTCTGGGAAGTATATTTAACTTTTCTTATTGTTTTATTAATTAAATATTTGAAATTATAGGTAAAATTGTGGCAAAATGCATATCTATCTATCAGAAATACCGCCAATCTGGTTAATGAATTGGAACAATATTTGACATTTAGAAACTTCCTCATACAATGAAAAATATATATAATTTGAATTATATGTGTGCAGAAGACATGCTAAATATAGTAAGAAACAATATTTGGGTAATGTTCTGTAAGATTTTGTTATAAAACGACGGTTCGAAAGCGAAGTGCAATACAATACTTATATAGCCTAATATGGAAATGGCGAGAGGTCTTGTGCTGGCCACAACAGATTTTTTTTAATGTAGAATAACGTGGTTTAATTAGATTTTGCAAAACTTAATAAATCTCTAGATATACACGAACATAATATTTATTAAATAAAATGAATAAAATAAATATATCATCACGGCATATTACCCATTTCTGGGTGTGCCAGTATCTACAACACATGTAGACATCGGTAATGATGACGATATATTTTACCGTGTGGGCGCTTACCAGACGTCACCTCACGGGCACTCATAGTTGGCGTGGAGAGTGCACCACAGGGGTCACTTCTGTGCCATTTAAAATTGGAAATATTTGGCGTCAATCGGGACCGAACCCGGTTTCCCCAGGTTCGCGACCAGACACTCAGGCACGCGGCCACGGGACCCCATATATTAGATATTTATTAAATGGGAAAATATATTTCGTCGGCTTCGGTGGCTCAATGGTTAGAGCAACGCCTCCTAGTCATGAGTGTGCTCGAGGTTCTGGGTTCGAATCTCACTAAGGCATGGATGTTTGTGTATGTGAATCTACTCAGTAACTGGGATTAAATTCTGTTGAATTAAAAAAAAAAAAATGTTGAAAAACGTCTCCTCTTTTAGGAATAATACTACCTTTTTAGTTTAAGTTCTGTATTTTTTATTATTAAAACCCAACGTTTCGGCACCATAAACTGGTGCCTTCTTCAGGGGAAATTGACGTAAAAATGTGAAAAGACAAAAAAAAACAACAAGTAACCAAGGTAACATGAAAAGTACGTAAATGTTACCTTTTTTAGCTATACAACTTTCTAGACAACATATGCATGCCCGGCAATAAATTGGACGGCGAACATGCATTTTCTCAGGAAAACTCTCCTTTTGCCAGAGGAAAAACCGTCCCAAAAACTGGCAGAGAAGTGATCTCTATAACTCAGAGACGCTTTATTCTTAACTAACGGAAGGCACATATCCTGCTAGAGGTACATCACAAGGAATGATGCTTGAGAAATTTAATCTTAATTTTCTACAAAATAGGCGAAGTATTCATGCTGTTATTTTGCTAAATAATATAGTAAATAACAATACAGATTGTGATTATTTACTTAATAAACTAAATTTTCATGTTCCTAGATTGTCCTCACGTTTCACGAAAACATTTTATTTAAAGAGCGGTAAATCAAATTGCTCAACTAAAGCCCCTATACATCAAATGATTGATTGTTACAGTATTATTGAACATTGTTTAGATATTTTTTGCTGCAATACTAAAGATATAAAACAATTGGTTAACCACTTTTAGGTACATGATTTTCCCTACCCAGTAATTGGGCTATTGCCTGTTGGGTTAGGTATTAAATAATAATAATAATAATAATAATAATAATAATAATAATAATAATAATTTTATAAGCTTTTCATGATGTATAACAAGTCTAGATATTTTTTGTATTAAACATGGATAAAACTTGAATTATTAATTTTTTGGGGTTATGTTTGCGATATCTCTGAATGTCACATGAATCAGGAAAATAAATTTGTTAACCTACGTTGATATAAATTTCAAATTCATTTAGGTTATGAGCATAAAAATATTATTTTAAAATTCTAAATAGCTTTTCCAAACTAATCCTGAAACAATATTGTTCATTAAACTCATGTAAGCCCAAAGCCCAGCCCAATTTCATCAAATTGCAAATTTTAATCACCCTAAAATTAAAATTTCATCCCTTTTTCCTGCCAAATTTTATTAGCGTCCGAATCACCCTAGTCGAAACTATCTTCGGCGCCAGTAAAAGGAAAATTTACTCAATTCTGTCTTTGGGGTGCTGGTGAATTCACCCCTCTTCGGCAATGCGTACGCAGGTAATTTTATTGGCAGGGGGTGCTCCGCAGCGCAAGCTACCCCCGTGCAGTTTGATTACGCCCCAGAGAACAGTAAATAAAGGTGGACATATGTTTACCGCATCGTAGACAAGCGGAGATGAATTTGTTTGCCTGAATTATAAATACGATGCTGGTAAATATTTTCCTGCTACTGAAATTAACGATCGATTGATATACACAACAATATTTGTATGGCAGAAATAATATACTGTAGAATAGGGGATAATAAAAATTAAAAATACAAACTCAGAAAGTTATTTTGAATCGTTAATTATTAGAAGAATGTCTTCCAAATGACCACGGCGATTTTGTTCGCATACTCTGATTAAATTTTTAATAACTTTTTGGCAGATATGTGGCTTAATTACATTAACAAAATGTTGGAATTTCAGTATTTATTTGCGGGTTGTTGGAATAAACCTTCAAATCACAAGATCCTCCTAATCAATTGAAATTGGAATTTCTAGAAAAGATTCTGATTGGAAACTGTTAATGCAATATATCAATCGTTTCTCGCGCATCGTTCAGCGCCATCCTGCTGGAACCACACTGAGCAACCAGTTGATGCCAGGAGAACCTCGTCATCATGTTGTAATATCCAGCACTATTTACCGTTACATTTTCAAAATACGTTTTCACAATAGCAACGCGTTATTCTTTCGTAAAGCGTTCCTTCTTTGCCAATCGGAACAACGTCAGATTATAAATATCAAAGTTTATGGGGTTTCGTGGCCGCGTGTCTGAGTGTCTGGTCGCGAATCTAGGGAACCGGGTTCGATCCCGACCGACGCCGAATATTTCGTATTTTGATTGGCACAAAAGTGACCTCTGTGATATATTGTCCACACCAGCAATGAGTGCCCGTAAGGTGACGGCTGATAAACGCCAGCACAGTACAAATATGTCATCATGATTACCGAAATCTGTGTACAAAGCAGATTAGCACACTCAGAAATGGGTAATATGCCGTGATGATATATTTATTTATTTTTTGCCCTCCTGAAGTGTAATGGGAACTTTACAATTGTATACACAGCAAGTGTAACCTACATTTTACGCTTACTGTGTTGTAACTACACTGGACGTTTATGGTCATTTAGAAAAGAAATCATCTTTACTATAATAAAGTTCATGTAAAAAAATACTACCTACATAAGTTATTTTTTTACTTTAATATTTCCTATATTTAAAATTAATTTATATAAACCAAAATCACGGCAGCGACATATGTCATTATTGTAAAAATCCGCCGATACCGACATAGTCACCGATCGATATACCTGTCATATACGCGAGGCGAACATTGCTGAAATGTCAAATATCGACACCTACCTATTATTTATTACGAAGAAAGCATGAGCAAATAAATATATTATCAGTCATAAACAAAGTCTATTATTACAGATAAATTTTCACTAGAAGAAGTACTCTAATAAAGGTAAGTAAAATCAAATTTGGAAATTGACTTAACCCCAGTATTTTAAACTAGCCCTTTTCAGAAGTACAACCTATCTCATTAAAAAAGTGATTTTCATTATCGTCTGCCAAAAAATTTGATACAATTCTCGTGCGTGAAATATTTTACAGCGCTCCAGCTAATAAGGCACTCTCCTTAAGGGCTCGTGCCTCAAACAAAGCTGTCGCGCTGTAAAATACAACTTACACGCACTCGAATGTAAATAACTATTAAAGTTTCATATATAAGAAGAAAAATGGCAATGGCAAACTGATAATGCACTATGCCCGGTTTTTTTCCAAATTGTGTTGCACCAGCACGTTTAAATGCAAACTTAACTAATGCCATAAACTACATTAGTCAATTTGAAATTTAGCGATTCAAAATAAAATATCACCTCCCAAACGTCAAAGCTGTCATTGTGTTTAGTAATGTTTAATGCTTGTATTCGCTTCAATAATATTTGAAATGGATTTACCGGAGTTTCCCTTATTTTGACGACATTAACGTCGTGAGTGATGTCGACGAAGTTAATTTTGTCAATATTATCAAAAATATTAGAATTCAGATTTGATTTGTTCCACAAATAAAGTCTCATAATTTTAAAAATTTAATAACTAGGTTAATTTTTCATAAATAATACAAGTATTTGGCAACACGTACTATAAAGCTACTTTAAATTTACTTCAGAATATATAAATGTGATATTTAAAAAATCTGTTGTGGCCAGCACAAAACCTTCCGTCAATTCAATGTATTTTGTACAAATCCAATACCAAAAGATCCTTGGAAAAAGATTCTATATATCCCGTAAAATTGTAACACACTATTTATTACAAATTCCGTAGTGTAAGTTCCTTTGAAAAGATTCTATAAATCCAATATAATTATAACACGAATGTACATTCTGTAAATTGCACTTCACACTTCCTCATTCCTATCCAACGCATCTTCTTCACACAGTTCTTCCTCTCTCAAATATTCTGCTACAAAGTCCTACCATCTTCTCTTTGGCCTTCCTCGTACTCCCAGCATTGAAACTGCAAGTCACTTGCGAGGGACACTCTGTCACTTATGTTACTTTCTGATCCTATACTTTCCATTTTGGTTTTGCACTTGACACTGACATCTGTCAATTAGAATTTTTTGAATATATTTGCTGTTTCCATAATTTTTGCAAAGCTGCCTGATTTTTGAAAGTTAACCTCTCTTAATCTCTCTATAACTCTATATCTATTGAATTAAATCGTATAGAGAATAAGATTTTCTTTCATATTAATGATCATAAAATGTCGAAAAATGATATTTAACCTCATTTTTTCCAGAAAAACTGTTAAGAACTTCAAATAAGGGTACTTCCGGTTGACCAATTATAACCAAAATCTAATCAGCTGTTCATATGGTTGTAAACAAGAGGAATACGAAAGAATCATAATTTTTAGAATTGTAGTTTTGGAGTTATCGACGGAGAAAAATTTGTCACACACACACACACACACACACACACACACACACACACACACACGCGCGCATACTGACATCAATATAAAATTAGTAAAATCGTATTCTAGGGATCTTAAAACGTGCTTATTCATTAAAAACTCACCACCGAATTTTTTGACCAAAGACAATACCTTCCTTTTGACGGAAGGTAAAAATAAAATATGATATCGCTGCTGGCGTAAATATGAAATTTTTGTATCATTCCTTTTAAAAAATTAACGACGATTTTGCTTTTGTCAAAACAGGAAGAAAATTCATGATTTTTTTCGCATTAAAAGTAATATTCGCCTCCAAATTTGAAATGTGAACTATAGGTCTAAAATTAATAATAAAGAAAATAGCTATTCTCCCAATTGTTTTTAATCGCCTATGTGTACATAAAGTGGTTGTTAGTAATTTATAGTATTTCATTCACATCAAACGTCTTAAAATATAGAGAATAAACATCAACCTTGACTTATATTTAAGTCTAGTTTATTTTCTGATTTTAAAACTGGTGAAACGCAGTATGTTTGTTGACTATATTCATGCACTGTAGTGCATCTTAAATTAATGCGTATTCTGGCATGGTTCCTGTTCATTTTTTAGTGAAACAATTTCTGTTTGTGATAAATATTATTGCTATTGCTCCGAAAATATTACACAGTAATACATCATAGTATTTTATTAATAATTTCGTATGACGCAATTTTCGGTTTGTGATAAATATTATTATAATTTCGAAAATGATATAAACTTTTTTAATGCAAAAAGTATATTTTAGTAATAATTTCCTATGACGCAATTTTCATCTTTCAATTTGGAATTTTCTAAGTAACGGTCATGAAAATATTTATGCCCTATCTATATATCTTGAGAGTTTATTACTTGGCTATTTTAGGCACCAATATCTTTGGATTTTATTACGGCGTCGACATTCCAAATCAATAAAGTAAAAACGCTCTTCAATTAATGAAAGCCGAGACATTACAATCTGCTCCAGTGCAGCAATTACGAAGTTCCGTGTGACATATTCATTGGAAAACTAGCGCCATTATGTTTTCACAGCGTTTATATGGTGCTATAAATAAATGCCACGTAAACTAAACTCAAGTTCTGTAATTCGTCTCATGGAGGAATAGTGAGTGCTTTACATTATACTAGAGGGAGGATTTAAATTTTATGTTCCCTAATTTTGATTCAATTAAATTACTGATATGCTAACTAACGTATATAGTTTGTGCAAATGTATTAGTTATTGGATGTAGTAGTGGTTTCATGTCCATTTTCACCATTACCGAATAAATTTACAAATAGTTTTCATCATCTAAAATCGATGAATACTATAAATAAATAAATACATCATCACGGCATATTACCCATTTCTGTGTGTCACAATCTGCTTTATCGCAGATATCAGTAATGATTGATTATGACATACTTGTACCGTGCGAGCGTTTACCAGGCGTCACCTCACGGGTACTCATTGCTGGCGTGGAGAGTGCACCACAGGGGTCACTTTTGTGCCATTTAAAATTCGACATATTTGGCCTCGGTAGGGATCGAACCCGGTTCCCCAGGTTGGCGACCAGACACTCAGGCACGCGGCCACGGGACCCCACGTAATTATAGAAATTTTCATATTTTTTAAGTGAGTAAAATAAAAGTAATAAGAATATACATGAAAAATCTCTTGTGGCCAGCACAAGACCTCTCGCCATTTCCATATTAGGCTATATAAGTATTGAATTGCGCTTCCCTTTCGAACCGTCGTTTTAAAACAAAAAAATACAGAACTTTACCCAAATTTTTATTGTATTTAGCATGTCTTCTGCACACATAATTCTAATTATATCTATTTTTCATTGTATGAGGAAGTTTCTAAATGTCAGAAATTCTTCCAATTCATTAAGCAGACTGGCGGTATTTCTGATGGATATAAGCATTTTACCTATAATATCAAATATTTAATTAATAAAACAATAAGAAAGATTAATATACTTCCCAGAAAAAGCTATCAGAATGTCACTAAAACTGTTGATTTTTGACACTGACATGTGTCATTTAAAAACTATGTTATAAACATTGGAATTTGTGGTTTCCTTAGTGCCTTAGCCTCTGCGATTAAATTACTCTATATATTATAGTGTCTTTATCCCTAAATCTTTACAAGATATAATAAAAATTTTAAGTGTAGGTACTAGATGGAGAATTTTATGTTCTCCAATATTTAATAACAAAAATTTCCAAAAAATTATATTTAGAAGAATTTTTCTCAGAAACTACTACTTCCGGTTGTCCAATTGTTACCAAAATCTTTTCAGCTTTTCCCAGGAATGTCAGATTGAGGAATCCATAATTAAACAATTCTTAAGTGTTATGGTTTTTGAGGAATCGTGTCTACAACATCCAGACATACACACATACACACATCCACACACACACACAGACATCATTTTAAAAATGTTATAATCGGATTCTAGGGACCTTAAATCGTGCTTATTCACTGAAATCTGGATATGCGAATTTTAGCATGAATCCAATACCTCTCTTAGCGAGAGGTAAAAATGACCCCCTTTTTTAGCGCGTTTGGAGAAATGCTTAACTTCATAGATGTCAAATATCAATATGAGTGAATAGAAAAAAAATTAAATTTTAATATGTTGTAACCATAGGCTTTATGAATAATATAAGTTATTTTTTATTTATTTATATTTTGTAAAAAATGGAGTATCTATAGTTAATGTTTCAAATTAAAATATACATGTAAATAATATTTGATTAACAAATGTACATGTTCAACTGTATTTAAAAACAAAATTTATCAAAGTTATATTTATACACATTAATTAAGGGTGGCCATAGTTCAATGCTGATACAAAAATACATTATATAAAATAATAAAACAAATCATATATCAAAACATGATAAATGTGTTTAAATTATTTTAAATTTATGTATGAGTGGCCTATTCAAACATTTATAGCCAACTGTTAAAAATAAAAATAATTTAATTCAAATAAATCATAAAACATCACGCACCACTTGCTGTCAGTTATCTAGGAATGTACTATAAATTAAAATCTCATAGCAAAAGTACAAAAACCCTGAAAAGACACTTTTGAAAATAA
Organism: Ophonus ardosiacus; assembly: GCA_943142095.1. NCBI lineage: Eukaryota > Metazoa > Arthropoda > Insecta > Coleoptera > Carabidae > Ophonus > Ophonus ardosiacus. The sequence goes on from OW964826.1 coordinate 8,004,906, forward strand.
GTATAATCAATCATAGCTCCTGTTAGATATTACGTCCGCTTTTCTCATTTAAAGCAGTCGTATATTCACAAGACTGGAATGCTTGAACTTGAGGAAAAATGGTGCACTACTCGTTTTCTCACTTTCCTACCCTATCTCTTCATCGGTAAATGTGCACTAGTGCTAGCAAAACAGTCGGCGTTTTACACAGCTCCGCACTCAGGAAACAAAATCTTTTTCTGTGATAAAAAGTTTGAAATATTTTCGCTATTTAAAGTACAGAACGCTAGTAGTTTTGGTGGAGTACAACGGAATTTCAGTGTGTGCCAAATACAGGGGTCTCAGAAGTGACGATTTGATTCAGATGGTTAAAACAAATTGGAAATTAAAACTGGAAAATATTAATTTTTGGAACTGCAGTTTTCATTTGCATACGAAATTATTTTAAACAAATATAGCATTTATGTTAAAGAAACAGTAAGATTATTTTACAATACAGAATAGGTAGGATACAAATAATGGCACATTGACATTCAAAGTGCTAATTTCACGCTGGATAAATAATCTTAAAATACAAAATTGGATGTTGTCATTTGTTTTCTCTTTTAAAATTAAAAATCTAATGTGACGAACACAATACCTCCCGCTATTTAATTTTTATTAATTAAATACATATCTACATATATACTAATGCTGCAAACTATACAGTGTCCCACAATCTATCTTCAGTGTGGCGGAGATAGCCAATGTTATTCTTACGGAAGTTTTCTGTACCATGTTGCCAATTTTTCAATGTAATGTAATATTGAAACATTCATAAATTTTCATTGCTATACCAAAATTAATTAACACTGTACAATTTAAGTTTTATGAGGGTCTCTACTCAAGGGCTTATTGTATATACCCAATATTTGTCTAAATAGTTTTATATACAGGGCTATTTGTACCTGTAAAAAGTAAAATTTCAATACAATATTTTAAAACCACCCAGTATACTAATCTTGATTAAATGCATTAGAAATTAGAATTTTAAAATATTATAAATTCAAATTGGAGATTACAAAGAAATAATAAAGACATGAACTATGTAAAATATATGCAGTATTTCTATCAAGCTTAAATATTAGTAAATTGTCAAATAAGAAGTTATAAATTAAATAAAAAATATGTATTATTAAACTGACCAGTGTGTTATTCAATTTCATTTTTTTCTTCGCACCTATGCTGTTTTACATTTATATATTGTACTCGTATATGTATTAATTTTATATCTTTTCGTAGAATGGAAATATGTAACATAGGGAATTTATATTGTTGACGACGATTGTAAAATGTCCAATTAAGTACAAAAATGTTTTATATTATTTACTTTAAAATGACTAGAGTTTATATGTTAATTCATTTCATTTACCTACGCTTGTTATGATTTTAAATCCTACTTACATTTTGTATTTGTATTATTTTATATTTTTTGTAAATTATTAAACTGACCAGTTCATTATTTAATTTATTTTTTTTTCTTTTCACCCACCTGTTGAGAGAGATACACTGAAAGTACACCAGTTATAAATACATTCAATGAAGTACCCAGAATATTTCATCTCTTTTTGGGCATCTATTTTGCTCTTTCTATCTTGCACATTTATAGCAGGTAAACATGGCAACATGGTACTCCATAAGACCCTATACTGAACATAGAGTGTGGGACACTGTATAGATTAAGTTACTTTGCATATAACTATTGCTTTATTTACTATTTTCTATATTATTAATTTGAAATGATTAGTTACATTTATATGTCAGTTTGAAAAATGAACTGTATAACAAAGGAAATGTGTTTATCTTTAGGCTCCGGGATTTATAAAAAAGATTATTTTTTAAATTTATTTGTAAAATATATAGAAAAAGTATACACCTGTAGAAAATTCAGTAATCTTTAAATTTTATAATGACATAAAATGCAAAAAAAATATCATTAAGGGTATTTTTTGAAAAAAAAAAAACAATTACGAGCTTCTAGTAAAGTGTCATTTCCGGTTATCCGATTTACACCAAAATCTTACGGTTTCCTTCCATATTAAAATAAGATCAAAATACAAAGTGTAAAATTTTTTCGATTCATAGTATTAGGGTTAGAGCGATAAGAGGATCCACACACACACGCGCATTGTCTCTCTCTCTATCTCTCTCATACTTACACACACACACACACACACACACACACACACACACACACACACACACACACACACACAGACAAAAACGCGCACTTGCTCGCGCTCATATCATCGTGAAAATGTTTAAATTGGGTTCTAGGGACCTTAAAACGTGGTCATTTACTAAAATCTCGATATGCGATGTTTAGCACGACTAACAAATGATATGAGTTTAGTAACACTACGTTCATTTCGACACTATAGCGTGCGTATCACTGAAATATATACTAACTGGAACTCGCATACTCTACCTATCAGCGTACGCTGCACTGAAGGCTCATTGAACAATAATGGCTGGTCCTGTTCGCGCACGTTCGTGCCGAACCGAACCTAGCCGAATAACTCGTATCATAGCTGATTGTTTTGTTTTCATATTGTGCTTCATTTATTTAAACATGCGCCACACGAAATAATTTCCGTCTACTCACGAACTGTCTCGATGTTTGCCGACTACTCCAGCAGCAGGCTTTCAATATGCTTCACAGTCACGGTTCGTACGCGCATTCCAGTTAGTATATATTTCAGTGGTGCGTATTTTTAAAGTAGCATGCACTTAAACATATCGTTCCGTTAATATCTCACTGGCATTTTCTATAAATTAATAAATACCACTCTTTTATCTTTTATGTGATACACCAAAGAGAGTATATTTTTGTGTTGTTTTTTAAAAACAAATAGTTTGCGATAGGGTGAAAATATTGAGAGTACGGTCCTTGGGTGCAGTCCTCCATCGGAGCAGACGGTAATGATCAAAGGAAAGACGAGTAGAGAATCTCTAGAAGAGTAAATAGCCGCACTCCAAACTGCAGCTCTCTTCATATGTGGACGTCTCGATAGCAATCGAATGTTGAATTTACATGAGATGTGCATTTTTCCTTTACGGTTGCGTTAAATGGAATGAACTACAATATAAATAAATATCTATCTAACATGTAACAGCTCCATAAAGATAGAATATCGCACTTTTATTACTCTAACTTAATTTACTATTTAGATATAAAATTTACTCGTGTACTACGGGTATTCCAGTTCTATTTTACAAATTGACATGAGGAATTACCACCAGTTTATGGTTGTCTGAGATAGGTAAGATGTAATATGTATAGGATACATAAAATTCCAAGCCTCTATAAGACTTCTACGATTCAATTTATGACTTTAAATTTACAACAACCTAATTTTATTTCGAAAGTTTCGTTCATTTTACCAAAACATAAAGAATAAGTACAAAATATACCGTGAGTACTTTTTAACGTGAAACATTGCGTTTGTCATATCCATGGCTACGACTTGACATTTGATTGACAGCAATGTATTTGCCTGTCCCATTTAAAATGAAACATACGGAACGAATTTGGCATTTGACAAGACGTCAATAGAGGTTAATTTTGTTTAAATAATTATAACTGCTTTCTAAATTAAATTTAGTTGTAGAAAAAATACTGTGTGCACCTTGTGCCCGAAATATGTTTAGCGCTCTCGAGTAGTTTTCTAACTCGGCTAAATTTCTTACAATATTTAAATATAATACTTCTGTCCTCCGTAAGTATTTGTCTTATGACTATATTCCGTTTTTAAATTAGGATGAATAAATTCAAAACTCATATATATATATATATATATACATTACATGGCACAAAAATGAACCCTGTGGTGCACTGCGACAAAACAGATTGACACACCTAGAAATAAGTAATATGCCGTGATGATGTATTTATATTTATTTACAAAACCGTAAATTGTTTAGTTTTTTTTTGTTTCTACGAGTGTCTATCATTAAAAAAATATCATTTTTAATAATTGAATTAAAAAAATAAAAACAATCGAAAACATCAAATTAAGTAATCGTGGTTTAATTTTCCATTACAATACCCAAAAGAGTCAAGTAATATTTTAACTATGACTATACTTGCCGTCAAATAAATATGGACTGGAAATTTCTACACTGTTACCAATTCTGTTGGTCATGTTGATCTAAGTTATGAAGAAGCGGCAACACCGCAGGGTAAGGGACATGGTGTGGAGATGGGAAAAATTAAGCACCAATCCATATTTATTTTACGGCGAGTATAGTAGGCAAGTATGAACTTGGTGACTCAAGATAGCTATGAAAATTCAATTTCCTTAGCTATTTCGGAAAAAGCATATTAATAAATTCGGAATGCTATCTGCTGATTTATAATGATAAGTTACACAGCACCACAATCAGCAACGCAATAAACGCAACGCAAAAGATGATCATTTCTCATCTTTCTACCTTACTGCTGTACCGCTAGCCAATCAAAGTTCAGTGTTTCAGTTTTAGAATAAATATCTGTACTATTGACATGTTTGTGAACTGTCACAACTACTAAATAAATATTATATTTTCCTTACTGTCCATTTCTATTTAAATTGTTTTCTATACTAACCTTATTTATACTTATCTGTCATATAAAGACAATAAATAAAAGTGAGCCGAAGTTCAAAGAAATATACCGAATTCTTCTGATTGGTTAGAAGTGCTATGTATCTTTGGTGTTTTTACCTCTCGCTAAGAGAGGTATTGGATTCATGCTAAAAATCACATCTCCAGAGTGAATAAGCACGAATTAAGGTCCATATAAACAGATTTTAACATTTTTACGATGATGTCTGTGTGTGTGTGTGTGTGTGTGTGGATGTGTGTATGTGTGTGTGTGTATGTGTGTATGTGTGCATGTTGGAGGGACGATTACTCAAAAACTATAAGACATAAGATATGTTTAACTATGAATTCCTCAATCTAACATTCCTGGGAAAAGCTGAAAAGGTTTTGGTAACAATTGAACAACCGGAAGTAGTAGTTTTTTGAAAAAAATCTTCTAAATATTATTTTTTGAAAATTTTTGATATTACGCTTTTTGAAGAACAAAATTCTACATCTGATACATTTAAATTTTGTATTATATCTTTTATAAATTAAGAGATAAAGACGCTATAATATGTAGAATATCGGGATATAATAAGTCGAGTAAGCGAAACTACACTAAGGAAACCAGTTGACAAATTCAAATGTTTATAACATAATTTGTAAATGACAGATATCAGTGTCAAAAATCAAAAGTTTTAGTTACATTCTGAAAGCTTTTTCTGGAAAGTACATTTAATCTTCCTTGTGGTTTTATTAATTAAATATTTAAAATTATAGATAACCTGCATATATCCATTAGAAATACCGCCAATTTTGTTAATGAATTGGAAGAATGTCTGACAATTAGGAACTTCTTCATGCAATGAAAAATAGAGATAATTAGAATTATATGTGTGCAGAAGACATGTTAAATACAATAAAATACAATATTTGGGTAAAGTTCTGTAATTTTTTTTGTTAAAAAACGACGGTTCGATAGCGAAGTGCAATACATTACTTATAACATAAAATGAAAATGGCGAGAGGTCTTGTGCTGGCCACAACAGATTTCTTTTTATAAATTACAGATTTAATGTTTACGTAGCGATCCCGTTGCGCCGTTGCGTTGCGTTCAGCGTTACTTCATTATAAACAGGCCTTTATCCCTTATATACCTAACCTAAACCTATAAGTAGCGATCAAATACATTTTATCCCCACAATGTTTCATATCATCAAAATTAACAACGTTTGAAAACACTGCTCTAGAGTTTTCTTGTTTATTTTATTTGCTGTCAACGTATCATTCGACCCCCGGCGTTAATGAGTAATTCTAACCTCAAATTCGACACCGCTGATGCAGCTAACTGTCACGTCACATCCCCTGGCCCTATCTGCGGTTTGCTGCGGAAGCGGAAGTGGTGAAGACCCGAGAGTGACGCGACACCGACGGCAATGGCTGACGCGTGCAGTCACTGATCTTACTTGTAAGGAGAATGGTATCCCCTTAGCTTATGTTGGATACATCTAGGGTAAGGGGTAATAGCTAAACATGTGTTCAACTTGTATTGAGTTGATACAGAGATTCTGAGATTTGTTTAGTGGAATTAAAATGATTATATGTATATGCCGATGTAAATAGCTGATATACAGGCAAATTCAACTCCGAGATGCAGTAGTAGTAAAACCGGCAGAGCTGATGAAACAACCTAAAAAAATCTGGAGTGGGATCACGTAAAAGTGAAAACGATATCGCGATTATCGAGAAGTGAAAACGACATTCGTTTCCTTAGCGATCACGTAAAATTAGTCACTCACTACGAATTCAACCGGTTATTTCTGTAAAGTGACTACGTTTTGTGAAAACGATATCGTTTACAGACCAATGTTTTTGTATTAAATAGTAGTTTTGACAGATAATTTATATGAATGTCATTAAAATTTTTAATCTAATGTCAAAAAGTATTATTCTCGCCCTTCGTTTTTATTTCGTTCATAATAGCAATGCTGTAAGAATTGAAGAAGGATACAAGTTAAATTATCAATTAGTTACAGATGCCATGTATCATCTAATTTTGTTCCTTTTGATATTCCAGAAGAAAAATTTATGAAGTAAACAAAAATATTTCTAAATATATAATTAAAACTTCAAGCGACCTTTTAAGACCGCAAGTATACAAGATTGTTATTTTAAAGTAATCTAGTTTTTATTAAGTTTTGTATTTCAAGTAAATAAAGTATGGGCCACATTTAAATAACAGCGCACAATCTTCGACGGGCTGCAGAAAATGATCAATTCACAAATTTTAATTTTATGTAAAAACTACAAAATATTAATAACAAAACACAAGCTAGAATCGTTATATTTGATGCTTCGCAGAATACAATATTATTAAAATATTAATAAAATTTTCTTTCTTGGATTTATTCTTGTAATCAATCAAAATATGCTTTGTTGTACCTAATCAACACTTTTACAGTTATTGGAATATTAATATTGCCCGAAAATATTTCTTTTGGGTAGTTCTTTCACTAAATTTTAATAGTAAATCAGGGAAATTTCAGTAGAAATAAGAAAATATCTAATCACCAAGATTTCAATTTTCTATCATAGATTTCAAAAGAGTAAAAATATATAGTAAATCATAAGCATTTGGTTCTTCGCAACATGCTTATTAAAATATTCATGAATTTTTTTCTTAGATTCATTCTTGTAATCAATTTTCATTTTATAATTATCGTATTTTATCACAATTATTTCATTTTCGCCTTACTAAATAAAATTTAAAAAAATACGTTTCAAATTTAAAATATTAATTTATTTTTAAATAATTTATAATGACATTTCTTTCATTCTTTCCAAAACGTCAAATTCAACTCACTTTCAATGTTCAATGAATCAGATAGAGAATTTTATGTTCTTCAATATTTGTAACATAAATTTTCAAAATATCGTGCTTATTCACTAAAATCTGGATATGCGATTTTTAGCATGAATCCAATACCTCTCTTAGTGAGAGGTAAAAATGGCCAGCATCATTGCTTTCAACAATGGAATATTCGCATGAGGCTGTGTTGAGTTCGGTACACTGAGGGTGGCAATATTTGTTTTGTGTAATTATTTAGAATAGTCAATGTTCTAGGATCAATCCCGTTATTTTACTGATACACCTCGTTGATTTGATGATGTGTAAGTTTTTAGGACCAGTATATTATAAAATTCAATGGGCCGGTTTGACATTTTTTACCTTCCGTCACCTTTAGGTAAGGAAGGTATTGTCTTTGGTCAAAAAATTCGTTGGTGAGTTTTTAGTGAATAAGCATGTTTTAGGGTCCCTAGAATACGAATTTGCTATTTTTAAGATGATGTCTGTGTGTGTGTGTGTGTGTGTGTGTGTGTGTGTGTGTGTGTGTGTGTGTGTGTGTGCCCGTGTGTGTGTGTCCGTGTGTGACAAATTTTTCTCCGACGATAACTCCAAAACTACAATTCTAAAAATTATAATTCTTTCGTATTCCTGTTCTTTGCATCCATGTGAAGAGCTGATTAGATTTTGGTTATAATTGATCTACCGGAAGTACCCTTATTTGAAGTTTTTAACAGTTTTTTTTGAGAAAACGTAGTTAAATATCATTTTTCGACATTTTGTGATTATCAATATGAAAGAATATCTTATTCTCTATACGGTTAGATTATACATTTTCCTTCAGATTCAATACATATAGAGTTATAGAGACATTAAGAGAGATTAACTTTCAAAAATTAGTCAGCTTTGCTAAAATTATGGAAACATCAGATAATTCAAAAATTTTTAATTGTCAGTGTCAAATGCAAAACCAAAGTTGAAAGTATAGGGTCAGAAGTTATATGTGAATGTGATAGAGTATAGAGTGTCCCTCGCAAGTGACTTGCAGTTGCAGACTCGCCTCAAGATTGGAATTTTCAATGCCAGAAGTACAAGAAAGGCCAAAGAGAAATGGAAGGACTGTGTAGATATGAGAGAGGAAGAATTATGTGAAGAAGATGCGTTGGACAGGAATGAGTAAAAGAGAAGAGTAAGAAACAGCGACCCCTAATAAAATAGGGAAAGGAACTTTCGGTATGGAATTTGTAAAAAATAGTGTGTTGGTGTTGTTAAAATTATACAGGATATACAGCATCTTTTACAAGGAACTTTTGGTATGGGATATGTACAAAATACATCGAATTGACGGAAGGGTTTGTGCTGGCCACAACAGATTTTTAAAATTAAATTTATGAAAAAGTACAAAAAAATCTTGTGTATTCCACGTTCATATATTTGCGAGTGCTCGAATTTAAAGGCCAAAGGTTACAATATACCCATGCTGACAAAGTTTCTATTTCTAGAATTACATACAAATACCAATTTTGGAATTGAGTTCGAATTATATCCTGGATAGAACTGCGCTTACCCTTCTATTATGATCTCATTGCCATCCACCCACACGTTTACCGCAGTTGCAGTGTTCATCAGCGCGTCATTTAAACCAAAACTCGATTAGTTGACTACATCCATTAGCGGGTCAAATTGATTCGACATCGTACATCACATCCCGTCTGCCGACCTGCGGTTCGGCATATTTCATCCTATTAATGCTATGCGTAACTCTACTCCACCCGCTACTCGACAGCTGATTGCGGATTGTCCCCGGAACTTCTGCTACGCTGCACCGACCGAGCAATCAACCGGAACGATCAGCTAATTGCTTATTTGTTGTTAAGTTTTTTAATTGATGCACTTGTTACAAGTTTTAATTCAAAAGAAGTTTTGATTTGATATTGAGGAGGAAGAAACTTATAATTATAATTTTAAATTCCAAGTTTTTCTGAAGGGTTGCAAATTAGGAATAAGTTCAGCAGAATTTAATGAATATTTAAAAAAAGGTTAAATGTATGCTTCGCTAGGTAAAAGGACAATAATTCTAAATTACGTTACTTCATTTTCATGCCTGAAATATTTTAAAATAATCATCTACAGAATGTTAATGAATACTCGTATCCGGAACGCACCGTTTTCGAGCTACAGTCTCTTATAAAAGTAATTATTTACCTTACATTTAATTGGTCACTTTGTTTATTTTAACTTCTAGCAATAATTTTTTAATAGTATATTAATCAATGAGCATTCATGAGAATGAAGTTTGCATCACGATTCGGAAGGCGAGTGATATAAATCATTCGAATGAGTAATAGTCGTTACATGCGAATAGAATACTATACTTTATCCATAACTGTCCAATAATAACATATTAGTGACATATTTGTATTGAAAAATAAGTAGACATAGACAAATCAAGTTATCGTTGCTGCAGCAAACATTTGTTCTGATTTGACATTTAGCATAAAGTTTTAAAACCGACTATTTAGCTACAGTTTAAAGCTTAAGAAGGAAAGAAAAGTATATATCTCAACCCATTTTTGAATTATTGCCCTAAAAGTTACCCCATATTTAGATAAAAACTTCAAAAATTTTAAAAATCTGATTTTTATGTATCTAGATACTCTCAATTCCAAATTTTAAAACCGCAGGTCAATATCTCTTTTCGTTCTCGAGATATTTAGAATCAAAGTTTAGCTCAAAACTGCCCATTTTTGGGCGATAACCCAAAATTGGGCCGAGATATGAATTTGACGACACCATTCGATTCTACGGGCAAAAATACATGAGTATAGCAATTTTCATAATGTTTGTCCAACTAGTTCATTTTTTATGAATAAAAGCTTGAAAACCCCTGAAAATGGCCAAAATCTGAAAAAATCGTAAGGGGTACCCCTTAGAATTTTGCAATTTTTTTGCCATATTTAGTTATTTTGCTTTAGAGATTGTATGCGGTGTTCAAAAATTCTGAAATTTGGTGTACTTATGTAATTTTGCCCGTAGAATCGAATGGTGATGTCGCCAAATTCATATCTCGGCCCATTTTTGGGTTAATACCCAAAAATGGGCAGTTTTGAGCAAAACTTTAAATTTAAAATTGTAACACGACCATAATACAATTTTTTTACAAATTCCATGCAGAAAGTTCCTTGGAAAATATTCTATAAATCCAATAAAATTATTACATGAATGTAGTACATTATGAATACTCATATATAAATATTCTAAAAATGCGTACACTTACGTAGCCATTATCTTTACAATCAAATAATATTACTACCAAGTCAATATCTCTACTAATTTTTGAATTATTGCCCCAAAAGTCAATATACCCCACATTTAGATAAAACTTTAAAATTTTCAAAAATCTAATTTTTATGTATCTGAAACCGCAAGACGATATCTCGTTTCGTTCTCGAGATATTTAAATTTAAAGTTTTGCTCAAAACTGCCCATTTTTGGGTATTAACCCAAAAATGGGCCGAGATATGAATTTGGCGACATCACCATTCGATTCTACGGGCAAAATTACATAAGTACACCAAATTTCAGAATTTTTGAATACCGCATACAATCTCTAAAGCAAAACAACTGAAAATGGCCAAAAATCGCAAAAATCTAAGGTGTACCCCTTACGATTTTTTCAAATTTTGGCCATTTTCAGGGGTTTTCAAACTTTTATTCATAAAAAATTAACCGGTTGGACAAAAATGATGAAAATTACTATATTTATGTATTTTTGTCCATAGAATCGAATGGTGAGGTCGCCAAATTCATATCTCGACCCATTTTTGGGTTAATACCCAAAAATGGGCAGTTTTGAGCATAACTTTAAATCTAAATATCTCGAGAACGAAACGAGATATCGATCTGCGGTTTCAAAGTTTGGAATCAGCGCATTGAGAAGTATCTAGATACATGAAAAGAAGATTTTTTGAAAATTTTGAAGTTTTTATCTAAATGTGGGGTATATTGACTTTTGGGGCTATAATTCAAAAATGGGTAGAGATATAAACTTGGTAGTAATATTATTTTATTGTAAAGATAATGTTACGTTAGTGTGTGCATTTTTAGATTATTTATGTATGAGTATACCTAACGTATGTGATAATTTTATTTGATTTATGGAATATTTTCCAAGGAACTTTGTGTACGAAATTTGTAAAAAATTGTATTATGTTCGTGTTACAATTTTGAGAAAAATTTGTCACACACGGACACACACACATATATACATACATATATCATCTTAAAAATAGTAAATTCGTATTCTAGGGCCCCTAAAACGTGCTTATTTATTTAAAACTCACCAACGAATTTTTTGACCAAAGACAATACCTTCCTTACCTAAAGGTGACGGGAGGTAAAAATAATGTATTTAAAAATCGACCTCGAAATTTAATGGATTTGGAAATGAGTATTTTAAGACTTTTAGAAGAAATAACACCTGAAATGCTTATTAGAGTAACCGAAAACATGAAACAACGAGTGCATTTGTGCCTTCTTTAAATAAAATACTTGTTTCCTTCTTTATTATCTTTACTTCTTAAAATTACATTTCAATTTTGACAACTTGACTTTTGAATTGAATAACTATCAGACCTAAGCTTCTCTGATGATAGCCTAATTTGAATTAGGTTTTGAACACACTGTATATTGCACATTGTGTTTTGTGTTACAAGGGAAAATAAAAAAAAATGCGGAATAAAATTTAACAAAGTTATTCTTCCTTTTTAATAAACTTTACTGCTAATACTAATATACTTTTCGTATCATTCTAAATATTTCAGTAATTCTACCGTAATCCTCATGTCCGTTGATTGTAGGTAGGTATGGTTTTTTGTTGTGCCCTTAGAAATAGCTATATTTATTTAAACAACATAATGTTTACAATCGATAACTACAATATTACAAAAGAAGTATGAACAAATAGAAGAAACCTGCATTTCGTTATTTATTTGTCACCGTTAAGTACAGCAATATTGAAAACAAACACTCTTCACTATTTATTATTTACTTTATCCTTATGCAATTTTGATGTTATACTCGTATATTTCATCGATATCTTTACAAAAAGAGTGGAGATGAACCTTTGATTTGTATATTTGCATGCACCGTGCGAACGAATCGCGATTCACTGGACCCAGAATACAAATAAGCAAATATCTCGCGGTTATAGTGTTCCGTGTTGACACAGTCGCTGTTTACATCTCTTCCTATTTGAATACTTCACACGGGTTAGTTGTTAGTTCCACACATAGATGTCACTGCGCATCGATCTCATTTACTATGTGTTATAATCTATAGAGAGGTAATCATGGAATTGTTCGCTGAAGAGGAAAAGTAATTGAGTCGTGGTTATGTGTGTGGAAATTTACATCCCAGTAGTGGAGTAACAATACAATGAGGGGCCCCTAGCAAGTTTTTAGGGTTGGGCCCTTAACGAATTAAGATCATCGAAAAAAAGTTCATTTAGGGGGAGTATTAAAATAAAAATTATTCAGTACAAAACATGTTTTTATTATGAACAACATTTATTTAGAGTAGAATTCGTATAGTATACTTTAAAATGATTTAAAAAATCTGTTGTGGCCAGCACAAAACCTTCTGTCAATTCGATGTATTTTGTAAATATCCCATACCAAAAGTTCCTTGAAAAAGATTCTATATATCCTGCAAAATTGTAACAAGAACACACTATTTTTTACAAATCCATACTGAAAGTTCCTTTGAAAAGATTCTAAAATCCAATACAATTATAATACGAATACGAACGTATGTACATTATATATTGCACTTAACACTTCCTCCTTCTTCAATTTTTCCCTATTTTATTAGAAGTCGCTGTTTCTTACTCTTCTCTTCTACTCATTCCTGTCCAACGCATCTTCATGACACAGTTCTTCCTCCCTCAAATCTTTTGTTATACAGTCCTTCCATCTTGAGGCGAGGCCGCAAATGCAAGTCACTGGCGAGGGACACTGTCACTTATATCACTTTCAGATCATATACTTTCCACATTGGTTTTGCACTTGACACTGACATCTGTCAATTAGAATTTTTTGAATATTTCTGATGTTTTCATAATTTTTGCAAAGCTGACTGATTTTTGAAAGTTAATCTCTCTATAACTCTTATCTATTGAATATGAAGGAAAATGTATAATCGAACCATATAGAAAATAAGATAATCTTTCTATTGATAATCACATAAAATATCGAAAATGATATTTAATTGCGTTTTTTTCAAGAAAAACTGTTAAGAACTTCAAAGAAGGGTACTTCCGGTTGACCAATTATAACCAAAATCTAATGAGCTCTTCATAGGGATGTAAGGAAGAATAATAACGAAAGAATCATAATTTTTAGAATTGTAGCTTTGGAGTTATCGTCGGAGAAAAATTTGTCACATACACACAGACACACACACGCACACACACGGACACACACACACACATACACACATACAGACATCATCGTAAAACCAGTAAAATCGTATTGTAGGGACATTAAAACGTGCTTATTCATTTAAAACTCCCCATCGAATTTTTTGACCAAAGACAATACCTTCCTTACCTAAAGGTGACGGAAGGTAAAAAGTCCTCCCGCTATTTGTTGTTTTTTTTTTTATTAATTTAAATACATACCTACGTACTTACTAATGCTGCAAACTATATTATATTCCTTTGCATAACTATTTGCATCATTAATTTGAAGTGTTTAGTTTTTTGACAGTGACATATATCTGTCAGTTACATACATTTGAAATATGAACTGTGTAACAAAGGAATTGTGTTTATCAAAGGCTTTGGGATTTATAATACAGATTACTTTTTATATTTATTTATAAAATGTATAGACAAAGTATTAGTGTATCAAATAATTTTTAATTTTCATAATGACATAATATGCAAAAAAATGGCATTTAATGGTATGTTTTAAAGAAAAACTATTGAGTTTCAAGTAAAGTGCCATTTCCGATTATCCGATTTACACCAAAATGTAATGGTTTCTTTCCATATTAGAATAGGGCCGAAATACAAGGTTTCAGAATTTTCTGTACAATTATTTTTTGCGTGACGTCATTGTCTTCATTTCATTTCATAAATATTTCCATTTAAAGATTATCGTTGACTTTGACAATGGGGTAATCCGACATTTTTTAAAAATATTTTTTATATTAGTACAGACCAGTAGGTCTCTGAATATCTAACTTTGAGTAAGAAAATGTATGCATCACATGAGATATGAATTTTAAAAAAATTCATCGCAATTCAAATTTTTTATCATGGCGCGCTTATGACGTCAACTTGATGGTGACATCTGCAACGAACTTCAGCGCCTAAATCCACATGTTCATGACAGCCATTTGCTTGTTTACATATGATTTTAATAGCAGCGTGTATTTCGGTGTTTGTCGTGTGTTTGTTTATGGTAAAAATAGGAGTAATAATTATAAAGTGGACGAAATGTCAAACAAGAAATATACCCGCGCGTGTTAACTACTGGCACCATCTGTGTTTTTAAACGAAAATATTTACTTTGAAATGATCAACAGATTATCAACTTGACGTCACAAATTCCAAGGACGTTTCTAGAGCTGTAAGAATTCCAATTTTGTAACATTAAATTATGAATTAAAACTTTTTATTAAACATGTTTTATTATATTTTTCTACTGTATGAAGATGGAAAACTATAGAAAAAAGTTATTATTTTGCATTAATTCTATATCACCAGAATACCCCATTGCCAGATGACAGCGATTTTCTTCTTAATTTTTCCATGGAATCCTAAGATCCTTTGTTTCAATGTATCAATATTCGGGAGTGAAAAAATGCAATTCGAGACGTAAATATGACTGGATTGACAACCGTTTCTCCATCATGAATCAACAGAAGTATTTTAGGTACGTTACACAATTTAAATTTAAGAAAAAGCTTATTTATTACCATTCGTTTGTTTTACCCCAAACAATTTAATTTCAATTCGTTCTCAATCATCAAATACTTCCCCATCTTTCTTGAAAAACATTTCCAGGCCTTTCAATAATTAACTTATAATCAATCAATAAAATTTCATGAAGTCTAAACATGGTGGAATGCTGAAGGATAAATAATCCGGAACAGCTGGTAAATTTAGCTTATTCGTTTTCCACGGCCTGCTGCGAATCTGGAAGCTGGAAACCAGCTTGAGTCCCAACAGCGCTGAACGGTAATTCCGCCCCCTGCCCCCCTTTACCACCCCACAGTCCACCACTGGTGCTAGAGGAGATCGGTAAATAACTTCACGAAATGGGAGTATGAAATTGTCCGCTGAGAAATACACGAGAATCGTTCAAAGACTAACATATAAAATATACATGTGAGGAGATAGAATGGTTGAGAGCATATCATACAGATTATCTTTGTTTGTTTATTTTTATCTGATGAAAGTGGTTCAAAATCGAATAATTTATTCAACAACAACGCAAAGTTTTCTTTACTCTTTTAGTGCCCTGCAAAACATTTCTTGTAAAGGGATATATATGGTGACTTTTTTTTTCAGGTGTACATAGGAGATGAACAAGGGGAAATTAGTTTTTTGCAAAACCGTTGCCCCCAGTTTTAACTTACGGAAATTATTGTGGTGTCAATACAAAGAGAAACAAATTTCCCACCCGAAAATACCAAATACGTAGAAATGAAATTGTCCAATATTTTAGACCCATAAATTAATTTTAAAATTTATTCATTTTCCTAATAGCAGTAGCCATGGAAAGTTTTGAAAATACACGATTAATTTATTTAATCAGTATTTTTTTTACTATGTGATCGGTATTTTTACTTCCGTGTACGAAGTAAAGGAAGTATTGTAATCGCGAAAAATTTCGATTTCCAGATTTCAACGAAAATATCCATTTTGACCAATGGGAATAACATAATAGATTTTAGTTAAAATGGTCTATCTGGAAGTGGTACTTTACTTGAAACCTATAATAGATTTTAATGAAAAACTATATTAAAATATAATCCAAAAGTTTTCAAATTTGGTATATAGTACTTTTATATCAATGAGAATAACGTAATAGATTTTCGTTAAAATGGTCTACCCGGAAGTGGTACTTTACTTGAAGCCTATAATAGATTTTAATGAAAAACTATATTAGAATATAATCCAAAACTTTTCAAATTTGGTATATAGTACTCTTATATTAATGGGAATAACATAAAAGATTTTGGTTAAAATAGCCTAACCGAAAGTGATACTTAACTTGAAGCTGTTACCAGTTTTTGTTGAAAAAAATGCTGTTACTTTGATTTTAATAATAAATGCTTGAAATAAAAGTAGAGAATTGAATTCTGCGTCGAAAACATCAGGCATGATTAAATTAGCTCTTTGTATAAGCGAGATATGTAAATTTAAAAATTATGTACTTTTTGGTTTCTGTAATTAAGTTTGCCATGAATTAGGACAAAAAATAACAAAAAATAAAGAATTGAATGTCAATGTCAAAATATGTCAAGTACGTGCAATTTTATGATTGGGTCTGTTATAATACATATTTTAATTATTAACAAAATATGTATAGTGTAACAGGCGTACAAGGAAGTCATGTGGAGTCCACATCAGATATTTTTTACATTAAATATTAGTGTTTTGTAAAATAAGTGAGCGAATAAGAATATTATGTCGAGATTATATTAGGTTAGGTAGCTAAGATAGGATAAATTACTTATCACTTAGTAAAAATACTGATCAATTAAATACATGCCATTATAAAATACGATGTATCCACAGGAATGAAAATTGTGTAGTCCATTTTAGAGGGGGTTGAAAAAAAATTAGCAAAAAAATAAAATGAATTTACACACATCATTTAAAATTTCGTGTTTGCTCGTGCGAATATTTGTCAGTCAACAAATTTTTTCCCAAAAATGGTAGCTGGCGCAATGATATATTTATTTGTTTTGCAAAGATAAATAATCGTGTACGAATTGTGTATTTCGCCCGGTAATATTTTGTGAACATTTTGTTTTGAATTTACCCAATTAAAACAGCAAGTAATTAGAGGTATTCTACTGTACCATTTTGTAAAAAGAGCTCCTACAAACAAGTGATATAAACCTATTTGCTGAAATGAAATTATTTGAGCAGCTAGAATATAAATTCGCTACATGTTTTGTAAATTGATATTGTTTTGTTTTAAAATATTATTGTGAAAACAACGAAAATACAAACTCGACGTAATAATTGTAAATATAGATATGGATGTAAACAAAAAAGGTATGAATTAAAATTTTACGTATCAACTTGTTTCCATTACATTAAAAATTAGAATAATTGATTCAGCTAATAACTACTATTTTTGCAACTGTTTATTGTAGAGCAAACTAAATAATAAATAATTTTATACTTTTAAATATTTATCAAAACAACTCATGGAATACATATTTGATGATTGAATTATAATTTAATTATAATTTTAAATTATAATCATCAAAGGAAAACAAAAATAAACAATTTTATTTAATACTTGGAATATCATAAATGGAATAAAGAGACTGATATTTTAATATTATAATAGAATAATAGGTATAAATAAATTTATTAAATCTAATTTAATTTAGAAAAATTAAAATATCAAAATAATTAAATTATTTCTGCCAGTACAAATAAGAGCTTTTACATGTTTCAATAAAATTTGAAACTAAATAAAAATATTAATGTAAAGCTTTATTAATTGAATAGCTTCATAACTTATAATTTTCAAACAAATTAAAAGTATAATATAATTGGTGGAATTCTGGCTATGAAAAAGTGAAATAATTATTTTTGTATTTAAAGCGGACAATTTTAAATAATTAAATTATTGCAGTCAGTACAAATAAGAGCTATTAAATGTTTTAATAAAATTTGAAACTAAATAAAAATATTTATGTAAAGCTTTATTAATTGAATAGCGAATAGCTTCATAATATATAATTTTCAAACAAATTAAAAGCTTGGTAGAGGTCTGGCTATGAAAAAGCGAAATAATTATTTTTGTATCTAAACCGGACAATTTTTTTAAAAAAAGAATCAAACAAACTGGTATTTGTCATCTGTTCATCTGTATGTTTATTTTCTTCATTATTTAAACTTATTGAACTCTGAAATACTTTTCGAATCTCATTGTCAATATGGTAATCGCTTACTAAGCCGTCGATTTAAAACATTAAAATGAATAAAATTTTGAGATCTAAACTATACTTGTCGTCAAATAAATATGGAAAAGAGATTTCTGCACTGTTAATTCCGTTGGTCATATTGAAAATACTACGTTATCAAGAAGCGGCAACATCGCATGGCTAGGGAAAGGGTGCGGGGAAGGAAAAAAAATTGATCATTAATCCATTGTTATTTGACTGCGAGTATTTGGATATTAGCAATAAAAATAAACATATTACAACATATAATTATGTTTTCATTGTTTGTTTCACACGAGTATTATTTTCGCCCTATAAAATTAATAATATTAATAGTAAAATAGCGAACTCTAGGTGAAACAATGTTAAATAAAATATTTAAGAAAACACTTGCCATGTTTCACAAGATTACAGCGTCTGAATCAACCTTTCGGCCATCAACAGACGCCGGCCATGCTCAGCTAGAACCATAGAAGCGTTTCGCTATTGTTAGAGCTAATCAGTATGATATAACTGCTGTCTCTTTGCAGAGACAATTCCCAACTGAGCATGGCGAGAGATGTAAAGCATCTCATAAAAGATAGCTGACTCAAGAGGGAATGTACCCACATGTAGAGCCATCTATCGAGGGATCGCCAAAATGCACTGGCAGTAAATTAATATTTTTTTCAATGTTGTAAATTTCCTATGCGTCCGTATAAATATCATAACTATGACCTCATAACCTGAAATATAACAATGAAAAGAAAAAATTGACCATCATCGTTCGAAATACAATAAAAAAAGTTAGCAATATTTTGATTTTTGCACTTTTCTAGGAAAACAAATAATCTTCAAAATGATCTTCTAATGGTGCAACTTTGCCCAAATTTAATCGACATCGTATCTTTTACAGATTTCGAGATCTCAAAAGTGAGCCTCGAAAAACGGACATCCTGCAGAGATTGCAAATAAACAAGAATAATAGAATACTTGTTTAGTTAATTTAGAGTGCATTCATAAAAAAAAATATCTGATGTGGACATCACATGACTTCCTTGTACACCTGTTACACTATACATATTTTGTTAATAATTAAAATGTGTATTATAACACACAAAATCATAAAATTGCAAGTTTTTGACATAATTTGACATTGACATTAAATTCTTTATTTTTTTGTTATTTTTTGTCTAATTTAATCATACTTGATGTTTCCAACGCAGAATTCAATTCTCTAAAACTTTTATTTGAAACATTTATTATTAAAATCAAAATAACACCATTTTTTTCAAGAATAACTGATAACAGCTTCAAGTAAAGTATCACTTCCAGTTAGACTATTTTAACTAAAATCTATTATGTTATTTCCATTGATATAAGGGTATTATATACCAAATTTGAAAAGTTTTGGATAATATTTTAATATAGTTTTTCATTAAAATCTATTATAGGCTTTAAGTAAAGTACCACTTCCGAAATTTATGTAATGTCCAAAAAGGGAGGTGCACAACTAGATGTTATAACTGTCCTAAATACAAAATTTTAATTTTCTACGGCTTCCCGTTTTTCAGTTATGCGAGATACGTACGTACGTACAGACGTCATGACGAAATTAGTCAAAATGGATTCAGGGATGGTCAAAATGAATATTTCCGTTGAAATCTGGAAACCGAAATTTTTCGCGATTGCAATACTTCCTTTACTTCGTACAAGGAAGTAAAAAACATAATTAGTTTACACTGTTTTCGGTCTCCGAGTTAATGTAATCAAATGTAACCATTCACATTCATATTTCCAGATTTAGAATTTATTGAAGTATCATTAAATTCAAGTTACAACAAACAATGATAATAGTTTTTCGGGGTAATTGAAGAATTTTCAATTATCCAGAATTCATTGCATCATCAAAAATGTTTGAATTCAATCTCCCAAATTCTCCAATTTCGGTCAATTACAATTTCGGCGCGATTTCATTAAGTTGGCATTGTGTTGGTTGTTTTGTTGGCATATTACTCATAATATAAAATATCCGGCGTTTAACAATGGCGTTAATTCATTTGTTTCATCAGCGCATCGGGCTCTGCTGTAATGAATTCGTTATTCGCTTGTTCGTCCACAGTTCGCTGCTCGCGGATCAGCCAAGTTTTTGCTGCAATGGTGTTCTGTCACTCTGTATCTAGAGCACCGGATTGCGTGATGACGCTAGCGTCAGATAATTGAAAGCTGGTGATGGTTGCTAACGTGATGAAATTGTTTACATTTGGCGGAAAATATAAATGATTAATAGCAAAAGAAAATATTTACTTTAATCATTTGATAGCAGGAAATGGAGAGTTGCCGTTTAAATTTTTTGAAGTTGTGATATCGTTTTATAATTATCGTTACTAATATGACGAAACGCAATGGGTGCTTAACAAAAAAAGTAGCTGAAAACAATATATAAACAGTTACAAGGGATCAAAGTTTTATAAATAGCCGCAACTTAAAAGAATAATTTATCAAGGTACCTATTTTCAAAACAAAAGAACAAAACATGGAAACCTTAAATATATTTATTCTATTTCTAATAATAAGTGCTCAAAATATGCCCCTTGAGCTGCAATCAAGCTGCCATCGAAGTATCAGAGAATTATGAATTCCGGGCGGTCCCGGCAGACGCCAAATATTTCCAATTTTAAATGGCACAAAAGTGACCCCTGTGGTGCACTCTCCACACCAGCTATGAGTGCCCGTGCGGTGACGCCTGGTAAGCACCCACACGGTAAAATATATCGTCATCATTACCGATATCTACATGTGTTGTAGATACTGGCACTCCCAGAAATGAGTAATATACCGTGATGATATATATATAAATTGTATTCCGCGGCACTAGACTCATCCATGTCACAATAAATTTAAAAAATTCAGGTAAAAAATATTAATATCAGATTAAAGTAGCATTATTTTTCATTGTTTATTGTTTTGTTTTAAAAGTAGGTACCTACCTATCTTGATTATTTTTTTACCTCTCGCTAAGAGAGGCATTGGATTCGTGATAAAAATTACTTATCCAGATTTTAGTGCATAAACACGTTTTTAGGTCTCTAGAATTCGATTTTAACATTTTTACAGATTTTTACCTCCCGCTACCCTTGGTAAGAGAGGTATAGGGATCGTGCTAAAAATCACATATCGAGATTTTAGTAAATGACCACGTTTTAAGGACCCTAGAATCCAATTTTAACATTCTCCCGATGATGTCTGTATGTATGTGTGTGTGTGTGTGTGTGTGTGTGTGTGTGTGTGTGTATGTGTGTGTGAATATGTGTATGTGTGTATGAATTTTGTCTTCGCTCTAACTCAAATACTGTCATTCAGAAAATTCTGAAACCTTGCATTTCTACCCTATTCACTTTACTTGAATCTCATAATAGTTTTTCTTCAAAAAATACCATTAAATGCCATTTTTTCGCATTTTGTCAATATGAAAATTAAAGATTATTGAATTTTCTACAGGTATACATTAATACTTTTTCTATATATTTTACAGATAAATTTAAAAATCATTTTTCTTTTTTTAATCTCGAAGCCTAAGATAAACACAATTCCTTTGTTACACAGTTTATTTTTCAAATGAATGTAACTGACAGGTAAACGTCATTGTCAAGAAACTAAACACTTCAAATTAATAATAGTGACATGTTAAATAATAAAGAAAATCGTAAATAAAGCAATAGTTATATACAATGGAACATAATATAGTTTGACGCATTACTAAATACGTAGGTATGCATTTAAATTAATAAAAATTACATAGCGGGAGGTTTTGTGTTGGCCACATTAGATTTTTTTTATTTTAAATGCTGCTATTTATAAAATTTTGATTCCTTTTAATTCGGCAACCATAAAGAATAGGACCTACAGTCATATGACATTTTTTTACTCAAAATGATCTAAGTAATATGATGTAGGTAATTTTTTTTACACTGGTCTTCATACACCTTGTAAATATATCGTCAGCGAACACTTCATGTGTTACTTTTCACCATAAATAACTACATATTATTATGATAAATTATCCTTCATTTTACCCAACTGTAATCTTCTATTTAGTATTATATGCATAACGATGCAACATATTTCGCATCATTCACTTTTAAATTACATTCCAAATCTTGTGACTCGCCCTGACACAAAAGAAATTGCAAACGGGTCATTTGACAATCTCCTGAATTGCCAGAGGCATTACCATTCATCCAAAATTCCTAATGCGGAATATCCTCGTGCAATCACATATCTCCCCGCATACATCAAATCCCGTCCGCATCTGATCTGGATACACTCCCCTAGATGTTGCAAGGAGATTTCAAATCGTTATAAATTATTGCCACAGGAACTCAAAATAAACTTAACAAGATATTCATACAAGGGAAGATGATGTGGGATTTCTTTCTATTCGATTTGGGCGATTGTATAAAAGGTATTGATGCAATATAGTGATTATTTTGAAATTTCTTTATGTTATTTAGGCCCGCAACTATCACCTCTAATTAAAGTGAGAGTTAATGATTACCATTGGTTATATTGCAATGTACCAGCTTTGGTTAGAGCTAACTTAAAGTTAAAACTCTCTCTTCTGGTGTCAAATTTCAAATAATTTTACATACAGCAC
Source organism: Ophonus ardosiacus (assembly GCA_943142095.1). Classification (NCBI taxonomy): domain Eukaryota; kingdom Metazoa; phylum Arthropoda; class Insecta; order Coleoptera; family Carabidae; genus Ophonus; species Ophonus ardosiacus. The sequence goes on from OW964826.1 coordinate 8,028,170, forward strand.
ACATAAAAATACATATAATTGAAGATTTAGAATATATTGAGGATGTAGACATTCCGTAATAAAAGTAAAAGAGTTAAGGGATAAAGTAGATCATTTTAATATTTACAATGATAATGAATTGGTAATTCGTTTTTGCTTAGCAAAAAATTACAAGATGAACACCCTCATGCAACGACAACTTTTATTAGCAATAAGGTAACAAATAGAAGTAAACTTTTACCTATGGCCGATTTACCTGGAATTAATCTATCTAATGTACCAGAAACAAGTCACCGAAGCAATCTGTACTTTAAGAATTTACATAAAGATGTAAATAAGACAAAAACTTAGATATCCAACGTTGGTTTTTTTAAAACAACGTTTCCCCACACATTGGTATTGTATTCAAATAAAACTATTCAGGGGCTATAACCTAAAACGGTAGTGTTTCAGGGGTTAAAACAAAAAACGCAAAAGCTTTTCGGAGGCTATAACCTAAAATGGAAAAGCTTTTCAGAGGATATAACCTAAAAAGTAAAAGATTTCAAGGACTATAACCTAAAAAGTAAAATCTTTTCAGGGGCTATACCTAAAAAGTAAAGATTTTCAGGATATATACCAAAAAAGTAAATGATTTCTGGGTATATACCTAAAAAGTAAAAGCTTTTCACGTGCTATACCTAACAAGTAAAAGCTATTCAGGACATATTCCCAAAAAGTAAAAGTTTTTCAGGGAATATACTTAAAAAGTAAAAGCTTTTCAGGGTATACAGTGTGTCCCATTTAAAAGTGCCACCATTGGGATCTCGAGAATTATAAGAGATACGATGTCGGTTAAATGGAACTTTTTGTGCGCTTTTGGGAGGCCATCTCAGATGTGCTTTTGTTTTTCCAAAAATTCTCATAGGGCACTAGATAATTACTAAAAACTTAATATTGTTGATTTTTTCTTTTTCAAATAACTGCTAAACTATTAGTAATTGAGAAAAACCTTTCAAATATAAAAGGTAGATATTTTTATTAACTAACCAGTGGTGTGCGAAATAAATTTTTATATCCGTAAATTTTCGAGATATAACACAAACTTATATTTTTTTAAATGGAACCCATATCTTATTTTAATCTCAAAAAAATAACAATTTTTTTTTCTTTTCAATGATGTAAGGGTTATTATGTTTTATATTTGTTTTGCTCCTAAAATTTAATTTTCTCTTTATTTTCCTGAATTTTCTTATTATTTCCCAAAAAAAAAACATTATTATTTTTTACTAATTATATTGTATTTGATCGATGTAATTTATTTTATGCCTTTATTACTTAATATTTTCATTCTAGACTCATAATTACAAATTACACTATAATGTGCTAAGGGCGACCTGATAAAAATTAATTTGATACGAATTTTGAGCAAATTTTTTTAACGAAATAAATTATTTAAATACAAGGAGTATTTATAAATAGAAATCTACTAATATTTTCAAGATAATTTTAAATTTAATACAAAATAAAGCAAAAAAAAATAATTTTGAAGGCAAAACAAATATAAAATATAATCCCTTACATCATTGAAAAGAGAAAAAATAATTATTTTTTAGACTAAAATCAGATATGGGTTCCATTTAAAAAAATATAAGTTTGTGTTATATCTCGAAAATTTACGGATATAAAAATTTATTTCGTACGACACTGGTTAGTTAATAAAAATATCTATCTTTTATATTTGAAACGTTTTTCTCAATTAATAATAGTTTAGCAGTTATTTGAAAAAGGAAAAATCAACAATATTCAGTTTTTCGTCATTATCTAGTGCCCTATACGAATTTTTCGAAAAACAAAAGCACATCTGAGATGGCCTCCCAAAGGCACACAAAAAGTTCCATTTAACCGACATCGTATCTCTTGTAGTTCTCGAGATCCCAATGGTGGCACTTTTAAATGGGACACACTGTATACCTAAAAAGTAAAAGCTTTCCAGGGTACTTACCTAAAAAGTAAAAGCATTTCTGGGGCAAAATCTACAAATTCCATGCCGAAAGTTCCTTAGTAAAAAAGATTCTACAAATCCAATAAAATTATACCATTATGTAAATTGCATCTAACACTCACATCTGTCAATTAGAAAGTTTTATTCTTTCATATTGATAATCACATAAAATGTCAAAAATGATATTTAACTGAGTTTTTTCAAGAAAAACTGTTAAGAATTTCAAATAATGGAACTTCCGGTTGACTAATTATAATCAAAATTTGATCAGCTCCATGTTTTTGTTTATTCAGTATTGCCACAACATGAAATTCCCCTTCTTGTACTTCTAAACCAATAGTTTATTAACTGGTCATTACATTATTAATAAATATTTTACCTTGTAATCATAAATGCTTACAGTCAAATATATCCTTAAATGTTAATTAAATGTACGGAGGTCCTGGTGACCTTCGCTGCCAAAGTATCTCCGATTTTTTTTTTTTTCAATAAAAAAGAAAATTCGAGTCCATAATTCACAAACAAGAAAAAGAATTACCCTTCCTTGTGGATGTTATTGCAGCAATTCGTTTCTATCTTGAAGATGTTGAAAGCAGAATATTTACTTTTACTTTCCTTGGCCGATAATTGCAGCCTCTAATTTGTTTTCCATTTGCTTTTGTGGGGGAGAAAATTAATCAAGTGCTGTAAAATCCATTAAGCATTGGCTTGTTTATTTAAATGGTATTATTGGGGAAATTCGGCCCTGCAGTTAACAGACTCCGATCAAACGAGCAAACAAATTCCCGTGCCGTAGAGAGATTGCGTGCAAATGGAGATATTTTAGTCAGATTTTCCGGGCGAAATTGAATGAGTTCCTACATATGTTATTTTTATTCTAGCACGCAATGCCACGAATTTGAAAAAGAAACCGTTTATTTTTACGTTATATTGTTGTTTTATGTAAATTAATTAAATGCATCAACACGAACTTCGCAGAATGAAGAGGAAAATTTGCATTTTTGTGAATTTTAACTAAACTGTTTTATTTTATAAATAATCATTTCAGAAGAGCAGAAGTATTGATCCAACATTGAAAGGCAAATGCCAGATATTCGTACAGGGACAGGGTGCTCTTGACTAGAGATGCATTCGGGCGGGCCGGGCCGGGCTTTGAGGTTTGGATCGACTCGGCCCGAAAATAAAAATTACCGGCCCGACTCGAAGATCGACTTGACAAAAAAATTAGCTAGCCCGGCTCGAAAACTGACTCGAAATCGGGCCGGGCTTCGGGCCGGGCCGGGCCAAAGCTCGAAATTGGGTGCATCTGGCATTCCTAATGTTGATTTTTATGTTAAGGCAAAATGTTTAACTTTTTTCGTGTCAAACTTATAAAAAACCTCTACATTCTTTTAACTTTCAACATTAGTTAACGTAAGTAGTTAAAAAATTACTGACCTACGAGTATTTAACACTTTGTTTACCAAAGAATTTAAACAACTTTTTCGCAAATCTTATATAAAAAAATAGAATTTTAATTTACATAAGGATTTTTATTTAACTTTGTTTCTGCTCAAAAATAGGACAAGAAACCATTATGGTAGGAACAAAAATCACTTTTATTTAAGTATACGAGTAATAACAATAATAATAGCATCATCACAATATAATTATTATGCTTTAATGAATAACCTTGAATTCTTGAAGTAAAATAATACATTTTTATTTATTAATATGTGAACTGTGTTGTTATTAAATCATTTCGATCCTTTTTAACTTCATCCATTTTCATTAAAATATTAAGGAAACTGTGCATTTGAATGAACTATAAGATTTTTCGGGCTGGAACGAAAAGCTCGAATTTTCGGGGCGGGCAAAGTCAAAAGTCCGACTCGCCTCGATTTTTGAAAATGATTAGCCCGATTCGGCCCGATAAAAAATATCTTTGGCCCGGCACGATGATCGACTCGAAATCGAGGCGGACTTCGGGCCGGACCAAAGCTCGAAATCCAGTGCATCTCTACTCTTGACAAATAAGAGTATATTATTCAACTAGAACGTAATGATGGCTATAACACAGGAGGGCGAAGTTGTCCGAATGAGTTGCAGTAATTACACACAAGTAGAAAACTTATAGTGAACTCGCTTATAATGTACACTCGCTTATAATGAACGCATGCACTGAGTTCCAACTAAATACATACTTCACCTATTGTAAATCAAAACACTTATAATGAACTCGTTTGTGGTTGTAAAGCTGATGCCTATTCACAACAGACGAGGTACCTATACCTATTCCACCATTTTCCATAATATGTATGTGTGCTAGTCTAGATTTTGCGTATTGTTTCAGTTTAGTATTTGAAAATCGATGTTTTTCTAAATAGAAGCTGAAAATAAGAAACGGTGTTCTTTTACAATTATTGATAAAATAAATATTTAATAACGTTATTTTCAGTGCGAAGGAACAAATAAAGAAATATACATATATTCATCTCAATAAATTAGAAGTGACATTAGAAAATTATTTCCTGAAAAAGAAAGACGTTCAAACAAAAATTACTGACTATTTTAAAAAATAATTAAATAATTATTTTGTACATAGGTACATTAACCTGCATGAAAATATATGTTAATAAAGTTTTAAAAAATAAAATGTGTACCTACTCTCTTTATAGTGAACACTCGGTTATAGTGAACCAAATACCTGGTCCCTTGAAGTTCACTATAAGCGGATTCCACTGTATTTATTATTTATCTACGACGTTTTTGTTATGAATTTGTATGTATAAAATTTGTAATCAAAGGAACTCCAATTTGCAACTACCTGCTTGTCAATTTGTATAATATTTTTCGTTTATTAAAAACGTGTTAAGAACATTCGTTTAAGTTAAAAATCTAATGTGGCCAAAAAAATACATACCTACATATTTATTAATGCTGCAAACTATAGTAAGTTACTTTGTATATAATTATTCTTTATTTACTATTTTCTTTTTAAAATGTCACCATCATTAATTTGAAATGATTAGCTTTTTGGCACTGACATTTATCTGACTGTTACATAAATAAATAAAATAAATATATCATCACGGCATATTACCCATCTCTGAGTGTGCCACAATCTGCTTTATCGCAGATATCGGTAATGATGATGACATATTTGTACCGTGCGGACGTTTACCAGGCGTCACCTCACGGGCACTCATTGCTGGCGTGGAGAGTGCACCACAAAGGTCACTTTTATGCCAGTTAAAATTCGAAATATTTGGCGTCGGTCGGGATCGAACCCGGTTCCCCAGGTTCTCGGCCAGACACTCTGGCACGCGGCCACGGGACAGTTACATTCATTTGAAATATGAACTGCGTAACAAAGGAATTGTGTTTATCTTTGATACATAGGCTCCAGGACTTATCAATTAGATTATTTTATAAATTTATATAGAAAATGTACGAATGTTTATCTATAGAAAATGTATGAATGTTTATCTATAGAATATTTAATAATCTTTAACTTTTATAATAACATAAACTGCGAAAAAATGTTATTGAAATGTAGACTGCCATACACGGTTATCCGATTTAAATCAAAATCTAATAATTTTTTTTCCATATCAGAAATACAAAGTCTCAAAATTTTTCGAGTATTAGAGTTACAGCGTTAAGAGGATCCACCTACAATACACATACATACACACACGCGCACACATATACACACACTCATACACATATACACACACGGACATCATTCTTAAAACGTGGTCATTTACTAAAATCTCGATATGTGATTTTTAGCACGATCCCTATACCTCCCTTACCAAGGGTAGCGGGAGGTAAAAAATGGCATTTTAGTTCGCCCCCCACTTTTTAATTTAAATTGCAGATCTAAAATTAATAATAAAGATAAAATCATTATTTTTTATTTTTCAATCAACCCGTATGTTACTGGAAAGAAAGTTTCCGCCTGAATAAGTCTGATGAAATTAATTCGTTTGAATAGAAATTTGATACAGAAATTCTAAAATATCCCTTTGTATTAATTTAACAAAGTCGTGATCAAAGTAATAAAGGCTGCTTCAGCATCGTTGACAGAAAATTAAATCATAAATTTTAAATAACGTCTAATGCCAGAAACAACAAATCATTGTAATTCTCCATAAAAAGATTTTACAGTGAAATTACAACATAAATATTAACACAACATTAACAATACGAAAATAATTTCTCAGAAACAAATTAGAACATCAGACAAACAAGAAAGTGAGTAAATAATAAATGAAAACTCAAGTCATGGCCCACTTTGTTCTTCTTCTGCGTTTTATCACCGCCAGAAGCTTTTCAAATATTAAAGAAGCATCTTTCAAGGGCAGTGCCTTACGAAAGAGATACTTTCTCATTTTTCATTTGTGTTGCATTATACGTCATCGAAAGAAGAGGAAATTGACCGTGAATAAATCATTTCAGAGTATAGGGTATATTGACAGATAATCAATTCACATTAGAAGCGAACTAAATAATAAATTTGTGCTGCCATCTCTCACATAGGTAGTGATTAATATTTTTATTTTGTAACCCACTGAAGGGTTGTTCTCAAAATTCGAACATGTCCAAAATTTCAAACTTTCGGAAACAAAAATATTTTCTTCTTGTAAAACTGTCCATTGTATGCCTGTAGCAATTTTTTGAGTACATATAATAAGCATGAAAACAAGACCTTCAATTTAAAATTTTATTTTGTGTATTCATTATTATTTATTAAAAAATCTGTTGTGGCCAGCACAAAACCTTCCGTCATTTCGATGTATTTTATACAAATCCCATACCAAAAGTTCCTTGAAAAAGATTTTATATATCCTGTGAAATTGTAACACGAAAATTGAAAGTTCCAATCTTGAGGCGAGACTGCAACTGCAAGTCACTTGCGAGGGACACTGCCACTTATATCACTTATATCTGATCCTATACTTTCCACTTTGGTTTTGCACTGGAGACTGGTATCTGTCAATTAGAATTTTTTGAATATATCTACTGTTTCCATAATTTTAGCAAAGCTGACTGATATTTGACAGTTAATGTCGCTTAAGCTCTCTATAACTCTATATCTATTGAATATGAAGGAAAGATATTTAACTGCGTTTTTCAAGAAAAACTTAAAACTGTTAAGAACTTCAAATAAGGGTACTTCCGGTTGACCAATTATAATCAAAATCTAATCAAATTTTCAAATGGTTGTAAAGAAGAGGAATACCAAAGAATCATAATTTTTAGAATTGTAGTTTTGGAGTTATCGTCGGAGAAAAAATTGTCACACACACACGGACACACACACATACAGACATCATCATAAAACTAGTAGAATTGTATTCTAGGGACCCTAAAACGCGCTTATTCATTAAAAACTCACAATCGAATTTTTTGACCAAACACAATTCCTTCCTTACCTAAAGGTGACAGAAGGTAAAAAGAGAGAAAATCATCACATGGAATTTTTTAGGTTACTATTTTATAAATTGTTTTATACAGTTATTATTATAACATACAGAACCGTGAACGATTCAAGTAGTTACTAAATACCGAAAAAAGGTTTTTGTTAACAAACCAAGGTGTATTTTCTTAAACCTCCGTTATTTAATAGTCTAGCAAAAAGGCAAATGAAGAATTCACTGACTTCATGTGGACTTCATTATTAAGTTGAGAGAGCAATCTAATAGACTTATAAGGCAGTGGTGGATATGTGAGGAGGATAAAAGGGGTAATTACCCCTTTATAGAAATTGAAATTGTATGTTCTTTTTTAAATAATAATAAAAATACAAAAAAAAAAACTTTAGTATTTCTTAGGGAATGACAAAAAACATAATATTGCAGTGTAAAAATCCTGGAAATATTGAGACGAAAGTTAAAACTGGATATTTTTCGATTATTAAGAAAATGGATAAACATGATCTACGGGCACTTATTATAGATGATCGCCGAGTTCCTATTTCAGATTTGTTTGTCAAATGGGTAAATGTGATTGTTAGACCAATTTTTAAATACATTTGCCTGAGAATGGATTCTACAAGGTAAAATAAATAATATTAAAACAATCCAAACTGATAACTTTTTCATCTAGGATCTAGGCGATGAAAATGTCTTTCTTCCACACAGAAATAAAGCAAGTTCGATTTTTACTCCCGGGACTCAATTTTTATGTTCTTTTACCCCCGCCCCACAAAACTCAGATTAGATCCGCCCCTGTAATAAGGTCCTGGGTTCAAGTCGCAATGAAGTCTATAAATTACAGTTTCCAAATTTGTTACAAATCTCTCTTACAAATACTTATTAAGAAATTTTATTTTATTAGATCAATGAGTATATCTATTTCAAAACACTTTAACCTTAAAAATAATTTTAAAAACTATATACGTATTTCGAGAACTAAGTTCTCATCATCAGTAGAAACTACAAAGTAATAACAGAAAATTTAAGATTATTTTGTAGTTTCTACTGATGATGAAGGTTAAGGAGTTTTTTCTTTAGTTATAACTTCACTTTAAGATTCCATTTTAAGCTATGTCCAATGTACCATTTTGGCACTTAGTATTTAGGTCTGTTTCACATAAATACAACTCCGAATGGCACACAAATGACATCGATTGGTTTGTATGGCAACACTTTTAGAACAACAAAAACAAATTATACAATACGATTTAATTTGATGCTTCAGATTAATGCCCGTATTCATAAACACTCGTAAAAATTTTAAACGGTTCGTTATAATTTTTATCCAATAAAAACAATCGACATTGAAAGAAAAATCGAAATTTTATTTGTCAAGTTTGATCCTATTTGTCAAAAATTATAACGAACCGTTTTGAAACTTTACGAGTGTTTATGAATATGGGCATAAATGTTAATATTATCTTTCATAAAATAGACGCTAAAAAGTTGTTCTTTGACAGTAAATTTGACATTTTTCACAAATTATAGCAACGAACATGATTTGTTTAACTAATGCGCGACAACTTCCAGGCATAGTGTATTCCTGTAAAACCCTAAAATATAATTCCTAAAATCATAAATAACGATGTTATTTACAGCATATAAATTTAGGATTTAGATATTAGGGTGGTAAAAGTGCAACAACGGGCACAGTCTATTGTTTTTAATTAAATATTCAATATTAAAATTTCAAAATGTAGTTTTAATAAAGCGAAATACTAGTATCGCATTGAATGATGTATAAATTTGTCCCCCTGAAAGTGTTGAATATCGTGTCGAAGCCGAACGTAGAGATGTCATATAAAATTCCTTTTTGAAGATTGTGAGCGACAGGGCTTTTTATGAAGGCGGTATCTCGGATTTATAAGTTGATTACAAGAAGGCCGCGCTGTTAATATTTAATGCGAGCGGGATGAATGAAGCTAGGGATCGAAGCCTCTCAGTCTATTGCTCGAGGCCTATACAGTATACTCTCCACATTTCCAGATCAATTATTTACTCCCAAACCCTTGGCGGTGTTATTGCTGCAATTTGTTTTCCATTTCATGATCTTCAAGACTCTTCGATGCTGTTTACTTTTCTTACTCTGATCTCTGATAATTGGTTGCTGCTAAATTCGTTTTCTGTTTACTTTTGGGATTAGCTGAATTTATTAAACGTACACTGGAACGTATTGTAGATCAGTTTATTGAATACTGTGTTGCCTACAGTGGCGGTAAAAAGTTTGTGGGTATTTTTACCTTTTTAGAGATTATTTAAGTTAAAATTTTGAAAACTTTCCTAATATGTAGAAAGAATAACCAGGTTTTAAAGTTGTATTTATTATAAACAAATATACCTCCTGCATTAAATTTCTGGGAAATATTAGCTCATGATCAGCTAAAATTTCTAACAAAGTAGATAATTAAGAAATATACAGTATGTCCCCGGATTGAGTTTACAAATGGAAAAATAAATCTTATTTTTGATTTTACGAAAAAATGCCAAGGGAAGAAAAATTTTTGCTTGAATCAAAACGTATGTTTTAGATATTAAAACTTTTAATTAATGCAAGGTTCTTTTATTATAACGTTTTTTAGTATTTTGTCCTCCTAATAACACAGTTATTACATTAAATTTAACATTATTTTAGTTAGCTTTGAAATATTGACAAATGATTAAATGTCAAAAGTAATTCTTATTATGATAAAGTAAGAAGGTAGGTATTGTTCAAAATAGAGAGAATTTGTTAAAGAAATGTTAACGTTACAACAAGAAAAAGAGAGTTAACTGAACAAAATAAAAGAGTATTTTGATTTTCGCTGTTTTTTTATCTGTGATTAGAATTAATAATCATTTGTCAATATTGCAAAGACAACTAAAATAATATTCAATGCAATAACTGTGTTATTAAGAGGAAAAAATATGAAAAAAAAAGTTATAATACAAGAACATTGCATTAATTAAAAGTTTTAATAACTGAAACATGCGTTTTAATTCAAACAAAAAAATTTCTTCCCTTAGCATTTTTCCGTAAAATCAAATACAAGATTTTTTTCCTTTTGTAAACTCAATCCGGGGACATACTGTATATGTATCAAATTTTCAACGTACCAAAAGCAGTAGGTAATATAAAAAAAATTGTAACATCTCTTTATTTTTATATTATGTTTGAGGAAAGAGGGGTATAGAGATCGTAATAAAAATCGCATATCAAGATTTTTAATTTCATTCAGAAATTTGAAATTCCCGTTTTATTTTAATATGGAAATAAAAGAATTCATTAGATTTTGCTCCACTTTACTTGAAGCTCTAAATAAAGAAATTATTTTTCGTAAATCTTGCCATTTGTAAAAATAGTAGTATACTCGCCGTCAAATAAGTATGGATTGATATTAATTTTTTTTCCTTCTCCGTACCCGTCCCTTGCTCAGCGGTGTTGCCGCTTCTTCATAACTTACCATCTTCAACAATGCCTCTGAATTGACAACAGTGTAGAAATCTCTAGTCCATACTTTTTGACGGCAAGTATAATTTATATTACTAATTGATAGATGTCAGTGTCAAGTACAATAATTTATATAATATTGATGGAGAAATGATTTTACTAGAAATATATAAACAGATTATGTTGGGTTGGTGATGTAATTTTACTGGAAATACAATGAGATATGCTACACCGAAGACAATGGGTACTTGCGTACCTTTTTTTATTTAATATTTTTGAAGAGCAGGTAAAAACTTGCTACCCATATTTTTTCTTTTGACAAAATTTTTATTAATTAGCCAGAAAAAAAATAATGAAATTTGATTATTTGAATTGCCGCTATGTATGACGTAGAATTACGCCGCACCAATGAATGATCGTAAAACCATAGCGTTTGTTTGTACGGGTAATGTAGATCTCCTGTTTGACGTTCCAACAATAGTTTGGAGGTTAGTATTTTAGTTTGTCTTTTTGGTATCGATATTTTAAATTACATGTAACTACCAATGTGTTTATTTGTGAAGTAATTAATATATTTGAGAGCCCAGAGAGAGAGACAGAGAAAAATGAACTAATGTCAAATTCAAATTAAAACATTCGCGCACGGCATGCTATCTATACGTTACATTTTTAAACATGGTTTCCTTCACCAGTATAATATAATGACGTCACAGAAAATTTTCTTTCTTAATTTACTAAAAAACAAATCATTTTTAAAAATAAAATTTATATTTTTATATATATTTTCAACATAACATTACTTATATAACTATAGAAATCGGATTTTCAGTACCATGCAAGTAGCCCATTGGGACCAAAACCTTGTTCGAACTGACATTTGTACGTTCTAGTATTTTTTAAATTATTAATGTAAGTAGGAAAAGTCTATCTTCCTCATTAAAATGTTGCTCAATACGAGATTTCAATAAAACGCAACTTTAAAAGTAGGAATTTGAAAAATTTATCTACTCACCTTAAAGTATTTTCAGTCTTGTAATTAAAAGAATAAAGAAAAAGCAAATACCTGAAACAAACAAAAAAAACTGTTAGTAAATTTACAAACAACGAATATGCAAAGAAAAAGTTTAATTAATAAAGTTCAGCTACAATTAAATCAGGAAACGCTCATAAGAGAATACTGAAAACATACCTACGTAATTTTGTTTGAAATAACATTAAATGAAAAATATAAAACATGTAACTCCAGGAAACTTAATTTACTCTTTGTTTCGAAAGAAAAACTAAACGTAAATTTACATGTCATCAGTAAACAAATAATAAAAACTTAGATAAGAAAACACCCATTACTTTTATTTGTTTCTGTCATGAAATATTTAACTATAAACACTTAAATACAAAACTAGTTAGGTATAAACATCTAAATTAATTTCATTTTACATTTTAAGTTCATTTGCAAAACCTATCTTATCCCAAGACTAAGTAAAATATAAGATCATTAGGTTATCTTCCTGCTGACAAATGGAGGCAGTAAACCGTTGCAGGAATGCACTCATCGATTCCTGACGCGGGATTTCTTCACGAGTTCCCATCCCACAACCTCCCTCAAACAAAGAAGCAATTTGCAAACTTTAATTTAATAATTAACCCAGTCTTCGAGATTTACAACATGAATTTCAACTATCCCCAATGCGCCAACTTGATGAAGTCCCGATAAATAGTTTCCGAGGAATTTCCAATAAAAAGAAAGAAACAAAAAACTGTTTTGAATTAGCCAATATTGGAAATAAATTTCACTGCATAAACAGGAACTGATACAGAGGTTTAATTTTCTCCAAAGTTCAAATACAAACTGGTAAATAGTTAAATGCGTGCCGAATACTGCTTTCGCAATTTATACTCGTTCTGCCTCAATGAGGGTGATAATAATTTTCGATAGAAATGCGGGAATTATTGAACGAAATGATCAATAAATCATTATAGAGAAAATACGATTAGTTTTCAGATATAGTTTGAGTTGAATTTATTTTATTTACTCCCGGTTTTATAAAAGATAGAATAAATTTACTTCCAAAGTCAATTTATTCAAACTAACAAATTAGAATCAATTTCATTCAAATTCGACTGTAATTTGAAGGAATAAATTTTATTTTCTTTGAAAGTAAATTTATCGTTCGCTTATAAAACCGACCAATAATTAATAATAATAAATGTGAAAATTTACATAGGAAGTTTGATCAAATGTAACGCAAAGTTTTTAATTTCGCGTTTTATTTGTTTTGTGTTAAGCTCAGTTTTTATCACGCCCTTTCACACCATGGTTTTTTAAGTGTATTTCAGGTTTCTTTCATATTATGTATATACGCAGAGTTTGTGTCTGATAGCATTTTGAAACGTCAACGTTTATTTTCTTGTTTAAAAGCGATGGAACAGAGAATCTGCGGTCTGGTCGCGAATCTGGGGACCCGGGTACGATCCCGAACGACACCAAAACATATACAGTGTGTCCCATTTAGAGGTGCCACCATTGGGATCTCGAGAATTGCAAGAGATACGATGTCGGTTAAATGGAACTTTTTGTGTGCCTTTGGGAGAACATCTCAGATGTGCTTTTGTTTTTCCAAAAATTCTCATAGGGCACTAGATAATGACGAAGAACTGAATATTGTTGATTTTTTCTTTATCAAATAACTTTTGAACTATTAGTAATTCAGAAAAACGTTTCAAATATAAAAGATAGATATTTTTATTAACTAACCAGTGGCGTACGAAATAAATTTTTATATCCGTAATTTTTCGAGATATAACACAAACTTATATTTTTTTAAATGTAACCAATATCTGATTTTAATCTCAAAAAAAAAATATTATTTTTTTCTCTTTTCAATGATGTAAGGGTTATTATGTTTTATTTTTGTTTTGCCTTCAAAATTATTATTTTTTCCTTATTTTGTAGTAAATTTACAATTATTTTGAAAATATTGCTAGATTTATATTTAGAAATACTCCTTGTATTTAAATAATATTTCGTTACAAAATTTTGCTCAAAACTCGTATTATATTAATTTTTATTTTGTATCAGGTCGCCCTTGGCACATTATAGTGTAATTTGTAATTATGAGTCTAGAATGAAAATATTAAATAATAAAGGCATTAAATAAATTATATCGATCAAATACACTAAGTATAATTAATTAAAATAAAATTCAGGATAATAAAGAGAAAAATTAAATTTTAGGATCAAAACAAATATAAAACATAATAACCCTTATATCATTGAAAAAAGAAAAAACTAATGATTTTTTTCAGTTTTTTCATGTTTTATTTAGTGATTGCAATTTTAATTAGTTACTTGTTATTGTATATATAGTATATTGCATAGAATTAATAATTTAGTTACTATTACACTTTTACCTAATATGTTTTAAAATTGCCTGTTTTTTTTTAAAAATTATAAAAGTTACAGTTGATCATTCTCTAGCTTTGTATCGACCCTTAGAAATTTATTCATTATAAATTGCAAGAAATAATTAGAAATGAAATTAATTATGAATAGCGCTTGAATTACAGCGAATATCTCTTGGTAGAGAAGAGATAGTAAAATGCGTGATGATTCTAATTAATTCAGTCTCATTTGTAAATCAATTAAATCGCGAATGATTTGCATTTCTGCAGTAGCATTTAAAACTCCGAGTGGCACTTAAATTAAACGTGTTTATTTTACCTTAGTTGCTTCAATTAAACAAAAAGCAAACACGAAAAACAAAACAAACCGAGCACGCTTTATTCTTCTTCTTTTTCCATCATTTGCCCGAGCCGTTAGTCTTAAACAAGCTGGATTCCCACTCTAATTTGCAAAATACCATTACATTTAATAGCGGAGTCATCTCCAGTTGTTTTTCTGCCCTTTAATGAACACTTAAATCTCGGGGACGAACAGATGGTGAGACGGGGGGTCTGCGATATTGCAATACTCCACGGCACGGGAGGTATGTTGATGTCAGATATTTCAGAGGGACCGTTTCGACACCGCCAAAATAAAAACAACTTGGATTTCACACACTAGTTCTACAATTAAAAATAAAAAATCTGATGTGGCCAGCACATTACCTTCGGTCAATTCTATGTATTTTGTACAAATCCCAGACCAAAAGTTCATTGGAAAAGATTCATAATATAAACATACACTAAATAAATTGCACTTGACAATGACATCTGTTAATTAGAATTATTTGAATATATAAGGTGTTTCCCTGATTATAGCAAAGCTGGCTGATTTATGAAAGTTAATTTTTTTTAATTATATCTATTGAATATGAAGGAAAATGTATAATCAAACCGTATAGACAATAAGATATTCTTTCATATTAACAATCACATAATATGTCAAAAAATGATTTTTAACTGCGTTAAGAACATCAAATAAGAGAACTTCCGGTTGACTAATTATGACCCTAAAACATGCTTATTTCTGTATTTATCACAGGAAGCTTTACAAATAAATATTATAGAAACAGAACAGAATTTGAAAATTTTGATTGTATTAATCCACAAGAATTTCCTGTTAAGTAAAAATGTAAATAACAAACAGTAAACCCATTTAATAAACAGTTTCAAAAAAATATAATTTTACATACACCACAACTAGTGATGCATTCGGCCGACCTGAAAATCGACTCGACAAAAAAATTAGCTACCCCAGCTCGAAAATTGACTCGAAATCGGGCTGGGCATCAGGCCGGGCCGGGCCAAAGCTCGAAATTGGGTGCATCCGGAATTCCTAATGTTGATTTTTATGTTAAGGTGAAATGTTTAACTTTTTTCGTGTCAAACTTATAAAAAAATACTCTACATTCTTATAACTTTCAACATTAGTTAACATAAGTAGTTAAAAAAGAGACCCTTCTACTGTAAGTTTGTTATAAAAATTACAGACCTACGAGTATTTAACACTTTGTTTACCAAAGAATTTAAACAACTTTTTCACAAATCTTATATAAATAAATATAATTTACATAAGAATTTTTTATCTAACTTTGTTTCTGCTCAAAAATAGGACAAGAAATCATTATAGTAGGAACAAAAATCACTTTTATTTAAGTATATGAGTAATAACAATAATAATAGCAACATCACAATATAATTATTATGCTTTAATGAATAACCTTGAATTCTTGAAGTAAAATAATACATTTTTATTTATTAATATGTGAAGTGTGTTGTTATTAAATCATTTTGATCCTTTTTAACTTCATCCATTTTCATTAAAATATTAAAAAAACTGTGCATTTGACTGAACTATAAGATTTTTCGGGCCGGCCCGAGAAGCTCGAATTTTCCGGCCGGGCCAAAATCAAAAGTCCGACTCGCCTCGATTTTTGAAAATGATTAGCCCGATAAAAAATATCTTCGACCCGGGTCGATGATCGACTCGAAATCGAGGCGGGCTTCGGGCATGCAAAACATGATGTGTTATTCTCAAGAAGATATGGTTTAAGTATTGCAGAGGGCTTAAATTTTAATTTTTGAATCCGAAGTCATGTTGGGATCTTGACTTTGGATCCTATTCCGGATCTGAGTTGATTTCTGGGCTTGGGTTTAAATTCCAACAACACAAAATGGGCATTTAGAGTTTACAGCAATTTTAAACTTAATGAGCGCTAGTATGATCAGGTGTTTCAGAATGATTAGCTAGGAGATGACTAGTAGTGTTTTAGTGCTGTTAATCGTTTATGGACTATTTTAGAGAAAAATACTTCAAATAGCAGTTATAGAAAAAATAATTTGACGCAAGCATTTTTTTCTAAAATAATCTATAAACGATTGACAGCACTAAAACACTGCTAGTCATCTCCTAGCTAATCACCTTTAATCACTTGTTCATACTACCACCGATAGAATTTTTCATTTCTGAGATCCGATGCTCAGATTTGCATCTGAGGTCGATTATGAGACCAGATCCACAAAATCCAAATCCAATACTCAAATCAGGATGCGAGAACCGATATTGAGATTATACCTTTTTATTGCATTTATTACCTCCCGCTAAGAGAGGTATTGGATTCATTCTAAAATTCGCATATCCAGATTTTATTGAATAAGCACGATTTAAGGTCCCTAGAATCCGATTATAACATTTTTAAAATGATGTCTGTGTGTGTGTGTGTATGTATGTCTGGATGTTGTAGACACGATTCCTCAAAAACTATAAGACTTAAAAAATATTTAACTGCAGTTTCCTCAATCTGACATTCCTGGGAAGAGCTGAAAAGGTTTTGGTAACAATTGAACAACCGGAAGTAGTAGTTTCTTAGAGAAATTCTTCTAAATATAATTTTTTGGGAGTTTTTTTTTATTAAATATTGAAGAACATAAAATTCTCCATCTAATACACTTAAAATTTTTATTATATCTTATATAGATTTAGATATAAAGACACTATAATTTATAGAGTAAACTAATCGCAGAGGCTAAGGCACTAAGGATATCAACAGTTTTAGTGACATTCTGATAGCTTTTTCTGGGAAGTAAATTTGTTTTATTAATTAAATATTTAAAATTATAGGTAAAATTATAGTAAACTGCATATATCCATCAGAAATACCGCCAATCTGGTTAATGAATTGGAAGAATCTCTGACATTTAAAAACATCCTCATACAATGAAATATATATATATATATATATATATATATATATATATATATATATATATATATATATATATATATATATATATTTAGAATTATATATATTTAGAATTATATGTGTGCAGAAGACATGTTACATACAATAAAAAACAATATTTGGGTAAAGTTCTGTAATATTTTGTTAAAAAACGACGGTTAGAAAGCGAAGTGCAATACAATACTTATATAGCCTAATATGGAAATGGCGAGAGGTCTTGTGCTGGCCACAACAGATTTTTTTTTTATTGTTTTTGGTGGACCGGGTTCGATCCCGGCCAGTGCAGACTTTTAATCGCACAAAAGTGATCCCTGTTTTATTTTATTATTTTTAGTAATGAAGTTCTCCTACTAGATTCTGTTCTGGACTAGAGTCTGTGACTGTCTTCTTGGAATTTTTCCTTTAAAGCATTTATTCGGTCTATCTCTGATATTCTTGGTCATTTTAATTTATATGGAACTTCAATATATTTTCTTCTGGAGCTATAAATTTAATTAGAAAATATCTTAAAGGTATTATAAAACTCGCGAATTTGACTAACACTTCCTGTACCTTTTGCTTGTCGATAAAGTATGTTTCTACTCACACGTACTATTGTGCGTACTGTTTTTATTGAAAACATATGACGCAATACTTTTCTGGTACGCTTCTAATTCAACCCTTCTTCCTACTTTTTAAGTAATGTCGTTTTGGTAAATGTTGAAATGCACCGTGTATAACATAGGGAAAGTGCATGTGCTGTGTTAATGTGAGGCACTGCGCACAATTAAACAGCCCTCAACTGCCGGCACGTGCGCTATTTGCCTTGCATTGTCAACCCTCAACCCTTAGTTAGACCCTTCACGATTATTACATTTGTGTCTCATTTGTAATCATTAAATCAATTACCTTGTTGTGATTTGGTTTCTATTAAGACCAGACCAGCACGCAACTAATTAAACTCATTCTCAAAACTAACGAACAGGGGATATTAAATTCCGAAATTTATTTGACTCTTACGGACCAACTAAAGGATGCGGGTTTTCCTTTAATAATCTACTTGAGAGAATTATATTATTATTCTTCATATTACACAAGTCTACATAGGTGGCTTTTGACTATCAAAAATTTACATTATTTTTACAAATATTAAAGTTATCGCGAATTTATTTGTTAAAAAAAAAAAATATCTTTAAGCATGTTTTAAATATCAAGGTAATTTACATCAGACTTTAGTTACTTCTAGAGATTATTTTGTGTTGTTGGTGCAAAGCCTTTTTTGATTATTTGTTTTTGTTTATTCAATAAAGAAAGTAAGCCGCCTCGGTCGTCGTGCGGTGAAAGGCGCACTCAAGCGACCTTCACCGCTCGGCTCCGGGGTCGTGGGTTCGATTCCCACCAGGGGTTTGGATGTTTGTGTCTGTCCTAAATTATAACACGAAATTAAAAAAATTGTCATCGGCCAATCGATACCGCACGGAAGGCCAGGGGGGTAAAAAAAAAGTATAAACACAATAGTTTTCTGTCTTCATTTTATATAATGAATAGGCAATAAATAATATGTACCTAACCCTAAATTTCTAGATTTTTTAAAAAGTTATACGAAAAATTCTTTTAATGTAAATAACAAGTTTGTGTAATTGTTAAAATTCTTTAAATAACATGTAACTCAATGAAGTATAACGAAGTATAACAAAAATATTTTAAGTTTGATTCAGTTTTTGGAAGCAATTAAAAAAAAATTCTATAAGAAGAGGTTTTTCGATGAATGCTTCATTTATTTCAACATAGTCAATAATTTACAAATTTTACAACTGCGACGTTTCGGTTCTGTTTAGAACCATTTTCAAGCAATAAATAAAATATTAAAAAATTTGAAAATATTACATTTTAATTATAAACGATTTTGTAATTTTTTTAAAAAAAAAACAATGAGTTTAAATACTACATAGTTAAAAGTCAACATTTTTTACTTCTTCATTGAATTGGAATAAGTTTTTAACAATTGGACTTGTTCTTGATTATAGTGGACACGTAATGACGAGTAGAAATCCATGGTGACGAATAAAATTTGAAGAAAAATAAAGAAAATATACCTCTGGTCCTGGGTCAATAGAAATTTGATTCAGTTTTTGGAAGCAATTAAAAAAATTTTCTATACGAAGAGGTTTTTGGATGAATGCTTCATTTATTTCAACATAGTCAATAATTTACAAATTTTACAACTGCGATATTCTGTTTAGAACCATTTTCAAGCAATAAATAAAATATTAAAACATTTGAAACTATTGCATTTTGATTATAAACGATTTTGTAATTAAAAAAAAAAAACCAATGAGTTTAAAGACTACATGGTTAAAAGTCAATCTAGAGTTGACTTTAAAATTTGTAAATTATTGACTATGTTGAAATAAATGAACCATTCATCCAAAAACCTTTTCGTATAGAAAAATATTTTAAATTGAATGTTTCTGAACTCAACTATTTGCAAAGTGATGAATACAGTTAAAACTATTTGTAACACAAATTCATTCATGTAACTTACCTGTATACAGAAGTATTATACATTTTAGTATTCCCTGATGAAGTTACAAAATGTGTAACCAAATATTGGAAATTTAAATAAAATTAACTTCTTTATGGAATAACAAAAATATAATTCCTTGCAATCACCGCCGAGAAAATCGTTAGTATATTTTGTATCTATCAACAGGTACGACATTACTTCCGAGCTTCCTCCTAGCAATAAATTCACTGTTAGTCTATTATCAATATCAGCAAATTAATATATTTACAGTACAATATTTCATATTACGCTGCACATAATAATATTTATAATAATTACAATAATACTAATTGAAATTGGCTGGAGCTAATGCATTGCCCACAACACATATTAATTATTTTACATTATGATAATGTTTCACAAAATTATTTAGAACTAGCCGTCCCAAACCCCGGCTTCGCACGTGTAAAACTAGAATTACGATTAGCCACACGTGTATCAGTATTTTTCATATTAAATTCACGTTCATTATGTTGATATTGCTGGTTCAAATGTTGCAAGTCGATTTTGACTCAATACCCGAAAGCCGTATCGTAGGTGTAAAGGGCCTCACCCATTCTCCTCCAGATCATCGCACCGAACCTGTTTTTTTCATTAAATCTGTTCAGAGCTTCAAGTTACGTATTAATTCCGATTTATCAATTTTAGCCAACATCTAGTATGTTGTTCCCAACGAGCTATAAGTAAATATAGAGTGGCGCATCGCATGCTGAACGCGTACTTTACCAGTACACAGTTGAATGCTTAGGTCGGCGGCCATTACTACAACTGAGCGCTCAGCTCAGACGCTATACGTTGTTTTTCTCATCGCTTAGTGCACTATTTATTAAAAATCCCCGCAAAGTGTGTTGTTCCTCAGTGTGGAAACAGACAAATTAGAAATAGTTGCAAGTCGTTTCAGAGGTAAATTTTATATTCAAAAATTTTAACTCAAAGTTTTAATTAGCGACGGATTTACGATTTTACCGCCTGTAGTCTGATAATAGTTTCTCGCCTAAATCCAACAACGAATATATATCAATTTATTTTTATGTAATTACTGATATTTATTATTACAATCAAATTTTCTTTATTGAAACAAAAATTTCTGTTGTAATTAAAATAAATACAAGAACAATTATTATAGGTAATCATTTTTTTGTGTAAATAGTAGGACTGTTTCTACAAATATTCAAGGAACTAACATTCGACAATTATTTTCACAATTTTGTTTATTTTATTTAAAGAATATGTTTTTGTTATTGTATTTTATATGTTATATTTTTTATATACGTTATTATTGTCATAATAAAATATATAATTTAATTTTCACTATTTTCGTTTTTATGTATCTATCTACCTACCTTGCTACTTTTTCAATATATTGTATTAACGCAGTTACATTTTTCATATTAATTGTTATTTATTATCGTAAAATATTATAACAAAATAAGGATTCACAGTAAAAATTCTTAAATTATATTAATTTATCAATAGTTTCACATCATCCATATTACACTCTCAAAACAGAAGAGCGAAAATTTTTGTCTTCTACGGAGTAAAAACTTTTTTAGTTTAATTTGAGTATAGTTTCATCTACTTGAATAAAATCTAATCGAAATGAGTGAAATATGAGTACTCAATTGAAGATGAAAATATTTTCATCTTTAAGTGTAAAATTTTTACACTATTTGAGTTTATTTTCCTGTTATCAAATGTCGAGTAAAATCTACTCTTCTCATTAATATAATTTACTCTGCATTAAAGTAAAATGTACACTTCAAAAAATCAAATTTTACTCTTATTAATGTTAATTAAATAATTTACTCTAATATTTGTTAAAATGTATTCTATAAAGAGTGAAATTAGCGTTTTAAATCATATAAGAGCTATTTTCAATCAAAGAAGTGTAGTTATTCGTGTTTCACGCATGCACCATATATTTGCTTCGCATTCTTGTACGTTTTACTGCGTAATACCCAAACATCATTATTTCAACCCGCTTAGGAAGGTGGAAAATAGAAAAATGAATGTGTAAGAATTATTATACAAAATGGTGTGGACGAGGCAACAGCCAGCAGAATTGAAGGTAAGTTGTATTATTTTTATTTCATAATCGATCCTTGTAACTAGAACCTAGATCATCTCTTAGTTACCTGTAAATATATGAAAGGAAATATATTTTAACAATTGTATCACTTGATTTTAAATTTCATAGGTAGCTGATAAAAATCAAACAGCCGTACTTGATTCTCCAAGATAAGAATTACTTCCTAGTCGCAGAAGACACAACAATATCTCTGGAAACAAGAAACATTTTGAAAAGCTTTGATATTTTATATAAATTTTATCATGTTTTTAACATAGAGTACGATACATCACTAACAAAATTTTATATTTTTTTTGATTCATTGATATATAATACGGATAAAAATGTAAACCCAACCGTGGGATCACTAGTTGTTTCTTTAATGCAAGTACAAGTACAGTGAAAGCTAATAAATGGACACCGACAGTCGGTATTTTTTGTCCGGTTAAGGGAAATACCCAGTTATGTTAAAAATGGATTGGAGCTTTCACTGTATCAGCATTACATAAATTATTATAATAAATATTTTTTTCTAATCGAATATATTGCTTTTATTGGTTCCTATAAAATAATTTATTATTATTATTATTATTATTATTATTATTATTATTATTATTAAAATTATTAATTCAAAGAGTAAACTCGCACTTTCATTGAAAAAAGTACTATATTAAGGAGTATTTTTTTATCTTATTGAAGTAAATATTTCCAAAATTAAGAGTAATTTTTCGCAAAAAAAGGTTATATTTCACATTTTTGTGGTGAACTATATACACTCTTATTGGGTAAATATCACTAAAATAAAGTAGTTTTTGACAATAAAAGATTATATTTCACACTTTTGTGAAGAACTAAATACACTTTTCAAGAATAAATATCACTAAAATAAAGAGTAATTTTTGACAATCAAAGTTTATATTTCACACTTTTGTGGAGAACTATATACACTTTTATAGAATAAAAATTTTCATCTTTTAAGATTAAAATGTAATTATTAAAAGATTAATTATAAAAATACTCTTCTAAGAGCGAATTTAGTTTACTCCTAAAAGGGTAAAAAAGAACTCAATAAGTGCGATGCATTTTCAACACTCTACTTGAGTTGAAAATCACTCTATTTGGGCAAAATTTTCATCGTCTGTTCTGAGAGTGTATATATCTGTGAAACTAAATATGTATTAATTTATTTATTTATTTCGAAATATGATATATGTCAGAATAAAACTTTTCGCCACAAATTGCATTATTTATATTTATAATTCTACCATAAAAGGTAAATTATTTCGTTAAAAATAATTCAGAAATATTACTGGTAGGCTGCAACCTGCCTGGCAAGTTATAGTAGACATGGCGTCCAAGTGTGTACGGCCAGCAGCGCTCATCCGCCACTCTATATTTACTTATAGCTCGTTGGTTGTTCCCCTTGGTTTTAATTAAAAAATACGGGAACCAACGTTTTGTGCGTTAGGTTAGGCTATTTGGTTACTTATATTTTTAAAGAAAAAGCAAAGTCAATTCTTATCATTTTACAATGTAGTGCAAATTAAAATAATTATGGTGCCTATAAACGCATAAAGCAATTATTGGTTATTGGCATTTTTTTTACATTTTGTTTGTGCCCGCTACAGATCATCTAAGAGATAAAAAGTCTAAAGTTTACAGTTTGCACTTTATAAAGATAGGTTGAATGTGTCCCCAAATATGAAAATGAACCATTTGTGTTTAACGCCCTCAATTTAACTCCCAAGTGGGTAAATAAATCTAGGGTCCACTCTCCAGTGGTCATTTGAGCTGCAATAACGCATAAACTGCAAGATACCCATCGCGTTTATTATAAACTTATCTCCCTTCACATTTCAGCCCTTCTATTACAACATTGGCTCACACCAGAGTTGTTTAAATAAATATTATATCTATACATCCCAAACTTTACATCCAACATAACTTTAATACCTCTATCTGCAAACAGTTACAGAGCAAAGACGGGATAAACAGCCGCAGTTGCGTTATGAGAAATAATTACAAGAGAAATGGAAGAGAAGCCAGAGAATGAGGTTTGAGGCTTCATGTGGTGCAGTGTATGAAGTGTTTATTTACATTGAGAGGAAATAAATGACCATTCTATCTCTGTTTCCCTCATTTCCGGTTGTGCCACCCTCATCATCCGACCGCATCCGCTTCTTCCGTTTTGTGTTACCGCTGAGCTGAGGCCTTCGATAGACGACAGGACCGAACGACGAGGAATTCTCACAACGGAGAAGATTAAGAAAGTCGAAAATGTCGGCTACAAGTTTTTTACTCTTAGGTGTAAAATGCGTATAATACTGATTTCATAAATTTTCTCAGCAGACTCTTATACACCGAGACAGACGACGACTGATAATGATAATCATTAAAAACGTAATTTCAATTGTAATGATCATTAAGTGACGATGATCTTTTGAGAACATGATCGTAAGCATCCGGTAATAATCGCCACACTAATACTGTCATAATCTCGTCATGATTTTAAATTGTAAATGTAACCTCAAAAATGTTATATTTAACAATGTTTTAAATTTGATGATTTTATTAAACCAAACAAATTTGTTATATTTTTCTACAGCAGTTATATTTTAATTCAAGAAAAAAAGGTTGTGTGTTAATGATATAGTGAAAGAAACAAGGATATTGTAAAATTGCAAAACTTATCAAATTACATTTGATGTGCATATGCTCGTGCATACCAAATTAATTTTATATATCGTCTGTCAGGTATTTTGATAATTATGGATTAAGGTAAATTTCTAATTACAATCATGATCATTAATATTTGTCGTCTGTCTCGGTTATTATCAGTTAAATTGTTCAATAGAACTTGAGAACCGATGCCGATGTATCCGATGATGTGGTGCTAAGGAAAATTATGTTTTTTTTTTTAATTATTGTTAATTCAGTTGAGTTGACACTAAATTTTATTATCATATATTATACAACAAGACGATTGAAAATTCTCGATATGTCATTAATAAAAAGAAATTAAAAGTAAACAGTAAATTTCTCGTAATATAATTTCTTCTGCATGACACTCTGGACGTGTGATTAAATAACTAAATTTTTACTTGTCAAATTTGTATTTCATTAAAGCTGTCAAACAATAGGTGCATTTAATTATTCGTTTCGGTACGTTCGGAGCTGTCAGTGTCATTTCAGATATCTACTTAAAGCACAAAAAGCACGATTTTTTCCTCAAGTCAAACTACAGATTCATTTATATAGTAGGTACTGTGTTTGAAAAAAAGATCGTACGTATACACTATGTAAATAGAATTCAAAATATCACTGACAACTTTGAGTACATAGAACAAAATAACTTAACGCACCTATAAGTGAAAATACGGAGGTACGTATATTCGAATATACAAAGGTTCGTATATTCGTTCACCGTGGCTATTATGGAAATAACAATTTACCTTTTTCGAAATTGAATTTACTTTTTCTGAAATTGAAGTTACTTTTTCAGAAATTTTATTTACAATTTCTGAAATTGAAGTTACTTTTTCTGAAACTGAATTTACTTTTTCTGAAATTGAATTTAGTTTTTCTGAAAATGAAGTTAGTTTTTCTGAAATTGAATTAACTCTTTCCGAAATTAAATTTATTTTTACTGAAAATAAAGTTACTTTTTCTGAAATTGAAGTTTAAAAGGTATAGAATTGGCGAGAGGTATTGTACTAGCTACAGCTGATTTTTGTTATATTTTCATAATATCACATAAATTTTCAAAATCTACAAAGTAAGCTATAATGTTTTAAAGTTAATCTTCCAAAAACATTGTTTTATTATAGGTATTACAAGAAACATAGTCAGTATATTGATCTAAAATAGCGCAAATTTTATAATAATCTTCACTACAGGTATATCTGAGATTTAAAAAACTATATACAGAACCATAAAAACAAATAAAAACTTTCACTGCGAAAAACAAAATCATACATTACAGTTAACAGGAACAAACATCACCCCTAAGAAAGTAAAATATCTTTCACTCCAATCTCCAAGAGATTACAAATCCAACAATAATTTAATATTCATCCCCCAGAGTACTCTCCTGCATGAGAAGTATTCCCAGCAACGACATACGTCTGGATAGTGTTGACAAGACTGCCGCGATGAAATATGTATTGTACAACCGCTGGCGGACGGGTTAACAAACACCCGACCGTAACGCGGGGTTGATGGCTGAATGCTTTCGCTATTTGAGGTGCCGTGGTCAGTGCGGTGGAAGGGAAAATTACTTTGGTCACAACCAAATATGTTCTGTTGTTTGTTATCATAAATACATATGTTGAATTTTACCTCCAAATATGCATGCAAATGAGTTACAGACCGCAATAATGTGTTTTGAATTAGTTGCAAATTTGATATACCCTACAATGTACTCGATTACAATTTTTATATTTCAAACAAAATGTGTAATTGAAAATATGAAAAATGATACAAACATAAAAAGACTATTTTTCTACAATGATAACAGACCGGGCAACTTTTTAAGGCAATAATGAGAATAAATTAAATGCTGCATTAAAAATACAAATGCTATAAAGGCATGCTATATAGTAAATAGATTTGCTATATAGATAAAAATAAGTACTATAGAGAAAGAATAACCGTTATATGCAGGTACGATTGATGAACGTTACATAGAATAAATAAATGCAAATTTTTCAAAAATCTACTACTATCTAGATACGTCTCAATGCGCTAATTCGAAATTTTGAAACCGCAGGTCGATATCTCATATCGTTCTCGAGATATTTAGATTTAAAGTTTTACTCAAAACTGCCTATTTTTGGGTATTAACCAAAAAACGGGTCGAGATATGAATTTGGTGATAACACCATTCGATTCTACGGACAAAAATACATAAGTATAGCAATTTTCATATATTTTGTCCAACCGGTTCATTTTTTATGAATAAAAGTTTGAAAATGGCCAAAATCTGACAAAATCGTAAGGGGTACACCTTAGAATTTTGCGATTTATGACAATTTTCAGTTATTTTGCTTTAGAGATTGTTTGCGATGTTCAAAAATTATGAAAATTGGTGTACTTATGTAATTTTGTCCGTAGAATCGAATGGTGTTCTGGATTGATATCTTGACCCATTTTTGGGTTATTACCAAAAAATGGGCAGTTTTGAGTAAAACTTTGAATCTAAATATCACGAGAACGAAAAGAGATATCTACCTGCGGTTTCAAAATTTGGAATCAGTGCATTGAAAAGTATCTAGATACATAAAAACTAGATTTTTGAAAATTTTGAAGTTTTTATCTAAATGTGGAGTATATTGACTTATGGGCAATAATCCAAAAATGGGTAGAGATATAGTAATATTATTTGATTGTAAAGAGAATGTTACGTAAGTGTACGCATTTTTAGAGTATTTATATGTGAGTATACATAATGTATATTCATGTGATAATTTTATTGGATTTATAGAAAATTTTCCAAGGAACTTTCTGTATGGAATTTGTAAAAAAAAATATTATTCGTGTTGCAATTTTACTGGATATATAGAATCTTTTCCAATGAACTTTTGGTATGTGATTTGTACGAAATATATCAAATTAGCGGAAGGTCTTGTGCTGGCCACAACAGATTTTTAATATTAGGGTAGCCTTTTTCAACAAATACAAATAATTGTAGTATAAGCAAAATTAGTTTCAAGAATTTAAATTCTTTATTCAAAGCAAGTAAAGATGGTCGACCCTCAAACGCGATCTGCTCCATTTTCAACTGAAACGAAGAGTACTCAAAAATATGGGTCAAAAGTGAGTGAGGAATATAATATGCCACCTTTTCACCTCAAAATCGTTTGTATTATGTATATTCTATTGGCATAAAAGTGCAGCGATTGAATTCCTTGACTGCCTTAGGGTCTTTTCGATTTAAGGGAGAGATTTATTTTCAGCATCCTGTGGTTTTTTTAAACTGTCACAGCAGGAGCTTGACATTTTTTTTTATGGATGATATATGTCACGGGCGATCTGATCATGTCTGTATAGATATAAATAATTGCTGCAAAACCAAAGAGGATTTATCAAGCTGACTTACTGGTTTCAGTCATCCCGCAGTCAAATCAAGAGAGAAAGATTAACGAACAGTTAAAAAATCAAACAAAAATGTATCAGGAAGGAAGATAATTAATAACAGACCATCACGCTTTCTAAGCTGAAGATCATAAATTCTGCATGTAATATTCATGTCGTTTTTCTCAATATAGTTGATAATCTTTCAGCATAATCTATCAAGAAAATTCAACAACAATGGAACAAAAAATTAACAATCGACAACTGTAAATATGCAAGTCATTAAAAGGAAAAGGGTGGATTCACAAAATGTTAATATACTTAAATAAAATAAATAAATATATCATCACGGCATATTACCCATTTCTGGGTGTGCCAGTATCTACAACACATGTAGACATCGGTAATGTTGACGATATATTTTACCGTGTGGGCGCTTACCAGGCGTCACCTCACGGGCACTCATAGCTGGTGTGGAGAGTGCACCACAGGGGTCACTTTTGTGCTATTTAATATACTTGTACAGGTTAAATGCGAGAATATGTGATATAGGCGTTAACGTGGGAGAAAATTATTTTTAAATATTATCTATCTTGTGAAATTTTATTAGATGGATTTGACGTTGATGTTTAGAACATAAAATTTTATTTATTTCCACCAAAATTTTGACATTTTCGGCTTTACACACGAGTGCTGTTACAATAATTTTTATATGCCTTTCAAATACACATTATATTTTAAAGAATATTATTCTGTAAATAACTTGAAATTTGAAAATATCACGAAATATTCATAGGTATTAATTAGTGAAATATGTGTTATATTTTCACTTGAACCGAAACAGGATATAACGTTAAAGTTCATACATCTTTACAAGTGATAAACTACTTCCTATTTTTATTTATAAATATATATGGATAACGTAGGTGATGGAAATAGCTATTTGTGTATTAAGAGCGCAAAATGCGACATTGTCGATTGAGAGGTTGTTGCCGCGCAACGGAGGGGCGCGGCATTCTCTCGAAATCGACAATGTTCATTTGCGCTCGAAACACAAACAAGATTTTTTCTACAGTCGGCACAATGGGGTCCGCCACCATAACAAAAAATAATAAAATGTACACTTTATACTTACAGTACTGCTCAATAAATAACGATTGGATAATACAAAAGATACGCTTTAAACTTAAAAAGGCTTTTAAATGATTATATCGGTACATTAGCCATATATTCCATAAAAAAAAAAAAAAATTAGAGTGTGAAAGCAAGGATTTGTGATGATTTGATGAGTTTTTGTAGCAAAATGTGTGGTTAGTTGTCACGCCTATCACACTGAAAAAATTAACAAATATTTCAAGGAATTTGTGATTGCATTGACTGACTTCTCGCAATTATTTAAGTAACGAAATAACTAATAACTTTATTGTAATCAAAATAAATAGTTAACTAGAGATCAGATGTCAGTACGACTCGCAACTATCCTACCGCCATCTGGTACAATCATTCCTATTACTAAACATAACTGTTCACACAATTTATTTTATATTTAATTTTATTTTATCGTTATTTTCCATTCTTCTTGAGTTTTTATTCAATCTAATCTAAGCATTTTATACTTTCGTTTTTGTAAATGAATGCCCTATTTCATTTTCACAGCAGTGTGGCATTTTGTTAGGTTATGTTAAATACCGACAGAACATATGTCAAATTGACTTGTGAACGTGATAAATGTGTAATTAAGTGCCATTAGTTCCTAACTAAACATTTTCATTAAGAATGTAGACAAGTGATATTTCTCAACATTGTATACTTAGAAATTTGGACAGCGAGCGTTTTTACTACTTTGTCGCGCATGAGCGGCAAAGTGACATGTTGCGTTGACAAAAGAGAGCGCAAATGGCTACTTTCTATAGTGACTGTAGAAAAAAGTACTTTTGCCTTGGCACTTGGCTTGACAGCAGGGTTGTTATAAAAACCACTTTTTTTGATTTTGACCAGGACACTGGTCAAAACTGGTTTTAACCGACCTAAACTGGTTTAAACCATACATAACTTTAAGTAATAATTATTAAAATTTTACTATGCGTTTTTAAAACCGACATATAAATACTCGCAAAATATTTTATTTATAAGCAATATTTTAAAACTTACTTCTTGTTTTCATTTATTTTTACTGAAATGTAACATAAAAGTTCGTTCGTCGTGTTGTGCAAGTTGAAACATGAATACAAGGTGCGTGTATGAACGAGCTAACAAGATCTTTCGTGCATTATTGTGCTCTGTGTGATGGGTGTACAAGTTAACACTTGTAAGTTTACTATTTCTATAAAAGGGAAGTATATTTTAACTGCAGTTCAGTCGACTAAATATTTCAAAGCAAGAAGTCTGAGCTCTGGCGTTGGAAGTTTAATATTTTCAGGTAAGATCATTGTATATTTTTGTAATAATTATTTTTTAAATTAATGTGGATCATACAAATTAGTTTATGCTACCGTAAATATAATCCTAATTTTTATTTTTGCAGAGTTATGTATTCATCAGGAAATAAGAACCTTGGAGGTCGACACAAGGATCCTGTTTGGGGTTTTTTTTTACTGAAATATCCAGTGAAAGTGGAAAAATTACTGGACAGGAGTGCTAGGAATGCGGACAAATTGTAAGCAGCAAACCTCTGCGAATGAAAAAACACAGACAAACTTGTAGCGTAGTACAATCTAAATCTAAAGCTGAAGCTAGTAAACGCGTATTGTCTTCTGACTCTGAAGATGACGTTCCTCTTCAAAGTCTTCAACAACACATCATCCGCAGCCGCAGCTCCTCTACAACTTCAGCATCTCCTAGTACTAGCAGTAGCAGTATAAGTATAAAAAAACAGATAAGTACTCCTAGTACGTCAGGAAGTAAAAATTTCCTGCAGCCCAAAATATTATCCCATGTTTTTACTACAACAACAACACAAGCTGATCAATTAGATTTAGACGTTGCTCGCTATATGTTTTCATGTAATGTACCATTTAGTCACATTGGAAAATTTTATTTTCAAAAACTGTTAAATAATTTACGACCCGGATATAAACCACCAACGAGACAGAAACTTGCAACCAAATTATTAGATACTATTCATAATGAAGTTGTTACAGAAGCTTCAAATTATTTATCAGGAAAAATGGTCACTCTTATTCAGGATGGTTGGTCAACCATTCACAATGATCCCGTCGTAGCTAATTGTATTTCTACGGGCGATAAAACTTTTTTCTTATCTGCCATTGATACTTTTGACTAAGACTGCATGAATTTCAAGAAATTCTTTGTTAATTCTCATTAGTTTATAGTTCCCAAATGAAGCTCACGTATAAAATTTTCTTTATTAAATAGGCTATTAACTTTATTTCGCATATTTCCCATATACGAATAGAATTCCATTTGATATGTCTCTGCCATAAAAGCCTTACGATTACGACATACTAAACGGTTCGTAAATTCCACATTTGAATTCTCATTCTCCACTAACTTCTCTCTGATATTGACTTAATTTCCACTATCCTGACAAACACGAACGGTTTTTGCACGATATGCATAACGCCATTAGTGCATGGCTTGGAGACTCCGAACAAACGATATTGTTCGTATTCCTTATTCTCTACTTAGGAGTAGAATATAAACAAGTCTAATTTAAAACCAGAACGAGCCAGACACTAAAAGTTTAGTGCAGGACATTAGAAGAAAAGCAAAAGGATTTATTTTCCACTTTGATTATTAAGCTGCATACAAATTGGATGCATGTTCATTGCAAAGATATATGCTAAGTAGTATAGATAAAGTCTTTTTAGCATGCGCTGATATTCTGGCGTTTTATGATAGTAATTTCCCAAATATTTAGAATTTTATTATTTTGCTTTTTAAATGATATAATAGTAATTTACGATATAAGTAATGTTTTAGATTACGAGAGAATAGTTTGACGAACGAGCGACGCTAAGAGCGAGTTCTTTAAAATTCTTGAGTAATACAAGGCGTGGCAATTAAATAACGAGATTTATTTTTTCCGGCTTCCTTGTAAATTTGGCAACATTGCAGGCAATGTCATAATTTGTCATCTTTCCTCCATCCACCGTTAAAATTTCAAGATAATTAGGCAAACCGTTCGGCAGTAGCCTTTCATTGAAGTTAACTACTTTCTCGTACTCCGCCGGAATTATGTTAGTGTCAATATGAAATTCTGTATGAAACTTAAAAAATCTGATGTGGCCAACACAAAACCTCCCGCTATTTAATTTTTATTAATTTAAATACATACCTACCACTGAAATATATACTAACTGGAACTCGCATACTCTACCTATTAGCGTACGCTGCACTGAAGCTCATTGAACATTAATGGCTGGTCCTGTTCGCGCACGTTCGTGCCGAACCGAATCTAGCCGAATAACTCGTATCATAGCTGATCGCTTTGTTTTCATATTATGCTTCATTTATTTAAACATGCGCCACACGAAATAATTTCCGTCTACTCACGAACTGTCTCGATGTTTGCCCACTACTCCAGCAGCAGGCTTCCGTCTACTCACGAACTGTCTCGATGTTTGCCGACTACTCCAGCAGCAGGCATTCAATATGCTTCACGGTCACGGTTCGTACGCGCATTCCAGTTAGTATATATTTCAGTGATACCTACGGATTTACTAACGCTGCAAACTGTTCCATTGCATAAAACTATTGCTTTATTTATTATTTTCTTTTTAAAATGTCACTATTATTCATTTGAAGTGATTAGTTTTTTGACAGTGACATTTACTGTCAGTTACATTCATTTGAAATATGAACTGCGTAACAAAGGAAATGTGTTTTTCTTAGGCTTCAGGACTTGTAAAAAAATATTTTTTGAAGAAAAACCATTATGAGCCATATCCGGTTATCCGATTTACACCAAAATCTAATGGCTTCTTTTCATATTAGAATAGGGTATAAATACAAGGTTTCAGAATTTTCTGAATGATAGTATTTGAGTTAGAGCGAAGACAAAATCCCTACACATACACACACACACACGCACACACACATACATACACACACACATACATACACACACACACATACATACACACATACATACACACACACACATACATACACACACACATACATACACACACACACATACACACATACAGACATCATCGTGAAAATGTTAAAATTGGATTCTAGTGACCTTAAAACGTGGTCATTTACTAAAATCTCGATATGTGATTTTTAACACGATCCCTATACCTCCCTTACCAAGGGTAGCGGGAGGTAAAAATCCGCTACAGAAATGTACGAATTGTTGAAGAATGTTTATGGTGATGAAGACCTATCTAGTACTAAAGTTTTCGAGCAGTTTAGAAGATTTAAAGAAGGAAGAAAAGAGATTGGAGACGTTTAGCGCCTGGGCCGTGCACTGACATTGTTTTTCTCGAAATCCGAGTGATTGTTCACATGGATTGTGAGAAAACGGCTCATGGATTCTCTGCGCCGGAACAAAACGCCTTGTTCGGCAAGACATTTTTGACGAAATACAAAATCACTCACTTGACCTAATGCCTTGTGCCTTGCTTTTATTCCCAAATTGTAATTCTGCGTTAAAAGCCACCAAATTCGAGGCCGAGATGTAGTTATAGAAAAGCGGCAGAGCTTATGAACAACCTAACAAAAAAGGCCTGCAGGCATTGCTTCCAACAATGGAACATTCGCATCGGGTGGTGTAGGGTTCGAGGAGAAGAGTACATTGTAGGTGGCAATATTTGTTTTGTGTAATTTTATACATATCAATATTTTAAGATCAATCTTGTTATTTAATTGCCACACCTTGTATATAAAAATATTCAAATTAGTCTGAAAAATAGTCAATAAACCATAATCGAAATACAAGGAATTTATATAACTATCGTATAGTATTTAGGGCCAATTTCATAATAAACTTATAGTTGTTTTCGTTTTTATAATATGGCTTTAGCAATTTAGCAAGCACTGTAGCATTACTTTAAAATAAAGATAAAGTCTCCATTATCTCCATCATATTTTTTACGGCCCTCACCTAGTTAGTTTCCCGGTAATTCCGGCCCTGGTGTGATAGGGGTACAAGTTAAATGAAATTTACAGTGCAAATGTAGGTCATATGTGCCTTAAGTAGGTGCGCTATTTACGCTCACTATAAAATGGAATGTAAATATGGACTTTCATGAAGAATCAATACTTAATAATTTAGTTTATATACTGTTGGAATACTACTCGAATTACGTCGAAATGAAACGAACATAAAATATCAAGAATTAGAAAGAAAAGTAATTTAATAAACAGTAAAATATTTATGTGTTCTACTTTTCAAATTTACTTTTATATAGTTTTGTAGCAAATTATCTCAGCAAATCTACCAACTACTAAAAGTTAAATAAGGAAAATACTCGTAACTAAATGGATACAGAACACAACTTTTCTATACAATTTGTTACATCAAACGATGGATAAAAGTTTGCTAATGAAATGTTTGTGCTTTTATTTAAATAACAAATTAAAGAAAATATATTTATTATGACAATGGATTGAAAAGTTCGCGGCGTAGAGTGGGCAGCACTAAACACAAATATTATATGTGAGGTTATGTGAACTGTTAATATCTTTGCAAAGATTTACATATATCCGCTAATTTATAACTCAATTGAAATTCTTTGAATTAAACTGTGTTTTGACTTCTATTTAATAAAAAAAAAAAAATAGTACATCGTGCAGTGATCAAATACATGGATAAAAAAGGTCTTAACACTGAATTTTGTTGATCCGTTATGAGGCTGATCCTCATATGATCATGGAAAGATTTGTTACTACTGATGAGCCATTTTCAGACTGAATCAAAGCAAAATTCGAAACAGTGGAAGCATAGGACTTCACCATTCAGATTCGTGATAACATATTTTAAATCTAGTAGTGTTTATAAATACTTCCTGGCCTTTTCATAGATGCCATTATTAATTCTCTAACTTTAATGTCATTAATTCCGTTTTTTAAATAAAATTATACCTCTCGCAATAATAATAATTTAAATTTTTATTCTCTTGAGTAGCATATTCCTAAATTTTATTTGTTGTCGTCGTAAAGTTTGTGATTTGTAGTTATTTATTTATTTATTATTTTATTGTAATATATACATGTTTAAATAAAGGCTTTAACATAATACTTTTATTATTTTTGTATAGTGCAACACATATTTCACATTTCTTCATAATGTCTTTAATAAAATATCTATTTTTGATAGATTATTTATTAATTACATTATTAATTAATGAAATTTTCAGAATAATTTAAAATGAATTCATATTTCCCGCTACTTTCTCAGCTGTCAAATTTAGTTCTCTGATCTTTACAAAAACGCCACTAAAACTTTTTATTACCGTTTACATACTATATATTTTTCTTAATCTATGTTCAACACCTACCAAATAATTTTTAAAAAAATCCAATTAAGTCACAAATTAGCAGTTTAATGTAAAACTTTGCAGATATTAATGAGTTCATATAACCTCACAAAAAATAATTCTGCGTTTAGTGCTGCCCCCTCTGTATTAGACCGCGAACTTTTCAATCCAATCTCGTATTATTGTAATTAGATACAGTTGCATTTAATTTCCAACAAATGTTTCTAAAGTAAATACAAAGTATCCGTCCTCCAGAATAGTAACTATTTTCAATTACTTGTAATTTGCATTCGAATTACTTTTAAATAAGTTTCGGTATCTCAGTTACAAACTTACAGCATTTACATTTACATAATGATTATGTTATTCCAGACTCAATTTTCTAAACAGAATGATAAATTTTTATTACCGTCTACCTTTCGCTCAATCATAAATAATTTGATATTTGATTCACTTACAAAAACATTCCATGCTGTCCTTTCCGAAAATTCATGAGTGCTTACCTGAAAAAGAAAAACCAACATTACTAAATTTTCATGAAATATCGAAATTCCAGTCGCACATAAAACGAAACCTCTAAAAATAAACTCACGAGAACCGCGAATTCAATTTTAGACGCCGTTCGGATTCATCCCCTGAAAATTCGCCCTATACGATAAAAATCAAAATATT
The DNA here is from genome assembly GCA_943142095.1 of Ophonus ardosiacus. Classification (NCBI taxonomy): domain Eukaryota; kingdom Metazoa; phylum Arthropoda; class Insecta; order Coleoptera; family Carabidae; genus Ophonus; species Ophonus ardosiacus. The sequence continues at coordinate 8,064,510 of OW964826.1, forward strand.
TATATAAACTTTCTAAGAATAATAAAATAATATGGAGTTGCTCATATTGATGAAATAGTTATTTACATTATACGTGCGGTAGGTGTTATTTTACAGTGTAACAAGGTGAGAATAGTACAATAACAAGTAATGAACTTTATTATAAACTTCTAAATTATAGTTTCAATATCAACATTTTAATTCTGTTATCTTTGTAAGTCAAAATTCTGTTTAGAAATAATAATCATTATTTTCTCATATATCTGTTTAGTCTAGATGTCAACCGCATAGACATTTATTGTTTTGACAATTATCTACATAAGTTATTGCCTAGACTACGTGAAATCTTGTTATTTTGTTATGAATGCTACATCCTCACACCCTTCACCAGATATGCCTGTTGAAGAGATAACCCTTTGTTTTAAAGCAGTCGAGATTAAGAACTCAGACAGGACGGACATGTAGTTTTTTGGCGTTTACGCCATGACTTGTAATTAGGGTTTATAACAGTTTAGTTTAGTATTAATGTAAAAATATGTGTAAATAAAAGTTTAGTAGCTTCTAATATTGTGTGTGTCATCCATCCAAAATATGTTCATAACTCTATCATCAAGTGTCAAGTTTAGTGATAGTGTGAGCGTAAGAGCGTGTTCCGTCTCAGTAAAGTGGTGGACGAACCAGCAAGCGTCCACCAGTTAAATAAAGTCACCGTTGGGGTAAGAGAACAAAGAGTAAAACAAAAGCATCTTCCTTCAGAAGAGGAATACGAAAGAATTATGATTTTTAGAATAGGGTCTTCCACTCTAATTTTTTTTATTATTTTAAATGAAAGTTTGTTTAATTTTGAAGCAATTTATAGTATTAAAAAGTCATAATTGTTTTTAGTTCAACTGCATTTGATTTTTAAAGAAACCTATAGCTATCTTTCTCGCACCAGTTTCTGTAGTAGGCTGCGCGAGAAAGAAAGAAATCGTTGTAACTATAGTGACTGTATATACATAGTGTGGCCAATAGAGGGATCGATTTTGATTGGACGGCGCGAAATTGCCTAAATATGGCGGATATTATGCCGACAAAGTGACATTTTCAGATTTGTTACGTGAATTATACTTGAATTGAAGGTAATTATATTATATTTATATTTTAGATAGTGCAAATAATTAAATTACACATGTATTTGTATATTTATAACAAAGTAATATATACATATTTTTTAACATCACATCTTTTTTAGGTTAACTGTCAAAATTACTAAAAATGTCTAATATTAAGGTATATATTTTAGATGCCTGGTTGCGTGGCGGTTGGTTGTGAAAACAGTTCTCCAAAAGGATTTAAAATTAAAATAAATATTGTTTCCATTTGATATGCTCTTTCATTAATTGTTTATCGAATTTTGTTTAGTTATCACATTATATGAATTCAAATTTCCCGCGTATTTTGCCTAAATATGGCGGCGGTTGGCCACACTATGTATATACAGTCACTATAGTTGTAACGTAGATGTATAGATGCTTAAAATCACTAATATTTCAAAAACTAACAATTTTTAAAAAACTTCGTCTCAATCATGACTGTATCTTATCTATTTTCAATAGAACTAATTTTTTACTTAATTTTCTGTTATGGTGGGGGACCCTATTGTAGTATTGGAAGTTATCGTCGGAGAAATTTTTATAAGACACACACACACACAAATAGACAGACAGACATCATCGTTAAAACCATTGAAACATGCTTATTCATTAAAAACTATCCAATGAATTTTTTGACCAAAGATAATATCTTCCGCACCTAAAGGTACAGGACGGTAAAAAAAAACACGATAGTTTGATGGCTAGAGTTTTGAGTGTCAGGTTATGTTATGGATTGTTTAGAAAAGTTGCCTGCAAAAAATGGCCAAATAATGTCAGGAACAATCACTGAAAACAAAGAAAATGATTATAAATACTAACAAATTTAAATACCGGCGTTAGCCGATTTTTCTCTACTATATATAATTTTAACAAATTTGTTTATTGGCGCACAATATCTTTAAAATTCGCCCCGTTACCTACATCGGGAAATTGACATTGCGTAATTGCACTTCCGAGGATAAGAGTACAAAAATTATTTTATTTCCATTGTTTGACAAATTCTAGGATAAATCAGAAGGGTACGATCAAGATCGCCCCGATTGAATCCGTGGTCGGCAGGAACACTTTTTAAAGTTTCAGCGGCAGAGGCTGAAGATTATCAGCTTGGCCCGGATAGAAAATCAATCGGCGACCGCAGCCTTGGACTTTACCGAGGTCCTCGAACCGCACTCGACGTATGTGTTCGATGATAAATTCAAAAGACGCGTGAGCTGTAAAAAAGGCCAGATCGACCGATCAAATTCTTCAAATAAACATACAATTGCTCACAAGTGTGAATGGAATCAGGAAATAGGTCGAGGAGGCATCGATGCTGAATTTTTAAACAAACACGCGCAAGGCATAAAAGTTTATGCCGAAATTCTATTGTCAACAATAAAATATACTGGGTGTCTACTTCAAATACGACATGTGGGGAATACAATGTTAATTTTTACCTTCCGTCACCTTTAGGTAAGGAAGGTATTGTCTTGGTCAAAAAATTCGGTGGTGAGTTTTTAATGAATAAGCACGTTTTAGGGTCCCTAGAATACGAATTTACTATTTTTAAGATGATGTCTGTATGTATGTATGTATGTATGTATGTATGTATGTATGTGTGTGTGTGTGTGTGTGTGTGTGTGTGTGTGTGTCCGTGTCCGTGTGTGTGTGTGTGTGTCCGTGTGTGACAAATTTTTCTCCGACGATAACTCCAATACTATAATTCTAAAAAATATAATTCTTTCGTATTCCTCTTCTGTACATCCATATGAAGAGTTGATTAGATTTTGGTTATAATTGATCCACCGGAAGTACCCTTATTTGAAGTTTTTAACAGTTTTTCTTAGAAAAACGCAGTTAAATATTATTTTTCGACATTTTGTGATTATCAATATGAAAGAATATCTTATTCTCTATACGGTTTGATTATACAGTTTCGTTCATATTCAATAGATATAGAGTTATAGAGACATTAAGAGAGATTAACTTTCAATAATTAGTCAGCTTTGTTAAAATTATGGAAACAACAGATATATTCAGAAAAATTTAATTGACAGATGTCAGTGTCAAATGCAAAACCAAAGTTAAAAGTATAGGGTCAGAAAGTTATGTATGAATGTGATAGAGTGTCCCTCCAAAGAGAAGAAGATGGAAGGACTGTGTAGCAGAAGATTTCGAGAGAGAAAGAATTGTGTGAAGAAGATGCGTTGGACAGGAATGGTTAAAAGAGAAGAGTAAGAAACAACGACCCCTAATAAAATAGGGAAAGGAACTTTCGGTATAGAATTTGTAAATATAGTGTGTTCGTGTTACAATTTTATAGGATATACAGAATCTTTTTCAAGGAACTTTTGGTATGGGATATATACAAAATACATCGAATTGACGGAAAAGGTTTTGTGCTGGCCACAACAGATTTTTTTATATAGCTGTGGCTACCAATTAATTTTAGACAAAAGTGTTTCAATTAAAGGTTGCAGATAATAATATTCTACATCTAAATTATTCGGATTTGAAATTTTATGAATATTGTTCATGAATGTTTAAACTGTCACAATAACATTGAATTATTTGCAGCTTTTCTACTTGATAAAAACGTTCTATTTGTAAACCAAATAAATTGATAACTAACCTTATAAACTATTTTTTCTCAAAGTTCAAACATTGTTATAAACATATTTCAATAAACACCTGAATATATTAAAAATTTTATCAAAATTTGTAAACCCAATTGTTTCATATGTCATTTATTTTTATTCAAACAAATTTTTACTTTATAATGTACTTTGACATACAATTTGTTAGGTTATATTTCTATTTAACTGAATATGAATTTATAAACAATTGTACAATAATATTCATACCTTTATATAGTTGATCCATTCAAAAGCCTTCGGTTATACAGTTATTTCACTCACATACAACTGTAATGAAAATTTCACAACAAAAACAATAAAAACACACACATCACTTGTCATTGTTAATGTCCATCAAGTAAACTTTTATTAGTAGTTAATTACAAGGCTAGTGTTGCCAACTGTGTGGAAGATAAAATATTATTATTTTAAAAAAAAGCTTAAAATTAAATTTTAACTATTGGTTAAATTGACAATATCGTATCGAAACGAAATGTCAAATGAGTTTTTAAATATTAGTGTCAAAATTTCGATACGAATTTTTTTCTTAACCTGTAGTTAAGGCTTTAACTATAAGCGTACAGCTAAACCTCAATTTTGCGCACTATCGTAGATACATAAATTTGAAAAAAATAATTATTGTATTTGTTGGTTGGAAATATATTACGAGTAAATAAAAAATGGCTTATTTAAAATACTCGTACGATACTTCTTTCAGTCATCATTAAAAATGAGAAAAAACTGCATAATTCAAAGTTTCATCTCTAAATTAAGAGCGATCCGTAGTTCTAAAAAGTCTATTTTTATTCGTTAAGTCGTAATCATATTATTCAATGACGTAAATGTTAAATTCATCTTGTCCTTAAAAAATTTGTAGGTTGTAAATAATTGAAGTCACAAATATATCTTTTTCAACTCTTGTGAATATAATTGGAAATATGAGTAATAATAAGCAATTTAGTAAAATAATTAATAAAAAAAACCACGTATGTATATTATAGTTTATAGCGCAAGTTTTAATTAACACTGACAGTCTGTCATGCAAGAAATCTACCACTTTCATAAAAACGAACGCTACTCGAATATATCTGAATTCATTTACTTGAAAATGGATTCCATATTTTAAAACAGCAATAGCAGAATGCTTGAAATTAGTAAAAATTTGAATTAGAATAGATGTATGACGCAAAATTTTAAAGGCTTTAAAAACTGGAATATTTTAAAAACAAATAACTTTTTTAAACTTTAATAGTTCTTTAGGTAAAAACCACACTGCATCAATCCAAGCGCATAGACTACAATCAACTGTTTTCCCTTGTATGTGGTCACACTGCTGCGTCAAGCGGTAAAAAGTGAAATGTCACTTTTAATAGATATTTACACACCAAGTGAGAGGTAATGTTTATCCATGAGAAGAAAGTTTAGCTCACGAGTCCGAAGGGCGAGTGAGTTAAATTCTTCGAGTGAATAAACATTCTTAGCTCACGTGGTTTGTACAATATTTTATTCAATTTTGACGAAATAATAATAAAAACCATTATAATATTTAATTTTGACAAAATAAAAAATTGATCAGTTAGTAGGCTAAGTATGACAATCGTCACTGATAGACGTCAAGTCACATATTTAAAAAGCTTCATTGTCTGTCATTTATGTAGTAAAAAATAATGAAAAGGGCTGATAATGTCTGATAAATTATGTGGTAAGTGTTATTTTCGTTCTTGATGTTATTTTTAAATGCATTTTTTGTTGCAGAATGCCAGAGTGAGTTAAAATTTTGTGAGTGATTTAAAAAAAAAAATAATTCACATGTGAAAAAAGTGTTACTTATAGTTGTTGCTATGGAGTTAATAATGACAGTTTAAAACGTCAAAATTGAATAAAATATATTAATTGATTAATCTCGTTGACAGTCTACTTCTCTGTCATTTTCGCTTTTGACAATAAAAACAAACAACTCGATAGGTTAGAATATGTCAGAATATTCCCTCAAAGAGCACTGAGCATGTCGGTTTCCATCGAGCAACATCGAGCACCGTACGAAAATCAAACAGGTGACCACGGCCTTAAGATGCAATTTTAATATATTGTATTCTACATTGATTTCTGGATTTTGATAGTCCTGGTCATACAGTTTTAAGATCCAGTAGTAGTAGCACGCACTTTAGAATTCTATCAAAGAAAGCAGGCGAGTACGATTTTACTTTTACGAATCTTGGTAGCATGCACTTTAGAATTCTATATTCATTTTTTGATTTGGAAATTATTAGATTTTATATTATTAAAATAAAAAAACATTATGACAGTTGTATATAATAAATGTATAAATTATATGTAAATTGGCTTTGAATAGAATTGTGGCAAAATAATGACGTTACTTTGACACTTTCGCCTCGAGTCGTATGCTTGCAGGCGAATATTTTGATACACGCATGCTACCAAATTTTCGCTTCGTGGCGAAAAGCCAAACAAATGCATGTTTTGATAGAATTCTAAAGTGCGTGCTACCACTACAGTTATGTAGTATATGGCCCATGTTTTAATTTGTTACTATAGTGGTGGAGAATAACCTCTTCTTAATCTCATCCCATAAGAAAAAAATACTTTACATAATAAGATGCACAGTTATCATGAACTTACAAGTACAAAGTTCATCACCATCACAAAAGACAAACTAGTTTATCAGATCCTTTTATTCCTATAACCACATCTCCATATTTAAAAATTCTCTGTGTATGCATTAACCATAGTCCTCTTTACATTCATTCCTTTGTCGTGTATGTAGATCAAACAGATTTAATCCAACTGCTATCCCAACATTTAAACAAACCTACAAACGATGAAATTACGTAGAAAAAACGCTATCGGCACTATTGAGCATGTGGGAACGCGGATGCGGAATAAAGGAATCCTCTCATTCTCCTTCCTGTCGGGATATAGGGAGAGAGAACACCTACATATTGTAAGAGCAGTTAGGATTACAAGGGAGATGAAAGCCTTTTGCTCGTTTTATTGCCGAGGGCTCTGCTATTCTCACACATTATTAAATCGGTTTCTCGTGCATAAAGAACACCGCAAAAATTAGGGGTGGTTGTTTGTGAGGTTAAACGGAGAATAGTCAACAAATACAAAGGAGGTGGAGGAGGGTACTTTGGTGAAAGATACGATGGTTTAAATATCGTATGTCAATGAAAAAATTGGAGAGGTTTATTGATTGCAGTTTTGGTAAGAAATGAGATATGTATTAGGGCTAAATTTAATTTACGAATTTATGACTCACTTAAGGCTGGTTTATGATGAATTTAATTTATAAATTTACATTTAGAAATTTTGATTTAAAATTTACAATTTTCTCTCTGGTTTATGTTCAATTTTGAAATTCTGGATCTGACCAATCAGTATCTATCACGTGACTTGTCACTGTTTGTCAGTTGACGTTTCACCAGTTATCATTTCAGATTTTAAGTTAAAATTTATTTTCATAGCCATGAATTTGTTAGATGCTAATGAACAAGATGATCTTTTAAACCTTCCTGGTACCGTGCGGGGTACAGATGTACCCCAGAGGCACATTTTTCGCTGCCATTTTTAAAATAATTTTACGCCTTTCTTCATATTTTTTTTTATTGTCACAAAATATGTCTAAAATTTGATAATAATTCAATATTCGACGATAATCTATAAATAACAGTAACAAATGCTTATTTAGTGATGTGGGGTACATTTGTACCCCGCACGGAATCTTGTGCTTGTCAAAATTTGACAAGCTGCTCATGCGCAATACATATTAATTACATGCTTCTGTCATTCTGAGTAGTGTTATCATCCGTGTAACAACGAAACTGAAGGTGTCGTGTTTGTGGAAAGAACATTTGGCCAGACAGCAATAAGCGTTGGCCAGTAGTTTTGTTTGGTCACCTTGTTGACGTGGCAGACGTCAACGCGGGTCTGTTGTGGGAAATAAAATTTCCCGACAAACACACAAAGAGTTTAGACGACAGGACAAATTTTATTTTGAATCTTGGCCAACAATTGGTGAAGAGGAATATTATTGCGAGATACCAGGAACGGAAACAAATTATTGCCACAATTTACTAAATCAAGATATGCTCAGTGTGGTTCCAGAACTAAATGAAATCGTGACTAAGAAATAGCCCAAGATGAACTGTTGCATGCTGCAGGAGGAAGCGGAAGATGTTACCAGTGTGCAAGGACTAAAGACAGAAAATCAAGACAGATCTGTAGAGAATGCAAGAGGTTTGTGTGTACAGCACATACTGATAAAATAATAATTTGTAAGGAGTACAGCAGGAATTGAATTCTATGAATATGTTTCGTAATAATAAATAATTTGTAACAATTTTCGCACCGACAATGTAGTTTTTACAAAATGTAACTATCTAAAACCATATTGACTTTAAAATTTGAGTTTTAAAATAAAACTTGATTGGGGTACAAATGTACCCCGTACGGTATTATTTGTAATTATTTGATCACGGTACCAGGAAGGCTAATATCGGAAATGTTTTTTACTAATGTTGATTTGTATAATAAAGAAATAAAACAAACACAAACTTGAAGAACGTAGATGATCTGTTAGACTGTGGTAGGTCTATGAACACATTGATTTGTCAACGGGCAGTATCATAGTTTGTATGTGAAAGTAAAATAACAAGATCATGAAAAATTCTTCAAATATGCTCGTATGAGTGTGCATGTATTTAATTCCTTGCTATCCCTCGTTGCATTGAAATTACGCAAACGTTTTTATTTTTGTACAATTTATTTGCTTTGTCGTACAAATTACGATGTTCGCGAATACTGCTTATTAACAAAAAACAAAATATCAATTTGTTCCTGTGAATCCATCTTCAAAATGTCAACAACTCACAAAAAGAAAAGACATCTGAAGGATGAAGCAAAGTTCACCATGTTTAATAGTTCTCTCTTGTGATTGGCCGAATTTGAAATTTACATTTGGAAATATAAAATATAGTTAAATTATAAATCTAAATTTCAAATTTCTAAATTTGTAAATCGTTCATAAACCATCGTATGCGTTTTAAGTGAGTTTATATTTTCAAATCTAAATTATAAATTGTAAATTCGTAAATTAAATTCATCAAAAACCAGCCCTTAAAATACAAATATAGAAATTTAAAATTTAGATTTAGAATATAACTATATTTAATATTTCCGAATGTAAATTACAAATTCGACCAATCACAAGAGTCAATATACCCCACATTTAGATAAAAACTTCAAAATTTTCAAAAATCTAATTTTATTTCAATACTTTTATTTCTAAACAATCACACAGTTGTTCAAATACTTTAAAAATGCGTACACTTTCGTAACAATCTCTTTACAATCAAATAATATTACTACCAAGTTTATATCTCTACCCATTTTTGAATTATTGCCCCAAAAGTCAATATTCCCCACATTTAGATAAAAACTTAAAAATTTTCAAAAATCTAATTTTTATGCATCTAGACACTACTCAATGCGCATCACCATTCGATTCTACGGACAAAAATACATAAATATACCAATTTTCATAATTTTTGTGCAACCGGTTAATTTTTTATGAATAAAAGCTTGAAAACCCCTGAAAATGGCCAAAATCTGAAAAAATCGTAAGGGGTGCCCCTTAGATTTTTGCGATTTTTGGCCATTTTCAGTTATTTTGCTTTAGAGATTGTACGCGGTGTTCAAAAATTCTGAAAATTGGTGTACTTATGTAATTTTGCCCGTAGAATCGAATGGTGTTGTTGCCAAATTCATATCTCGGCCCATTTTTGGGTTAATACCAAAAAATGGGCAGTTTTAAGCAAAACTTTAAATTTAAATATCTCGAGAACGAAACGAGATATCGACTTGCGGTTTCAAAATTTGGAATCAGCGCATTGAAAAGTATCTAGATACATAAAAATTAGATTTTTGAAAATTTAGAAGTTTTATCTAAATGTGGGGTATATTGACTTTTGGGGCAATAATTCAAAAATTGGTAGAGATATTGACTTGGTAGTAATATTATTTGATTTTAAAGATAATGCTACGTAAGTGTACGCATTTTTAGAATATTTATATATGAGTATTCATAATGTACTATATTCATGTAATAATTTTATTGGATTTATAGAATATTTTCCAAGGAACTTTCTGCATGGAATTTGTAAAAAAATTGTATTATGGTCGTGTTACAATTTTACTGGATATATATAGAATCTTTTCCAATGAACGTTTGGTATGGGATTTGTACAAAATACATCAAATTAGCGAAAGGTCTTGTGCTAGCCACAACAGCTTTTTCTTATTTTCGTATAATAAAACATCTAAGATTATAATTTACTTTTCGTATTTCGATCGTTCTGATTAGCAGATTTGAATCCCGCTCATTTAAAATCCTCGCAAGAGCCAATTAAATTCGTTGATGCTCGTTGCTCCTGCTACAGCTGAAAGCCACGTACATTACAAACATTGCGGACAGCTTTGGTTGTAGTGCTTGTTCCTCATTCGATCGTTCTCAATTCATCGCACGTTGTACACAACGGTTCTTTGTTTCCCGACGCTCTGATGCATTTACCCGGCTGCATACAATGGCCAACGAATGGTGTCGATACAATTGTCTGCGAGGTTTTTGTACCACCGTAATTGGTACTACTTTGATAAAAACGAGGATCGAGGATAGCGATTGTTTATCGAGGAGATGAGGTAAGGATTTTTTTACAGAAAAGGTTGTCTGCAAGAACAAACTGAAAGCAATAAAAGAAGTTTAATACAGACTTTTTTTGGGTGGTCGGGTGGATGAGTATGTGACCGATTGTAGTTTTGACGGAACGGGTTTTAATTCATAATTAAAATTGATTAATTTTAAAATATGTATCATAGAAATCTCATCCCTGTGTAACTCTCATCACAACAGTTTTAAAATATTACTAATTTTATTTAAATTTACTATATTTTGGGTTCATTATTTTTGTCCCACAATTTTCGGTAATTTATCTAATGAAATAGGTAAGTACATAGAAAATTTAAATATATATTTAGTTATTTTCTTTATTTATGTTTAGTTCAATACTAAATGTAGTAATTTAATTAAATTTTGTATTTAATTTTACTACAATTTGTTATTACAAATTTAGAAAATTTTTATTCAATCATTCAATCAACTTAGATAATTTAAAGAAAATATATTAGTAGGATGAAAATTACAGATTTGTTTAGTTAATTTAACTACAATTTAGCTAAGAGAGGTATTGGATTCATGCTAAAATTCGCTTATCCAGATCTATAGATTTGGAGATAAAGATACTATAATATATAGAGTAATTTAATCGCAGAGGCTAAGGCACTAAGGAAACCAGTTGACAAATTCCAATGTTTATAACATAGTTTTTAAATGACACATGTCAGTTCTGATAGCTTTTTCTGGGAAGTATATTTAATGTTTCTTATTGTTTTATTAATTAAATATTTGAAATTATAGGTAAAATGCATATATCCATCAGAAATACCGCCAATCTGGCTAATGAATTGGAAGAATCTCTGACATTTAGAAACTTCCTTATACAATGAAAAATAGATATAATTAGAATTATATGTGTGCAGAAGACATGTTAAATACAATAAAAAACAGTATTTGGGTAATGTTCTGTATTTTTTTGTTATAAAACGACGGTTCGAAAGGGAAGTGCAATACAATACTTATATAGCCTAATATGGAAATGGCGAGAGGTCTTGTGCTGGCCACAACAGATTTTTTTTCTGTGCATCTTTATTAATCAGAATTATAACAGATTAGAAACGTGAAATTTTGAGGATATGAACCAAATAAAATAAAAAATGCTCCCAATTTAAATCCAGAGCTTAATAGCCTTTATAATTAAAGTGCAACAATAAGAAATTTTCAGAACTACTACGTCGCAGAGATTCAGGAAAAAAACTAGTACAACGTAATCGTATGTGAAGGATTTAATGGTAGTAGTCTTGATTTCCGGAATTTACCGGAAGCAGGTTCAGAATTCAAAATGGGAATCTAGGGTATGTGTGGTATTGTAGGAATGTGTATTCTAAAAACAAACTTTTGTTGGATTTTTTTAATTAAGGCTATTTTTACAGAATAAATACCAAAATTTATTTAAATGTTAGAAGTACTTTCCACCGGTGCATAACCAGGTTATTCCTGTTTTTATTTGTTTAATTTGACATTTGCTACATTTAACTATTGAGTTTACAATAGCTCTGTTCGATGAGAAGTGCTTAAAGTGCAAAGCAGAATAGTGCAGTGCAGTGTAGTGTACACTAGTACAGTCTAATTCTTGTGGTTTCATAAAACAGACTAGTGTATATTTGGGCAAGTTTGCTCAGCTGTGAGTAATCAAGCCAAGCGTAGCCAAAGGTGTAAAAGGTTAGGATGTTTATAAATACAGTCATTTCATAAAGCTGCAAAGAAGTGACTGCAGAAATGTCTGTTTTAAAGAGCATATTGTTTGAACTAATAAACGATTCTGACGAACATCAATCATCACTTATTCTTCATCAGATTCAGAGACAGATATATTAATTAATTCTTTATATAACAAAACAAAGAGAATATACTATATTTGAATCCATTATTTTAATTTCTCAATTTGTAAAATTTTAGGTTAATAAACAGATATGTAGATAGGATAGAATTAAAATGTCTACAACATTTTGCTACCCCCACTCCTAGTCTGCACTTTCTACACCACCTCGCGAGTCAGGTCAGAAACGTGAGCACTAGTTCTTAAAATTTTTGTCATCGAACAGCCTGCCAGAAGCTGTCCGTTTCTCATAAAACATGTTAGTATAAGAAAGTTAACACTAGGGCGGCCTAGTATATGTCATCGAGCAAAGCTAAAGTTAGTTTTAAAATATATCATGGTGTTTACAAACTGTGCAGGATTCGACATGTTGATGGTGCTGGGTTAGATCCAACCACGAGGGATAACGTGAGAGGACAGGATTCAGGACGTTTGTCGCTCGCTAAATGTCAATGAAGTGTTAAGCGCAGGTAACAATGTTCGACTTTGGCTGCAAAATTGCACCGATCAAGGTCGAAGGCATTTCGAACGTTTAAACAATTTTTAGTATTTATTTTATAAATAATACCTAATTTTCCACTTGAAATCCTGAACCGCAGTGTAATTCTGCCTATTTCCGATGAATTTCGGAAATCGATACAACTACCATTAAATTCTTCAGATAGGATTATCAAAGTACAATGGAGAACTCTAGATGAAACAATGACTAATAAAGAATTAGAAAACACTCGCCATGTTTCACAAGATTTCAGCACCTGAATCAACCTTTCGGTCATCATCAGAGATTCCGGCCGTATCCAGCTAGTAGCCACAGTCATGTTTCGGTGCTTTTCGGTGATTCTTCGATAGATGGTCTGCATGTGGTTAATTAACGATTTAAGCCATCTATCTTACATGAGCTGTATATCAGTCGCCGTGTCCAGCTGGCGAATTGTCTCTGCACACTGATGAGCCCCAATAAGGGCGAAACGCGTCTGTGGTTACTAGCTGGACACGGCCAGCATCTGGTGATGATTGAGAAGTTGATTCAGATGCTGAAATCTTGCGAAACTTGGCGAGTATATTCTATAAGGAAGGTATTGTCTTTGGTCAAAAAATTCGGTGGTGAGTTTTTAATGAATAAGCACGTTTTAGGGTCCCTACAATACGAATTTACTATTTTTAAGATGATGTCTGTATGTATGTGTGTGTGTGTGTTCGTGTGTGTATGTATGTCCGTCTGTGACAAATTTTTCTCCGACGATAACTCCAATACTACAATTCTAAAAATTATAATTCTTTCGTATTCCTGTTCTGTACATCCATATGAAGAGTTGATTAGATTTTGGTTATAATTGATCCACCGGAAGTACAATTATTTGAAGTTTTTAACAGTTTTTCTTAAACAAAATGCAGTTAAAGATTGTTTTTTGACATTTTGTTATTATACATATTAAAGACAATATTCTTTTCTATGCAGTTTGATTATACATTTTCCTTCATATTCAATAGATGTAGATTTAAAGCATTATAAAGAAATTAATATTCAAAAATTAGTCAGCTTTGCTATTTATCATGGAAACAGCTAATGCTGATATATTAAAAAAATTCTAATTGACAGATGTCAGTTTCAAGTGCCAAACCAAATATGGAAAGTGTAGGATCACAAAATTGGTATGCCATAGTGCTCCTCGCAAGTGACACACAGAGAAAGGCCAAAGAGAAGATGGAAGGACTGTATCGCAGAAGACTGAAAGGAATGCCTGTGTCACGAAGATGTGTTGGACAGGAATGAGTGGAAGAAAAGAGGAAACAGCTACCTCTGATAAAATAGGGGACGCTGAAGAATAAGACGAAGTGTCAAGTGCATTTTACTTAGTGTATGTTTATGTTATAATTTTATTGGATTTATAGAATAGAAATAATATTTGTTCGTGTTTGATTTTACATGATATTATATATAATCTGTTCCAAGGACCTTTTGGTATGGGTTTTGTACAAAATACATCGAATTGACGGAAGGTTTTGTGCTGGTCACAACAGATTTTTACCTGAACATCTAGGACGTCGTAATTCAGAAAAAAGTGTGGGACAGATGGTCTGAAACACCTGTATAAGGTTAAAACGTTTTCTTTTGTTAGGAATATCATGATTAACAATATTTTAAAACTAACTGTTGTTTATAAAATTTATAAATCTAAAAAGAGTAGTACCAATGATCTCCCCAACAAACGGTTAAAGATTCTTGCACTCGTTGTTTGATTGTATATTATTTACATGGTACACAATGAGGTCATGCACGACTTTTTTTATAATTTTAATCGATAGAGTAGTGAAAAATAATAGACCCGTATTTTTTATTTTACCTCAAATCGATCTTTAATCATGAAAAAATTGTAATTGAAAATGACATTCTTTAAAATGAGGCTGCTAGACCCCCGCTTCGTCCCTTATCCAATGACGTCACAGAGTGACAGGCACGACCATTTTGATTTTCACATTGTCCTAAACGTCAAAGTGACATTTAAAGATAACCTAAAATTTATGAAAGTAAACTAGTAAACATGTCGATGGAACGTTGTTTCGTGCCAAAATAAAGAATAAAATAATATTCTGCAATATATTCAATGTCTCAATGTCTCAAATGCGTTTATAACCTTCTACCGTTTAATTCAAAGATTCAAAAGTGAAAGAAACATCTGATGTAACGTAGATAATTTCACGCCAAATGAAAATTATATTTATAAAAATAAATAGAACGATATTATATTAATATATTATAGCATATTCAGATATGTAATCCTCAATTTATAGTTTATACGAGTATATATTTTTCTTTTAGAAATTATGTATCCATATAAAATGTCTGTTTGTAATGAGTCTGAACTTGGTACGTAACGTTGTGACGACAAAACATGGCTGGTTTCTGCAACTTTTTAAAAATAACAAACTTTAAAACGATTTTATACCGCAAAAAATATAAATAAAAAATAATTTAATCATACTGATCGATGAATTAGACTATCCTTTTTCGATTTAAACAGAAAAAAGGTACAATTATTTTTTTGCATGACCTCATTATTTTCTTTCAAATAATACTAGAGTTATCAGGCCTAACATCAATTAAACTTTAATAGAACAGATAAATTAATTCCTGATTACTTCCTAACTTCAATTATCCTCTTCTGATTTGTTTATAAACAGTGCAATCTCCAGCCAATCTGCAACATCTAATTGAGCTGGTTATCCGTTGATTTATCGGCCGGGCTCGGGCGGTCAGCCGCAGATAGCCGTCCTGCTTCACGCGGCGTCAGCAGGATTTAAACTCGTCCGCAGGAACCGGCAGCAGGCGGCAGCCGGGTGCTGTGACGGGTGCACAATGGAGCCAAGGTTGTTTATGGAGGAAATAGGTGATATGGACACAGATGTGCACCAGGAAAATATGGATTGTAATTACGCGTAACTGAATAGCTACACAGGGGTTCAATAGTTTACAAAGTTAGTTTGCAGCTGTACAATAAATAAGTTTTGTGGTATATAATAATAAGTGGAGTAATAACATACATGCCTATGTGAAATACGGAAATTCATAAAATGCACAATATCCAGGATAACGTGTATAATACAAGTATTTCGAGAACTATAAGAAATGTTAAACCAGATATAAAAGCAGTATAGTATTTGTCCAGAGTCGCAAAAAAAAATTCTGAACTGTCGCACCTGGACCAGATTAGTAGACAATGGGGTCATACCATATTTTCCAATTTTTACCTCCCGCTACCCTTGGTAAGGGAGGTATAGGGATCGTGCTAAAAATCTCATATCGAGATTTTAGTAAATGACCACGTTTTAAGTTCCCTAGAATCCATTTTTAACATTTTCACGATGATGTCTGTATGTGTGTATGTGTGTATGTATGTGTGTGTGTATGTGTAGGGATTTTGTCTTCACTCTAACTCAAATACTATTATTCAGAAAATTCTGAAACCTTGTATTTCCATCTCATTCTAATATGAATAGAAGCCATTAGATTTTGGTGTAAATCGGATAACCGGAAATGGCACTTTACCTGAAGCTCATAATGGTTTTTCTTCAAAAAATACCATTAAATGCCATTTTTTTCGCATTTTATGTCTTATAAAAATTAAAGATTATTGAATTTTCCACTGGAATACATTAATACTTTTTCTATATATTTTACACATAAATTTAAAAATATTTTTTTTTATTAGTCGCGAAGCCTAAGATAAACACAATAATTCGTTTGTTGCACAGTTCATATTTCAAATGAATGTTACTGACAGTTAATGTCACTGTCAAAAAACTAATCACTTCAAATTAATAATAGTGACATTTTAAAAAGAAAATAGTAAATAAAGCAATAGTTTTCTGCAATGGAACAGTTTGCAGCGGTAGTAAATACGTAAGTATGTATTTAAATTAATAAAAATTCAATAGCGGGAGGTTTTGTGTTGGCCACATCAGATTTTTTTTTTTTAAGTATACTTAAAACCACTTACAGAAATATATATTTTATGTCACATAAGTTTCTAGTTTTACAGAAATAATTTTTTAAAGTTTATATTAAATTTAAAATGACGTCATGGGTTTGCGACCGTGACCGTAGTCCCCCCTATCGAATAAAAATGGAACTACGTTTGACGTTTATGTTATTTGACTTGAAAGTAAACGTGACAGAAAGTTATTTTGTACTGGTGTTTTTGTTTTTATTGTATATTGAATAATTTAATTATGGAAATTAATCTCGAGGTTTAGGAATACGAACAGAAACTTTATTTTTGCTTCTCAACGAGATGTTCTCGCAAGACGGCACAGAACAATATTATACAACCATGGTAATATCTAAATCACACATAATTTGTATTTATTAGAACATTTCGTTATTTGTACTTACATTTAAATAAAAACAACTTGTTGCAAAGATATTTACTTTGAAAATGTTGGTTATGTTCGAAAAATGCGCTGCGCTGACATTCATGTATAGTACGTGCACGAGTACATGTGTGCGTGACTATCATTGTATGTGTGTACAAACCCATGACGTCACAAAATAAGACTCAAAATGTTTAGAAAGAAAATCATGAATGAAAAGTATAAGAATTTCATGTATATATGTATAAAATTATGTAATTTTTTTAATTATATAAAAAAAATCAATAAATATTTTTTTGGTATGACCCCATTCTAGCGGCCACTTCTCGAATCTACCTAAATCTAACAATTAGGAATTGTCATTTAGGTATTGTTTTGGTTGGGTTTTTTAAAAAGACAAACTATAACAATACCTAACTGACAATTCATAGTTGGTAGACAGCGTTCTGTTCGAGAAGTGGCCGCTCTGCGCATGTGCGACAGTAAATAATGGAGTTTTTTTAAATTTTTATTCCCCAGATTCGCGACCACGAGACTCCAATAATTCACATACAGTTTAATCAGAGGTGCAAATATCGGTCCTTAATACCTTCGCTGCCAAGCGGTCATTGAAGACCAGAACTGGTACCTTATAACAGGGTTAATTTTATGTAGTTTGGTAGTTTTATTTTTATTTTATCTTTATTCAGTAATTAGTTATTAATAAAAATACGAGCGGACACCGGTGTCTGCCGTTGGCGCAGTATTATAACATACTGGCTTTTAGATCTCAAGGCGCCATAGCGGACACATTTTCTCTTTTTCCCTGCGCCACAGCAGACACCTTTAGCGGACACAATGGAATCGGCGGACACGAATAAACTCGTATGGACAATATGCGGAATAATGTTGAATTGTTGTATTCTGTAAGTTTATTTTCATCAGAGTAGTATAATCTGTCATTAGGGTTATATCTAAATCAAGTCAGAACGTGCGAAAAAAAATTGTAAATACGGCTATGTAGATGCCTTCTCTCCTTTTAATATAACTTATTTTGTATAACATTGTAACGTTATTATTAATGAATTTATATTTATTTTTCACAAACGGCTTTTTATAAACTGATTTACTCATATGTGTATACCTGAATTTTTTACCGTGTCCGCTTGGCCTCTTAAGATAAAAATATTAATTTATCTTCTGTACGCCAGAGCGTACACAAATAGCAGACACATCTCTAAAACTGTTACTATAAGACATATCGAAAAACCAAGATAGTCAAAGTGTACTAGAGCGCCACAACAGACACATATTCAATGCTTCTTCCAATACATTTTGTCTGCTTGGCGTAAAGCGAAAAAAACGCTGGCGGACACCGGTGTTCGCCTTGGCGCACAACGAAATATCATGATGTCCGCCATGCCAGCGAAGGTGTTAATGTAAAAATAGACTACAATAAAGTTTTTATTCATCCTTATCAATACAGAGTAAGTATTTTTGCACTGAGATTTTAGTAGATAATTACTTTATAAAAAGACATCGAAAATAGCTATTTTTAGTACATTGCTCACTATTTTAAGTTGAATAATAATGAATTTTGCTAACGATTGTCTTTTTTACGTCAACAACTTTTTATCTCTATATTTTGACGCCATTTATAGAAAAATACATTTCAAATAATTTATAAAATCACTTTCCTCAAAATAAATTCCAATTATAAAGGTCGATTTCGTGATAAACAGAAAAATTACACTTACTTAATATTTCATACTCCCGAAACGGTAGGACTTATTAAATTCCCCCAAGACACCGCTTTATACAGCACTTGACAAACGGAAGCGTCTTCTTTGATGATTTTCGTAAAAACAAGATACAAATTTAAATTCAACACAAAGAAAACAAATGATTAATTTGACCGGATGAATTAAGAGGGTATTAAGCTAAATAAATTCACTGAATTAATCAAGAGTACAGTAATACCAGAAGTACATTATAATTTGTACAGCCTGAAGAAGAGAATTTGAATTTAGATACCGGGTCAAATTTACTTTGATAGCTTTGCTTAGGTTAATGAGGAGGAATAAATTTTACGGAAAAAAACGTTGACGAGCTAATTTTTGTTTAGAGAGAATTAACGTCATGTTATGTTTGGTGAAATGAAGCATAAATTTAAAGTGTACTTTGCAATTAAGGGTAATTTTAATTAGAGGCATATTTATTCTTCAAATTAAACATTAAATATTATTTGTCTACAACGTGGTTTTGCAAGCCTACTATATTATTGATAATGAGAAATATGAATTATTTTATATACCAAAAACTCGAAATGACCTATCACAATATAGAGTGGATATACAGGTTGGTGTATTGGAACATGCACGAAGTTAATTTTGAAAAGTTCAAATATTGTGAACAGATAAATTGTATTTTGTAGAGAAAATTCGACATCCATTAATATCCTGATTATTTCTTAAACAGAACAGGGAATTTCGAAAGAAACAATCAATATTAATACACAAACAAATGAGCATAATGACGTCATCAATTTTTATTTAACAATTTGGGTTCGACATTAGTAATAATAAGCAAATAGTATATTTTATAACGAGTCTCTATAAAGTTAGTAACAATATTAATAATATAGCGGTTTTTCACTGATTACATACGTTTTAATGGGCCCATAAACCATTTTTTAAATTTTTAAATAAAACTTTGTTTAATTTTGAAGCAATTCGTGATATCAAAAAGACATAATTGTTCTTTGTATAACTATTCATTTTTAAAGAAACCTATAGCTATCTTTCTCACGCCAGTTTCTGTAGTAAGCTGCGCGAGAAAGATAACAATAGTGTGACGTTATATGTGGTCCTGGAAATAAATTCAAATATCTCGCAAAGTAATTATTAAAAAAAAATGTTTATTTTTCTTATTCGTTATTTATTGAGTACATAGTACTTTAAGGATAAAGTGTACATTTTATTATTTTTTGTTATGGTTTATGGACCCATTTTATTTTATTTATTTAATAAATGATAAAAAGAACAACTAACATAAATTATTACAAATTTTTATTAATATTACAGACATTTTGTCGTTCTAATATATAGCAAGATATATATATATATATATATATATATATATATATATATATATATATTTACATCCCGCTATCATTGCTGCGTCCTTTCATGGCTAGGACATTGTGGCAACCACCGAAAGGAATAGAGATAGGTATCGGCTTTATAAAGTATATCTACTTATTTTTCCCCCTGATTATGAATTTCGGTTCAAATTTCAATAAAGTCGATTTATAACGATATACGTTTCCTTTCATTTGACGGACATTATGAGCTCCTCCATTCTGAGTGAATCCGACGTCCACAGTATATACTTCAGACATAATCAGTACTTGTGACGTCCAATTTGTATATTTTTATTCATACTACCGTTACAGTGACGTCCAACAGCGTTGCCAATATTAAATACATTATTCTGATGCAGAAACCAAAGCACTCTTTCACAACGATATGCATACTTTGCTGTAAACATCATAGATTCCTACAATGTTTGATAATGGTAATTTCTTTTGGCAATCTGTAAGCAATTTGAAAATGGAACTGTTAATTTGTCATTTAAAATGTCATTTTTAATACTTAATACTTTTGTTCTAAAATTATTAGGAAAAAATTTCACCAAATTAAAATTTTACCATTGTATTTCTCATACATATAACAAAAAAAAAGTAGATACCCGTTATACAGGTAAACAATAACAAAATCTTAATAATGTATTTACAGTAAAAGAACTCGCTGGTACAAGATGTGATAGAAATGTGAAATGTTCTTGCACTTGCTGTACAAGAATGAACTATTTAAATGTATTTATTTAAATAGCCCCAAAATCTTACAATTAAAAAGTACAGATATTTTCATATTCCCTCATAACAAACTTTATTTTACATTTAACAAATATATCATACACAAAATAAAAAACTTAACAAAAATTCAAAATAGTATTCGTATCTTTACACAAAGTTTACACACACACACACGCACACACAGGCACACATACATACCTATAGACATCATTGTAAAAATGTTAAAATCGGATTCTGGGCACATCAAAACGTGCTTATTCACTAAAATCTCTATATGCGATTTTTAGCACGATCCGTATATTTCCCTTACCTAGGGTAGCGGGAGGTAAAAATTTTATTTGATGAACAAATTATTTGTTACGTGTCAATAAATTGGTGAAAAATATCTGCAAAGCAACCATTTTGGTTCACCTCGGCTATTTGTACGAAAATTATAATAATAAGGTTAGCATGAATATTAATATCCGGTTTTAATATGTTTATTCCAAGTAAATAGGTATTTGTTAAACAAATTATTTGTTACATGTTAAAAAAATAGTGAAAATATATGAAAAGCAACCGTTTGGATGCACTTCGGCTTTTTGCGCAATAAATTCAAATTTTTATGAAATTTATAATAATAAGCTTGTTATTAATATTCAATTCCGATTTTAATACGCTTATTCTAAGTAAATATGTATTTGTTGAACAAATTATTTTTCATATGCCAATAAAATAGTGAAAACATATGAAAAGCAGCCGTTTGGATTCACTTCGGCTATTTTAGCAACAAATTGAAATTTTTACGGATATTACAATATTAAGAAAATTCTAATTGACATATGTCAGTGTCAAGTGTAAATTACATAATACGTTTTTGTTATAATTTTACTGAAAATATAGAAACTTTCTATGTGGTATTTGTACAAAATACATAGAACTGATGGAAGGTAATATGATGGCAACATCAGATTTTTTTATTTAACATAGGAGTATAGTCGAAATTCTGGATATTTGATAAAATATTATAAATCACAGCAAAAGATAATTTTAGAGCTTTAGCTTATGAACTGTTCTGAAATTATCAATCTCCCCTGAGGTTAGTGAGCCCCTTCTGACATAATAAAATAAAAAAATCTGATGTGGCCAACACAATACCTCACGCTATTTCATTTTTATTAATTTAAATAAATACCTACATATGCTGCAAAGTATATTAATTTCCATTCCATAGAACTATTGCTTTATTTTCATTTATTTTTATAGTTTATCTTTAAAACATAGGCTTCGGGATTTATAAAAAAAATATTTTTTAAATTTATCTGTAAAATCTGTATATTATTAATGTATACCTGTAGAAAATTCAATTAGCTTTAATTTTCATGGCATAAAATTCGAAAAAATGACATCTAATAGTATTTTTTTGACGAAAAATCATTATGAACTTCAAGTAAAGTGCCGTTTCCGGTTATCCTATTTACACCAACATCTAATGGTTTCTTTCCATATTAGAATAGGGAGGGTTAAAACACGCTTCAGAATTTTCTGAATGATAGTATTTGAGTTAGAGCGTTGACAAAATCCCCATACACACATATGGTCATCATCGTGAAAATGTTAAAATCTGATCTTAAAACGTGGTCATTTACCAAAATTTCAAGATGCGATTTTTAACCAGATCCCTATAGCTACCTCCCTTACCAAGGGCAGCGGGAGGTAAAAACAAATAAGCGAAATTTATGAAATATCTATTATTACATCGAACAGTCTTGCTTATTTCCAGAAAGAGTATTTCATAAACACAAATTTGTTTCATTAATCTTTAGTTGTTACACATAAACAAATTACTTATCTGTGTTTCTTTCTAAGTTTGCATATATAGATTGCAATAAAAATACGGTGTTTTTAAGTCATTACTTTTGATCATTTATATTTTTACATATCTCACTAGCGATATAATAAAATTTTTCAAATTACAATATAATAAAAGAAATCTGATGTGGCCAACACAAAACCTCCCGCTATTTAATTTTTATTAATTTCCGTATTTACTAATGCTGCAAACTGTTCCATTGCATATAACTATTTCTTTATTTAATATTTTCTTTTTAAAATGTCACTATTATTAATTTGAAGTAATTAGTTTTTTGACAATGACATTCACCTGTAGTTACATTCATTTGAAATATGAACTATGTAACAAAGGAAATGTGTTTATCTTAGGATTCGGGATTTTTTTTTTTTTAAATATTTTTTGAAGAAAAACCATTATGAGCTTCAGGTAAAGTGCCATTTCCGGTTATCCGATTTACACCAAACCAAAATCGAATGGTGTCTTTCCATATTAGAATAGAGTAGAAATACAAGGTTTCAGAATTTTCTGAATGATAGTAATTGAGTTAGAGCGTTAACAAAATCCATACACATATACACACACACACACACACACACATACATACATACATACATACATCATCGTGAAAATGTTAAAATTGGATTCTAGGGACCTTAAAACGTGGCCATTTACTAAAATCTCGATATGTGATTTTTAGCACGATTCCTATACCTCCCTTACCAAGGGTAGCGGGAGGTAATAAAAAGCAAATATTTTAACGTATTTGAACTATATAAAATGTATAAAAATATTTTCTAATTAAATGAAAACACTTTATTGAAACACCTCAGTAAGTAGAGGAGAAATAGGAAGAAGTACCTAGAGTAAAAAATATCTGTATGTAATAAATCGTTTGTAGTACATATTTATATGTTTAAAACATTTTTTCTTTTAATAATTATTTCTACACTCTCTTTTTCGACACACTTAAAATTTCGGTCTTCGTATTTTAGATCAAAACTTTATAAATATTTTATTTATATATTTCACTGTAGCATACCGTTCTCATATTTATTCCATACATTTAATCATTAATCTTCTTACCCTTACATTTGGCTTTTATTCACAATTTACACAATATTTTGTAATTAATAATTTAGCTTTATGATACGAGTATTTAAATAACTACCTTTTTATATTTATTACATTGAAACTATACATTTTGACTTTGTATTTACTAAGAGGATTTTGCAAAACAAAAGTTTAATTACATAAATATTAATTTAAATACTATCATGTGTGCACAATGTAGCTTTAAATACGATTAGAAGAGTTGCGCGCTAATGTAGTAACCCAATGTTCCACTGTTGCCAAGTGTACGGAGTTCAGAATGTCGCTGGAATGAAACTTCAGTATATACAGTGTATATACGCCGGACGACACTAGCACCGAGAGTGGAATTTTTTTGAACTACAAAAAATATACATTTTCCATTCCGCTATCATTCTGACGTCCATAACAAATTTTGCTATACGATACTAGAGGCCCCCCTGATGTCAGAAAAAAATTTATAAGGCCATGTGCATATGACGTCCGGTATACGGACGTCTTATGCACAAGGACGTCACTTTGAATGTAGAAAATTACACAGGGGACGCCACAATGGTAGTGGGATGTAAATATATATATATATATATATATATATATATATATATATATATATATATACAGTGTGAAAACTGAAAACCGTGACATAGGCGTTTAACATGGGAAAACAGTTTTTTTCAAATATTATCTGTCCCGCAAGAGTATAGTGGGAGTTTTTGATATGGTTAGAAAGATTATTTAATTTGGCATCGAAGAGTATCTAAATACTCCCAATTTAATGCTTTATTATTGAAGTATTTACGAAAGTTTAATCCTATTTAACAGTTATTACTTATAATTTATTAAAAACAGTAATCATGGAAACGTATTCGGTAGCTGACTTGGTTAAATCAAGGCTCCCTGATAATTTTACACTGGTTCAAATCCCTCACGGTTCAAGTTAATATTTTTGTTATTTATTTTTCATATTTATTTTGTACAATATATTATTAAATAAATTACAAAATTAAAACGTAAATAGTTTTCGTACTTCAAGTATTTTCTTGAATTTACTATACTATTTCTTTGTTATATCACTGTTAAGCAAAAAACAAAAAGTAATCACTAATAAATAAACCTTCACACAGGTTTGCCGAAAACTTTGTATATCCAATGGATTTTTCATTAGAAGAAAAAATTAGTATAATTAAATTTTACAATTAAGGGATGAGTTTACGAGAAATTCTAGAATTTTTGCTAGGATATATCCTGATAGACAAATTGCATCCCATGAACGAACTAGACAAATCATTTTAAAATTTGAAAAAACCGGTTGCGTTAATAACGAACATAAAACTATACTTAATTATTTATTTGGCTTAAATTTACATATTTATTTCACTTCTTGTACATTTAAATACGATGAAATACTTAATGTACCGAAAAAATTTTTGTTTTAATTTTGGAATTTATTTAATAATACATTGTGCAAAATAAATATAAAAATAACAAAAATATTAACATGAACCAGGAGGGATTTGAACTAGTGAAAAATTATTATGGAGTCTTGATTTAACCAAGTAAGCTACCGAATACGTTTCCATGATTACTGTTTTTAGTAAGTTATAAGTAATAACTGTCAAGTAGCATTATACTTTTGTAAATATTTCAATAATAAAGCATTAAATTGGGAGTATTTAGATACTCTTCGATGCCAAATTAAATAATCTTTCTGAACATATCAAAAACTCCCACTATACTCTTGCGGGACAGATAATATTTGAAAAAAACTGTTTTCCCATGTTAAACGCCTATGTCACGGTTTTCTGTGTTCACACTGTATATATATATATTGTAAAATGAAAAAATAGTTTTGCCAGTATGGAAAAAATACTGAAAAAAATTAAACGAATTTAAATAGTAAGATTGTGAGATTTTATTAAATAAAATGTATTACACTAGTAATTTACAATAAAAAAAATTCTGTTGTGGCCAGCACAAGACCTCTCGCCATTTCCATATTAGGCTATATATGTATTGAATTGCACTTCGCTTTCGAAACGTGGTTTTATAACAAAAATTTTTTTTATTGTATTTAACATGTCTTCTGAACACATATAATTCTAATTATATCTATTTTTCATTTTATGAGGAAGTTTCTAAATGTTAGAGATTGTTCCAATTCATTAACCAGATTGGCGGTATTTCCGATGGATATATGCATTTTACCCATAATTTCAAATATTTAATTAATAAAACAATAAGAAAGATTAAATATACCTCCCAGAAAAAGCTACCAGAATGTCACTAAAACTGTTGATTTTTCACACTGACTGTCATTTACAAACTATGTTATAAACATTGGAATTTGTCAACTGGTTTCCTTAGTGCCTTAGCCTCTGCGATTAAATTACTCTATATACATATTATAGTGTCTTTATCTCTAAATCTATACAAGATATAATAAAAATTTTAAGTGTATTAGATGGAGAATTTTATGTTCTTCTATATTTAATAACAAAAATTATATTTAGAAGATTTTTTCTCAGAAACTACTACTTCCGGTTGTTCAATTGTTACCAAAACCTTTTCAGCTCTTCCCAGGAATGTCAGATTGAGGAATCCATAGTTAAACAATTTTTAAGTCGTATGGTTTTTGAGGAATCGTGTCTACAACATCCAGACTTACACAGATCCACACACACACACACAGACATTTTAAAAATGTCATAATCGGATTCTAGGGACCTTAAATCGTGCTTATTCTCTCTTAGCGAGAGGTAAAAAACGATGTTACCCAATATTGATAAATAATATGAAATTAATATATCGATTTCTTTTACGGTTATACCGTTAAATTTTTAATCTTTAGCTAATAATTTAATTTAAAATTACGTTACAATGTTGAAAAATCTTCATTTTACATAAACAGTAAAGATTTATTTAATTGTTATTACAAATTCTATTAGTTTAGCGACGATAAATGAATTTTTAACAAGTTGGCGAATAGGGTAGTTGCGCATTTTCCAATTTATTTTTTTTCTGAAAGAATTGTTCAAGTTATTCACTTTAATACATATTTTATGTCTGGCAACTGTATATTTTTCAAAATACATATTTTTTTAAAAAAATTCTTATTTCAAATTTTCCCGTGGTGACGTGTTTTATTAATACCAATCACAGTCTTTCTTGCCGTAGCGGTACACTCTCGGTTGTACACTCTGTACACAATACTACCATTTTTATTTGAAACGGTTTATATGTTTGAGAGAAGCACTATTTCAAAAGAAATTATTCATTTTCACACAAATTCATTAGTTTCATTACCTTGTTGTAAATCTGCTGATATAGAAAAGAAAAATAAAATATGATTTTAACACGTAAAACATAGGTTATGTCACTAAAAATGACATGTACATTCACTGAAGTGTGCAGCCTCCTGGTGGCAAAATTATGAAGTTGTCTATATAAGAATTAAATATCTTGAAAATATTTGTTATTCAAGTAAATAATTATAAAATATACGTACTATTAAATAATAGTTTCGTATCTGTTATTTTTCTTTTAGAATTATACTGTAAATATTTGTATGATACAATTAAATATAATTCAACATCTTCGTTTTGTCGTGGTATTCAACAAGCTTGTATGAGTCATACAGACTTGGCCGAACTATATAATTATTAAAAGTCTACGTCACAAGAATTCCACCGCGAACTTTATTTATGGAAGTTATGAATGAAAAGTTTTATATTTTCTAATAATTTTTACATTAATATGTTTAGAATTAGTTTATATTTCACAATTAATAGGAAAATATAACATTTATTTTTTTCGCAACTACCCTATTGATGTGCGACGGGGCTCGTAGTTAATCTTTGGTGACATGAGAAATATTATTATAAATACCGTTAATATCATCTGAAAAATTATTCATCGTATGAAAACCATAATCCTTTTTCGAGTCGGAAATGCTGGTCACGTAGAATAACATATTTGTGTATCCTTCCGGAATTTCTTGGAATATTTTCGTCATGAGGAAACCCATTACGAATAACGAGGCGGGATATTTAATCACGAATTTAATCTTTATGAATACAATAGATGAATTTATCTTGACGAATATACATCAGGCGTATGAAATCTAAAGACAGCGCGTTTCATTTTGAAGAAGGCTGCTTGATGAATATTAATTATAATCTTTGTTAAGCCGGCGTGGTTCGCACAAAGAATGGTGGATTCCTTCCCTTGCCCCACAAGTGAAGAGAGGATATATCACAATTACCATGATCTATTGGCAAACATGCAGTTAAGCTGCATTTATAAATCTTCCCGCTCATGCCCATTAAACTATTCCGCCACTGGCCGTACATTTTGTCCTGAGGGAGTCAACCCCAAGATGATAACATTAATGACGGGTATATCATGAGGAACATTATTCTTCTTCGCCCTTCTAACCAGATAGATATATACATCTTCAAAGAATAGCAACTTGTAGATTTTTACAAACAAATGTTTTAAAAACTAAATATTTTTTACTTCTCGCCATCGAAAATAAGTTGCATAGGTAATGGATTAGGATTGTGCTAAAATTCGCATATCGAGATTTTCATACATAAAAGCTCTGCCCACCCGCTTTATTTTCATTTTTTTTTTTTTTTTTTTTAGTTAATATATGATACAAATTTTCGCCAATTTTTAGTAATATTACAAACATTCTGTCGTTCTAATGACATATAGCAAGATACGTTTTTTTAAATATTTCAGCTTTTTCTACCTCTTGCTAAGAGAGGTACTGGAATCATGCTAAAAATCACATCCAGATTTTAATGAATAAGCACGTTTCAAAGTCACGATTTTAACATTTTTACAATGATGTCTGTGTGTGTGGATGTGTGTATGGCTGGATGTTGGAAGGACGATTCCTCAAAAACTATAAGACTTAAGACCTGTTTAACTATGAATTCCTCAATCTGACATTCCTGGGAAGAGCTGAAAAGGTAACAATTGAACAACCGGAAGTAGTAGTTTTTTTTAAAAAATCTTTTAAATATTACTTTTTGAAAATTTTTGATATTGCTAAATTTGAAGAACAAAATTCTACATCTGATACATTTAAATTTTTTATTATATCTTCTATAAATTAGGGATAAAGACGCTTTAATATGTAGAATATCGGGATATAATAAGTCGAGTAGGCGAAACTACACTAAGGAAACCAGTTGACAAATTGAAATGTTTATAACATAATTTGTAAATGACACATATCAGTGCCAAAAATCAAAAGTTTTAGTTAAATTCTGAAAGCTTTTTTCTGGGAAGTACATAGGTAACCGGTATATATCCATTAGAAATACCGCCAGTCTTGTTAATGAATTGGAAGAATCTCTGAAATTTAGGAACTTCCTCATACAATAAAAAGTAGATATAATTAGAATTGTATGTGTGCAGAAGAGATCTTAAGTACAATAAAAAACAATATTTGGGTAAAGTTCTGTAATTATTTGTTACAAAACGACGGTTCGATAGCGAAGTGCAATACATTGCTTATATAACATAAAATGGTAATGGCGAGAGGTCTTGTGCTGGCCACAACAGATTTTTTGTACAATAAAATAATACTTAGTTTTACCAATTCAAAAAACACTGAAAAAATTAAACGAATTTAAATCGTAAGAATGTAAGGTATTATTAAATAAAATGTTTAAAAGTATTACAGTAGTAATCCATACTAATATAATAAATGCGAAAGTAACTCTGTCTGTCTGTCTGTTACGTTTTCACGCCTAACCCGCTGGACCAATTTTGATGAATTTTGGTATAGAAATATATTCAACCTTGGAGAAGGACATAGGCTACCTTTTGTCGCGAAAATAAAACTTCAAGGATGTGAAAAAGGGGAAGAAACTTTGTATAGAAAACCCATCATTTCTCAAGTTAGGCATATTATAAAAATTCATATTTTTGCTAAGAAATAGTAGTAATAATAATTACATTAATTTTTTCTTCACAGCTAGGTTCAAGTTCATAACATCTTAACTCACCCTTGTACATCTATGACGCCAGCTAACAAATCTTCTACTTATACCACATTTTTTATCAATTATGTCCTGATTGTTCACTGCCTAATCCCCCCAATTTTAACCCCCAACTATTTTCAACCACCGCTGTGAAAATCCATCCCGTGAACATTACAAATCTCTTTAATGTCATGAAATTCCCCGGTGACAATTATGCTGCTGTAGATAATTACAGGTGACAGAGTTGGCAGCAGGATGAATGTATTCGGGGGTTGCAACCCCACTTTGCTAGCTAGTGTTGCTCCTAGCTACCCCATCTGCATTGTCTGCGCTGGGGAAATATTAGCGACGAATGTAACGCCGAATTGGCTATTTATTTTTGCTGGGGCTTTCACACTAGTGACTGGAAAATCGGGGTAGGAAAATT
This sequence comes from Ophonus ardosiacus, assembly GCA_943142095.1. Lineage (NCBI taxonomy): Eukaryota > Metazoa > Arthropoda > Insecta > Coleoptera > Carabidae > Ophonus > Ophonus ardosiacus. The sequence goes on from OW964826.1 coordinate 8,094,884, forward strand.
TAGAAGTAATTTATCCCTATTATATTTCAAAATCAAGGATAAGAAAGTAAAAAAAAAATCCTTTCCGTCAATTCTATGTATTTTGCACAAATCCCTTATCGAAAGTTGCTTGGAAAAGATTTTTTTTATCCAGTAAAATTGTAACACGAATAGAGATGCATTCGGGCGGGCCGGGTCGAGCTTTGAGGTTTGGATCGACTCGGCCCGAAAATAAAAATTACCGGCCCGGCTCGAAGAACGACTCGAGAAAAAATTAGTTAGCCCGGGTCGAAAATTGGCTCGAAATCGGGCCGGGCTAAAGCTCGAAATTGGGTGCATCCGGCATTCCTAATGTTGATTTTTATGTTAATGCGAAATGTTTAACTTTTTTCGTGTCAAACTTATAAAAAACCTCTACATTCTTATAACTTTCAACATTAGTTAACATAAGTAGTTAAAAAAGAGATCTTCTAGGGTAAATTTGTTATAAAAATTACAGACCTACGAGTATTTAACACTTTGTTTACCAAAGAATTTAAACAACTTTTTCACAAATCTTATATAAAAAAATATAATTTTAATTTACATAAGGACTTTTTATCTAACTTTGTTTCTGCTCAAAAATAGGACAAGAAATAATTATGGTAGGAACAAAAATCACTTTTATTTAAGTATACGAGTAATAACAATAATAACAGCATCATCACAATATAATTATTATGCTTTAATGAATAACCTTGAATTCTTGAAGTAAAATAATACATTTTTATTTATTAATATGTGAAGTGTCTTGCTATTAAATCATTTTGATCATTTTTAACTTCATCCATTTTCATTAAAATGTTAAGGAAACTGTGCATTTGATTGAACTATAAGAATTTTCGGGCCGGCCCGAAAAGCTCGAATTTTCGGGCCGGGCCAATATCAAAAGTCCGACACGTCTAGATTTTTGAAAATGATTAGCCTGATTCGGCCCAATAGAAAATATCTTCGGCCCGGCTCGATGATCGACTCGAAATCGAGGCGGGCTTCGGGCCGGGCCGGGCCAAAGATCGAAGTCGAGTGCATCTCTAAACACGAACATAACTATTTCTACAAATTCCAAACCGAAAATTCCTTGGAAAAGCTTCTATATATATATATCAAATAAAATTATAGCACGAACATATTCTGTGTAAATTTTACCTGATACTGACAGCTGTCAATTACAATATTTGAATATATCACCAGTTTCCATAGTGATAGCAAAGCTGACTGATTTATGAAAGTTAATCTCTTTAAAAAACTTTAACTATATGTATATTTACAGAATATGAAGGAAAATGTGTAATGCAAACCGTATAGACGATCAAATGTTGTTTAATACTTATAATATTATATTTATTAAAAGTTTTATTAAAAGTTTATGCACATTTCGGCATTTATGTCATTATCACAACTAAGATAATTGCTGAACATGTATTTGGATAGGTGTACGATTTACAGTAATAAAGTTGTACGTACGATGACTAAGTTTGATAAAACATATAATTTTGAGTGTTCTGTACAATGTCCGAGATTAACAAGAGTTTATTTTTAAACATAACCTATAATAGTTATTTGTGTATCAAGAGCGTAAAGTGGATCTTTATTGCTCGCGCTCGAAAATCGAGCGAGAGCAATAAGGATACTTTACGCTAGAGATGCACACATCATTTTTTCTACGACTTTACTAACCAAAATAGAAAAAAATAATAATACCTATTTAGTAAGTTCAATTCAACCTCAACCAATTTCTGTTTTGTGTTGTGTGTAACCATGACGATGTGAGTAACCAAGTAAATAAATACATAATTCTGTCAGTAAAAGATAGTGATTTTTCCTGCACTCCTCCAGATATATTTGAAACGGCGCAAAATACTTCCTTGAATTTATTATCTGCAAAATCAAAAGCATTATACGAAAAGAATTATAACCTCTCCATTGAATGGTGTAAGTTAAAAAATAAAGAATTACAGTGAAAATGTCTTACTAGCTTACTTTTTGTAAAAATCTAATGAAATCATCTTCTCTTTGATCCATTTACTCCATGCTAAAATCAACACTAGCATTTAAGAACTGAAAACTCTAGTGAGTGTCATAGTGAAAGAATCTAATTTATCTTCGTCAGCTGTTTTCAAGTTCTGGAATGAATATACAAAACTGCCAAAAGTGCACATTCAATTTTAACATTATCCGCCAATAATTAAATCCAATAAGTTTGTTAATTATGGAATGTGTGTTATTAAATATTTAAAGTTGTAATACAATGTACATTCACCAGTAGAGTTGTTATTATATATAATTAAATACCTAACCTAACTAAATTGGTAATGTAGCTAACTTCAGGTACATTGTTTGTAGCACGTTTCTAGTGTAAAAATGAACCTAACCTATATTTTAGATTTCGTAAGTATTATTTTAATAAATTAAGATTTCAGCAAAAATATGTATTTATCTAAGGGAGCAAATTGAGCACTTTACCGCGCGTCTCCCATAGCAACGCTCGTTCCTTAGTAACCATCAACTTTACGATGACAAAATAGAGCACAAATGTCAACTTTTCATGGTGGTCGTAGAAAAAATAAATATTCCTTTCATTTTAACAATTTTTTGATTTCAAATAAAATTTAATATGCACCTCGGCACTGAAGTTCCTTTTTATCACCCATATGGTTTATTTTCCTCGGAACTGAGTGCCCCGAAATACACATATAAATTTCTATTCCATAAATTCAGTCAATCTACTTTTCTTTTTTTCCAAAAATAATGAAATGACATTTTTCGTATTTGTGTTGTACTCGTAAAAAACGCAGCACTTTTGATGTACACTATGGTCACTTTTTTAATTCGTTTCTTTTTCATATATTTTCAAATGAAAATGTAATATAGTATGAGAACGATATTTACATTTTTATCGGTCATTAATTTAGTTCCCTAATGCTTCACTGGTACTGCACGTTATTCTGTGGGTCTCAATTGTTTTGTAATTATTCTACACTCCCAATTAATTAGGTTTTAAAAAGTGTATCGCTTTCAGTGTGCTTTTCAGTCTAATATAAAAGCATTGTCCCGTATTACAAATGCACCATTATAATAATAGCGATATTATGAAGAACGCTTCAACTTTACATTCATATGAAGTTACACGTCACTTTTAACAAAAGTGCCCTAAAAAAGTGGTTTCGTAATGCGATTAAATAAATATATTTATTTGAAATTTTTTACTGAAATTTGATATTTAATATTGAATTACTCACCAAAATACATCGATAACGAAGAAAAATCTAACGTACCTGCAACAAAAACAAAATATTTAATAAACGAACGTAATTATTTATTTTAATGTAACTCAATATTAGATGGAAAATAATATAATGTGAGCTCTCAAGCAAAAACATATAAACTAAAAAGGTAGTATTATTCCAATTATTAATATGAGTTCTGAAAGATATTTTAATTATTTAAAAACATATAGAATTATCATCGTCGAGGTTTCTCGTTTAAAACTTGAAATGAATATTATATTACTTATACTCATAAACATCATTTTACTTAATATTTGGAAAACATGATAAACTAACTTTCATCTCAATAATTGGAAATATGCATAAATAATTTAATAAAATAATTAATAAATTTGAATTATTGCTCCAAAGGTCAATATACCCCACATTTAGATAAAAACTTCAAAATTTTCAAAAATCTAATTTTTATGTATCTAGATACTTCTCAGTGCGCTGATTCCAAATTTTGAAAACGCAGGTCGATATCTCTTTTCGTTCTCGAGATATTTAGATTCAAAGTTTTACTCAAAACAGCCCATTTTTGTGTAATAACCCAAAAATGGGTCGAGATATGAATTTGCCGACAACATCATTCGATTCTACGAGCAAAATTACATAAGTACCCCCAATTTTCAGAATTTTTAAACACCGCAAACAATCTCTAAAGCAAAATAACTGAAAAAGGGCAAAAAAATTGCAAAATTCTAAGGGGTACCCCTTACGATTTTTTCAGATTTTGGCCATTTTCAGGGTTTTCAAGCTTTTATTCATAAAAAATGAACCGGTTGGACAAAAATTATGAAAACTGCTATACTTATGTATTTTTGTCCGTAGAATCGAATGGTGATGTCGCCAAATTCATATCTCAACCCATTTTTGGGTTAATACCCAAAAATGGGCAGTTTAGATTGAAACTTTAAATCTAAATATCTCGAGAACGAAATGAGATATCGAACTGCGGTTTCAAAATTTGGATTCAGCGCACTGAGAAGCATCTAGATACATATAAATTAGATTTTTGAAAATTTTGAAGTTTTTATCTAAATGTGGGATATATTGATTTTTGGAGCAATAATTCAAAAATGGGTAGAGATATAAACTTGGTACTGATATTATATGATTGTATAGAGAATGTTACGTAAGTGTTTAGAGTATTTATATATGAGTACCTATACATACTGTATATTGATGTAATAATTTTATTGGATTTATAGAATATTTTCTAAGGAACTTTCTGTATGGAATTTGTACAAAATACATCGGAAGGTCTTGTGCTGGCCACAACAAAATTAGATTTTTGAAATTTTTGAAGTTTTTATCTGAATGTAGGGTATATTGATTTTTGGGGCAATAATGCAAAAATGGGTAGAAATATAAACTTGGTAGTCATATTATTTGATTATAAAGAGAATGTTACTTAAGTGTACGTATTTTTATACAACTTAATATGGCAATGGCGAGAGGTCTTGTGCTGGCCACAACAGATTTTTAAATATTGCTAATCCTTATGGACAGTGAAGATCTTGTTTTGACCCATGTTCTAATTTATTACTATGGTGTAGGACACCATTACAGTTCACAAAAAGTTGAACTATAAGCAAACTCACACTTTATCAAAATCAATAAAAATAATTCAGCAATGCATTACATTTCTTATTCCGACTTTAAAAACTTTTGCACTTGAGAAAATAAATTCCCTGCATTAGTCTGTTCCACTTGCTGTAATAACCCACTAATAATCTAGCGATGAAATAGTGAATAAGGCGAAAGAATCATCATTCGCATTTCCATTAAGTTTATTTTCTCGGTTTACGACAGAGAATAATTCCTCGCGGAATGAGTTCAGACAAAAGCGACTGGCTGAGTAAATTTGTAGAGTTCCGATGAGTCATGATCGTCGTACGGATGTTCTGCATCACTGACTTGATAGTTGTAATGCATACCAGACGAAGATGAGAATGAGGAGTCTTCTTGTTATAGGAGCTGACAGTGAGGGATGAATGTTAGGTTTTAATGTTAAGAAGTTTTTTATGTATGATGACTTGAAGTTTGTTATAGCAAAAAGTAGTTGGTGGTAAAAAGAGATATTGTAATGATTGTAAGATGTGCAAAACTAAAGCAATTTTAGAGATCAACTAGATTATTTAAGTTTCTACGACTTCTATATAGAGCAAAATGTAGAAATGCGAGATATGAACAAATAATATGTGAAGCCGAATTATTAACCATTGTACCAATGCCAAGTTTTATCAGAAGTAATACCGCAGGACCTCCAGGACGAAAGCAAACTGCATGGTAAATCCCGACCCCGAAGGAGGAGGGATTTTACCTAATGTCAGTTTGCTTGAGTGATTTTGCTTAAAAGCAAAAAAATGAGTGCTTAAAAATAAAAGTTTATCTGAGAAAATCTGAGAGGTCGTGCGGTATTTTTGAGATAAATTCCATAGACAACGCAAAATGAAACTTGACACATTTATAAACAATAACAACTGTTTATTTACTTGGTTACGAGAGCCGATTGCCTAGCAATTTATTGAGTGACATTGACAAAAAAATCTCGAGCTGTCAAGCGAGTGATTTTTGATCAATGTCACGAGATAAATTAGCAAAACGCTCGAGTAACAATCTGAAAATTTTGCCAGGATAAAATTTAACCACGAATGGTATTCGGATGACTATTTCAAAAATAAAAATAAGCGGACAGGACTTTGACAGGTATATAAACAATATTTCCTAGGCACTCTTAAAACGCTTAAAATGTCAAAAAAATTTCACTTATCAAAACTCACTTACTTGTAAAAATACAGCATCTTATTGGCTTAAAGGGAGCGAAAATTTTTTTGTGAGATTGTTTTGTCACAATGAAACTTAGTAACTAGGTAGAATCCTGAATTTGGATTGGTTTATAAATGTATGAGTGAAATAGTCAGTATAATACTGTTCCCATTGGTTGAATTTTCAATTTTATTGTATCATGATTGGTTAAAAACTAGTCGTTGGAATTTATCGTTTTAATTTCATCCTTACCCCTTTTTGCAATTTTTTACTATATATAGGGATCGTGCTAAAAATCGCATATAGAGATTTTAGTGAATAAGCATGTTTTAATGTCCCCATAATCCGATTTTAACATTTTTACAATGATGTCTGTAGGTAGGTATATATATCTGTGTGTGTGTGTGTGTGTGTGTGTGTGTGTGTGTGTGTGTGTGTGTGTCTGAGTGTGTGTGTATCGTGTGGACACGATTACTCAAATGCTATCAAACAGAATTTTTTTAAATTTTGTATATCAATTCTGTGCTAATATGGGAAGAGCACATTAGTTTTTAGTGTAACAAAAACAATACTTTAATAACAATTTTGATATATTTAAACAAATGTCACCGTCAGGAAGCAATTAGCAATTACATTAAAATTAATAATGAAACCTCTTAAGGAGAATGTAATAGTAAAATATTTAATTCTAATGAAATTAAGGTTTGTAAAAATATATTTTCCATCATACATAAATATTAGATATACAGGATGAGCTGATTTAATTTATCTATGATTGCTATAAATCAATATTAATTTACAACTACACATTTACGAAATGGATGATGTACGACAAAGAATTTACACAGATTGCGTTTTAGAGCACCTGGAAATTGATGCTGATTTTTATAATAATATAATAATTTAAAACTCATATATAATTTGAAACAACATATTAGATTTTGACCACATATGATAAATCGGATATAGTAGGTACTTAATTTGGAGCTCTAACAGATTTTTGAAGAAAAACAATAAAACATAATCCAAAATTTCGTATTACAGACTTTTCTATTTATTGGACAACAAATTAGAGATAGCATATACTCTTTTGTAACAAATACGCCAAGGAGATAGTGAATAAAGTTCTCATTTATGGCATGTATGTACTACAAAGATGCTAGATAAAAGTTTAGTAATTCTTGCAAGAGAAATTGATGACATGAGGCTCAACCCGGCGATCAATCGTTTGACTGGCTGGTTAGCCTGTAATTATTTTATTAAAATGCTTGTTATCAATCCAAGAATTTTTCCAATTATTAGCCATGAGAGTTATTTTAAACATATTTTATAATTTAAAGAAAGTGTAGAAATAGATCAATTAGCAAACACCACTGTTTGCGTGATATTGCGGCGTGGCAATTAACAATTAAACTATTTAGGTCAACAGATCAGTTTCAATTCAGATGATGAAGTTTCATAAAAGACAGAAGACAATAATGGGAGGAGCCCATTGGCTATTATTTTAGATTCACCTTCGTATAAAATGTAGCTATACAGTATTCGGTTTACAATAAGCTGTTACATACATATATGCAGATATGCTTAAATTAAATCATTCTATGGTTTCATGCTTTCTTCCTATTTGTATAAATTTATATAAAATATGTATATCGATATATCTTCCACATCTAGATGCAGTGGAAACTTTACAAACATGATCTCCATTTGAATAATATAAAAGATTTAGATCTTGGGAATTCCTCTTGACGTGTAGAGTTTGTGTACAATAAAATCAACTTTTCCATTCGAGTATCAATATCCGAATAGGCGTGGGAGTGAATATGTCGTCAGCAACACCTGGTGGCCAATATGCATCAGAATCAGCGCAGACCAACTGTTCGCGAGAATCGCCATTCCCAAACAAAAAACAAATGAAAAACGTGACCGTAATGACTTTCTGAACACTCAATGAAATACTGTTATTTCTAATACGTGTTTCAACTGGTCTGTTAATAGAGCTGCTGATCACATCGATCGGGAATAAGAATTTCAATTTACACGATGAATTTTCTCGGAATTATCAGATGTTTTCACAACTTGTTACTATTGGGAGAATGTTACTTATTAAAAGTAGGGCATCGAATCCGAACCTGAACCGAACCAAAACCGGAATCAAACCGTAACATTTTAGCGAACCCAAACCCCTAACCGCACCTCAGATACATTTTTCAATAGAACAGAAGCGAACTGGTTATTTAATTAGGGTTCAGGGTTCAACTTCGATTCAGGTTCTTTTTTAGTTCGAAATTCTAGCTTTTCGACCCCGAGTTCTATTTTTCCGAACATGTTAAAAATGTTTGTAAGTCCGCTAATCAAGCATTAAGGTTTATTATTAAGAATAGTAAAACATTTACCAATGTACTTGCTCTTACATCACTTTATTTCTCTTTTGAGCGTGCTAAACTGGAATACTGTATACTTTTCTGGTTTCCACAATCTGAATATCAAAGTTCCTCACTCGAAAAAAATCAGAAAAGATTTGTGAAGTACTTAATATACAAAACCACGAATCACTATCCTCCACAAGGTAGTGATTACGTCGAACTACTAGACACTGTTCGATTTACTTCTCTTAAAAATAGACGACAAAGTATATCTATTACTTTTCTTTATAAAATTATTCACAATAAAATTGATTGCTCATATCTTCTCTCTAAGTTAAACTTTTACACCCCTCGGATCAACTCCAGATTCAATTTTATTTTCTATTTGCCCTATGCACGCACAAACGCTTTGTCAAAATCACCTATACACATAATGTGCAATAATTATAATTTGATTTCCGCTAACACCGACATATTTTTCTGTACTCTTAAAATATTGTTAGATTCTTTATCAAATGAATGATGCCTGTATTCTATTCGTAAAACATTATTTATACTATAATTCATATTATTTTTTGTATTGAATTCATTTACGTTGGTACTTATAATGTTATATTTTTGTAATATTTTTGTAATTGCTTGTCATTGTTTTCCTGTAATTGGGCTTATGCCTGTTGGAAATAAATATTATTATTATTATTATTATTATTATTATTATTATTATTATTATTATTATTAATTAGACGACTATCGTTGCTGCACGTGTTGACTGTTTGTGAAATTTGTTGCATTACTAATTCCGGCTCGCAATTTAAATTATTTCTTCATAAACATTGTAATTTAAAAAAAATACCATTAATTCAATTTTTATTACGGCGAATCGAACTTGAACCCGGAACGAAAGCGTAAATTTTATTAATGCTTGACCCAGAACCGCACACGAACCCATCTCTCAAAAAACAAATTAACCTGGACCTGAACCGAACCCAGTTTTTGGTGGATTCGATGCCCTGTTCAAAAGCAGTATGCTTGTACCTACTGTTGGGTTTTGTGTTTTTTGAAATTTCGGTGTTTTTGAAATACCGTCATAGTTCGCTGGTTTACCATACCAAGTGGCTAGGCTTGAAATAAAAATACTTGATGGCATGACTAAAATATTTAAGATATTAAAATTTCATACTTGACTTGATGAAACTAAAGCTTGGTTTGCCTTGAAATTTCAAGTTTTTTGAAATGCTGGACTTGGTTTGATTTTTCCAAGCACTTGAATCGAATTCGCGGGTCTAGAATAAAAAGGTTGTAATTACAAGAAAGAGAAATGACAAAGACCCTTATTTGTAATTTTAACTCGCTGTTATTAATCACATTTTTGTTATCGAATTACCATTTCTCTACTATACGAAAGGATTTAATTCTATTATAAGAATATGGAAGAAAAATTACATTGGCATTAGAGTTACATTAAAAAAAAATCTGATGTGGCCAACACAAAACCTCACGCTATTTAATTTTTATTAATTTAAAAACATACCTACGTATTTAGTAATGCTTCAAACTATATTATGTCCATTGCATATAACTATTGCTTTATTTACGATTTTCTTTATTATTTAATATGTCACTATTATTAATTTAAAGTGATTAGTTTTTTGACAATGACGTTTACCTGTCAGTTACATTCATTTGAAAAATAAACTGTAACAAAAGAATTGTGTTTATCTTAGGCTTCGGGAATAAAAAAAGAAAAATGATTTTTAAATTTACCTGTAAAATAAATAGAAAAAGTATTAATGTATACCTGTAAAAAATTCAATAATCTATAATTTTCCAATGACATTAAATGGGAAAAAATGGCATTTAATGGTATTTTTTGAAGAAAAACCATTATGAGCTTCAAATAAAGTACCATTTCCGTTTATCCGATTTACACCAAAATCTAATGGCTTCTATTCCTATTAGAATAGGGTAGAAATACAAGGTTTCAGAATTTTCTGAATGATAGTATTTGAGTTAGAGTGCAAACAAAATTCGTACACATACACACACACACACACACACACACACACACACACACACACATACATACACACATGCAGACATCATCGTGAAAATGTTAAAATTGGATTCTAGGGACCTTAAAATGTGGTCATTTACTAAAATCTCGATATGTGTTTTTTAGCACAATCCCTATACCTCCCTTACCAAGGGTAGCGGGAGGTAAAAAAAGGCAGTTAGAAGTATGTCGATCAATTTTTTTTCCTCTTTCATGGCATCAAAATTATACCTGCGCATATTTGAAAAATGAACTCATTACGACATAGAATATTATTATTTATTTTCATGAATAACACATGAAAATAATAAATTTATGCGCTACAATTAATAACAATAATAAAAATAATAATAATAATAAAACAAAATTTAAAAAATCTGATGTGGCCAGCACGTCATTTGTATGAAGTATGCATTTTGTACAAATCCCATACTGAAAGTTCCTTGGAAAGATTCTCCATATTCAGTAAAATTGTGATATGAACATAACTATTTTCTACAAATATCACACCGAGAGTTCCTTGAAAAAGATTCTATAAATCCAATAAAATTATAACACGAAAATACACTATGTAAATTGCACTTAACACTGGCATCTGTCAATTACAAATATTTAAATATATTAGCTGTTTCGATGATTATAGCAACGCTGGCTGATTTATGAGAGTTAATAAAATTCATAATTCTTTAATTCTATGTCTATTGAATATGAAGAAAAATGTGTAATCAAACCGTATAGACAATAAGATATTCTTTCATATTGATAATCACATAAAATGTCAAAGTTGTCGGCTGTCGTGGAGAGAATATCATAATATTCACTTTTGTATAATTTGAAAATTAGAAATAGTTTTGAATTTATCCAAATCACAAGCAGTCACCTAAGTACACAGTCACTCAACTATTGTCATGTAAATAAGAACATTTAATTAAAATGAACATCATTTAAGAATACTTTCCATGCGTAGGTTGCATATTTAAATTCTCATTCCAACATTAACTTATTATTCTATTTATCATTCTGTTATCTTTTCTCTAGCTTAATTGAGGTAAGTCATCCCAATTATATTTGTCTAAAAAACAAGAAGCATGAAAATATCTCTGTCTCAGATGTTCTCATAATACCAATTAAAATTTTAATTATTCTAATTTAAATCTTGGAGCAGACAAAGTGAACCTTCCTTCTTATCCTCCTACAGGTGTTTGTGACATCGGCTGATAACGTTAGTGCAGAATAAAAGAGAAAAATAATAGGCCTTGACTCTGACATTGCAAGGAAGCAGATAGTATTTTGTTTGTGACTGGATCGAGTTACATGACAGTTGATAGAGTCAAGATGAGTTAGTGGGTAATTCTAATTGGTTCTCATGAACTGACGCAGAATTGAAAATAAAGTTTGTATAAACAGAAACAACGCAATAACATATTGTATTAGTTTGTTGTTTTCGTCATTTGTAATTGCAATTAACTAAAGTATAAAAAATTGCTGCAAGGTTAAAATGCTGTTTTATAATAATAGCTTTGTTCGATGACATGTACTAGGCCGCCCTAGTGTTAACTTTCTTACACTAACATGTTTTATGAGAAACGGGCAGCTTCTGGCAGGCTGTTCGATAACAAAAATTTTAAGAACTAGTGCTCACGTTTCTGACCTGACTCACGAGGTGGTGTAGAAAGTGCAGACTAGGAGTGGGGGTAACTAAATGTTCGGTACACATTTTAATTCTATCCTATCTACACATCTGTTTATTAACCTAAAAATTTTAATGCACGTTCTCTTTATTTTGTTATATAAAGAATTAATTAATATATCTGTTTATGAATCTGATGAAGAATCAAGTGATGATTGATCTTCGTCAGAATCGTTTATTAGTTCAAACACTATGCTCTTTAAAACAGACATTTCTGCAGTCACTTCTTTGCAGCTTTATGATATGACTGTGTTTATACACAACCTAACCTTTTACACCTTTGGCTACGCTTGGCATGATTAGTCACAGCTGAGAAAACTTGCCCAAAAATACACTAATGTGTTTTATGAAACCACAAGAATTAGACTGTACTAGTGTACACTACACTGCACTGCACTATTCTGCTCTGCACTTCAAGCACTTCTCATCGAACAGAGCTAATAATAGAACAGCTCTGCAGGCCTTACAGACCCATGGCTTTTTTTACATATTTCTTTCCATTCCAATCTATTTAGAGTCTTTATTTCCCAGTCTTTTATATTGAGTCTATTTAAGTCTTTAAATACGGAGTCACACCATTTTCCCTTAGGACGTCCTATTCTCTTCTTTATTCCTTTGAAAACCTTCTTCACTATTCTGTCCTCTGGTAGCCGCATTATATGTCCCAACCATCTTAGTCTTTTAGCTTTAATTAAACCGGTTATTGCACTGTCACCATATAAACGCATCACTTCCGCGTTTGTCTGTCTTCTCACCATCATTTTTTCTTTTTTTTTTACCGAATATTTTACTTAACGTTTTTCTTTCCCACATCAAATTGTTCGAATTATGATTAAATTTAAGTCCAAAGAAACAACAAAATTAACTCGATCGACGCGAAACCTACACAACGTCGAACGAACTAGGTCAATACACATTTTTCCATCGATACTCCAAGATCTTTAACCCATTCAAAAAGTAAGTAGTTGTTCTTTCGTCTCAGAAGTATAGTGTAGTGTCAAAATTCTGTTTAGAAATAATTATCATTTTTTCCCATAACTGCCTCTGTTTAGTCTAGAAATGAGCGGTCTAGACATTTATGGTGTTGACAATTAAATGCGTGTTTCTTCGGACTATGATTATGATTTTCTAAATAATGATTCCTTCTAATCATGATTAAATTTAATTCCAAAGAAACAACAAAATTAACTCGATCGACGAACAAACTAGCGACAAACATCAAATTATAGATCAGTTATTTTGATTGAAGTAATACCCAAATCGAAAATAGTTTAAAGATGGATTGTGCTGATGCAGAAATAATATTTTGGTATAGAATGTGAAGTAAAATATGAAAACAAGTTTATTTAACTTTTTGGGATCTAATATTAGAAAAATCGAAACCAATAATGAATGTTGAATATGACTCAAGTTCTAGTAGTTCATATGATTCTGACAGACATAAATTTGCACATTCCAATATCATTGCTTACTTTTTCCGCCATTTTCAAATATTTTATTTCAATCACAGTGATCATGCGAAAAGACTTATTCAGAAGGGAAAGGGGAATGGTGTGTTGTGATCACAAAATGAAAGAGTTTAGATAACGAATATCGAACGGAGAAATAATTTTTTTTTGATCACGTTCACTTTGTTCAATTTTATCACGAATCACAGTCCGAAGAAACACGCCTTAAGTATATGTTATTGCAAGACTACGTATAGGTTTGATAGTTGATCACGGATGAAGCACTCTGCTGCACCCCTTACTCCTGTCGGCATCTTTAGGATTTAGTTATGTTTAGTTTTGTTTATTTATGTTTACTTAAAGTGTAATTACAGTAGTCAAATATGTGTAAATAAAAAAGTATAAAAATCTCTAAATATCTGTTTATAAGAGAGAAAGAGTGTGATTGTTCATCCTCAATGAAGTGGTCATGCAAGTCCCCTTCCCCTCGTGTTACACGGTAGATATAATTTGGTAAACTTTTTCGATGGTATCGGCGGTGATCGCAGTGGTTGGCCATCCAGAACGCTGATCATTAACCAAGCTGGTGCGACCACGATTAAATTCACCTGTCCATCTTTTCACGGTGGCAAATGAAGTGCAGAGTCCTCGTAAAAAATGTCCAACTCAACTTGAATTTGCGCAGACGTATTGCTTTTTAAATACAAGAATTGAACCGCAGCACCATTATGTTTTTTTTTTTTCATTTTTATAAAAACACTGAATTCGACTGACACATAATGACTTAAACAATAACTAAGCTTCCAAAATGACAGAAATATTTCTAAGTATAAAAAAATCTGTTGTGGCCAGCACAAAACCTTCCGTCAATTCAATGTATTTGTACAAATCAGATACCAAAAGTTCCTTGGAAAAGATTTTATATATCCTGTAAAATTGTAACACGAACACACTATTTTTTACAAATTCCATATTGCAAGTTTCTTTGAAAAGATTCTATAAATCCAATATAATTAGAACACAAATGTACATTCTGTAAATTGTACTTCACACTTCCTCATTCCTATACAACGAATCTTTTTAACACAGTTCTTCCTCTCTCAAATATTCTGCTACACAGTCCTTCCATTTTCTCTTTGGCCTTCCTCGTACTCCCGGCATTGTAACTGCAAGTCACTTGCGAAGGACACTCTGCCACTTATGTTACTTTCTGATCCAATACTTTCCACTTTGGTTTTGCACTTGACACTGACATCTGTCAATTAGAATTTTTTGAATATACATATCTGTTGTTTCCAAAATTTTTTCAAAGCAGACTAATTTTTGAAAGTTAACCTCTCTTAATCTCTCTATAACTCTATATTTATTGAATATGAAGGAAAATGTATAATCAAATCTTACAGAGAATAAAATTTTCTTTCATATTAATGACCATAAAATGTCGAAAAATGATATTTAACTGGGTTTTTTCCAGAAAAACTGTTAATATCTTCAAATAAGGGTACTTCCGGTTGCCAAATTATAACCAAAATCTAATCAGCTCTTCATATGGTTGTAAAGAAGAGGAATATGAAAGAATCATAATTTTTAGAATTGTAGTTTTGGAGTTATCGTCGGAGAAAAATTTGTCACACACACACACACAGACACACACACACACACACACACACACAGACACACACACAAACACACACACAGACACACACACGGACACACATACACACATACAGACATCATCTTAAAAATAGTACATTCGAATTGTAGGGACCCTAAAACGTGCTTATACATTAAAAACTCACCATCGAATTTTTTGACCAAAAACAATACCTTCCTTTTGAAGGAAGGTAATAAATTTAATGTTAACGACATCTACATGTGGAGGCTTAAAATTATCAAATTTACCTCATAATCGAGATTGAGATATTATTTGAAATTTTTAATTATATACGTGACGATAAGTGATGGAAGAATGCAGCCATAAATATTTTTTTTTATTGTGATTTTTCATCCATTTTTAATTATATCTATTTAATTTTTTTTTTTATTGTGTGGCATGCGATTAAATTATACATTTTACACACCACTAACTGCAATAATAAGATAAGCATCTTTGACTAATATTAATGTAACCTAGTAAAATATTATCTCTATTCCTGCGGCGATTACGACAGGCGGCTGGTGAGGTTAAATATCCTTGACAATGTTATCGTCTCCTGCAAGCCTGTACGGATATTGCCACATTATGCCAGCGATGACATGTAGAATTTACATTTTATGAATAAAGCACCCAGTTTCCGTATTTCATCATTCGCAGCTGCTCCATCATCGTGATTTGCGGTTATGTTTTAATTTGAAAGATTTTACGATGTGTAAACACAAAGAATTATAGTTAGTTGAAAATAATGGCATATTTAAGGAAATGATTATTATGCTCTAATGGCTATATTTATTTGGTACTTGGTCTACATTAGGGCACCTGCCCACTGCAGATTTCAACCTATCTAATGATTTCCCTACACGTACTCGTACCATAAAATAAATTTCCCCCCATTTTGTCATATAATTTAATTAAATTAGTAAGACAAAATCTCTTAAAACAGCATTGGTGGTTAAGAGATTAGAAAGAACAACGGAAGAAGTGGGATTAAAAATAAATGAAAACAAGACAAAATATATGAGAATAGACAAAATACAACAAAGGGACTTGGGAATTTTAGTAGTGAAAAGTGAAAATGGGAAGATTTTTAAGGTTGAAGGGGTTAAGTGTTTCATTTATTTGGGAATGACTTTAACCAACAATTGTGAAGAGAGTGTGGAAATTAGCCTTAGAGTATAGAATAGGACTAGAGAGAGCGTAAAGTACAGATGTTGACAGAGTTTTTGTCGCCATGAGAAGGAAGGGGAATCTCGTGGCCGCCATCTTGGGAGATCAACGTTATAATGTATTTAAGCGCGCTTTCTTCAGTTTTGTTACAAAAATACAATAACGTAACAGAAATTGAAGCTATTTGTAATTAGCAAGCTTTAATTCAGTAAGAAATGTATTAAAATTAATTAAATTTAAATTTGAAAGAACCAAAAAATTGTAAAAATCTTCAATTTGAAGTGTATTCCGATTAAACTTTAATAAAATATTTTTTATAGAAATTAAACTGTTCGAATTTTATGACAATTGTAATGATTGAGATAGAAACTTACAAAAACTACTTACCGAATAGGCAAATAATTTGAGGCTAGAAATTTCATATAAAAATATATATTTATGATGTTTACAATACAAATAAATACGAAGTACAAACATATTTATTACAAAAAATAAGTTAATATTTTTACATGAAATATGTAAAAAAATACAATAAATTATATGAACTAAACATTAATAATATGTATAAGTAATATAATACTTACTTGTGAATTGTCATCGCTTTTTCCTTTTCTTTTTCTTGTTTTAAAGTTTTTACGGACATTCGGTTATTACAACCGAAGGCACAAGTCGTTGACATGTAATTACAAACGTTTCACATTCAAATAACACAAATTAAAATCGATTATTAACGTAAAATAATCAAATAACCAGAGAACGCTTATATACACTTGATCTTCCCAAGATGGCCGCCGTACAAACACAAGCTTACCCCGCATGACATCAGATTTGAGTGTTTAGGCGCCCTCTATGTGTATATATATTTTATAACTCCATGAAATTAGCACTAGGCTAACTAAAGGAAGTAAATGTGTTGGGTTGTTAAAATCGAAACATATATCATGGACAATAAAAGTGAGGGTGTACAAGACAGTGATAAGACCGACAGTACTGTACGGGTGTGAACTGTGGGCATTACAACAAAGTGACATTTTAAAATCATTATTTAGAAAATCATAATCACAGTCCGAAGAAACAAGCATTAAATTGTCAACACCTTAAATGTCCAGAACAACTACTTACTTTTTGAATGAGTTAAAGATCTTGGAGTATAGATGGAAAAATGTGTATTGACTTAAAATGTGTCTATGTTGTTGGGCAACTTAAACTTGACTATTTTTATCATTTGCCAATAAATAAGTTCTGAAACTACTTTGTTCATCCTTCATCCTTTCCGTTCAATTACCTAGTCCATTAATTCCGAAGAGTATAAAACAAAACGCCGCACTTATCATAACATATACTGGCTATAAAGAGATTTATTCCCAACATTTGCTTGAGACATCCTCTTCTCGGTCACTATGTATTGTGTGCGGTCACGTTCTGCTCTTTTCATATTCCGTCATTACTCTCGAGTGAAGCTCGCTTTGTAACCCGACTACGCCATGAGTTTCGCTTTTCGCAAAAAAGAAAGCCAATAGATTGTTATATTGATTTAGTTTCCTGTTACTCACACAAAAATGACAGGGATATTTCACGGATACGCATTGATTTGCAAGGTTCTTTGTGGATGGTATTAAATTTGGCAAGAATAATAGAATGGAAAGTGTAAGGACATGCTTTATTAAAGCTGATTAATTTTTTGAAGAATATACAATATTCTTTGAATTTATTTTCATGTCATTCAAATTGTTATCAAGGTTTTTTTGTAATGATGTATTGAATTTTGCAAATTAAAATTATTTCTTTAATAAATGTCAATAATAGATATTAAAGTAATTAAAAATGGCGGCAGTTGAAGTATCTCGACTTGTTCAAGAAATGAATAAATAAAATACCTCTCGCCATTTCCATTTTATGTTATATAAGTATTGTATTGCATTTCGCTATTGAACCGTCGTTTATGACAAAAACATTACAGAACTTTGCCCAAATATTGTTTTTATTGTATTTAACATGTCTAACAATTCTAATTATATCTATTTTTCATTGTATGAGTAAGTTCCTAATTATCAGAGATTCTTTCAATTCATTAGCAAGATTGGCGATATTTCTTACGGATATATGCATTTTACTCACAATTTTAAATATTTAATTAATAAAATAATAAGAAGGATTAAATGTACTTCACAGAAAAGCTTTCTGAATGTCACTGAAACTGTTGATTTCTGATACTGACATCTGTCATTTACAAATTGTACTATAAACATTTGAATTTGTCAACTGGTTTCCTTAGTGCCGTAGCCTCTGCGATTAGACTATTCTATATATTACAGTACCTTTATCTCTAAATCTATATAAGTTATAATAAAAAATTTAAATGTATCAGATAAAGAATTTGATGTTCTTCAATAATAGTAGTAACAGATATTTTCGAAAAATAATTTTTAGAGGTTAACAAAATCTAATCAGCTCTTCCCAGGTATGTCAGATTGAGGAAACTGCAGTTAAATATTTTTTAAGTCTTATAGTATTTGAAAAACCGTGGTTCCAACATCCACACACAAAGACCCACACACACACGCGCGCACACACACACACGCGCACGCACACACACACACACACACACACACATTCATCATAAAAATGTTATAATCGGATTATAGGGATCTTAAAACGTACTTATCCACTAAAATCTGGATATGCGAATCTTAGTATCATTCCAATACCTCTCTTACCGAGAGGTAAAAAATAAACTAATTGTTATTATTGTATACAAAAAGTTACCAAATTCTCTAACTGCAAATAATGAGATAACTAATTGAAAAACTGATACTAACACAAAATGAAGAAATCTTTATGGACCCCTCAGAACATGTGAGTAAAAGCTAAGTTATATTCCACAATACAAACATTTGAACTGCAAAAACAACTAATGATTCACCTAGAAAAAGAGCAAAAGATCAAGAATTAATCATTGATTTGCTAAAATGCAATAATAATACATCTGAGGTTATAAGATTGACAACACCAGATATAAATTCTGTTGGCAGTACTAAACAAAACATAAAGTCATTAAAGGTGAATGAAAAAACAGAAGTCGTAAAACAAAGAACAAGTATATTACTAAAAGCAAAAAAAAAACAATAAATTTAAAAGTGATAATTCAAACAATACTGAAACAATACAACTTACAACAGAAAATGAAACTGCAAAGAAACAAACAAAAAATAAGTTAGCATGACTACTTTGGCCGGGCGAGACATAATATCACCACTCAAGTTATTTACAACTATTTACAAGAAAAATATAAAAATGACAACTAAAATATCAAAACATGAGACAAATAAGAATTAAAACAAAACTTTATAGTCTATGTTGCTAACTTAGACAATATTATTTTGAATAAGAACTTGTCTTCTTGTCTATATTAAAGTTCATCACCTTGCCAATTATATTTGACCCGAATCTTATTGCATTCTGTTATTCCCAATTAATTTCCTTCTGCAATGAACATACCTACTTAGAAACTCCCTGTATCAGGCAGACTACTCTACTCTACTATCGTATATACCAGTAGCGTAACTAAGGGGGGGTTAGGTGGGTGCGCTCACCCCCCTGTGAAGATTTTCAAGACATAGGCGCCTTTTTCCATAATTTAATTAAAATCATTATGTTTTTTTTTAATTTGATTTTATAAACAAAAAAATATTAGTACAATCTGCAATCCTTTTCATCCTAATATTTTTAATATTTTAATATACCTATTAATTTTATCATAAATATATTAAATAGTAAGTTTAATTAGTTTTATTTGTTGAATACTATTTTCTTTTTCACAGCGCCACATTGACAAGACACAAGTTGTAAATGCAAATAATGTAATGAAATAACGATAGAATTTTTGAATTATTGATGTGTAGCGTTAACTAGTGTTGACTTGTCAAATTTGTTAATTGTTACTCTCATGCTCATGCTCTCATCCTCGTTAATATTTTATTATAATTTACTAGCCGTAAATAACTGCTTCGTCAGTTTAAAAAATTAAAATGTAAAATTAGATATTGGCAGTTAACATTTTAAGGTTAGATATCTTATTGTGTTTTACTTATTTTCTTCATAAACTATTGTTTTTTTTTTTTAAATTTGTTAAATTTGCTTTATTGTAAAGAAACTCTAAATAATCTTGCATTAAAACACGTTTGACCTTGAAAATTTTCAAAAAATCGCCTGCGGCGCATTTTTTCTTATAATTTTTAAATCATACACAATTCACACAAAGATGACCGAAAAATGTCCTTTTCTGTAATTTTGTAAAGTTGGTAACCCTAACCACACCCTAACTATGTACTATCTTCTGTGCTGTTTTATTAAATTCAAAATATCATTTTAATAATGAGTTCAACTGAGAGAAAGATGTCCGGATGGCAGAGAAAAAAAGCAAATGCATTAAAAGAGAGTACAAATGGTGTTCTTAAAATAGGTAAATATTTTTTTTACCAATAATAATTCACACAATTTGGAAGTTTGTAAAAAGAGTAATGAGTAACCGTGGTTTTGGATGAATTTAAGAAACTGAAACTCGTAGGTCAAACTCTTAATTATATTATACCAATTATTTTTTACATTTTTTGTAAAAACAATTTTATTTTTAATACGAAGGTGATATAACTGTTGTAGATTTTTTTATATTTTACTTTAAATAAGTTACGATTTTATCATGGCGCCTTTTTCCTGAGAAAAAACCCGCCTCTGGATTTTCTTAGTTACGCCACTGGTATATACTCTACATCTACTCTAATTCCCATTGTTAAGTGCATCTGTGTGTTCTGTTCTATTTACGTAAGTTTCATGACAGTTGCTCTACTGCTGAATACGTTGCTTGCCACTCCTGCTTTATTGAAAACTTAGAACAATCATACTAGATATTGAAACGACGGGAAGAGTCTAATATCTGCAGTTCTGTTCAGTTGCAGAGAAGAGAGGAATGGAATTCAAGAATGTTTGTTTGTGAAATATGTGAGAATTAATGTATAGCTCTTCAAATGGATATAAAATAGATGTGGATTATTTTCTAATTGGAATTTTTCTTCCATTACACTCGCTAAAAAGTTAATAATTTAATCGATAACTGAACTTTAACGGTTTATTTTTATTTGCTGAAATCTATTTCCAGTGACTGCAATGTTCGTATGAAGAGATTTTAATACACTGCATAGTTGAAAAATTCTGGGCCATTTATTAGAAATGCTTTTCAATATGCACAGATTAAAACTGTAATATGTTCGTAAATATTGATAAAGTGCATTTATTTATAATAAAAACGTAATGCAACTTAATATTTTTATACTTTGGTCTGTATTTGTTGCCCTTGGTAAATATTACAAATAATAAAAATAAATTAAGGTTCCCGAAGGAAAATTAATCGGACAAGCTGTCTGCAGTAAGAGTATTTATTTCAAGCCGACGTTTCGACTGATACATTAGTCTTCTTCAGGGCAAGAAATGGTCTAATAACATAAGTTTTTTAGCAACCATCCATAAGGAACAATTAAAATAATCACAGAGTTGATTGTCGTCATGGATAAAAAACATAAATAAATAAATAACTGTTAAAAACGATGAAAAGTCAGTAATAATTAATAAATAAATAAATAAGAACTAATGTAAAATTTTGTCGTCAGAATAAAATAAAATGTTTAACAAACTTTTTATATTTCTTGCCCTGAAGAAGACTAATAGATTAGATATAGATAGATTTATTTGTGTAAGTATTCTTTTACAAATTGAGTTGGCATAAAAAAAAAATTTTACATAGTACATACATATATAGAAGAAGACTAATGTCTTAGTCGAAACGTCGGCTTCAAATAAATACTCTTACTGAGATATAAACCGTTAAATATTTGTCAATTTTTTGTTTCGGTTCCATCTCTCGCTATATCGCTATTTTTGGGGTGATTTTCGATATTTACATACCTAATTTCTGACGTTACAAAACATGCAAAATTCAATTCCTTATTGGATAAAGGATAATATGCAGATTTGGAAGCTTTTTCGACAAAATAATTATGAAAGTATGATTTTACGAAAATATGATTTTACAAGATAAAGTCCTGTTTTTCTTTAATAGTAGAGGTTTCTTAATGGGTACTTTTCCTACTAATCCTACAACACTTAGCACAGTGCGATTTGCGAACATTCAAATCTACAGGGAATTTATTTTAACATGCAACATATGGCGAATCACGTCCATGGTTACTCACTATTGTCAAAACATGACAGCAATGTAATATTTGTCCATTTTAAAATGCAACATACAAAATTTGTAGTTTTGTATTATCAAATCTAATTTCCTATAAATTAGCCTACATACGATTAACAAATAATCATAACATGAATGTTGTACATCTTAAAAAATTTTAGCTTACAAAAATTCATAACTTTCATGTAATAAATATTAAAAAATACCCCCAATCACACTGAGGTAATATTCTAGTCGGTCGTAATAAGAAATGACACCATTTGTGATGTGTAGTGGAGGTATCTCCTGTGCTGCAATACTATTTATAATGTTGCATTTTAAAATGGACAAATATTACATTGCTGTCATTTTTTGACAATAGTGAGTAACCATGGAAGTGATGAACTATAATGTTGCATTTTAAAATAAATTCTCTGTATATCAAATTGTTCCACAATTTTTGAACAAAGTTCATTTGATGGTAAAGTAGGATCACTTACGGATAGACGTCGAATGGTTTTCTTAATTCTAGCACTAGTTTTCTTGGACGACCGACTTTTACATTAGTTTTCATTTTTTTTTTTTCAAAATCTTTGATATTCCACTTTAACTGGTGTTTAAAATTTTTAAAATTTTTAAAATATTGCACTGTTTCACACCATGCCAACATATAACTAAAGTAAGACGATTAAAATTATATTATTAATGTTTCCATACTTTTGTCCACGGAAAAAACAAGTATGTGTATGTGCTATTTCACTTAAGTCGTACAGCCAATATTAAAAGATGTATCGGGTATTTATTCTTCGATAAACTCGCTGTAGAAAATAAGATTCAAATTTGCGAGAACTATAAACGATATAAAAACAATGAAATATTTAAAAGTTTCCATCACTGAAATATATACTAACTGGAACTCGCATACTCTACCTATCCTACTATCCTACTCCAGCAGCAGGCTTTCAATATGCTTCACAGTCACGGTTCGTACGCGCATTCCAGTTAGTATATATTTCAGTGGTTTCCATACTGTCCACCACTATATCTGATGCGACATGGTACATTCACTCAAATATTATTTGTTTTACTTTCACAATATCGTTATTTATGCAATTATTTACTTGAAAATAGATTACGGATTTCAAAAGGCCGATAGCAGACAGCTTGAAAGTAGTACGAATTTGGAATATAGTAGTTGTGTAACGTAGATGCTCAAAGCATTAAAAATTCGAATATTTTAAAAACTAATAAATTTCTTTGCTACAGTTTTAAGGTGTAGTTTCAATAAAAGTAAATCGTCCTTGTTCTTTTTTGTTACTATTAAACTCCAACGATACTCCGAGTTATTTTGAAGAAAATAAAAATAATGACAACATTCTCTAACGGCTCGTACGTTAAATAATTCATCGAATGGCTGCCTAAATAGCATTATACATATTTAAACCTTTATATAAGCTGAAAACTTTTCCACACCAGTGCAATTGAAATTGTCTGATTATTTTTTCAGTACGCGTTAATTTTTAACTTTAATCATTTTTTGTAACAATTCAGTGATTTTATCTGGGAACCATGTATTACAGCTGAACATTTTCAGCAAAAATGAAATGAGCAAAGCGTGTTAATGCGATGCCTGCGAAACGATAAAACCAGGATTTGATTCTAGATTAATATTATGCTACGGCTGGGACTCCCAAAAAATTTGTCATTTACATTTGCGATCTACATTATGTACGTATGTAAATAAAAGAGATATGTCATTGATTAATTCACACAAAAAAATTACATACGTTTTGGTTCAAATTTTCGTAATTATGAATAAATTTTTGTCATAAAAACACGCATGACGAAATTTTGAAATTTGTACCGACGCATTTCAAATTTAAAATCATTTGATTCGTTTGTTCTTCGTATTATTTCCGCTTTAAGAACGCTTTTGCACAATACTAATTAACTTTATTAACGTAGCAGATACAGTTCACAGTTCATAGAGAAGTATAGTATGAATACATATAGATAACTATTCCATAATGATGCCATCCCAAAGGAAAATGTTACCTACTTTTTTTCTGCACAAATGGAAAATATATACCTTTTCAATTAAACGTCTATCTCTTTTTATCTCCGCACGAAAGTAAAATGGCACCATATGCAATATATTTAACTATAACTTTAAATATTTAATTAATAATAAAATAAGAAATATTACATGTACTTCCCAGAAAAAAGTCTTCAGTAATGTCTCTGTTTTTTTGACACTCACATTTATCTGTTAATGACAAACATTTATTATTTTATATATTTACATGTCTCTATCTTCAACTAGAAGATATAATAAAAAATTTTAATATATCGGATAGAGATTTTTATATTCTTTAATATTAGTAATAACAGAAATTTTCAAAAAATAATATTTAGAAGATTTTTTTAAAGAAACTATGACTTCCGGTTGTTCAATTTTTACCAAAATCTAATCAGCTCTTAACAGGATTCTCAGATTGAGGAAACTGCACTTAAATATTTTTTAAGTCTTATATATTTGAGAACCCGTGGTTCCAACATCCACACATCGACACATCCACACATACTCACTCACACACACACACACACACATACACACACACATCGTAAAAATGTTATAATCGGATTATAGGGACCTTAAAACGTGCTTTCCACTAAAATCTGGATATGGTTATTATATTAGAATAGGGTAGAAATACAAGGTTTCAGAATTTTCTGAATGATAGTATTTGAGTTAGAGTGCCAACAAAATCCTTACACACACACACGCACACACACACACGAACACACACACACACACACACACACATACACACATACATACATACACACACACATACAGACATCATTGTGAAAATGTTAAAATTGGCTTCTAGGGAAACGTGGTCATTTACTAAAATCTCGATATGTGATTTTTAGCACGATCCCTATACCTCCCTTACCAAGGGTAGCGGGAGGTAAAAATCTGTAAAAATGTTAAAATCGGATTATAGAGATCTTGAAACTAAAACACTAAAATCTGGATATGCAATTTTCAGCATGATTCCAACCCCTCTCTTAGCGAGAGGTAAGAAAGGGGGGTTGTCATAGTTATAGCATCAAGAACATTTATAACATTACAAGCAAAGATATCTAACGGATTTCAATTTCATAAAAATAATTATTTAGGATTAGGATGGTGAGTTGACACCACTGAAATATATATATATATATATATATATATATATATATATATATATATATATATATATATATATATATATATATATATATACAGTGTGTTAATTAAACAACTGGCCATAGGCGTTTGACATGGGAAAACAGTTTTTCTTTGCGCAAAAGTCCCCAATTAATTTTAGACAAAATGTTTTAAATAGGTGTTACAGATAATTATATTCTACGCCTAAATCAGTAAACAGTTTTAATTTTGCACGTTTGGTAACTTGTAAAATTTAATTTGAAATTGTTTAAAAATATTGCTCATTTCTAGCGATACCCATGGAAATGAAACAAAATTACAGAAAAATGCGTATCGTTTGAACTGTCAGAAATTCAGTTTTCAATTAAAAGTTGCAGATAATTCAATTCTGCACCTAAATCACTACACAGGTATTATTTTTAAAACTTAACACTTAAATAACTTTTATTATTATTATTATTTTTTCACATTCTATCTATAAAATTAAATTTCTGACAGTTCAAACAAAATAAATTTCTTTCTAATTTTGTTTCAATTTCATAGGTATCGCTATAAGTGAGCAATATTTATACAATTTCAAATTAGATTTTACAAGTTACTAAACGTGAAAAATTAAATTTGTTTAGTAATTTAGGCGTAGAATATTAATATCTACAACATTTATTTGAAACATTTTTGTCTAAAATTAATTGGGGACTTTTGCGCAAAGAAAAACTGTTTTCCCATGTTAAACGCCTATGGCCAGGTTCTTAATTAACACACTGTAGATATATAGTATATAGTATATATTTCAGTGGTTGACACACCTTAGTTTTTATGCATTGTGATAAAAAGCAACAACTTCAGAAATTATTTACAAAGATGCCATTTTAACTCGACTGAAAACTAGTATTTAGTTCAAATAAAGTATAAGTAATGCAAAATAGGCTTAAAGTATGTGAAATTAATAGTCACTTTCTTTTTACAATTCGTTACAAGTCGTTATTTAAGAAAAATGTGGCAGAACTGCTTGAATAAAATTAATCCGCGCACATTTACGAGAAATCTGAATAGGGTAATTTATAACTTCTACAGAACCATTATAAAATTTATTAGACCTACTTGAAGAAAACCTTTAGCCATAAAATTTAAATGCATTCCTTCCTTTATATTCATTCAAGAAATATTTCTTTTCACTTTCATTGATCTCAAACGAGATACTAACCTCAAAAATAAATATACTTTTTCGCCCCTGATTCGTATCAGTGCAGTTAAGATTACGAAACCTAGATTCGTACGGCAATCATTAATTACTATTGCAGCAAAACCAACAACAAGAATACTACCATGGGTGATATCCAATGTTTTAGGTCGTAAATTTTTGTATATTAAAAGTCCTTTAGTTTTAATTATCTCAACTGTATGAGAACATATACATTCCGCTTTCTGATGACCGTTTTACAAACATTTGAGATTAACTGACTTCAACTCTTTTCCCAATAAAAAATCTTCTTTCTTTTCTTCGTGTAGGCGTAAGTGATCAATGGCAAAAACTATTGGAACAGCACTTAACCACACATCTAAAATAAAACACAACCACTTAAAAACAAACAAAAACAATCATCGATCAGCCGCCCTTCGCATCAAGCGGGTTTCCTACGACCGCGCCCGCTTACACACAAAGCCAAACCTGTAAATATTTTTTGCCAGACCACTTCCTCAATATCGCAGGCGGCCAGGAAAGCAAAACATCGGAGCGGGAAAACAGCAACAATACAAACGAAGTGTCACTGGTGGTGGTGGTTCGATCACACTCAATACGGGAGCACAAATTAAAAGGGTTGGTTTAGGGACGAATTTAATTAGGGGAATAAATCTACATCTATTTATTTACTTAAAAAAATTAAGGTTTTTTTGACAAGTATTAAATAGAAAATTTTTGTCCGCACATTGTGTCTGCGTTTTAGGTACTTATTATATAACTAAAAAAATCCCTTAACCTTAACAATAATTTTAAGAAAACTACATACGTATTTCGAGAATTACGTTCTCATCATCAGTAGAAAATACAAAATAGAGAAGTTAAGATTACTCAACATGTAAACCATGCACTGAGAAATAACGGAGAGAACTCAATCAATGGCTGCATTCTTTTTACCAATATCGCAACTCACTTGTTCTCAAAGTGAGGTGAGATTGAAGTGAGGTGAGCTGAGATAGTTGCTTAGCAAATAGAACGCAATTTAGAGAAAGAACGGAATACCTATTATCTTTCTATCTAAGTTTTATTTTTTAGTATGTTGATATTTCCATTTTGTTTTCGAATTTATTTTAAATATCTGACAACGTGAACCTGCTAAGAAGATGAAAAATATCAAACAATAAATCTGCATCGCACGAATTTTCATTGCAAATAACATCCTAAATTTATAATTAAAGAAATACAATTTCACTTATCAATATTAAATTATTAACATAAACAGTTTCTGAAATATTCATTTTTAGGGTATATTCCAAAAATAAAATATAATAACCAAAACCATGGTTTCTGTTACCGACTGGTTCTAGTCATGTAACTATTATTATTGAAACAGTTTGGTTTCATTCGCGGGTGATTCGCGGAAACCCTAAAATTTTCTTTCAAAACATTACGTGAATCGTCTTTTATAATCCTAAATTATGGAGTGGAAAATTAAAACAAGTACAATGTAAACCGTAGAAAATAGATGCAAACATCAAAGAGTCAATAAATAGTATCTAACCACACTAACCTATAAAATCTGACATCTTATGAAAAAGGACAGAAGATGTTAACCGGCAAAACCGAGGAAAAATCATGGTTGCGTTGGTGCGCTTCGGATACAACCATTTTAACCGGAACCATGTTTCATAAATGTACAATTTTTACCATTTGATATTATTAGAACACATTTGGTTACCACGGTTAAAATTTGTTATTTTTGGAATATACCCTTAAATAACAAATAATGTGGAAAAAAGACCCCCACTCCTCAACTGAGGTGAGACACTCAACAAGCATTACCCCGCTAGATAGCTCAGTATCGGTAAGGGGGCAGGAATCCGCCTCACTTCATCTCATCGCAGTTGGGACAAATAGAACTGTCAAAATTACTGAGACAACTGAGGTGAGCTGAGATGAACTGAGATTGTGTGTAAAAATAATGCACCTAATGCTTTCATCGGCTTGGCCTAAATAAAGGCCTGGATATGCCTATAACATATTAATAATTTGAGAACAGTAATTTATATTAACATGTATGTACAGGCTGGAACAAATTCGAGTTCCTTATATGAAAAACTTTCTTATTTTATGCACTGATGTAGGTCTTTATGGGCCAAATTTTTGAGACAACTTTAATAGGAACCACACGATTTTTCGATTGTCTTTTGTTTTTGAACTATAGGAAAAAAGGCAAAAACTTGATTTTCGCTTATAATTCTCGAGATGCAACACAAATATTTTTTAAATGGGAACATATGTTGAAAATAGTCTCATCTTTTTCCTAATTTTATAAGCTTTTCAATGATGTAAAACGAGTCTACATTCTTTTGTTTTGAACATTAATAAAACACAAATTGTTAATTTTCAAGGGATAAAAGATATTAAATTTATTAAGAAATGATTGAAAAATCAATTACAGATCATCATTTGATGATTTAGATTCTATATCTATTAAAAAAACTCTCAAAAAATTTTCTTGGCACTTATTTTCGGATTAATTAATTATTTTTTATCAGAGTTGCACAATTCGCAAAATGTGGCCTAATATGCTTTCTGAAGTATATAAATTAGAAAAAATAGTAAAAATAAAGAAAGTAAAATTGAAAATAAACAAATGATAATCAGTAATTGATTTTTTTGTTTCTTAATATATTTCATTTCTTCACCCCAACAAAATTAATAATTCGTGTTTTATTCGTTCAAAACAAGAGAATATATATTTGTTATACATCATTGAAAAGCTTATAAAATATGAAAAAAGATGAGACTATTTTCAATATACAGGGTTAGTTAAAAGTATGGAGACGGCGATTTATTGTCGTTAATATTCATTTTAGGAAATTATGTTCAATACAAAAGTTTTTTAAGAAATTTTGATCTACATTTGAGAATACTTGAATTTTTTTTTCTTCAATTGTTTTTGAGTTACGCTTGTCCGCGTAATTTTTTTAAGAAATTTTGATCTACATTTGAGAATACTTGAATTTTTTTTCTTCAATTGTTTTTGTTACGCTTGTCCGCGTAATTTTTTTAAATGGAAACATATTAATTTTACTCTACCATTCGATAGAGTGTTTTTTTCTCTTTACAACAGTATGTTTGTTTTTTGTTTTTCAATTTATTTTAATAACATTTTTACAAGGAAAAATACCTGTTCAAGTATTTACGAATAGTAGGTTAATCTAAGATAGACAAAATTATTTCCAATAAAGTTGTCGGTCATAATCTTATCATTAAAAACAAATTAATAACTAAGTAAATTACATCGTTCGAGTTTGTTTATCGCTTCGCTTTTGTCTATCTGAGATGTACCTACTATTCGTAAATACTTGAACCGGTGTTTTTAATTGTAAAAATGTTATTAAAATAAATTGAAAAACAAAAAAACAAACATACTGTTGTAAAGAGAAAGAAACACTCTATCGAATGGTAGAGTAAAATTAATATGTTTCCATTTAAAAAAATTACGCGGACAAGCGTAACAAAAACAATTGAAGAAAAAAAATTCAAGTATTCTCAAACGTAGATCAAAATTTCTTAAAAAACTTTTGTATTGAACATAATTTCCCAAAATGAATATTAACGACAATAAATCGCCGTCTCCATACTTTTAACTAACCCTGTATGTTACCTTTCAAAAAATATTATGTTTGTGTTACATCTCGAGAATTATTAAGTTCTGAAAAAAATTAATTACACCACATTGTTCTACGCAAAAAAAAACCGTATACAAATTATCTGTACTTTTTTATTTATCTTTTATAATAAGCGCGATATGAGGTATTTTCAAAATAAGCAAAAATCAAGTTTTTGCCTGTAGCTCAAAAACAAAGGAAGATCAAAAATTCTAGTGTCACCTATTAAAGTTGCCTCAAAAAGTTGGCCCACAAACACTTACGTCAATTTTCTGTAGTGTGAGTGTACATAATAAAAAAGTTTTTTTATAGAAGGAACTCGAATTTGTTTCACACTGTATGTACAATCATATACGTTATTAAAATTTAAAAAAACGAAACGCCAAAACAAAAATAAACCAACTGTTTATTTTCCTGGTTGGAACAGGTTTCCTTTGCTCTGCCGTCTTCGATCTGTTCACTATAATAGGTTTCCGGTGTCGGCTGTGCCGGTAACATGCTCCCTACAATACCGACAAGGGTGAATAGGAGGTATTTGATCCTGCACGAATACTCCGACCTCCGGCCTCAGTCCAACGAACGCCCGAGTTTTATTTTCTATTATGAAAGACATTTTTGCGTGTAATATTGGCTCTCAAAGCCGAATAATAGGCTAAGTGATATTTTAGCTCTTTTATGATGGAATAATAAATTGAGGGGTGAAATATGAACTGAATCACAAAAAAATTGACGCGATGCAGGAAATAGGAAAGTATATATTATGCGATATTGGATATTAGTTTCAGGAGTTTTTTATGTCATTTCAAGTTTAATTGGTTTTCACATATATGTTTTCAGCATTCATATCGAAAAACGTAAAATATTTTTAGTTTTAACATGGGTATAAGTTTAATTAGCATATGATAAAAATAATTAACATTGAAAAGTTAATATTTAACTTAGTTGCATGTGTCATTAATTATATATGCTATGATTACTTCAAACTTCATAAAATGAAAAGTGCCAATGAAATTTTAAAATGTCAAAACGGAAGTATTCGATTTTCATATTGTTTTTTAAATACGAATATGAATGTTAAGCACATTTTGTTCTCGCTAGTAATTGGAGTTCCGTACATTAATCTGTTGTAGTCAGCACAATACCTCTCGCCATCTCCGTTTTGTTACATAAGTATCGAATTTAACATTTCTTGTACACACAAATAATTCTAATTATATCTATTCTTCCATTCTATAAGGAATCTTGTCCTACTTTTCTAAAAGGTTCAATATTCATTGCCGGGATTGGCGGTATTTCTTAAGGATATACATATGTACTATTATTATTATTATTATTATTATTATTATTATTAATAATAATAATAATAATAATATATACAGGGTGTGCAACGAAACGCGGAACATAGGACTTTAACATACGATTTTAATAATGTGCGAAAATTGGCTCTCCTGTACATTTTAGAACAAAAATACAAGAATGAAAAGTTGTTTAGAATTAATTTTTACTCTTCAAAATTCATCAATTAATACAATAGAATATCTGCAGCACTAGATATTTAGAAAGTAAAATATGACATTTTCACCAAATATCAGATAGCTATGGGAATAAAAAACAAATAAAACAAGATATCAATTAAGATCATAATACTTAAATATTTAGTGCTAAATTATAACATTGTAAACATATTGATTACAACAATAAGATTAATAATACAGAAATGAACTATCATTTCAGTGTATATCAAAAATGATGAATTATCCTAATTATCCTAAAGTAACACTAGAGTAAACATTAAAATGAACTGTCAGAATGAGATTTTGTTCTGTTTCTTTTATTTCCATGGCTATCTGATTTTTGACGAAAATGTCATATTTTATTATCTAAATATCTAGTGCTACAGATATTCTATTGCATTAAATGAAGACTTTTTGAAAGTTAAAATTTATTCTAAACATCTATTTATTCTCGTATTTTTGCTCTAAAATGTACAGGAGAGCCAATATTCGCAAATTTTTAAAATCCTATGTTAAACTCCTATGTTCCGCGTTTCGTTGCACACCCTGTATATATATCTACAATTTTAAATATTTAATTAATATTAAATGTACTTCCAAGAAAAAGCTTTCAGTAATGTCACTAAAACTGTTTATTTTTGACACTGACATTTATCTGTCAATTAAAAACATTTGAATTTGAAAACTGGATTCCTTTGTGTAGTCTGAACTGTGCGATTTATTGTAACAGATTATTCCATATATTACATTTTCTTTATATCTAAATATATAGAAGATATAATAATTTTTTTAAGTATATTAGATAGAGAATTTTAAGATATAATAATTTTTTTAAGTATATTAGACAGAGACTTTTATGTTCTTCAATATTTGTGATAACAAATAATTTATAAAACCCAGAATGGAAGAAAACAAGTGCTATGTGAAAATAAACTTAAATGCAATTTTTAATTCTTTAAAAAATGATACGGAGAACACGAAATTTTATAAAACTGTTAAAATCACCACCATATATATACCACTGGCAACCGTACGTTATGCAATTTGTAAGTATATCTTTAATTTTGTTGTTTCTCTATTTTCTGCATTCATTTATTGAAAATATATTTCGCATTTAAAAAGGCGATAGCAGCAGACTAGACATTAGTAAGAATTTGGAATCGAGTAGACGTGTAACGTAAATAGATGTTAAGGACATTAAAATCTAGAATGTTTTAGAAACTAATAACCTTTTATTTTAACACATTGATATTTCCTTTTATTCGGTTTCAAAATTAATGACCCAAGTTCTAGTAACTATGGTGCAGGATCCAATAGACAATAAGCCGTAAAAATGATTAAATGAGTAAGGTAATAAAAAAAAACTACCTTCCAAATATTTGAAATAATAATATATTACCATCATATTTTTTTGTGTTTTATTTATCTGGATTATTTATTATTTCCTGCTTGTTATTTTTCAGATTTATAAAAAAAAACGCAAATTATATTAAACTCGTTTTGCAGCAAACAGTGTTTTAAAATATTCACGTTATTTTCTCTCATTATCATGCAAATTCAAATAATACGTGAAATTTCACAAAAATGTTCCTGTTCTGAATAATTTTCATTTATTATTATCACTGAATAAAACATCAGCATGTATGACATTATATAAATACAAAGCATTAAAACAAATAACAAAGCAATATTTGTTATCTGAAAATGTGTCAGTGAAAAAATAAAAAGCTTTTACCTAACCAATGGCCTATAAAGAATATAATCTCCCTTAATCAAAATTGCATTTTTCATTAAAAAAAATACATATATATTTATGCTATCGAAATAAAATGTTTAATTTTTCTATTCAAAATAGTCAGAAATTTTAGCTTTCACTTCCTCTATTGTCCATAAAATTCTTCCACAGAAACTGCTTTTTACCTATCGCTGAGAATCCGATTATAACATTTTTACAATGATGTCTGTGTGTGTGTGTGTGTGTGTGTGTACGTGTGTGTGTGTGTGTGTGTGTGTGTGTGTGTGTGTGTGTGTATGTCTGGATGTTGGAGGGACGATTCCTCAAAAACTATAAAAGCCTCATATATAGAATAATCGGATGTAATACATCGCATAAACTACACTAAGGAAACCAGTTGACAAATTCAAATGTTTTGTTTATAACATAGTTTGTAAATGACAGATGTCAATGTCAAAAATCAACAATTTTAGTGACATTCTGAAAGCATCAAGTATCAAGTTATCTATTTAAAAAGCATTATTGTCTGTCATTTGTGTCGTGAAAAATAATGAAAATGGCTGATATCTAATAAATACTGTGGTGAGTGTTCTTTTCGTGCCAGATAGTATTTTAATGCCCGGTTTCGCCAGAGCAACTTAAAACTTAAGTCGTTGCTTATTCCTAAGTTCCACCTTAAACCGTTGCACCACGTAAAAATGTCAAAATATGAGACGTAAGTAGCACTTAAATATAAATCGACAAAAACGGTGACTTATGTGGTTATATGTCATATGTCAGTTGACATATCGGTTGACATATGTTTCGTGTTGGGCTGTTACGGCGTGAAAATTAAATGATATTAAGAAGAAACGAATAAATTATAGTAAAGAAGAAGAAAATTGATGGGTGAGATTGTAGAAACAAAGATTTAAAGAGAATATTGAAAATAAAAAAATCATTGCGGTGTCCATGTCCAATAAACAAAAAGATATCACCTGGAAATTAATTGCCGCAACATTGGCAATAAAATGTGTACAAATAAGACGACGAAGAAAAAGGCTTTCGTTTATAGGACTGGAGATGGTCCACATAAAAATATTAAAAATAAATAATATAATATATTTGGAACAAATCAATTCTGTTATTTATTTGTTGCGCAATATCGACTTCCTTCACAGTATCCACGACGTTGATGTCGTCAAAATTAGGGAAATCCTGTAAATCCATATCGAATACAATCGATTATTGTTGAATGAATACAAACATAAACCCTGATAAACACAATGGCAGCTTTGACGTTTGACAGATGGTATTTTATTTTGAATCGCTAAATTTCAAATTGACCAATCATAGATCAGCATTACACTGTTGCCAATGTAATTTGTGACATAAGTTAAGTTCGCATTTAAATTTGCTGGTGCAACGCAATTGGGATATAAGGCCTACTTATAATTAAGTAACACTTTAATAATCAACAACTTAAGTTGCTGTGGAGAAACCGGGCATAAATATATTATTTGTTGCAGAGTGAGTTAAAAAAATTGTGAGAGTGATTTAAAAAAATTTAATTCACTTGTGAATAAAATGTGATTTATAGTTGTTGCTATGGAGTTAATAATGACAGTTTGAAACGTCAAGATTGAATAAAAATTGTTAAAGCAGTGTAGTTGCTATTCGACCTCAAGACCAGTGTTGAAAGAAACAGAGTACAAAATCGTTATCTGTGCCCGGCGAAAAACTGAAATGTGAAGTCATTGGTAGCAGACACTACAGTGCGAGTGCGAGATAGTCTCATACTCACAAGCGTGATAAATAACAAGTTCTGCACAAGTACCCGAAACAGAGGAAACTTTTTTCAGGGTTTGTTTTTGCCCAGAAGTTTTTTATATTCAATGATCCTTGAATTCAACTAAATGTCCAGTGTTTTTCTTAAATCGGCGCCACCCTGCACGGATATATGGTGCTGTGCTGAAGATAAAAACTTCAAACATTTTCAGACAGATATAACTTTCTCGACGCTGGAATAAGAAAGCTTCTATAAATATAATAAATAATAATGCCTCTTTTCTTCTTTATAACAAAATCGTGTTTGGAATATCTTGTCTTTGAACTCTTTTGATTTTCTTGTAAATATTTAAATCTTTTTTTCATATTCTCCATCTCATACTTCTTCATCAAAATGTAAGAAAGACATATTTCAATATATGTATATCTCAACTTCTGCCCACCATTTTTCGTTAATATTTTGAAACTTGGAATACAACTGAAGTATTTAGAAAAGAAATATAAGTAACATAGGCGTTTCAAATGAAAAACAGTTTATTTTTTAAAATTGTGTGTCTCTAGTTTAACTCCTTGAAATGATTTATATCTACCAAGTTTTTTTTTAATTTATACTTTCAATGTTATGGAATGAGTAAACTTAATTTAAAAAAGTGGTACAAATAAATTTAACGTGTGACATTTCCTTCAGATCAGCAAATCTGTAAATAATGAACAAAATTGTGACAAAAGTTGTCATAATTTTATATTAACAACAAAAATCGATGTGTTTTTGTCAGTTTTTTTCTTTTTTTTTTACAAATTTACAGATCTGTATTATATAAAATTTACAGATCTGTATTATATACAATCATACTACAGCTACAAATCTATATTTTCATCTTGTCCTTCAGTTAGTGTCACCAAAGATATAAATTCAAAAATTTGGACACCAAAATATTTGTAATTAATTCATTCAAACTCTGTGTTTAAATTTCAAGTTTGATAAAACGAAAATACCGACGATATGTCAAAGTAATTAAATGAAAAAAAAAAAAAACTGTTGTGGCCAGCACAAGACCTTCCGTTAATATGATGTATTTTGTACAAATTCCATACTAAAAGTTCATTGGAAAAGATTCTATATATCCAGTAAAATTGTAACACGAACATAATATTTTTTTTTACAAATTCCATACAGAAAGTTCCTTGGAATATATCCTATAAATCCAATAAAATTATCACATGAATATACATTATGTGTAATAGTATGTGTTCGCATTATAATTTTATTAGATATATAGAATCTTTTCCAAGAAATTTTTTATAGCATTTAACCATTTTTATTTCAATACCTTTATTTCTAAAACGTCACACAATTGTTCAAATACTCTATAAATACGTACTCTTACATCACATTCTCTTTACAATCATATAATATTACTACCAAGTTTATATCTCTACCCCAAAAGTCAATATACCCCACATTTAGATAAAAACATCAAAATTTTCAAAAATCTAGTTTTTATGTATCTAGATACTTCTCAATGCGCTGATTCCAAAATTTGAAACCGCAGGTCGATATCTCTTTTCGTTCTCTAGATATTTAGATTCAAAGTTATGCTCAAAACTGCCCATTTTTGGGTAATAACCCAAAAGTGGGTCGAGATATGAATTTGGGGACTACACTATTCGATTCTACGGACAAAAATACATAAGTATAGCAATTTTCATCATTTTTGTCCAACCGGTTCATATTTTATGAATAAAAGCTTGAAAACCCCTGAAAATGGCCAAAATCTGAAAAAATCGTAAGGGGTATACCTTAGATTTTTGCGATTTTTGGCCATTTTCAGTTATTTTGCTTTAGAGATTGTATGCGGTGTTCAAAAATTCTGAAAATTGGTATACTTATGTAATTTTGCCCGTAGAATCGATTGGTGTAGTTGCCAAATTCATATCTCGATCCATTTTTGGGTAAACACCCAAAAATGGGCAGTTTTGAGCAAAACTTTGAATCTAAATATCTCGAGAACGAAAAGAGATATCGACCTGCGGTTTCAAATTTTGGAATCAGCGCATTGAGACGTATCTAGATACATAAAAATTAGATTTTTTAAAATTTTGAAGTTTTTATCTAAATGTGGGGTATATTGACTTTTAGGGCATTAATTCAAAAACGGGTAGAGATATAAACTTGGTAGTAATATTATTTGATTGTAAAGAGAATGTTATGTAAGTGTACGTATTTTTAGAGTATATATAAGATGTTTCCATGATAAATAATAAAGCTAACTGATTTTGAAAATTAATCTCTTTATAATGTGGGACAATAATTCACAAATGGGTAGACATATAAACAATACTGTCTCCATAACAACCACTGTCAGTTTTAAACGTAACTATTTAGGCTAAGAATACAGAAAAATTATTTCCCACGTTGAACGTCTATGCCACGGATTTTCGTATTCATCCTTAGATTACACTGTAGTAGTTATTTCTATTTCTCTAAAGATTTCGAAATCAGAAATAACGTTCTTGAATTAGCCTCTACTATGTAGATTCCGCTTCGGGATTACGATAACTGTTCAAGCAAGCCGGCAAGTAAGAAACCATTCTATCGCTGTGCAGCTTTTTGTTTTAAAATTTCAGCGAGGCAAATTGCGCCTCAGGCCATTATGAACGTAGGAAAGGGTGAATTTTCCGATGTCGGTAATCCTGTTAAAATGATGCAGGTAATAACTGTATGTCACGTGAAGGACGTGATCAGAATTCGATGGTTCTGCAAAATGTCGCCAAGAAGGTGGGGCATTGCAGCTTGAACACTCACGGGCAATAGTCGACCGATAACGAGATTTGTGATGGAATTTTACGGTCATGTTGTTGGTAATAGTTACTCGACAATGCCAACAAATACAGGATAACCTTATCCTGATAACCATAACTTTAATTTTTTTATAAAACTGTAATAGCACTCTGTACATTGTTAAAAGGAAAAACCATTAGAAGTCGATCAAAGGATTTGCAAAACGGAATGTGATTTTATGTACTTATAAGAGGTATAGGTGACCACGTTTTAAGGTACCTAGAATCCAATTTTAACATTTTCACGATGATGTGTGTGTGTGTGTGTGTGTGTGTGTGTGTGTGTGTGTATATGTGTGTGTGTGTGTATGTGTGCATGTGTGTATGGATTTAGTCCACGCTCTAACTAAAATACTATCATTCAGAAAATTCTGAAACCTTGTATTTCGACCCTATTCTAATATGGAAAGAAACTATTACATTTTGGTGTAAATCGAATAACCGGAAATGGCACGGGAAGCTCATAATGGGTTTTCTTCAAAAAATACCATTTTTTGTCTCTGTTACCCATGGTAAGGGACGTATAGGGAACGTGCTAAAAATCACATTATCGAGATTTTGGAAAATTACCACATTTTCAGGTCCCTAGAATCCAATATAAACAATTTCACGATGATGTCAGTGTGTATGTGGATCCTCTTAACGCTCTACTTCTAATGCTATCATTCGAAAAAAATTGTTACCTTGTATTTCGACCCTATTATAATATCGAAAGAAACCATTAGATTTCGGTGTATATCGGATAACCGTAAATGACACTTTACTTGAAGCTCAAAATGGTTTTGCTTTGAAAAAACCTTTAAATGTTATTTTTTGTAATTTATGTTATTATAAAAATTAAAGATTATTAAATTTTCTACAAATATAGATTCACACATTTTCTATAAATTATATATATATATATATAATTTATAAATTTATAAAAAATCTAATTTATACACACAATTCCTTTGTTACACAAATGAAATTTCGAATGTATGTAACTGACAGATAAATGTCACTGTCAAAAAACCTAAAATTTCAAATTAATAATGATAACGTTTTAAACAAATAGTAGTAAATAAAACAATAGTTATATTTATACGATTATTATATGAATGAAATACAAAATATAGTTTCCAGCATCAATAAATATGTAGGTGGTGGGAGACATCGTGTTGCCAAATCAGAATTTTTAAGCTAACAAACACATGATCGCAGCTATTTTATTTAGTATTGTCTATCTTTCTTAACTAAAAAGGTCTGATTCATTCATGTAATAGTATAAGTGTAAGTGTAATATATTTTTGAACTTACTGCCGATAAAACAATCTCACTTCTTTCTGCACAAGTTTATGTATTTAAATGATAAAGTTATTAGATTGCCTACAAACGCATTGGTAGTTTTATCCCCAATACCCTGTAACGACAAAAAGGCTTGACTGGGTAATGTGCAGTGGATAATTTTATGAATTGGTCGGCACATTTAATACGGAAATAATGTCATTTAAACAGGCCATGTTCGCTCTATCAATTACAGTCTCTGACATGGCAATATTTTCGCTGAGCCGTCAAACCCGTGCCCGTACATATCACGTTCCTATATAAAACATATGCCGATTACTGTGGAACATGGCCAACTATCATTCGCACTAGGACAGAAAATGGGAAACATTTTTGTTATTTATTGATTCATTTCTCATGATTTATTCATACCGAAGGGTTACGCAGAGAATAAAAATACAGTCATATATGAGGTGTATATTATCATTTTTTTAAATAACTATAGCAATTTATACAAATATAAAGCTTTTGTACAATGAAATTATTCTTTTGTTATTATATTTTATTTATACCAACAATATAATAACAGAAATTAAAGAACACCATTTCCAATTTTATTATTACCTATATTCGTATGAATTATTTATTTTATTTGAAATCGTCATTACAGCGCACAAATATCGTCTTTAAACGCTCAGAAATCGGCACTAAAGTAATCCATTATACGATGATTTCATAAAATTGTAGTGTTCCCAACTCTACGATAATTGTTGTACCTGCAGTGGCGGCTCGTCCAGGGTGGCAGAGGGGGCAGTGCCCCCTCAGATTATTTTACGTCAATATATTATAGATTAATTATTATAAAAGTATCAATTTGATCCTATAGTTAGCATTAAACAATGTACTGTTTAAATTGAAATTAGCGCTGTGCCGCTCAGAAGCGCAATATGCATCGAATTCTGTTTGAGGGGGCATGCCCCCTTCAGAGAAGAATTATGGCATTATACTCCGCGATACGTTCCAAACTTGCGCACCAACTAGTGCAGCGCTCACCAGTGATGCACAAGTGAGACGTACGTCGGGTTACGCAGCACACAGAGGCGGCAAGCCCCCCCTACCCATCTATAATACTGATTTCTTTACTTATGTACTACAGCAAATTACTCTTGCTAATGGGTACACTATATTTTCAGTATTCTTTTTATTTTTATGAAAATATGAAATCTATTTACCGGTTTGTTCGCATTAAACATTGGATTTATTATTTAAATAATAAATATGTATATATTATATTTATAATAAATTCTATGATATTAATGATTAATATGGAGTTATACAGAATTAATTTGTATAAAACAAAATTATAATTTAAAGTAAACATTTTGTAAAACTGATATAACAACATACATAAAGTATTTTCAAAAAAATTTATTAACGAATTTTAATTAATAAATATACATGTATTTAAAAAAATCATCGAAGAGTTTTTTTTAACAAAATTGATATTTTAATTTCCAAATGAATGTTTTGCTTATTTTTCAAGCTTGTAAATTAATTTATTAAAATAATCCCAATATCTGAGTGAGAGAGCCGCAGAGGTGGCTAGCCCACCTTGTGACTCGGAAAGAATCGTTCGTACTCGGAGCACTTCGTACCTCGCGTTTCGCGTAGCAAGAGCAAGTCTCACAAAGCACCTCAGTACCTCAGTCTGTGCCCCAGTCTCAGGGTATAT
Source organism: Ophonus ardosiacus (assembly GCA_943142095.1). Lineage (NCBI taxonomy): Eukaryota > Metazoa > Arthropoda > Insecta > Coleoptera > Carabidae > Ophonus > Ophonus ardosiacus. The sequence goes on from OW964826.1 coordinate 8,136,473, forward strand.
AACTTGCGTTACTCAAAGCTTGAATGTGTAGTACTGTAATATTCCAATTTTACTACTTATTCTTATCTTGTACTTCTACTTCCTTCTTTTGTAATATATTTTTGTATCATTATCTCTTGTTATTGGAGGTCTTCTTCTAGTTTTTTCTATTGTATTTCTATTCTTGTTGATAATTAATATTAAAATTGTTAGTAAGCAAATCGGATTTCTAAATAAAGTTCCATGACCACAGATTAATTTGCCCCCCCGGTCAAAAATACCACGAGCCGCCACTGTGTACCTGTAAGATAATTTGGACAGGTTTACGTTGTACAATAGTAAATTTGAACGTAAAATGATATAAATATGTACAAGAAAGAACTAAATAATTTGAGATAAAACACATAATTTTAAGTGTTATTTACGATAACTTCAAGGTCCGACTTTAGCAACATTGAATGTCATATTTACAGATTATATTTAAACACAACCTATAAAATAAATATTCCTTTCATTTTCACAATTTTTCGATTTCAAATAAGATTTAATATACACCTCGGCACTGTAGTTCCTTTTTATCACTCATACGGTTTATTATCCGTAGAAAATTAAAATTTAGAATGCTGTTTGTACTGAAAATCGAACACTTATTATATTTTGCGTGTTTTTGATATATAATATCCATCGTGAACTTACAATTTTGTGGAAAGTGTATTTAAAGGTGAAATTTGGTGATGAAAATGACAGATGGCAAAAATTAAATGGTAGAATGGAAAAAATTAGTCAAGCAAAAGCGTTCACGTCGCGACTCTGGATATTGGTTTTTTAACCAGTACTAATTCTGCAACTACGAGCTAAAGTATACTTCCCAACAAGTATTGGGCTTCCAAATTATCAAGAGATGGCGCTGACGCCAAACGTCAAAATTCAAACGAATGGTACATTTTTCACTGGCTTCCATAAGAGTACAATTGGTGTGAGACTAATTTTCGTAGTTTTTAATTTAATTTGAGATGTAGTATAGTGTTTTTTTGTTAATTTCGGTAGAATTGAGTTTTATCTTTCTTGTAGTAACAATTTAGTGATAGTTTTAATAATAATTTTAGTAAGTAGTTGTAGGTTAAGAGTATTTTAGTCATATTTTAATTAACATTATATTGTTTTTTTTTAATAAAAAATATTTGATTTCCTTTATTTAGATTATATTTCATTGCTGTAGTTGTGCATATATTAATTTCTATCTACATAGCCTTACTGTTATTTAATTGTTTTTGTTTACATGTACACGTGATGTACACTTCCCTCAGTTTAGAAATCTGCCACCAGTGGTGCATTTTAATTTTGGAAGCCCAGTATAGTCAAACGGAGGATATTGGAGTGCGAGTGAATGACTTTATATTCTACATTTTGTTACTATTATTACTTTGTATACTACATAGCTCGACACGATTAAATAAATAAATCCTCGGTCATAAGAGCCTCGGCAGATAAATTCCATATTCGTGATAAAAATAGAACTTCAATGCTTTGATACATTAAGTAATTATTATTCTCAATGGGTATGCCAAAAAAGACAGTTATGACTTAATGAAAAAAAAAAAAACAATAGCAATCCTTTAGTTGAGAGTGATTATGGGCTAAAAAAACCATTTTTTATACACAAAAACAACCAAAGTCTGACTGAAAAGGAATATGGATGTCAGAAAAATAAAACTCTTGTTTCTTTCTACGCTTTTGTTGAATAAAATTTAAAAAATATATTTTTTTTATTTATTTTAGTATAAAAAGTAGATACTACTTATTACAATAAAAAAAATCTGATGTGGCCAACACAAAACCTCCCGCTATTTAATTTTTGTTAATTTAAATACAAACCTACGAATTTACTAACGCTGCAAACTGTTCCATTGTATAAAACTATTGCTTTATTTACTATTTTCTTTTTAAAATGTCACTATTATTAATTTTAAATGATTAATTTTTTGACACTGAAATTTACTGTCAGTTACATTAATTTGAAATATGAACTTTGTAACAAAGGAATTGTGTTTTTCTTAGGCTTCGGGTAAAAAAAAAATTATTTTTAAATTTATGTGTAAAATATATAGAAAAACTATTAATGTATTCCTGTAGAAAATTCAATAATCTTTAATTTTCATAACGACAAAATGCGAAAAAATGGCATTTAATGGAATTTTTTGAAGAAAAACCATTATGAGCTTCAGGTAAAGTGCCATTTCCGGTTATCCGATTTACACCAAAATCTAATGGATACTTTTCATATTAGAATAGGGTAGAAATACAAGGTTTCAAAATTTTCTGAATGATAGTATTTGAGTTATAGCGAAGACAAAATCCCTACACATACACACACATACATACACACACACACATACATACATACAGACATCATTGTGAAAATGTTAAAATTGTGTTCTATGGACCATAAAACGTGGTCATTTACTAAAATCTCGATATGTGATTTTTAACACGATCCCTATACCTCCCTTAACAAGGGTAGCGCGAGGTAAAAATTTAAAACGCTTGAATAATAGTACACTTTACCTCTATCAGGAGCCTTGATTTGATTTTATTTTAATTACTAGTTACCGGATTTTTAAATAAAAATATCGGTTTCAGTTCTGGTTAAAATCACTTTTTTGTGGTTAAAATACTGGTTTACTGGCTTTTAAAACCGGTTTAACAAACAGTTTCTTGCTCTTTTTTAAATATAATTAAAATAAAATCTTATTCTAAAGAATTCTAGCGTGATCCTTTTATTATCCATTTTGAATAAGTTGATTGAAAATAAGGGTATGTTGATAATGATTGTTTTTACATTAAGCCACAGACCAAACTCTGATACCAACTTTATTTTACTAGGGGCTAAATTTTTATTCAAATCTACCAGCGGACAAAATTTGTAAAAACGTGCAAATACCTTCAAAACTCCGAAATTATCATTTTATAATCTGTTTGTATTATAGTTAATTTCAGCAATTCTTTTTAACGGCTGACAAAACGTGCCCTAAATACATTTGCGTGTTTATTATCACCTGTTGTCACCCTCGGCTGCCGTGATTTATTCACTCCATAAGCACACATTGTCCGAAATATGCCACTCTATATACGATTTACGATTGTGCTGTTAACAGCAGAACTCCTAATGCTCACTGCCTAACATGCTTTCACGCTTGTAAAAATTAACCAGGATTAGAATTAGCATTTTAGCAATGAGTATGACACTGAGAGTACATCATTTTCAGGTATTAACAAATGGTGAACATTTTTCAGGATTTTCGTTTTATAAAATGAAGAAGTAAGCGGGAAAGTGGTACACGTGGCAAAATCTGGAAACAGGGAATAAACTTCAAATTTAATAGAATAATCAGTATTATTTAAAACTTTAGAAACACTAGCAGCCGTATTCATAGTAACTGAGATAGACCTGGTTTAACTTCGATTTACTTAGACTAGGTTTAAACCAGATCTAAATATGGTTATTCATAGTCAAACTTAGACCTGATTTAAACCTAGTCTAAGTAAATCGAAGTTAAACCATTCTATCTAGTCGGCTATGCCCATACATTGCACTGCTCATGCGTAGTGAATACATTTTTGACATTTGTCATCACAGCTGTTGTTGACTTGGCTGATTTCTTAAAACTAAAACTTTTTATTTACTGTTAACAACGACATTAATACAATTAATATTTACCTTGATTGCTGTAACACACATTGATGGTTTTAGTACATCAGGATTTGCAAGGGAATATGGAAATAAAAATGAAATGCTTCTGGATATGATGTAAATTTAGATGAACATAATTTGCAGTTCCCCAAAAATAACGCTCAAACTACTTCCAAAAATAATATATTAGTATCAGAACCAATAGATTCAATTTAATATTTAAACTGGAATATGAAATGAAAGATAAATTACATTAAATGAAGAATATGAACTTTTTATGATAAAATATTACTGGATTGCAGTCAAATATTCATTTATTTTAATCATACAACACATGTAACTTCTTCAGATGAGACTTCTTAAAAATTGCTCAAAAATTGAATACATTTAACATTAATACATAACAATTACACTGTTGCTTACATAATATAATACATAATCTTATAATATTCTATATATTAAAATTCCTTCAATATAGTTCACTCTTTCGTCCACTGGTATATTGTGCAGTATTATTATTGTCCGACTATGAGCTTTGATGTAGTAGCTTTAGTTGGATGAAACACAAAAATCAATATACATTATGGTGTGATCATAATTGTTTTAAAAAGATAAGCGATAGCTCTTGACAACTCCAAATCCAACGCGAATCATTGTACTTTGGGAAAACTGTGTAAGTTTGATAAAACAGATTGTTTAACTTAAATAAGTTGTTACAATTTAACATTTTATATAATAAATTAGTACCAGATTCACTTTAATAATTCTCTATTCAAAGATATAATGCCAAAACTTTTATATCAACTGAAACTGCTCGCTTTTTATTGCTGTTTGCATTTTCTAATATTGGTATTCTGTCGATTAAATTCTGTAGTTTTCTTTCTTAGATCTGCAAATTTAAAACACTTTAAAAAACCAACAAATTACACAACTGAACATTTCCTGAAATACTACTTAACCTACAATAAATTTCTTAGATTCATATAATTTAAATAAACCTTTTGATTCCTCCTCATATATTCAACTGTTTTGTTTTAATATCTTCCACATAGTTATAATGCCCAAAAAATTCTTGGAGATCATTATCCATCATGAACTTTCTAAAAATGAAATAATGCAAGTTACGAATACATAGCAAAGTAATATTATAAACATTAATATGGTAATATTTATAACATACTACTTACCAAAAATATTATATTAAGTAATAATGTATTTAATTTGCAGAGATAGAGACTAGAGAGACTAGAGATAGACTAGGTTTAGACTCGAACAGAAGCACTATGAATAAGGCTGTAGATGTAGCTATACAGTGTCCCACACTCGATGTTCAGTATAGAGTCTTATGGAGTACCATGTTGCCATATTTACCTGCTGTAAATCTGCAAGATAGAAAGAGCAAAATAGATGCCCAAAAAGAGATGAAATATTCTGGGTACTTCAGTGAATGTATTTACGACTGTTGTACTTTCAGTGTATCTGAACCGGTGGGTGAAAAGAAAAAAAAATTAATTAAATAATGAACTGGTCAGTTTAATAATTTAAGTAGGATATAAAATTATAACAAGCATAGGTAAATGAAATGAATTAACATATAAACTTTAGTCAATTTAAAGTAAATAATATAAAACATTTTTGTACTTAATTGGACATTTTACAATCGTCGTCAACAATATAAATTCCCTATGTTACACATTTCCATTCTACGAAAATATATAAAATTAATACATATACGAGTACAATATATAGATGTACAATAGCATAGGTGCGAAGAAAAAAAATGAAATTGAATAACACACTGGTCAGTTTAATAATACATATTTTTTATTTAATTTATATCTTCTTATTTGATAATTTACTATTATTTAAGCTTGACAGAAATACTGCATATATTTTACATAGTTAGATTAGTAACTCGGTTTTAAAATATTGTATTGAAATATTACTTATTACAGGTACAAATAGCCCTGTATATAAAACTATTTAGACAAATATTGGGTGTATACAATAAGCCCTTGGGTAAATAAGAGACCCTCATAAAACTTAAATTGTACAGTGTTAACTAATTTTGGTATAGCAATGAAAATTTATCATTGAAAAATTGGCAACATGGTACAGAAAACCTCCATAAGAATATCATTGGCTTTCTCTGCCACACTGAAGATAGAGTGAGGGACACTGAATAGTATCATTATTTCTTTAAGAGCCAATTTTACCAACTCTGGTTAAAATTTTAACCACAAGTTAAATAAACAAAACCTAACCGAAATGAACTGTCAAATGACAAATTTATGATTGCTGTCAATAATCCGATTTAATATTGTTTATTTAACTGGTAGTTAAAATCTTAACAAGAGATGGTAAGATAGGCCCATAAACTATAACAAAAAATAATAAAATGTACTCTTTATCCTTAAAGTACTACTCAATAAATAACGACTAAGATAAAAAAAAACATTTTTTTAATAATTGCTTTGCGAGATATTTGAATTTATTTTAGGACACAGATGACGTCACACTATTGGTATCTTTCTCGCGCAGCCTACTACAAAAACTAGTGTGAGAAAGATAGCTATAGGTTTCTTTAAAAATCATATGCAGCTATACAAAAAACAATGGTCTACTTGCGTGGTACTGAAAATCCGATTTCTGTCACTATATACGTAATGTTATATTGAAAACATATATAAAAATATAAATTTTATTTTAAAATACCTAATTATTTGTTTTTTACTAAATTAAGAAAGATAATTTTCTGTGACGTCTTTATATTAAACTGGGGAGGGGAAGCATGTTTAAGAATGTTATCAATAGATGGCACAGCGTGCGAGAAAGTTTTAATTTGAATTTGACAATAGTTCATTTTTCTCTCTCTCTGGTCTCTCAAATACATTAATTACTTTATAAATAAACACGTAGGTAATTACATGTAATTTAAAATATCGATACCAAAAAGATAAACTAAAATACTAACCTCCAAACTATTGTTGAAACGTCAGGTGATCTACATTACCCGCACAAACATACCATTACTATGGGACAGCACCACGCTGTGGCTTTACGACTATTCATTGGTGCGGCGTAATTCTACGTCATACATGGCGGGAATTCAAATAATCAAATTTCATTACTTTTTTTTCTGGCTAATTAATAAAAATTTTGTCAAAAGAAAAAAAATGGGTAGCAAGATTTTACCTTCTCTTCAAAAATATTAAATAAAAAAGGTACGCAAGTAGCCCATTATGACTTTTTGATACTACGAATTTCTTCAAAATTAAACAAACTTTCATTTAAAAATATTTTTAAAAAAATGGTTTATGGGCCCAATGGGACCCTAAGGCTCGGTTTTTCCATCTCTGAATAAAGTGTCAGTTAACTACCATGTAAATATCGCATCGTGCATAATTTTGTCAATAGTGTAAAAAAAATTTGAATTATTTAACACTGTAATTTTTACTACATTTTATTATGTACAATAGGCCCATAAACCATTTTTTAAATATTTTTAAATGAAAGTTTGTTTAATTTTGAAGCAATTCGTTGCATCAAAAAGTCATAATTGTTTTTTGTATAGCTGCATTTGATTATTAAAGAAACCTACTATCTATCTTTCTCACACCAGTTTCTGTAGTAGGCTACGCGAGAAAGATACCAATAGTGTGACGTCATCTGTACCCCTGGAAATAAATTCAAATATCTCGCAAAGTAATTATTAAAAAAATATTTTTTTATCTTAATCGTTATTTATTGAGTAGTACTTTAAGCATAAAGTGTACATTTTATTATTTTTTGTTGTGGTTTATGGGCCTATTACAAAGTTTTACAAAATTTAGTGTTGGCCCTTACACTAATATATTTCATCACTTACCAAACCGGTTTTTACACAGCTAAAATATCTTAGAGTGTACTACAATAAAACTTTAATAAAATATTGTTTTTTTTTTAAGATGCACTTCCCTCATTTTGAATGACGTTTGAAGTTTCGTTAAATTGTATAAATAAAAATTGCGTTCCACTACCTACAGCCAACTAGAACCTAAAGGTAAAAATTTAAAATAACAAATTGTGACAATAGTAACAAAAATATTTTTAAAAAATACCAATCTTAATTTATACGGAAGAAACTCCTAACATTTTTATTTTAAATGGAACGCAATATTTTTTAACAAAGGAATATTGTTCTTTATAACAAATTATTTCGCGCGTAAATATATATTTTTTTATATACATATAAAAACGCTACATCCTCTTTTCCATGTACTCGTATATCGTAAATAAAAATAAATATCCATAATTTGTAAAACGAACTTTGTAAAGGTAGCTATTGTTTATAACATTATATCCGGCGTATTTATTTTCATTTCTGTTTTTATATGAAATCGGCTATATCGTTATCAACATGTATATCGAAACGAATTTTTATTATATGTATGAACAAACAATTATACAGTGATTGATTTTGGTTGCAGCAAACATAAAACTTTGTTTTATTATTAACACAAAACTTTACTTTTTATAAAAAAAAACTTTTGGATGTCTTTTATTAAAAATGCACATACATAAACATAATTTTTTGTCACAGCAATAATAAAAAAGTTTCTCATATGCTGCTATGAAATCAATCACATTGTATAATGAAAGCTTTTCTTTAAAATGCTATAATTCTTTTTATAATTAAAAATTAAAACGTAAATGCTCTTTCAAATCAAATTTGGTGTAGAGAATATTCATTTTTCTTGACTGCTTATAAACTAGCAACACACATATTCATAATATTATAATACGTAGGTAAATTGTATTTCACCAACTCCGAATTGATATGGAGGTTTGTTGAAATACTGCATCTTAAAATTTTATCAACGTAGCTTATAATAGTATATTGTGTTATTAGGAGTAAAAGTGTTTCTTTGTGTGGTGAGTATGCAAGTTTGAACGACGAGCGGTAGCGAGTCGGACAATTAAATGCGAGGCACACAATGGACACTTTTACTCCGAATGACACATTATATTTTTTCTTCAAACATACGCATTTAAAAAAATAATTACAACTTGACGTTGCAATAATTATAAATATTTTACGTGAAGGACGTTTGCTGATTTCAATATTGCTCTGTTGCTATGGATACTTTCGTATTTGTTTACTTTTTGTTACAAACATTCAAGTGAAAATTTTCACGTTTTGACATTGAAATAAAAACTATGCAATTTTATATTGTCTTTATGTACAACTATATCAGAATTTGAAATATTGTCATGGACGGCCCTTGAAGTTATTCAATTGAATGGAAGTTCAACAATATTGATCAAGGATGTGATATGTCGAGGAATCGCTGAAAAACAATATTAAATTTTCTTGTCACTTTAATTCTAATTTTTCTTACCGTTATTACCAATATGTAAGTCTACTATTTTATAATATGTTATTTCGTTAAATATAAATTGTTCATATTTCAATTTGTAGGTTATCAATTTAAATTTGACAGCTGTTGGATGTTTTTGTAACTTTATTTTTAGGTTATCTAGTATATAGTGCAACTTCGGGCCATATGACAGGTTTCTATTTTACAAGTTACTTCTTATTCGCTCATTTTATATAGTTGTTATGGATATTTATTTATTTCATTTCTACCTTGTGAATCAAGTCACAAAAGATGCCATTTTTATGACGTTTGAAGAAAAAGATCATTGTGTCCAATACCATTTTAAGATTTTGTAATAAAATTCGTCAGTATTATTGTATATTCACCGTTAGCTGAAGATGGGCTTGCTTTAAGCCCGAAACGTTCGTAATAAAGAATTTTACACCATACGTGGGCCATTTAAGCCTTTTCATTCGCCTGTAAATTATTTTGAAATAAAAATGGGGTAAATTTGTTTTTTTTTTCCGTGGCCGCGTGCCAGAGTGTCAGGTCGCGAACCTCGGGGAACTGGGTTCGATCCCGGCTGACGCCAAATATTTTGAATTTTAATTGGCACAAAAGTGACCCCTGTGATGCACTCTCCACGCCAGCAATGAGTGCCCGTGAGGTAACGCCTGGTAAGCGCCCGCACGGTACAAATATTTTATCATCTTTACCGATATTTGCGATAAAGCAGATTGTGGCATACTCAGAAATGGGTAATATGCCGTGGTGATATATTTATTTATTTATACCGTGAGTATTTTTTAACGTGAAACATTGGGTTTGTCATGCCCGTGGTTACGATTTGACATTTGATTGACAGCAATGTATTTGCGTGTCCCATTTAAAATGAAACATAGGGAACGAATTTGACAGATGTATTATATTATGTAAGAAATTTAGCTAAGTCAGAAAACCACTCGAGAGCACTAAACAAATTTCGGGCACACAATATTTTTTTGCAACTAAATTTAATTTTTAGAAAACAGGTATAATTATTTAAACAAAATTAACCTCTAATGACGTCTTGTCAATATGACAGATAACCGCTGAATTTTCCTATAAGTTACGACGTTACGACTTGACATTTGATTGGCAGTAATATATTTGCCTGTCTCATTGAAAATATAGGGAATGAATTTGACACAGTATTATATTTAAATATTGTAAGAAATTTGGCCAAGTTAGAAAATCACTCGAGCACAAGGTACACTAGAAAGCAGGTATAATTATTTAAACAAAATTAACCTCTGCTGACGTCTTATCAAATGTCAAATTCATTCCCTATGTTTCATTTTAAATGGGATACGCAAATACATTGCTGTCAATCAAATATCGATTCGTAACCATGGATATGACAAACCCAATGTTTCACGTTAAAAAATACTCACGGTATTTTGTTTTGCAAATAACCAGGCTCTCCGTTTTCTTCAAACGGTTAGTGCAAGAACATTATAATAAAAAATAAAAAAAAAAACAATTTTATGTTGTACAATGTATTTTAAAGTAATAGCGGTGTATTTGTCCTAGAAGCAATAACCCAATAATTTACAACATCATATTTTCTGTTTCATTTGCTAGAATCGCCATTCTTGTTATTTACGATACTCCAACAAGATCAACAAAATTTTCTCAATTAAATCGTTGTCATAATTCAATTTCAATTTTTCATTTGACATCCCATAAAAATTTAGCACTTTTGTTGGCAAGTTCAGTGAGGAGAATGGTAAACGTACATGGCGTGGCATTGCGCTCGCTTCACAAACATGAACCTAAAATCCACAATTGTAATAAAGCATATGAATTGCCCGAGTTTCCCTTGTTGGTCTTTGTATCGCTCCGGGTGCAGCTGAGTTTCTCAAACTTTTCACACCTGTAGACATCTACATATTTCATTAACACTGCGTACAGTTTATTTTATAACAGAAGTAACAAAGGTCGTCTTTCCTTATACCATACACATAACGTGATGTCATTATCATATGATATTATATGATTTTTTTAGACGACCATTGTGATAAGTATGACATATCAACGTAGTATCCTAACAATGAAAGTTGAACTTATGACATTAGTGTTACGATATATTTCACATCGTAATAGTTGACACGGTTGCTAGGTTACTATGTCATTATTTTCTGGCTATATCTATACATTATTCATTTGTCAGCTGTCCGTACGTTTGAACTTAAATTTCAATTTTGTAAAAAAAAGTAAAATATTTAAGCTCGTCTAAAAAATAATGTTCATAACTTGTATGAAATACAAATATCTTAGCTCGTGTGTATTGACTTGCACTCCGCTACGCGTCGTGCGTCAATTTACACTCGCATGATATTTGGTATTTTTCATAACTTGTTACGAAAATAACTATATCACTACTACACACCGATTTTTCACACTTGACCGTTACGTCATAGTTTAATGTTCGTATATTAGATATACGTATCGTATGTTTATCTCTGTCTTACTTATGGTTTCCTACATTCTGTCTTCGATACGTATATCTAATATACGAACATCAAACTATGACGTAACGATCAGGTGTGAAAAATTGGTGTGTACACTACATTGTTATAGAGAAAAATTGTGTGTATGTTTTAAGACTCTACGTCAGAAATAAAAACTTCTATTTTATTGTAATATTTCATACAATTAATGACAGCTCATAAACATCATAACAACTCTCTTATGTTTCATGTGTACCTACTTGATTTGTAATTATTATAAAAATTGCTTGCTTTGATTTTGGTTTTATATTCTTTTAAATATAATATAAATTATTCAACATACAAAAAACACTCTTCAGTAATATTTTTACGATCTTTGCATATGTTTCTGCCGTTTTTTGAATGTGTGTCAGGGTTCAGAAACTTAAATGGTTGACATTTGGATCGTTCAGCAATCTGACTTCTCCTGGAAACTTTATAAACTTAAATGTTAAAGTGTAAAAAAATCATGTAAAAACTAAAAGACTGACTTAACATTTTCTAATCATTTAATAGAAGAAAAATCATACCAGCAATTTTAATCCCGAAATTTTGCATACAGAAACCAAAGGAAAAGATTAGATTTTTTAGAAGCCATTGAAATTGGAAAAACTATAAAGATTAATGAAAATATTCTATATGAACAGACAAGCCTTAATAATTCACCCTTAATGAAGTTTCTAGAAATATATATTTTTTTGTAATGGTAATTTTTTTTTTTATATTTTGGTTACTTATTTTTGAAAAATTTTTTTACACAAAAATCAAGTTAGAAAAACATTTATTGACATCTCATTTACAGGCTGTTTCAATGAAAGTGTAAAATAAAATTAAGGGCATATAGTACCTGCTGACAAAAATGAGGAAATAAAGCTTAATCAACATAGGTCAGATCTTCAAATGTTTCCAAGATAAATAAAAAATCGAAGACAAACTAACAATGATAGTGATCGAACAAAATTTTATCTATGTCAGTAAATAGACTATAAAAAAAATCTGTTGTGGCCATCACAAGACCTCTCGCCATTTCCATATTAGGCTATATAAGTATTGTATTGCACTTCGTTTTCGAACCGTCGTTTTATAACATAAAATTACAGAACTTAACTCAAATATTGTTTTTTATTGTATTTAACATGTCTTCTCCACACATATAATTCCAATTATATCTATTTTTCATTCTATGAGGAAGTTTCTAAATGTCAGAGATTCTTCCAATTCATAAACCATATTGGCGGTATTTCTGAAGGATACATGCATTTTACCACAATTTTACCTATAATTTCAAATATTTAATTAATAAAAAAATAAGAAAAGTTAAATATACTTCCCAGAAAAAGCTATCAGGATGTCACTATAACTGTTGATATTTGACAATGACATGTGTCATGTTATAAACATTGGAATTTGTCAACTGGTTTCCTTAGTGCCTTGGCCTCTGCGATTTAGTTTACTCTATAAATTATAGTGTCTTTATCTCTAAATCTATACAAGATATAATAAAATTTTTAAGTATATTAGATGGAGAATTTTATGTTCTTCAATATTTAATAAAAAAAACTCCCAAAAAAATTATATTTAGAAGAATTTTTTTAAGAAACTACTACTTTCGGTTGTTCAATTGTTACCAAAACCTTTTCAACTCTTTCCAGGAATGTCAGATTGAAGAAACTGCAGTTAAATATTTTTTAAGTCTTATAGTTTTTGAGGAATCGTCCCTCCAACATCCATACATATATACACATCCACACACACAGACATCATTTTAAAAATGTTATAATCGGATTCTAGGGACCATAAATCGTGCTTATTCAATAAAATCTGGATATGCGAATTTTAGCATGAATCCAATACCTCTCTTAGCGAGAGGTAAAAACACTAAAATTTTATATGAAACAGTTTTCTCAATTTCTAATAGTTACGAAGTTATTAAAATTAAAGGTCGCCAAAGCATTTAACTTAATACAATTATTTGATTTTTTTAAAAAAACCCAAAGCACATCTAAGATGACCTCTGAAAGGTAAACAAAAAGTCTTATTTCATTAAAGTCGTAACTCTTATGGTTCTCAAGGTAGCAGACGTAAACCCCGTAAAAACTCATTTTTCACTGCCTCATATCTCGGAAACTGTTGAAGATCGGACTCATGTTGATTAAGCATTTTTTTCTCAATTTGGTCAGTATCAGTACTATTTGCCCTTAAAAAAATTTTACACTTTCATTGCAATACCCTGTATATATACCATTTTTATATAATTATATATTTTTTAACATTTTTAAGATCTGATGACTAATGTTTTACCTAAACTAGTCATCGAATAATAAAAAAAATTGTGAAACTAAAAACCTTGCATTTTAATATTTAAAATAAAATACCTAATTGTTCAATAGCTACAAAAAAATGAAATAAGTAGTCATATAGACGTAGACAAAAATAAGTAAATACTGAATAGTTGAGAAATACACTTCTGTATACTGACAAATTATATCATTACGAGTAACATTATACGCAACCGAAATTATCTGTACTCCGTACCTACTACATTTGAACGTATAATGTATTGTACCCCTTAGGTTAGGGCGGTAGGGTATGCTCTCCACAATTTGGGAAACGCTGGCCCCCGGCTCCGTGAATAGGCAAGCATGAACACAGGTGTTCGCCATAAAGTTTGCTTGACGTAACATAACCTTTACGCTGCGAATACCATGTTTCGCTGTTTCTCTTTTCTACCATACGCCTCGATTTTTATGCGAGGATATGAATGAAGATGAATATAGAACAGACCAAACTCGAAGCCATTTTCATTATTTACTTTCGCCTAACTGAATTATTTTTCCATATTCTGTGGGACCTTAATGTTGCTTTACTGTTTTCCTTTTTTCGCAACCGTATCTTAGATATTAACACCACCAATGGATGTATTTATTATTAAGGCTGTGTCCGATGTTGCACTTTTATCACCCTAATATCTAAATCCTAAATTTATATGCCCTAAATAACGTTATTATTTAGGATTTTAGGAATTAGATTTTAGGGTTTTGAAGGAGAACACAAAGCCTTAAAGTTGACGCGCACTAATTAAATAAATCATGTTAGTTGTTATTATTTGTGTACAATGTCAAATTTATTGTCAAAGAATAGCTTCTTAGGTTCAATTTTTCAAATAAATCGAATTGTATAATCCATGTTTGTTGTTCTAAAGTGTCTCCATACAAACCAGCGGATGTCATTAGTGTGCGTGCCATTCGGACTTGTATTTGTGTGAAGCACACGTAAATCGGAAATGCCAAAATACGACATTGGACACAGAACAGAAAAAGAATAAATCTTTTACATTATTTAAAAATTAAATTCTGTTTCTAATAATCATTAAACTTAATGATTCCTGAACTTTATTTTGGGACAATAATTATCGAAAGTAAAGGAGGAATAGGGAAGACGCTAAAAATTGCATATAGGGATATTCGCGATTAAGCACGTTTTGAAGATTCTTGAATCTGATTTTATCATGTTCAGTTATATCCGTATGTGTCCAAGTATATGTGTTTGAACTGCCGAAGGCATGATTTCCCTATTAACTGTAAATTAATAACTTTTAAAACTTGGAATAGTTGATTGGATTTTGATAATCAGGCTTATTCTGTAATTCAGTGGTTATTTTTTAACAACTGGTTATCTTTAGTTTTCTAATTAATAGCTACTGAATAAATTTTTTAACTAGTTGTTAAATTAACCATTGAGTTACACAATAGCATTGAATACTTGCTTAATAGAAAGTTCGTCTAAAAATCAAAGTAGTGTTTGAATTTTATTTTGCAGAAAAATAGCAGTAAAATTTGTAGTACCTATATCTTGACCATGCTGAAACATAGCTTTAAATTGCAATACAGAAAAATTTCAAAGTTTACACATAGGTCCGGAGTGACTTCTCTGAGTTCTGATAAGATTCCAATATATCCGGATCTCTGATATGGTATTCCGAACGTAATACGAGCATAATGAGAAGTATGAATATTTTAATTATATTAACCATTGATTTAGATGTTATAGTTCAAGAAAATTGAGCTCTTTGTCAAATTCCTGAAATCAAGCCAGTATTACTGACAATACGAAAATCAGACAGGCCCTGAAAAACAAAATATGGACTGTAATTTTAAAGTTTTTTTACCTTCCGTCACCTTTAGGTAAGGAAGGTATTGTCTTTGGTCAAAAAATTCGGTGGTGAGTTTTTAATGAATAAGCACGTTTTAGGGTCCCTACAATACGAATTTACTATTTTTAAGATGATGTCTGTATGTATGTGTGTGTGTGTGTGTGTATGTGTGTGTGTCCGTGTGTGTGTATGTGTGTCCGTGTCTGACAAATTTTTCTCCGACGATAACTCCAATACTATAATTCTAAAAATTATAATTCTTTCGTATTCCTCTTCTGTACATTCATATGAAGAGTTGATTAGATTTTGGTTATAATTGATCCACCGGAAGTACCCTTATTTGAAGTTTTTAACAGTTTTTCTTAAAAAAACGCAGTTAAATATTATTTTTTGACATTTTGTTATTATATTTATTAAAGAAAATACTCTTCTCTATATGGTTTGATTATTCATTTTCCTTCATATTCAATAGATGTAGAGTTAAAGCATTATAAAGAAATTAATTTTTGAAAAATTAGTCAGCTTTGCCATTTATCATGGAAACAGCTGACATAATTATTCAAAAAAATTTAATTGACAGATGTCAGTTGCAAGTGTTGCAAAACCAAATATGGAAAAAAGTATAGGATCTAAAATTGGTATGTCATAGTGTTGCTCGTAAGTGACACGCAGGGAAAGGCCAAAGAGAAGATGGAAGGACATTACTTAGTGTAGTTCATGTTATAATTTTATTGGATTTATAGAACCTTTTCAAATGAACTTTTGGTATGGAATTTGTAAAAAATAGTATGTGTTCGTGTTCGATTTTACATGATATTATATAGAATCTGTTCCAAGGACCTTTTGGTATGGGATTTGTACAAAATACATGGAATTGACGGAAGGTCTTGTGCTGGCCACAACAGATTTTTTTTCTTTGTCATATAAAATTAAGTTGGAAAAGTTAAGTTAGTTAGAACTTAGTCAATTATTTCGTGAGTGAAAATATGGAATTCACCAGAGAGTATTTTCGAATTATTTGTAATCTGACAGCTTTAACAGTTTTTAAGTCTCCTTGTATTTAGTTGGACTGCTTTGGTAGTTTTTATTTCTTTTGAAATTATTTTGGCTGCTTCGACAGTTTTTAATCTCTCCGATATTATTTTGAAAGCATTCCAAAAGAAGAATTGTTGGGAGATTTTAAGAAATATAAGGAAAATTGTGAAATTGTTGAAGCGAATTAATATGACCATATTAAAAAAATTCTTAAGATAATGAACCAAGTGTATCATTGTCAATAATTTAAGCGTGACACTCGAATTAATTGGAATTTACATACATTCTCTTTGTGATATTTTATTGTTAAATTTTTCGTGAATCCAAAGCAAAAATAAAATTAATGCAGTTAAAATAATCTCTGTCATCTTTATTCCACTTCCATGAATTGAAATGTCTATATTTTCATATTCAAATGAAAGAAAATGAATGGTAAAAGGCGAGATAGGTTATTGAATTTGTAGTTAATGCCTGTTATTTTCAAATGGTAACGTGCTTTAATGGAAAATGGATGCATTTTGTAGTTTAATGGTTGTGCTGAAGTTTCAAAAGGTATTGTTAGTTAAAAGCCTGTTGAATATGCTAAATAGTTTCAGAGTATTTGGCTTTTCACCCATTATTCTTTCGACATTATCTAGTTTGACACCGTGAATAAATTCAAAAAACTTTTTTACAAAATGAACAAAGAATCACAATTAAAAAGAAAACAAGTATATAATTTAATAACTTCTAGAAAACTTTGGGGGCATTTGTCTTATACATCTAGATAAAACAACAATTTTTACTTGGAAAAGTTTGCGTGGTAATTATTTGATTATAGTTCACCTGGGACACATATGACTTCAAACTAAAAATCGCTCTAATAATGCAATATATTCAAAAAAATTATTTGTATGTATGCTTATATTATGGATAAAGAATTTTAAATAATAAATTTATATTTATAATTCCAATTTAATAAATAATATAAGCAATTGAATAAATGCTTTAGCCGTTCCGGTGATTGAGTGTGTAGAGGCAGCGCTCAAGCGACCTTCATACCTACAATTTAGTTAGTATATATATAATTATTTTTTTTCTATGTGGGGGGAAATATAAACTTTGCTGGCAGAAAATATTGTTCCCCTTTAGAAAAATATACAAATTATATAATCTGTTTGTTGTTTTATAAAACGCCTAGGCATTTTATAAATCGATTAGCCAGATTGTGAAATCAGGCTGTTAGTGCAAATTTAGCAATCTGGCTACATTTTATAAAGTGTCTATGCGTTTTATAACAACATGGATCTTTCACTTTGGCTACGACTTACGAGGTCAATTTTAGCGTCCTCTACCGGGTACGAGTGTCAACTGTAAAGCTTCACGAATTCCCTAGATGCCGCAGTTGTGTGGAGACCATCGAAATGATAAAGACGGCATTTGGGGACGAGTGTATGAGCAAAACACAAATAAAAGACTGGTATAAACGGTTCAAAGATGGCCGCACATCTGTTGATAGTAACCCACGTTTTGGGCGGCCTTTGACGACAAAACCACCGGATAATATCGAACGTGTGCAACTTGAGATCGTCGATTAAAAACTAGTGTTTGGAAGATTTTAACTGAAATTTTGCAAATGGTTCGTGTGTGTGCGAAATTCATTCCGAAATTGCTAACGGTGAAGCAGAAAAACCTTCGCCTTAAAATCGCTCAGAACAATTTGGAAATGGTCAATAATGAGGAAAATCTCCCATCCACTTTTGGCTGTTCCCAAGATTAAAAATGTCGCTCAAAGAACACCGATTCGACGACTAAGAAACAGTCGAAACTAATACGACGAATGCTCTAAAGGCAATACCAAAAAACGAGTTCCAAGACTGCTTCCAAAAGTAGAAAGGCCGTTGGAAGCATATTCTTCAATCAAATGGGGACTACTTCGAAGGATGCCCCCAGCCCCATGACGCAGAATAACAGTAGAGGGGAAATATAAAGGAAGGTCGTATATAAAAATAAATCAATCTCATTTTGGTCAAATATTGCCATTGGTTGATGCATGCAGTGCACAGCTTTCTGTATTTTTTAGGGCACCGAACCCGCCTAAAACTGGGTTAGGTTAGATTCTGGTTTAAGCATTAATAAAATTCGCGGTTTCGTTCCGGGTCCAGGTTCGGTGAATGAATGTTTTTTTGAATAGCAATCTTTATAAAGTTATAATTTAAAATGCGAGCCGAAATTAATAATGCAAGACAATTTCACGAATAGTCAACACAGACAACGCCGCAGATCGGCTGTATTACAATGGGGGAGTTCACTTATATTAAATTTGTAGATAAGATTTATTTATAACTGTTTCTAATCGTATTAGTGTATTATTAAATATAAAAAAATATAATTTTATTGCAACACTTTTTTTTTTAATTACGTAAAAGTGTAGCATACATTTAAATCGTCCGCCAATGACGTCACGGGATTCAAAGGTGCTACTTCCTTTTGTGCAGATGGCGCTGTTGTCTTAATAAATGACATTTGAACAAACATAAACACAAACATAACCTTTGAATTAAATGTCATGCCTGTATGTATAATAACAATACTGCAAGAAAGAATAATAATGTAATAACATATAAACACAAGAACATAACCTCTGATAACGTATGACAGTAGCGCGTATACAGAAACAGAACAAGTAAGTTAAGACATACGGACATATACTTGTCTTTATTAATGCGTGCTCTGTACGTCGATGATATCACTGGCACCGGAAGTGAGGTCGGTGACGTCACACTTGCGGGAACGGTCATAGTAAAATATTCGCCGCTATTTATCTCGGGTTTGAAGCCGAATTTTCAAGAAAAAGAAAATCGGGAATTTCTAAATTTAAAAATACTATAACATAATATAAAAATAAAAAAATCATGAACTCCCCCATTACGCTTCCGTTTCGAACTAAAAATAAACATAAAACCATGAACCCGAATTTTAATACCCGGCTCGGTTCCGACTTGGGTTCTGTGGAAAAATACATCTGAGGTTGAGATCGGGGTATCGAATCGCTATAATGTTACGGTTTGATCCCAGTTTTGGTTTGATTCAGCTTCGGGTCCGATGCTCTGTTATTTTTATAAATAATTTACTCTTTCCTTTTATCATCATTGTCGTTTTTCTCGTCTGGTATCAATCGTATTCTATGATCTAAGCAACGCGATATCTTGCACCTTCACGCAAGGGCGTAAGCATAAAGCATTGAAACGCGATCACAGGAAGAGCACAAACGTCACGGGGGATGTGTATGTCACATGTCAAATCCAGGCACAGACAACCCTACTCAATATACCGCGTAACCGATATCTTAACTATTTCACAGAACAATAACCAGCCATTGTATGCCTCTGTTATTTATTTATTGAATTCGGCGTGGATCAAGTGACACTTGGCGTGGTTGTGTAATTGAAACGGAAAAATGAATTCATTGGTAGATGGAAATGAATATGATTTGAATATTGTTGAATATGAATGAAAACTGTAGGTACTTGAAATTGAATTTTATTGTGAAAATTTTGAAAGCATGCTATTATCGGTTGAAATCATTGATAACACTTTTATATTTCGTTATTGGATTTGAAAAATTCAAAAATAATTGATATTGCTACAGTAATTAAATTCTACAAAATGAATCGGAATGTAACTCAAATTTGAATATAACTGAAATTAGTTATGTGTCCCTGTAATGTAATAATAACTTGTACTTTACTATAAAATATTCTTAATGTACTTTGTTAGAAAATTATTGGTAAGAAACAAATCTCGAAACAAATATTAATATTAAACTTAAAACGAAATATATTAAAAAAAAATCTGTTGTGGCCAGCACAAAACCTTCCGTCAATTCGATGTATTTTGTATATATTCCATACCAAAAGTTCCTGTATATCCTATAAAATTGTAACACGAACACACTATTTTTTACAAATTCTATACCGAAAGTTCCTTTCCCTATTTTATTAGAGGTCGCTGTTTCTTACTCTTTTCTTTTAATCATTCCTGTCCAACGCATCTTCTTCACACAATTCTTCCTCTCTCAAATCTTCTACTACACAGTCCTTCCATCTTCTTCTCTTTGGAGGGACACTCTATCACATTCACACATAACTTTCTGACCCTATACTTTCAACTTTGGTTTTGCATTTGACACTGACATCCGTCAATTAAATTTTTCTGAATATATCTGTTGTTTTCATAATTTTAACAAAGCTGACTAATTTTTGAAAGTTAATCTCTCTTAATGTCTCTATAACTCTATATCAATTGAATATGAACGGAACTGTATAATCAAACCGTATAGAGAATAAGATATTCTTTCATATTGATAATCACAAAATGTCGAATAATAATATTTAACTGCGTTTTTTCAAGAAAAACTGTTAAAAACTACAAATAAGGGTACTTCCGGTGGATCAATTATAACCAAAATCTAATCAGCTCTTCATATGGATGTAAAGAAGAGGAATACGAAAGAATTATAATTTTTAGAATTGTAGTATTGGAGTTATCGTCGGAGAAAAATTTGTCACACACGGACCCTAAAACGTGCTTATTCATTAAAAACTCACCACCGAATTTTTTGACCAAAGACAATACCTTCCTTACCTAAAGGTGACGGAAGGTAACAAGATATTTTCCAATTGTATTGTCACAAAATGTTTTCACGAAATATATTAAAAAACAAAATATCTTCCAATTGTATTGTCACAAAATGTTTTTTGGTTCATATTTGAAAGAAAACATTCGCACGATTACAATGAAAGAATGAATAAGTTTTAATGCAAGGTTGCTTCAGTTTTGGAGATTCCTACACTGTTGCCATGTTGACAATACGAAGTGTGATGAAGTAGCAACACCGCAGGGCAAGGGACAGGGTGGGGAAAAGAGAAAAAGTTGAGCATCAGTCCACACCACGATTTAAAATATACTGGTTATTCCACTTGTCACTGATTTCATTGTTACCTTCCGTCACCTTTAGGTAATGAAGGTATTTTCTTTGGTCATAAAGTTCGATGGTGT
Source organism: Ophonus ardosiacus (assembly GCA_943142095.1). Taxonomy (NCBI): domain Eukaryota; kingdom Metazoa; phylum Arthropoda; class Insecta; order Coleoptera; family Carabidae; genus Ophonus; species Ophonus ardosiacus. The sequence goes on from OW964826.1 coordinate 8,158,262, forward strand.
TTTTAATGAATAAGCACGTTTTAGGGTCCCTAGAATACGATTTTATTAGTGTGTGTGTGTGTGTGTTGTGTGTGTGACAATTTTGTCTCCGACGATAACTCCAATAGGTACTATAATTCTAAAAATTATGATTTTTACGTATTTTTCTTCTTTACATTCACATGAAGAGCTGATTAGATTTTGGTTATAATTGGTCAACCGGAAGTTCCCTTAATTGAAGTTCTTAACAATTTTTCTTGAAAAAACGCAGTTAAATTAATTTTTCGACATTTTATGTGATTATCAATATGAAAGAATATCTTATTCTCTATACGGTTTGATTATACATTTTTCTTCATATTCAATAGATATAGAGTTATAGAATTATAAAGATGTTAACTTGCTTTGCTATTTATGAAGGAAATAGCTGATATATTTAAAAAATTCTAATTGACAGATGTCAGTGTCAAATGCAAAACCAAAAATGGAAAGTATAGAATCAAAAAGTAGTAATAAGTCATAGTGTTCCTCGCAAGTGACTTGCAGTTGCAGCCTCGCCTCAAGTTTGGAACTTTCAATGCCGGGAGTACGAGGAAGGCCAATGAGAAGATGAAAGGACTATGAGTAGCAGTAGATTTGAGAGAGAAAGAACTGTGCGAAGAAGATGCATTGGACAGGAATGAGGAGAAGAGAAGAGTAAGAAATAGCGACCCCTAATAAAATAGAGAAAAGCTGAAGAAGGAGGAAGTGTCAAGTGCAATTTACATAATGTATGTTCGTGTTATAATTTTATTGGATTTGTAGAATCTTTTTAAAGGAACTTTCGGTATGGAAGTTGTAAAAAATAGTGAGTTCATATTATAATTTTACAGGATATATAGAACCTTTTTCAATGAAGTTTTGGTATAGGATTTGTACAAAATACATCGAAGTGGCGGAAGGTTTTGTGCTGGCCACAACAGATTTTTTTTTTTGTTTCGAGTGATACGTGTTTCCTTCAATATCCGCTATATACGCTACGTGACAACAATCCTATTTTGGCCTACATTTTACAAAGAAAATATAGGAAAAGAATAAATATTATTATGTGTCAAAATAACGTAAATATAAATAAATAAATAAATAAATATATCATCACGGCATATTACCCATTTCTGAGTGTGCCACAATCTGCTTTATCGCAGACATCGGTAATGATGATGACATATTTGTACCGTGCGGGCGCTTACCAGGCGTCAAATAACGTCAAATTACAAAATTTGTTTTCGTTTTGATCAAGATTTAAAATATAAAATGAAAATAAATGTCTTGTGGTTAATAAAAATAGAAAGAAAAAACAAATTTGTAACTACCCGTAAACTGTGACTTTTTCCTTAAAATAATTGCTCGAGAAATGTCTACTTCCCAGTGGATTTTAGAGAAATATTTGCGAGTATTTAAATTCTGTTTGTCCCTTATGAAAACAGAAAAAAATCCGTTTGTTCTGTGTCACGTCGCCACAAAGAACAACATTCATCACGATCGACATCCTGAACTTTGCATTCGTTCAAGAGCTCCAACTCGACGGAACGTATCGTTTGCCAGTCGGCGTTCGCCTTCGTCTCCGCCTGGTTCGCCTTTCCGATCCCAGCACGATAAATGTGGCGGACTCACTGGCGTCATGCTACTTACGTGATTGAATTTCAAATTAAAATGGAACAAAAACTACACAGCACAAAGACATATTCATCTAAATAAGATGAAAAACTTTGCAGTCCACGTACGGGTACTACGGAAACAATTATTATGGAAATAAGGAGAGATATACAAGAATTATTGAAGCAATTATATTTGTAATGCTTAAGCTGATTACGCTATAGTTATTCGTGATTCGTAATGAGGAAATATGAATAATATAAACAACATAAGAAGCAATTCGAGGAGCAATTAATAAATTTTAAATTCTTATTTATATGTAAATTGTACTCATTACAAAATGCATATAACTTTTCTCAAATTTAATTTTCCATATATTTTACTCAGTCGTATCAAAAATAACTATTTACCTATGAAGTTCATAACAAATTTAACATTATTCTCTATACTCGTATACAAATAAAAATAATGTTTTTTATTTATTTTTTTGATATTAGGCCACACAACAGGATATGAAAAGTCCCAATAACAGGATGGCATGAAACTAATTACAATAAATATTTGTAAAAGCAGATCAATATTAGTAAAACTAGATACATTACATAACAAATTAATGGAAAATTGCTATTGTAACAAGGTGAGAATAGTGAAATAACAAGTAAATAACTTTAATATAAACTCTTCTAAATTATAGTTTCAATATCAACATTTTAATTCTGTTATCTTTGTAAGTCAAAATTCTGTTTGGAAATAATAATCATTTTTCCTATATCTCTGTTTAGTCTAGATGTCAACCGCGTAGACATATATTGTTTTGACAATTAACTATATAAGTTATTGCCTAGACTACGTGAAATCTTGTTATTTTGCTATGGATGCTACACCCTCGCACCCTTCATCAGATATACGACCCTTTGTTTTTAAGCAGTCGAGATTAAAGACTCAGACAGGACAGATATGTAGTCGGCGGTTTAGTTTGGTGCGCGTATGCGAGTACGCGTAATTAGGGTTACAATATAATTATGTAACAGTTTAGTTTGTGTTCAGAGTGTAATCAATATATACTAACGTATTAATGTAAATATGTGTAAATAAAAATTAGAATATACAAATGAGTGTGTGCCATCCATCCAAAATATGTTCATTATCTATCATCAAGTGTAAGTGTTTAGTGAGTGTAAGAGGGTGTTCCGTCTCAGTAGTGGTGGGCGAACCAGTAAGCGTCCACCAGTTAGATAAAATCTTCAGGTTACAGCATACGTATCAAATCATGGATATATCTTCGTGAAGCAACCCTATTTCATCGTAATTATTTAAGGCTTCTTCTACTCTGACCACAAATTGTACAAATTTTAGATTATTTTCATGATTCATTATTTAACTTAAATGTCATATGTTAAGGAAATGACAGTATATGTATATATATATAAATGATCTATAATAGTCTTAATATTGGCATTTTCTAAATAAATATTTTACTCAAATAAATACTGAAAAGACATGAGTTATTTTTAAACATGTGAATTTATATATTTAAATTTCTTATCTGCACAAAAAGAACTTTTATAAAAAGTTTCAATAGAGACAGAAGTAAAATTTTACATATCTTTTTAAAATGTATATATATATATATATATATATATATATATATATATATATATATATATATACAGGGTGTCCCATTTAAGGTACGAATGCATTGGTATCTCGAGAACCGTAAGAGCTACGAGGTTGGTTAAATTAGACAAAAGTTGCCCCATTAGCAGGCCATTTTAATGGTGTTTTGTTATTTGCGAAAAAATGCATAGGTCACTAGATACAGGTGAAAATGTAAATTTCGCGATTTTCTTTTTTTGCTTATAACTTTGTTATTTGAAATAATACGAGATTCTGGTTTGCACTTTCTTAAGGCACTTTTGTGTGGTGAATTTGCAGAAGTACTCAAATTTTTTTTATATCTAACCATTTACGAGTTACTGATAGCAACTTTTATTTTTCATATGGAGGTCATATTAAGCTATGGCATTTTTAAATAGAGATTTTTTTTAGCTTTACAATGATATAAAACAGTAATAATTTATTTTTATAATTAACAGAAAAATTAATAAAAATTTGTTATTTATACCAAAATTAAATTGAAAAAAGTAAATAGAAGGCTGCTATGGAAACAACAAACAACAAAAAAGTGCAACAATTGAATTTCTGAATTTTACTTGACAATAGTAGATTATTACGAGTAATAAAAATGAATTTTTCTCATTGGGAAAAATATGATATGTTGAGTTGTTACATTCGTTGTCAAAGTTCGTTTTTTTTTACTCGTAATAATCTACTATTGTCAAGTAAAATTCAGAAATTCAATTGTTGCACTTTTTCGTTGTTCGTTGTTTCCTTAGCAGCTTTCGATTTACTTTTTTCAATTTAATTTTAGTATAAATAACAATTTTTGTTAATTTTTCTGTTAATTATAAAAATAAATTACTATTGTTTTATATCATTGTAAAGCTAAAAAAAATCTCTATTTAAAAATGCCATAGCTTAATATGACCTCCATATGAAAAATAAAAGTTGCTATCAGTAACTCGTAAATGGTTAGATATTAAAAAAAATTGAGTACTTCTGCAAATTCACCATACAAAAGTGCCTTAAGAAAGTGCAAACCAGAATCTCGTACTATTTCAAATAACAAAGTTATAAGCAAAAAAAGAAAATCGCGAAATTTACATTTTCACCTGTATCTAGTGACCTATGCATTTTTTCGCAAATAACAAAACACCATTAAAATAGCCTCCTAATGGGGCAACTTTTAACTAATTTAACCAACCTCGTAGCTCTTACGGTTCTCGAGATACCAATGCATTCGTACCTTAAATGGGACACCCTGTATATATAGAAATTTAAATAAGAAGACTTGAAAGTGGAGTGTATAACTTCTGATCTTAATATAAGAGAGAAAACCAATCATCTAGACTTCCGTAGAGTAAAAGAGGATTATTTCAAACGTCTGTGAAATTATGAATATTTTTTTAGTAAAATAAAATTATAATTTGTTTATGAAAATATATTGAAGCACCTTCATTATATAAATTGCAAAGTTTAGAGAAAATTTAATATGTATAAAAGTGAAAAGGCGACCTAAAAAAACATAATCCCGTAAAGAACTAATTTTGTTAATGCGTTTACTCTTAACAAACACCTAAACCATACACATTCACACAAATGAATACATAAATTCCTGGATTTAATTTAGAAAACAACAAATATTACTCAAATAAATCACTTTCGTTTCAGATAAATTACTCTTTTTCCTCCAATAAAATTATTTATATCCCGCAATATATTAGAGTACGTATGGTATTAAAGTGCTGCAACTTTGCGTGTTAAGGTATTTCAGGTAGGTTCCTCGATTTAGATCTATAAGTTTACAACAAAATTTTATTTTAAACGGGCGTGGAAGAAGTAATTTATCAATATACTATTTTATGTCGTATTATTTTTTTTTTAATATGCACAAGTAGAACTTTAGATCCCATGAAAGATGTGAACTAAGCATATCATTGTAATTTTTCCTCCATATTCTTATAATAGATTTAAATTCATTATTACAGTTAAATAACAATAATGTGTTTTATAATAACGAGTTATATTTCAAATTTGTTTCCTCACAACTTTACTCTCTTAGTTACAACCTTATTATTATTCGACCCGCGTTATATCAAAAAAAAATCTGATGTGACGAACACATGACCTCCCGCCAATCCCAGGTTGAAATAGCAGTGAGCTTTAAGTAAAGTATCATTTCCGGTTAATCGTTTGTAAATAAAATCTAATTTGTTGTCCAATAAATAGAAAAGTCTGCAATACGAAATTTTGGATTGTTTTATTGTTTTTCCTCAAAAATCTGTTAGAGCTCCAAATTAAGTACTACATCCGATTTATCATATATGGTTAAAATCTAATATGTTGTTTCAAATTATATATGAATTTTAAATACCAAATTTGAGAAGTTTTGGATCATATTTTAATAGGCTTTAAGGAAAAATCGTCACACACACATATTCTTATAAAAATCAGCATCATATTCTAGGTACTCTAAAACGCAACCTTTGTAAATTCTTCGCCGTACATGATCCATTTCGTAAATGTGGAGTTATAAATTAATATTAATTTATAGTGCTGCAAAAATAACAATTAGCAAATTTAAAACAGTTCATCCTGTATATCTAACATTTATGTATGATGGAAAATATATTATTTTTACAAAACTTAATTAAATATTTTACTATTATATTCTCCTTAACACGGTTTCATAATTAATTTTAATATAATTGCTTCCTTCAGTGACATTTGTTTAAATATGTCAAAACTGTCATTAAAATTATGTTTTTGTTTGACGAATAGGCTAGGTAATACATGAAAATAAATTATATTATATATTCATATTTAAAGTTATTTAGAGTTGTGTACTAAATGTTATTATCGTAGAATTGAAGATTATACCATTATATTGAATTTTAATTAGTAAAAGTTCATAAAAAATTATATTCAATGAATTTTTTACAAAAAAACTTTTAAAAGCTTGTATAAATGATACTTCCGGTTATTCGATATACACTAAAAACTAATGAGCACTTCCCATATTCGTATAGAATGGGTATGCAAAATTTCAAATTTGTCTGATTGATGGTATTTGAGTAATCGTGTACACAAGATCCACACACACAGACACACACACACACACACACACATACACACACATACATACCTACAGACATCATTGTAAAAATGTTAAAATCGGATTCTGGGAACATCAAAACGTGCTTACTCAATAAAATCTCTATATGCGATTTTTAGCACGATCCCTATACCTCCCTTACCTAGGGTAGCGGGAGATAAAAAATAATAATAGCATACTTATATACAGGTTATAATATTTCACAATTTACTTTCATTAATGTAAATAAATAATTTTCACGATGTTCACTAATAATTTGGATATGTTACAACATAACCAACAAAAATGATATTGATGGTCTAGTTACAGTAATGGACACCGCAATAATAGTATTTTGGAAATGTGAATTCAGCATATGTATGTAAATTAATAGATGCATCCAATTATAATAACATATTAATTAGTCCATTTTTGGTCCGGTGTGGAGCACTAAATTATAAACTATATTGTCAATTAAATACTAGTTAATATAATATTTTAATGACATGCAATTATGAAACAATTATATGAGTATTAATTAACACAACGAAGTGGAATTTGCAAATGACGCGAGTGTATCTGGCGGATATCCTAATTTGTGGCCGTAGCTGGCCTCTGTCGTGTCCTGGGAATTCCTCAGCGACCGGCTTTAAACAAAGCAAGTTATCCTTATTATTATCATTACGCTTAAAGCTCGGTCCACAAGCATACACTAAGCTTCACAGGGTCTCTAAATTATGGAAGTATCAAAATTAAACAGGGTCTCAAAATTTTCTGGAGAGAAGAAATATGCACCAAACTATTTTTCTAATAGGTCCACAAACCATAACAAAAAATAATAAAATGTACATTTTATCCTTAAAGTACTACTCAATAAATAACGATTAAGATAAAAAAAAACATTTTTTTAATAATTTGCGAGATATTTGAAGTTATTTCCAGGCCACAGATGACGTCACACTATTGGCATCTTTCTCGCGCAGCCTACTACAGAAACTGGTGTGAGAAAGATAGCTATAGGTTTCTTTAAAAATCAAATGCAGCTATACAAAAAACAATTAGGACTTTTTGATACCACGAATTGCTTCAAAATTAAACAAACTTTCATTTACAAATATTTAATAAAAAAATAGTTTATGGGTCCATTCAACTTCTTTTTATATTATTTTTTGTCTCCCTTATTATTTTTATATATTATAATTGAGGACGGTAAAGGAATCTTAGTAAAATAGCTTATTTAGATATTGATCAATAATCATATACTGCACTCTAAGAAATTCTTTTTAAAATAAACGCTAAAATTGGTCTATATAGTACACTTTGAAGTGGTTCAAAATTGAGTAAGAATATTTCGTAACAAAGTACAAACTAATGTATTTTAACTATGTAATGATGTTACAAGATACGTATATGTGTGTATGTATGAATGTATAAGAACAATATGTTTAAAAAACACATTTACACAAATCTTGGAATTGGAACATTATCATTTAATACAGGAAGCACAGAAATATACATCTGAACACTTCCAAATATCACAACAAACTAATTATCTTGCGATTTTTAACTTATTTCATTCGGAACACGACAGCAATGATCAGAGTGTAGAATGATATATTTTTAAATTATTATGATATTCTGATCTACGTTTTCATAGATCAATATAAAAATTCTTTACTAAGAATAGTGTTAAGATTAGTACCACTAAGTTATACCGTTTATTCCACCTATGTAAACTAAACTTTACAAAGCAAGTTATCCTTATTATTATCATTACACTTAACATAGTCTGTTTACGTCCAACCCCAAGCATTATGAAAATTAATCTGCTCTGCCTCCCATTACAAGGATTTGCCAAGCTTCTCATAAATTTCGAAGGATGTTTCCTCGGCCATTTGATTATAGGTGTTTTATTACTTTCTGTAATAGCTATAGTGCTGGGTATAAATAATTTTATTAGAGGACCGCAATTTTTTTAAAATAAAAGTGATTTATTTATTTACCTAACATTATTGGTATAAAAACAATTGCTCAGTTAAAATAACCAATAAAGGAAAAGAAGAGGAAAGTGAAACAAAGGTGTACACCTTGGTATCCAAATTTAAATAACTTTCCCTGCAATCTAAACATAGTTCTCTCACACTTGAAAATAAATATATTTGGGAGACGAAATTTAAAAACGTTGTAAAAATTAACGCTGTAATTTCGAACTACTTGAAAGCAAAGATTATAAAACAAGTAATTTTCTTCAAATATCTAGGAAAGATAACCAGTAACTTAGAATGACAACGCCAAGGAAGAAATTAAGAGCAGAAATGCCTTGAGAAAGGCAGCATACAGTAAAATATAAGAACTATTATCAGCAAGGTGCATTAATAAAGAACTGGGAAAAAGATGTGCAAAATGCTTTATAGGAATTCCTGGGAAATAACATTTTTAGAGAATTAAGATAGAGGAAAACTATCTGGATTGATCATATTTTAAGGAGTGATTGTACACAGAAAATTATAAATGAAAAGAAAATACATGGGAGAAGGGAAAAAAAGAGAAAGGCGCAGGACAGTTTCATTAATGCTAAATACACATATGTTAAGTACTCTTATTTAAATAAAAATGATAAAATGTCAGGATATCAGGATTTAAAATTGTCTTCCGGTGCAAAGAAAAGAAACAGCTTCTCAAGTTTGTTTTAATTATTATATTACAACTTCTTAAAATGTGTGAAACGTAGCTAAATAAATAAATATATCATCACGGCATATTACCCATTTCTGAATGTGCCACAACCTGCTTTATCGCAGATATCGGTAATGATGATGACATATTTGTACCGTGCGGGATCTTACCAGGCGACACCTCACGGGCACTCATTGGAGAGTGCACCACAGGAGTCACTTTTGTGCCTTTTAAAATTCGAAATATTTGGCGTCGGTCGGGATCGAACCCGGTTCCCCAGGTTCGCGACTACACACTCAGGCACGCGGCCACGGGATTCTTTTGATGTATGTTTCATAATAAAGTAGGCTTATTCTCAAACAAACCGTTAATCAAATGGAATAGGTATAGAGTCATCAAGACACTCAAACACGCGGCCACAGGACCGAAACGTTGAAACGTTAATATTATTTGCTAAGCTACATCAAATATTTACAGAAAATCTAAAAAATATTTATTTAAGAAGTTAAACAGTTCATTAAAATACAGGTTTCGTAAAACATGATTTTAGCTTTTTAACGCACGTGTTTTAGTTAGAAACAAGCAGCTTTTTCTAAGGAACAAGTGCGCTAAAATGTCTTATGAAACGTGTATTGTCGAAAAATATTTAAAAATACTCATTATTTCATTTTCTAATATATGAACATTGATTAAAAATATTCAATTTTTTATTTGGTTGTTGGTAGCAGTGATTGACATTTACTTATATTATTACTTCATTTCACTAGTAGGTCTTCTAAAAATAATATTTACTTAATTAGGTTTGGTTCTTTAAAGAAGTACTTTATGACATTAAAATGAGTTTCATAAAGTACATGTTAAACAACCGAAATAAAAAAAAACAAGTTTACCTCCTCCTGAAAAATTTATTAAAATAGACCTCCCCCCATTTTGGACCGGTGTCTTTAATTATGAAACCATCGCTAAAATCGAAGCGCAATGCAATGTTAGGCTTTTAGAACAACAAAACTAAAACTTTAAACAATAATATCGTCTGTAAACTATGTGTATCTATCTCTCTCTTAAGACAATTTCCATGGCAATATAATAGAACACGACAAATTGTTAAGGACTATTCGTACCAATTACCAACCAATCCCCAATATATCTCCGCCGAACCACATGCATCGTTACCATTATTTCATATTAATGAATAGTTAGTTGATCTTGTATTAATCGTAGCACGGCTCTGCTTGGCATGGCACACTACGACCTGCTGCTCCTTCTATAGTCCGACTTCGGAGAAATTAATTAGTGCTAACCCGGATATTAATACAGCGTAGCCAAGTGCGGCTACGAACCGGCAAATATACTCCTCTGCTATCAATTCGGATAATGTTCTAATAAACTACCTACAAGATAGCGGGAACAGTATTGACTCGGGTATTTGTAAGGGCAGATGGGAATTACAAGAGATAATTAAATAATGAAATATAATAAAAAAAATCTGTTGTGGCCAGCACAAGACCTCGCGCCATTTCCATATTAGGCTATATAAGTATTGTATTGCATTTCCCTTTCGAACCGTCGTTTTATAACAAAAAAATACAGAACATTACCCAAATACTGTTTTTTATTGTATTTAACATGTCTTCTGCACACATATAATTCTAATTATATCTATTTTTCATTGCATGAGGAAGTTTCTAAATGAGATTCTTCCAATTCATTAGCCAGATTGGCGGTATTTCTGATGGATATATGTATTTTACCTATAATTTCAAAAATTTAATTAATAAAACAATAAGATAGATTAAATATACTTCCCAGAAAAAGCTATCAGAATGTCACTAAAACTGTTGATTTTTGACACGGACATGTGTCACTTACAAACTATGTTATAAAACACTGGAATTTGTCAACTGGTTTCCTTAGTGCCTTAGCCTCTGCGATTAAATTACTCTATATATTATAGTGTCTTTATCTCTAAATCTATACAAGATATAATAAAAATTTTAAGTGTATTAGATGGAGAATTTTATGTTCTTCAATATTTAATAACAAAAATTTCCAAAAAAATTATATTTAGAAGATTTTTTCGCAGAAACTACTATTTCCGGTTGTTCAATTGTTACCAAAACCTTTTCAGCTCTTCCCAGGAATGTCTGATTGAGGAATCCATCGTTAAACAGTTCTTAAGTCTTATAGTTTTTGAGGAATCGTGTCTACAACATCCAGACATACACACACACACATACGCACATCCCACACACACATCATTTTAAAAATATTATAATCGGATTCTAGGGACCTTAAATCGTGCTTATTCACTAAAATCTGGATATGCGAATTTTAGCATAAATCCAATACCTCTTTTAGCGAGAGGTAAAAATACTACTAGTTTATTATTTCTTGTCTTCTAATGATTTACTCTCTGTTTTCTCAAATTTTAAATTTTGTTATTTATCATTTTATCACTAAAACCTTTATTTATTATAATGAAGGGTCTCATAGGCGTGTGCCTTTGTCTGGTCGCGAATCTGGAAACCCGGGTTCGATTCCGACCGGCGCCTAAAATTGATATATTTTTTAGACGACCGCTTCAGAAAATAATAGATATCACAACAGGCAACAATAACCTACATTGAAAATACTTAGATATGTTATTTTTTGTGATCGTCCAAAAAATAGTAGGTATTCATAACTCGCTCGAAATATTTGCGTATTGCTCACACGAGATTTCTCACTTTCGATACTAGTTATGAAATATAATATTTACATTTACATTACTACCTTTTAGTTTAAATAAATAAAATAAATAATATCATCACGGCATATTACCCATTTCTGAGTGCGCCGATCTGCTTTATCACAGATATCGGTAATGATGATGTATGTACTGTGAAAGCGCTTACCAGGCGTCACCTCACTGGCACTCATTGCTGGCGTGGAGAATTGCTCCACAGGTGTGCCATTTAAAATTCGAAATATTTGGCGTCGTTCGGAATCGAACCCGGTTCCTCAGATTCGAGACCAGTTTAAGTTCTGTATATATTTTAATTAAACAATAAAAGGTAACAACAACAAAAGGTAATAACAACTAAAATGTATTATTCTGTTTGTTATTATGATTCTGAAAGATTTTTTAATGATTTGCTATTTATATATTTTATTTACAGCTCTAAAGTATTTCTTCTTTCAACAAAGTTTAGCTCGTCTATGTTCTTTTGTTTTAAATACAAAATTAATGGCGTATTTTAGTAATTTGAAATAAAAGAACATAGACAAGTTATACATCATTAAAAAAAAGAAAAATAATTATTTTTTGTATGATGATATTATCTACATTGTATCCATATATTTGAAAGAAAATTTAAAATTTCAAACTAAAAGTCGGTATTGTTCATACATCGAAGTTAATTAAATTCAGCATTTTTTTTTTATTTTGTGAATATGTAGTTACTCTATAACGCTTCAGCTCACTATCTATTGGTTATTAAAAAGTTTTAAGGAATAAACACAACAAATATTTTTGCCCTAATACCTACTAGAGAGGAAATATAATTTCTAATTTGACATATTCAATTTACAGTTCTTTTTTACATTCTTCTGTACCTACTCTTCTCACTAAGTTCTGAACATTATTGACAAGCAACGTTCTTATATTTCCCTTGTCCATGTTCTGGTTCTGAAATACTGTCAGTTCAAAAATTACATTTAGAAATATATCTGCCTTTGTTTAAAATCATATAAACTTCCTCTTTTATTCATTGTTAGCCTGTAACATTCTTCCTTTATATAATTTCAAAAGCTAACAAGCTATACACATATACCATCTATGCTATTGCTATTAAATCCAACTTTAGATTCCCACTGTTATTCTCTTGAAAGCAAGAAAACAGCGTTTCAATCCAAAATAGAAAAGCGGAAACGAAGTCACAACTCGAGTAGTGGTAGCCAGTTAAAATTTTATAACTTCACTTATAGTCGTTCGACATGTCGGCAACATAAAGCTCCCGAGAATTTTATTGTACCGGAGTTGTCAGTTGGCAAACACTATTCTTACAGCGAACAATAACTTACACGTTTGTATGGGAGATATTTTCTGCTTCATACGCTATTCTGCTACAGAGAGTTCCTATCATAGATTATTTAGCTGCACATTATAAATTGAAGCAAGCAAACAGGGCTATGACAATACATATGTAGAGAGTTTTGTTTTTTCTCGTAGAATATTGTTTAATTTATGAAGTTTATAGAATATTTCATACAACATTTGTGATTTTTTGTATTATATTGCATAATTTAGAGTTTTTTTTTGTAAAAACCAAACGCTTCAAAAAATTCAAATTTCAAAACATATCTTTTTTTAATCGATGTTGTTTTTATTGAATATGGAGGCAGGTGCATATGTATGTTCCGATTAATTATGGAAAACAATCGGGTCTATTCTGTAAAATTAGCGTGTACATTAAACTCGAAGGTCACCGTTAAAATTTGAACGGATTCTTTAATTTTGAATTTTCTATTCAGTAAGCAGATATACGTTAATATTTTAAAGAAATCGTTAATTCAACAACGCTAAAATCACGAAATTTAACGTCATCTTGATACATAGTGTTAAAATTTTAAAGCAACGTTAATATTAAAAATTGCTTGCAAATGTAGTTATAAGTATTCTGCTATTGGAAAAAAATGAGAGATTGAATGAAAAATAAGAATATTAATAAATTTATTTGAAGTAATTATTACTTATAATAATAATAGCCTTTATTTAGACTCCCCAGAATTACAATGTTAAATAAATCTAAATGTTTAATAAAGTTAAATATGTATATGTATGTACACAATATTTACAATTAGCTAATTTAATGAAGGGATGGGTTTCTTCATCCAATGTTGAACGAAGGCCTCCTTCATATTCTTCCTTATATGTATATGAATAAATAATGATTAATGAATGGTTTTACTTGTAAGTTTATGACACGTAGGTACACACTAATAATTTTAAATTGTATCCAAAATACATTTTATCATTTTTGGCGCTTTTTGAAATCTTCGCAGTACAAGTAATCTATCCCATTTGCCCGATTATGAATTTATCAGAAGTTCTAGTTTATCAAAGCACTGTGTTTTAGATGTAATTACTGCTCTTACACACTATCACTATATGAGGAATCCAATAAGAACCACTGCAATACCTATCACTACGGGTACGGGTAATAATATTTTAATAAATTCATAATTAATGTTACATTAACTAAATACTAGTTATTAACTACTGGTATATCTTTTGGATTTAATATTCCAGCAAGCAGAATTTTGTTTTCTTAACAATCCACTTCGTTTTGTTTGTTACACATGGACCTCTTTTCTTTGATTCTGCAAATAACTTATTATTGAAAATATTGCAAATACTTATTTGAATATATGTAATTACCACTGTCGGACATTATATTTATAAATAGTTATAATTATTCATCAATCTAGTATACTTTTTACACTTAGACAGGCGATTAAATTAAGTTGGGACATAGGTTTTTCAGTTTTATTTCGCCATGTGGAATTCATTTCACATCATTCATTAGCGCATACGCTAAAAAGTTAAATATTAACGGAATTTTTAACCAGCGCTTTAGTGAATAACATTTTTAAGAAATACCGTTAATGCTGACGCTAATATTTACTTTTTAGCGTTGCATATTTGTACGCTAAAAATTAACGTACTTTTTAGTGAATAGACCTGAATGTCAGTCAAATGAATTTCACTACTCTGTTCGCATACCAAAATATTATTGATGAAAATTTAATGACTTTTTGGGAGAGATGTGGCTCAATTTTATTAAATACATGTAGAATTTTGGTCTTGAAATCGGGAATTGTTTGTGTGTTGTTTCACAAAATTCCACAATTATTTGTACTAAGGGTTGAAAGAAGCTCTTCGCAGAGCTAGGATAGTGAGGGGTGCAACCAGTTTTGACTTGAAATAGTACAAGAGTGATAGAAAAGAAAAAATGCAGTTGGCAATACAATTCTGGGGACCTTTTTATTCCACAGTATAAACAACACCAAATGAAAGCGGAAATACTATTCGATATGTCATTTTGACCATAAATACAAATAGGTTATGTCAAAGCAGGCGCCTGACAGCTAATAGGATTTTGAGTGATTGAAATGCTTTATATTATTGCTTATGGGTAATGTAAGATATAAAAGTACGTGGGTAAGGGAAACAACAACTATTTTCATAAAAAATTGTAAATATACCCAAATTAAAATTTTCAAATGTCACTGTCAGCAGTGTGAAAAAACAGGAAATAAATTTATGTATCAATGGGCGCGTTCAGCACCCCAGCAGCGCTGGCAGCGATGAGCACCGCTGCGTGCCGATGATTGCCGAATACAGTTGCTGGACCAATTACATTCGTCCATTCATTGTGTTCGTCAAACTTCGGAGGTTAGCGATGCCAGCCATGAGAGGTGCTGAACGCGGCCAATCTTATCAATTTTCAGTATTTTTCAAGTATTGACAACTGTAGAGAATCGATATGACATCTGGTGACTAAATTTTGAACTAGTGCATGACGGTAGGTGCGAGTAAGTACAACATATGTTAGCATACATTTTTTAAAAGTATTTCTTTTATACGAAAATAAATGTTGCAAAACGCGATAAAAGCAATATTATCTATGTGTTGCGTATACGGGTGTCATTCGCTTATGAGTGGGGAAACTCATTTAAGTTTCCACATTTTTCCAAAAATAGGTAAAAATAAAGTGACTATAACCACAAATGCAGGCATTCAACAAACAATGGATAGATTTCAGGAATGGAAGTATGTTTTACGTTCTGGAAAACAAATTTCCAAGTATATGAGAGTATGTTCGAGACATTTTAAAGACAGTGAATTCATTCTTCCAGGTAATATTAATAATAATTATATTTGAAACATATTTATGATTTTTTTAAATTTTTAGAAATTCCTTCTCAACGGAGAATTTTTAAAAAAATACAGTACCATCTTTGTGACGACAGAGCACTTGTTTGAAGACAGAGTGATATTACATTTATAATTTCTCGATAACTATCGGTAATTCCACATAAAGTAATGTGATTAGCATTCAGAACTTCTGAATAATACTTAGCTTCATTTTCAAGAAACACAAGCAAAATTGTATCATATGACAGTGACAGATTGTACACCTACCGTCATGCATCCGCCATATTGAAAATCCTTGCAGCGCCTCTATCGGTTATTTCAGTTGAGAATTGTCAACTGAATCAGTTATTTTTGATCACTCTGTATATTGAGCCAATATTAAATTAGCCAACTTCGGTTGATGGCAATCGGTGTCAACCAAAGTTGACAAGTAGTTGCCAGTTGAAAGGAAACAGGCAACTGTATCAACCAAAGTTAAACAGTCAACTTTAGTTGCTAGTTATAGTTATAGTTGCGTAGTTGAGAAATGTAATATAGATGATTCCTGCTTTTTGCAACCATTCGTATTGCAACTGCAATGTTGTTTAATTCTTTAGACGGTTTAGCAATTAAAATGAAAATGCCAGCTTGTAGTTTATTCTGTACAAATATCGTTTCCCCAGCAACGAAGAAAATATGACAGTTGTATATAAGAAATATATAAATTGATTGTGAATTGAATATTGACAAAATAATGACGTTAGTTTAATTTTTGCCTCGAGTGGTACTCTTGCAGGCGAATATTTTGAGACACGCATGCTACCAATCTTTCGCTTCGAGGCGAAAAGGCGAAAACAAATAACTTATATGTTGGAATTTTAAAGTGCGTGCTGCACTACTGGTCTGCAAAGTATACGTTATAAACCGTTTTCATTAGGAACAGTCTGCAAACTCCATTGGTCTGCAATAATTCACTTTCTGTCACCAAATAATGTTCGAAAAGCCCATTTTTTTATAAATCGCAGAAAAAATCAATTACTTTTTTTGGCGGAGGAGGTTTAATTTCGTTAATAACAAGTTGGATTTTAGTTTTGTGTTCGGGAATTGTTTGCAGCTTTTTGAAATAGACCTTTGATTTCAGAAAATCTCACAAAAAGTAGTTGAATGGCGTCATATCACAAAATCTTGCTGGCCAAATTGATGTCGGTATTTCTGAAGATAATGGTTTGTAAACAATTGTTGAGGCAATAAATTAATTGCATAATTAAATCAACATGGTTAAAAAATATTGTGATTACGTAGATAATCAATTTTCTAAATGTTTACTTAATGAATCTAATCTGAAAATCTCTTGTACAATTTATTTCCGTATATCCTCAGTTTGAGACACCAGCAACCACCATAAATTCTATATACCTCTCTTACCATCTTAGATCAGGTAGTTATAGTTATGGGTATAAACTAGGTCATACCGCTACATAAATTCCTCGGATGGCCACAATCCTGCCGTTACGGCTGTATTACATTACAGCGTTGCCGAAGCAGTCACCGATATACATCGCTAACGATTATTGATATTACATACGTGCGTTTCTACACAGCCTCTGTACAACTGGCAACAACGCCTAATTGAATAACAACGAAGCGATGCCTGCATTGTGGCGGGAAATTTAAATTAGGAGCAGCTAGGGATAAATTATTAATAAGCCTGAAATTATCGTGAATTATACATCGCTAAAGCTGCTGATGGCAAATTAAACTGAAGTTTATAAGTCAAATAGATGTAAATTTCATTAGCATCTATAAATAAATAATACATCATAGCAGTTTTTTACCTACTTCTTGGTTAACCATTTTAAAATAGCCAGATTTCTAAAAAAAGAAACAACAAGTGGTCAGATTGTGGAATTACCAAACCGGAAATAATTCCCTTCAACAATAATACACTTCAATTTTTTACCTTCCGTCAAAAGGAAGGTATTGTTCTTGGTCAAAAAATTCGGTTGTGAGTTTTCAATGAATAAGCACGTTTTAAGATCCTTAGAATACGATTTTACCAATTTTAATTGATGTCTGTATGTGTGTGTGTGTGTCCGTGTGTGTGTCTGTGTGTGTGTGTGTCTGTGTGTGTGTGTGTGTGTGTGTGTGTGTGTGTCTGTGTGTGTGTCCGTGTGTGTGTGTGACAAATAACTCCAAAACTACAATTCTAAAAATTATGATTCTTTCGTATTCCTCTTCTTTACAACCATACGAAGAGCTGATTAGATTTTGGTTATAATTCGTCAACCGGAAGTACCCTTATTTGAAAAGATCTTAACAGTTTTTCTGGAAAAAACGCAGTTAACTCATCATTTTTCAACATTTTATGATCATTAATATGAGAGAAAATTTTATTCTCTGTAAGATTTGATTACCTATACATTTTCCTTCATATTCAATAAATATAGAGTTATAGAGAGATTAAGAGAGGTTAACTTTCAAAAATCAGTCTGCTTTGCAAAAATTATGGAAACAACAGATATGTATATTCAAAAAATTCTAATTGACAGATGTCAGTGTCAAGTGCAAAACCAAAGTGGAAAGTATAGGATCAGAAAGTAACATAAGTGACAGAGTGTCCTTCGCAAGTGACTTCCAGTTTCAATGCCGGAAGTACGAGGAAGGCCAAAGAGAAAATGGAAGGACTGTGTAGCAGAATATTTGAGAGAGGAAGAACTGCGTTGTATAGGATTGAGGAAGTGTGAAGTACAATTTACAGAATGTACATTTGCGTTATAATTATATTGGATTTATAGAACCTTTTCAAAGGAACTTGCAATATGGAATTTGTAAAAAATAGTGTGTTCGTGTTACAAATTTACAGGATATATAAAATCTTTTCCAAGGAACTTTTGGTATCTGATTTGTACAAATACATTGAATTGACGGAAGGTTTTGTGCTGGCCATAACAGATTTTTTTCCTTTTAAATCATAAAAGCTCATAACCAATCTTCTTTTGGAATGCTTTCTAAATAACCATGAAACCGTGTATTACATTACAGCATCAATCTCCAAAAACGTTCTACCTTGTATTTTCCAAAAAGTAACCAAATGTAGCACATTTTCAAGTCAGGTGTGTATGGCGGGTGTTCCATTACTTTTTTCGCCAAAAACTGAAGTTGTTCTCTATGAATTCGCAATATTTTGATGTAACATATTTTTTCAGGTCATCCAATATAAATGAACTAATATCTGGGAGACCTCGTAGGAGACAAAAATTGTTAAAATTGCGAAATTAATTTATAGTTACTTAAAAACGGCCAAAGGTGTCAAATTGATTACTGATTGAGTGGGGGGCGGGGGTAAAAAAACTGTTAAAATAGTTTCAGGTTGACTCAAAGACTACGAAATATTTGTCTGGTTTATTTAATTACGGCTTTCCTGATTTTCTTACTTCCAATAATTCTAACATAGCTCTCGAAATACATGTATTTATAAATTGTTTTAAGTAGATACACTTTAATTTGCAAATATGGGATGACCCTGTGGCGACCAGCATATCATGACAATGATATTTCAGGCGACCAGCAAGCCATAAAAAATAATGTTTTTAAGTATCTACGTATAATTTTCTGATTTGTATTTGGGCATTAAATGATTCAATACAAAAATATATTCGAAATTAAGCACATAGATAGATATTAAATACGGAATAGTTTTGACTATTTCTACAACTCCATACCTATTCCATTTGTTTGAGAATCAACTGGAATAAACCTACTTTATTATGAAATATATATACACAGGGTGTAAATTTTAAAACGGGTCATAGGGCTATAACATAGAAAAACAGCTTTTAGACGCCAAAATTTTCTATATTAATTTATTGAAAAAATAATTAGTGCATATTATAAAGAAAAAAATTACGATTTTTTTAATACCAAACACATTACTTTTCTGTTTCCTATCAAACAAGAAAATAAATTTACAAATTTGTACAATTCAGAATAAATAACAATAGCCACGAAACTGACAGTAACAAAACATTGTCATCTTTTAATAATATGATAGGGGACAATTAAAGATTAAAGTTATTAATTTATGAACTAATATAAAATAACATAAAATAAAGAAAACACTGGGATATTTATTTAAGAAACAATTATATTTATTGTAATAGGTATTTACAAATTAAAGATGATCTACACGTAATAAGAAATAAGTTATAAGAAACGAGAAAAACTACAAACTACAAGGGAAAAATAATTTGTAATTTTTCTTCATGGGACAAATTATCCATGATTTCTTGTTAATAAAACGAAAATAATAATAATTTAACAAATAATGTCCAAAAAAAGTTTATCAATGACAGCCTTGTCAAAAATAGTTGTTTTGTTTCTGTCAGTTTCAAGGCTAATAATATTTTTTCTTAATTGTGAAAAATTTTAAATTTATTTTCTGGCTTTATACGAAACAATAATGTAATGTGTTTGATGTCAAAAAATTCGTAATTTTTTTCTTTATAATATGCTCTAATTCTTTTTTCAGTAAATTAATATAGAAACTTTTGGCGTCTAAAAAACTGTTTTTCTATGTTATAGCTCTATGACCCGTTTTAAAATTTACACCTGTATATATAGGGTCCCGTGGCCGCGTACATGAGTGTCTGGTCGCGAACCTGGGGAACCGGGTTTAATCCCTACCGACGCCAAATATTTCGAATTTTAAATAGCACAAAAGGGACCCCTGGTGCACTCTCCAAGTCAGCAATGAGTGCCCGTGATGTGACGCCTGGAAAACGCCCGCACGGTACAAATATGTCATCATCATGACTGTGACAAAGAAGATTGGCACACCTAAAAATGGGTAATATGCCATTTTGATATATTTATTCATTTATTTTATACATCAGCTTCATAGGGAATATAGAAATACGTATCACCAAGTTTTAAATTCTGAAACAAATAATGGAAAATGCTTCTATATGTATCTATTTATTCTATCTGCTTTATGGTAGTGTTTCAATATATTTTTATCTAAAATAAATTTTGCTACATATTTTACCATTTATAAAATATAGTTCGATGTTTGCTGTACACGTACATGAAATAGTTGGGGTATGTAAAATTTGTTATGGTAATTTAACAAAACGCTGCAAAGTAAATTTATAAGCAGTTGTTATTCATGACATAAAGTATGCAAAACTGACAAACAAATGAAAATGGAACTTATGGCCTAGTGTCGTGTGTCATACGGCCGTAAAGCACAGCACGCTAAAACCAAACAATGGATTGTTTGTGTTATGAAGTGCATTTTGCGAATCTATTGTGTCGGCAGGTTTTGTTTGTTTTACATACCGCCACTAGTAGTTCATAAACTAATCGTTACATTATAAATTTCCTATCAGTGACTACAAATCTTTGTTGTCAATGATCTATTTTCATTTGATTCGATAAATATGGTTTTCAATCCAATTGTTTGATTATTTTGATTTTCAAGGATTATGTATTATTGTTTACATTATGGTAAATTGATTCGAAACTAACTGTGAAGTAGACAATGTTTAGATAAATGAACTCCATTTGAGGATTGCAGAATTGGAGCACGCTCTATTCATTTGCAATGCTTATTCAGTAGAAATCAAATTATCTTTTAAACAAACTAAACAGAATTATGTTCTGTAGATAGAATATTGTCTAATACGCAAGTAGGTATGAACGAGTATAACAAAAATTTTGACAAAAAATGTATCGCTTATTTATTTATTCATCAGCTGTATGTTAAATTTTGTCAACAAGTTCAGAAATAATCACCCTAATTCTCTAATAAAGTGAATAACTGTTAGCAACATTGCTATAGCAAATAACCAGGAATTGCAAACACAAAATGAAACATTAAAATGACAGCTTTATATTTGTTCCTATTCTTTACAAGACTGAAGGTGCACTGTAAAAAATATTAGCGATTTTGTCGAAAAGTTATAGTAATTTTTTACTATAATATGTATGCAATAACAAATTTTACATAAACTATGTAGACTTACATTTACATAGCAAATAATTCTATATATTTGCTAATTCACCCTTACAAATATAAAAAAAAAATTACTAGAACTACTATGTAATATTCATATTACAATAAATATATGAAATTTTACAGTGAAATGTTAATATTTCTATAACAATTTTGTCAAATTTTATAAGAACTATGTAAAAACACAATTCTTTTTATTTTAGTTTCTATTTTTGCAGGAGCTATGGACAAATTCTAAATTTATTATAGTAAATTTAAAATACTATTTGTATTTATTACAAGTTCAGAGGTAATTACTACAAATATTTGTGTTTTTACAATGATATATTTATATTTGTATAACAATTTTGCCAAATTTTATAAGTACTATGTAAAAACTTAATGTTTTTATTCTAGTATATATTTTTACATGAAATAGGAGTAAATTCTAAATTTATTACAGTAAATTTAAAATTCTGTATGTTATTTATTATAAATTTAGAGTTAATTACTAATATTATCGAATTTACATGATTTTAGGTAGGCTTAGCGGGATTGGACTTGGGCAGAGTAGAAAATTAGGCTCTAGGCCCGGGGAATATAAAACATAAACATAATCTATTACTACGTGAAATTTATTTAAAATATAATGACAAATATGTACTTTTACTAAATTATGTTTTAAAAAGATTATGTATATTATTAATATGTAAATTTACTTAAAGTATGTATCAAAATTTTTATGGAATTTATGTTTATGTAATTTTAAAAATGGTAGACAAAATTACATTTAACTGTAAATTTACTATAATTCACTTAGGCAATTTGGACGCCAATAACTATTATAGTAATTTTACAGAGGAATTTTTTACAGTGTGGATTTATAACTGACATAGGATACTGAACATAATTTAGCATAGAAAAAATAGAATTTGGTCATACGGAAAATAATTTATGATTTTTAAAAGACAACGCACGGAACATAATATAGCACAGCATAGGAAATGACTACTGTTCAATTTTCTCTCTGTGCTGTGCGCCCCATGTTTTCCGTGCATCTTCGTAACATTTCGTGGCAGTTCGAATATATATTTGAAAATACCGCTACGAGGTTGAAACACGTGTCAGTCATTTGTTGGTTAAAATGGACGACATCAAATTTATTTGTATAAATGTAATCATAAATAACAAAACAAAATAATAACACGCACTCGAAATAAAATCCGACAAAATGTATAAAAAAATTCACAAAGGCAAACATATGTTTTTCTTATTATTATTTGAAAATGACAGGTACTTCTTCTTTTACTTCTTGTTTTCTCTATGTCTTATGTGACTTTATAAAACCCCCTGACAAAATTCTATGTTTCTATACTAAATTAATCTGTGCTAAATTATGTTCTATGTTCTGTGTCCTGTGTTACTTATAAATCCACCTTTATGCACAGTTGCATCGCTGGTATTTAAATTTTAAGTGTTCCTTAAATTGACAATATCGTGTCGAAATGAAACGTTAATGGAGTAATTTAATATTACTGCCAAATTTTCTATTTATAATAAATATAAATAAATATATCATAACGGCATATTACTCATTTCTGAGTGTGCCAATATGTGTTGTACAGCCCAGCTATCTTAATCTTCCTAAAAGAGGTCGGCCTCGGGTTTTGATTGCAATAAATGCTCTTATAATGGAAGAGATTTGTAATCTTCTAGGTCTATGTAATTAGGTCGCAGATCGTGTATAACACACACGACTGATTAGAAAAATAGAAATGACTTAAAATACTGAAAAAAGTGCTCCAAATTGACAGGTGCGCAACTAGAAAAAATACCGAAGTATAATTCATCTAGGGATCATTTTCCGAAGACTCGTTATCGTTTTATTATGGGTGCACATTAGCTAAAACCGCAATGCCAAAATATTTCGGTCCGTACAGTCGACCAGTTTTAAAAATTTTTTTTTAAATTAATTTCGAAATTTTGAGTAATTATAAGTAGATATTCATTCTTATTCTGTAACTCAGTCGATAATATTTGTCGATCGATAATAATTTTTGTCAAATAGAAACAAATGTATCATCTGTCAGTTTCATTTTTTATTCAGTGTCTGCTGTAATTATTGGCCACAATTTATTATCGATCGATAAAAGTTATCGATTGAGTTACAGAATATGGGTGATTATTTTTCTAGGCAATAAATTTAATAGTTTAATATAATTTAAGAAACCAAATTATAGATTTTAACTAATCTGAAATAGAAAATACATATTTTGTAAAAATATAAATAAAATAAATATATCATCACGGTTAATTACCCATTACTATGTGTGCCAATCTGCTTTCTCTACTAGGCAGATTACGAATAAATTTCACATCACATATAAAAATTTCTTCTGCCAAAATTTTTATCAGAAGTAATATCACAAGACCTCCTGATTTTATCGATAAATTTTTATTTTGCACGAATTTTTTTTGCTTAGCAATAAACACGAGAGCAAACTGCATGGTAAATCCCGACTTCGAAGGAGGAGGGGTTACCTAATGTCAGTTTGCCTCAGTGATTTTGCTAAAAAGCAAAAAAATGAGTGCTTCAAAATAAAAGTTTATCTGAGAAAATCTGAGAGGTCGTGTAGTATTTGGTGAGATAAATTTCAAAGACAACGCAAAATGAAACTTGATATTAATTGTCACACTGACAGTTATAAACAATAACAACTGTTTATTTACATGGTAGCGGAAAATTATCGGGGTAACGAGGTTTTATCAGTATAACACTGTTCCCATTGGTTGAATTTTCAAGTGTTTTGCATCATGATTGGTTAAAAACTAGTCGTTGGAATTTATCGAAAAATAAAATACAGTTACATTTTTGTGAGGCTGTATTTCTACAAAAATTTGCATCACGGAAAGAACTTCATTTAAAATATACATTTCCTGTTTGAAATCTTCCAGGAAAGCTTATTTGGCTGAACGCAACTCCTTTCCTATACCTACAAGTGCGTAGCCTACTATGTTGCAAATGAAAAACACTACACTGTCTCCTAACATCCTAGCACGTTCCCGATTAACAAAGGGGAATGAAACATGCTTCACTGCGCTTAAATTTATTGTACAGAATACAAATCAAGAACCGCCTGTGATCAGAATGTGTAATTTCCACCCTCTTAAGATTAATCGAAACGAAACTACCTATCACATCATTCGATATTAATTTACTACTTCAGAGTTTTAAAACACTTGTTATGAATTATTTACGAGCACAAGAAAATCTGTTTTCTATTTACATACCGAGTTCTGCTTCATGTAAATATTTAATTGAAATTGATATGAACACGGTAACTTGTAATTTATTCTGAAAAGTTGATATTGAAATTTGATATTGCACTTACCATACACAGCGATAATAAAACATAATTCAACGAACCTGTAACAAAAATAAAATATTTAGTATATGAATGAAATTATTATTTATGTAAATCAATACTACGTATATTGGAAAAGTTGTTCAAAGTATGGAAATGTTTAACTAGGTGTTTTATATGAGAAATCAGTATTTATTAATAACCTTGTAACAATTTTATGGAAATAAGTTTCAAGAGAATTATACTCTACAAGATAATTTCAAATTTTGTATATAAATTCAATTTTCTCATTTTCTTCAAAGGAGAAAGTAATACGAATTACTCATTTCATTCCAAATTTAATTTTGTACAAAGAAAAATATGAATTATTCATTTTTTACCACAATTTGCGTAGCGAAGCTTTCGAGCATACAATGGGGTCCTCCACCATAATAACAAATTTGAACATCAGTCATTTATATTAAAACTAAACCTTAAATTGTAAGTCAATGACTATCAAAGTTTTAAAAAAATTATCATTTTTAATTCCTGATTCTTACTACTTTCAAAACTTCTGCTATCGCCTTTCTTGAATTCAGAAAACCACGATACAATGAAATTAAATCAAATATTGGGCCTATTCTGCAAGTCGTTAAAAAAATTACCGATCAATAAGTTGATATATTACAAAAACTTGCATTTTTAATTGTCAAGTCGTCTATTGGATAACAATTTTAACCGTTGATAAAAATTAACCACGTTGTTACAAAATAGGCCAAGTTGAACGGAGTATAGGTATCTGACCATATATGACTCATTGCTGGCGAGGAGAGTGCACCACAGGGGTCACTTTTGTGCCATTTAAAATTCGAAATATTTTGCGTCGGTCGGGATCGAACCCGGTTCCTCAGGTTAGCGACCAGACACTCAGGCACGCGGCCACGGGACCCCATATATAAAATTCTAAAAATGCGTACACTTACGTAACATTCTCTTTACAATCAAATAATATTACTACCAAGTTTATATCTCTCCCCATTTTTGAATTATTGCCCCAAAAGTCAATATACTACATTTAGATAAAAACTTCAAAATTTTCAAAAATCTAATTTTTATGTATCTAGATACTTCTCAATGCGCTGATTCCAGGTCGATATCTCTTTTCATTCTCGAGATATTTAGATTCAAAGTTTTGCTCAAAACTGCCCATTTTTGGGTAATAACCCAAAAATGGGACGAGATGTGAATTTGTTGACAACACCATTCGTTTCTACGGGCAAAATTACATAAGTACACCAATTTTCAGAATTTTTGAACACCGCATACAATCTCTAAAGCAAAATAACTGAAAATGACCAAAAATCACAAAAATCGTAAGGGGTACCCCTTACGATTTTTTCAGATTTTGGCCATTTTCAGGGGTTTTCAAGCTTTTATTCATAAAAAATGAACCGGTTGGACAAAAATTATGAAAATTGCCATACTTATGTATTTTCGTCCGTAGAATCGAATGGTGATGTCGGCAAATTCATATCTCGACCCATTTTTGGGTTAATACAAAAAAATGGGCAGTCTTGAACAAAACTTTAAATCTAAATATCTCGAGAACGAAACGAGATATCGACCTGCGGTTTCAAATTTTGGAATCAGCACATTAAGAAATATCTAGATACATAAAAAATAGATTTTTGAAAATTTTGAAGTTTTTATCTAAATGTGGGGCAATAATTAAAAAATGGGTAGAGATATAAACTAGGTAGTAAGATAATTTTATTGTAAAGAGAATGTTACGTAACTATATCAGCTTAGTTAATTTAATGAATCATATCTGTAGACTAAAAAATAAGGAATTTGTTTAGTTATTTTACAACAAATTAGTTAGCACATCTAATTTACTTTTTTCTGTTTACCTACCTCGTTCATTATGTTTCAATTTAAGCTTTTGGTTTAACTGTAACAAGTTTTGCACTCGTACTAAACTTAAATGAAGTGTGAACTACAAATAAACAAGATGCATCTTCAATAAAACTATCTCCGAACTATACGTTATCTACTTATAGTCGTTAATTATAATTTCTGCATCGATTACTCTGTAAAGTCAATAAAAACTTTAAGCTCAATTTCCTGCAGAGAAGCCTGATCCCTCTCGTAGTTAGCAACAAATTACCCCAAAGAAATTTCTATCAAAGCGTCGTCATAACTTCATTACAGTGGAGACCACGACTACTCTTGGCTAATTGAATCTTAGCTCCTCTAGAAAGTTGCTAATTAACATGAATTACTCAAAGACGAATACCTGTCAAGAAGGCTTTGATACTATTGTCTTCATCAGAGACAGCGTATTGTTTTTTATTGATCCGTGAATGATGAAGAGGGGAGGTAAAGTCACGTCCCAAGTGACAAGGGATTCAAAGTTCAGCGGATGAGGTTTCTTTCAAATTTTAAGATTTACTCCGGGGAGGATTATACAAGGATTTTTTTTCAAATCCAATTCATGTCATGCACTTTCTCTGACATATAACATTGA
Organism: Ophonus ardosiacus; assembly: GCA_943142095.1. NCBI lineage: Eukaryota > Metazoa > Arthropoda > Insecta > Coleoptera > Carabidae > Ophonus > Ophonus ardosiacus. The sequence goes on from OW964826.1 coordinate 8,186,027, forward strand.
ATTCTACAATATCTATGCGAAGAGGGAGGAATTAGATCTGTTACTGATATTTATATATTTTATCAATAATTGGTATAGGAAACCAACTCTTACACCGAAAGGTAGATAGACAAAGGATTAAGTAAGGTATAGAGGAAACCTACTTGGTCATCCAGATATTTAAATTTTGAATCATTAAATATAAAAATTATTTATAAACAATCTTACAGAAAGACGTTCCTCTCTCATATACTTGTTCCCATAAAGAAAATATTAACTTAATTATTAAAACTAGATATGTGGAGGTCCGAGGTTCGAGTCCGCGCAGTGTCATTGAATTTTTCATAATTTCTTTCTTCGTATATTTTAAATTCTCCTTGATCGTAAAAACCATTTGTATATGTATTAATTATTAAAACTTCGCTTAAAAACAATTACCCTGTTCATTTACTAGAAGAAACTAACTCTGACAGACTCTACAAAATTACTAAAAAATCCATAAATGAATCTGGTATTCCAGCAAAAACCCCAGTATCAACAAAGCATATACCGTTACTTTATTCATCCCAAATATACCGTTACCTTTCTATAAACATCTTCAACAACATTTTAAGTCTATAGCCGATGAACTAAATTTGAATTTAGCTTATATTATATCATCTTGCAACAGCTTTTTATCGATTTTCAGTTTGAAAGATAATAATCCAAAACACCTAACAGCGTTTATAGTGGTTATATCCTGAGAACATAACATCGATTTAAAACATTGTGTGTGCTTAAGACCGCACGTTTCTTGGGGGAAACTACTCAAATTTTATTTAAAAATCTGGCCAACAACTCTAGTTTTAAAACCGTTCTTAGAATTTCAAAAAAATAATTTAGCGATGGTAACTAAGGGTATAACCAAAAGTGTTCCAATAATATCAAATGGTAAAAATTGTACATTTATGAAACATGGTTTCGGTTAAAATGGTTGCAACCGAAGCGCACCAACGCAACCATGATTTTTCCTCGGTTTTGCCGGTTAACATCTTCTGTCCTTTTTCATAAGATGTCAGATTTTATAGGTTAGCGTGGTTAGATACTATTTATTGACTCTTTGATGTTTGCATCTATTTTCTACAGTTTACATAGTACGTATTTTAATTTTCCACTCCATAATTTAGGATTATGAAAGACGATAGACGTAATGTTTTGAAAAAAATTTTTAGGGTTTCCGCGAATGAAACCGAACTGTTTCAATAATAATAGTCACTAGACTAGAACCAGTCGGTAACCGAAACCATGGTTTTGGTTATTATATTTTATTTTTGGAATATACCCTAAGTTGTTTGTAAAGATGTTATATGGCATATTACCCATTGTTGAGTGTGCCAGTCAGCTTTTTACACCGATACCAGTAATGACAGCAGGAATAAGTCACTGCAAAACGGCGAGTTTGACAGATATTGTTATGTTTCCCGGCCTTGTATTAATAACGTAATGTAGGCTATGACCCGAATTAACGTGACGTCACGTTCGGCAATCCTCGAGTTTACCCCAATGACCAAGACGCGTCACGCGTGATGGATTAGCCTTGTTCACCGACCAGGAAAAAGTGTGCAAGGTGCGCCGAAGTTTTCACTTCAAAAAATTAGGTACCATTTACTTCATGAAGAATCTAATATTAATAAAAGACTATTTTTAGAAAGTTGCTATATTCATTTAGATGTAAAAACTATCAATATTAACCCCCGGTTTTATAAAAGGCAGAATAAATTTACGTCTCTAGTAAATTTATTCAAACTAACAAATTCGAATCAATTTTATTCATTTTACGGCATTTACAACACTACAGCCAAAGTTCGACTGTCATTTGAAGGAATAAATTTTATTTACTTTGAAAGCAAATTTATCTGTTGTTTATAAAACCGACCATAAGTCAGATCGAACAATTTATACCTTAATATTAAATTATATACTGCTCCGTAATTCTGACAGTAGTTCTGTTTTCACAATTTTGGTTCAAGGTAGTTGTTGTCATTCAGCTTGTAAAGTTGAATACATGTCACTCCTGTATTCTGCGTTACCGCAGTCACGTGACGAACCTAGTAAATTCAGTCCAAATGTTTATAAAAAATGTCTCCTTAGCTTATTATAAACCTCGACAATAGCCCCGGTTAACAAACTTCAGCCGTGTCCGTTATTTGCTTTATATCGGCCTTATGAAGTTAATAGCCATAACAGTTAGGGTAGCGTAATCCAAGAAAATATCAACTTGCTTGTGTGTCTTAAGAATTTGGTGCTAGCTACTAACTTCGAGATTCGAGAATCGCTACACTTTTAATAAATAGAAACGAGCAACTTTAGTAGACATTGGATAGCGATCTGCGCCATATTGTATACATTAAGTTGAACACAACAGCAAACAATCTGCTATTATTGAATCATTTCGCCTTGATCCTTTTCAAAAAACAAATTTGATCCCCCAAAAATCTTCGCGTTCGGTCTGGATCGGGTGTCCGTTGATGGTCGCGTCGTTATTACAGCCGTATGTAGTGCAGAGCAAATAAGGGAAAAGTGTTTAGGCAACTCGATGAATTTCCCAAAGTGGTTGACGAAGCTTGGATCGAGTGAGGTTGGACTGCGTGCGGCGAATAATCGAAAGCAGTTTTCCAGAAACGAACCAATATAAATTCAAAGCCTGACCGGCGAATCGGCGGATTGGCAGCCCCGTGCTCGTCAAAGGAACGAGTTGAAATAAAACCAAATATAAATTCAAATCTGCGAGTAAATTAGACTGCGCACTTGGGACTAACGACTGCCTATCAATATTTGGACAGATTACCCCGCGATTTGGGATAAATATTCATGTGTTCCGGCTATTTTTGTTTATCAACGACGTTTTGTTTTGTTTCCGTGTTCGTTGTCGTTTGTTTCATAATGCCCAAGGGGTAAGTATATTCAATCATACGTATGCTTTGTTCTATGTATTATTATTATTTTCAATTTATTTCTGTTTCAATTATCCGAATCAAATAATGATCGTTACAAAAAAAAGAAAAACAATAAATAGTGTATTGAAAACGTATTTTTCAAATACTTGTCAGATAAATGTCAGATACACATTGGAATTCATTTTAAAATGTTTTGATTGATTAAATGAATCTAGAAATGTACTCTGGTTTTATATTGGCATCAAAATATCAAGTTATGGTTCAAAAAATCTAGTTTTAAATTTGACCTAAATCTAATTCCACTTGTTGCACAAAAGCACTCCAATAACAGCTTGAAGTATCCTCACGTTCTTGATAGCTACTTTAATTTTAACCGGATACTATATTGTTATAGGAAATATAATGTATTTTTTATAGGAAAGTTATATTATACCGTTATATGGTCTAGTTAAAAATATAACTGCTCTAATTGTTACTATGCTGGAGGAAGCCATTTAAGTTAATTATCATTTTTATAATATATTAAGTAAATAAAATTACAGACCATACCGTTATTATTTCTCGCAGAACACTTTTCTTCTAAATACTTTAACTCTTTCAGTCCCAAATAATATTTGTATTAATAAAATAAAGTTATATTTACTTCATAAACTTAAAATAACATAAAAGTAACATAAATAAATGTATTTGCCCACAAGGCCCAAAGGATTTTCAAAAGAAGTGGTGGTATTTACGTGAAAAAAAATCTGTTGTTGCCAGTACAAGACCTCTCGCCATTTCCATATTAGGCTATATAAGTATTGTATTGCACTTTGCTATCGAAACGTCGTTTTATAACAAAATATTACAGAACTTTACCCAAATATTGTTTATTATTGTATTTAACACGTCTTCTCACGTCTTCTGCACACATATAATTCTAATTATATCTATTTTTCATTGTACGAGGTAGTTCCTATGTCAGAGATTCTTCCAAATCATTAACCACATTGGCAGTATTTCTGATGGATATATGCATTCTACCTATAATTTCAAATATTTAATTCAGAAAACAATAAGAAAGATTAAATATACTTCCCAGAAAAAGCTATCAGAATGTCACTAAAACTGTTGATTTTTGACACTTACATGTATCATATACAAACTATGTTATAAACATTGGAATTCGTCAACTGGTTTCCCTAATGTAGTTTCGCCGACTCGACTTATTATATCTAAATTTATAGATACAATAAAAAATTTAAATGTATCAGATGTAGAATTTTCTTCTTCAAAATTAGTAATATCAAAAATTTTCGATACATAATATTTAGAAGAATTTAAAAAAAAAACTACTACTTCCTGTTGTTCAATTGTTATCAAAACCTTTTCAGCTCTTCCCAGGAATGTCAGATTGAGGAATTCATAGTTAAACAGGTCTTAGGTCTTATAGTTTTTGAGGAATCGTCCCTCCAACATCCAGCCATACACACACACACACACACACACACACACACACACACACACATCCACATACACACAGACATCGGATTCTAGTGACCTTGAAACGTTCTTATTCATTAAAATCTGTATATGTGATTTTTAGCATAATTCCAATACCTCTCTTAGCGAGATAAAAAGGGTAAGCCTAAATGTTCCAGGCTTTTCTTTATTACCATACAAGTGTAATAGGTACAGTGGACGTTTCAGGAAATTAGCCCACCATCAGCAATTTTAAATTTTAAAACAAAATAGAACTGCATATTTGGTGTTATATTGTTATATCTATTTTTCGTTGTGAGGAAGTTTCTAAATGTCACAGATTCTTCCAATTCATCAACCAGATTGGCGGTATTTCTGATGGATATATGCATATTACCCATAATTTCAAATATTTAATTAATAAAACAATAAGAAAGATTAAATGTACTTCCCTGAAAATGCTATCAAAATGTCACTAAAATTCTTGATTTTTGACACTGAAATCTGTCATTTACAAATTATGTTATAAACATTTGAATTTGTCAACTGGTTTCCTTAGTGTAGTTTCGCCTACTCGACTTGTTATATCCCGATATTCTATATATTATAGCGTCTTTATCTCTAAATTTATAGAAGATATAATAAAAAATTTAAATGTATCAGGTGTAGAATTTTCTTCTTCAAAATTAGTAATATCAAAAATTTTCAAAAATTAATATTTGGAAGAATTTCTTTTAAAAACTACTACTTCCGGTTGTTCAATTGTTACCAAAACCTTTTCAGCTCTTCCCAGGAATGTCAGATTGAGGAATTCATAGTTAAACAGGTCTTATGTCTTATAGTTTTTGAGGAATCGTCCGTCCAACATCCAGCCATACACACACACACATACACACATCCACAAACACACACACACACACACACACACACACACACAGACATCATTGTAAAAATGTTAGAATCGGAATCTAGTGACCTTGAAACGTGCTTATTCGTTAAAATCTGGATATGTGATTTTTAGCATGATTCCAATACCTCTCTTAACGAGAGGTAAAAAAAATAATAATAATAAATGATAAAATTCACGAAACAATTGGTCACATATGATAATCTAATAATAAATATAGGTACTTAACTTAGCTATTGTTTGCTACTAACTTTTCAAATTTTAACAATATAAGCAGTGAAACCTGTCAAAACTCGTATCACAGAATTTTAACTTAAAATTATGGCATACCGATACATTTGAGCTCCAACTTAATCTTCGCGTCAAGAGATGGCACTGCTTGCTATCATATGTGTCGATGGTTACGGTTTTAACCGCTAGAACTATGATACAAATTTTGCAAAATATGGTTTTATAGAGAAACCACTAGGAACAAAAGGGTTAAAAACAAACATAATAGTTGGATCATTTTAAATTTCTATGCTACAATTGTTCCCAGTAAACAAGAATCGACACCCCAAAATAAAAGTGTAAAACAAAGTCATCATCCTCAATGCACCCTATCAATTTACTCCACAATCCCTATCAATCACTTTGATCATGAATGATGCATTTTTCATGTATTCACAGTGGGCGAAGGTGTATGTGTATGCATGTTCTCTGCGGTATTTTTGCGAACACCCTCTGCATGTACTTGTCAGGGTTGGCAGGGCAGAAACTTTGGGGTGGTGGGCGGTGAAACCACAACCACCACATTCCAATTTCACGGGGTGAGCAAACAGGGGTGAACAAGTCAAGCCAAACGAAGGTGACATCTAGTAGGATGACACAGGATTGGATTACAATTAAATTTAAAGTTTTATTTATAGGGGGATTTCGGCACTGAGGAGGTTAAAACAAACTACATATGTGAGGATGAGGGGAAAGTTGTACGTTTAGATAGTCATGCTTGAATTTTTAAGAATTTATCTGGTATTAAAAATGAACAATTAGATCTTTCCACATTTTTCTTTTCTTTTTACCTTCCGTCACCTTTAGGTAAGGAAGGTATTGTCTTTGGTCAAAAAATTCGGTTATGAGTTTTTAAAGAATAAGTTTGTTTCAGGGTCCCTAGAATTCGTTTTACTAGTTTTACGATGATGTCTGTATGTGTGTGTGACAAAATTTTCTACGACGATAAGACCATTACCTCAATTCTAAAAATTATAATTCTTTCGTATTTCTCTTCTTTACATCCATATGAACAGCTAATTAGATTTTGGTTATAATTGGTCAACCGGGAGTTCTCTTATTTGAAGTTCTTAACAGTTTTTCTTGAAAAAACGCAGTTAAATATCATTTTTTGACATTTTATGTAATTATCAATATTAAAAAATACATTATTCTCTATACGGTTTGATTATACATTTTCCTTCATATTCAATAGATATAGAGTTAAAGAATTATAAAGAGATTACCTTTTAAAAATCAACCAGCTTTGCTATAATTATGGAAACAGCTGATATATTCAAAAAATTCTAATTGACAGGTGTCACTGTTAAAAGCAATTTGCATAACGTATATAATTTTATTGGATTTATAGAAACTTTCGGTACGGAATTTGTAAAATACAGTACATGTTCGTGTTGGAATATTATTGGAAATATAAAATCTTTTCCAAGGAACTTTTGGTATGAGGTTTGTACAAGCTACATAATGTGTGTTAGTGTTATAATTTTATTGGATTTATAGGACCTTTCAGTATGGAATTTGTAAAAAATAGTACAGTAGAACCTCGATTATCCGAGTCGCAATTATCCGAGCTCCGGATTAACCGAACCGATCTAAAGACCCAATATGCGAGGTACGTGCGTCTATGATCCGGATTAACCGAACCAATCTAAAGACCCAATATCCGTATTAAATGAACTTCTAAAATATTTCTATTTAAAATCGTCGGGGCCGACGGGGAATCGCCTTGATCCGTGTGAGTGGTTCCCCTATTTATGTTTTTAGACAATTTTTAGCATGCAAATTTGCATGAATGCAGTTCGTTATTGCGTTCGCTATAGAGAAGTATACGTACTCGCATAATTTATTTGGTTGGAGTTCTAGTTAAGTGTATACGAAAAATAAATTCGGATTATTCGAGTTTTCAGGTATCCGAGGAGGGTGTCCCCCACGTTACCTCAGATAACCGGGGTTCTACTGTATATGTTCGTGTTACAATTTCATTGGATATATAGAATCTTTTCCAAGGAACTTTTGGTATGGGATTTGCACAAAATACATCAAATCAACGAAAGGTTTTGTGCAGACCACAACAGATTTTTTTCTGAAAATGTTAGCAAAGTTATAGATCTAGGTTCATAATTTATCTTTTAGAATTGCATAATATTTAAATTATAAATTTTTGAAATTTTTAACAATATTTAAATGTTCTCATGTGACGTCGCTTAGCAATGAGACAGTACTACCCTCCAGTGACCAAATCTGAAACTACTATTCAATATGTCACCGCAATCATTTTTGCATGTAAGTGTCTTTAATACATATTTAAACACACCATTATAATAAATTTATAATAATAAAAGTACAATAAATTACAATATGATGGTGACACTTGGTGAAACAGTTCAAATAAGATATTTTAAAAATAACACTCGACGTGTTTCACAAGATTTCAGTCCCTGAATCAACTTCTCGGTTTTTTATCACTCAACCAGAACTACAGATGCGTTTCGCTCTTATTGGAGCTCTTCAGTGATGTACTGACGCCTCTAGGAGGCATTGAACCGAAAGTTAGGAGAATTCTGGGAGGGGCGCGCGGCTGTACAAATTAGAAACAATAGTAATAATCAGATGAAAAAGCCTCTGGGTCAGATTTGACCCATCATACCAGTTGAGGATTACATACAGAATATTAAAAAAGCCAAATAATAATAAAATCAATGGGACTATATTTTTTTATCAATACCTATTCTTAATAATTGCATTAAAGGTACGTACTTGCAAAATTAAATTATAATCATTGAATGAATTGCAAATGCCATTTTCACGTTAAAGTTTTGCCAAAAATTATGAATTGATATTTCTTGAATTTTTGTAGTACTTCTAGCACTCTTTGATATTCATTTTCTTTAATTTGCTTATTTTTCATACATTCTCAAATGATAATATAAAACCAAAGCATGAGAACTTATTTTCATGTTAAACGAAACAACAATTTGAGATGTTCACATACATGACAGATCCTATAATTAATTTAGTTCCATAAATTTCCACTATTATCGCATGCTATTCTACGGGTCCAATAGTGAAGCTTATAATAATAGTTGATATTCGGAACAAGCTTTAACAATAATTTATCAAGGATTAATTTGAATTAAAACTACATTAACAGTCTTTTTAACCTCACAGAAACTCGTAGTAAATTATGATTGTTATTTCCACAAATATGGGTGGATTTAATAAAACAATTAATCATTAGGTGTCAGTTATAAAACTAAGACATGTTATAAAGTCGGTAAACAATTTTGATCAGCACATACGAACGCGAATACTTGCATATGTGACTACATGTTTGCCATGGTTTGATCTAAATTAATTGCACTGTCAAGTGATTAAGCTCTTCTGTAATTAAACGTGGTAATTAATTATCTTGTGATTTTAATTACAAATTAAATTCGTTTTTTGACTTTTTATACCAGGGTAATTTAGCCTGGAATTTATCGCCATTTCAAATATTCTGGGGCAGTGTAATATCACACAGTTTGGATTAGTTTCAAATTCATATCTAATTAGTTTCTATTGACTAATCACAAATCTAAATGTATCTGGCAAATTACTATGCAAATGCAGTAATATATTTGTTAATACTCACTGCAACTAGCTCATAGATATTTACGGCATAATAAATGCGCAGGATTGTGATAATTGCTTGATATAAAACTATGTTCTCCATATATTCAACAGTATTAGGTACAACAAAGTGAAATACATGACATATGACATTTATTTTTTGACTCAAAATTAGGAACACGTTGCTTTTTACAGACTGACAATTTCAAAGATTGAAGTTCCCTGACATTTCCATTTTTCTTTTTTTTTGTAACTAAATTTCTTGTTATTGATCCGGAGTTGGTAAACAAGAAAAAAAAAATTCTACGTTCCTTAGTCCCCGATTATTGGCCACCTGTTATAAGGCGGCTGCACAATAGCCCGGGAACCTGCATATCAACCCTGATTACATCGCCGATAGAAATAATACATAAAATATTGAAAATCATATAAATAATGTTAACTCCACAGAATCGACGTAAAATTATGTGTTCAACAGCGAAAAAAATTGAAAGACAACACGAAATGCTTTCGTGGCAGTGAAGCTCCTACTTTTTTGCCTTGCTAAGCAATAGTTATTTATGTAACAAGTGTGTAAAGTAGTACTTTTTTGGTCGAGTGCGAAATTAGCAGGAGATAAAAAATACTATTTACACACGAGCTGCATACAATATTTTTCCTACAACCCGAAATGTTAGTGCTTTTTGTCATAATACTGGGTGTAGATATACAGGTTTCTTTAAATATTGTTAGTGTTAGTTGAAAAGTAAATTCACCGAATGTGCATGTTGCCTAGCAACGTATTTACTTTTTATGCACGAGTGATTGAAAAGTACTTTTCACGCACTAGTGTTTGAAAAGTGACACGTTACACATTGTGCGTAAAGTAGGTACTTTACGCACGGTTGTAGGAAAAACATTTTTTATAATTTTCAGGCAGTAAAACACACAAAATTAAAAATGATAACTTTTTAGCAGTTCATAAACAAAATATGTCAAAACATGATTATTATTAAAGTGACAATCGCACACAAATCAATTGATTTCAAGAACAGGCAGATTTTTTTATACATCGAGGCGAGGTATAATGCGAATTAATAGAAATTGACAGATTAAACATTGTAAAGAGTGCGTAAAGTATGTACTTTACGCACGGTTGTAGAAAATAGCTATTTTATAGCTAAAAATATTGAATACCTATACTGAAAGACAAATGTTACAATTGGGTATTGTAATACGTGTTTTTCGTATTATTTTTCCAATTTCGCTTTAATTTACTTTTATTTCAAAATTATTATTGAAGGAAATATTCATATATCAAGGTTGGTAACATTAACAGTAACAGTTTGAATAAACATTCGACATTTAATTTGTTTTAACATTTGAGGTATTGACAACTCACAACTGTTAGGTTAAAGTTAAAATTTATATTTATTATGTTATGAACCTACAAATAAATACTTTCAATTATAATTTAAAAGAGTGCTTTACTTTTTGATGTAAATATTTTATTATAAAACATCGAATAGCAGTAATTTTCCATGAGTAATGACAGGTAAATGACAATGAAAGATCTATTTGACACGTGGACTAAGTTACCAACTCGTAAACGCAAAATAAGAAAAATCTCATTTCATAAAGAATAATTTTCAGGGCATCGAACCCGCCAAAAACTGGGTTCGGTTTAGGTTCAGGTTAATTTGTTTTTTGAAAGATGGGTTCGGGTGCGGTTCGGGTTCAAGCATTAATAAAATTTGCGGTTTTGTTCGCGGTTCAGGTTCGAAATAATGTAAGATGAGAGCCGGAATTTACGCAAAACGCAACAAGAAAAGGACACAATTTTCACGAAAAGTCAGCCCAGATAGCAACGCAGACGGCTAAGACTTCGATTATCAGCTGTATTTACTTTTCGAACTAAAAATTAACCTGAACCGGAGTTAAACCCCGAACTTAAATTTTGATACACGATTCGGTTTCGACTCAGGTTCAATTAAAAATATATCTGAGGTTCGGTTCTCGGTTTGGGTTCCCTAAAATGTTACGGTTTGGTTCCGGTTTTGGTTCGGTTCAGGTTCGGGTTCGAAGCCCTGAATTAATTTTATTAAAAATAAATTAAATTAAACGGACTATAAAAAAATTGCATCTATTGCTGCAACGTAAGTACGTCAAAATTTGCGATAGAAAATAAACATCGTAAATTATCTGCTCCACTTTAACGTGTTTTTGTACTGCACTTAAAGTCCAAGCATGACATGTATTTACTTTATCGTGTTGGGCAACCCCACAAGCGTCCTGATATAAAATTTATGGGTAATCCTCTGAATCCCTCCCTGTGCATGTCAAAACCACCTCAATAGCACCCTCCTGTCCATATCTTCAGGAACTCATATAACCCTCTGGGGTTATTTAAAGGGGACCTTTCATCGCCTCCTATATCTTTAATATATTTATTATTAATTCTTTTCGGGGGCCTACGTGTTTGCTCTACCACCGAATCTGGTAAACACAAGCGTTAACTACGACCCCTAATCCATATTAGTTGGCCTAGTCGATAAAATTTTATTTTATTTAGCGCATATATAATACAAATAATAACTAACGTAATTATTAGATTTTTTAAATATTTTAGATGTCTTGTGGTTTTTATACTACGTTGCAATATATATTTTATGAAATAATTCATAGCTTTACTAACAATACAAGAAAAACAAATGAAGTTTGATAAGAACTGACGTCAATTGTTTGTCAGAGTTCAGAAATAAGACCCCAGAAAAAATTACGCCAATAAATTTGAGTTGTTGTTATACAAATAGTTATGTTTAACTAGAAATATAATTTGAAGTTACATTATAATGTGGAAATATCTTTAAATGAAAAATAAAAACTTCCTCTATTATTATTAGAAATAATACTATTTAATTCACTATAAATGAATTTAACAATGGATTAGGGTTCGTAGATGTGTGTGCAAAATCCATAATATAGCCAATCGTGATTAAAAACAAAGTAATTAAAGTTTGACTGATTATAATAAAATTCATAATGTGGATATGAAATCCGATAAATATAATTATGCATTGAGAGTAATTTATAAAAATTGGGTGATTAATTTTAATTATTGGGATGCATCTATAGAATTTTGATTAGTAATTATTTTGAACAACAATATTCACTTTATCAAATTTTATACAAAATATATTTTTCCGCTAATCTGGTTTTATTAATATAAATTAAAACGCATTTGTTCACTGACATACTGTGCAGAATATATGATTTTAATTTAAAATATTACAAACAAATACATATATTCGAATACAGATGTATGAATCCTATGTATGTAATATCAACATTTTAATTCTGTTATCTTTGTAAGTCAAAATTTTATTTAGAAATAATAATCATTATTCTCTCATATCTCTGTCTAGTCTAGATGTCAACCGCGTAGACATTTATTGTTTTGACAATTAACTATGTAAGCTATTGCCTATGATACGTGCAGTCTTGTTATTTAGCTATGGATGCTATACCCTCGCACCCTGCATCAGATATACATCTGAAGAAATAACCCTTTGTTTTTAAGGCAGTCGAGATTAAAGACTCAGACAGGACAGATATGTAGTCGTTCGGTGAAGTGTCCACCAGTTAGATAAAGTCACCGTTCGGCAAAGAGAAAAAGTGTCATCGTTGGGGTAAAAGAAAAGAAAGTAAGAACAAAGAGCAAACAGGATCTTCTTCTCCCTTCCCCCTGTTACATTTTAAATGGCACAAAATTGACCCCTGTGGTGCATTCTCCACGCCAGCAATTATTGCCTGTAATGTGACGCCTGGTAAATGCCCAAACGGTACAAATATTTTATCATTGCCGATATGAAATATTTATTTATGTTAATTTTTAAGAACATACGTATTCTTTTTTTTCGTTGATCGTTTATCTGTGGATTTCATTAATGTATAGAAAATCGTTTATTATATCCGCAAACTTCATTGTTATAAAGGACAAAAATGATAATAAGAGTATTTCAGACTTCATATTTACGTTTATTCGTTCAGCAGTACTCGCAATAAAGTAGTTCAACTTTGAAAATCATATATTATTAATTATAACGTTATTTCGAATCGTTATTATAATATTTATAAGAAATTGATGGGAATGTTTTCCTGTTTGTTGCTGGCGTATATTAAATCTTTGGAATTTAGAACAGTCTATTCCTTGACAAAGTTAACTACAATGAAGTACCTTACAAATATCGCAATGAAATAAATCACTGGAATGATTTGTTGGTGTATTTTGATACCCTCAGCGTTTTATTTGTAAACCTGGATGACCTGGAAATGCACTGCAATATTTCAAATGAACTTAAAACTTAAAAGTTTCGTGATTTATTTGACTTACTCTGCACATGCATAGCAGTTTTATTACAAAAATATAGTTTAGTGAAGAGTTTTACCTGATCTTTTATAATCGTCGATAGGAGTTCAATAAACTGGAACTTATAATACAAAATTAATACGTTAACTTTCTGCGATGACAAACTCGAAGACTATAGAAACTATTTAGTTTTTATACCAATAAGTTGCACTGATTTTTAAGCTTTTCATATTATTATATAAAAAATAAATAAATAAATAAATAAATATAAATAATAAATAAGTATTTTTTGTTACAATGTAGGCATATGCAATAATTCTGGTATCCACACTTATTAACAACCGAGTGTTAAACGAATACATACTTATGCTTGCAAATAAATATATCATCACAGCATATTATCCATTGCTGGATTTGTCAATATGCTGTGTATACAGATTTGGGTAATGATAACATATTTGTACAGTGTGGGCGTTTACCAGGCGTCACCTCACGGGCACTCATTGCTGACGTGCAGAGTGCACCACAGGAGTCACTTGTGTACCATTTAAATTTCGAACTAAATATGGTTTACCAGGTGTCACCTCATGGGCATTCATTTTGGCGTGGAGAGTGCACCACACGGGCTAATTTTGTTAAAATTCCAAATAATTTTTGGCGTCGATCGGGATCGTACCCGAGTTTCCAGATTCGAAACCAGATACTCGCTACGGCCTTCACTGTTTTTTTTTTTTAATATTCGTTAAACCGTAATAATTTCTTTGTTTTCTGTGACAGAAAAAATAGTTAAGTGTTAAAAGTAAATAGGTATCAACAATATAAAATCACTTTTAACACTTATACAAGTAGGTATCAAATAATATTTTATCTACAAACATTATTACCTTCTGTCACCTTTAGATAAGGAAGGTATTGTCTTTGGTCAAAAAAGTCGGTGGTGAGTTTTTAATGAATAAGCACGTTTTAAGATCTCTAGAATACGATTAAACTAATTTTACATTGATGTCTGTATGTGTGTGTGTATCCGTGTGTGTGTGTGCGACAAATTTTTCTCCGACGATTTTGGTTATAAATGGTCAACCGGAAGTACCCTTATTTGAAGATCTTTACAGTTTTTCTGGAAAAAACCCAGTTAAATATCATTTTTCGACATTTTATTATCATTAATATGAAAGAAAATCTTATTCTCTATACGATTTGATTATACATTTTCCTTCATATTCAATAGATATAGAGTTATAGAGATATAAAGAGAGGTTAACTTTCAAAAATCAGTCAGCTTTGAAAAAAATATGGAAACAGCAGATATATTTAAAAATTCTAATTGATAGATGTCAGTGTCAAGTGCAAAACCAAAGTGGAAAGTACAGGATCGGAAAGTAACATAAGTGACAGAGTGTCCCTCGCAAGTGACTTGCAGTTTCAATGCCGGGAGTACGAGGAAGGCCACAGAGAATATGGAAGGACTGCGCAGCAGAATATTTGAGAGAAGAAGAACTGTGTGAAGAAGATTCGTTGGATAGGAATGAGGAAGTGTGAAGTGCAATTTACAGAATGTACATTCGTGTTATAATTATATTGGATTTATAGAATCTTTTCAAAGGAACTTGCAATATGGAATTTGTAAAAAAATAGTCTGTTCGTGTTACAATTTTACAGGATATATAGAATCTTTTTCAAGGAACTTTTGGTATCAGATTTGTACAAAATACATCGAAATGACGGAAGGTTTTGTGCTGGCAACAACAGATTTTTTTTTCATTTATTTATGTAGTGCGACCAAGCGATATGTGCCCCTGACCTTGACTTGGGAGGCGAGGTCTATATTATGAGTATATTCGGAGACAGAAGTTTTCTATACAAATTTTAGCGGTTCATGTATGAAATAAATTTAAAACACAAAAGAAATACATAAATATTTATTATAATATTATATACATTATCTTCTCCATAATTATAATTCAAATTCATTTATTAATACACCTGCCGCCGCCGCCACTACACGTCTATTTTTATTCTGTATGTACTTACGCGTTCGCGGCAAAATTCTCAAATGTTATTGGTTATTTATGCCAGCGAGTGACTTCCGCGTCAAGGCCAGGGGCACATATCGCTTGGTCGCACAATATTTGAAACAATTTTTAACATACAGTGGTGGACAAAAGTATGGAAACTTTTAAATATTTTTTTTTTTTTTAATATGTTTATCGTTCTCGCAAATTTGAATCGTATTTTCTAAAGTCAATATATCGAAGAATATATTCACAAGAAATCTTTTGATATTGACTGTACGATTTAAGTGAAATAATATATACTCGTTTTTTTCGGTGAACGAAAGTATGGAAACTTATTGAAGATTTTGAAAAAAAGAAGTGTTAAAATTAATATAAAAGTCGGTGGTCCAAGAAAACTAGTGCTAGAATTGACGATAACCATTCGCCGTCTATCCGTAAGTGATCCTACTTTATCATCAATTGAACGTTCTGCAAAAATTCGGGAACAATTTCATGTAGATTTGAGTGATCGCACTGTGATACAATGGCTATGTGATATAGCATTACTAGGAAAAATAACCGTTAAGAAACATGTACTATCAAAGAAAAACAGGAGGGCCAGAACTGCATTTGCATAGGAATACTCATCGTGGACGAGTGAAAAATGGCATACTGTCCTTTGAAGCGATGAAAGCAAGTTCAAAATATTTGGTTCCGACGGGAGTCAATATGTTAGACATCTTGAACTTGCTTTCATCTCTCCAAAGGACAGTATGCCATGTTTCACTCGTCCATGATGAGTGTTCCTAAGCAAATGCAATTCTGACCCTCCTGTTTTTCTTTGATAGTACAGGTTTCTTAACAGCTATTTTTCCTAGTAATCCTACATCACATAGCCATCGTATCACAGTGCGATCAGTCAAATCTACATGAAATTGTTCCCGAATTTTTGCAGAACGTTCACTTGATGATAAAGTAGGATCACTTACGGATAGACGCCGAATGGTTTTTGTCAATTCTAGCACTAGGTTTCTTGGACCACCGACTTTTATATTAATTTTAACACTTCTATACTGCGATTTTTTTTTTTTCATATCTTTGATATGCCACTTTTACTGATTTTTTAAAAAAATTAAATATTGCGCTGTTTCACAGCATTTTTATGAAGCTGTACTAGCCTTTCTCTTAAGTCGTCGGAAAAATATTTATTTTTACCCATCTTAACATCAACTTACTAAATAAATGACAAAATACAACTGAAAGTAAAACAATTAAAATCATATTTTCAATAAGTTTCCATACTTTTGTCCACCGAAAAAACGAGTATATATTATTTAAAAAAAATTGAAATATTTAAAAGTTTCCATACTTTTGTCCACCACTGTATCTCAAAAATATCACTTTGTTGTTTTATTCAAAATTACTAATATAAATAATTCATTTTAAAAACTGTGGTGTCGCTTTTAACACTTGCGCTATAAATCATTTTTAAAAAGCACCACAGAGGTTTCTTTTGAACGATAATTTTCAAATTGATTTCAGTTCGCTACGGACGGGGCTATCAAAAACAAACATTTACATAACGCACTCAGTCACGAAAAACCATTAAAAACATATTTTATGTGTCAAAAATCTCGAGCACTCTTTTAATCGATATCACAAATTATTATATAATATAATACAAATCGATAGTATCATAAAGGTAACTATTTGAATGAATAATGTTATCAGTCTTCAACCTCCCAATCAATTAGACATCTCCATTGAATCAAATTCGCGGCTTCCTCGTTAGTGAGTAAGAAACCTATTCTGGCGTGAGTCGATTCGGTGCTCCATTATGCGTACCGTATCGCATTTAATCACCCGAACAAATAGGTACATCGGCTCCTAACCCGACCGTGCCTAACTCTCAATAGTCCTGGCAAATGGACTACAAGTCTACAAGGCTCCAGGACGGCTCTGGTTCTGCTGACTCAATGAGCATAGGATGCTTCCGTGAATAAACTTAAAAACCAGGTGATTGATTCCTTTTGCAAAGAAGAAGAAACTTTGAGGAGTTGTGGGAAGAGAATTTACACTCTTTTTCCACTGTAATAAACAATAAGAAGACGGTGTTTCAATTATTTTAATCTTTTTACCTCTCGCTAAGAGAGGTATTGGATTCATGCTAAAATTCGCATATCTAGATTTTATTGAATAAGCAGGATTTAAGGTTCCTAGAATCCAATTATAACATTTTTAAAATGATGTCTGTGTGTGTGTACGTGTGTATGTATGTGTGTGTGTGTGTGTGTGTGTGTGTGTGTGTGTGTGTGTGTGTGTGTGTATGTGTTTGGATGTTGGAGGGACGATTCCTCAAAAACTATAAGACATAAAATATTTAACTGCAGTTTCCTCAATCTGATATTCCTGGAATAGCTGAAAAGGTTTTGGTAACATTTGGACAACCGGAAGTAGTAGTTTCTTAGAAACATTCTTCTAAATATATTTTTTTGGAAATTTTTGTTATTACAAATATTAAAAATTCTCCATCTAATACACTTAATAATTTTATTATATCTTGTATAGATTTAGAGATAAAGACACTATAATATATAGAATATTCTAATCGCAGAGGCTAATGCACTAAGGAAACGACTTGAAAAATTCAAATGTTTATAACATACTTTGTAAATGACATATGTCAGTGTTAAAAATCAACAGTTTTAGTGACATTCTGATAGTTTTTTCTGGGAGGTATATTTAATCTTTCTTATTATTTTATTAATGAAATATTTGAAGTTATAGCTAAAATGCATATATCCATCAGAAATAACTCCAATCTGGTTATTTAATTGGAAGACATATAGGAACTTCCTCATATAATGAAAAATAGATATAATTAGAATTATATGTGTGTAGAAGACATGTTAAATATAATAAAAAACAATATTTGGGTAAAGTTCTGTAGTTTTTTGTTATAAAATGACGGTTCGATAGCGAAGTGCAATATAGTACTTTATAGCCTAATATGGAAATGGTGAGAGGTCTTGTGCTGGCCACAACAGATTTTTTTCAGTTAATTTTTTGCTACGATCCCGTTATCCCATTTGTTGTATAAATATCTATTATTCATTATTATAATCTATTACAGACAAGCACGAATATCGCAACATGTAAAATGTTGCTTATTCTTTCTTCTTTCTTCGAATAAGTGACCTTGAACAGTCACCTAAGTGTAGCAGACTTTATCAATTATTTACACTTGTTAAATCCTGCAGAACGCGCCAAACTTTTTAAAACTACTTATTACACTCCAAAACGAGAAACGCTGCAATGTGTGATGTAGAAAAAACGTGCAATTTTGTTCGTCCACATTATCCAAACAATGGCTTGCTTGGTATCAGTAGTGGTGTAATCCTGGATCCGTGACATCGTGCTGTTTTTCCCTTGTTTTGTCACGCACGTCTCCCAGACCGTAATGAGTCGTTCGGCACGTCGTCCGACACTGATAGAGCACGCAGCCAATACACACCCCAAACAATTATTACTGGGAAAAGAAAAAATCCCCAAGCAAAAGAACAAGAAGTAAAAAGAAGTATAATTTGAGAAAGAAAAGAAATTGAGCTGGATTATTGTAACAGCATTTGGGATTTAGGGATTTTGCTTTCTATAGTGATTATTGTTCATATCTATTGTCATACTTATAATTAATTGTCTCTCTATGATAGTAACTTCATTGTAGACCATGGGACACGAATGGAGTCCTCCACCATAAAAAAATTATAAAATGTACACTTTATACTTAAAGTATTACTTATTAATTATCCATTAAGATAAAAAAAAAACATTTATTTACCTTCTGTTACCGAAGGTATTGTCTTTGATCGGAGGTGTGTTTTCAATGAATAAGAACGTTTTAGGGTCTCCAGAATTCGACGTTACTAGTTTTACAATGATGTCTGTGTGTCTGCGTGTGACAAAAATTTCTCCAACGATAACTCCAATACTACAACTCTAAAAATTATAATTCTTTAGTATTTCTCTTTTTTACATCCATATGAAGAGCTGATTCAATTTTGGTTTATAGTCAACTGGAAGGTCCCGTATTTAAAGTTCTTAACAGTTTTTCTTGGAAAAACGCAGTTATATATAATTTTTTGACATTTTATGTGATTATCAATATGAAAAAAAAATCTTATTGTCTATAAGGTTTGATTATACATTCTCCTTCATATTCAACAGATATAGAGTTAAAGAATTATAAAGAGATTAACTTTAGGTTTGCTATATAACCATGGAAACAGGTTATAATTTCAAATAATTCTAATTGACAGTTGTCACTGTCAAGTGCAATTTACACAGTGTATGCTTGTGTTGTAATTTTATTGGATTTATAGAATCTTTTCCAAGGAATTTTTGGTATGGGATTAGTAAAATATACATCGAATTGATGGAATGTAATGTGCTGACCACATTAGATTTTTTTTAAAATTACTAATTTTGAAATTTATTATCAGTGTCACTGTACCGCCACTCTGTTGCTATCTTTCTTTTGTAGCCTACTATAGAGTCAAGTGCGAGAGAAATATAGCAAAGATGTCACCGTGACGTCATATTGACACTAAAACTCAAATGCATTTACACTAAAAACAATTAAGACATTGTAATCGTACCAATTTCTTCATTAAAGTTAAATGAACTTTTATTAAAAAATATAAAAATTACATATGAGTATATTTCAAAGATACAAGACATGATTAAATAATAAGAAAAAATCGTCTTTTTAAATTATTAGATAACTTTTCACTTGTAAAATTAATAGGTACCTAAGTGTGACAAGGCGAGCAGATCAATAACAAGCAAATAACTCTTCTCACGTAAATTTCATTAAAAATATTTCAACTCTGTTAATTTGTAAGTCAAAATTCTGTTTAGATATAATTACCTTTTTTAAATGGAAAATTAGTTTTTAATTAATAATTTACAATAATGAAAAAGTTCGTTTTCCAATTAAACTTTACAATGTTAAATTGCCGCCACCAAATTCAATAAAACAAATCACCATGCATAAAATATCGCAAAAATGTGATTTTTTTGTGTTCCCGTAATTTTACTATTGTATGTATTTATTTATTTTATTAAATGTGCTTATTCACAAAAATCTCAATAAGTAGAAACCAAGAATCAATGCGAAATGCGATCTATACGTCTACTTGTTAATATAGATGTATTATTGTATCTTCTTCTATGTCCGATAATTGCTGGTCATAATAGCCCTATATATCTGGACTGGGATCACGTAAAAGTGAAAACGATATTGCGATTTTCGAGAAGTGAAAACGATATTCGTTTCTTTAGCGATCACATAAAATTAGTCACTCACTACGTTTTCAACTTCGGTTATTTCCGTAAAGTAACTACGTTTTGCGAAAACGATATCGTTTATAGTTTTGACAGATAATTTAAATGAATGTCATTAAAAATTTTAATTTAATATCAAAACGTATTATTCTGGCGTTTCGTTCATAATAGCAATGCTATAAGAATTGAAGATGGATACAAGTTAAATTATCAATTAGTTACAGATGCTATGTGTCATCTAATTTTGTTCCTTTTCATATTCCAGAAGAAAAATTTATGAAGTAAACAAAAATATTTCTAAATGTATAATTAAAACTTTAGGAGACCATTTAAGACTGCAAGTAGACAAGATAGTAATTTTGAAGTCATCTAGTTTTTATTATGTTTTATATTTCAAGTAAGTAAAGTTGGGCTACATTTAAATAACGGAGCGTAACCTTCGGACAGGTTGCGGATAATGATCAATTCATAAATTTTAATTTTGTGTAAAAACTACAAAATATTAATCACAAAACACAAGCTAGAATCGTTGTTTCTGTTGCTTCGCAGATTGCAATAGTTATTAAAATTTCCTTTCTTGGATTTATTCTTGTAATCAATATTCTTGGGCTGGAATCAAAATATGCTTTGTTGTAATCAACACTTTTACAGTTACTAGAATATCAACAATGCCAGAAAATATTTCTTTTAGGTAGTTCTTTCTACTAACTAAGAAATATCTAATCAACAAGATTTCAATTTTCTATCATAATTTTCAAAAGAGTAAAAATATAGTTATAGTAAATCATACGCATTTGGTTCTTTGTTAGTATTAAAACATTCATAAATTTTCATTCTTGTAATCAATATTCGGTTTATAATTATCGTATTTCATTATAACTATTTCATTTTCGCTGTGCTAAAAAGAATACCTTTCAAATTTGATATATTAATTTAATGACATTTCTTTCCAAAACGTCAAATTTAATTCACTGCTCACTACATTCTTTTACTTAAATGTAAGTAAATTAGAAAAATATAAGGGACGTAAGATACGACTATCGTTTTCACATTTGCTTTTAGAGTGTCGACTAGAATTCACATTTTTTTTCGGTCCAAAACGATATCGTTTTCGGTTTTCACTATTTACGTGATCACATTTTCACTTGTCGACAGTCGCAATATCGTTTTCACAGTTACATGATCCCACTCCAGATATTTAATTTTTTTCTGAACTTATTGTACAAAGTTAATATATGAAATTCCTCTAATATGGTGAACCACAAGTAATTTGCTTCGGTTAGCATATACGTTTCACTATCAATTTCTAACACAATAGAGGATATGTTACACCTATAATTTAACACGATTCAATGGCAGCAAATACCGCATTGAATACCATCTTAGTATCACAGGTATTTTGGCAATGTAAGTAAATAACACCACTATCTTGTAAGCAACGAGCTCTGCCTTTGTGTAAGCAGGATAAATGATCCGTATCGCCTGCACTTATCCATATTTCTCCGAACAAGTAAAATGCATCTCCTGCATTTGATCCAGCAGGGAAATGCATAATTTAATCCTGAAAGGAGTGGGGGAATCGCTTTACCATTTAGTGGTTCTTCAAAAGGTAGAATCGTCGACATTGAGTGAAAATCCGAGAGGAATTTACTAGAGCGAATTAATAGTTGTCAAAAGAGGTATTCATTACTGAGTTTCAATTTTTGAATAGAAAAAAGAAGAAGAAAACCATCTTTGAAAATCAGATGAATATGAATAGATATAAAATGAAAAGAAATATATTTTCTTCACATAACAGCTTGATGTTCAACCATTTTTATATCAGAGTTGATTAAAAATATATTAGATTGTGACAAAAAAAATATATTCGAAGGGAAACAAAGTTAAATTAATAATTTATATTCTGCAAAATTATTATTACGAGTATAAATGATGCTTTGCAATTAATGTCACTCTTTTCATAAAACCCTAGACATTTTATATTTTATTTGCTTGGCATTATGAAATGAATATTTGGACATTTTTGTTTGACTATTTCACTCATACATTTATAAACCAATCCAAATTTAGGATTCTACCTAGTTACCAAGTTTCATTTTGACAAAACAATCTCACAAAAAAATTTTCACTCCCTTTAAGCCAATAAGATGCTGTATTTTTACAAGTGAGTTTTGATAAGTGAAATTTTTTTGACGTTTTAAGAGTGCCTAGGAAATATTGTTTATATACCTGTCAAAGTCCTCTCCACTTATTTTTATATTTAAAATAGTCATCCGAATACCATTCGTCGTTAAATTTTAACCTGGCAAAATTTTCAGATTGTTACTCGAGCCTTTTGCTAATTTATCTCGTGACATTGATTAAAAATCACTCGCTTGACAGCTCGTGATTTTTTTTTCTATGTCACTCAATAAATTGCTAGGCAACCGGCTCCCGTAACAACCTGAAAATTTTTCCGGCAAAAATTTACCACTTATGATATTATATATGACAATTTTCTTAATATACATGATACAAACAGATGAGTTAAGTATTTCTAGAAATGGATAAACGCTTCTTTTGTTATTGGTTTGCCAGTTTACTCGACGTTCATTTTTTTTTTCAACAATCGAATAGGTACTATAGCATATTAAGAAAAAATTGATGTGGCCAGCACATTACCTTCCGTCAATTCTACGTATTTTGCACAAATCCTTTACCGAAAGTTCCTTATGGAAAAGGTTCTGTATATCCAGTAAAATTGTAATTCGGATATACACTATTTTCTACAAGCTCCATACCAACAGCTTCTTGGAAAAGATTCTATATATCCAATTAAATTATAACTATTTTATATAAATATTTGAATACATCACCAGTTTCCATGGTTTATAGCATAGCTGGCTGATTTATGAATGTTAATCTCTTTAAAATATAATACGAAGGAAAATGTGTAATCAAATAGTAACAATCAAATGTTCCTTCATATTTATAACATAAAATGTCAAAAAATGATATTTAACTGCAATTTTTCAATAAAAATTATTAAGAACTTCAAATAAAAGTACTTACGGTTGTTCAATTGTAACCAAAATCTAATTAGCTCTTCATATGGATGTAAAGAAGAAAAAAGTGAAAGAATTATAGGTAATTTTTTAAAGATGACGGCAGATTACAGGTTTATAAAGCAATTTGTTAACAGACCTTATGAACATGTTTTTATACTATTTTTCTATTGAGGCAATTTTATAAAATTTAAAAGTAATGCGACTTGTCAAAAATATGACTTGGTGTTTTTATCAGTTATGTTAATAGCTTTCCTGCTAAAATTTTTAACTTCACAGATAAAAATTCATTGTTGACTGACAGAAATTTGAGATTATTTATGATTAATGACATCCATTGGTTTGTACGGCAACAATTTTGAACAATAAATATGATTTAAAACAATTCGATTTAATATGATGCTTCAGATATAAATGTTAATATTACATTTCATAAAACAGAAGCCAAAAAGCTATTCTTTAGCAACATTTTTGATATTTTGCACAAATTATAACAACGAACATAATTGTTTTAATTAGTGCGCGTCAACTTCAAGGCATAGTGTTTTCCTGCAAAACCATATAATCTAAATCCTAAATTTCTAAATAAAATAAAATAAAATAAATATATCATCACGGCATATTACCCATTTCTGTGTGTGCCAGTATCTACAACACATGTAGACATCGGTAATGATGACGATATATTTTACCGTGTGGGCGCTTACCAGGCGTCACCTCACGGGCACTCATAGCTGGTGTGGAGAGTGCACCACAGGGGTCACTTTTGTGCCATTTAAAATTGGAAATATTTGGCGTCTGTTGGGATCGAACCCGGTTCACCCAGGTTCGCGACCAGATACTTAGGCACGCGGCCACGGGACAAAAAAAAATTATTTTTTTTTATATAATTTTTTAAATAATGACGTTATTTAAAGCATATAAATCGGACACAGCCTTAGTTTACTCCGAAACTAAAAAAGTAAATTAAAAAAGTTTGCTTTCGAAAAGAAAGAATGATGAAGTGTATTATTCCTTCTGATACACCAATCAGAATGTGTAAAAAATTACATTTCATAATGACATACTTTCACATCACAAAACATTGCAATGTTAATAAAAAAAGAATACGTTCTATGTTGTGGGGTTATCAAACGAAATTATAAAAAAACCTTGTAATACATTAGTCGTAGATAAAGTGCAGTATACAACACGTTACAATGACTATTATTACCTCGGATGATTGCAGCCCTTACTCGCACGTCTCGCGCGAGTTGCAAACTTCAAGGTGGATATATAAGTAACAGAGAACATAGAACATAATTTATCACAAATCAATTTAGAATAGAAAACAGAATTTTGTCAGGGATTTTATAAAGTCACACAACACAGAGAAAATAAGAAGTAAAAAAAGAGGTACCCGTCACTTTCAAATAATAATAAGAAGAAAAACATATGTTTGCCTTCGTGATTTTTTTTATAAATTTTGTCAGATTTGATTTCGAGTTCCAGTGTTATTATTTGGTTTTGTTATTTATTTTAACCAACAAATAACTGACACGTGTTTCAACCTCGTAGCGGTATTTACAAATATATATTCGAACTCCCACGAAATGTTACGAAGATGCACGGAAAACATAGGGCACACAACACGGAAAATTAAACATTGGTCAATTCCTATATTGTGCTAAATTATGTTCTGTGCGCTATGTCTCTTATAAATGGATATATTATTTTCCGTATGACCAATTCTATGTTTTCTATGCTAAATTATGTTCTGTGTTCATCCTTCATGCTCGATAATAAAAACATTCCTTATAGTGTCGTTGTATAACTATTACAAGAACATAGCACCTTCCTAAACAAATCCTAATATAGTACAGCAGAAACCACTACTAGTACCTACGTTTATTTTTGGCTTTGGCAAGTTACTCAGTGCTTAGTTTGCACTTCTTGTTGTTGCTAATCCTAACAACACATCACGCGGAAATGGTGTAAATGTATTAAGAAGGCTCTGACAACGGAAGTTCCCGACACGAGCCGAGTAGTGTTTGGCAGTAACCTCCCAAGTCCGGGCGTCGGGAGGCCTCCAGGCGATGGGCTAAGTGCTTTCCGGTGTCGGTCGGTCTCGAAGGACGGGTTACTAATTAGTTAGGGAATATGGGGAAAAATTTTGATTGACTTGCTACAACCTTATCAAGATCAAGGAAGCTATGGATAGGAGTTTAATGTAAGGATTGAATTTTAATCAATATGTTAAGTGGGGATTGTTGTACTGATTAAAATTTGAATGTAGGGAGAATAAATTATAATCAAAGTGAACAAATTGAACACACTTGGTACTTATAGTTACTTGTGGCACAAGTGATCGACATGTATACCGAGGATCCACGATTCGAATCCCACTGGGAATGGGCTACTTGCGTACCTTTTTTTTATTTAATATTTTTGAAGAGTGGGTAAAAACTTGCTACCCATATTTTTTCTTTTGACAAAATTTTTGTAAATTAGCCAGAAAAAAAATAACGAAATTTGTTTATTTGAATTCCCGCCATGTATGACGTAGAATTACGCCGCACCAATGAATGGTCGTAAAGCCATTGCGTTTGTTTGTACAAGGTTTGTACAGGTAATGTAGATCTCCTGTTTGACGTTTCAACAATAGTTTGGAGCAGTGGCGGCTGGTGATATCTTTGTATGGTAGGGCACAAAAATTTGAAAAAGTAAAAAGAGTATATTAAATTATTTAATCTTTAAGATACAGAAGCCATCTTCGTAATTAAATGAGTACTAGACGATTACAATTCAACAATAACAGATTACCTCGGAAAATGCCGGACATACTCGGACATCTTCGTTTAAATTGGGCTGTGCCCGGAACAGGCTTAATGGAGTCATATGCAACTTCGCGCGCTTCGCTGCTATTGGTCAAAATTCGAGTAAAAATAGTGGGAGACCGGGGCAGAAACATTTGTGCCCTAGCTTCTAGCTTCTAGCATCATATCGGTACGTGCACACGTCAGTATATAGGCTATCTAGCTATCGGCGGTGTAGTAAGAATTGCATAAAATGAAAGTAAATAAATAATAATTAATGTATTTTAAAAATGTGTATGTACTCGCTTATTTCTTTTTTTCTTGTCTTTTTATTTGGTAGGGCTGCGCCCTTGTGCCCTATAGCACGAGCCGCCACTGGTTTGGAGGTTAGTATTTTAATTTATCTTTTTGGTATCGATATTTTAAATGTGTTTATTTGTGAAGTAATTAATATATTTGAGAGACCAGAGAGAGAGAGAGAAAAATGAACTAATGTGAAATTCAAATTAAAACTTTCTCGCATGCCATCTATACTTTACATTTTTAAACATGGTTCTCCAGTTAAATATAATGACGTCACAGAAAATTTTCTATCTTAATTTACTAAAAAACAAATAATTTTTTTAAAATAAAATTTATATTTTTATATGTTTTCAACATAACATTACATATATAGTGATAGAAATCGGATATTCAGTACCACGCAAGTAGCCCATTGGATGTTTGTATGCGTCTTTATTATTTCATCTTTATTAAGATGGTACTAGCATGGAAGCATTTAGGGCACATTGAAATCAAATTTAAACATATTATTTTTCATAAGTTTTTACATTAGTAAGAAAATTCTAAAAAGATTTATCTCTTATTGTGAACTCAGATATTTAATGCTAAAATAAAGCAAAACTACATTCGCGTTGTAGAAACGGTATCCTGAGTTGAAGTGTTTTTCTTAATAATTCATATAATAATCGTAGAGCAATTGAATGAATTTGGTCATGATCCAAATGTCAACCATTTTAGTTTTCACTTCGGATATTAAATAAATAAATATATAGACATATATTTTATCACGGCATATTACCCGTTTTTGAGTGTGCCACAATCTGCTTTATCGTAGATAACGGTAATGATGATGACATATTTGTACCGTGCGGGCGCTTACCAGGCGTCACCTCACGAGCAATCATTGCCGGCGTGGAGAGTGCACCACAGGGGCCACTTTTGTGCCATTTAAAATTCGAAATATTTGGCGTCGGTCGGGATCGAACACGGTTCCCCAGGTTCGCGACCAGACACTCTGGCACGCGGCCACGAGACCCCAATTTTCAATAACCCGAGATACAGTGCGCCGAAGCAAATAATGTCCCTGAAGGGGCGTAACCTGAGGTTGCTACACACTACGATACACTAAGAGTAAAAAGTAGTTTTGATATTATGCATTTTAAAATCAGATAAGTTTTCATATATAAAATAGCTGCATACCGTTTTTTTCTTTAAAAACACTGGCCAAAGTAGTCCATTCACCGTAAATGATTCTGACAGTGTGTGTGCAATCACAATCACAATTCTGTTGTCCTGATTGGTTATAGATTTACCGCTACAAATTTAGTTCACTTTTTTAAGGGGCAAATGTTTGCTTCGAGAAGCAGTATACAGGATTAGTTAAAAGTATGGAGACGGCGATTTATTGTCGTTAATATTCATTTTAGGAAATTATGTTCAATACAAAAGTTTTTTAAGAAATTTTGATCTACATTTAAGAATACTTGAATTTTATTTTTCTTCAATTGTTTTTGAGTTACACTTGTCCGCGTAATTTTTTTAAATGGGAACCTATTAATTTTACTCTACCATTCGATAGAGTGTTTTTTTTTTTCTCTTTACAACAGTATGTTTGTTTTTTTGTTTTTCAATTTATTTTAATAACATTTTTACAAGGAAAAACACCGGTTCAAGTATTTACGAATAGTAGGTACATCTAAGATACACAAAAGCGGAGCGATAAACAAACTCGAGCGATGTAATTTACTTAGTTATTAATTTGTTTTTAATGATAATGTTGTGACCGACAACTTTATTGAAAATAATTTTGTCTATCTTAGATGAACCTACTATTCGTAAATACTTGAACCGATGTTTTTCCTTGTAAAAATGTTATTAAAATAAATTGAAAAACAAAATAACAAACATACTGTTGTAAAGAGAAAAAAACACTCTATCGAATGGTAGAGTAAAATTAATAGGTTCCCATTTAAAAAAATTACGCGGACAAGCGTAACTCAAAAACAATTGAAGAAAAATAAAATTCAAGTATTCTCAAATGTAGATCAAAATTTCTTAAAAAGCTTTTGTATTGAACATAATTTCCTAAAATGAATATTAACGACAATAAATCGCCGTCTCCATACTTTTAACTAACCCTGTATATAAATTCTTTTACACAGCGAAATTTCTGTATCAGAAGCACCTGAACTGGAGATAGATACAGTAAACAAACATTATACCTTTTCAATTTCAAATTTAGAAAAAATAAATTGAATTTTTAATTCTATATTTTACAAAAAATGAATTTGAGAATAGTTACTGACAAATATTGTTCTTGCAATGCATTTCATTTGACTTTCGAATTTACTCCTAGTTAAACAGAATTTGATGGTGATTATAATTTATTTAAAATTAAATTTATCATTTAAAGTTAAGGCCATTCACAAAACTCAAACAAAAGATATAAATTATGCTCGCCTTTCAGTTTGTGATGTGTTGTTAAAATATACGAAACAATACATCACAAAGGAAGTAAAATGAAGCTCCATTTCCAAATGAAATGGACTGATCTCCAGATATGAACATAATGTATAAAAACTTGTTGTTGCCTTTGGCATCTGCCATCGATACGATTGAATCCTGGACGAAAATAGCTGAAATAAATAAGAGCAAGAAAGACAACAATCTTTGTTGTGTTTTGACCCGAAATCACATAAAGGAAATGTAGTATTTATCTTTTGAGGTCGTGTGTTACACGATCCTTTTGTGCTGCTTTTATTTCGACTAGTGAATGCTTAAGAGATCTTTATCAAAGCACTCCCTTAGAATATTAAAAATGCAATATTCCTGGAGCTGGTTTGGAATATGACTTTTGTTCCAGTTATACTGCATTGCTTTTTGTTACATTAACTACGGATTTTAAGTTAAGAATGAATTTAAATTGAGGAAAAATACAAAGTCGAAACTGGGATTGGAAACTCAGGTCTTCGCCATTTTGGAATGATGTATTTTTAAAGCGTGGATTACACGATGAAGTTTCTATTTTCAAGTGACTTAAAAAGTGTCTTTATAAGTGACCTTTACAAGTATACACAGGAAAAAACAAAACTTCTAAATTGTACTTAAATTAACTAAATAAATCTGTGATTTTCAGCCCTCTAATATGTTTTCATTAAATTATCTAAGTTGATTTAGTTAAATTTTCTAAATTTGTAATAACAAATTATAGTAAAATTAAATACAAAATTAGATTAAATGACTACATTTAGTATTGAACTAAACATAAATATAGAAATTAACTAAATAAATATTTAAATTTTCTATTCATTTACGTCATAAGATAAATCACCGAAAATTGAAAGTCAAAAATAATGAAGCCAAAACTATATATTTTTTATCTTATTGAAAAGAGTATTTTTTTTCTCTTTCCAATAAGGTAATATTGTCTATGTACAATTTTTTCAAATAAACGAGTTATTTACGTTTAAAGATAAATATTATCTTTTATTAGTTTATTTAATCAAGTAAATCATGGAAACATTTGTCTTTTATAAAATTATTATTTTATTAATTTATTTTATAGTAATAACAAATCAGTTAAAGAAAATGTTCAAATTGAAAGCAATTATTTCTTTGGCACATTTCAGCTCTTTTGGAAAGAGAGCCGACCGTTCTACGTAACTGGTGTCTAGATATAACTTTCCATATAGCAAGATCATACCTAACTTTTCTTCATTTGTAAAGTTATTTAACACAGAGAACTTTACGGGAGAAATTATAAAACGTCAAACAAACAAAGAATCAATTATTTCCATGGTTTACTTGGCTAAATAAACTAATAAAACAGTTTACAAATTTTTTATTTTTAACCGTAAATAACTCGTTTATTTAAAAAAATTGTACATAAACAACATTACCTTATTGGAAAGAGAAAAATATCTGATGTGGACAACACATGACTTCCTTGTACGCCTAGCGTTGCACTATACATATTTTATTAATAATTAAAATATGTATTATTACAGACCCAATCATTAAATTGCACGTATTGGACATAATTTGACATTGACATTAAATTCTTTATTTTTTTGTTATTTTTTGTCTTAATTCATAACAAACTTAATTACAGAAACCAAAAAGTACATATTTGTAAAATTTACATATCTCGCTTATACAAAGAGCTAATTTAATCATACTTTATATTTTCGACGGAGAATTCAATTTCAATAACACCATTTTTTTTTTAGAAAAACTGATAACAGCTTCAAGTAAAGTATCACTTCCGGTTAGACTATTTTAACCAAAATCTATTATGTTATTTCTATTAATATAAAAGTATAAAATACCAAATTTGAGAAGTTTTTGTTTATATTTTAAAATAGTTTTTCATTAAAATCTATTATAGGCTTCAAGTAAAGTACCACTTCCGGTTAGACCATTTTAACTAAAATCTAATATATTATTCCCATTGATATAAGAGTCTTATATACCAAATTTGAAAAGTTTTGGATTATATTTTAATATAGTTTTTCATTAAAATCTATTATAGGCTTCAAGTAAAGTACCACTTCCGGTTAGACCATTTTAACTAAAATCTAATATATTATTCCCATTGATATAAGAGTCTTATATACCAAATTTGAAAAGTTTTGGGTTATATTTTAATATAATTTTTCATTAACATCTATTATAGGCTTCAAGTAAAGTACCACTTCCGAAAGTTATATAATGACCAAAAAGGGAGGTGCACAACTAGATGTTATAACAGTCCTAAATACAAAATTTTAAGTTTCTACGGCTTCCCGTTTTTCAGTTATGCGAGATACGTACGTACGTACGTACATACATACGTACGTACAGACGTCACGACGAAATTAGTCAAAATGGATTCAGGGATGGTCAATATGGATATTTCCGTTGAAATCTGGAAACCGAAATTTTTCGCGATTACAATACTTCCTTTACTTCGTACAAGGAAGTAAAAATACTCTTTCCAATAAGATAATAAAAAATATATGGTTCCATTTAAAAAATATATATTTTGTCCCAAATTTTGAGAACCGCTGACACAATTTTTATTTTGTCTACATGACCAATTTTCTAATATAAAATGGCACAATTTTGCTCTTTAACCAACCTCGTATCTCTTCAAATAAAAAAGTTACCAATAGTAAGCAAGCTTATTGAGACACCCTGTATTATTAAAATATATTCTACTTATAAAAAAAAAATTATCTGTACATACCGTACAGTAAATTAAACAAGATTAATATTTACTCCTTTTTAAAAAACAAACTATAAATTGTGTACGTACCTCTTCATGACTGTAATTTCTAGACTAATATAAAATTTAAAATACGAAATCCAATAAAGAAAGTATTAATAATCTTTCTCACGCATGCTACGAAAAAATACATTTTGTTCATAAAGCATACACAGGTAAAAGTGATTATCATAATCATTCATAATTCCTTTCCACCAGCTCGCGTGTAAAAAATAATTTTCCCCTTTGGAATTCACAATAGCAATTACGGTCATTGAAGTACTCGTAATAATACTTTTTTTTTATAAATTTATATTCTTTCCGCATTATACTTTTATGTTTGTTGCTAATGGTCGTTATTGTTTTCACAAACTATTATCAGAAAGTATTATACAAGTAATTTTGTTTTATGGAAAAAGTTATATTGCTATTTCGATCTAGTTTAATTTTATTTCTCTGTTTGGGACTAATTGAAACACGAGCAAAATGGATAATATATTTGCCACAAAGCGATAAAATTTTATTCGATTTTAACAACGATATATACAAAATTAATGTTGGTCAAATACATAAATGTTCGGAATGTTTTATTTTGTATATTGTATATCGAAAATAACATTAAAATGTAGGTTACAGATTTTCATTGATTCTGTGTTTTAGATTGAAGCTGCGTTCGTAAATATATCTTGTTGATAGATGATATGTTTTGAACATAGAATAATAACATGTTTACATTATAATAGCAGGGACAAATATAAATTACACCATATTATACAAAGCAATGTTAGGTAGTATGATATATGCATCAGAAATCATATGATTTAAAATTCATACTAATAGAGATAGAGTATATTGTTATGTTAATAGTGCGTTGTCTGAATAAATATCCCAGGCAAATTATAAAAACAGTCGTTTTATAAAACGTCTAGACGTATTGGAAATTTTCGTTTGCAATTTTTCTAAACTTTCTTTAAACTATACTATTAAGAGTGCAGTGATGAACGGAATTTGATGAGACCGGTTTACGCAGCAACATTTTGGCGGTAAATACGAATCAAGTGTTATTTCGATACAATACAATAACAATGTTACAATGGGGTCACATCACTTAAAAAGTTCTGATTATGATCAAAATTCTTCCACGGAAAAATTAACATCAATTTACTGGCAACGTCAAAATATGTTACCTATATTACCGACATTTTAGAAAAGTCAGCGGCGTTACGTATTATAAATTTTTTGCCATACACACAGGAAAAAGCCATCTAAATTGTAGTTAAATTAACTAAATAAATTCCTTATTTTTCATCGTACTAATAGGTTTCATTACAACATCTAAGTTGCTTTAGTTAAATTGTCTAAATTTGTAATAAGAAATTATAGTAAAATTAAATACAAAATTAGATGAAATGATTACTTTTATATCGTAATATGTATTGATCTAAAAATAAATAAAGAAATTAACCAAATATTTATTTAAATTTTCTATTTAATTACATAATTCATTAGATAAATTACCGAAAACTGTACGACAAAAATAATGAAGCCAAAATATAGAAAAATAAAATAAAATAATTAGAGTAACCATTTGCATATTCAAATTAACGATTTTTTACAAAATATTTATAATCTATTTCGTATTAGTTGAAATGATAAAGTAAGATTTGTAAATTATATTAAATAATTAGACATATTGCATAATAAAATAATATCTTAATATAATTAGACAAAATTGCAATAAACCAATTTTTTAAAAATATTTTTAATTGAAAGTTCGTTTAATTTTGAAGCAATTCGTGGTATCAAAACCTCATAATTGTTTTTTTGTATAGCTGTATTTGATTTTTAAAGAAATCTACAGCTATCTTTCTCACACTAGTTTCTGTAGTAGGCTGCGCGAGAAAGATACCAATAGTGTGGCGTCATCTGTGGCCTGGAAATAAATTCAAATATCTTGCAAAGTAATTATTAAAAAAAATGTTTTTCTTTTATCTTAATCGTTATTTATTGAGTAGTACTTTAAGGATATAGTGAACATTTTATTATTTTTTTGTTATGGTTTATGGGCTTATTGTTCTTTTTATCTTTTAAAATTAAACTGTTATTTATTCAAATCGTTATGTTAGAATGGTGTTTGCGGAAAAACATTAGTTGGAAGCATATTTTCGTAAAAAAATTGATTCTACTCTAAATATCCTGAATACATTTTCACCCCCTTTCAAAAATTCATTATGCCAATGCCATTTGTCAATCATATTTCACTATCACAACGATGCGGCAAACAAAAAATCAGAACGATGCGGAACCTTTACTCACTCTGTATTATTACATAATTATTTACAATTATATGTATTTATATTAAAAATATTTATTTCACTTAAATTTAATATACCTAGCCTCACTTAAGTATTATACAAATGCAGGAAAAAAAAATACATTATTTACATAATGTTGGAATAGATTAAAACTGTCTCACGTTTGCATCAATCACAAGATGTAAAATGTTCTTCCTATATGACGCAGCAATACATTATAAAAGGATAAAACCATTAACAAGCAGTATTATGTACCATTGCTGGAGCAAATGAACGGTGCTATTAAGACCAAACATTTACATTTGGTGAAGAAAATAACGATAATGCATCCGCTCACATTTTTTCAATTACCGGCTCAAAAATTCATAAATTGCGCTTCGTATTGCTGCCGCACGTCCCTTACTCGCTAGATTTAGTCGGCAACAACTTTTTCTTGTTCCCAGATCTGAAGATATAGTTCGTTGAAAAAGATTCACTTCAATTCGGAAGTCATGATTGAGACAAACGCTTATTTTGAAGAGTTGGAGAAATCTTATTAAGTTGAACGTATAAAGTTAGAACTCCGTTTAACGGTACTCGATATTTCTTGTCCTTTTTGTTAAACACCTTTGTTCTAGTTCCCATACAGGATGTTTAACAATTTAAGCCCGATTTTCGCAAAAGTGATTAAAGTTCAGCACTTTAAACTGAATGTGAACAGTGAGCAATAATTGGTATTAATTCCCGGCAACTTTTGTTGCTCAACATGGCGGAGAATTGACAAAAAATTGCACTAATTACAGTTTTAGATCCTCCACCTAAACCAGGTAATTTAGCACTACCAAATTAAACAGTGATGAACAAAGTTTTATCATTAGTAGATACTGGTTTCATCTAAAGTTTTAATTGCGTAATTTTGTTTGTAGCAGGTACGCTGCGCACTTGGTCCTTGCAGAAGAGAGAAATTCTCTCACAGCTGTGCGCTACGTTCGTCAACTTCACACCAATAAAGTCATCGAGAGCGCGGTTAAATTCAAGCGGAAATGAGGATTCGATAGTGAACTTTGACCTCCTGCCATTACCTTGCAGGAAACACGTCAAATGGTGAGGTTATATATGGTTCTCGTATGGAGTTTTACGTTAGGGTAGAAAAGAAATGAGAAATGTTTGAAGGTTAGAAGGGTCAAGGTTTAGAAAGTTTGAAGAAGTTTGTAATAACAAAGTGTAACATATTTTCGAAAACTTAAATAAAGTGTTCTTCATGTCCAATATGTTTGATATGGTTTATTATATTTATTAAATCTTTACAGAATATTATAGAGTAAGTTCAAAAGATTGAGCAATATCATTTCATTTAATTTTGCTTAAAAAAATTGTCTTAGGTATTAGTCTTTGGTCAAAAAATTCGGTGGTAAGTTAAGTTTTTAATGAGTTTTAGGGTCCCTAGAATACGATTTTGCAAGTTTTACGATGTCTGTATGTGTGTGTGCGTGCGTCAGTGTGCGTGTGTGTGTGTTTGTGTGGGTGTGTATGAGATTTGTGTGTGTGACAAAAATTTCGCCGATCATAATTCCAATACTACTATTCTAAAAATCTGTTGTGACCAGCACAAGACCTCACGCATATTAGGCTATATAAGTATTGTATTGCACTTCGCTTTCGAATCGTCGTTTTATAAGAAAATATTATAGAGATTCTAAAAATTATGATTTTTCGTATTCCTCTTCTTTACAATCATATGAAGAGCTGATTAGATTTTAGTTATAATTGGTCAACCGGAAGTACCCTTATTTGAAGTTTTTAACAGTTTTTCTGGGAAAAACGCAGTTAAATATAATTTTTTGACATTTTGTGATCATTAATATGAAAGAAAATCTTATTCTCTATACAATTTGATTATACATTTTCCTTCATATTCAATAGATATTAAGTTATAGAGATTAAGAGAGGTTAACTTTCAAAAATCAGTTAGCTTTGCTAAAATTATGGAAACAGCACATATATTCAAAAAAATTCTAATTGACAGATGTCAGTGTCAAGTGCAAAACCAAAGTGGAAAGTATAGGGTCAGAAAGTAACATAAGTGACAGAGTGTCCCTCGCATAAGTGACTTGCAGTTTCAATGCTGGGAGTACGAGGAAGGCCAAAGAGAAGATGGAAGGACTGTGTAGCAGAATATTTGAGAGAGGAAGAACTGTGTTGGATAGGAAAGAGGAAGTGTGAAGTGCAATTTACAGAATGTACATTCGTGTTATAATAATATTGGATTTATAGAATCTTCCCAAAGGAACTTGCAATATGGAATTTGTAAAAAATAGTGATACATTGAATTGACGGAAGGTTTTGTGCTGGCCACAACAGATTTTTTACACCTGTCATGGTACACTTTGTATGTCGAAGAAATCTGATTTAAATTTCAAATCACAGTGAAAAAGAAAAGTACAACAATATTATATATAAATAAATATTATCTCCCTGACATATAGATCTCAGGATGTAAAATCGTAAAATCACTCCTTACATCTGCTTATAAAATGAAATGCTTGAGCAATACTCGTAGCTACATCACATATTTCACGGAAATTAAATGCTTGTAACATCAATGTCTAACCAGTATCCCATCTCCCGTAAATTCTTTATTGGTCTGTCTCTTCTGGTGCATTTCCTGCGGTGACCAGGTCACTAGATCTTGAGTTCGGGGCAGTTTTGCTGAGTGGACTGACCACGCGGCCAGAATATCCTCCATGTCCGATGCAGCTGCAATATATTACGCCTTAAAACGTTCAGCTCAACTCAGACCAAATAAAGAACTGCACTCCGTTATCGTAAATAAATTAATGTTGAGATGGAGATATACCCGGAGCAGGATTATAAATTACACTGGAAATTTGCTAAATAGATGCAGATAGAGATGTATAGCACGAGGAATACAGTCTGCAAGCAATTAGATTGACGAGGAGATATTAAATTGCATACAATAAAATGAAGTGTTAATTTATTAAGTAGAGTCTGGTAGAATTACATAATTATATCTCTATTTTAAATTACATTTATTTTACTATTTCTTTTATTACAAGTTAGCTGGAATAAGTTAATTAACACGCTTTCATTTCAATTTATTTATAACCTGCTTGAATAAATAAATAGAATGTTCGAAGCAGGTCATCGAACCCGAACCTGAACCGAACCAAAACCGGAACCAAACCTTCACTTTTTAGGGAACTCAAACCGAGAACCGAACCTCAGATATATTTTTAATTGAACCTGAGTCGAAACCGAACCGAGTATTAAAATTCAGGTTCGGGCTTCAACTCCGGTGCAGGTTAATTTTTAGTTCGAAAAGTAAATACAGCCAATAATCGACGTCTTAGGCGTTTGCGTTGCTGTCTGGGCTGGCTTTTCGTGAAAATTGTGTTCGTTTCTTGTTGCGTTTTGCGTAAATTCCGGCTCTCATTTTACATTATTTCGAACCTGAACCGCGAACAAAACCGCAAATTTTATTAATGCCTGAACCAGAATCGCACCCGGATCCATCTTTCAAAAAACAAATTAACCTGAACCTAAACCGAACCAAGTTTTTGGTGGGTTCGATGCCCTGGTTCGAAGATTAAACTCAAAATTTAAAAAAATAATAGAAAGATGAGATCCCGTGGCGCGTGGATACGATCCCGACCGACGCCCGACGCCAAATATTTCGAATTTTAAATGGCACAAAAGTGACCCCGTGTATTGCACTCGCCACACCAGCAATGAGTGCCCGTGAGGTGACGCGTGGTAAGCGCCCGCACGATACAAATATGTCATCATCATTACCGATATCTGTGGTAAAACAGATTGGCACACCCAGAAATGGGTAATATGCTGTGATATATTTTTTTATATATAAAAAGAAATAAGAAAAATATCGTAAATGCTTCGTTTCACAGATACGAAAGGCAAGCAAAAATTATGTTTTGAGAATAAGATATGTACTGGTTCATATTCTACCTTCCGTCACCTCAGGATGTTGGTCAAAAAATTCGGTTGTGAGTTTATTATAAGTAAGCACGTTTTAGAGTCTCTAGAATAAGATTTTACTAGTTTTACGATGATGTATATATGTGTGAGTGTGGCGGATGTTCTATTACTTTTGTTTAAGTATATTTAATTTTTTTCATCAGAAAACTTGGTGGTTAAGATTTGAACGCTAGAAAACTGAACGAAACTAGATATGAACAGGGTTATGTGTGGACATAGGGCGATGCGTGTGAACCTAAACTTTATTTTCGCTAATACCTTTTTAGAAAATATAATAAATCATGATTCTAAATGCTCTCTCATTTCATATTTTTACCAAGAAACTTTAAAAAAAAAAATTACCATAACTTTAGCAGCTCATTCAAAATTATTATTTTTAAGTGTTGATAGGTGTTAGTGTCAGGTACTGAATACGAACCTAGAGATTTTTTTCATTTTTCGTTAAAATGCACTTGTTGTTGAAGTCTTTTCTTATTTAGATAAAAGCAAAAAAAACGTGCGATTATTCATTTCATATTTATTCATGGATGTATCTATGAAACATTGTAGTAAAGATAAATGTCTATTTTTATTGCAAATGATTGTATTTTTAGTACCGGCAAAATAAGAATAGTGCCTTGCATATTCCACTACTCGACTTTGCATATCTTTTATGCGTACAATACACCGTCTTGTCTCGATGTAATAATATGTAAATGAACAGAAAATTCTTCTATAACAAAATATTTTATCTTTCATATTCAGTTCTCCTTTAAAACATTGTAGTTCACTGACTTGACCTGTAAAGTTGTAAATTTTCTTGATATATATAATAAAATTTAAAATTACCCTAAAATTAAATGAAAATAAAAACTATACACGTATTTCTTAATAGTATATATATATATATATATATATATATATATATATATATATGTGTGTGTGTGTGTGTGTATATATATATTTAATTCTTCTTTTCTTTATCCATATGAAGAGCTGATTAGATTTTGATTATAATTGGTGAACCGGAAGTTCTCTTACTTGAAGTTCTTAACAGTTTTTCTTTTCATTTTATGTGATTATTAAAGAATATATTATTGTCTATACGGTTTGATTATACATTTTCCTTCATATTCAATAGATATAGAATTAAAGAATTATAAAAAGATTAACTTTCAGCCTAGGGTTGTCAGATCTCCTATATTTAATAGGAGCCTCATATATCCTATAAACAAGGTAATTTCTCCTATAAATATATCGCCACGGCATATTACCTATTTCTGAGTGTGCAAATCCGCGTTGTACACAGATTTCGGTAATGATCATGACATAATTTTACTGTGCGGGCGTTTACCAGGCGTCACCTCACGGGCACTCATTGCTGGCGTGAAGAATGCACCACAGGGGTCACTTTTGTGCCATTTTTCAAATTCGAAATATTTGACGTCGGTCGGGATCGAACCCGGTTTGATAATAATTATATATTTTGAAATGAATTGCTAAGAATTTTATGATTCTGTTAAAAGAGGAAAACATTTATTGAAAAAAGCTCAAAACAATGGAAGGTATAATAACTATTTTGGTGTTAGTGTTAATTCTTTAATCAAAATTTTCAAATTACTATGTTTTTTTGTATATTTAGTTCTCCTGTGTAAAAAGTTTTTAAAATCTCGCAACCCTATTTCAGCCTGCTTTGTAATAACCATGGTAACGGCTGATATATTCAAATAATTTTAATTAACAGATGTCAATGTTAAGTGCAAATAACATAGTGTATGTTCATTTTATATTATTTTTTGAAAGAGCTTTTTGGATTTCTGGCATGGTTGACATGTTGAGTAATTCTGATTTCATTTTTCCTCTAAATAAGGTTTCACGTAAAATTTACTACTGCAGATGAGAACATTGTTCTTGAAATACGTATTTATTTTTATTTTCATTTAATTTTAAGATGAGGAATAATTTTCAATTCTATTATCAATTATATTTAGCTTTAGACCTTGGACTCTATAACATTAAATTTCGTCTTGAAATAGTTAAAGCAAATGGCAATAATTGCTCTCCCGAAATTAATAGGGCTAGTTAATAAACATTAATTACCTCTTTCTACGAAATCTGCTTGTATTAAGATAGCTCGGAACTTGTATTTAAACTACAAAACTGATAAAATTAAATGAAATGATTGTTATCTCCTGTCACGCCCTTTCTCAAGGGCTGTTAAATTAAATGATTTTGCTGACTCTGCAAGCGTTTGATTAATGACACAAAAAAACCATTACTGTATCTTATTAATTCGATTATAAAAAAGGTAATTAAGAGATAATCGAGTTTCTGATTTGCAAATGAGGAAAGCTTCGCTGATAATATAAAAATGTTAGATTGATTTTAGTAAAAACTAAGAATGACTGTAAAAAGCAAAATATAATATGAAATATATAGTTATTTATGTATCAAGGTATTGAAATTCTACTTTTTATCACGAATATGGAATTTAGTTGCCGAGGTCGTAGGGCCGAGAAAAATAAAAACAAATGGTTTGGTTGGCAACACTGCAATTGCATGAGATCGTCGTATAATGGATTACTTTAAAGCCAATTTCTGAGCTAATGATGATTTTTGTTCACTTTAGTGACGATTTCAAACAGATTTATTATTTTTATCTCATCAAATATCATTGAAATAGGTACATATAAAATGAGTATTATTACATTTAGCAGCAATGTCACCATGCAACATAAGAATATTGTGTTGTGTCTATACGATTTGATTACCTTCACTTTTTTCTTCATATTCAATAGATACTATAAAGAATTATTATATTTCGTAAATCAGCCGGCTATGCTATAAGGCAACGCTTATATATTCAAATAATTCTAATTGACAGATGTCAGTGTCAAATGCAATTTACATAGTACATGCTGGTATTATAATTTTTGTTGAAGATACAGAATTTTTTCCAAGGAACTTTCGGCATGAAATTTGTGCTGGATATACCGAGAGTTTTTTACCTCCCGCTACCTTTGGTAAGGGAGGTATAGGGATCGTGCTAAAAATCACATATCGAGATTTTAGTAAATGACCACGTTTTAAGGTCCCTAGAATCCAATTTTAACATTTTCACGATGATGTCTGTATGTGTGTATGTGTGTGTGTATGTATGTATGTGTGTGTGTGTGTGTGTGTGTGTGTGTGTGTGTGTATGTGTATGGATTTTGTCTTCACTCTAACTCAAATACTATCATTCAGAAAATTCTGAAACCTTGTATTTATACCCTATTCTAATATGAAAAGAAGCCATTAGATTTTGGTGTAAATGGGATAACCGGAAATGGCACTTTACCTGACGCTCATAATGGTTTTTCTTCAAAAAATACCATTAAATGGCATTTTTTCGCATTTTATGTCTTATGAAAATTAAAGATTATTGAATTTTCTACAGGAATACATTAATACTTTTTCTATATATTTTACAGATAAATTTAAAAATAATTTTTTTTATTAGTCGCGAAGCCTAAGATAAACACAATAATTCCTTTGTTATACAGTTCATATTTCAAATGAATGTAACAGACAGTAAATGTCACTGTCAGAAAACTAATCACTTCAAATTAATAATAGTGACAATTTAAAAAGATAATAGTAAAAAAAGCAATAGTTTTCTGCAATGGAACAGTTTGCAGCGTTAGTAAATACGTAAGTATGTATTTAAATTAATAAAAATTCAATAGCGGGAGGTTTTGTGTTGGCCACATCAGATTTTTTTATCAGTGAACATGGGCGTATGTCATTACTATAGTTACATTTAAAATTATTAACAGCAATGTATTATCGCGTTTTTTTAAAACTGGACATTTAGTATATCTGTCAATGTCATCAAATTGTCATATTTCAAAATGTATACAGTTGAAGAAAAAGTTCAAATTGTATGGTATAATTCTATACTCTGACATAAGCCTAAGGCAAGAAATAATTAATATAAATTATACTTTATCCCTATTTTTTAATTGATCAATATTTATTTTGTCACCATTGTAAATACAATTTTTTAAATGGCCCCAAAGAAAAAAAAATCGTTTGTTGCAAGATCTGGTGGCATTGCAGGCCACTCCACTTCTCCACCACGTCCTATCCAGCGTTGGGAATACCTGGTGCAGATATAAGTGAAAATTTTGACGACTCCAATACCTGCTATTTTGTGAATTTACTTCCCGATTAATATAAAATGTCGCTTCATCCGTAAATAAAATTCGATCCAGTAATATTTCCCCACTATTAATTTTGTTCATCATATCTTCGCAAAAGATATTTGTTCGTTCTATATCGTTGTGTAATAACTCTTGGTGATTTTGATATTTAAAACTCTTAAAATGTTCTTGTCTTAAAACCTTGTATACTAGTATTCTTAATTTCAGAAAAAAAATTGTTGACAGGGTGTTGTCACTTTCAATTAATAGCATAATTTCTTGTTTCTTACTATTAACTACAGTACTTTGTCTGATTTTCTTCTTGTGCTGTTTATTGACGCATCCTTTAGTTCTGTAGTCATTGTAAATTTTTCTTATAGTTGTTGGACTGGATCGCTTATTAAAAGTTAATGCACATAAGTCAGAAACTTGTTGTAGACTCGTTATAATTACTCCAATTTACAATTTGAACTTTTCTTTAACTGTATACATTTTAAAGTATGACAATTTGATGACATTGACAGATATAATAAATGTCACGTCCCATGCCCAGTTTTTAAAAAAACGCGATAATGCATTGCTGTCAATCATTTTAAATGTAACTATGGTAATGACATACGCCCATGTTCACTGATAAAAAAAAACTCTCGGTATAGTATCTTGGAATTGATGAAGGTAATGTGCTGTTCACATCAGATTTTTTTTAAATATGTCTACAATATGGCGTCTCTATATACCGTGCCTTGTCCAATAGACACTTACAGAATTGAAGTCACATACAAGAGACAGATAAAAGATCACGGTCTACACCACATCCTCGTTGTCTTACGTCCCGCTCCCTGATCCTATATGTCATTATGTTTGCATATGTTATTCAGTGTTAACCTAATTCTTTATTGTGATTTGTTCCTTATGTTTAATAAAAATGGGTTTAAAACCAGAAGATGTGCATGGGGCAACTTTTTTGTTTGATAATATTGAAGATCATTCGTTTATTCAACTAAAACGAATGCGGGAGTTTAGAGGTCTAAGGCTGATGAGGTCTAAGGCTTTTTTTGGAAGTGGTAACCATAGCAACCTTTAGTTCCATGCTTTGCTGCTAGCGCGCTCAGGCAAATTGCAATGAGGTCATGCACGACTTTTTTTTATAAATTTAATCGATAGAGTATTGAAAAATAATAAACCCGAATTTTTTATTTTTCCTCAAATCGATCTTTAATCATGAAAAAATTGTAATTGAAAATGACATTTTTTAAAATGAGGCTGCTAGACCCCCGCTTCGTCCCTTGTCCATTGACGTCACTGAGTGAAAGGAACGACCATTTTGATTTTCACACTGTTTTTAAACGTCAAAGTGACATTTAAAGATAACCTGAAATTTATGAAAGTAAACATGTCGACGAAACTTTGTTTCGTGCCAAAATAAAGAATAAAATAATATGTATTGTATTCTGCAATATATTCAATGTCTCACATGTGTTTATAACCTTCCAGCGTTTAATCCCAAATCAAAAGTGGAAGAAACATTTGATGTAACATGTAGATAAGTTCACGCCAAATGAAAATTATATTTTATATATATAAAAGTGAACAGAACGATGCTATATTAATATATTATAGCATATTTATATATGTAATCCTTAATTTATAGTTTATATATATTTTTCTTTTAGAAATTATGTGTCCACATAAAATGTCTGTTTGAAATGAGTCTGAACTTGGTTCGGAACGTCGTGACGACACAATATGGCTGGTGCAACTTTTTAAAAATGTCATACTTTAAAAAGATTTTATACAACACAAAATGTAATAAAAAAATTATTTAATCATACTGAACGATAAATTAGACTATCCTTCTTCGATTTAAACAGAAAAAAGGTGAAATTATTTTTTTTTGCATGACCTCATTGTGTGTCTATTGCAAGGCCGGTTGTTAATATTTTATTCCTTATACTCTTTCAGAGAGAGCCTGGCGTATCCAGGATTTAATTTTATGTTATGAACAGTGACAGCTTTGTTAAGAGAAAATGAATCTCCGAACCTGAATTCTGAGTTTTTGATTTTATTATATTGATTTATTGATTAGATTCGTTTGGAAATATGATCCCAACAAAGATAATTGAAATACGTAATTT
This sequence comes from Ophonus ardosiacus, assembly GCA_943142095.1. Lineage (NCBI taxonomy): Eukaryota > Metazoa > Arthropoda > Insecta > Coleoptera > Carabidae > Ophonus > Ophonus ardosiacus. Next base: position 8,230,849 of record OW964826.1, read on the forward strand.
TATCAGACCGTTCTTCGATAATCAGCGACAGTTTAATAATAGATGTGTCAGGTAAATGATACTTTGATATTATTTTTTAATAGAACATTTTGGAATAAGTGAGTGAAATTGATTTTTTACCCAAGAGTGGATTTTGCGACTCGGCACTATATTTTTTCTAAGATAAGTTAATTGAAAAATATTAAATAAAACAGCAGTACCTACCTAATCTATTAAATGTCAGAATTCTTCGCGTATTGTATGCGAATACACCAGTTCTTCGAAGAGAAGCTGTGATTCATTCAGGTACGGAGTGAAGTTAGTTGTTACAGCTGACAGCTGTCGTTATATGCAAATAAGTAACTAAAAAGTATATTTCTGTATTTCTGCTGTATACATTTGCATTAGTAATAAAAAGTGTGATATATGACTTGTTTTATTAACTCTACATATTTTTTCTTCAAAATTTGCTTTGTGGTATAAACAAAGGGTGCTATCACCAAATTTGAAATAGCCAAATTTTTAAATTTTAAATGATTGCATCTTTTTAATGTTACTTAAAACTTTTTTGTTACTCGTGCACATTTAAAAAAAGTTTTGATAATACAAAAACATCATTTTCCTCGCTCGTAATCAAATTATTAAGGTCTTATGCTTTTTGCTGAATCAGCGCAACGTATCGATTACCGTCTTATTTACACTAGAAACTTTTAATAAGATAAAGAGCCTAAAAAATATTGTCACTTCTTATTACTTTGCGATGACACGAGCTGAAAGAAAAGGGGAATAACTCAAGCCTTATAAAAATCTATTATGGTCGCGACGTTTTTAATGAATCGAAAATAAACCGACTTATCAGGCAGTCATTTATCTTCATTTTTACCGCTTTAAAATGACTCCTTTCCCTTAGCAGTTCAATTCCCGGCTTAGGAAATAATCGGTACGAACTACGCAGTATTTCTGTTACATCTATGCATAATAAATGAGAGCAAATTGATCCGGACGGCGCTTGGCAGATGTTTGCAAGGTTGTTTAACGCACACAAATTAACACCTTCGTCTTCATTTACATTTACCCAAGCAATTTTCTTTACTTTACAGTCAATTTGGGAATCATAGGATGGAAGGAAAACGAAAATCGATAAAGTTGTTTACGAGGAAATGAAATTAACGAATGTTAGAGAAAACGAAAGTGAAGAAAATTGTTTATATAGGTATAACTTCCATTTGATCCAAAGCACAGTATTTATAAACATTATTTTATTGAATGTACATAATTAAAAAAAATATACAATCTTTAATAAACAACTTACGTAGAATATCCGCATACTAACCTTATTTAGCAATAAGAGACTTTTGGCTATTTTTACCTCCCGCTACCCTAGGTAAGGGAGGTATAGGGATCGTGCTAAAAGTCGCATATAGACTTTTTGTGAATAAGCACGTTATGATGTCACCAGAATCCGATTTTAACATTTTTACAATGATGTCTGTAGGTAAATATGTGTGAGTGTATGAGTATGTGAACACGATTACTCAATATCAAACGTATGTGAAGTTAGCGACGCGTCGCTCAGCGACGAAACGTTGTGGTCCTACCGTGCAATATAGTTGTGCTTTATAGAATTAACGGAATAATACGTGTTATAGTATTAATAAAGCTGTTGACCAGGGGGGTGGGGGTGGTGGTTGGTTATGTGGCTTGTTTATATTAACACAAATACATATCATAACGAGATATATATATAAAAAAATTGTAGCTCAACTAGGGGATGATTTAAATACAACTTGAAGATAAGCGAAAAATTTTGAAATTTTGTATACCCATTCTATACTAATGTGGGAAGAGCACATTAGTTTATAGTGATAACCGGAAGTATCACTTATACAAGCCTTTATTAGTTTTTTGAAAAAAAAAAATACAAAAATATAATTTTTCAGCTAGTTTTACTAATAAAAATTGAATATAATGGTACAATCTTCAATTTTACGATAATAGTATTTAGTAAATAAATTTAAATATAAATTTATAAAATAATTTATTTTTATACATCATCTAGCCTATGAATGCGTTAAATAAAAACATAATACTTTAGTAACAATTTTGACATATTTAAACAAATGTCACTGTCAGGTAGCAATTACATTAAAATTAATAATGAAACCGTGTTACGGAAAATATAGTAGTAATATATTTGATTCTAATGAAATAGGCTCTTCAACCACATTAAAATTTAGCATATTTGGTACTAATTTTCAATAATACGCTTAAAAACAATGTCGAAAAATATAACAATTTATTTAAAAAATATGTATTACGCCTGTAATTAATTATTAAAAGTAGATTTTTTTTACCTCCAATTCGACTGTAACGTCATACCGACTTGTGACAGAGAGAGATTGCGCGCGCATAATATGGGCGTTTGCATTTAGTCATCTGTTCTGTTACTATTTCTTAATATTATATTAGAATATTTAAATACAACTTTACACATACATAAATACAAATATCAAACAATTCACAACGTAAAAACATCAGCTTTCATGTGTCAACTTGTTTAAATGTTTAAAAGTTTGACTGAATAGTTCCGCAATTCTACACGGGCGGCGTTGTTCTATCATCAGGCGTTATGACGTCACACTGTAAATTTCAATTTTGTATAGTATCTTTTCCAATTAATTTCAGGCTTAATTATATCACAATACAGATGAAAATATGAAAAATATTCATATATTAACGTCTATTTTCGAAAAATAAATTTAAAAAAAATTGGTTGAAGAGCCTATTAAGGTCTGTAAAAATAATATATTTACCATCATAAATAAATATTAGATTACTATTGATTTGTTTCATTGTCTTCCAGAGTACGACTCTGAAAAGACTGTAATAATTAGTGCGATTCTGTAACTTTCTGTAACGCTATAGAAATGTAAAAGTGAACAAAATCGCAATAATTTTTGTTTACTAATACATTTATTATCGTTTTACATTAAAAAATGATGCGCTTTTGTTGAGAGATGCCTACAGTTCTATAGTGGTATAGAAACTTATAGAATCGCAGCGTTAGTTTTGTCAATATTTTTGAAATTTATTTTGTGTATGATATATTTGTGAAATGTAAAATAAAGACTGTTATGTGTGAATGTAAAAATATTTGAACGTAATGAATGCTTTATTTATATTGTGTGGTTAAATATACCAGTGAGATCTAAAACATATGTTATAGATATGACTGTCAAATACCCACCGGGAGGTTATGGGCTGGCCATATCAGATTTTTTAGAAGAAATTGATGTTGTTATTCATGATAATTTTGACAGCATTCCAAAAGAAGATTGGTCTTTTTCTTAAAAGTTCTAACAAGATCCTCGCAACACTTATGGCTTCACATTAATCCATTTACAATTGTAATAAAGATCTTTCCAGAAAATTACTGAAGTCTTCTAAATACTTAACCACACCAGTTCAATAGCCACTTACATTCACCTAATCGATACTCAATGAACAAAGTTCTTTAATGCCTTCAATTTATTATTTAGTGTTTTAGTGCAATGGTTACATCCAGTTGTAATAATATTTCCTGTAAAACTATTTATCCATTTGTTGTGTTGGCTGAAAGCTTTATTTGTAGTACTTGAAACTAACGAATGTATTTGGAAACAACATTTCCCGTAATGTAGTTGTGAAGCAAAACGACGATGGACGCCGGGAAAGTAGCCAGACAGCTCTAGCGGAGAACCTTGTTTATAATAGCTGTGGACATACACAAGGGTATTTACAACTAGATGTGCAGATGTGTTTATTTGAGAACGTGTGAACACCGGAGAAGTTTAAATGAGGGTAATCGATGGAAAACTGGGATTAAATAAATTATTCATACTTCAAAAGGGAAAAGGATATGTGCTGAATTATTTAGTGTTAAAGTATAGTGGAATTAAAGATCAACTTTTCATTAATTCCAACACTTTTCAATGATAGTTCATTCATATTTAATGAATACCTGAAATATATTTCATTAAAATTTAATGAATGATGGTGCGAATGGATAACTGATTCAAATATTTTAATCCAACAACCACTATAACACTTTTTGTTGAAGTTTCATTTTATCATATAAATTGCCATAGAGCTATGTATTTCTAGAGAAATTCCAGTATTATTTAGAGAAATACAGACACAGAATAACCCAAAAAATAATAAGTATTTTTTTTCATATATAAAAATTTAACTCATACGAGATTCATGCTAGAGTTTTTAAGATGACATGATACTTTTTCTTTAATATGTCCAAAAGTGGTTCCGTCAATAATAATATACAGTCATTTCCTTAAGTTCAAAAAATAGCCAAAAGTCGCAGATTGGAGCTCTACAGATTACTCCAGTCAAATATTTTTTGGTTAAAGTTTGTTTCCTCGTGTTTAAGAAGCCATACACAACTTTCTTCGCACGTATGTATGTCGAAAAAAGAATATAAATTTCATCAACCCAAGTGTCAAATTTTGAACATTCTGGTGTCTACTATTTAATACCTAATTCGAAGTAGGCTATGCACACAGAAACGTATGTCTAATCATTATTTAATTCAAAAGTCAAGTTGTCAAAACTGATCGTAAAATGTAATTTTTAATGAGAAAAGATAACAAAGAAGGATGCAGAATATTGTCACTCATCATTTTCTGATTTATTTCTATTTCTAAAATAAAGATTCAAGATTTCTTTAGGTAACATTTTTGACAATATCTCGTGTCAAATTGACATTTAATTAAATACTTTCAAATTGACATATGTGTTTTTGAATATAGCCTACTCCGAGTTACGCTTTTTTTATACACACTGTAAAAAAGAAAAAGCAGGCCAAATTAAGAGTTAATTAAAATCTTTACATTTTATTTATATTCTTACAGCCTACATAATCATTGGTGTACAGACCAGGAGTTCGTATCGATCATGGCACAATAGAATCATTCCGCAAGATATTATCGGTTATTTTCCGATTAATTCTATTAACAATTTTGAGAGCAAACTGATGTGTGTGTGCTCTTTATGAATATGTTGTACAACTGAATGTAAAGAACGAATGTATTTGGTGTACATGAGATGTAATATTGTGTAAGATCTTACCTGTAAGTGTGATAATGACCACGTTATTTTGTATGTACTAATTGTGTTTTATTGGATGATTATAGACTCAGAAGAAGGTGCAAATGTGTACCGAACCGTCAGTGGTGTAAGAGTAAATGCTATTGGACTGAGATTTCGAGTAATTGTTATACCTATTTAATAGTATTAAAGTTTATAGGCAAAATCTTACACGTTCCAATTTTTGGAAGAAAGATGATGTGACACAATACGAATGACAACTTTTATTAATTGTAATTGATCGTGTATGATTCTATTAATAGCTGACGATCCAACTTTCAATTGATGTTCTATTACCGCATAAGTGGCTCTACTGTTTTCTTAGTTTAATTTCTTATAGCTTCAATGATCTTTTCGGCAAGAGATGTAGGAGGATACCTTGCTCTTTTAATACTGAACAGAATTCTTTTTTCAGTTTCTTATATTAGCAATAAATTTTAGCCGAAAAATACAATTGTACACTGAAAACTGAATCTAAATTTTCGCACCACCCAAGACTAAAAAATTGATGTTTCCCTTAGGGCCGGTCTTATAAAACTATTTAATCAAGAGTTAAAATTTAGTTAGCTACTAAACTAATTTAACTGAAGATTCGGGTATTATAAAAGTTTAATGACAAGTAAATCGACCTATTAAAGTAACTGCGGAATTTCATGCTATTTGATTTAATCAGTTGTTAAAGAAACGTCAAACTGTATTTTTTTTTGTTATGTTTATTTTAAAACAATTAAAATATGGAATTATTTACTTTTTAAATATTTTTTAAGAAATGTATGTGTCGAGTATGTCATCTTTAGAGTCTGTATCATCAGTGTCCTCGGATTCATAAACATATAATGACGATGCATTTATATTTGCACGAGGTAGGCTACCAAAATTGTTCCGAAACAGGACAAATCCATATGAAATATATGATGACAAAGGCTCGTATCACGATCACGGTTTTAACTAAAACACGGTTTAAAAAATGTCAAATTTCATTATTTAATGATGATAATAAATACTATGAAATTTATCAAAATATGATTTAAAAGCAGAACATAGTTTGTATTCAAACAAATATTTTTAAATAAATTGTTCTTCTAACATAAGGGTGAAATTACATTTTGAAATTTGAATTTGACATTTCTTAAAACAGCGTTTTTGTTAAAACCATGATCGTGGTACGAGCCATGAGTTTAAAAAGAGATTTCGATTGTCAAAACAATGTGCGTTACACATATTGGGACAGACTGGAAGGAAATATAAGACTACTAACATTAAGAAATATGTCCGCAATGAATCAGCTACGATTTTACGCAACCGGGTCGTTGCAAATTATATGAAAATAATCTTCAACAATATCTAATAGGTTATATTTTTCAATATCAATATGATTTTTTCCATTATCACGTTTCTTTTCCAACTGTCAAATCAACTAATTTACGTTTATAACGAATGTGAATATAGAAACTTTTCACAAAACCACAAACACACTACTAAAATTTAATTAAATCCCCCGTTAGTTATTTGATAGTGAGATTTGTTTCACAATATCCATTTCTTTTTTAATGGTCCATTTAATTTACTTGTGCAGTAACTAACTAAGGATTAATTTATTGTTTATAAGACCGGCCCTTAGCCTATTTGATTATTTTGAATATTTCTAATGAAATTCTTATTGCACCAGTATGAATTTGTTATGAAAAGGACTCATAAAGAAAAATCCGTATATTACACAGCAAAATATGGTAAAGCTTGAATTAATTTGAGCACCAAAACATAAAGTACTTTTTATGTATAAAACCAGGGCCTACTTCCAATATCATCGTAACTTCCGTGCATGTAATAACGCAACTTTCTTTTTGGGCCAATTACACTTCTTCAAATCTCCCCTCAAATGCGTTCATCCCCAAATCCTTAAGTTGAACAACTCGAAGTTCATACAAGTCCTTCACTCGTTTTGATAGAAATCGACAAACATCATCGTTGTCACTCTCTATCTCTCGCGTAGTAATCCTGATAATTATTTTTATCTCCGCGTTGAAATATAAATCCCCAACTAGTTGCAAGGAAGAAATCTAATCTCTCGTGATTGGTCAATAATCTGGGAAGAAGACGCTGCGACCGTACGTGATAAAACAGATATTGCGTCGCGCCGAATAAGACTGTAAGAGAGATATCTCACAGCGACACAATCTGAAAAATTGCCGGGAAATGCGTTTCGCTGGAACACAATCAAGCCTGAGACAAGGTTATGTTGTGCTCGTGCGTCTTTCCGACAGTGAATTGTTGCTATTTGGGTTTTATGGCACGGGAAAAAAGGGTTTCATTAGCTTTTAATGGATGGAGGGAATCTAGTTCGCGCCAGGGATTTCTTATGCAGACTAAACCACATTATTTATTTCTTATGACTCCAATTGACAATGCAGATTGGATGTCATGTACATTGAAATCACCGAAAGGATATTATTACAAATTTATCTTTTTCTTTTATGGATATAAAAAAAGGTGGGTTAAAGAAGAAAATTCGGATGGAAAGAATAAAAGAATGTGTACGAATGTGGACGAGACAAAAATGTGTTTAGCTAGCAATGTGTGGCGAAGGATGATTGTTACATTAATGCAGAGGTTCCGTTTCAATACTACGAATCACTTGTTCATTAAAATAGAAAAAAAAAGTAAATTAAAATTAAAAGTTAAAATATCTTCTTTTTACCTCTCGCTAAGAGGTATTGGATTCATGCTAAAATTCGCATATCCAGATTTCAAGAATAAGTACGATTTAAGGTCCCTAGAATCCGATTATAACATTTTTAAAATGATGTGTGTATGTGTGGATGTGTGTGTGTGTGTGTGTGTGTATGTCTGGATGTTGGAGGGACGATTCCTCGAAACAACCGGAAGTAGTAGTTTCTTAGAAAAATTCTTCTAAATATAATTTTTTGGGAGTTTTTTTTTTATTAAATATTGAAGAACATAAAATTCTCCATCTAATACACTTAAAAATTTTATTATATCTTGTATAAATTTAGAGATAAAGACACTATAATTTATAGAGTAAACTAATCGCAGAGGCTAAGGCACTAAGGAAACCAGTTGACAAATTCCAATGTTTATAACATAGTTAGTAAATGATACATGTCATTGTCAAATATCAACAGTTTTAGTGACTTTCTGATAGCTTTTTCTGGGAAGTATATTTAATCTTTCTTATTGTTTTATTAATTAAATATTTGAAATTATAGGTAAAATTGTGTTAAATGCATATATCCATCAGAAATACCACCAATCTGGTTAATGAATTGGAAGAATCTCTGACATTTAGAAACTGCCTCATTCATCATTGAATGTTAGACTAACAGTTACATAATCATAACCTTTCATGTTCACAAATTTCCGATTTCAAATAAAATTGAATATGCAACTCGGCACTGAAGTTCCATTTTATCACTCATATGGTTTATTTTCCTCGACCTTACGGCCTCTGCAACCAAATTCCATATTCGTGAAAAAGTAGAACTTCAGTATCTTGACACATAAATAACTATTATTGCATATTTCTGGTCTACTTGCTGCAATAGACCAAATTTTGTTCAGTCAGTATCTTAGTCAGTTTTTCTTCGATTCTAATACAAAACGGCTTCTTTCTAGGAAACAGTTGAAGAGCAGACCAATTTTGTTTAAGCCGACACGGAATTAACCGATTTTAAGCATGAATTCCGAGATTCAGCTATCCTGTTTTTCAAGAATTCGCTCCATATCTAGTAAATAGGATATGAATTTATGTTCTCTACTTTTGTGATAATTTATTGTGAATAAAACTGATCTCTATAATATTTCGCATAGGAAGATGAGCTTATACCACCTGTTCTATCGTGTTTACTTGTTCATCTTTACGATGCAATTTTAATTCCTGCGCTGAGCTCTCCTCTTTAAAGAGCGATAAAAATAAAGCAACAAAGTTAACACAAATTTAATATCGTTAGTTTTAAGTAAACCGGATTGCTTCCCACTTCACAAGTTTCGCTCAGCGGTAGAGTTGCTTACATGAGCTGCAGCTTTAGCTTAAAAAACAGGAAAACTGCATTGAAGAGATGCGCTTACACACACGCTACGCGGGTCCGGATAATCGTATTAAGGCATTCCCCGACTCCCAGCCCAACAACCCCTTGAAAACGGACACTGTATTTTCTCACTAGATAACTTTTCAACGTTTTTCTTCCGGGAACAGTTTATCGAGAGATTAACGAACGCGGAAATTGTCCCTTGAGTTATTTATAGCCAGAGAAAATTCTCGAATAAAAATAGAGCGCATTATATCGTTCTGCACTGAATGTAATGTCGGATGTAAAAGGTTTATTATAATCAATTTGGAGCCTGCTTAGTTTTAATTTGAAGTGGAATTTGTGTTTGGTTCAAATTATTATCAATTACAGCTACTTGTAACACAAAACAGGGTACTATGGTGTTATTTGTAATAATTTTTCAACAGTTATATAATCGTACGTAGAATAATTGGTAGCCGAGCGGGTTAGCGCATATCTTGTTGCTCACAGTGACATCACTCGAACCATGTTCCGTGCGTTCGAATCCCGTCGAGCGATTTGATTTGTCGTAAATAATAAATACTACTAAAAGCTACTTCTTTTTATCATATTCAAATGCTATAGGCTGACCACTTATACAGCTTAAATAAATGTAGCAATGGCTGAAATGCAACCGGCATTACGACAGTGGTAAAACACTGCGGCTCGGTGAGTTCGGTTGGAGAGGAAACGGCTATGGCCCTAAACAGAATATACAATCTTAATATTATTATTGAAACTAAAAGCACGATAATGGGGTCGCGTAGCCGTGTGCGTATAGTGTCTGGTTGCCAATCTGGTGACCCGGGTTCGATCCCGGCCAGTGCAGACTTTTAATCGCACAAAAGTGATACCAGTGGTGCACTCTCCACACCAGCTATGAGTGCCCGAGAGGTGATGCCTGGTAAGCGCCTACACGGTAAAAATATATCGTCATTACCGATGTCTACATGATGTAGATACTGGCACATTCAGTTATGGGTTATATGCCGTGATATTTATTTATAGCACGATAATCGGAACTTTAAACTTCGTAAAAAATGTTCAAATGAAAAATTTACCCTTGATTTGAGTAAAGTATGCCGCCACAAAATGTGCGAAATGAAGAATTTTTTTGAGGAGCGAGAAACACGAGACTTTTTCCCAAAAAATATCAGAAAAGTGTATCTTATAGAGAAAGATACCCGGTGGAAGAAAAATAAGCTTGTAAAAGTTATTGGTGTATCACCTAAACCCAGGGCATCGAACCAGAACCTGAACCGAACCACAACCGGAACCAAACCGTAACATTTTAGCGAACCCAAACCGAACCTCAGATATATTTTTCAATAGAACCCTAGTCGGGACCGAACCGGGTATTAAAATTCGGGTTCAGGGTTGAGCTCTGGTTCAGGTTCATTTTCAGTTCGAAACGCAAGCGTAATCGTAATTCCTGCTCTCATTTTAAATTATTTCTTTATAAAGATTTATATTCAAAAAACATTAATTCAATTTGCATTAAGTCGAACCGAACCTGAATCCGGAACGAAACCTCAAATTTTATTAATGCTAGAACCAGAACCGCACACGAACCCATCTCTTAAATAAACAAATTAACCTGAACCTGAACCGAACCCAGTATTTGGCGGGTTCGATGTCCTGCCTAAAACCATTAGATTTGTCAAGGTAGGAATCCGTACACTGGCAAAAAAGAGCACACCACCTCCTAAAAAAATAATGGTATTGTAATCGACTGGAAAAATTAAGGCTGATATCAGAACTGAAAACTGTATTAGAGCAAAAAAATCTGATGTGCCCAGCACATTACCCTCCGTCAATTCTATGTATTTTGTACGAACCCCATAACAAAAGTTCCTTGGAAAAGATTCCAATATCCCATAAAATTGTAACACGAACTTATACTATTTTATACAAATGCCATGCTCAAAGTTCCTTGGAAAATATTTTACAAATTCAATAAAATTATAACACAAACATACACTATGTAAATTGTACTTGACACTGACATCTATCAATTAGAATTATTTGTATATAACAGTTGTTTCCATGATAATAGCAAAGCTGGCTAATATATGAAAGTTAATCTATAATTCTTGAACTCTGTATCTATTAAATATGAAAGAAAATGTAATTAAATCGTATAGACCATAAGCCATTTTATATTGATAATCACATAAAATGTCAAAATATGATATTTCACTGCGTTTTTTCAAGAAAAACTGTTAAAAACTTCCAATAAGGGAACTTCCGGTTGACTGAAACCTAATTAGCTCTTCATATGGATGTATAGCAAAGAAGTACGGAAAAATTTTAATTTTTAGAATTGTAGTATTGGAGTTATCGTCGGCGAGACTTTTTGTCATACACATACACACACACACACACACACACACACACACACACACACACACACACAAACACATACACACACATACATCAGCGTAAAACTAGTAAAATCCTATTCTAGGGACCTTAAAACGTGCTTCTTCATTAAAAACTCACCACCGAATTTTTTTATTAGAGACAATATCTTCCTTAACCATAAAGATGAGGGAAGGTAAAAAGAATATATTGAAAAAAATAAACAATAACATGGTAACATAAACTGTTCTTCTTTCAATCTGTGAATTTTTTGACCTCCCATTGTATTATTGTAAATGCCTACTTTTGACTACCTATACTTGGTAGGTAGTTTAGAGAAAGGTAACACGTTTAAAATTCACGATAGCGAAATTTATTCGTGGGGTTGTGTAGTTCATTATCATACCTGTTACTTCAAACACCACTTGTCCCATTATTCAGAGAGGGTAGAATTACCGGCAACTACAACTTTAACTTGTACTTTCAACCCTTACTCGCAAATACAAACATAAATTAGCCATTGAGTGCTCTGTAAAGCCTTCGCATATGTAGATAATAAGAACTCCTTAATTTTTTAGAACAGTATATTTGTCTATGATTAATTATTTAATAGGAAAAACCATTACGGTCCCGTGGCCGCGTGCCTGATCGCAAATTTCCAATTTTAAATGGCACAAAAGTGACCCCTGTGGTGCACTCTCCACACCAGCTATGAGTGCCCGTGAGGTGACGCCTGGTAAGCGCCCACACGGTAAAATATATCCTCATCATTAACGATGTCTACATGTGTTGTAGATACTGGCACACCCAGAAATGGGTAATATGCCGTGATGATATATTTATTTATTTATTTATTTTATTTATTACGACTACATTTTTCAAGTATTCCTCTTGAAATTTTAACTAATTAATATTGCAGTGAGAAATATATTGATATTAGAAATACGATTGCGATGTTTCAACTAGTGTAGTCAATAACAAAAGAAAAGCCCACTAATATATTTTCTTTAAATTATCTAAGTTGATTTAGTTAAATTTTCCAAATTTGTAATAACAAATTGTAGTAAAATTAAATACAAAATTAGAGTAAATTACTACATTTAGTATTGAACTAAACATAAATAAAGAAAATTAAATATATATTTAAATTTTCTATTTACTTACCTAATTCATTAGATAAATTACCGAAAGTTGTAGGACAAAAATAATGAATCCAAAATATAGTAAATTTAAATAAAATAAGTAATTAAAATAACTATTTGCATATTTAAATTAATGATTTTGTACAAAATATTTAGTATCTATTTCGGATTAGTTAAAATGCTAAATTAAGATTTGTAAATTGTACTAAATTATTAGACATATTGCCTAATAAAATAATATCTAATAACATATAATTAGACGAAATTTCAATTCATTTTTTTTCTGTGTACAGGTTTCTTCAAAAATCAAATGCAGATATACAAAAATCAATTATGACTTTTTGATACCACGAATTTCTTCAAAATTAAACGAACTTTCATTTAAAAATATTTTTAAAAAATGGGCCCACTGTCAAATTATTATTGATCAATAAACATTATCGATTAAATTACAGAATGGGTCGATTCTTTTAAATTATTTGTGCATTTAATGCCATACAACACCCTGTAGTATAAGACGAAAGCTTATAAAATAATATTCCGTTCAGAATATGATAGTAGTGGGCTCATTATATTGCGAGATGTTTTGTAAAAATGAAGATTTAAAATATTTTAACATATTTAAAATTAACTGGTACATATAATATTAAATGTTACCTTATTGCAAAGCGTTGCAAACATTTTGAAGAGAGGAACACTAACCTGAAAATAAAAAAAAAATATTATAGACAAAACATATTTGCATAAATAAAAATAAATAAATATAACATCACGGCATATTACCCATTTCTGGGTGTGCCAGTATCTACAACACATGTAGACATCGGTAATGATGCCGATATATTTTACCGTGTGGGCGCGTACCAGGCGTCACCTCACGGGCACTCATAGCTGGTGTGGAGAGTGCACCATAGGGGTCACTTTTGTGCCATTTAAAATTGGAAATATTTGGCGTCTGTCGGGAACGAACCCGGTTCCCCCAGGTTCGCGACCATGGGGTCCCGTGGCCGCGTGTCTGAGTGTCTGGTCGCGAACATATGTATTTGCATTATCTCTTTATCATCGTAAATTGTGTATATTTAAAACTTTTCATAAAAGTTCATTGATAAAAACAATATTATTGTTCCTCGTTAATTTATCGTATAATATACACAAAACAAAAATAATAAAATACAATGCATTCGGATTCATGCTCATTGCAATTTTCAGAAATATGATATAATTTTTTTCGTGTTTTATACTGTATTTGATGAATAAAAAAAAAATTGGACAGCAAACAAAACAATTTATGTATGTGCACATTAGGTAATTTATAAATTAAAAAGAATAATATTTGCATTTGCAAAGATACAACAATGCAACGGATATTTTGCGGCCATCCAATCCGCATTCCGAATATTGCGTGAGGCAGTACTATTTTATTAATAAATCGCTCTCTTTGTTCAGTTTTTTAATTTTGTATCAAAGCATTTCATTTCTTTGTTGTTGACCGAATATTTCTTTTCTATCACGCATTGTTTAATCGACGTTGCCCTATTTTTGTGATCAAAATCCTTTGAGAAATATTTCCGTATAGAAATATTTGCTTTCTTTTCTTTCTTTTTCATTAAATAGCAAACAAGAAAATAATTTGAATCTTGGTACGATACAATTGGCATTCGTAAATAACAGGGTAATACAGATCAATAAATTTATAGATTACAAACTAAAATTAGGAGACATTTTTTTTTCTTTCAAAAATTGATTCGATAAATCAGAAATTTATTTGTCTAGCGCCTTAAATATATATTGAATGATAATCTAAATGATAATGATCATGTGGTTAAATAAAAAATTAAGGCCCGAATAGATATTTACACACTAAGTGAACTAAGGTAATGTTTATTCATGAGAAGAAAGTTAATTTCTTCGAGTGAATAAACATTCTTAGCTCACGTGGTTTGTCCAATATTTTATTCAATTTTGACGAAATAATAATAATAACCATTATAATATTTAATTTTGGCAAAATAAAAAACTGATTAGTTAGTAGGCTGAGCATGACAATCGTCGCTGATAGACGTCACACCATCTATTTAAAATGCTTTATTGTCTGTCATTTGTGCCGTGAAAAATAATGAAAATGGCTGATAAAGTCTGTTAAACACTATGGTAAGTGTTATTTTCGTACATGATGTTATTTTAAATGCATTATTTGTTGAGTAAGTTAAAATTTTGTGAGAGTGATTTAATAGTAATTAAGGTACCAAGGGTTGTTATAAGGACAATAATGCCTGAGGTCAACAGTGTACTGTTGAGGGCCTCTGGCGAGTACGTTGATCGAAGGCATTATTGACGTTTAATACCCGTGGTGCCTTCAACGTTTTATGTCTTACTAGAAATTCTTAATAAACATTTTACCTGACTAGAATTTATCAAACAAATATAATAAATCACAAAATTTTAATACAACTTACAAAGTAGCCTGTGAATGCGGTATCTAGGTAATATTTTGTTTCTGTAAACAAAGCATTTTTTCAAACAAAAATATATTTCTTGTGGTATTTTTCTGTCAATATGGACGAGCAATGTTATTGCTAAGAATAAGAAGTATGCTGGTTTGTATTTGTGATGAAACAAATATGATTATAAACGATTTCAATTCACAATGCTTCTTAACCTTAACTGCACTTTATGTTAGTATCGGTATTATTGACCACAGAATTAAATTTACTTTTTTGAAACTTCTTTATATACAGACTTCATCGTAAAAATAGTAATATCGTATTCTAGGGACCCTAAAACATGTTTATTTACTAAAAACTCATCGTCGAATTATTTCACTTAAGACAATGTCCAAATTCAGCACTCTTCTTTATCTAAAAAACCTTCTCTAAAACTAACAAAAGAGAGACATACACTGCTGCACCAATAAGAAAAAATGTCCATGGTTACTTTACTAGAGACGATCACAGTCTAAAGAACAGTGCTGAATTCGGCCCAATCTCCCTCATCCAAAGTTTATGTATGATAGCAGGTAAAATGTGTGGTATTTCTTTTTTTTAACTCTCAACAGGATTAAATCCAAATTACTGAGTAGGTTTACATATATAAACATCCATGCCTTAGTAAAATTCGAACCCAGAACCCCGAGCGCACTCATGATTAAGAGGCGTTGCTCTAACCATTGAGTCACCGGAGCCGAGAACAAGTTACAATAAAACAAAGCAGCATATTTTTTTGTTCATAAATATAATTCCACATTTTAACATTACACTCAAGGTAAGGTAATATTAAAAGTTTTTATTACATATTCAATATCTGTCTGATCGATAAGTGAATAAAAATGAATAATTATTTCTGACAAGCATAGGACTACAAAAAAAGTTCAAAACTTCAACCAGACTATTCCATTACATTAAGTTCTCATTAATAATGAGTGGAATTCTACAAATTGTTCTATTTGTACACAGCAGTACTTATGAATTATCCAGCTGTGAGCTACATTAGAGTGCAAAAAACACCTCTCGTAATATGACAGCCATTTCCGAGAAAATTAAAGCACTTCTGTATGTAAAACCATCAGTATTTTTTAATTAATAACACTGTAATTACGAGCATATGCTGGTCACGAAAAAAGAGCAGTATGCTTGGGTAAGTTGGCATAATATTTGCATTTTATGAAGAACAATAGGAACTTTTAATTCATTTTTATGAGACGGACCAAATTAGAACTTTTAATGTGGAAAGTTTAAAATCACCGCACTTTTTTATGCAACAGGAAGCAAAATTAAACAAATGACAAATATCAATAAACAACTCTAAGTGATACTGAGAAAACAAAATACATATGGACAAGTTATGAACGCGCAGGTTTTAATCCTTTAAATTCTATTTGTTTTACTTGCTTAGAGCACCATTGGGCCCAAGACAGGATATACCTATTAGGAATGACGAATTCCAATAATTTTGGTACCCGAGTACCCGAAACAACTACCCGGATAGTACCCTTTATCCGTTAATTACCCGATATTCTTTAATTACACATTATCCTTTAAGTACATATACATAAATCGTTAATTTGTTAATTACTAGTTACCCTTATATTAGCAGTTTACTTTTTAATAAAATTCATAATTATTGTTTACATACATTTATTAAATAAAAAGTATTACAAATAAATAATATACTGTATCTCTATAAAAAACTTAACATAAATTGAATGAATTAATTACCTATTGTATGGTATAGAAAGCTCTTCTTTTAGATACAAGCTTTCCGGCAGCTGAAAACTGTTCGGGTAATTAAAGGGTATCGGGTAATTAACGGGCAGCGGGTATATTTCGGGTAATCGAGTAAGAAATTTTATACCCGGGTACATTATTATCGGGTAGGTTTCGAGTACCCGAGTACCCATCGTCATTCCTAATACTTATATTATTCGAGTTGCTGATAACCATAATTACCTAATTTTGAGTTATATCCCTCAAAACTCAAGTACATCCACCATTGAGAAAAATATGTACAATTCAATGCGTTAAATTAATATCTCTTTTGCTTCTAAAATATTTGCGTTCCAAATTGGACCCCAAAAGTGTCATTTTTGAAATAAAACCCATAAATGGGTGGAGATATATGTAGGTAGACTTCGCCAATAGATTCTACTGGCAAAAAATACATAAATAAATAAGTTTTTAAAAATGTTCATGATTTTTTCCAAAATCTTGAAATATAATTTTTCTAAAAAAAAAACAACGAAATATTGTACTTTTTTATTAATGAAAAACTCAACAGAACATATGTTTATAAGTGAATTTAATGTACAGTTAACTGCAAAAAATTAATGTTCCTTTATGTAGAATGGTAGATATTTATTGTACAATTTTTCCTGACGTTGATTATTATAGGCTTGTGTATTTTGCTCACTTGTGAAGAAAGCTATTTACTTTGCTCACTTGTGATTCATGATGCTACTTTGCTCACTATTTTAAGTTGAATAATAATGGGTCGAATTCTTCTTTAGGTTAGTGATCGTCTCTAGTAACTATGGAAACATCCTGCATCTCTGTCTAATGCATCATTGTACATGTCCCTCTTTATTTTTTTATTTTTAGATAAGCTTCTTTAGTTAATAAAGAGTGCTGAATTCGACCCAATGAATTTTGCTAACGATTGTGGAAAAAGTATTTATTTTCTTCGTTTTCTTAAACATAAACATCACTTGTCATTAATACAGTTGTTCTTCATTTTGTAATATTTTGATGACGTCCATCCTCTGCATAAATATTTTTACTATACCTACCCCAAAATTTCATAATTTGAAACAGATTTTCAGTAAACTCAATAACTCAAAAATTCGATATCTCAAAAAATCGATAACTAAATGTATAATCGATCACCCTTCAACTTTGACTTATCGAGTTTTTACTGTAGGTATTATTATTATAATAACTGGTAGTATTTACCCAAAAATTTGGTCTCCCTTAATTAATTTCTTAATTTAATCATAGCTTAATCGCACCTGATTAAGAATAACTATTTATTTTTTAATTATATACAAAGAGTAGCTTTCTTGGCGATTCGAGTACTTCGATCAAATCTCAACCCGCAATATGCATCTCGAGACTGAAAAGAGATATCGATTTGCGGTTACAAAATTTGTATTCAGCGTGTTTTGTAGCTGCAAATTTAAGCGCAGCGATGCACCTGTGATTAAATTTAGTAAAAATAGTAATGGAACAATAAGAAATTAATCTTCCTTTGACTAAAACAAAATGGAACTTTTTAACGATGCACACTATAAACTTTATAGCTTTAAATAAAAGTCTTACATTTATAGTTAAATTATCTTTTAATTACAATCCTCCATGTTTTATAGTGTAAATAGTTCGTTAATCTCTAGGTATTTACGTTCTTTTTCTGGGTCATTTGCTGGTTTATTTAACGTTCCAATGATTATTAATAAAAACTTTTGTCTCTGCAATGTAAACGAAATGTGATTCACTGGTAGTTGAAACTTACATTTTAATTTAATTTTTATTGCAACAATTTCGCGTCAGTTTGTTTGGTTCGCGTGTAGTCTGGGCGATTTATTATGGGCGTAAAGCCAACGAAAGCACTTACAAATTGTAATTTACAGTGCAACGCCATTTTTTCCTAGAGAATAAATAAAGGAAAATGCTATTGGTGAAATGATTAATATAGATAAAAACAAACATATTTAATAATGGGACCATAATTTATTTATAATAAACATAAAAGCTCTTTACGACTTTACGGAAAACACATAAAAATATTTCCAAAGAAAGATTAATATTTAACGATAAATGCTTGAAATATTTCTACTTTATGTCATAGAATAAAATGGGAAAACATTTTAATCGTGCACTTAACTTTAATTGGAATATAAACAAGGTAGATTAATTTTAAGAAATATATCTCGATGTAGGTTAAACGATTTCTTTATTATTATTATTTTTTGTATATTAATGGTCACATACGATTATGAACAAATAAGACAATAATAGGATGTTTTGAGTCCAACATAGTGTAACGAAGTGCTACTTCGTTTAGGAAAAGTTTTTCCTCCGCTTGAAAATCTCAAGATGTTCAACCATAGTTAGAAAGTGGAGAAACGTAAAACCTACAAAATACGTTGTTTATAACATTTATAGAATACTCAAATATGATTTACCTGTCCGGGAAGGATCCAAGAATCATATTTGAGGCAAGTTTTAGTTCCGCAAGTCAGCTAGTTCGCCGATATCTAGAATAACCATAATATGAAATTCATTGTTGACAAACACATGTTCGACTTACCTTTTGGAGGACGCAGAAACCTGTTTTATAGCCAACAGAGTGTCAGTGATATTCCAGAGTACATTCAACATTGTTTAATCACTGTTTTACACTTTATTTTGTTGTTTTAAACTCTGTTTTACAGAAATGTTCGCATGTCAACAACAACATTGCCGCGTCCGAGTCAACTGACAGTTATTCTAGGTTCAACGTGAATTGTGCTGAGTTGTCGACTGTTTATTCCTAGCGTTCCGAGCCAACTTCACGCCGAAATAAATAATATTTATTTATAATGTTATTTTATTATTGTAAATTGTATGTATTGCAATTTTCTAGCTGAAATGACAAACCGCGAGTAGTAATATTTTTATTAAATTCACACCATAGTGACGTTACAAACCAAGTATTTTTTTGTTCAAATTAAGTTTTATTTTCCAATAAAGCCCCTTTAAATCGATATAATATACCCATCAATCCCCTTCTTTGACCACAATTTACCGCCAGTATAAAAAAATGAACAAAAATGGAATTGCTGAGCACCAAAACCAAAAATCTGATGTGGCCAACACTAACCCGCAATTTAATTCTTATTAATTTAAATATATACCTACGTATTCACTAATGGTGCAAACTATATTATGTTTCTTTGCATATAACTATAGCTTTATTTACTATTTTCTTTTTAAAATGTCACCATTATTAATTTGAAGTAATTAGTTTTTTAACAGTGACATTAACCAGTCAGTTACATACATTTGAAATATGAACTGTTTAACAAAGGAATTGTGTTTATCAAAGGCTCTGAGATTTATTCCCGGGAATAATCTCTGTAGCTTTTGTTTCGGGATTTTTAATGAGATTAAACATATCTGCCTCCTAAAATAATGTTTCTCCTGGTTTCACAAATTTACAACAGAGTCGCAATATAAATAAATTTTTATTGATAATACAAATCTGACAACTATATTTATTTTTTACATGTCAATCACAATATCAACAACTATATTATTTTTATATAGCAACAAATTTTGATATGTGATTACATACTTCATTCTAAAAGAGATTAAAAAAAAAAGAAGAGGAATGCTGTGTTGCATGAAAATACACGTTCCCAAACAGCCCTTGTCATAACGCAATTCTTGGAATCATTATGTTGGGATCGAGGTTGGGATATTATCGCCCACCCAGCTTATAGACTCAATTGTCATGCCTCGTATACATGGTAGAAGGTTTTTGTTTGCAAAAGAGACAATTCCAATAGAAAATTGGTTGGGAACTTATACTCGCAAGAAGTGGAAGGAAAGAATAGTGACGTGTATTATTGTTTAACTTAAAATAAAAGTCCAATAAATATGAAATTTTTATAATATAATAATTTTTTATTGCATTTATACCCGGTTTCTCCAGAGCAACTTACGACTTAAGTCGTTGCTTATTCCTAAATTCCACCTCAAACTGTTCCACCACGCAAAAATGTCAAAATGTGACGTAAGTAGCACTTAAATGTAAGTCGAAAAAATCGGTGACTTATGTGGTTATGTGTCATATGTCAGTTGACATATCGGTAAGTCGTGGTAAATTTGTTTCGTTTTGGGCTGATAGATGATATAAAGAAGAAACGATTAAATTATAGCAAAGAGGGAGAAAATTGATCTGTGAGATTGTAGAAACAAAGATTTAAAGAAAATATTGAAAATAAAAATATCATTACGGTGTCCATGTCCAATATTCAAAAAGATAACACCTGAAAATTCATTGCCGCTGCATTGGCAATAAAATGTGTGGAAATATGTAGACTGACGCAAGGAAGACGACATCGAAGAAAAAGGCTTCAGTTTATAGGACTGGCGGTGGTCCACATAAAAATATTAAAAATAAATAATATAATATATTTGGAACAAATCAATTCTGTTACTTATTTGTCGCGGAGTCCTACCATTATATATCGACTTCCATCACAGTATCCACGACGTTTAACGTCGTCAAAATTAGGGAAATCCTGTAAATCCATATCGAATATTGTTGAATGAATACAAATATAAACCCTGTTAAACACAATGACAGCTTTGACATTTGACAGCCGGTATTTTATTTTGAATCGCTAAATTTCAAATTGACCAATCATACAACAACATTACGCTGTTGCCAATGAAGTTAAGTTCGCATTTGAATTTGCTGGTGCAACGCAATTGGGATATAAGTCCTACTTACAATTAAGTAGCACTTTAATAATCAACAACTTAAGTTGCTGTGGAGAAACCGTGCATTAAAGTCTTACAAACTTATTACAATTGAGTGGATGGGGATGAGTCAATTTTTGCATCAATTTTAGTAACTTTGTACTTATATTCATTGCATTAATGAGAATGAAATGATAAAGACGCTCACAAACAACCATACCTTACCCGGGATTCGAACTCGGGACCCTTGGGTCGTGAGTTGGCTATGTTGCCCACTACACCTCCGGGGTTGGTAATAAAAATGAAATTTGTGTTTTATTCTAAATAATTCTACGGTGACCCTTCCTCGTAACAAACTTACCGTCCGATTAAACAAAACCCAATTTGCTGAATGAAAAAACAACTACTGAGTATTGCTGTCAAGATTTAGATTTTTAAACTGCATCTAAATCTAAGAATGCATCCCGTCAAAAACAATTTACCTTTCTCTCTAATCTTAAACTCTTATTCTCGCCAACTTTCTCAATCACAAGTTTCTGTATTCTTGTAAATGTATGTAGGACTAGTAGAATGACACGCCCGAGGCGTAGTTGTATTTCGAAATCTAGCTACATTGCAGTAGGAATACAATGAAGGCTCAATGCGTTGGTTCTAAACAGTGCGTAATGAGAAGGTTGTAAACACTACATAGCCTCAGGAGGCGATTGCTTCTGTAGTTAGTCGCTTAATTAAGATGAACTTAGTATATAGTTAGCGGTATTGTTCAAGATGATAGATGGATTAGGTGCAGATTACGAAGTTGGGTAATATAATAATAATAATAAGGTTGCTGTTCAAAGTACTTCAGATAGATTATTGGAAAGAAGACAAATAAGTTTTTTTCGGCAACTTAAAGGAACATACATGAAGACATTTTCCTGACAATGTTTAGATTTTGCAAAAATATACTCTATTTTGAATTTAGAGAGGAAAAATTAAAATTTCGCGATCGCCCAGAAAATGAGCTCTTTCTGATCACTATTTAGACCGGAAAGTCCTTCTTTGCTGAGCTAGCTCGGAAAGTTGTCTATAAGGGATCGGAAAGTACTTTACCGATCCCGGGACCGGTAAAGCTAAATGTTTCTATGGATATCAGATGTTTATTTGTATCTTATTTGCTCGCACTAAAAAATAAAATAATTCTTTTTTATTCGTTTTTCAGGATCACAAAAAAAATATTGTACCCAACATAACCTGAAAGTGTCTATACTGGGTGAGCAAGCGTATTCCAGAGCGAGCCGTAGGCGAGCTTTGGAAGCTTGTGAACCTGAAAGTGTCTATACTGGGTTCACAACCAGAAATATATACAGAAAGTAAATTATAAACAATAAAGTAAGATTATAACTTCATTATGTCACAACGACAAATGTCAATAACAACAATCAACATAAAATAAAAACCTCTCTGTTCACTCCATATGGAAGTAATAACAATAACCTTTAATTTTGTATACAAAAACCAACAATTTCCAATCAGTTTGAAACCAGTTTCAAACTACGCACACATATTGACAAATTAACAATTGTTGTGCGAACAAATCTAATGTATACTAGAAAGCTATTTAAACATTTGTTTGTTCGCCCACTCGCCGGTTCATATCCGAATTTTTAACAATTCTATCCTTCAACTTCTTAAAAACTCCCAACGTCTTCTTTTGAAATGCTTTCAAAATAATCATATTGCACTACAGCAACAACAATCAATATTTTTTTCAGACGGTAGGTAACCTTCTATAGGTAGGTATCCTAATTTTTCTTTTAAGTCCACGAAAAAGCTGAAAGTCACATTTTTGCAAATTATGTAAATATGATAGGTCTTTTCTGCCAAAAACTGCAGGAAATACTCTTTTGTTAATTATATATTTACTCACACAACGATGTTTTAAAAATTGTTTAACTTTAACTGTCGTCACTAAATTTCAGATGACAGATATATATCTACATTTTTAAAAGGATGAAGAGCAAAGTTTGTTTAATTTTCTTTCTAAATAATTCTAGAGTGATCTTCGCATACATTTTCGTCACTTAAGTTCCTTTGAATTAAATTATTGCTTTCATCAAAATAAAATGAAAAATTTGAGTTAATATTAATAAAAATCTGTTATGGCCAGCACAAGACCTCTCGCCATTTCCATATTAGGCTGTATAAATATTGTACATATTCAAAATTTCTGGTACACACAAAAACACATATCTTCTTTATATATTTTTATATATTTTAATTTATTCTATGAACAAGTTTTGTCTTATTCTTCTAATGTTCGAGATTCTTCCAATTCTTTGATTAGATTGGTGGTATTTCTAAAGGATATATGTATATGTAATATATGTATCTAAAATTATAAATATTTAATTAATAATAAAATAAGATATATTAAATGTACTTTCCAGAAAAGATCTTCAGTCATGTCTCTGGTGTTTTGACACTGACATTTATTTGAGAATTACAGACATTTTAATTTTTCCACTTGTTTTTCAATTAACTAGATTGGCTGTATATCTGATGGATATATGCATTTTACCTACAATTTTAAATATTTAATTAATAAAACATAATTATTATGTTATAAACGTATGAATTTGTCAACTGGTTTCCTTAGTGCCTCAGCCTCTGCGATTAGATTATTCTATTATGTCACAGAGCGTAAGAAATATGAAATGTCAAGTGCCGATTTTTTTAAAGAAACTATTACTTCCGGTTGTCCAATTGTTACCAAAATCTAATTAGATCTTCCCAGGAATGTCAGATTGAGGAAACTGCAATTAAATATTTTTTTTGTCTTATAGTATTTGAGAAACCGTGGTTCCAACATCCACATATCCACAAACACATCCCCCCCCCCACACACACACACACACATACATGCACACATGGACATCATCGTAAAAATGTTATAATCGGATTATAGGGACCTTAAAACGTGCTTATCCACTAAAATCTGGATATGCGATTCCAAGGTAAAAATCTGTCATGGATTTTCATGTTCAACTGTATCTTTATAAAATTTTCATGCACGTCTGTTTTATTGAGAAAGTATATCCACTTTATTCATTTCGTCATATTAAAGTTTTGAAGTACTTGCAACGATCAATAGTTTAAAAACTCTTCACCGCTCGTATATCTTTATTTAATAAAATATATTCCTTCCGCTGAACAGTAGAGCTTTAAGGATAACACTGTCAGCTTAGAAAAAAGAAAATCCTCAAATAAATCGCGCAGACGAAATCCAGCTCAATATTTCAAAATACTTTCCAGTTGTTGGCCTTGGCTTGGCTGCAGAGATAGTGTGCATATCCTGGATCAGCAGGAATAACCAAGGAGGTGCAGGATCTCCTTGGGCCCAATAGCAGGAAGTCAAGTAGCCTTAATAATTAATAAGCGATAATAAAAGTTGTGAGTGATGTAGAACCTTTGACTTTAATACTGGAACGTGAGAGGGATGTGTAACATTTAAACAGGTTTGGTGAAGGAGGTCCCATAATTTTATAAATACTTATATCTGTATAGCTTAATGGAAAAACACCAATGGCAACATTTTGAAATATTGGTTTATTTAAATTGGAAGAAAAAAATTCAATGTTAATACGAAGGCTAAAATTGTTGAGCATAAGGCACACTGTTCATATTTTTTCATTTTTATTTTAAATATGCTCAAAGGAGTTCTCCTCAACAACAGGACACGTCACCATTATTTCCGTCTACTTCTTAAAGGTTCCAACCAATCTTCTTCATAATTTCAAACTAAATTCTAAAAAACTGTTAAATTCATTTCTGTTGGTCGAGATTATTGGTCCTACTAATACATTGAAGGTAGGGCTTTCAAATGATATATTTAAAGAAGACAAAAACGATAACAGTCCTAAGACACTCGACCCTTCCGTGGAGATAATAATGTTAACAAATGACCAACTGAGTTTTCGACTACGATTGAATACACTATCTTACTTGGAAAACGTTCCGTAAGGTTCCAAACTTTAAAATTCGCGTTTTGCAACAAATACATTTTGTAACATACATCTTTTTCCCCCTGGCTCTTCAATTATGGAAATATAATTGAGTAATTTCAAATTATTTTAAACCAAAATTTTATTCAAAAATAAAAACCTTTTCATATAATTTAATAAAAATTATATACGCTGATATGACGTGTTAACAACTTCAAACTTGTTGTACACAGAAGTATTAGGACGAAAAGAATATAATTTTACATTATTCAAAATTTCACACTGCTAACACGTGGTTATATGCATTATTAAATGTCCTATAATATTCAATTTGTTGTTTAAGTTTAAATGAAAACATAGTAACTTTGTTTATATCACTTTTTCTTAAAACAATTTTTGTGACAATAAATACAACAAATTTTTAGCATGCGAATTTATACAAAATAAAAGTACCGTTATTTGAGAGGGGAGTATATTAGGTCAGTTTGGTCGTTTAGTAAAGTGTTATCTTTATTTTCTTTATATTTGTAAATTTCTAAGTATTCTAGTAAACATAGTTTTAAGCTTTTATTTCCAAATGAATTGGTATTATTTCTGTATCGGGCAAATGATTATTTTTTAAAAGGTGGCAAGCATAAGTGGATTCTTTTTTCTTAAATTTATATGATCTTAAATGTTCCTCGAATCTAGTTTTGAAATTTTGACCAGCCTGCCCAATATAAATTCCTTTATAAAATTTACATTTTAGTTTGTAAACACCAGATTTTTCTAAAACATGTTTACAATCTTTATTATTGAAAATACAATTTGATAGTTTTTTGTAAAATTTAAAGGGGACAGATAGTTTAAATTTTCTTCAAAAAATTTCGATTGATTCACTAATTCTTCCAAAATAGATTAGAGACATGTATTGTTCTTTTTAGTCTGGTTTAGATTTAGGATAAATTGATTCTAAGTTGTTTTTCTTTCTTTTGATGATAAACAAAGTTACTGCGTTCTCATTTAAACTTTATATTTAAAATGTATCACAAAGTGAAGGCTGAAATACTAAATAATTTTTAATTTGTTGTTGGTTACTCAAGAACCCTTGGGAATTTCCAGACTATGCACGGATTCTTAAATTATTATTCAGTATCTCTATTTCAAATCTCCCTTTTTAGTAAAGAATTCCAAAAATATGATGCGTCCCTGCGCGGAGTTTATATCCTACATGCACTTAACGTCTCTGGGGCGCTAAAAGTGATAAACGTACTCATATATCGTTTCGTGCGCACTACAAAGTGCTCATGTCAGACCTCGCGATTTGAAACAGAACAGAGGAAAAGCTTCCCGACTTCCGGCGCGATTCTTTTATCTTTTGTGATTCGTGACACGGAATGAAAGTTTCACGGCTTGGGCTTCTCTGCACTTCTTATGAAATGCTCCCGCCCTTTGCTCTGCATATTCAATAAAGCAAACACGACTATTTTCTGCCCGACTACGAAACTTACTTCCCGGCAACTTCTTACCTCTATCTAGACTTGGAGTAATTTTATAAGAAGTCTATTCTAAGAAACTACCTAGTAGTTCAATTTGCAAGCATGTGTAGTAAAGTGTGTTGTACAGGAATGTTTTAAAGTCATTAAAGGCAAACGAACAAGAAAGAAGGATGTACGTGTAGCTTTGATGTAGTTTATTGTTACACCAGAGATGCCACGAGATTATTAAATAGCGAATGAAAATTTTAGTACGCTGTACTAGATCTGTGGCGGAATGCAGTGAAAATTTGATTTTGACAGCGAGAGATGAAAGTTTCAATGATTGAAAATGAAATGAAGATATTAACTACTGAACTATTAATACGAGTAGAATAATGCCTTTTCATTATTTACAGCTTTTTTTGTGATAAAAACCTTCTATTTATAAAATAAAACACAATAAGCAGTAATTTAATAATTACGAAAGCTCAAATTATAAACACAACTGAAACAAATTGATATTTATCCTAAAACTGAATTGTAATTTTATTTCAAATAATAGAGTAATATTTATAAAAATTCAAATTCTGTTTTACGGGTTACGAAACAAGCAAAGTAAAATCTGTTTGGTGATTTAAATGTAGAATTTTATTATTTGCAACCTTCATTAGAAATATTGACTTCCGGTTGTTCAAATGTTACCAAAACCTTTTCAGCTCTTCCCAGGAATGTCAGATTGAGGAATCCATAGTTAAACAGTTCTTAAGTCTTATAGTTTTTGAGGAATCGTGTCTACAACATCCAGACATACACACATACACACACACACACATCATTGTAAAAATGTTAAAATCGGATTCTAGTGACCTTACAATGCACTTATTCACTAAAATGAACCCAATACCTCTCTTAGCGAGAGGTAAAAATCTGATGTGGCCAACACAATAAATCCCGCCATTCAATTTTTATACATAAATAAATACATATCTACATACTTAGCAATATTGGAAACTACAATAAGTTCCTTTAAATATAAGTATTGTTCTATTTACTATGTTCTTTTTAAAACATTTGAAATATGAACTGCGTAACTAAGGAATTGTGTTTATCTTTACAAAACATAGTCTCCGGGCTTCATAAAAAAATATGTAGAAAAAGTATTAATGCATACCTGTAGAAAATGCAATAATCTTTAATTCTTATAATAACATAAATCGCGAAAAATGACATTTGAAGAAATACTATTTTGTGTTCTTAGTAAAGTACCATTTCCAGTTATCCGATTCACACCAAAATCAAATGGCTACTTTTCATGAATAGGGACGAAATACAAGGTTTCAAAATTTTCCATATTTCAGTAGAGCGTTAACAAAATCCCTACACACACATCATCATGTGTGCGTACTTTTAAGGCGAGGTTAAAGACAAAAACTCGGATTTTAAAAACAAGTAATTTTTTTTAAAGTTTGATAGCACAATTTTAAGGTTTAGTTTTAATATAAATGACCCAGGTTCTATTTTGTTACTATGGTGGAGGAGCTTATAAAACTGTTAGATTTATCTACATAATTCAAGAGTATTTCAAAAAACGTTTTAGAAAGAGAACCAAAAAATTAGACTTTTACAGCCCGATTCACAAAAAAGTTTAAGCTAATCCTCATTTTTGGATTAGCGAATTCTACTCTAATTTTGACAGTTTATATCTTAAAATATAATCTATTCCTAGTATCTACCTTTATTGATAATATCATGAAAATTAAATTTTAAATAACGGAATAAAATAGAATTCACTAATCCAAAAATGAGGATTAGCTTAAACTTTTTTGTGAATCGGGCTGTTAATGAATATAAAAATAAGTGACATAACTGACAAATCATTACCATAGTTACTCAATAACAACAGGACAATATAAAGACTACTCGATGTCGGCTATACTTGCCGTCAAATAATTATGGACTGGAAATTTCTACACTGATGCCAATTTTTTTAAGTGTCTACCTGTACAAATATCTGTAATCTGTCAATGTCATTTTATATTCTGACATTTTCGTGAGTACTTGCGTGCGTTTTTTATTCCCAATCCTATAAATTGCATTATATTTGGACTTTTGAGAAGAAATGAATGAAACTCATGAATTACATAGTCCTGGTTCTTATAAAAAACGTTTAGGAAGACAAAATTTAAATGGAGAGGCAAAAACAATTATTGCCAATGTACACATTTTTTTTCAAATAATTGGCGTTACATCCTGAAAAAAAAATAATTTATTAAATAACAAGAAAACTTTGGATTTGACTGCAGAAGCATGTTGTGTTGGCAGATCTACTGTTCACCTAATAATCAATTATTCTTACCATTTATTTAGATTTCACCGGTTATCGCATTTTAACGCAAACGCGACCTTAGCTTGATCAAATATGAATATAAATTTTCCACAGAGACTTTTTTTATATTTTATATCACATATTACTGTCTTACCTTACTTATTTGTTATAATATTTTCTTCATTTACGATGTATTAAAAATTTTAATTAGTTTTAAATGTATTATATGACATTTGCGTTCATTCCCGGTCATGTCAAGTTCCAAGCGGCAACATCGCTTGGCAAGGGACAGGGTGCGGAAAGGGATAAAAGTTGAACATCAGTCCATAATCATTTGACGGCGAGTAAAGTTTTGTACGTTTTCAACAAAAAAACATCCGCCTCGAATATTATTAAAAATGAAATCTCGTAGTTAGGTAAAAATCGTATAAAAACTGTATAATCCTTTTACAGGCAATGAAACTTGGAGTTTGTCAAAAACCAAGTACAAATATTACTTCTTTCTTTACTTAGACGTTGTTCAACTCACTATTATTGTACCATTTATTACATTCAAAAATACAATATTCAATGTTATTTTTCTTGACTTTTTCAATCCATTATCCATCTTAAAGCTTTATATGGCATGTCTTCAAAAATACATAGTTGGAACTTTTCCAACGCCAACCCTGTATTTCTTATGGGTAGTATGTACCGAGTCCAAAAGGGTAAGCACCCTGTCTGCATCGTGATCGTGATGTCTGGTCACGTGATATACGAAGTCAGAGAGGTGGAACTAGTGGTGATTTGATGGGACAACTTTAATGCTTCGTCCCCTACAGACTGTCATTCGGCTTTAATTATCATGTCTTCATTTCCATCTGTGTGATTAGAATTACAATTAGGAAATAAATTTTATAGATGTGGATAAATATTTCATTGCAACCGGTGGTTAATATTCAATTTAATACTCATTTTTGTGTTATTAAAATCCAATATTGTAGTGACAAATTTTTATGAGTTTATAAAAAAAAGTAAGATACATGTTTTTCATCTTTATTAAGGACCAGTTTACCAATGCTAAATTAACTTTTGCCTTTATCAATCGAAGAAAACTAACATTTTGTTAGTCAAAGCGGTTGCTAAGATAACTAAAAGAATTTTTGGGAGGTGTTTAGAATAGGGTCCAGCTCTAAAATGCATTTTTTTAAAGGACTGTATGAATTTATGTAAAATATCATACAAAAACATGATATTAGAGCACGGAACATGTTATAATATTTATTTTTACATTCCGTCACTTTTAGATAAAGAAAGTACAGTCTTGGGTCAAGATATCTGTTGTTGAGTTTGTAATGAATAAGCACGTTTCAGTGTCCCTAGAATACATTTATCTCACTAATTTAACAGACCACAATTATTTAACAATATATATGGTGTTATCGTACTTCGGATAAAAACTTTAAGAGCATATAGTACTGACCAAAATGAGTAAAAAAAAGCATAATCAATATTGGTACAAATCGAATGATACTAATATCTCAGAACGAATCATTTGTCAAATTTTGTTTACATGAAGCTCACTTTTTATTATATTCTTTATTTAAAATTAGGTTTTGTTGGTTATTTTTGGAATATCCATATTTAGAATACAACTGAAAAAGATTTACATAGTTTAATAATATAGTAATTTTCAGTTTAAGAGGCTGCATGGCTGAAGCAAAACTTATAACTTCACATATTCAGCTTTAAACCCTTTAAGGCATTATCTAAACTTTTCCTCCACCGTATCAAAGTTCCAAGCATCAACTTGTTTATTTACTTTGTCAAAATTAACAACAAAATCTCTTTAGTCCATGCACTCTATCACAGTTTGACAGTAACAAATTGAAAAGCAAATCTTTTCTTTATCAGCTGACGTTTTTATTCCACCAGAGGACAAAATGCGGATGCGGGTTGAGCTTGCGTTCACAACAAAACTCACAAATATAAATTTCACCTGAAACGTATTACATAAATCATGATTAAGTTGTTGGATTCGTAAGAGCGGTTCGCATCATTTCCAACGGATGCGGCAAAGGCAAAATCCATGGAAACAATTCCAAATGGAAGAGCAGGTTTACTTCGTTTAGCAAATGAATCTTGACGTTTAAATAAGTTTATAGTTAAAGCATTTAAGTGTCAAGGAAATTATGTGTAAAACCAAGAAACCTTTTCCTCTATAATTTTTATAATATATTTTTTATGAAAGTAGATTTAAATTGAACGCTATCTGTAGTTCTTTTAAGTCTTAGTTAACTTTGTTAAGTTATAATTTTTTTAAAATTCTGCTATGTATGAAAAAGTAATTTTATTTTGTTCTCAAATAGCGAAGTTTGCTAAATTGGTATTATATTTTAAAATATGATAAATAAGTTTCAAATAATTATCTTGGCAATGAAGATATGTAAAACAAACATTTCAATAAAATAATAATTAATAATACTAGGAATTTTAGAATCCAAGTTTTATTGAATGATTTTTCTGCCTGTGTCATTGAACGTAGGTACCTTTCATTTATAAAAATTCATAAATTTATTAATACGAGTATTATTTAGAAAGCAATTTATTAAAATACAAAAAAAATCTAATTGCCACAAAAATAAAAATATTTTGAATAATAAGTTGATGGGTCGTAATAAAAGAAGAAGCTGCAGCAATCTATATTATTTCACGGCATTTAGATCCCCTTGAATTTAAATGTTTTAATTGTAGGAATAAACTTTCATATTTGATTCTTAAGATTGCTTAGGAATTTATTTCTCTAGATACAATAGAATATATAAATATGTATGTTTTCCTACAACCGTGTGTAAAGTACATATTTACGAACTCTTTACAATGTGTTAAGTGTCACATTTCAAACACTAGTTCGTGAAAAGTAAATATTGTATGCAACTAACGTGTAAATAGTATTTTTACCTTCCGTCACCTTTAGGTAAGGAAGGTATTGTCTTTGGTCAATAAATAAAAACTTCAAAATTTTCAAAAATCTAATTTAAAAATACGTGCACTTACGTAACATTCTCTTTACAATCAAATAATATGACTACCAAGTTTATATCTCTACCCATTTTTGAATTATTGCCCCAAAAATCAATATACCCTACATTCAGATAAAAACTTCAAAATTTTCAAAAATCTAATTTTTATGTATCTATATACTTCTCAATGCGCTGATTCCAAATTTTGAAACAGCAGGTCGATATCTCGTTGCGTTCTCGAGATATTTAGATTTAAAGTTTTACTGAAAACTGCCCATTTTTGGGTATTAACCCAAAAATGGGTCGAGATATGAATTTGATGACATCACCATTCGATTCTACGAAAAAAATTACGCAAGTATAGCAATTTTCATAATTTTTGTCCAACTGGTTCATTTTTTATGAATGAAAGCTTGAAAAGCCCTGAAAATGTCCAAAATCTGAAAAAATCGCAAGGGGTACCCCTTACGATTTTTGCGATTTTTGGTCATTTTCAGTTATTTTGTTTTAGATATTGTATGCGGTGTTCAAAAATTCTGAAAATTGGTGTACTTATGTAATTTTGCCCGTAGAATCGAATGGTGATACCGCCAAATTCATATCCCGACCCATTTTTGGGTTATTACCCAAAAATGGGCCGTTTTGAGCAAAATTTTGAATGTAAATATCTCGAGAATGAAAAGAGATATCGACCTGCGGTTTCAAAATTTGGAATCAGCGCATTGAGAAGTATGTAGATACATAAAAGTTAGATTTTTGAAAATTTTGAAGATTTAATCTAAATGTGGGGTATATTGACTTTTGGGGCAATAATTCAAAAATGGATAGAGATATAAACTTGGTAGTAATATTATTTGATTGTAAAGAGAATATTACGTAAGTGTATTCATTTTTAGAGTATTTATATATGAGTATACATACTGTATATTAATGTGATAATTTTATTGGATTTATAGAATATTTTCCAAGGATCTTTCTGTATGGAATTTGTAAAAAAAATGTATTATGTTCGTGTTACAATTTTACTGGACATATAAAATCTTTTTCAATGAACTTTTAATATGGGATTTGTACAAAATATATCAAATTAACGGAAGGTCTTGTGCTGGCCACAAATTTTTTTTTATCTCGTGCCAAACATTGCACTCGACCAAAAAAGAACTACTTTACACTCTAGTTACATAAATAACTATTTCTTCAAATTTAAAAGATTAAAACGAATTTATGTGAAGCATTATGCACCGAAACGCGAAACAGGAGTGTAACATAGGATTTAAAAAATATTCGGAGAGTGGCTCTCCTTTACACTTTGGAACAAAAGTACAAGAATGAAAAGTTATAATGCAATATAATATTTGTAGTACCTACTAGATATTTAGAAAATAAACATGACTTTTTCGTCAAAAATCAGATATCCATGGAAATAAAAAACAAATAAAACCAAAATAAGATCATACTACATGTATATTTAATGAAAGATTACAACAATTAATATCAATTATTATTATTATTATTATTATTATTTTATATTAATAAATTTTCAATTTTGTTATCTTTATTAATTTGTAATTTATTTCACTATTTTGTTATTTGTTTATATTTATATCATTTATTTTTCTACCTGATGATGAGGTAATACCTCGAAATGTACCTACATTGTACAGTATTTTTAAATAAAATATTATTTTTGAAACTAAGTATATACATATTTAAAAAATAACAAAATGTTTCAAATGTATCCTACAAATAAAAGTATAAAATCAATAACAAAAGTTATCTGATTTTTGACGAAAATATATTTCATTTTTTAAATATCTAGTGCATTAAATCCCACGTTAAACTCATGTTTTGTTTTTCGCTACACAACCTGTATAATCGTCACATACACTACTCAAAAGTTGAGTCAAATAACGTGGTATATAATCAAAAAGTTTTTTTTTTAATTAATCTAACTGTAGAGTTAAAAATAATATAACATTATTTTTTATATATTTATTAAATATTAATAGAATTCGAGAAATGCGACATTAACATTTGATACCACTGTGCGAAGGAGTTATGTTTGTACCTATCATCTTTCATAAAAAAAAAGTTACCCTTCAATAAAAATATTGGAAGTCCGTAATCCAAATAATTATTTGCTGAAATACGGTAAAAAATGATCTAATTTTTTATTAGTTGTTTTTCATGATTTCCCTTTAATCCAAATCCTCATATTAACACATTGAATTGGAACAAATTTGTCTAAAGTGAGATAAATTATAATTGGTTGTCAAATCTTACTGGCCAGTAAGATTTATGAAAGTTATAATCGGAGCGTGAATTATTTCTGTTCGGGATTAGGCAAAACCGAACCAACATTGTGGCGATAGCGATAGAAATTAATGTTTCGTAGTTCAGTTACAATCCCCGCGCAATTTATAAATAAGTCCAGAGGACAATTTATTATAATTTACCGGGAAATGAAATAGGATTGCCCGTCACTTGTTCAGCCAATTCAATTAAAATCAAGTAACAAATGATTCTACCTAACGAGTTGACTGCGTCGAGGAAAATTCATTATTTACGTGTATATCCACACCTTGCGAATTTTTAACACGTCATGTAGTGTTAGTATTTTTATCTACAAGGGAGAGTCAAAATGGAAAAGGACATTTTTGTTAACCAATTAGAGGTTGCGCAGATCAATAATACATTGAAAGATAAAATAAAAGTCATCTATAATATCGTGTTTGCTCTCCTATGAATTTGCTTCGGAATTAAAATATTAAAAGTGGATGTAGTAGGTTTTGTAAATTTATACGGTATCTCAAAAGCAATACCTGTGCTTTTGAAATCTGATTCAGAAAACTAAATTAAAATTATTAATTCTTTCAACATTTATAGCCGAGACAGGCGATAAATATTAATGATCATTAGTGTAATTAGTAATTTACCTTAACTCTTAATTATCAAAATACCTAACACATGATATATGTACAGTGTGTCTACTGTAAGCGGGCCACCATTGCTAACTTTCTTATTTGAAGAGATAGAAAGACGATTAAAGTGACAAAGTTGGGCGATATTATACGACAAATTTAACGGTGGAAAATACAAAACAATTGAACATCAAATACGCGACTTATTCAACAAAATAACATTTTTTTTAATGAAATGTCATTTATAAGTTTTAGCAATTTTACAATTTCCCAGTTTTCTTTCACTTTATCATTAATACATAACCTTCTTTGTTGAATTAAAATATACAGTAAAATTTTTGAAAGAAGGCCGATCAAGGCTATCTACGAATTGCATCTATGAATTAAGATTTTATGCTGTCAAATTTAGTAGTGTTGTTTACATAGTTTTTATGAGGTACACAAGATATTATGTACCTTCATAAAAACTAAGTAAAAGACACTACTAAATTTGACAGCACAAAATCTTAATTCATAGATACAATTCGTAGATGGCCTTGATCGGACTTCTTTCAAAAATTTTACTGTACCTGTTGTAGAAAATATACCAAATTTGTTAGGTTTAATAAAATCATCAAATTTATAGCATTGTTAATTTGTAACAAGTTACAATTACAATTTAAAATCATGACGAGATTTTGACAGTATCAGTGAGACGATTATTACCGAATACTTACGATGATGTTCTGAAAAAATCATCGTGACTTAATGATAATTACAATTGAAATAACGTTATAATGATTCTTAATAAAATTGAAGTAATTGTGTTTCATTAATTTTTACCTTCCGTCAAAAGGAAGGTATTGTTTTCGGTCAAAAAATTCGGTGGTGAGTTTTTAATGAATAAGCACGTTTTTGGGTCCCTACAATACGAATGTACTATTACCTTCCGTCAAAAGGAAGGTATTGTTTTTGGTCAAAAAATTCGGTGGTGAGTTTTTAATGAATAAGCACGTTTTAGGGTCCCTACAATACGAATGTACTATTTTTAAGATGATGTCTGTATGTGTGTGTGTGTGTGTCCGTGTGTGTGTCTGTGTGTGTGTCTGTGTGTGTGTCCGTGTGTGTGTGTGTGTGTGACAAATTTTTCTCCGACGATAACTCCAAAACTACAATTCTAAAAATTATGATTCTTTCATATTCCTCTTCTTTACAACCATATGAAGAGCTGATTAGATTTTGATTATAATTGGTCAACCGGAAGTACCCTTATTTGAAGTTCTTAACAGTTTTTCTTGAAAAATTGCAGTTAAATATCATTTTCGACATTTTATATGATTATCAATAGAAAGAATATCTTATTCTCTATACGGTTCGATTATACATTTTCCTTCATATTCAATAGATATAGAGTCATAGAGAGATTAAGAGAGATTAACTTTCGAAAATCAGTCAGCATTGCAAAAATTATGAAAACAACAGATACATATATTCAAAAAAATCTAATTGACACATGTCAGTGGCAAGTGCAAAACCAAAGTGGAAAGTATATGATCTGAAAGTGATATAAGTGACAGAGTGTCCCTCGCCAGTGGAAAGAGAAGATGGAAGGACTGTATAGCAGAAGATTTGAGAGAGGAAGAACTGTGTCACGAATATGCTTTGGACAGGAATGAGTAGAAGAGAAGAGTAAGAAACAGCGACTTCTAATAAAATAGGGCAAAGTTGAAGCAGAATATTTTCAAAGGAACTTTCAGTATGGATATGTAAAAAATAGTGTGTTCTTGTTACAATTATACAGGATATATAGAATCTTTTTCAAGGAAATTTTGGTATAGGATATGCTCAAAATACATCGAATTGACGGAAGGTTTTGTGCTGGCCACAACAGATTTTTTATATATAGTATAAATACAAAAATAAAAAAAGCTTTTCATTTCGAAATTGTTGTCTGTTCTAAAACATTAAAAATTGTTAAATTAATATTTTTTGATATTTTTACAGTATATCAAACTTAGTATTTATATGAATACTAACAAGATAAATTATAAATATGAGAGAAAAATCAGTTGACGCCGGGATTTGAACCCGGGACCACCAGACTAGAGATGTGGTGGTCCCGGTTTCAAATCCCGGCGTCAACTGATTTTTCTCTCATATTTATAATTAAAAATTGTCTAACGGAGATTTGTATGTATCAACTAGTCAGACAAGCAAAAATACTGTTTATTTAGTTATTACGTAGTTAGATAGTTGTCATGTTTTTAAGGATAATGGAAGGTAATGAATTTTTCAAATTAAAAAGTTTTGCTAGACAAGTAAACGCAGAATATATTTAAAGAACTAGTGCTGTGTTTCAGGAAAGTACAAAGTTTGTTTGAAAAGTTGCACGACTTTATAATGAGATACTATGCATGTACAAGTATACATCTCACAAAGAACTATAGTTGTAAAGACTAGTGAACATAGAACCTAGGAATATTAAAATGTAAATATCTGTGTTGGCTTATATTCCAACTCTCACAGAATTTTAAAATTTTATCGCTATGTTGTTTTATACAAGGTATTTTAATAATAATAATAAAAAAATAAATGGTAGCCACCATATGGCATACTGAACAAGAATCAAAAAGAATTTTTATATTTACAAAGTTAAGAATATGGTACGTGGACTTTTTTACTAGGTGCACTGGCTTGTATAAAAATTCGCGTACACCTGAAATTAAATGATATGAAGAAAAAACGAATAAATTATAGCAAAGAGGAAGAAAATTGTTTTGTGAGAGTTAAGAAACAAATATTTAAAGAGATTATTGAAAATAAAAATCATTGCGGTGTCTGTCCAATATTGAAAAAGATAACAGCTGGATTTTAATTACCGCAAGGAAGACGACATCGAAGAAAAAGGCTTCCGTTTATAAGACTGGCGGTGGTCCACATAAAAATATTAAAAATAAATAATATTTTGGGTACTAATCAATTTTGTTACTTATTTGTCTTCGACTTCCTTCACAATATCCACGACGTTAACGTCATCAAAATTAGAGAAATCCTGTAAATCCATAACGAATATTGTTGAATGAATACAAACATAAACCTTGATAAACACAATGACAACTTTGACTTTTGACACCTGGTATTTTATTTTGAATCGCTAAATTTCAAGTTGCCCAATCATAGAGCAGCATTGCACTGTTGTCAATGTAATTTGGGACATAAGTAAAGTTCACATTTAAATTTGTTGGTGCAACGCAATAGACACTTACAGAATTGACGTCATATGCAAGTGAGAGAGATAGAAGATCATACTTCCAAACATTGTCCCCTCGTTGTCTTACGTCCCGCTCCCTGAATCTATCTGTCATTATGTTTGCACCTGTTATTCAGTGTTAAACTAATTCTTTGTGATTTGTTCGTTGAGGTCAATAAAAATGAGTTTAAAACTACAAGATGTACGTGGGACAACTTTCTTTGTTTGAAAATATTGAAGATCACTCGATTATTCAACAAAAACGATGGCTGGAGTGTAGAAATCTATAACTGATGACAGTTCTTTATTTGGACGTGGTAGCCATAGCAACCTTAAGTTCTATGCTTTCCCGCTAGATGCGCTCTTGCAAATTGCATATTTTTCAAAATATAATTAAAAAAAAATTCTTATTTCAAATTTTCCCGTGGTGACGTTTTTTATAAATACCAACCACAGTCTTTCTTTATTTGAAACGATTTATATGTTTGAGAGAAGCACTATTTCAAAAGAAATTATTCATTTTCACACAAATTCATTAGTTTCATTACCTTGTTTTAAATCTGATAATATAGAAAAGAAAAATAAAATATGATTTTAACACGTAAAACATAGGTTATATCACTAAAAATGACATGTACATTCACTGGAGTGTGCAGCCACCTGGTGGCAAAATTATGAAGTTGTCTATATAAGAATTAAATATCTTGAAAATATTTGGTATTCAAGTAAATAATACTTTTGTATGTTATTTTTCTTTTAGAATTATACTGTAAATATTTGTATGATACAATTAAATATAATTCAACATCTTCGCTTTGTCGTGGTATTCTAACAAGCTTGTATGAGTCATACTATATAATTATTAAAAGTATGCGTCACAAGAATTCCACCGCGAACTTTATTTATGGAAATTATGAATGAAAAGTTTTATATTTTCGAATAATTTTTACATTACTATGTTTAGAATTAGTTTATATTTCATAATTAATAGGAAAAAATAACATTTATTTTTTTCGCAACTACCCTATTGTGTAAGTGTCTATTAGGATTCCTTACAATTAAGTAGCACTTTAATAATCAACAACTTAAGTTGCTGTGGAGAAGCCGGGCATTAAAGTAATAAACGAAAATTTTGATGAATTTATACTTATTTTTACGTCATTTATAATTTTACCCATCCTCAGCATTAAAGAGGTAACATTTCAGTGGATAAAGTGTAAACCTAGAAAAAATATCTATTTTAAAACATATTTCTAAGAACGATTATTGTACTTCAGAGTGTATAAACTCTGTGAAGCGCAAATATAAATGCAATTTAAATATCTAGAATAGCAATTGGCATAGTTGCCATTATGATTTTTCTTTTCTTTTCATTAATTTCTCTATTTAAAAGCATTTCTTCCTGGATGGAATCCTTTGAAGTCACGACGCGACATTTTCCTCAAGACGACGTCAAGGCCTCGAGGTACGTGAAGAACTTTGCTCGTGCGTCGCTCTAAGGAATTTCTATGAATTTTAAGAGATAAAGTGAAAAGTTAAAAATTAAAGTCTGCGATTTATTTTCTACGACTGTCGCATTGACATGCGGAATTTTAAAATGTTTGCACTAACTTTCATGTTATATTTGTATAATAAATGAAGTATGTGGACCTGGATTGTATTCGTATTCGTGCCGTATGCTGCATTATGCATACGATTTTTCATTTACATACGAAAATACCTGACGTATAGGTTGATAGATATGTACTAGGTAAGTTATATATTGTAAATGGGACATGAAAGATAACATCAATAAGAATGTAGTTTTATTATAGCCTATTTTTAACAAAATCATTATGCATGTTAAAACTTTATTATACCTCGTTTTTAAATTAAATGTTAAAATAACATATCTTAAAATGTACTTTCCATTTCGAGTTGTCAATCTTCACAACTTGTTTGGGACATGAAAGATAACATCAATAAGAATGTAGTTTTATTATAGCCTATTTTTAACAAAATCATTATGCATGTTAAAACTTTATTATACCTCGTTTTTAAATTAAATGTTAAAATAACATATCTTAAAATGTACTTTCCATTTCGAGTTGTCAATCTTCACAACTTGTTTAGGAGTAAGCTGAGATATGTAATCGTCTTTTTTATAATAATGGTAGTAAAATATTATTAGGCCGAACAAACGGATGTTACTAGTTTTAGAATATTGCGAAGAAAATTTTTGACAACCCGTAAAACAATTGTTACTGTCATTAAAAATTACTTGTTTGACATTTGGATAGACTGCTAGATTAAATTTATTTTAAAAATTTAGCAGTGCAGACACTCAGATTTTATTTTTTTCTGTGTGAACCGTAACAGATATCACAAATTACACAGAGAGAGAAAAGTTTACTATTGAATTTATCTTTCTGAAAAAAAAAATTATTTCAAGTTTTTGGCATTGCCATTAAAGTTACGGTATAATTAATGTTGGGACACCTAAGTTTCATACACTAGTGGTTCACTAATAATAACAAGTATCACCTTAAAAGATTACTTATTACCATATAAACTGTCATACCAAATTTCATCCGAATCGAATAAAGCGTACGATTATTATAAGCAAAATTAATTTTTTTTTCGAAGAACTTTGAAGCAGAATTCTGGCTAAATGGTACACTTTCCGGTAGAAGCAAGTTTAGTTAAATCGTCTTATTTTAGCCTCAGGAATCTATGGTTAAGCCATGTCCCCCTATTTAAGAGACACCCTGTATATTCGTATAGAGAGCGTAGGTTTTGAGCGTGGAGAGTATACCATTGAACTCACTTTTGTGCATTTTCTTTTACTAATAAAACCCAATAAAACTAAAATAAATAAATAAATTAAATATGAATGTAAATGAAGAGTCAATTAAAATATTTATTTTTACCGATTAATATTTTATATAATTTTATTAGATATATTTATATAACATAATCAAATTTTACAATCGAGATCTCGAATTTCTACTCTCGTCTCGAGTAAATCTCGAGGGCATTACTCTCGTCTCGGCTCGAAATATCGAGACGAGAATAAGGTTAATTTCGTCTCGAAAATTCGAGACGAGATCTCGAAAGTGCGAGATCTCGCGGCATCACTAATTTTATTTAGCAAATTATTAACCTGTAATACCTCGTTAACATTTTTATAAAATTTCCATTTGCATCTAAATTTCAATATAATTTGCCAATATACATCGACTGCCTCTGCTTATGCTGTATACATTTTAATTCATCTTTTTATCCCACATTTCATAACTCATTAAAATGTAAAGCCAATTTCCACTCCACATTTGTTGTTGGAAAATAAATTATCCCAAAATAATATATAAATAATCCAGTTTTAATGATTGGTTCGCATTCACATTCAGGTATGGACCCGACTCTGCGTTTAATTAAACGTGAATTGTTGTGTATTTTTGCGTGCACAATTAGGGCGCATCTGTTGCACAATTTTCTGGTAGTTGATGAATTTATGCATGCGAAATGGAGGTGGAATCAACATGCGGAATGGCGGAATGCTGAACGAGAATGCAGGATATGTGATTCTGACATCTGATGGCAATATTGGATGTTGTGCATATATAAATACAATGCCACATCTGTAGTAGATTAGAATGCGATGTTGTTGAAGCACGACTAGTCAAAATATTGAAATTGGAGAAGTTGTACCCAATTGCAAACTGGCTTTGGAATATATTAAAAAGATACATATAAGGCGTGTATGTTCGGACTGTGATTCTTGATAAAATTGAATAAAAAGAACATGATCAAAAAGAAAATTGTTTCTTCGTTCGTTATTCATTTTCCCCACTCTTTCATTTTGTGATCACAACACGCCATTCCCCTTTCCCTTCTGAATCAGTATTTCTTTTCGAGGTCTTTTCGCATGATCACTGTGATTGAAATAACAAGATTTGAAAATGGCGGTAAAAGCAAGCAGTGAAATAATGGAATGTGCAAAATTTATGTCTATATCAGAATCATCCGGTGGAGGTACATACCTGCATTGTGTGCATTACCTATGCATATTATTCTTGTAAAAACTCAACGAGCTATAAGTAAATATAGAGTGGCGCATCGCATGCTGAACGCGTACTTTACCCGTACACAGTTGAATGCTTAGGTCGGCGGCCATTACTATAACTGAGCGCTCAGCTCAGACGCTATACGTTGTTTTTCTCAGCGCTTATTGCACTATTTATTAAAAATGCCCGCAAAGTGTGTTGTTCCTCAGTGTGAAAACAGACAAATTAGAAATAGTTGCAAGTCGTTTCACAGGTAAATTTTATATTCAAAAATTTTAACTTAAAGTTTTAATTAGCGACGGATTTACGATTTTACCGCCTATAGTCTGATAATAGTTTCTCGCCTAAATCCAACAACGAATATAATCAATTTATTTTTATGTAATTACTGATATTTATTATTACAATCAAATTTTCTTTATTGAAACAAAAATTTCTGTTGTAATTAAAATAAATACAAGAACAATTATTATAGGTAATCAATTTTTTGTGTAAATAGTAGGACTGTTTCTACAGATATTCAAGGAACTAACATTCGACAATTTTTGGCCAAAACAATCATATTTAAAGGTCAATAAAACCATTATTTTCTATTTCATATATGTAGTGATTATTTTCACAATTTTGTTTATTTTATTTAAAGAATATGTTTTTGTTATTGTATTTTATATGTTATATTTTTTATATACGTTATTATTGTCATAATAAAATATACAATTTAATTTTCACTATTTTCGTTTTTATGTATCTACCTACTTACCTTGCTACTTTTTCAATATATTGTATTAATGCAGTTACATTTTTCATATTAATTGTTATTTATTATCGTAAAATATTATAACAAAATAAGGATTCACAGTAAAAATTCTTAAATTATATTAATTTATCAATAGTTTCACATCATCCATATTATATATCTGTGAAACTAAATATGTATTAATTAATTTATTTATTTCGAAATATGATATATGTCAGAATAAAACTTTTCGCCACAAATTGCATTATTTATATTTATAATTCTAACATAAAAGGTAAATTATTTCGTTAAAAATAATTCAGAAATATTACTGGTAGGCTGCAACCTGCCTCGCAGATTATAGTAGACATGGCGTCCAAGTGTGCACGGCCAGCAGCGCTCATCCGCCACTCTATATTTACTTATAGCTCGTTGGTTAAAACTTCTTTCCCTTGTCAATTTAATTAGTAATGAATACATACCTATATAAATAAAATATTTACAATAAATATTATTTGTACGTATTTCATGAAACATATTAAAAATACATAAAAATTACAGTAGTGTTGCTATAGTTATTTATTTGAATTCCAACAAAAACAATGTGTAGCAGATCTAGATCGATTGAATTCATCCAAAATTAAGTATTTTTATTACAACGTAGAAATATTTTATCGTTTTCATTTTACTAAAATTCTTAGTTTAAAGTATGATACCTTACAATTATTGATTTTTATTATTTCCTTGCCATTAACCTACATATTTTAATGTGCAGTTTACAACTTTTATTGTTAAAATAATATTTTCTTGTATTTTATTTTTTTAATTTCATGGTTTAAATTATTATTAAAGCGTGCATTTTTATTCTTAATATACATATTCTTAATATGCTAGTTGAATCCTAATGTTATAGAAAATTTTTAAACTCTTTTACCACTGAAAATATGATCTTCTTAATTCTTGTTATTTGCACGATTTATACCCTTTCGTGTTGTTAGTAAGTAAATTATTAGTTAACAATTGCTCGTAAACATATCAACACTGCTTATTCGAATGCAACATCTTCATGTAGGCTAGTATTAGCATACTTGCATCGTCATTCATATATGACCGCGTTTGTATCCCGTGTATGCACTTCCTTCCGGTCTCTTCCGTTTCCTGAGTGGCTGTATACACCAGCGTTTATCCTGCTTACTTGCAGCTTTATACATGGGAGTTATGTACGATAACTCTCTAGTTTAGGAGTATGTACTAGTATTTCTAACCTTATTTATGAAAGCAAAAAAGCATAAGTCTTTCCTATTTTTCATTACGAAGAAAAGCAAAATTGTAAAAATTCAACCTGTTATGGTATACAGAAATGGAGAACAAGCCGTGATGATACATAGGGTGTAAAAGAAAAAAAACTACATTAAATTTAACTAGTGATAGAACTCGACTAGAGCAAAAATATAAATATAAAAATATCATCACGGCATATTACCCATTTCTGGGTGTGCCAGTATCTACAACACATGTAGATATC
This sequence comes from Ophonus ardosiacus, assembly GCA_943142095.1. Lineage (NCBI taxonomy): Eukaryota > Metazoa > Arthropoda > Insecta > Coleoptera > Carabidae > Ophonus > Ophonus ardosiacus. Next base: position 8,275,719 of record OW964826.1, read on the forward strand.
GGTAATGATGACAATATATTTTACTGTGTGGGCGCTTACGAGGCGTCACCTCACGGGCACGGCAAAAATATACATATTGATATTAATAACTTATTTTTGAAATCGCACTTTATATTTTGGAAGAAAATATTTCCAATTTCGAGACATTTACTGGTGAAACAGAAAAAAGGAAGTGACATTGACAGAACTTGTCGAGAGCAACAATATTTCATAGTGGCATTTTTTTTAATTCTATATTTTACCTCCCGCTACCCTAGGTAAGGGAGGTATAGGGATCGTGCTACGCATATAGAGATTTTAGTGAATAAGCACGTTTTGATGTCCCCAGAATTCGATTTTACCATTTTTACAATGATGTCTGTAGGTATGTATGTATGTATGTATGTATGTATGTGTGTGTGTGTGTGTGTGTGACTGTGTGTGTGTGTATGTATGTGTGTGTTTGGATCGCGTAGACACGATTACTCAAATACTATCAATCAGAAAATTTTGAAATTTTGTATACTCATTCTATACTAATGTGGGAAGAGATCATTATTACCTTCCGTCACCTTTAGGTAAGGAAGGTATTGTCTTTGGTCAAAAAATTCGGTGGTGAGTTTTTAATGAATAAGCACGTTTTAGGGTCCCTACAATACGAATTTACTATTTTTAAGATGATGTCTGTATGTGTGTGTGTGTGTGTGTGTCCGTGTGTGTGTGTGTCCGTGTGTGTGTATGTATGTCTGTGTGTGACAAATTTTTCTCCGACGATAACTCCAATACTACAATTCTAAAAATTATAATTCTTTCGTATTCCTCTTCTGTACATCCGTATGAAGAGTTGATTAGATTTTGGTTATAATCGATCCACCGGAAGTACCCTTTTTTGAAGTTTTTAACAGTTTTTCTTAAAAAAACGCAGTTAAATATTACTTTTTGACATTTTGTTATTATATATATTAAAGAAAATACTCTTCTCTATACGGTTTAATTATACATTTTCCTTCATATTCAATAGATGTAAATTTATAGCATTATAAAGAATTTAATTTTCAAAAATTAGTCTGCTTTGCAATTTATTATGGAAACAGCTGACATAATTATTCAAAAAAAATTAATTGACAGATGTCAGTTGCAAGTGCAAAACCAAATATGAAAAGTATAGGACCTAAAATTGGTATGTCATATTGTTACTCGCAAGTGACATGCAGAGAAAGGCCAAAGAGAAGATGGAAGGACATTACTTAGTGTAGTTTATGTTATAATTTTATTGGATTTAAAGAACCTTTTCAAACGAACTTTTAGTATGGAATTCGTAAAAAATAGTATGTGTTCGTGTTCGATTTTACATGATATTATATAGAATCTGTTCCAAGGACCTTTTGGTATGGGTTTTGTACAAAATACATCGAATTGACGGAAGGTCTTGTGCTGGCCACAACAGATTTTTTTTTAGTGTATTTCGGATAACCAGAAGTATCATTTATACAAGCTTTTAACAGTTTTTCTTGTAAAAAAAAATCAATGAATATAATTTTTTAGCAACTTTTACCAATAAAATTTGAATATAATGGCACAATCTTCAATTCTATGATAATAGCATTTAGTAAATAACTTGAAATAACTTTAAATATTAAATTATAGAATAATTTCTTTTTGTACCTCACCTTGCCTCTGCGTCAAACAAAAACAATACTTTAATAACAAATTTGACATATTTAAACAAATGTCACTATCACGAAGCAATTACATTAAAATTAATAATGAAACCGTGTTAAGAAGAATTTAGTAGTTTAAATATGATTCTAATGAAATTAAGGTATGTAAAAATAATATATTTTCCATCATACATAAATATTAGATGTACAGGATAATCCAATTTAAGTTTGATGTTTGCATCACTATATATCAAACAGCTCTCAATAAAAACGTGATTTCAAAGTGTCAAATAATAGTTTGCAACTACTACTACTACATTTACGAAATGGATCATGTACGGCGAAGAATCTACACAGATTGCGTTTTAGATCATACGCTGATTTTGACAATAATGTGTGTGTGACGATTTTTACTTAAAATATATTAATGATCCAACACTTCACAAAGTTGGTATTTATAACATATTAGATTTTGACTATATATGATAAACCGGATGTAGTACTTCATTTGGAGCTCTAACAGATTTTTCAGGAAAAACATAATAAAATATAATCCAAAATTACGTATTACAAACTTTTCTATTTATTGGAACATCAAAGTAGATTTTGTTTACAAACGATCAATCGGAAGTGATACTTTACTTAAAGCTCCTTGCTATTTTAAACATGGAATTGGCGGGAAGTCATGTGCTGGTCACATCAGATTTTTTTTTATTAATTTTAGGCAAATAATAAATATTTTTTACAAAATTTTGAATATTTTTTAACACGATAAGAAATATTGTTGGTCTCGAAGAGTTCTTTCAATGGTTAGATTTAATGTATACTTATTTCCGTTACACAACAAATCCATTATTTAAAACTTATTTCTCTCTGAAATCTTGTTTTTTTCTTTTAGGATTAATACGTGCGTCATTTCCCCAGATATTAAAACAAAAAAAAATGTCAACAGCTTACTCTGATCCAGGCAATAAATAAAACCACAATTACAACAGAAATATTTACCCACATCTTAAAAATAAATCACCGACCCAGGGCCGTCGCAATCAATTTTGTCGGGAGCTACCGCTTTCAATGCACAAGGTGCCCGCAAAGAGTTACTCCTTAATTCCGCCCATGCCGATTCGACACAAAATATTTTTAATCTTCATTTATACAAAATAAGTGCATTTCAAGCGGTAAATACAAATAAGTACCTGCATTTTATACATTGATACATTATCCTAACGTTTGTTAATAGTGGACTCAAATAGAAATATTAATGAATAAGTACGAATCTGAACAGAAGAAACAGAAAAGACGGGAATGGAACTTATCATAGATAAAAATAAAATAATGATAATAAATAATAAAACGATTCAAGAAAACATCAATCATGGAGGTATGAAACAAATATGGAGGTAGCTTATGCGAACGAAATGAAGCCAACTGCTCCCCAATACCAGTCGGGACCATCTGTCATTTTGTGTCGTGTACAATACAAAGTTTTGTTGAGATTTAATTTTCTGGTGTGTTGTGCGAAGTAATATATTGTGGACTATTTTTATTATTGTTACTTCTTTATTAAAAAGGTGTTTACAAAAAATTAGAGTAGAATTTGCTAATCCAAAAATGAGGATTAGCTTAAACTTAAATGTTTTAAAAAAATGTATAAATACAGATATTTTTTTTTACTTTGCATGAACATTGTTTCGAACATGGGCCCCTGGAAAATCATATAGTTCATTTAATTAAATCTATATGTCATAATTATTTTAAAGTTAGTTTGCATTTTTTAACAAAATCAAATATTGATAAATCCCAAAATATTAGAATTTGAAATAACAAAATGACATTGTTTACAAGCTTCTAAAAGACTGGTTTTTTATAATAAAAATGATCTAAATCAATTGCTTATTTTTTAATGTACTCTTATACCTTTTCCATTTAATTTAGACGTAACATATTTTATGTAGCTTAATTTTTACAAATTGTAGTGAATAAAAGATTAGTAATTATTTACTACTGTAATTTAATGTCTAGTATATATTTGAAGTAACTTTTTACTATTTAATATTTCCAAATAGTTTTAAATTTATTTTCGTAAGAAATATAATTATCAGTAAATCCCTTTTTTTAAAAAAATGTAATGATATTGTTTCAGTTACACGTTTTTCGCTTCACTCCCCTCGCCCATAGTATCGTTTTACGCTCTCTCCATATTTGTTTCATACCTCCATGACATCAATACAGTAGAAATACATGGAATAAATATAGAAAGAATAATACATGTAGTATTAAGTAATTATTGCAATACTGGGTTAATCTGTTCTAACATATTTAAAAAGTCTGGGCCACTCAACCAGAATCACAGACGCTTTTCGCTCTTATTGAAGCTCACCAATCTGGCGTATTAAAGCCTCTGGGAGGCAATGACTAGGTTGTGTGAACGAATGATAAACCATCCAAAGATGATATGGTTACTGTAGAGGTAACTAACCACACACAGAGCCATCTATCGAGAACGCCGTAAGCTTGGCCAGCTATATACCGGGAGTTTATTTTATCAGTAAACATAGGGTATATCATTGCCATAGTTACGATATGAATGTTTGACAGCAATGTATTGAAGCGTTCTTTTTAAGAGTAAACATAGGCGTTTAACATGGGAAGCAGTTTTTTGTAAATACAAAGTGTTCGGGAAAATATCAAGCCATGCTATTGAACATGATAATAGTATATTACATCTTATACATTATTTAATATTAATTACTTTAATAATATTGCAAAGATTGAAATAAATTACAGAAATAGTCAAATAAATAATTGTTTCACGTTTTTATTACGCAATATGAAAAGATTTACAAATATCTCTGGTGGCGCAGTGGTTATAACAGTGGCGTATGAAATTTTTGGTTGGGATTCGATTCCCCGTTGGGGTAATTATTTTTTTTTACATAAAAATTGTTGAACTTTTAAAAATCAATCTCTATATTACAATAATTTAAAAATAATAATAACATTGTAATAAATAAAGAGAAAATAGGTGACAATAATTGATTACAATAATCAAAATATTGATGCAATAACAATGCATTGTATTTTCTTTTGATAAATACAGTAAAAACATATCTACACAAATTTATTATATTTCAGTTATTTTTATTAATATCAAAGGAAATACAATGCATTGTTATTGTATCAATATTTTGATTGTTGTAATCAATTATTCTCAATTATTTTCTCTTTATTTATTACAATGTAATTATTATTTTTAAATGATTGTAATATAGAAATTGATTTTTAAAAGTTCAACAATTTTTACGTAAAAAAAAAATTAAATAATTACCTCAACGGGGAATCAAACCCCAACCAAAAACTTCAGACGCCACTGTTATAACCACTGCGCCACTGGAAACACTTGTAAAGCTTTTCATATTGCATAATAAAAATGTGAAACAATTATTTATTTGACAATTTCTGTAATTTACTGCAATATTATTAAAGCACGTAATATTAAATAATGTACAAAATGTAATGTACTATTATCATGTTCAATAACATGGTTTGATTATTTGGCGGACACTTTGTATTTACAAAATACTGCTTCGCATGTTAAGCGCCTATGTTTACTCATAAAATAAACGCTTCAATACATTGCTGTCAAACATTTATATCGTAACCATGGCAATGATATACCCTATGTTTACTGATAAAATAAACTCCCGGTATAATAATAAATGTACAATAAAGTAAAATTGCTACTCTACCAGTATCTAGAAAGTATGATGACAATAGATGATAAAATATATTTAAAAATAATCAATTGACTAAAGAAGACAAATGGCACTTGCTATAGAAACTCTACGATATTGAAAAAAAAAAACAACAAATAGATAAGAAAACAAAAATTAAGTGTACAATAACCGCACCAACAATCATTTACGCTAGCAAATCCTAGAATGTATAAAGAAACATGAAGGAAAAATAAACAAAGAAGAAATGAAATATCTCTGGAAGATCTCAGGAAAAACAATTTGGGACTAAGAAAAAAATAAAAACATAAGCATGATGACAAATAAAGGATTTAGATAGAACCAGGATAGAACAGAAGCAACGGAGTTGGTACAGAAAAATAATGAGGATAGACCAAAACAGCCTAGTAAGAGAAGTAGCAGAAGCTGCAAATAAGAGGAAGAGAAATGCAGAGTAAAACAAGAGAAGAAAGAATAGCAGAACTCGGAAATAAAAGAGATACAAAACTGGAAGATTTTAAAAGAAAGGCATAAGAGAAAGAAGTAGAAGGAATTGATTAAAAATTAACCTCACACCCGACCATGAGTATCAAGAACATGGAGAAGAAGAAGAAGTCCGTTTTTATTTATCTCCGAGTAAACTGTCTATTAACATTAATCTCAGTTGAAACGGCAAGTATCGCATCGAAAAATTTATAAATGCTGCAATATTTTTTTTTCTTTTAACTGACAGTTATCAGACAGTTTAACCAGAGTTGAAACTACAGCCTTAAAGTATACAATTTTAAGCGTATTAAGTTCTCATGTTATTAATCTGTTAACATCTTCATGCCCGCGTTAAACCAGGAAGGGACAACTTGTTCTCCGATCTCGGTGGCGGATACATGGTGATATATCACGGTGACGTTTATATCAGGGTAACAATAGCCGGTGGTGGAGAAAAATACGCTTTTTCGTAAGCGAAGCGTCTTGCGCGAGACCACTACCAGCATGTGTCAATCAACAGTTGTTGATTTTCTTTATCAACCACAGACACTACTGAAATTACTACTGTAAAAGCTACGATATGTGTCAGGATGTCTTTGTTTACTAAGTTGTAAAAGCAGCTGCTAGGAAAAGATAAAGAAAGAAAGCAATTTGGTATGTTCATGGTATGTTGAGTCGTGTTGTCTAGTTATGTACTCGCAGAGACAGAAACACCGGAATTTATACGTGGACGGTTGGGTAATTTTAACTATCTTAGATAAGAAATTAATATATACATAAATTAATGACGTGATTTTTTACCTTCCGTCACCTTTAGGTAAGGAAGGTATTGTCTTTGGTCAAAAAATTGGGTTTTTAATGAATAAGCACGTTTTAGGGTCCCTAGAATACGAATTTACTATTTTTAAGATGATGTCTGTATGTGTGTGTGTATGTGTGTGTGTGTATGTGTGCGTGTGTGTGTCCGTATGTGTGTGTGTCCGTGTGTGACAATTTTTTCTCCGACGATAACTCCAATACTACAATTCTAAAAATTATAATTCTTTCGTATTCCTCTTCTTTACATCCATATGATGAGCTGATTATATTTTGGTTATAATTGATCCACCGGAAGTACCCTTATTTGAAGTTTTTAACCCACTAAGTGGCATACGCGTGATTTTATGTATGTATGTATGTATGTATTTTAAACTCGTTTCTCACAAAAAATATATTCATAGGTACTGAGTAGTTGATTCAAAGAAAATAATAGTAATTTCAATAAAGTAAACGACAAAAAAAAATTTGTATTGCATATTTAAGTAAATGGTTAGTTATTTCTCTGTATCCTCTAAATTTGGTTTTGCTTAAAATTTTAGTAGGTACTGAAGATGAGAACAATGAAATATGTATGATACATGTGTTTTGGTCGTCTATATTGGACTAATTTGTTATTTACTAGCAACATTCAAAATCTCTAAAATTTGTATACAACTTGGAAAAACTAATTGTTAAAAATTTGATATTTTATTGGCAATATTTTCAGCTAAACCTGCAAGGTTCATAAAATAGACCTATAAAAGAAATTTATTTCCTCTGCTGGCTCCCATAACATTCTATAAAGCACTATTTTTTGAAAAAACAATTTATTTGATAAATCGTATAATATAAAACAGCAATAGAATTTTTTTCTTGATAAAAAAGTATGAATGAAAATCAGAGCTGGGCAATACTCGAGTACATTACTCAAAAGTAGTACTCAAAGTACAAATTTGGTACTCTGTACTCGTACTTGAGTACATTTGAAATATCAATACTTATACTCATACTCTAAAGATTTTTGCTATAGTACTCGTACTCAATACTCTGAATGGTACTCTAAGTACATTAAAAGTACTCAGAGTATTTTTAAATACTCTGAGTATTTTTAGAATTGTGAGTACTTCAAATACTTATACTCTAAGTTTTTTTCAAAGTATGAGTACAACGAACATGTTATTTATTTAGTATTTATCATATTTCCTATTTGTATTTATATATAATGGTAACTAATAATTTAATTTATTATTGTTTTGCATTGATAAACAATAAAAATTTGAATAAAATTACTTGCATTTACTATGATGACATCATAAGTACTTTATACTCATAGAGTATTGAGTACTTTTTGTACTCTGTACTCAGCGCAGAACGGTTTTGCACATATTCAAGAAAAATATTCAAGAGTACTTTTTACTATCAGTACTCGTACTCAATACTCAAGTACATTTGTTAGGTACTTTGCCCAGCTCTGATGAAAATGAATAAAAAAGAAATATGCTAAAACGTTATATTAATTTATTTACTTATTTATCATGAATATTACCCGCCAACATTTTCAGCAAAATCTGCTTTTCGTTATTATATTTCTCCGGCAAATTCTATTTCCGTATTATATTTACACAACCGGTCGCTGTAAATCAAATTTGCTCGTCTAAAAATCCTTGTCCCTTTCATCTTTTTTCACTATATATTCGTAAATGCGCGCCATCTCACCTGGTTTTCCACATGTAAATGTGAATAAACAAGGCCTCACTAATGAAGCGGAATAGAAAACTTCGTTAGCCTTTGTTTTAATTATATTTTATGAAAAACAGATTAAATTTTTCAGGTATTTTCCATTGCTTATTTCGTCACGAATAAAATAATAATAATTGCGAAAACATTTCATAGTCTTTCTGATAATTACATTGCGTACTGTGTACTGGCAACCAACCCTTCCTTTGCCAGGAAACAATTTTGAGTTTACCGCTAAAAGTTTTGTTATGATGCCACGTCATATGGAAACCACAGTCATTTGTCTGAAAATTAAAGACATAGGCTGCAGCACAAGCCTTGTTTTAACAAAACGATGCTTTAAGAAATGTCAAATTTCATTATTTAATAATGAAAATAAATAAAATCAAATTTATCAAAATACGATTTTAAAGCAGAACATAGTTTGAATTCAAACACATATTTTAAAAAATCGTGCTTCAAATTTTATTTGAAATTATATATTAAAATTTGAATTTGACATTTCTTAAAACAGTGTACTACATAGTTAAAACAATGCTTGTGCTAACAGCTATTGTGAATGACATAGGCTGCCAGAGGAAATCAAATCATAAACTATAATATACAGTATTGGCCATAAAGATAGCAACTTTTAAAAAAAATCTATTTCTCTGAAGTGAACATAAGAATATTGAAAATAAATTACATAAAGAATAACCTCTTAAAATAAGTTTATTTTATGTTAAAATAATTTATATTAAATTTATAGAATATATTTAATTTGCATAATTCTTACTTTTGTCTGGACATAAAAATAGCAACTACATAATGAATGTCTATTTTCTCAATTTCAACGTTTATATCGTATAATTGTTTAAAAAATATAAATTAGTACTTCAAAATTATGGGTCGTAATAAGACTTTGACTAAAAAATTTCGCAATTTAATAATTAAATCATATGAAAATGGTGCTTCGCGGAATAAAATGTCGAAGAACTTTATTTTGCATAACTCTACAATAGCACGAATAATAATCCATTTTCGAAGGAAGGGTAATATTGAGCCTTCTACAATTTCTAGTAGACAAAAAAAAAAACATCAAACCGAAGCGACAGAATGATAAAACACATATCGTTGAAAATCCGTTGTTATCATCAAAGAAAATTTTAGGCTTTCTACTAAGTAATGTTAAAGATTAAATATCTTCAAGACACGGAAGAAGAATATTAGTTGCCGGAGAACTTTATAGTCATCGGCCTGCAAAGAAACCACTTCTTTCGAAGAAGAACGTGAAGGCCCGATTATTTTTTTGCAGAAAATCATGTAAACTGGACAACTGACATATGGAAAAGAGTATTATTTAGTGATAAATTAAGATTAATTGATAGAAATGTAATAACAAAATTACTTGAATTCATGATGAAACTAGAAGAATTAATAAATTCTCGTGGTTGCGGTTATTACACTAAATATTAGAAAATTTAGTTTTTATATTAATTTTATAAAAGTTGCTATTTTTATTTTTGTCCAAATAAAAAAATATTTTTTTGCACATAAATCAATTTTTAAGAATAAAAGAAGTATTTCGAACTTTCATTGTCTTTATGTTTTTTTGAGTTACACAAAGTTTCGATTGATAAAATCTCCAATTGTTATCAAGTGAATCAATTTTTGTTAATATAATGCAAATTATTTTAATGTAAATTAAACTTGGTTCAAGACACTAATACTGCAGTAATTTATTTCTGAAATCCCAGTTTTTACATAAGAGCAATTGAATTTTTTTCAAGTTGCTATCTTTATCGCCAATACTGTACATAGTTTTTATTAATTATTTGATTAAATTGCTTAAATCCATGCGACGACATTCAAGTATTTGTATATCTATATTAAAATTTTGGATGATTTTTATTTGTAATTCAATTTAAATTCCTGTTCTTTAAATATAGATACAATCTACAGTTTTGATAATATTTTCGCGAATTTAAATTCAACATCTACATTTTTCCATTCCCTGGTGGTCAACCCACATCAAATTTGAAAATCATAGCAATCCATGAATAATTTCCAGTTTTTAATATTTAAATCTCGAGTCCGATACGTAGGTTTTGGAGTTACACTGAAACCACCGGGGTATACATATGGATGCGAGAATATGTAGATAACCCTAGGAATTTCATTGGCATTCTAGAGTTGACTAGTTTCCCGTTAGTTAGTTAGTTAGTTAGTTTGTTTTTCGTTGGTGGTTGTAGAAGTTTATTTAGTAAACAAAATGAGTTATTAATTAGGGTAGGTAATACATGCGAAGTTTATAATTAAAATACATTATTATACCTGACAACTTTACTTAAATGGATCACTGTTTATATTTCTTTTTTTTTTTAGAATTTTATTTTAAAAATGTTCAAAGTAGAATTTCCCGTCAACAAAAATATACTCCACCATTCTTTTCTTCCATTTCTTAAAAGATCCCGATCATGTTCCTTTGGAATGTTTTCAAAATCATTTCTAGGAAACTCTAAAACCGCCAAAGCTATGAAATTAATTTCCGATTACTCAAAAACTGCCAATGTGGAATGTGGTTGTAAAAGGTACGGTAGGGATTTTTAACCTTCCATTATAAAACAAAACTCTGTGACCGAGATGTATAGTGTTCAATTATACCTGTACAATAAGAAAATTTACTTGACCCGAAAGAAAAACACTAATTTCATTAATGAAAATATTTATTGAACTATCAAAATTTAGTAGTGTCACTAATTCAATTAATACTCACGCCTTATACAACAGGTTACACACGCTGGAAATAAGTATGAGGCAGAAACAAACACGTTTTTCTAAAAATATCAAATATAATACTCTGCGAACAAATAAAATTATATAATCCAAATAAAACCACATCGCGATGAAATGACTATACAAATACTAGTTCTTAATCCCTAGTTCACAAAATGAATCCCAAGCACATTTTACATCGGTCTACAACTATTTTCTATAACGAATTAAAAAAAAAGTAATACAAAATCAAATTACTTAAATGAGTAAAACACACAATACAATTTTTACAATTTTATTGGTTATTTCACTCAGAATACCAAGCTCAGTCTAATGCCCGTATTCATAGTCGATGCTCAATCTCGTACTTGAGTATTACTTCGCCAAGCATTACTCCGGTCGTTCTCGACCTCAAGCACATCATATGTTTCATAGTCGAAACTTCGTGAATTCTCGGTTTTCTAGGAAGGATTTTAGAGAATTTGTAATAACTATGTTGGTATATTTGTCAATTTTAATATTTTTTAAATCGTATATTTGACATCTACATATATGTCACAGGTTACAGATACATGAGTCATATCCCCGATATATCTTCTTGAAGCAACCCTTTTTCATTGTTATTATTAAGGCTTCTTCTACTATGTCCACAAATTCTAAAAATTGTTGATTATCTTCATTATTCATTATTTAACTTAGATGTCATATTGATGGAAATGACAGTTTGACAGTTTTTTTAAATATTGATCAAATTCTACCTAATTTTTTTTAAAAAAGCATCAATCAGTATTTGAGCATTACTCAAGGTTGCTTGGAACTCGCCTCAAGTAAATCTTCGATCGAAGTACGGATGAAGAAACAAGTAGCGACTATGAAAAGAAATCTGGTACTCAAGGCAGACTCAAGTATGAGTCGAGGCAAAGTACTGACTATGAATACGGGCATAAGACACTATCTCATAGATATCAACAAGAATAATACAACAAGAAGTAATCGAAATTATAAGAGGGAGTCAGAGTCAAAACTCTTGACTATATACTCTGTAAGGGTGACTCTCAAACCCTTGGGCTCAATTCTCAATTTTCACCGTAGTGATATGCAGTGAAAATTTTTTATTTTATCACTTGGAGCTATTCTCAATTTCAAAGTGTTCTGATATAAATGAATGAGAAAGTGTGGTTTTATATGTATTTACCGTATGTTGACAATATTGGTTGCGCATAATAAGAAAATACCAATTTTTGGTGCATGAGTTTGTTGACATTTGACAAATAATATAATGACACTGACAAGTGATATGATATAAATTTATCATTTCATATCATGAGTGGGATCATGTAACTGTGAAAACGATATTGCAACTGTCGACAAGTGAAAATGTGATCACGTAAATAGTGAAAACCGAAAACGATATCGTTTTGGACCGAAAAAAATGTGAATTCTAGTCGACACTCTCAAAGCATGTGAAAACGATAGTCATATCTTATGTCCCTTTTTATTTCATACATTTGGGTATAGGTATATCTTTTTCTAATTTACTTACATTTAAGTAAAAGAATGTAGTGAGCAGTGAATTAAATTTGACGTTTTGGAAAGAAATGTCATTAAATTAATATATCAAATTTGAAAGGTATTTTTTTTTAGCAAAGCGAAAATGAAATAATTATAATGAAATATGATAATTATAAAACGAATATTAATTGCAAGAATAAATCTACGAAAAATTCATGAATGTTTTAATGTTGATTAGATATTTTCTTAGTTAGTAGAAAGAACTACCTAAAAGAAATATTTTCTGGCATTGTTGATATTCTAGTAACTGTAAAAGTGTTGATTACAACAAAGCATATTTTGATTCCAGCCCAAGAGTATTGATTACAAGAATAAATCGAAGAAAGAAATTTTAATAACTATAGCATTCTGCGAAGCAGCAGAGATAACGATTCTAGCTTGTGTTTTGTGATTAATATTTTGCAGTTTTTACACAAAATTAAAATTTATGAATTGATCATTTTCCGCAACCTGTCCGAAGGTTATGCGCCGTTATTTAAATGTAGCCCAACTTTACTTACTTGAAATACAAAACGTAATAAAAACTAGATTACTTTAAAATGACTATCATGTCTACTTACAGTCTTAAATGGTCTCTTAAAGTTTTAATTATATATTTAGAAATATTTTTGTTTACTTCATAAATTTTTCTTCTGGAATATGAAAAGGAACAAAATTAGATGACACATAGCATCTGTAACTAATTGATAATTTAACTTGTATCCTTCTTCAATTCTTATAGCATTGCTATTATGAACGAAAGGCCAGAACAATACGTTTTGATATTAAATTAAAATATTTAATGACATTCATATAAATTATCTGTCAAAACTACTATTTAATACAAAAACATTAGTCTATAAACGATATCGTTTTCGCAAAACGTAGTCACTTTACGGAAATAACCGAAGTTGAAAACGTAGTGAGTAACTAATTTTATGTGATCGCTAAGGAAACTAATATCGTTTTCACTTCTCGAAAATCGCAATATCGTTTTCACTTTTATGTGATCCCACTCCATATCACAATGATGAAAATTGAGAATTGGGCCCCTTATTTTGTAGCTGATGTCATATAGAAAACTTGAGAGTTTCCAGTTTCTTACCTTTTGGTGTTTCCCGGGACAAACCCTTCTTAGACCACAGTTCTGCACAAAAGCTCTAACCTTGGGTTTTTTTAAAATCCGTCTATTCGAAACATTTTACCCTCTGCCCAATAAATATTTTAAATTAAAGAAAATACAAAATAACAATTTTTAACGGAAAATTCCACAGCTCTCAAATTAGCAAATTAATTTTAACGGTAAGATTTTGGAAAAGAAAATATTAATACATTTTAAATTAATAAAAATTAAATGGCGGGAGATATTGCGCTAACCACATCAGATTTTTTATTAATATTTGTAAATGCAAATGTTTGGTAATGAATTCATTACATAACGCATCTAACTCAAAAACTGTCAATGAATTACATAACAAATACTTAGTACTTTTCCATCCAGTCGTAGATAAAATAATAAAACTATCTCGAGCTAATATATGATGATATCTTTATTAATATTTATAAAAATAAAAACTTATATACGACGTTATTTCCTGTGAAGTACAGAATTTTATTCGCCCCGGAAATTACTTTCGGCAAAAAATAAAGTAAAGGAAGTATATCCTCAGATAAGACCCAGTATATGAAAGTAATAAAACATGTACAACTATGATTTTAAGATATTATCATTGCGCTCCAAGGAAATCTCTACCATATCTTCAAACAGAAAACTATTTGCATTTTAAGATTCAGGTAATGCATATGTATCTATGAATTAGATACGAATTACAGCCTTGTACCTAACCTAACATTAAACTTACGTGAAGCTCGTATCGAATGACCGGAAACGGAAAATGGAACATACCTGAAAAGAGAAGAAATCGCATTAATAACTATTCATTGAGTAGAGATTGCTGTATCAAAGAGACAACTAACTTTACGCATTACTGTTATAAATTACTCGGCTTTGAACTGAACTGCAGAATAATAAATATTGGATTAGTTCTAGTACTAATATTCAAGTTAAATTGCTATTAAATGGAACGGATTGTTAGTTTTCGAACTAAAATTAATACTAATAGAAAATTTCTCGTATAGTGGAAACTACGAGTATAATAGGACGGTATAATCAATCCTATATGAAAGACAATTATTTGATATTACATAACTTATGTTTGAATTTCATTTAACTCAAATATTTCATATTACTAAATAGAAAATATGATTTCCAGTTGTACAATTTCCCAGTAATATGTACTTTTAAAACAAAGTTTTTAATGAGATCCTCCATTATTTTTTATGAAATTATACGCTATTGTTGCAAAAAACTTTTATTGTTGTTTGTTAATAAAATTAATAACCATAACAATGAGGTTATGCAAAACGAATTAATTGTTCCTTTTTGTTTAAATCGAACAATCATACTCTAATTTATCGCTCTGTATGATTAAATTATTTTTTGTACAGTCTATATACAAAGCAGGCATTTGCTCTCACTTTTGTTAACGCGAAATGTCACTTTGCCGCTCATGCGCGACAAAGTAGAAAAAACGCTCGCTGTCCGAATTTCCAAGAACGTTTAGTCAGGAACTAATATAAAAAAAAAAACTATTTTATGGCAATGGCAAATTTTAAATGAATTATTTATTTTTTTCTCCATTAATTTGATTTCGACATTTATCATCAACACAGCATACTTTGCTTATAAAATAAATCTGCTATTTCATCATTAAAGTGTTTTTTCAGTAATGAGATCACATTAGATAAAGTACCACTTTACAAGATGGTATTGAAAAATTGTTATAAAACTTTAAAAAGCCTGCACGTGTTAAAAATAATAAGACAACAGTATGTCCATATTAAGAACTTTCATATAAGACAAAAAAAATATGTGGACTTAATTTTATGATGAATTATCGTACAAATGGAATTTCTTAAAGTCGTCTTATCCTCTTATACGATATTTCATCCAGAACGCTAATATATGCTAATCTTATTGAGACACCTCATATTTCTTTATTTATCCGTAAAGCAGCTTTTCTCATAATGAGACACACAAAAAAAAAAACGCACGCAATATAATTTTCTCTTACTAAAAAAGTCATATATTAACCCAAATTGGTTATGGTAATTCGGGTAAGTAATATTTTATGATGTTTCTTTCTTGCTAACAACGTAATTGAAGAATTAATTTGTTTACTACGACAATATTTATCTTAATAAGTCAATACATATTCAAACGAGTATATTATAGATGATTATTAGCGATTTAAATGCCATCATATACTTTTCCCAATATAATTATTACAATCTAACTAATTATTAAAACCGCTGCTTTGAGAAGATATAATAAATGTCCAAATTTTAAAACAACCATTACAATTTATAGAAACAATTGCTAAAAGCGTAATTACAAATTATAACTTTTTTTTGTTATTATCGTGACGTATTATTATTTAAGCAAATGGTTTACGTAAAATTTTGGTTTTAGGATTTTTGTACGTACATTTGTAGGACCACAGTCATTCATTTTGAACAAAATATAATAAAAATTGAATTTTAACGTTTAAACAACAGGAAATATAGTTAAAATTTATGTTCACCTCACGGGCACTCATTGCTGGCGTGGAGTGCACCACAGGGGTCACTTTTGTGCCATTTAAAATTCTAAATATTTGGCGTCGGTCGGGATCGAACCCGGTACCTCCAGGTTCGCGACCAGACACTCAGGCACGAGGCCACGGGACCCCATAAATGCATGATAACCATTTAAAACTGAAAATTATTGCAAATCATACGATTTTGATTTTTGATCTAGTGAGTTTGAGCGTTTCCAAGGAGACAGTTAGCAATTATTGGTATTGTTTACGTTAAGTCAACAAGTCAATATTTTTTTTTTTCATTGTTTTAGTTGTTATTTATATTTATTGTCATTTTTCGTTAACTAGGTAACTCAAAAATTTGGAGTGTTTTAATGGTCGATTTACCCAAGCTTTTGCGTGTTTTAAAGAGCGATTATGATGTATGTATAATAAAAAAATTGTTTTAGCCTATTTTATTATAAGGATCTATGACAATGTTGCTAGGCAACCTCTACATAAACATTTTCAGCCCAAGAGATGGAAGTGAAGTCTGTTATTTCCAAGCCAAGAGATTGTCATTAAAGTTAGGAAAGACGTATTTCCCAACCTCCAAAAGGTTAGGAATCGGTATTTTACTATATAGAGATGCATTCGGGCCGGGCCGGGCTTTGAGGTTTGGATCGACTCGGCCCGAAAATAAAAATTACCGGCCCGACTCGAAGATCGACTCGACAAAAAAATTAGCTAGCCCGGCTCGAAAATTGACTCGAAATCGGGCCGGGTCAAAACCAAAAGTCCAACTCGCCTCGATTTTTGAAAATGATTAGCCCGATAAAAAATATCTTCGGCTCGGCTAAATGATCGACTCGAAATCGAGACGGGCTTCGGGCCGGGCCGGACCAAAGCTCGAAATCGAGTGCATCTCCAACTATAATGATTGTAAATAAATGTAATTTAGCTGCTTCTTATCCGGAACCTATCAAATATAATTTTTATTTGGTAAAATTTACAGCTAAAATTGTATATTTGTTGTACGTACTCCTGCATAGATCAAAATTGTAAAACAAGCTGTACTATATTTACTTCTATGATAATCTTGCTACTCGTTAGCACCATTAAAATTCATACATACAACACAGTGTACTTACAATTTGTAAACCATGTATTAAGTATGTATTTCCTCCACACACGAAAGAAAGAAAAATGCAGTAAAATTGCGATAAAAGTGTAAAATACATTTTCATTGTAAGAACACGCGGCTTTATTTGTCAAGCTAATCCTGTGCCGTAGTATGCTTACATGCATTTTTAATACATTCAAAGAAAATAACAAACGATAGCGAGCTAGACGCGTATGAAAATTGAAACAAATTTGTTGTAGCGTAGCGTAATAGCAACACAAAATGGAGAAAGGAGACGTTCTCTTGTCGAGCGAGAAAAGAAAAACCATTTGTTTCATTTATAAAGAGCGAATATTTTAGTTTTTACTCATGTGTAGCATATATCATTTATGTGCTGCTGCCGCGCAGTGCCGGCTGATGGAGGAACGTAAGCGTTGCTGAAAAATGGACTGAGCAATGTGACACCCATTTGCGAGCACTGCGCCCTCGTTTTACAGTTTATACTTTAGTCCTTTAATGTTCTTCTCGGCAACGTTTTTACCGGCACAGGCACGCCTTTCATAATTATGCCTGACGTTATGTTCACATTCTGGAGGTGAAGTGCTCACTGCAAATGTATGAATAAACTAAACTTTTCTCTTATATTATTTTCCCTGTCCTTCTGCCTAAACAATGTCTGTTTTCATGAATTAAAATATAATTATTCAACATTGTTATAGACGCAATGCTGTATGTTTGAGTTTTCCTACTTTGAAGTGAATGTGGAATTATTTGTGCTTTGCCAGTCTTCGCATGAGCTTTCTGGATTTGATCTATTATAAGTTTGTTCCAACAAGCGACTTGAGACTATAGGGACTGTAAATAAGAATACGAATCTGGTGGAGAAATTTGGAACTAAAATAAGGGAGCAATTTTATTTTATTCGTATGTTTTAAATAGTCGTGCACAGTTTATAGTAGAAGCAGATAATAGAACAAATATTTACAATTAATTAATCTACTATAATTTAATATTTATTGTAAAACTGGGCCTAAGAAAAAACTAAACTGTGAACATAACCTAACAACTACTAACTAAAGGATTTAAAATAAAAAATAATAATTAATATACTGCTACAACTAATAGTACAGGAAACAAGGATATACACTCTACCTAAAATAAAAATAGTAAATGAAGCAGTAGTAAACGACTGTGCTAAGGATGAAAGTAAAGATGTACTCAGGATTTCAGTCAGTGATAATAATTTTATTCTACAGCCAACGTTTCGCCCCCATTTGGAGCTTCATCAGGGCAAAGAACAAGTTAAAATTTTACAGTACAAGAATGTCATAAATATATCTAGAAGATATCATCAAATAAAAATGTAGCACGTCAGCCAAATCATATTACAACAATCACATGTGTAATAATTAAACATGAATACATTCAGGATGATATGATATAAACATGTCAATTATAGTGATAAAACAATATAAAATTATTTGAAATTAAATCCAAAAGAATATGGTAGGTATATGTAATGTCAATAACAAATAAGAATAAAATAAATACACGTCACTCAATAATGAGATAGATACTCTTGTTCACAATAAAAACAGCTTTAAATTAAAAAAAATTATTTAACTTTAAAACGTATAGGGAACTACTTATTTTAATGTGGTTCGGCAAGTGAGTGAAAATAGCGCACCTTTGTATTCAAGAGATTTTCTTCCAAAACATAGCATAAAGTTTCGGTCGCTTTCTATTACTAACCTACAAAAAAAAAAAAAAAAAAACTAACAGTTTTGTAGTTCTATAGGCCAATTCTGAACAAATATGTAAGTCTTACAAATCTGCAAACCTGTAAAAAACTAACAAACCCGCATCTATTTTTGTTGATTAGTATAAAAGATTGTACATAAGCGTGCCAGTTTTCGTTGTAATTTTATATATCGTTTATCGTTTGATGTATGTTGAATACTACTTTAATAATACGGACAGTTCGGTAATGATTTGCTGATATGTTGGAACAAACCTATTTCTAGATAATAACTGTCGAAAGCGGAAATTGAACACCGATATCTCGTTTGATATAAACGTGCATTACCGTTCAGTAATCATTATATTTTTACTTATTTTAAAAATATTGTGAAAATATGTGTAAAGTTATATGTCTTCCTTGAACAAAATAAAATAAAAAAAACATTACACGTATAGGACAAAAGGGAGCAATTTAATTAATATTGTATGATATTATAGACTTAAAACTTGCTTATATGGTTCTTTTTAATTAAAGTTTGAAACTCATATAAAACTTCCAATATTCAGTTCTAAAATTTAAACCTTTAAGCTTATTATTATTCATATTACTTAGTTATTCTTATTATAGGTATTAGTATTTATTATTTGTGCTATTCACAATGAATACTTCAACGACTAATCCAACATACATATTTATAGAATAAATAACACTGACAAATAATTCCCTAAACACAAAACTGTTGAATTCTGCTCCTAGTGGAACTATAGGAGGTCTTGATCCCTGCCATAATTTATACGCTGATTAACCCAGATATCTAAATTGGATTACCAAGTGTTGTATAGATCAAGCGTCAGATCACGTACCCACTAGAAACTAGAACATCGATGTCAAATTTCAGAAATTAATTAATCCTTAAATTTTCGGTCATTTTATTCAAAAGTGTCTACAGTCCCGAACGCGGAATAATTCAGAAAAAATAAAATCGAATAGGGTGGTTTACTCAATTTCTTTAAATAGACTTTAACACTATCTAATATTATTTAACTTAGGTGAGGTTACTGTTGTTATTTTTAAAGAAATATACACTGCGATCAAAAAAATTTAATTCGGAGTAGGCTATAAACACAGAAACGTATGTCTAATTATTATTCAATTCAAAAGTCAAGTTGTCAAAATTGATTGTGAAATATAAATAAAATAAAATAAATATATCATCACGGCATATTACCCATTTCTGGGTGTGCCAGTATCTACAACACATATAGACATCGGTAATGATGACGATATATTTTACCGTGCGGGGGCTTACCAGGCGTCACCTTACGGGCACTCATAGCTGGTGTGGAGAGTGCACCACAGGGGTCACTTTTGTGCCATTTAAAATTGGAAATATTTGGCGTCTGTCGAGATCGAACCCGGTTCCCCCAGTTTCGCGACCAGACACTCAGGCACGCGGCCACAAGCTATGTGGCT
The DNA here is from genome assembly GCA_943142095.1 of Ophonus ardosiacus. Classification (NCBI taxonomy): domain Eukaryota; kingdom Metazoa; phylum Arthropoda; class Insecta; order Coleoptera; family Carabidae; genus Ophonus; species Ophonus ardosiacus. The sequence goes on from OW964826.1 coordinate 8,296,376, forward strand.
AATAAAGTATTTTTCTACAGTCACTATAGAAAGTAGCCATTTGCGCTCTCTTTTGTCAACGCAAAATGCCACTTTGCCGCTCATGCGCGACAAAGTAGAAAAAACGCTCGCTGTCCAAATTTCTAAGTATACAATGTTGAGAAATGTCACTTGTCTACATTCTTAATGAAAATGTTTAGTTAGGAACTAATGGCACTGTAATTACACATTTATCACGTTCATAAGTCAATTTGACATATGTTCTGTCGGTATTTAACATAACATAACAAAATGCCACATTGCTGTGAAAATGAAATAGGGCATTCCTTTACAAAAACGAAAGTATAAAATGCTTAGATTAGATTGAATAAAGACTCAAGAAGAATGGAAAATAACAAAATAAAATTAAATATAAAATAAATTGTGTGAACAGTTATGATTAGTAATAGGAATGATTGTACACAGATGGCGGTAGGATAGTTGCGAGTCGTACTGACATCTGATCTCTAGTTAACTATTTATTTTGATTACAATAAAGTTATTAGTTATTTCGTTACTTAAATAATTGCGAGAAGTCAGTCAATGCACATACATGACTATATAATCACAAATTCCTTGAAATATTTGTTAATTTTTTCAGTGTGACAGGCGTGACAACTAACCACACATTTTGCTACAAAAACTCATCAAATCATCACAAATCCTTGCTTCCACGCTCTAATTTTTTTTTTATGGAATAGATGGCTAATGTAACGATATAATCATTTAAAAACCTTTTTAAGTTTAAACCGTATCTTTTGTATTAGCCAATCGTTATTTATTGAGCAGTACTGTAAGTATAAAGTGTACATTTTTTATTTTTTATGGTGGACGACCCCATTGTGGCGACTGTAGAAAAAATCTTGTGTGTGTTTCGAGCGCAAATGGACATTGTCGATTTCGAGAGAACAACCTCTCAATCGACAATGTCGCATTTTGCGCTCTTAATACACAAATAGCTATTCTCTATGAATAAGATGCCGGAAAAACTTATTTAACAATTCGATTTGAATATTAAATAGCAGACCAATTAGCAAAATCTTACCCCCAACCATAGTCATGTCTCACAAACCACATACTCCGGCACCATACGCCAACTGAGAATAAGCGGATGGCGGAAGGAAAACAAAGCTACTAATGAGTAAAACCCATGCCTCATGCCTCGTGGAATAACATCGTTACAGTACCCCGGAGTCTAATCAATGGCACAGCTGAAGGGTTATCCGGAGCTGGGTGCAATGAACACCAAGTGCCGGCTGGGGCTGGAGAAGGAGAGCTTATGGCACTGTCAATAAACAAACGCCAACATTGCCAAGATTACAACGAGACGTTTCTTATTATTCTTATAAAGATGTTTTCGCAGGGAATTTGCTAGCTGGCTAAACAAATTTATTGAAGGAAGGAAGATGGATAATAATGAAAATATTTAATTGTGGGTTACTGCAGTGGTGGCTCAACGGTGAACACATTCGCGTATTGAACTAAATTTATTTATTTTATTTACACATACACTGTCCAACAGGGGGAAGCCTATTGACTGGACAGGAAAAAACACATTAAAATGATAAATGAGTAACGCACAAAATACAACAAATATAAACAACTACATATATGTTGAAAAAATAAAAAATTACAATAAATTACAAGAAAGACCGCCATGGAACAATGGCCAGAATTTCTTTGATAAAACATTTAGGATTATTTAGGAAGACATCAACATTGACAAATTTCAAATCATAAGTAAAACACATGCGATAAACTGGTGATGCTGAGAAGATGTTAGTACGGGAAGTTGGAAGGTAAAAAGTTCGAGTTTGGACGGAAGGGGCGTGGAATGGAAGCAGGCTCAGACAATTAGGATCATCAATTGTACCTTGAATTAGTTTACATAGATAGTGCACAGAGTTATTATCTCGACGTTCAGTAAGGCTGTGAAAATTGAAAAGTTTAAGCAATTCTCTATAAGAAACTATTCTGCTGGGATATATATTATTAATTTTGAAATACATATATTTTAGGAACTTTTTTTGTATATTTTCAATATGGTCCTGGTAGACTTCATAAAAAGGACTCCAGATAATTGCGCAATATTCTAATTTGGATCTGACGAACGAGAAATAAAGGGTTAAGATTGAAGAAATGTTACGGAAGGAACGTGCATTACGAATTAAAAAACCTAGCATTTGGTTTGCTGACTTGTATGTAAGAGTAATATGACTAGTAAATGAAAGTTTTGGATCAAATGTCACACCGAGATCTTTGATTGTATAGCACCGAGAAAGACAAGTTTGATTTAAAATATAATATATAAGTTTAAAATTCGATTCCCGCAATCGATAAACAATAATCAAAAAATATCTCTGCATTCAAATGGTTTACAGCAGACTATTTGTATAAGCTACAGATCTATTTTCAAGCTAAGTTGTAAACGCGAACCATCAAAATGTAAGTAAAAATATCAATGTAGGGACCTCTACCATAAGAATTAAGAAAAATGGATCACTTATATTTAAATTGGACCTTAAATCTGAATAATAGCGAATATCAGAGTTTGAAACTTATTAGTTTCGTAAAATATTCTACATTCGCGTTTGAAATTCGTTTCCCACAATCGATAAACAATGACCAAAAATCTGTTGTGGCCAGCACAAAACCTTCCGTCAATTCGAAGTATTTTGTACATATCCCATACCAGAATTTCCTTGAAAAAGATTCTGTATATTCTGTAAAATTGTAACACGAACACACTATTTTTTACAAATTCCATACCGAAAGTTCCTTTTCCTATTTTATTAGTGGTCGCTGTTTGTTACTCTTCTCTTTTACTCATTCCTGTTCAACGCATCTTCTTCAAACAATTCTTCCTCTCTCAAATCTTCTGCTACACAACCCTTCCATCTTCTCTTTGGCTTTTCTCGTACTTCCGGCATTGAAAATTCCAATCTTGAGGCGAGGCTGCAACTGCAAGTTACTTACGATGGACACTCTATCACACTCACAAATAACTTTCTGACGCTATACTTTTAACTTTGGTTTTGCATTTGACACTGACATCTGTCAATTAAAATTTTTTGAATTTATCTGCAGTTTATAATTTTAGCAAGGCTGACTGATTTTTGAAAGTTAATCTCTCTTAATGTCTCTATAACTCTATATCTATTGAATATGAAGGAAAATGTATAATCAAACCGTATAGAGAATAAGATATTCTTTCATATTGATAATCACAAAATGTCGAAAAATGATATTTAACTGCGTTTTTTTTAAGAAAAACTATTAAAAACTTTAAATAAGGGTACTTCCGGTGGATCAATTATAACCAAAATCTAATCAGCTCTTCATATGGATATAAAGAAGAGGAATACGAAAGAATTATAATTTTTAGAATTGTAGCATTGGAGTTATCGTCGGAGAAAAATTTGTCACACACGGACACACACACACGGACACAAACACACACGGACACATACATACAGACATCATCTTAAAAATAGTAAATTCGTATTCTAGGGACCCTAATTATTCTTTAAAAACTCACCAACGAATTTTTTGACCAAAGACAATACCTTCCTTACCTAAAGGTGACGGAAGGTAAAAATCTTTATTCAAATGGTTTACAATAGACTACTCGTATAAGTTATAGGTCTGTTTTCAAGCTATATTGAGAACACGCACCTTCAAAATGTAAGTAAAATTATTAATGTAATGGGGACCTCTACCCTAGTAATAAATTAGAAAATAGATCATTTATATTTAAACTTGACCTTATAAAACTGAAAATAATGAATATCAGAGTTTAATACTTATTAGTTTTGTAAAATATTCAACTTTTAATAACCTTAATAACATCTACTTTATTTATTCTTCTGCTAACGACTTTTTCAAATCCGAAATCCATTTGAAAGTAAATAAGTGCAGACTATAACATAACAAAGAAATAAGTATTGTAAAGAAATTACAAAAATTAATGACACTCGATAGGTTTCGAAAACTTTAATTTCTCTAGATCAATCAACTTTCTAAAACCAACGAAAGTATACTACTTTTCCAGGGGTTTAAACTATTGCAATCTATTACCCAATAAAAAAATATCTTCTTCTTCCCATAAAATCAAATTACCATATGAAACCTATACTAGGGAGTGCAAACTATGAACTCGTGTTAACGGCTAATTCTAACCTCAAGTTACTGGTCTTTTTGTACTAGTTTTATTCTAAAACATAGTAATATTGGAAATATTTTAGAATACATTATATACAGTTAGATCCTAAATTCTGTACAAGTTTTGCAGTTCCGAATTTTAAATATAAATTTCAATTAAAACACGTTACAGAAAACTCGATCGTATTGCGTATTTTATAAAGATCAATATAATAATACGAAATATATCAAATGCAACAGATTATTGCCATTTGGTTAGTTTATTATGAAACCTACATACAAATTAAAAAGAGAGTTGAAAATACCACTGTAAGTTTAAATGGAAAGATAATTCAACAAGTATAGAAACGAAAACTCAATGAATTTTGTAATAATAATAATAATAATAATAATAATAATAATAATAATAATAATAACATTTATTTGCCCAACAGTTTTACACTACTTACAGGACAAAAATATAAAACTAAAGTAAGCATGTACAAAAAAAAAAATATGTAAACAAAAATAATAAATATAAATGTAATATTAATAATAGTAAATATATAACAATACATAAAATGAAAACGTTTATATGGCCGTGTTGATTAGGAAATTCTTCAAGCTATTGTAAGATATATTATAAATATCTATGAAGCTAGTAATCTTATTGGTATTGTTGCATATTATGTTGACTGGAGATCGGAGTAAAAGATTGGTTCTGGAGTGGTTCGGCTGGAATGCAATACATGATCGAGATGAAATTCTGGGAACATGTATGTTAAGTTGTTTTAATAGGTCTGGACAGTCAATATCATTATTTAATAATTTAAATAAAAATAAAATTGACATATTATATCTACGATGATGTAGTGATAATTCGTTAAATTTATCAAGCAGAAGATTGTATGGAGTACCTCTTGGTGGATATTGCCTATCACATTTTAGACACAGATATTTAAGAAACCGTTTTTGTACAGATTCCAGCTGATTAACATGATAATTGTATATTGGGTTCCATATTAGTGCACAGTATTCCAATTTAGATCTTACATAACTCACATAAAGAATATAAATTGCAGATACATCAGTAAAATTTGCACAATTTCTAATAATGAAACCCAACATACGATTTGCTGACAAAATAATTTCATTGTAATGGAATGTGAAGGTAAGTGAAATATCGAAGTTAACTCCCAAATCTTTCATATTCATTTGTCGTTGTAATTTGTAATTAGCAACTCTATATTCAAACATAACAGGATTTCTTTTGCGATGATAAGACATTATTTTACATTTCGACGGATTTAATTTCAACTTATTCTGTTCACACCATTCGTTTACAGTATCAATCATAGATTGCAAATAACAACAGTAATATATAAAAGGAATCTATTTGTATGAAAACTTATCACATTTTCTCTATTTATTATTTGGAGATTATAAATAATGTATCCCAAATTTTCTTATAGTTACTATCTTTAATGAATTATACATTATTGTACATTTACTTTCTTAAGAGGGATGCTAAATAATTAGTACAGCAAACTTGAACAGATGTGCTAATATTAATAAATAAACATTTGAGTTTCCGTTTGATGTGTGAAACCTTATTAAGTTACAACAAAGTTGTGTTAAATTTATACATAATTAAACATGATTGTATAATGGTAGTGTTTACAGAGGACCAAGAAAATTACCTAATGTAACATATTCTAATTAGCTAATTTCCCCCTAAAAGTTTCTTTCGCACTTTCTTGTTTGTTTGTTAGAGATAATATTTGAACTGTATCAAATTTCCAATTATTGTTTACCTAAATTAATTATGCTGTCAAAGGCGGTAATGTCAAAGGACACACTAATAATTAGAACTATTCCAAAACATCAGTTTTGATCGACGAATGAAATTCAATTTTGTCAAATGTTTCAGTTACTTTTCTAGAAAACAAAACAGGAAGTTGATCTTCTATTAAATAAATTTTTTACTATTTCCTAATTCCGTTTTATATTTTCAAATTTCTTCTTGTTACTTTGAATGTCAAAATTAATTTTTACCTTTCGCTAAGAGAAATATTGAAAACTATAAAACTAAAGGTGGATTTATAACTGATACACAACACAGAATATAATTTAGAATAAAGAAAACATACAATTTGGTCATCCGAAAATTAATACATCTATTTATAAAAGACACAGCGCACAGAACATAATTTAGCATAGCACAGAAATTGAACAACGTTCAATTTTCTGTCTGTGCTGTATGTATCTGACATTCAGTGTTAACCTAATTCTTTGTGATTTGTTAGTTGTGTTCAATAAAAATGAGTTTAAAACCACAAGATGTGCGTGGGGCAACTATTTTTGTTTGATAATATTGAAGATAATTCGATTATTCAACTAAAACGATGGCACGAATGTACAGGTCTATGGCTGATGACAGGTCTTTGTTTGGTAGTGGTAACCATAGCAACCTTTAGTTTTATGCTTTGCTGTAAGATGCGCTCTTGCAAATTGCAATTGTGTGTGTATTGGACAACCGGAGGTAGTAGTTCCTTTAAAAAATCTTCTAAATATTATTTTTTTTGATAATTTATGTTATTACAAATATTAAAGAATATAAAATCCTCTATGCGATACACTGAACATTTTTATTATATCGTCTATAGATTTTTCTATTAATTTACGCTACGGTACACATATTTTTGTAATTGAAGGTAAATTACGGCATTTCATTTCGTAATTTACCCGTAATTTACGCTTTTACATCCTTGGATTGGATAAAAAGTCTTTATATTGTTACCATAAATATATTCTTATCTTTCTTCTATTTCATCGCACAGTATAGAAATTAATTACCGCACATAACTAGCAAAAAGTTAAACATAAGGAATGCATAAAAGGTTTTAATTTACAGAACAATTGCAACGTTAACACATCATAAAATTAAAGAAGTCAGCTTCAACTTCAACCGCGAAGAACAGAAACAAAAAACAAAAAGCAAAAAAACTAACGAATTTCCGGCGAGCGATAGCACCGCACTAGCGGACACTTTGCACATTGCGTTGTAATTTACCGACCGAGACTTCCATCTAGTTAAACACAGGGCCGTACCGTTGGGAAATTAACACTCCATTGCAAGACACCTGCAAATAATGTCAGATAGGTTGACGGGCGAGCGGTTCATTGCTGCCGATATTTTTTCCGAAGAGCGCTGCGTAAAAATGATGAAATTAGCATATTTTTGTTTTTATTTTAATGAGGGTGCGGTAGAGTTAATTATAGACATGTGGTCCTGCGTTTAACCACAATTTTTTACAGCAGGGTCAATTTAATACTGAATTTTTTTACATTTAAATGACAGGGGTAGTATGTGTAATTTTCCCACCGGAGTTGCACTGCACTCGCGATTATTTTGAATATACGAGTATGTAGTTCCATTGCAATTATAATAAATTGCTGTTGCTTTATATACTATACAAGGTTTTATGCAAATATTGTGCCATAGCTCATTGTATGTTAACGAGAACTGAAAGAACTTATAATCTAAAATATATTCTACATATTGTAAAAGTTGTGGGACTGTAAAGCCAACCAATTATGAACCAGCATCTTAATTAATTAAAATCTAAAAATCAAGATGTTCCAAAAAACAATTGTCCTAATGCGTAAGAGCTACAATTAATAACTAAGCACAATGCGTAAATAGTATATTGTAATAATGCGTGTTTTTTTAAGCCTGATAGAACTTCAAATTGTAAAAAGTAACACAAAAAATTAGATTTTAATCAAAATTTTTTGTTTATTTGAAAGATCAATGCACGGCATTAAAATTTGAAAAGGATTTCGGGCATATGGCCACCGCGGCTGTTCTTGACGAAGCGCATTCTAGACGTCCAATTTTGAGCCACTTTTTCGAGCACTGCTGGCCGTATGTCACGAATAACATGAACAATGTTGGCCTCCAAGGCGTCAATTGTTGCTGGTTTATCAGCATAAACCAGTGACTTCACGTAGTCCCACAGGAAATAATCGAGAGTTGTCAAATCATACGACATTGGAGGCCAATTGACAGGCCCATTTCTCGAAATCAACTTATCGCCAAATTTTGATTTAAATAAGTCGATGGTTGCGGTCGCCGTATGGCACGTAGCGCCATCCTGTTGAAAGCACATCTCGTCCGGATCAATGACATCCATATTTTCAAACAAAAAATTATTGATCATGGTGCGGTAATGATCTCCATTGACCATAACGCGAGCTCCGGCCTCATTTTTGAAGAAATAAAGTTCGATGATACCACTAGAATGTAAACCGCACCAAACGGTTAATTTTTCTGGATGTAATGGAGTCTGTTAGGTCTCTTGTGCGCGTCTATAAGTTGCGCGAATCGACGACTGATTTTCAAAGTAAATTTGGATAATTTGGTAGCGTTGTTCAAGCATGAGTCTATTCATGATGATTTGCCACAGTATACCGATCATAAATGTCAAAAAGTGAAGGCAGTATGACAGCTCGATAGACAGTTAACTCTTTCATAAGTTCTATCTGAGCAAAAAAAAAAACACCCATTACAAGTGTGGAAAGAGCTTCAGTAAAAACGGGTATGAAAATTGAAACATGAGCTTTAGCGAATGTTCAATGAAACTTTCCGCAATTTTGTTATTTTTTTATTTTGTTGTTATTTTTTCTATTTCCTATTAATGAAAATTTTATTTAAATATAAAAATGAGAGATTTCGAAAAACAATTACTTCTTCCAATGTTTTCATTAGCGTGTGGAAAGTGAGTGTGGATTATTTTTCTGCACGTAGTTTATCAAAAGTCTACTTTCAGTTATCATTTTTATGTCAGAAAACTCTTTAAATCGCACTTTCGTAGAAAAAATATTTATCATATGGCAACGCTTACTACCTCTTCCAGGTCTGCATAAGGATTAATGCTTAAGAACTAAAAGCAATGCGTAAGAACAAAAGTTTGCAAAGAATTGTCATTTTATTTTATAATTATTAAATTTTTAATTTTTCGGTATGGATATAGTTTCAGAAAAATTATCTATATAACATTTAAAAAAGGATTCACCGACATGCAATAGGGTCCCCACCATAACAGAAAATTGAGTAAAAAGTTAGTTATATTGAAAGTAGATAAGATAAAATCATGATTGAGACGATAAAAGTTTTTTTTTTAAATTGTTAGTTTTTGAAATATTAGTGATTTTAAGTATCTATACATCTACGTCACAACGATTGCTATCTTTCTCGCGCAGCCTACTACAGAAACTGGTGCGAGAAAGATAGCTTTAGGTTTCTTTAAAAATCAAATGCAGTTAAACTAAAAACAATTATAACTTTTTAATACTACAAATTGCTTCAAAATTAAACAAACTTTCATTTAAAATAATAAAAAAAATTAGAGTGGAGGACCCTATTGGTTTACGGAGAATAGTCCCCATTAATAAAAAAAAAGTGTCTTATTCATATTCCGCCGCTAACTTTAAACCTTTAAAAATGACGTCTTGTTGCTATCTCTCAAACTACTGTCATTTTTAAATAATTTTTTATTCATATAAATAATTCTTATTGGTCCATCTTGAAGAGCTTTGGCAAAAAGTACATTAGAAAAGAAATTAATGTAGATTACGATACTTTGCAAGCTTGTTTAATAAGTAGTAACGTATATGGCACATTACTTACATAAGAGCCTGTAGTCTGTAGGTTTGAACCTCAACGTTTTATAAATAAATAAAATATCATGATAGCATATTACCAATTTGTGCGTGTGCCATAATTTTCACATATTTCGATACGTATTAATTATCTGTACTTTTGAGGGCGCTTATCAGGCGTCTCCTTATGGACTATCAAAGCTGTTGTACAGGTTGGGCAGAAAAGCCGAACGTTTTTTAAAACGTCACGAAATTGATACTTTTTGCTTAAGAAAAAATTTATTGACACATTTGAGTTCGTAATGACATAGTATTCGGTAAAATCAAGTGTGGAAAACAACATCTTGCATGAGGTGTCCGTTATCATTAATGCATTTCTGGAGATGATCTACGAAGTTTACAAACACTCGTTTCAACATCGCTCTATCAATTTGGGCAATTTCTACGCGAATAAATTCTTTCAGTTCTTCCAACGTAATATGTACATACGGTCACAAACTGCACATTAGAAGAATTGAAAGAATCTATTCGCCTAGAAGACACCCAAATTGTCAAAGTCATGTTGAAAAGACTGTTTGCAAAGTTCGTAGAACGCCTGCAGAAATGCATTAATGATAACGGACACGACAAGCAAGATGTTTTTTTCCACACTTAATTTTGTCAAATGCTATGTCATTACGAACTCAAATTTGTCAATAATTTTTTTAAGCAAAAAGTATCAATTTTGTTACCTTTTAAAAAACGTTCGTCAATTCTGTTCAACCTGTAGATACAGCACCTTAAAAATTGGAAATAATTTTTAAGTTTAATATAGACTATCAGGAATACAGCCCCTTAAATGTAATTGTAGTACGTTAAATTCAAATTTAGGTCAAATAATAAGCCAAATATTTAAGAGTAACGCAATCGTGCGACATTGTGACAAGTAAATTAGTAATGCAAGGAGGTGTGTGTGCTAGCGAATTTAATATGCAGAGTGCTTCATTATGTATTCGCGCTATTGGGAATACGCCTTGGAGACCTGGAACGTTCAATTAACTCACGGTCTTATCTCTCTAATACAAAACATCCGCGTCGTAAACAAGATTTCACTATCGTTCTACTCATTACCACCTAGGCACTATTAATATTTTCCTTCAAATTAATTTTAATCAGGAGACGAACTATTATGCTTCACAAACTCAGACGAAAAAGAGAAAAACATGTGGGCAATATACTTTTTGCCCTCCTGAAGTGTCATGGGAACTTTACAATTGTATACACAGTAAGTGTAACCTACATTTTACGCTTACTGTTGTAACTTGTCTAACTATGCGGTAAAATAATCAAAATACACTGGACGTTTATGGGCATGTAGAAAAGAAATCATCTTTACTATAATAAAGTTCATGTAAAAAAGTACTACCTACTTAAGTTATTTCTTTACTTTGACATTTCCTATATTTAAAATTAATTTATATAAACCAAAATCACGGCAGCGACATGTCATTATTGTAAAAATCCGCCGTTACCGACATAGTCACCGATCGATATACCTGTCAAATACACGAGGCGAACATTGCTGAAATGTCAAATATCGACATCTACCTATGATTTATTACGAAGAAAACATGAGCAAATAAATATATTATCAGTCATAAACAACGTCTATTATTACAGATAAATTTTCGCTAGAAGAAGTACTCTAATGAAGGTAAGTAAAATCAAATTTGGAAATTGACTTAACCCTAGTATTTTAAACTAACCCTTTTCAGAAGCATAACCTATCTCATTAAAAAAAGTGATTTTCATTATCGTCGGCCAAAAAATTTGATACAATTCTCGTGCGTGAAGTATTTTACAGCGCTCCAGCTAATAAGGCACTCGCCTTAAGGGCTCGTGCCTTAAACAAAGCTGTCGCGCTGTAAAATACAACTTACACGCACTCGAATGTAAATAACTATTCCAAGTGCAGTCATTTTACCTATCGCTATTCTCCTATGTTACATATAGGGTTCTATAATAGTATATTGAACAACCAATGTCATAACTGTCATTTTATTTTGTGAGAATGAAGTCCTTCGAACAAAATAATCAACAATTATGAAATGAATTACACTATTTTTCTATTTTGCGCTTTCTATGCCTGTTATAATAAAAAATAGTTGTCTCAAAATTTAGGGAATTTTGACAATTGGTGGTATTAATGTAACATTTGAAAATACATTTGATAACTCTAACCTTATTTTTTTTTAACTCCTCACGATAATTTCTATTTCTTTCAAAATACACTGCTCTATTTCTTCACTTCTTCTTATTGTGAGTTTTAAATTCAAAATTATGTAAATATAAATTTCTTAACAATCGTTTGTGTTCATTTAACTAGATTTGACATTTAATATTTTTGAAATTCTTAGCCACCAACCTTATAAAGATAAATTTTACTAGTCTATTAAAGCACTGAAATGAGATATTAATAAACTATTTTGAGAGCTGTAAAAACTTTGTTACAGATGCAAAATAGAAAAAATATTATCAATGTTATTTAAATGGGAAAAATCAAGTTGCATTTAGGCACGGTCAAATATTAATATTAAGCCAGCACAATTTTTATTTATTTAGAACCACATTAGAGGGCGGTCCGGTTAAAAATTCGACTTGACCCCTTTTAAGATCCATCCTAGTATAGTAGAAGCAAATATATGAGCTAGGGGCGTGGAAGCAACTAATAGCGGTTAAGTCCAGATCTGGGATTTTCTTACTTACCGTATTTAACACTAATTAAGATAGATATTTCAGTTAAATATAAATTTTGTGAAATTAAAATTAACCTATTCTTATTTTCTTTTATTTACTACCTATTTATATCGAAAGATACACGACAGTCATTTTCAATAAGAATGAGTTTTCTGAAAATATAGCGATATAAAACTAAATACATCCCTGTTCTTGTACCTGTACATTGCTTCTTTATTCCTTTGTAAATTAGTTGGTTAACTTTTCGGTTTTGACTCGCAGCATGAGATACCTCATATCTTTGCGTCTACTATATAAGTGTATAATTATGTAGTCATCGCTGATGCAGAATATAAAGGCTATTTTTACACGTTTACCAGTTAATATTCGTCATAAAGAGTATCAAATTACTCAATTCTGAAATACATCCTTATTATGTCAATAAATTAAACATTGCAACTCTGAAAAATAAAACAAGGTAAAATAAAGAGGAACAGAAAAATTTGAATTTCAAGCAGTCACTTCAAAAATTTAATATTCTCCTTTACTATCTTATAACCGTCGTAAAATATGAAACACAAAATTAAAATTTGAAAGTTAATAATTGTCAATTAGCTCTTCCTCCGTCACTGCGAAATTTTCCCCAAACTTTGAGTTCATTTGTTAATAAGTTTAAATTCATTTCCCGTTGGTGTCGAAAAATCAGAAGCTCCATTTTGTGTCAATATTGATCGTAATAAAGTTTGACAATACGTGATAGAAATCCTCAATCAGATACTTTTTAAAAATTACGAAAGATGTCACCACCAACCACCATCGATCTAGGGGTGCATAAAAATTCTCCCAAAGCCGACGTATAACACGAAAAAACGTGTGCGGCATATAGAATTGTGTTTCTTTCTGTGCTTGCATAAATTTTTACCGATATATAAAAGTAAGCACTCTAGATGTATCGCTGCTACATATGTCATAATATGTCTGGATGCGAAATAGCAACGCGAAAGAATTATTATGCTGGATGCGTGAATAAAAAATGTTTTTTAAAGCCACGCAAATTCAAATGGAGTCGAATGTACCGGCATTCATTGATCGAAGTCACTTTTGCAAACATTCGCTACGCGCGGTTTTTTCTCTGCCACAATATTTTGCTAACAATATGGAAATATTTGTTTGATGGTTTCGCTATCGAGAATAAATATTTATGACTTGAAAGGATTCGACATTCATTATATTTGATTTATTATTATAATTTGTATGCGATAGATCAAAGTGTAAGTAATTGTTCATTACTGAAATATTGAAATTTATGACAAACGAAGTATTATGAACATGAAATTTAATTTTAAAATTTATTGGTAAATTCGGTATTTTTACCTCCCGCTACCCTGGGTAAGGCAGGTATAGGGATCGTGCTAAAAATCGCATATAGAGATTTTATTGAATAAACAAGTTTTGATGTCCCCAGAATCCGATTTTAACATTTTTACAATGATGTCTGTGGGTATGTATGTGTGTGTGTATGTGTGTGTGGATGTGTGGATCCTGTGGACACGATTACTCAAATACTACCAATCAGAAGATTTTGAAATTTTGTATATCCATTCTATACTAATGTGGGAAGAGTTGATTAGTTTTTAGTGTATATCAGATAACCGGAAGTATCACTTATACAAGCTTTTACCAGTTTTTCTTGAAAAAATTGCATTGAATATATTTTTTCAGCAACATTTACTATTAAAAATATAATATAATGGTACAATCTTCAATTCTACGATAATATAACTTTAAAAAACTTTAAATATAAATTTATAAAATAATTTATTTTTGTACATCATCTGACCCATGCGTCAAACAAAAACATAATACTTTAATAAAATTTCGACGTATTTAAACAAATGTCACTGTCACATTTACATTAATAATGAAACCGTGTTAAGAAGAATTAAGTAGAAATATATTTGATTTGTAAATATAAATCTGTCAGTATAAGTACGTGTTTTCAAAATGTCAAATATTGGTTTACAACTACACATTTACGACATGGATCATGTATGGCAAAGAATTTACACAGATTGCATTTTTAGAGCACTTGCAAGTTGATGATGATTTTTCGCGGATTATCTTTTTCTTTGGTGAGCCATATTTTCTCCTCTCTGGGTATGTTAATAAGCAAAATTGCCAGATATGGGCAGACGAAAATCTTCATGTGATTTACGAGGTACCATTACATGTCCAAATGAGACTGTTTGGTGCGCACTATGGTCAGGTGGCGTCATTGGAACTTACTTTTTGGAAAATGATGAAGGTCGAACTGTTATAGTTGATGGTGAGCGCTATAGGCCCATGATAATCGATTATTTTTGGCACGAAATTAATTTCGTATTACAGACTTCTATTTTTTAAACAAAAAATTAGATTTTGTTTATAAACGATCAACCGGAACGGAAAAAGATACTTTACTTAAAGCTCATTACTATTTTAAAAATGGAATTTGCGGGAGGTCATGTGCTGGCCAATCAGATTTTTATCTTTTATTTTACGATTACATTCTTCAATAACAAATTAGTCTTATCAATAATAATAGTTATTTACGATAAAAGTAATACGTACTGCTAGTCTTTAGTCACGAGAGGGTCAATTAAAACACGAGCTCTGCAAGGATTTTAAAACCCGCGGATGACTAAAGATGCTATACGTATATGTATTGTACAATATTTTATCTACAATAGAATCTAATAAACTAATAAAAATAAAAAATACTTTTATTTATGAATTACGATAACAATATTAAATGAAAAGTTTGCCATGAAACAAAATATTCACCCAGGTTTTGCAAATTTAGTGAAGTGAAATTTATTGAAGAAATAAATTACAAAAACGTAAGAGAAAATTATGAATAATTAACTCGATAAATAAGTTGGGAATTTTTTTATCAAAACCCGTCTTCACTCCTGTCGCAAACGATAATGTTCATTTCAGGAGTAGGAAACGCTAAAATCACTTAAAATTGTCATCAGGAAACTCTGTCATTCGGGTAAAATTTAATAACTATAAAAATTATCAGTAATAATATAATAAGAGAATAAGAATAAATTGAAAATAAATTGAGAAAGAATCTAGAGAATTTATTTTCTAATTTATCGAACTCTCGAATTATGTTTAATTCGAGGGGTGAATCACTCCTTCAATTTTGTACAAAAGATTGGACAATCATTGGATTGTAATACGATTGTAATGATTGTACGCAAGAATGTACATTCTAGAGAACTGAGATACGAAGCCGGTCAAATCTGTAAATAGTGAACAAAATCGCAACGAAATCTCCCACTCTTATCTATAATTTTATATTAATCAACATCAACAAAATTGGCTGTGTTTTGTGATTTTTTTTTACAATTTTTACTATAATACGGCCGTAAATGGTATTTCATTATGTGAGAAAAAATGCATAAGGGAAAATGTTTATCTTACAATTTTTATTTTTGCGAAATTATTATCTTTAATTTAAATAAAAATATATATTAATTATCTTCTTGATGTTGTACCACAATATTAAATTATTATTTTTATTTTAAAATAAAACTCATAAACATATATATTCTCTTATCGATTTCGGTTATATTCAACCATCTTCAGAGTAAATACAATACAAAATAAATTATAAATATAATAATAATTATGTCAATATTTTATGTTTATGTTTATGTTTATATTTATAATTTATTTTGTATTGTATTTACTCTGAAGATGGTTGAATATAACCGAAATCGATAAGAGAATATATATGTTTATGAGTTTTATTTTAAAATAAAAATAATAATTTAATATTGTGGTACAACATCAAGAAGATAATTAATATATATTTTTATTTAAATAATATAATGTACCATCATGGAAGAAAAACAACATATAATATAATAAACGAAGTTATTATCTTTAATTGTATTTCAATTAAACAATTATTACAACAACCATTGACTTTAACCTATGAATTTAATATTATTATAAGTTATACATCGTTGACACAAACAACGCAAGATGCGTCTGTTTGCGTCATTGGATAGTTAAAAAATCCCTTTTCAATGGTGGAACTTTCATGGTGTCCAACTAAAATTTTGACATCATATCTCAAAATCCAGCATCGCCATTCAAATGAATATAAAAAAGTGCCATAAGGATGTGCAAATTGCAATCTAATATTATTCACAATTCGAAGAAATTTGCAAAAATTTACATTTCCCCTATATCTAGTGACCTACGCATTTTTGATCAAATAACAAAATTGCCTCCTAATAGGGCAACAATAGTCTCGCGTGCTTTATTTTCATATATTGTACAAGATGATTGAAAATTATTAATAATACGACACGTGTTGTCTGGAAACAGACCGAAAAAAAGTAAACAGTAAATTTCACGTAGGAATGTAGTCTAATTTCATCTGCGTGAAACGTCAAACTGTACGTCATATAACCTATCTTTTTTAAATATTGCTATGTAATATAGTAATATATTATATTGGAATACTCGTATTTCTAAATAAACTCACAGTAGCAAAAACGCTGTTTCTGGACTTGTGATTAAATACCTAACTAAATATTTACCTATAAAATTTTTATTTCAATGAAACTTTGCTGTCAAACAGTTAAAGTTTAGTTATTTGTTTTGGTACATTCGGAGCTATCAGTGTCATTTCAGATGTCTACTTAAAGCACAAAAAGCATGATTTTTCTCCTCGAAGTCAAATTACAGATTCATTAATGTAGCACAGTATACTTGAAAAAAAAAAAGATTCAAAATGACATTGACAACTTTGACTACAAACAAAATAACCAAATGCACCTATAAGTGAATTACGAAGGTAGGTATATTCGAATATACAAAGGTTCGTATATTCGTTCACGGTGGTTACTTATTAATAACCGCTGTAATCCATGTTAACTAAAAAAAAAATCACTTATTCTTATTGGTTTACAATTTAATAAATGATATAATCACTGTAATAATGATAGGATTTGTAACATACAATGAAACATTTCATTGGTTTTAAGAAATGTCAAAAAATAATAATAGCAATTTTAACAAATAAGGCAACGATACTTCATAGTTGCATTTTACATAATTGATCGGGAACACAATCTTTAACATTGATTGAAAAGAAAAAGAATAGTAAATAATGCTTTTAGAGTAGGTAACAATACTGTATAATTTATTATGTTTGTTCGGCTGGTCCGTATTCGAACCCAACCAACGTCAAACATGAAAATAATTTCCAATTTCCAAATAGCACAAAAGTGACCCTGCGTTGCGATAAATTTCTCAACTACAACTAAATTCAATCGCGCTCACTTTCACTCAATATCGTATTACCCGTCCTTCAGTACAAATAAACCGAAACAACCTATTGTCGATTCACAATACCTTCGGGGAATCGAGAACATTCTCTCGGACACCCTTTCCGAACAATTGACAGCAAACGAAGGTGACTTAGACCTTATTTCCTTCCCTCCGGTCGTCATGTTTCACCCTGTTTGCTTTCATCAGCATCATGACTGACGGTTTTTACGAAAATGTGATTGCGCACTGAAATTAATTTAATCGATTCGTGAAGCGAATTTCATTTGGATGGAATGATTATTTGATTGATGAAATTTTGAATGTCTGGCGGTCGGTGGTAAATATTGGTTGGTAAATTTTATATCTGTGTTTGGTAATGAAGGATTGTGTCAATATTAAAGACAATTGATGCGTATTACATTTAAAAAGGAATATGGGGAATGAATTTCAATAAAATTAAAATATAGATCGCTACCAATGCAAATATTGTTCGATTAAGGCTTGGTATGTTCCGTCGTTTTAATGATATAATTACATGGTAGGTACAAATCGGAAATAAAAATAATAAAATTAAAAAAAAAAATGTAAATTCTAAAACGAGTATTACACGATGAAGTTTTTCTTTTCAAGTGACTTGAAAAGTTTTCTCTCTCGCACAATGACATGAGTGCAATAAAGACAAATGAATAGACTTTTTACAAAAAGTTTTAAAGAAAAACTGGAACATGCGCTACTTTTTCTTAAAAGTCCGTATAAGTTTGACTGTTTAGTAACTGTCAAATGTCATTTGTGTTTAAATTTTCGATGTATTCAAGTAGTGTAATAAGTGATTGATATTAAACTGAAAAATGGCATAATGGAGTAGAGAAATAATTGAAATCTTGATGACTATATACGAAAAATTATACTGCTGGTATAACTTAAATTTTGACACTTGGTAATTTTAATTCACGCAAAACTAGATCGTGTAAATATACTTGTAATGTCACTTATAAACACTTTTCAAGTCACTTGAAAATAAAACTTCATCGTGTAATCCACGCTTAACATCAATTGTAAAATCTGATGTAACCGCAGCACGCTAATTTTTAATAATATAAAAGCACATTTATATTTTTACTAATGCTGGATAAGATAATGCTTATTCCAGCCAGACGCTCGGCTATAAATAGAGTATTTACCGGTTCGGTATGTAATAAATATACTATTATACTCTCCAGTGGTACCAATTTTTTTTTTTTTTTTTTTTTAACAAATATCTACCTTTAAAGTAAGATCTTTTTTGGTCAAAACTGAGGTCAGAATTGAAGATGATATTTTTGTAATTTAAAAATTATCAATCTCGTTCTCAACATTAGACATATTCATTCGTACTTTAAATATCAGTGGTGATACGATTTTAAAATTAGAACTAAAACAATATCAGTTATCGCTCTCATGTTTTGACATATTGTTTTACGATATCTTTCTTTCAACGTGATAAATTAAAACTGCCAAAGATCCAAAATTTGGTTTTGTTTCGATGGCAATTTCGTAGTAATGAAAACAAACGTTCCACATTAATAGGGTAATTCTGAACAAATCAGTCTTACAGATCTGTAAATCTGTAAAAACCTGCCAAAAACGCATTTATTTTTGTTTATTCATATAAAATTATAGATTAGGGTGGCAACTTTCGTTGCGATTTTGTTCATTTACTTACAGATTTACAGATGTGTACGACTTACAAATTTGTTCAGAATTGACCCATAAGTTTAAAACTAATAAAGGTAAATGTAATTCATAATAAAACTAGGTTATTTTCCTCGCTACGTTATTTCAATGAACAAACCAATAAATACAGGGAAAAGCGAGATTCGTAGGAAACCAAAGGATTTAAAAACATTTAGAGGTTAATCCCGTTAATTGAGGTTTCCACTAAAACGTGAAATGCATCAGCCAGAATGGCTCTAAGCCGAATATTTATTACAGCACTTTGCGAGATTAATCTAATATACGGAATCTCTAATGGAAATCCTCGATTGTAAAAATCATATTCGTAATTCATATGAGTACAGAAATAGCAGTAATTTGTAATGTTTTTTGGAAGTAAAACATTACAAGAACTTTCATAATTCAAACTTTTATGGAATTAAAATATTTTAAAAATATGCAATTTATCATCGGTTCGTATATAAATGAGTTAAAAGGGCTTATTCAACATGAGTCCGATCTTCAATACATGTATGTGGTACACCTTATACATGCATTTGTATTTGCTTTGTCAATTTCCCATTGATCGGTTTCAAATATGAAACATTTTTCAAAAAAAAATATTGGAATTATTTTATTTTCGAAATATTTGTACCTATATAAAATAATAATTTATGGTACTCGGACAACTGAGTAAAAAATACATATTTTATCAGCAAAAAAGAAAAGATTATTAAAAGTTCTACTAATCTGTATTAAAACTTTTTCTATACATTTTATAGTTTAATTAATAAAATAATCTATTTAATTTGAAATCGTCAGTAAAGTGCACAAAGCCGTCATTAAAAGTTCAGAAACCGGTACTAAAGTAATCCATTATACGAGGATTTTATGAAAATGCAATGTTGCCAGTTTTATGATAATTAATGTACATATAAAATAATTTGGTAGGTACCTATTGTACATGGGTACAATAACACATAATGTATGTAAAATATCAAAAAAAATTGTATAAGAAGAACGATTTAAATAATTCTGATAAAGATGTTTGTACGATAACTTCACTGTTCGGACGTTCGCAACACTGAAGAAAAGTTTGTTTGTTTGACTGACAGCAACTGACGGATTTGTTAAAATAACCTACTAGATATTACACCAAGTGAGTTAAGATAATGTTTATTCATGAAAAGAAAGTTAAATTCTTTGAGTGAATAAAAAGGTATAATATTTAATTTTGACAAAATAAAAAACTAATCGATTAGTAGGCTAATAGCCGAGACAGACGACAAAAATTAATAATCATTAACGGTTAGTTATAGTATGCGTACCTTAAGGTGATACTGTTGACAGATGTCAAAATTGTGTTTATTAACAAACCAAAAATATTGAATGTATTAAGTACGTACTACTTATTGTATTGTACTCGTACAGTACAAAACAATAAGTAGCACTTGCTTACTACAGTCAATATTTTCTGGTTTGTTTATAGACACAATTTTGACATCTGTCAACAGTATCACCTTAAGGTACGCATACTATAACTAACCGTTAATGATCATTAATTTTTGTCGTCTGTCTCGGCTATAAGCAGGACAATCACCATTGATAGACGTCAAGTAGTTTATTTATGAATTATAAACGTCTTATTTTGTGTCATTATTGTCGTGAAAAATAAAAAGGCTTGTTTGATAAAGACTATGGTGAAAGTGCTATTTTCGTGCCTCATATTATTTTAAATGCATTATTTGTAAGTTAAAATTCTGTGCGACTGATTTAAAGTTTTTTAATTCACTACACTTTCCGTTAAATAAGTATGGACTTATGCTCACCTTTTTCCCTTCTCCGCACTCTGCCCCTTGCCAAGGATGTTGCCGCTTCTTCGTAACTTAGCATTTTCAACATAGCCAATAAATTAGCAACAACGTAGAAATCTTCAATCCATACTCATTTGACGACAATCATAGCAAAATAGCAAACAGTTACTTATAATTGCTGCTATGGAGTTATTAACGACGGTTTAAAACGTCAAACATGAATAAAATTTAATATTCCTTTCATTATCACAATTTTCGATTTCAAATAAAATTTAATATGCAACCTGGCACTGAAGTTCCTTTTTATCACTCATATCTCTTTATTATACGGCCTCGGCAACTAAATTCCATATTCGTGATAAAAGTAGAACTTCAGTACCTTAACTATTTATAATTATAAATCCTGCAGCTCAGCTATACTTTGAAGATGAACAAAACTCCTTGGTTGTAAACTTGAGATAGGTACTCAAATATTGCAACGTTAACAGATAAATGTCACTGTCATAAAACTAATTTTAAATTAATAATGATAAAATTAAAGAAATATATATTGTTGATATTATATTTTATAACCAGTACCTACCTTTAAATTACATGTAAAATTCGTTACAAATATTTATAAGACCCATTTTAACAACTTGGATGTATTTTAATTTATTGTTGATCCTAAAATATGATGAGACAACTTATAATTATCATTATGAGTTGGTTAATTCGCAATTTAATTGAAACTAAACTCCGACCACCTACTAATTAATTAACAATTAAAACTTTAGCAGTAGACCCGCGTTATGTCCAGGGTACACCCAAATTAATATCTACTTAATGGACAGAATACAATTACAAACATGCTCGAATAAATTATTTATATGGAATTAAACATTGCAGACAGGCATGAAGTTTATTTATATTAATTACGAGATTAATTAATTGCCTTTGACAGCAAACATAAATATGTACATATGATGTACATTCTGCTTTCTGATTGGCCAATAATATTAATGGATTGAGGTGAAATGTCACTGCAGAAGCGGCGATGGACAGAAATTCAAATATAGGTACTTACATTTCCACAATTTTGACATTTTCATTAATTAGTATCAATTAATAACATTCTTCGTAATAAACCATAAGGTAACAAAGCAAAACAGAATACTCGGCAAGCCGTCGCTTGAATAGACACACAATAGGGTAGTTGCGCATTTTCCAATTTTTTTTTTTTTTTCTGAAAGAGTTGTTCAAGTTATTCACTTTAATACATATTTTATGTCTGGCAACTGTATAATTTTCAAAATATATATTTAAAAAAAAAAATCTTATTTCAAATTTTCCCGTGGTGACGTGTTTTATTAATACCAATCACAGTCTTCCTTATCCTAGCGGTACACTCTCGGTTGTACACTCTGTACACAATACTACCATTTTTATTTGAAACGATTAATATGTTTGAGAGAAGCACTATTTCAAAAAAATATATTCATTTTCACACAAAAAAAAAATAAAATATGATTTTAAGACGTAAAACAGAGGTTTAGGTTATGTCACTAAAATGACATGTGCATTCCCTGGAGTGTGTAGCCACCTGGTGACAAAATTATGAAGTCTATATGAGAATTAAGCATAATGAAAATATCTGGTATTCAAGTAAATAATTATAAAATATGCGTACTGTTAAATAATACTTTTGTATCTGTATTTTACTCTAGAATTATACTGTAAATATTTGTAATATATAATTAAAACATAATTCAACATTTTCGCTTTGTCGTGGTATTTCTACAAGCTTGTATGAGTCATACAGACTTGGTCGAACTATATAATTATTAAAAGTCTACGTCACAAGAATTCCACCGCGAACTTTATTTATGGAAATTATGAATGAAAAGTTTTATATTTTCTAATAATTTTTACATTAATATGTTTAGAATTAGTTTATATTTCATAATTAATAGGAAAAAATAACATTTATTTTTTTCGCAACTACCTTATTGCAATTTACCTAAGCGCATCTAGCAGCAAAGCATGGAACTAAAGGTTGCTATGTTTAGCACCACCAAACAAAGACCTGTCATCAGCTCTATACTCTACACTTCAGCCATCGTTTTAATTGAATAATCAAGTGATCTTCAATATTATCAAACAAAAAAATTGCCCCAGACACATCTTCTGGTTTTAAATTCTTTTTTATTAAACACAACGAACAAATCACAATAAAGAATTAGGTTAACACCGAATGACAGATTAAAACATAATGACAGATAGGATCAGGGTGCGGGAAGTAAAACAACGAGGTTAGGTTTGTTTGGACGTGGTTTGGACCGTGATCTTCTATCTCTCTCTTGCATGTGACGTCAATTCTGTAAGTGTCTATTATGAGCTTTGCAAGTATCAAAACCGGATCTTCGATTCATCATTATGATTTTTAATCAAAATAAGATAAATGATATGGAATTTTTTAATAGACATGTATTTTTAATAAATACATAAGCGAAAAATGTAAACTGCACTGGAAAATATTTTGAAAACACCAAAAATTATTTTGCAGAAAAATATTTAGATAAATAAATATATCATCACGGCATATTACCCATTTCGGATGTGTCAATCTGCTGTCTCATAAATATCGGTAATGATGATGACAAATTTGTATAGTGCGCCCGTGCGGGCGTTTACCAGGTGTCACCTCACGGGCATTCATTGCCAGCGTGGAAAGTGCACCACAAGGGTCAGTTTTGTGTCATTTAAAATGTGGCGTTGATCGGGGATCGAACCCGGTTTCCCAAGTTCGCGACCAGACACTCAGGCACGCGGCTACGAGAACCCATAAAGATAATTAGGAGAGACAATATTTGAACAATACAAAATTAGCATTGAAATCATAATGGCTGGTAGCACAGGCGTGGTTCTTACACCGGTGTTAACTAGAACCATGTCAACAACTTGACACATACTTCAGGTTTGTTAAGAAAATAAGTGTTGCCAATATATTGATCAAGCTGAAAATTTACTGACAGCTATATTCAATAAATCTGCCAACACTATTTAAAATTATTTAATATGATTTGTTTTTTAACTTGTTTCTAGAAAAAATAGTTTTAAATAATGAGGTCAAATTTATAGAATATAGCTGTCAGTACATTTTCGACTTAATTCAGTGTATTGGCAACTCTTATTTTGTTAACAACCCTGAAGTATGTGCCAAGTGATTGGCACGGTTCTAGCTAACACCGGTGTTAGCTAGCAGTCGATGTGTCTGTTGATACGCTGTCTTTTAAATATTGATTGATAACCTATTTCAAAATAATAAATATGACATACCCAAATCAAAGGAATACGACACAAAAAATATAAATAGAAATCATGATAATATATTAATGTATATAAAATATTTTCCATGTTTTTTGTCAGATCTAATTTTATGTCATCCTCCTTTGGACATATTCATTTTGAATATAATTTGAATATGATACTGCGTGACGCATTTCCACATATAAAACAATATTGTCGAATTGTGTATTCCATTCATTTATATCTTCATTGAACAATATGTAAATGCGACAGGAACAGATGATGTGATAAACAGAATTAGATTACATCATTTAATTCACGCAATTTGCATATTCAACAATGAAGAGCTTAAATGATTCAATACAGATCTGGAAGATAAACTTTGATTCCATGTATGTTACGCAGTGCCTAAATTGACATATTAAACTATTTAGTCAAATGCACAGTTTACGTTCGTGAAATAAATCTAATCACGTACATACATATGTCCGTAAATGCTATTGTTTATCCACTAATTGTCTCAAAACTACAAATAGAATATCACAACTGTTCTATGCTTTCAAATAGTGACGAGATATGAAATTGTAATTTACAGTAGCGTACCCTAGGGGGTAGTTTTAACGGTTAAACCTCCATCCTTCTCCATAAAATACAAATAATTAATTGACATAAAGAAGAAGAACATATAATTTGTTAGCTCTCTAAATGCATATTTTTATTTACATTATGTTACTTTTTTATATTTATTTACTTTTAAATGCACTAAAAAAACTCTTTTTTCTATCTTTAAGGAACACCTACCAAACTATAAATTTCTGACCTCCGTCCCTAGTGTTCTTAGCAGAGAGACCTGAAACTGTACCCGAACTTAAACCAAAAACCCGAATTAACCCGAATTTTTGATGAACCTGAAAACGAACCAAACCTTTATTTGTCAAGGTCAATAAACCTGAACCGTATTTAAACCGTTTTAAATACAGATTCGGTTCAGAATTGCTAAATATAAAATTAAAAAATGTAAATTCAAATTAAACTATTAACCTGATTTAAAAAAAAGAATATTACCATCTTTTTTGTGCTTGGCACTAAGCCGAAATTCGAACCCGAACCCAAAATCGATGAGCCGTTATAATTTTCATTTTGTTGAACCGAAACGGAACTTTTTTTTAAGTTGTTTTTTTTTGTATAGCAGATTTTAAAGTGTGCTTTGTTCAACTCGAAATAGTTGACTAAGTGACATTTTAACCGCAAGGGTAGATAAAATAATACTTTAACAGCAAGGGTAGATAAAGAACTTTAATTTTTATTTAAATAAAAACACATTATACATTTTGGCGATTCATATTATATATAACTTCGATTGTATAAACATGAATAAAATGAAATTGTTTTCAAACCAATTCTATAACTACCACGCTACTGAGATTTTTAAATTGTTCTTAAATAATTTAATTAATAATAAATAGAATTTTACACACAACGATAAAATTAAATTATCGACTCGCGAAAAATAATTCACTCGCGAAATCGCTCGTGAATTAAACTTTCCGCTCGTCGATAAAATACAATTTTATCGTCTTGTATAAAAAATAACTATTATTGCTTCTTCTGTAAAATTTTGTAAACTATAGTTGACCTTTTTTTATAATGATCGATTCTTTAAAATCGGCCTAAGTACGATACTGAGGCTGTGTCCGATATCGTATTTTGGTATTTAGTATTTAGGATTTAGGTCTTCTTTACATAAACACAACACCGAATGGCACACTAGTGATATTCATTAATTTGTATGGCGACACTTTAGAACAAAAATTAATTATACAATTCGATTCAATTTGATGCTTGACAGTAAATGTTAATATGTTATATTTCATAAAATAGAAGCTAAGAAGCTATTCTTTGACAATAAATTTGACGTTTTGTACAAATTATAGCAACGAACATAATTTGTTTAATTAGTGCACGTCAACTACAAGGCATAGTGAACTCCTGCAAAACCCAAAAATATAATTCCTAAAATCCTAAATAAGTTTTAGGGCATATAAATTTAGGATTTAGATATAAGGGTGATAAAAATTCAACATCGAACACACCCTGAATTTCTTGTACATAGAAGCACCTTTATTAGATAAAACAAATATTAATATCAATTTATTTCTGCATGTTATTTAAAAATAATCAAAGGATTAAGCGACTCTGATTTTATAGCGTAATATTCGCAAACAAAATATAGATAATTCGCAAGCAACTATTTACTCTGTTCGAATGCAAAATGGGAAGGAAAACAATTGTCTGTGTAAATATTACTCTAAAAGATTTAGCAAAAAAATAATCGGCAAAGCGGATAAAACGCGAAAAATTGCAAAGAATAATATTTCCAGTTAGTTATTTGCTGAAACCATTTGTTTCAGGATTAATTTGACCTGTCTACGGACAGGATGGTAGGAATGAAAAGTCAAATCAATACGACTCCCGTGGTAGTTGCAGAAATTTAAATTTCGTGTATTGACTGTTGCTAAAAAACACAAAATTGTTATGATATATTCTACGCAAAAAATAAAATAAAACACTAGGAATTAAAAAAGTTGCCGCAGTCAGGAATACAGCAGCTTCCACCAGACAATTCGTTTTTTTATACGATTAATAACAAAAATTTTATTTCCAGCTATAAAGTTTCTCGTTTTTACGGAATATTTTTATACTATCAGTTACAGAAAAGCCAATAGTCGTCTAATCAATAGTATTTTGTTTATGAAATAAATTAACCGAAATCTTTTCAGATTTCGACAATAAAATCGGTTTAAAATAGGTTTTATCTACTATTTTATCATTAATATAAAACTGAGTGAATTTAAAATGAATTGGTATGTGCTTCGATTTATGGAAATAATGAGAAACAAAAACAGTAAGAGTTCTAATTAATGTGACACATATAAATGAATGGTTTTGGTATTCTATTAATAAACAATTTTTTATAAGTAATTATAAACACCACTGCTAAACAATTAATGGCAAAATTTTAAGTGTCAAAGGTTACTAACCTAATAAATTTCAAACTGGAATAAAATTAGATTTAATAGTAGGTACGTTCAAAAGAAAAATATTACTAACGCATTAACAAATATCTGATGACTTAAAATCTAGCGGTAATTCGAGAAACGACCTTCGGAACAAGTTATAACTTAATTTCAGTTAAAAGGTGCCATCGTTAAATCAAGGTTTACAAAAGTATACCTTAATTTATTGACGACTACATGAGTCTTTTAATGTATTTATTTATTTATTTTTTTAAATTTTGATGACCATTGTATGCATTATATGTTATTTATTATTATCTTATGTATTTATCCATGTTTTCTAATCTAAAAATTTTCACGTAAATTACACATGTCTGTATTTTTTAAAAATATTTTTTTCAAAATATGTAATATTATTGTAGCTCCTGAAGAAGACACATGAGGTGTCGAAACCGGTAGAGGCGGAAAATATATTTAATATTTGACTGAAATCCAGTAATTTTCTTTCCTTCTTCACTTATTTTATTCGATTGCATCTTTGATTCGGACCGGCATTTTTTACCTCTCACTAAGAGAGGTATTGGATTCATGCTAAAATTCGTATATCCAGATTTTAGTGCCTAAACACGATTTAAGGTCCCTAGAATCCGATTATAACATTTTTAAAATGATGTCTGTGTGTGTGTGTGTGTGTGTGTGTGTGTGTGTGTGTGTGTGTGGATGTGTGTATGTATGTGTGTGTGTATGTATGTCTGGATGTTGTAGACACGATTCCTCAAGAACTACAAGACTTAAGAATTGTTTAACTATGGATTCCTCAATCTGACATTCCTGGGAAGAGCTGAAAAGATTTTGGTAACAAATTAACAACCGGAAGTAGTAGTTTCTCAGAAAAATTCTTCTAAATTTAATTTTTTGAGAGTTTATCTAATACACTTAAATTTTTTATTATATCTTGTATAGATTTAGAGATAAAGACACTATAATATATAGAGTAATCTAATCGCAGAGGCTAAGACACTAAGGACACCAGTTGATAAATTCCAATATTTATAACATAGTTTGTAAATGACATATGGCAGTGTCAAAAAACAACAGTTTTAGTGACATTCTGATTGCTTTTTCTGGGAAGTATATTTAATCTTTCTTATTTATAGGTAAAATTGTAGTAAAATGCATATATCCATCAGAAATACCGCCAATCTGGTTAATGAATTGGAAGAATCTGTGACATTTAGAAACTTCCTCATACAATGAAAAATAGATATAATTAGAATTATATGTGTGCAGAAGACATGTTAAATACAATAAAAAAACAATATTTGGGTAAAGTTCTGTAATATTTTGTTATAAAATGACGGTTCGAAAGCGAATTGCAATATAATACTTATATAGCCTAATATGGAAATGGCGAGAGGTCTTGTGCTGGCCACAACAGATTTTTCTACTACATTTTCGAATTTTTATATTTTCTTATTTAAAGTTATTATTAAGGTGTTACTTGAAATGAACAAATTACAGCTCTGTCAGACTGCAAATTAACAAAATGTACAAAACACCATCATACATCTTTCTATTTTCCTGTGCCTTTATGCCACTGTACTATAACTCCATACAAAATGTCATCCTCATCCAATCGCTAGCTAATCCATATTCATAATGCATCTCTATGTCACAAGCTTGCTCAGTGTTCCGCTAGGATGAAAGTCGTCGATGCGTCATTGTTCGGCGATTGTTTCCAGTCGCCGGGCGTCGGGACGGCGACGCGCTTCCAGCCAATAGGGCTCTTTATGGCGCCGTGTCTAACTAATTACCCAGGCGCACTGACCGGACTCATTGGATACGATACATAGCGACTTTACGATACGATGGGATATTACGTTCAAGGTAAATATTGTATAGGAGGAAAAACATGGTGATATTAATGAAATTTCGGGTTAATTGTTGTTTACTGCAGGAATGTTTGGGAAGAAACCATAGAGGAGACCATCATTAGCAAGATTAAATTGAAATTTTAGGCAAAAAAAATATAATTTAAAACAAATGCATCAGTTTCATACAAAGATTTTTTTCTGACTTTTTCAAATTACAATTTCAGATTCAGAGAAAGTAACATCAATTTCACAAGAAATTAATTTAATTCCAGAAAAAAAAACACATTCCATTATAATAGATATTTACACACCAAGTGAGCTAAGGTAATGTTTATTCATGAGAAGAAAGTTTAGCTCACGAGCCCGTAAGGGCGAGTGAGTTAATTTCTTCGAGTGAATAAACATTCTTAGCTCACGTGGTTTGTACAATATTTTATTCAATTTTGACGAAATAGTAATAAAAACCATTATAATATTTAATTTTGACAAAACAAAAAACTAATCAGTTAGTAGACTGTGCATGACAATCGTCGATGATAGATGTCAAGTCATCTATTTAAAAAGGTTTATTGTCTGTCATTTGTGCCGTAAAAAATAATTAAAATGGCTGATAATGTCTGATAAATTCTATGATAAGTGTTAATTTCGTGCTTGATGTTACTTTAAATGCATTATTTGTTGCAGAATGAATTAAAAAATGTGAGAGTGATTTAAAAAAATTGAATTCACTTGTGAAAAAAGTGTTACTTATAATTGTTGCTATGGAGTTAATAATGACAGTTTAAAGGTCAAAATTGAATAAAATGTATTTTAACATACAATACATACATATGCAATGTCCTATATAAAAGTGACAGTTATCATATGCCCTAAATATTTTTTGCCTAATGACATTAAAAATGCGATTTTTTTGGTAGCCAACAGTATGTAAAATGCCAATTTTACTGCCTATTACATAGCAACCGCTATACAAACGCAATAACTTAATTAAATGTACTTCCCAGAAAAAGCTTTCAGAATGTCACTAAAACTGTTGATTTTTGACACTGACATCTGTCATTTACAAACTATGTTATAAACATTGCTATGTTATAAACATTTGAATTTGTCAATTGGTTTCCTTAGTGCCTTAGCCTCTGTGATGTATTACATTAGATTATTCTATATATTATAGTGCTTTTAGCTTTAAATCTAATGAATAAGCTATTTGAAGATTTATTTCATGTTGGTGAATACGGGCATAAGTGTATTAAATGGAGAATTTTATGTTCTTCAATTTTTGTAATAACAAAAAATTCCAAACAATTATATTGAGAAGATTTTTTAAAAGAAACTATTACTTCCGGTTGTCCAATTGTTACCAAAATCTAATCAGGTCTTCCCAGCAATGTTAGATTGAGGGAATTGCAGTTAAATATTTTTAAGTCATAGTATTTGAGAAACCGTGGTTCCAACATCCACACACACACATACTCACACACACACACACACACACACACACACACACACACACATAATCGTATAAATATTATAATCGGATTATAGGGAACTTAAAAAGTGCTTATCCACTAAAATCTGGATATGCGACCTGTACAACAGCTTTGATAGTCCATGAGAAGACATCTGATAAGCCCCCTCAAAAATTTTGAACTATGACGTAATTGGTCAGTTTTAAAAACCTTCAGTTCTTATAGGAAGCATGTTAAACAAAAATTATTGCCAGATTTGGTATCTATGGGGTCAGTTCTACTATAGGTTAAGCATTGAACACTTACTTACATAACACCCTGTACTTCAGATTATTAGCGAGACGTAAAAATACAATAAACATTAATGCCCGTATTCATAAACACTCGTAAAACTTTTAAACGGTTTGTTATTATATTTATCCAATAAAAACAGTTAACATTGAAAGAAAAATCAAAATTTTATTTGTCAAATTTGATTCTATTTGTCAAAAATTATAACGAGCCGTTTTGAAACATAACGAGTGTTTATGAATATGGGCATAAAAGTGCTTAACTTAATTTTTTTGTAAAAAAAAATGGAAGATGAAATTGAATTTATATTTTATGAAATTGAGTTTACTTTTTCTGAAATTGAAGTTGAAAAGATATAGAACCGATATGCACACAATAACGTATTACCTTCGTTATTTTCTTCATTCATTTATATTTTTAACAATAAATTCCCGATATCAAAAAAGTCATGAACATAGTAATAACTTATAATTATTTGAGTATACGTGAAGATATAGTATATATATATATATATATATTGAAAATAAAAAATAATTTGTGAAGAAAGGTTTATTATTATATTTGATTTAAAATAGTAATAATTTTGAATGGACCAGATGTGTGACGTAGATGGTACGGGCAGTAAAAATTCAACTCCTTCAAAAACAAATAACTTTTTCAAAATTTTGATAGTCTTTATCGAACAGTCTATTTTTAATACAAATAATCCATGTCCTAATTTTAATTATGATGATGAATCCCTACTTACTAGCTTAGTAGCTTACTAGGTATCCAAAATATGTATTGTAACCCTTATAGGTAACATTCCCAACAAACTGCGTCTTCTTGAAACATACTATTACTCTTATTTTTCTTGGATCCCAGTCAAATAACAATAACAATCAAAAAAGATAAAAGCAAAATAATATCTGTTTGATCGTAAATCATATACTTCTGGTTTATAGTTAATAATAAAAATATGAGTTATTTCTTATTAAACAATGTTATGAGTATGTAACATGTAGCTTCTTACAAGAGTAATTAATTCTATCAAAGACTAATTTGTTTCTGCGTATGGAATGATTTAAGACTGAACTGTTTACATCCTTAAACGTGTCTAAAATCCAGTCTATAATTTGTGTCATATTGAACAGCCGTGAAGAAATGCCAAACAAATTAGTTCCCTATGATGTCAGTGTTTATAAAATGTGATATTCGTGTAATAACTTCTCAGAACCATATCAGTGAAATATGATAAACATACAAGTGGAGTTCATAAACTGAACTGGTCCAAATATTTTTCCAACGCACCAGCAGATTTTGAGCTAATAAAATATTCTCAGCTGGTTTATGGTGTTTATAATAAAGATATTTTTCTTGATATGCTTTTTATTTTTAAACTTGTAGCTTTTTTACGATGTAGTCACTTTTATATGAGAGTGCATATGTGAAGATGAAGAACTATTATTATTATTACATGCTTTCAAAAGAAGTCTACGTTTTAAATTTAATACTTCTCATAAAACTGTTTTCTACATCTTTCTTTTCTTTATTATGGTAAAGTGGCTAAGGTTCTCTTATTTATTTAAATTAAAATGAAATTAATTAATTGTGACCCTACCTGAAGTTTTTAAGGAAAGAATTCTTTGGTCGTTTATTTAAAAATTCTCCATGATCCTTAAGCCCATTCTTTCCTTAAAAATATTTAAATTATACATATTTATTTTTTAAATATTTTTAAACAAAAATAAACCTAATACACATATGCCGGATCTCCTCTCATATAGGAGCACCAACCTATTCAAGATAACCTCAAAAAGTGTATTTTTCTTTACTTTTAAATCTTTCAAATATTATTTCCTAATTTTTCAGATGTTTCCAGCTGGTTACAGATCAGTGACCGGCGTAAAACAATAGAAACTTTTTATTTTTATGGTGTAATGAAATTTGTTTCAAATCATTTGACTCATTTTTACCTTCCGTCACCTTTAGGTAAGGGAGGTAATGTCTGGTCAAAAAATTCGGTGGTGAGTTTTTAATGAATAAGTACGTTTTAAGATCCCTAGAATACGATTTTACTAATTTTACATTGATGTCTGTATGTGTGTGTGTGTGTCCGTGTGTGTGTGTGTGTGTGTGTGTGTGTGTGTGTGTGTGTGTGTGACAAATTTTTTTCCGACGATAACTCCAAAACTACAATTCTAAAAATTTTGATTCTTTCGTATTCCTCTTCTTTACAACCATATGAAGAGCTGATTAGATTTTGGTTATAATTGGTCAACCGGAAATACCCTTATTTGAAGTTCTTAACAGTTTTTGAGGCAAAAACGTAGTTAAATATCAATTTTCGACATTTTATGATCATTAATATGAAAGAAAATCTTATTCTCTATACGATTTGATTATACATTTTCCTTCATATTCAATAGATATAGAGTTATAGAGAGATTAAGAGAGGTTAACTTTCAAAAATCAGTCAGCTTTGTAAAAATTATGGAAACAGCAGATATATTCAAAAAATTCTAATTGACAGATGTCAGTGTCAAGTACAAAACCAAAGTGAAAGTATAGGATCAGAAAGTAACAAAAGTGACAGAGTATCCCTCGCAAGTGATTTACAGTTTCAATGCCAAGATGGAAGGACCGTGTAGCAAAAGATTTGTGAGAGGAATAACTGTGTAAAGAAGATGCGTTGGATAGGAATGAGGAAATGTCAAGTGCAATTTACATAATGGTCATCCGTGTTATAATTTTATTGGATTTGTAGAATCTTTTCAAAGGAACTTGCAATATGGAATTTGTAAAAAATAGTGTGTTCGTGTTATAATTTTACAGGATATATAAAATCTTGTTCAAGAAACTTTTGGTATCGGATTTGTGCAAAATATATCGAATTGACGGAAAGTTTTGTGCTGGCCACAACAGATTTTTTGAAGATATGTAATTAAATTCAAATATTTTTTGTCATTTTACCAATATTTTCGTTTAAAAAAGTGAAATTAGTAATAGACCATGACTTTATACATAATCTGTTTTTGCGTCGCCTACTCTCCAAGAAATTCTGTTTAAATTAAGCACTAAAATTAGTTTATATAGGTCCACACAAAGTTGTGTAAATTTAACCACAACAATATTTTAACTATGCAATGATGTTAAAAGTTACACATAAATAAAGAAAATATGTTCAAAGATCTCATTTATAGAACGTATTTTACATAGATTAAATGATGATATAGTTCTACAAGGTAATAGTAAATCTTCATACCTGATCCTGATGCCTTCGTTTAAGAAAACACATTTACACAATACACTTTAAATGTGAGTTTGTACATTATCATTACACAAAACAGAATATATGTACATGCGAACACTTCAAAATACAACAACACACTAACTACCATGCAATTTTTAACTTGTTTCATTAGGACCACGACAGCAATGATCAGAGTGTAGTGAAAGTTTTTTGAATTATTACTAGAGTAAATTTTTTATAAATTATTCAACACTACATTTTTATCTCTCGCTAAGAAAGGTATTGGGTTCATGCTAAAAATCGCATATCCAGATATTAATGAATAAGCGCGATTTAAGGTTCCCTAGAATCCGATTAAAACATTTTTTCCGATGATGTATGTGTGTGCATATATATATGTGTGTGTGTGTGTGTGTGTGTGTGAGTGTGTGTGTGTGTGTGTGTGTGTATGTCTGTATGTGTGGATGTTGGAAGGACAATTCCTGAAAAATTATAAGACTTAAGACCTGTTTAAC
This sequence comes from Ophonus ardosiacus, assembly GCA_943142095.1. Classification (NCBI taxonomy): domain Eukaryota; kingdom Metazoa; phylum Arthropoda; class Insecta; order Coleoptera; family Carabidae; genus Ophonus; species Ophonus ardosiacus. Next base: position 8,331,439 of record OW964826.1, read on the forward strand.
TATGAATTCCTCAATCTGACATTCCTGGGAAGAGCTGAAAAGGTTTTGGTAACAATAGGACAACCGGAAGTAGTAGTTTCTTGGAAAAATTCTTCTAAATATAATATATAATACACTTAAATTTTTTATTATATCTTGTATAGCTTTAGAGATAAAGACACTATAATATATAGAATAATCTAATCACTAAGGAAACCAGTTGACAAATTCAAATGTTTACTCGAATGTTTAGGTGCGTTCGGTAAATCATACGGAGTTGGAGTATTTACGGAGCGGTGTTGGAGTAGAGTGGGAGTAGAGCTGGAGTTGGAGTAGATCGAGGGAACAAGGTACACTCCTTTATATGTGATTAACCGAACGAGTAGTTAAAATTTTGGTGCACGAATATAATAACCTCCTTTTTTGACAATCTGATATAATGCACTGCTATAAAAAATAAATATATATTAGAAATGGTACAGAATTCTTACCGTTCCGATATACTGTGCCTTGTTATATTACAAAACAATATTATAAATACAAAATAATTGTGTATAATAAAATATTTCAACATAAAAATACAAAATGATCTGACAGATGTCACATAAAACAAAAAAACTCCATGTATGCTTGCATATCGAGGTTGGACTTATGGAGTTAACACTTTTCACTCCACTTGATTCCATTCTGCATTTGACGAACGCTCCATTTTAAGACGCTTCTCACTCCACGTAATTACCGAACGGTGCTAGGAGTGTACAGAGTGAAAAGAGTGAAAAGAACTCATTTGCCGAACGCACCTTTTATAACATAGTTTGTAAATGACACATGTCAGTGTTAAAAATCAACAGTTTTAGTGACATTCTGATAGCTTTTTCTGGGAAGTACATTTAATCTTTCTTATTGTTTTATTAATTAAATATTTAAAATTATAGGTAACATGCATATATCCATTAGAAGTACTGCCAATCTTGTTAATGAATTGGAAGAATCGCTGACATTTAGAAACTTCCTCATACAATGAAAAATACATATAATTAGAATTGTATGTGTGCAGAAGACATGTTAAATACAATAAGAAAACAATATTTAGGTAAAGTTCTGTAATTATTTGTTATAAACCGACGGTTCAATAGCGAAGTGCAATACAATACTTATATAACATAAAATGGAAAAATGTAAATTGCGAGTGGTATTGTTCTGGCCACAACAGATTCTTTACTAAATTTTATTATTTACAATTAGTAAATTTTACAAAATTTAGTGTTAATTTTTACACTAATATATATCACTATTTACCAAATCGGTTTCTCCATGGCTAAACTTTTACAGCCCGATTCACAAAAAAGTTTAAGCTAATCCTCATTTTTGGATTAGTGAAATCTATTCTATTCCGGTATTTAAAATTTAATTTTCATAATATTATTAATAAAGGTAGATACTAGGAATAGATTAGACTATATTTTAAGATATAAACTGTCAAAATTAGAGTAGAATTCGCTAATCCAAAAATGAGGATTAGCTTAAACTTTTTTGTGAATAGGGCTGGTAGAGCACAAATTTTTTTTTCTACATGCGCGACAAAGTAGTAAAAACGCTCGCCGTCCAAATTTCTAAGTATACAATGTTGAAAAATGTCACTTGTCTACATTCTTAATTAAAATGTTTAGTTAGGAACTAATGGCACTGTAATTACACATTTATCACGTTCACAAGTCAATTTGACATATGTTCTGTCGGTATTTAACATAACCTAACAAAATGCCATACTGCTGTGAAAATGAAATAAGGCATTCATTTACAAAACGAAAGTATAAAATGCTTAGATTAGATTGAATAAAAACTCAAGAAGAATGGAAAATAACGATAAAATGAAATTAAATATAAAATAAATTGTGTGGACAGTTATGTTTAGTAATAGGAATGATTGTACACAGATGGCGGTAGGATAGTTGCGAGTCGTACTGACATCTGATCTCTAGTTAACTATTTATTTTGATTACAATAAAGTTATTAGTTATTTCGTTACTTAAATAATTGCGAGAAGTCAGTCAATGCACATACATGTCTATATAATCACAAATTCCTTGAAATATTTGTTAATTTTTTCAGTGTGACAGGCGTGACAACTAACCACACATTTTGCTACAAAAACTCATCAAATCATCACAAATCCTTGCTTCCACGCTCTAATTTTGGTTTTTTTTATGGAATAGATGGCTAATGTAACGATATAATCATTTAAAAAGCCTTTTTAAGTTTAAACCGTATCTTTTGTATTAGCCAATCGTTATTTATTAAGCAGTACTGTAAGTATAAAGTGTACATTTTATTATTTTTTGTTATGGTGGAGGACCCCATTGTGGCGACTGTAGAAAAAATCTTGTGTGTGTTTCGAGCGCAAATGGATATTGTCGCGCGGCAACAACCTCTCAATCGACAATGTCGCATTTTGCGCTCTTAATACACAAATAGCTATAAACAATACCCATTGTAATCAGTCTGGAATATTCCTGAATTCCTGGTTAGAAATCTGTCCCCAATCTCCAAATAACCCTTTCGAGAATTCAGAATTCGAATCCTCGTAACGCACTTAGAAATTCCCTCCATCTCCTTGGTCTCACTATCGCCATCTCTCTCTTGGTGGCATCGGCATTGCCATTGGCATTTGCACATCCCGGTGGACGGCGCTAAGTGCTCCTCATAGTTCCGGCAAGGCAAGGGTAATGGCGTCACATGAATCGCAGAGTAGGTCTTGCTCCGGGTTATTGGATCAAGTGAGCTGGACAGGACCAGAAACTAAAGGTGATGTCCCGGGACGCATCAAGGGGAAGGGGTAATTGAAAGTATTATTGAGGATTGAGACGTTTCCAATAAAAATGGGTGCCGGGTTGTTGGGAATAAATTATAACGGAATATTGAATATAGATGGATTTTAAATAGAGGTGGGTAATAGTTATTTACATTCGAGTGCGTGTAAGATGTATTTCACAGCGCGACAGCTTTGTATAAGGCACGAGCCATTAAGGCGAGTGCCTTGTTAGCTGGAGCGCTGTAAAATACTTCACGCACGAGAATTGTATCAAATTTTTAGGCCGACGATAATGAAAATCACTTTTTTAATGAGATAGGTTGTACTTCTGGAAAGGGTTAGTTTGAAATACTGGGGTTACGTCAATTTCCAAATTTGATTTTACTTACCTTCATTAGAGTACTTCTTCTAGCGAAAATTTATTTGTAATAATAGACGTTGTTTATAACTGATAATATATTTATTTGCTCATGTTTTCTTCGTAATAAATAATAGGTAGGTGTCGATATTTGACATTTAAGCAATGTTCGCCTCGCGTATTTGACAGGTATATTGATCGGCGACTATGTCGGTAACGGCGGATTTTTACAATAATGACATATGTCGCAGCCGTAATTTTAGTTTATATAAATTAGTTTTAAATATACGAAATGTTAAAGTAGAAAAAAAGTTACGTAGATAATACTTTTTTACATGAACTTTATTATAGTAAAGATGATTTCTTTTCTAAATGCCCATAAACGTCCAGTGTATTTTGATTATTTTACCGCATAGTTAGACATGTTACAACACAGTAACCGTAAAATGTAGGTTACACTTGCAATTGTAAAGTTCCCATTACACTTTAGGAGGGCAAAAAATCATTTTCGTAGGAAAATGATAAATTTTATATTATCCTGATTCTAAGGACAAAATAAATGTTTTAGGAATGGTAAAAGTGTCTTAAAAGTCCAAAAGTGGTTAAAATATAAATATTATTACTATTTTGTTCTCCAGAATCTTTCCACTATTTTATTTTATAATAATGACGTTAACCTCACCTAACATACGAAAATTAAATTATTGACTAGTTATTTTATAAATTCATATTTTAATATTTTCTTCTTAAAATACGACCAATGTTAATGTTAATTTGAAATTATTAATTTATTGACAGTGACATTTATCTGTCATTTACATAAATTTGAGATTTGAACTGTATAACCAAGGAGATATGTTTGTCTATGAAACATAGACTCCGGGATTTACAAAACAAATTATTTTAGGTATAAGTTTATTCATCAAACATAAGAAACTGATTTTTCTGTCATATTTATAATTTATCTGGTTAGTATTCATATAAATACTAAGTTTGATATACTTTAAAAATATCAAAAATATTAATTTAATATAAGAAAAAGTATTCATAGATTATCTGCAGAAAATTTAATAATCTTTTATTTTATAGTAACATAACATAAATCGGGAAAAAATGGGTTTACCTTTAGGTAAGGAAGGTATTGTTGTTCAAATACTCTAAACATGCGTATACTTAGGTAACATTTTCTTTACAATCAAATAATATTACTATCAAGTTTATATCTCTACCAATTTTTGAATTATTGCCCCAAAAAGTCAATATAGGCCACATTTAGATAAAAACTTCAAAATTTTCAAAAATCTAATTTTTATGTATCTAGATACTTCTCAATTCGCTGATTCCAAACCGCAGGTCGATATCTCTTTTCGTTCTCGAGATACTTAGATTCAAAGTTTTACTCAAAACTGCCCATTTTTGGGTAATAACCCAAAAATGGGTCGAGATATGAATTTGGCGACAACACCATTCGATTCTACGGGCAAAATTACATAAGTACACCAATTTTCAGAATTTTTGAAGATCGCATACAATCTCTAAAGCAAAATAACTGAAAATGACCAAAAATCGCAAAAATCTAAGGTGTACCCCTTACGATTTTTTCAGATTTTGTCCATTTTCAGACGTTTTCAAGCTTTTATTCATAAAAAATGAACTGGTTGGATAAAAATTATTAAAATTGCTATACTTATGTATTTTTGTCTGTAGAATCGAATGGTGTTGTTGCCAAATTCATATCTTGGCCCATTTTTGGGTTATTACCCAAAAATGGGCAGTTTTGAGCAAAACTTTAAATCTAAATATCTCGAGAACGAAACAAGATATCGTCCTGCGGTTTCAAAATTTGGAATCAGCGCATTGAGAAGTATCTAGATAAAAATTAGATTTTTGAAAATTTTGAAGTTTTTATCTAAATGTGGCCTATATTGACTTTTGGGGCAATAATTCAAAAATTGGTAGAGATATAAACTTGATAGTAATATTATTTGATTGTAAAGAAAATGTTACGTAAGTATACGCATTTTTAGAGTATTTGAACAACAATACCTTCCTTACCTAAAGGTGACGGAAGGTAAAAAACCTATCAGAATTTAAAACTAACGAGAATTCAAGAATGATTAAATTATATGGTAAATTTCCGTACCTTCACTATCGCAAATTTATGTATCATTTCTTCCTGACTTGATTATTTCGCAATGGCATGTTCAATAAATTACGCAATTTATTTACACAAAACTAACTTTGAGGGGTTCCAAAATTTAATAATACAGGACAGGTATATATTCCATACATTGATTTTTTTGTTTACCTATTTATATATTTGTCTTTAGTTTTTATATTTTTTGGGCGCCCAAAAAAGCCAGGCGCCCTAAGCCAGTACCTAAGTGGCTCACGCTTTAAGCCGCCACTATATATATATATATATATATATATATATATATATATATATATATATAGCTACCTATTCAAACATGTTTGTAAAAATAGTACTCGTCAATTTGTATTCTACAAAATTCAGAACGTGCTTATTCATATTCATTAAAATCTCGATTTTAATATTCCTTCTTTCCATATCTTCTGATTTTTTAAAGCGTTTTAAATTAGAATTTACGTAGCATATTACGTTATAAAATCTGATATAATGAAACTTTATGGAACATGTACGAGGATATCCAAAACATTAACCCAAACTTTTGATAAATACGGCGAGAGATACATACATTAAAATAAATTATTAACAAAACCCTACATACCGCACTAAATATTATCCTCCTTCACCATATTTTACATCGTTGTCCGTTGTCCACTTCTATAAACATAACCTTCATCTTCTGCAAAATACCTGGTGTTTGCATTAACACCCAACCATCCATCCCAATCCGAAACGGTGTAACGTCAACAACGTCACGCAATTTACGTCATAAATTTCATTAGAAAATCATAATAAATTCAGGACGCGGAACATAGCATAACGCAGTTTCCTCAACTACATCAAAAACAAACGTAGGCCACGCAGTAGACCGGACCGTCACATAAATGTCACAAGGGACGCTCTAAAATCTGTGACACGGGTACGCTGACAGGATATTCTCAGTAGAATACGATTTTGTATTGGAATGCCATAAGGCCGGATTATCCGCAAATATAATCGACATATAATCAACAGAGAGAGGAGAACAACACTGATTAACAAAGTTTCAGAAAATAGTTTATTAGAAATCTAACAGAGTTATGCCCGGTTGCACCGACGTTTCTTAAATTTACACTTAATAAAACTGAACTTACATTAAGTATCACTTAATTTTTATCTACTGTTGCACACATATTTTTTTTTAATAACCTTAAGTAAGTGGAGTTTATATATTGTTAAGCTGTTTAAATTGTACTAGTAACAAGAAAAATAAAATTTAGAGATTTTGTTTGTGTTAAAGTTTGGAGGTTATACTGGTAAGTTCGATTCAAATAGAATTATAGTTTTTAAAACTGAAGTGTAATTAAATATGTATATTCAGTTTAACAAAAATTGTATCAGACGAAAAAAGAAAGCGAACACGAAGTGCCAACTAATTAAATTAATAAGTAAAACATTGAAAGAAAAATGAATGCAATACTTACATGTCGTTAAAAAATTCAATATTATTTTCTATTAAAATCAGTAATTGCAATACTGTATATTTTGTTAATCGAAACCGTTGAAAAAAAGCATGATCAGAAAGAGTATGAAAATGATCAGCTCTGGCGTATATTTTCCTTCGTATTCCGCATAAAATTAAATCCAATGCATCTAAATCGTCATCATCGACCATAAAATCAATAACTTCAATGATTCTGATAGAAATTAAAAACGTTTCCATTCAATATAACCTCACTGCTTACTTAAATGCAAGATAAACCATCAATTCCGGAGGCTTAAATTTATGGAAGCCTTAAGATGTTAATGGAGAGTTTAGCGCACGGTGCAACGAAATGAAACTAAACTTAAGGCTAAACTAAACTTAAATTCTTAAGTGGTATCGGTGCAACTGAGCATTATTCATTTATATATTTATTTTTGCACTTATGCTCATTTGCACCGGTATCACTTAAATATACCCGTTATGGCCGTTTGCACCGCATCTATTTAAGTATAACTTAACATTAAGTACAGCTTAAATTTTAAAAATGTATTGCACCGTTTGCTAAGGGTATATTCCAAAAATAACAAATTTTAACCGTGGTTAACCAAAAGTGTTCCAATAATATCAAATGGTAAAAATTGTACATTTATGAAACATGGTTCCGGTTAAAATGGTTGCTACCGAAGCGCACCAACGCAACCATGATTTTGCCTCGGTTTTGCCGGTTACATCTTCTGTCCTTTTTCATAAGATGTCAGATTTTATAGGTTAGTGCGGTTAGATACCATTTATTGACTCTTTGATGTTTGCATCTGTTTCCTGCGGTTTACATTGTACGTATTTTAATTTTCCACTCCATAATTTAGGATTACGAAAGACGATAGACGTAATGTTTTGAAAGAAAATTTTAGGATTTCCGCGAATCACCCGTGAATGAAACCGAACTGTTTCAATAATAATAGTCACGTGACTAGAACCAGTCGGTAACCGAAACCATGGTTTTGGTTATTATATTTTATTTTTGGAATATACCCCAAGTTATACTTAAGGTGCACTTAACCTTTAAGAACAACTTTGACAATGAAACTGATTGATTTCTATGATGATGAATTTTAATTTTAATCGAAGTTTTACTAACTCTAGTTTATCGCAAGCAACATCAGTATAATTTCTTGAAAGGAGAATTAAAATATTAAACAATCTGTCACTTTTAATACCAGATTCCCCAATTATGAGTACTTTGCGCTAGCGTACACCTACCAAAGTGCACAAATTTTATTACATAGTTCTAGAAAGTGCATCCTATGCCTATGGTGGCGCCATAGTTACAATATATAACCGCACCGTCTGCTCACATTTATTTGTAATTTTTATTCTTATTTAAATTATTCATTAAAAACAAGCATTAATATTAATAATAATAAACTTTGCAAGTTTTAAATACTAACCTGTTAATAAAATTCCAATGAAATGTCAAACTAACTGCCTTCTTGTAATACCTAAATCAAAAACGTTGACTTTTTAACCAAATCCTATTCTTAGCTAAGTAGAACTTAAAATTTACATGTGCAACAGAATAAAATTTAAGATGACCCGTAACTTTAAGTAAAACTTAGCAAAGGAGAACTTAAGATTACGTCGGTGGAAACGGCCATTAGTTAAGCGCCCCTTTGTTGGTAAGTAGCCCTTAAGCTGAAATGGTTTGCACGGAAAGAATATGGTCGTCGCTTAGTTAAGAGCAGCTTAGAAGTATAAGAAGAAATTCTAGAACTTTTCATTTTCTTATTATATTATTCTAGTAACTATTATGTCAAATGTAAGAGGTTAGAGTGTGAGAAAAGACATGTCGCCCTAGAGGCAACATGTCTTTTCTTCATTATATTTTTCTGTCAAAGACTTTCTGTTATAATTCTTGACAAGATATGGGCAGTCACACATAATGTAACTTAAAAATAAAATTTTACAACTATGTATAATACTTAAATGCTGAATATGGACAAATACATGTTCGAAACGTTCTGTCTATTTCAAATAAAGACATCTATGACTTTTAGTCATAATTACTGGAACATACGGCCTGGTTTTCTTATTATATAAACTATTACAACGTTCCTGAAACATCCATTTTCTGAAACATTTGCAACATTTTTCTTTTTCTTTTGGGAGACTTTTTTAGTTACATGCGGCTAGTCATGTTACAAACATCCATGTGGCTCTCGATCAAAAAAGTTTGCCCACCCCTGTTCTAAACCACTACTTTTACTATAATAATTGTAAATTTTAGAAGCAATAACTGTATCCATTCCTTTAGTTCTCTTCGCAACTTGTGGTTTTCATAAAGCTAATAGAAACCACCACAATATAATAAAATAAACGAAACAGAAAACAATTACGATTTACCCCATTCATAATCCTTTCCCGGCGTTGGAAACAAGGAAGGTTAAACAAAGAAGCGTCGATTAACCGGTTAAATATCACGATCAGCCAGAAAACAATCCAGCTGTTCTTCTACAAATTGTTGGAGGGAAGAATTGCTTTCCGGATCCCTCGCTACAAACAACATTAATTAAAAGTTCCACAGGCACGAACTAATGATAAAACTTTATTCATCTCTGTTTCATTCACCACGCGGATTGTATAATTCCTCAGTCAAAAACTATCGATTATCTTCCAAGTGGAATTTTTCAATTTAAGATTTTTGCATTTCACACTTGTTAGGTTAATTGCTTTTGTACTTTTGCAGCACTTACAGCAAGTTCACTTTACGTAGTTTTTTGTGACAAAGTTCATTATTTCGCTTTAACTCTTTATTTTAATTTTGTTCTTTGACTCATAACTATTATAAAGGAATCAAAATGACATTCTTCTAGTTTAATTTGCATTTTATTACAACAGTGTATAGAATAGAGGAATTAATGCACAATTGAATTAAGTCTTAGAAATTAATCGCTCTTTGAAATGGAATTTTCAATTTCATTATTTTCTCTTTACTATTTTATTTTACTTTTAATCAAAAGAATGTACAATATATTGAAACATATGGTTTTAGTGCCTACATGAACTATTTCCTATTTATATTAGGAGGGATTTTTTTTATCAGACGTGACTACAAATCGTGTGTGAAAACCTCCTCATATTACATACATGACTTTTTACAATTTTGATAATAAATTTGTAGAAAAATTGGAAAATAAAGGTAATGAGTGCTATGACATTTCCTGTTATTCATAGAAATAAACGATAACGCCACACAGTATAACCTTTTTTTAACCAAGTATATTTATTTTGTAAAATTCTTTATTCATAATCAGTTAGTAATATCTGCATTTTTAACCTACCAAATAGTTGGGAAGTGAGTAAAAGTTTACTTCAGCTTTCATCCAGCTACTAGCCTAAAATATCATTATCATCTTGACAAGTCAAATTCTATTGTAATAAAAATATCCAGAATCAATAACCATTTTGTCATTTTAACTAGACCATTGTCATAGTATATGTATATGCCAAAGCACACTAAATAATTCTTATTTAAGTATTAAGGGCAGTAAGTGCTTTCTACCGGATGAGGTAAGAAAATAAGATTTGAAAATTATATTGAAATTAAAAAAAAATAGTTGTCAGTTTTTAAATCGTTTTGATCGTTATTATCTTTCGTCACCTTTGATCAAAAAATTCGGTGGTGAGTTTTTAATAAGCACCAGGGATGTTACGGAGCTTCGACTTCGAATCCGATATGTCGGAACTTCGGGTTAAAATTTCACCTCCGAATCCGACTCCGGTTCCGATACTATTAAAACGGAGGTTTAACGGAGGATTTAGTGGAGCTGGTTTAATTTATAACCCACGAAGAAATAGACTGAATGGTGACAACAGCAAAGATGTTTTTTTATAAAATATAATTTTACCTGTTTTAAAATATGATTATTAGTTTCAATTTGATATTTTAAAAAAATTGTATTTGTTTTTCTTTTACATTACTTAATGTAAGTATATTTGTTTTCTTATACTTGAAATAAGAATTATTTTCTGTAAATTTCACGTTTGTTTTTGTAACTTCCGACTCCGACTTAGCTTCGACTCCGCGGAGGTCACTATGAGACCTCCGACTCCGTCTCTGGCTCCGATAAAATCACTTCCGTAACAAACCTAATAAGCACGTTTTAGGGTCCATAGAATACGATTTCACTAGTTTTACGATATTCTCTCTCTCTCTCTCTGTGTGTGTGCGTGTGTGTGTGCGTGTGTGTGTGTGTCTGAAAAAATTTCTCCGAGTATATCTCATGTTTTAGGGTCCGTAGAATATAATTTTTCTAGTTTTATGATGATGTCTGTATGCGTGTGTGTATTGTAAAAATTATAATTCTTACGTATTCCCCTTCTTCACATCTATATGAAGAGCTGATTGGACTTTCGTTATAATTGGTCAACCGGAAGTTCCCTTCTTTGAAGTTCTTAACAGTTTTTCATGAAAAAACGCAATTAAATATCATTTTTTGACATTTTATGTGATTATCAATGTGATATAATATCTTATTGTATATACGGTTTGATTATACATTTTCCTTCATATTCAATAGATATAGAGTTAAAGAATTATAAAGAGACGAAATTTCAAAAATCATCCAGCTTTGGTATAATCATGTAAACAGCTAAGATATTCAAATTATTCTAATTGACAGATGTCAGTGTCAACTACAATTTACATAGTGTATGTTCCTGTTATAATTTTATTGGATTTATAGAATCTTTTCTAAGAAACTCTCGGTATAGAATTTATAGAAAATAGTATTTATTTGTCTTATAATTTTACTGGATATATAGAATCTTTCCCAAAGAACTTTTGGTATGGATTTTTACAAAATACATAGAATTAACGGAAGGTATTGTGCTGGCCACATCAGATTTTTTATTTATTTACCGTCTCGCTTCTTGATCGGCAAGTAACCACAATCATTTACCGATCAGTAATTTATAAATAAACCCTATTGCCTTAGAAACCCTATCGGTAAACTTTAAAAAAAGAACCGATAGAACAAAAATAATATTAAATCTCAAAATATAGCAACAAAATTAATGTTTAAACCCAAATGAGTACTAACTGATTGTGAATAAAATATATCGATGGCTTAAGTGCAAAACGTCGTAACCCATTAAATATTCAAAAATTCGATTTTGCCGCCAATCGAAGCAATGGGTTAACCTCAACGAGCTATAAGTAAATATAGAGTGGCGCATCGCATGCTCAACGCGTACTATACCCGTACACAGTTGAATGGTTAGGTCGGCAGCCATTACTATAACCGAGCGCTCAGCTCAGTGGATATACGTTGCGCTGCGCTCATTGCACTATTTATTAAAAATGCCCGCAAAGTGTGTTGTTACTCAATGTGGAAACAGACAAATTAGAAATAGTTGCAAGTTGTTTCACAGGTAAATTTTATATTCGAAAATAACACAAAGTTTTAATCAGTGACTGATTTACGATTTTACCGCCTGTAGTCTGATATTAGTTTGTCGCCTAAATCCAACAACGATTATAATCAATTTATTTTTATCTAATTACTGATATTTATTATTACAATCAAATTTTCTTTATTGAAACAAAAATTTCTGTTGTAGGTAATTAAAATAAATATCACATTCTCATTATTATAATCAATCATTTCTTTGTTGCAATTAAAAACCTTTTTTTCTTTAAATCCTAAAGAGATATAGGTAAGTAAAGCATCTTTTCGTATTGGAGACTAAAACAATCATATTTAAAGGTCAATAAAAACATTATTTTCTATTTCATATAGTGATTATTTTCACAATTTTGTTTATTTTATTTAAAGAATATGTTTTTGTTATTGTATTTTATATATTATATTTTTATGTACGTTATTATTGTGATAATAATAATAATAATAATATATATATACATATTACTTTTCACTATTTTTGTTTTTATGTACCTACATAGTTATCTTGCTACTTTTTCAATATATTATATTAATGCAGTTACATTTTTCATATTAATTGTTATTTATTATCGTAAAATATTATAACAAAATAAGGATACACAGTAAAAATTCTTAAATTATATTAATTTTCAATAGTTTCACAGCATCCATATTAAATATCTGTGAAACTAAATATGTATGTATTGATATATTTATTTATTTCGAAATAAGATATATGTCAGAATAAAACTTTTCGCCACAAATTGTATTATTTACATTTATAATTGCAATATAGAAGTTAAATTATTTCGTTAAAAATAATTCAGAAATATTACTGGTGGACTGCAACCTGCCTAGCAGGTTATAGTAGACATGGCGTCCAATTGTGTACGGCCAACAGCGCTCATCCGCCACTCTATATTTACTTATAGCTCGTTGGTTAGCCTGCACATTCTGGCCTATAATCGTTAGCCACAGCCGCCTTAAAAATTCATTTTACGCGCTAAAACAATCGTATCAACAGAATGCGTTATTTGATATGTAAAACGTCGTAAGCCACAGTTTGACACTGTGTTAAAATTAAATTAAATATGATATTGGAAAATGTTACAAACGGTTCAACGTAATCATAAAATAATGAAATTCTGATTTACAGAAAGTTCTTTTAAAGCCAGAATGTGTTTCGTTTGTACTGAATAATAGTGATTATTGGGGATACGACGTTTTGCACTTAAGCCATCGATACACACATCGAGAATGCTTATTCCACCCTCGTGCTCATAACTGACCTCAATATACCTAGGTCATCTAACTCAACCCTCAACTTTAATGGTACATATTTCAGCTCCGAATGTAATAAACTATTTCTTCCGACGACCACTACGAAAAGCAGGGTTCGAAAATATGATATTTATATAAACATCATATCAAGCAATATATATCGGATATATAACCGATATATATCAGATACATATCATTCTATGAAATATTTTATTATTAAATAAAAATACACACATATCAGACGTAAACTTGTATTTAAAAACTAAATATGTACATAAACTTAATATATGATCTTGGATAATAATAGTACAAAAGAATAATAATTTATAACAGAGTTGAAAGAGGCATTACTTCATCTGAAGAATCATTTATGAGATCACTGTGACATTCAGTTGAATCTGATGATTCCCATGCCCATCCGAGGTTGGTCTTCTTCTCATTAGTCTTAGAAAGGTATTAAGCGATCTGCCATTTGTGTGATATTTTCGGAAGAATCCCGATTTATTCAGAATAAAATAAATGAATATATCGTATGATATATACCCTCCGAACCCTGACGAAAAGTACATAAATTCACACGCTAAACTATTACTGAAAGTTGGTCATTGCACATCACTACCAAAGCTGTGTGAAATGAAAGCTCGTTAGCCAATCAGATGCGTCCGCAACTGTGTGATATGATTTAATCACACGCTGCGATAACTGAGCGAACTAACCTAAAAATTTGTGTGTAAAAATTTGACAGTTGCAAATAATTTGCTAAATTTACATGGATTAAGAAGGCTGGACCCTGATTTATCAGATTTTAACATAATTTTTGGTGAATTCTGATAGCAATGATGTAAACGTAATCTGTTTTAATATTTTTATGAAAATTTTACATTGTTTTATTTTTTGTGGTCATCGGAAAAATATCGTGTACAACACGTGCTGAAAGGGTACTTCACACTCACGTGATTAAACCTCTTGCCTTCGGCTCGTGGCTCAAACTTCAAGTTCGTGTGAGATATCCAACTTTCAGCATTAGTTATACAATATACTATTAATTGCACATCGTAATATATTATTTTTGATTCCTTATCAAGTTATTTTCAAATCTGCATCGAATTTGACTTCTTCATCGTGCACTGCACCTTTTTTCAATAAAACTCTTTCTTTGTAGTTTCCTACTTCCTTTTTCTTGCCATCTTATATGAGTATCGCGCTTGCAAAATCAGAGCAGTACGAGAATGGATGCAGATATCTGCGGAATACATATATCGTCACTTGTACCAACATACATCGTGCAACCGGATCGCGTATTTCAGGGATAAATGTCAAGGATCAACGTAGCGAGATTCGCTCTATTTTTCCTTCCTCTTTCCTGTCGGGTCTTGTTTGCCATTTTGTGGAGATTTTTATAAATAGAACAACTTTAAATTGAAATTACGCGCAGATGGATCAGGTGGGATTCTAAATGATAAATTGGGGTGAATTAAATTAATTATAGAGGTTTAGAGAATTGTTTTTAATGTAATATATAGCAAGGTAATAAATTTTGAACAAAATACGTGTGTATAACAGGTTTAACTCTGTACAGTTATATTCTAAATGTCAAGTTCAATTTTGGAAAAAAAAATGTAGGATGATTTAATTTTAATTTATCTTACAATAGTTACGTTGTTTCCAATATTTATTTATAAAGCTAAATATTATCTAATAAAATTTCGTTATCAGAGTAAAACTCTTTTGGTCGATTTCAACACCGATTCCTAAAATTTAAGTAATGCTTATGTACCCGATGTGCACCACATAGGCATTACCTAGCAAAATTTCATTTTCACCAACCGCTAAGCAGTGCCTATCTCGATTTAAGAATTACTTAACTAGGTATCTGTTTTCCGATGCCCAAATCGCTAAGTATTTCTTAACATTTGACAGCTGACACTTCAAAATGAAATTTGTACGATTTTATTGAATATTTTGATACTTATATCGAAGAAATAGAAAGACCTGCCCAAGATAGAAAAGAAAGAACAAGTTGTTTTGAATTCTGTGATGAAAAATGGTTTTGGAAAAAAATTCCTTTTCATTAAAAAACAGAACTTTATATATCTATCCGAATTTATATGATATAAAATTAATTAGTAAATACATAAATATATCGTTTTTATTCTTTATTTTATATTTTGGGAAATTACATTGGGTATTCATATATAATTAAATTCATAATTTCTACAAAAATGCCATAGCCAAATATCATAAATATGCGTTCCAGTTGTCATATTTTAATTTTTTTCTTGAAATCATAGGATTCAGTTTTTTCCACTTCTGTAATACAAATTTACAAATATATGTATATGTAAAGAAAATTTCTTCAAAAAAATTAATATATTGTATCCCTCAACGTAACATTAATATCTTCACTGCTTTGTTTGGTGAAATCTAAAATGGATAAGTATCAGTTTAGGGCCCAATTCTCAATTTTCACTGAAGTGATATCCAGTGAAATTTTTTCACTTTATCACTTGATGGTATTCTGAATTGCAAAGTGATCTGATATAAATGACTGAAGAAGTGTAATATTGTATGTATTTACCATATGTTAACAATATTGCTTGCGCATAATAGGAAATTACGAATTTGGTGCAAGTGTTTGCTGATATTTAACAAATAATATCATGATATTGACAAGTGATATGATATAAATTTATCATTTCATATCATGTCACAATGGTGAAAATTGAGAATTGGGCCCTTAGACAGTTCTTAAATTTAGGAAATTCCTTGCTAGGCAACGGTTTAGGAATTGGTGGTGAAATCGGCCGTTTAAATATCATCAAGACCTTTTATTCAATTCTTGGTGTGGCAATCTTTACGTTTTCTTCCGCATAATATATAACTTTTATTAAAATACATCAAATGCGCTCAAAATTTATCACCTGGTTGATAAAATAGATATCTGTTGTATCCAGCACAACACCTCTCGCCATATCCATTTTAGGCTATATACGTAGGAACACAGGTATTGTATTTATCATATACTCACTCAAAAGGAATTCCAATTACATCTATTCTTTAGATATTTTTTAAGATTTTTTAATTCATTCTATGAACAATTTTTCTCCGACTTTTCTACATGTTCTAGATTTTTTCAATTCATTGACGAGATTGGCGGTAGTGCTGAATATATTTATAATTTTAAATATATATAATTTTTAACACTAACATTTTTCTGTCAATTACAAATATTTTTATTTTTCAACTGGTTTCCATGTAATTGGTATAATGCACTGCTGTTATACAAATCTAAAAACCATATCATCTGTCGTAATAAATCTATCATTTATATTAGTATGATACTAACTGACAACTCCCAATCACATCATCATTTCCTCTGCATTCTTCAGCATCTATGTACTAAATCAGTCTCAACCAGTAGTAAATCCTTCAATTAATCACGTGATATGCTGCAGCGGAAACCGAATTAAGTACACTGCGAACGAGGATATTCCGTTGAGATCAGTCGTCTTCGATTTATCATATTCGATGACTTTATAATGGTTCCCTCGACCTGTAAAGCGACCATCGCTTTATCGCGTTATTGAATTCCTGTCTCGGAGTTAAAAAACAGACACTTGATATTCTTTTCTTTGTCTTGCGACCACGCAAATAGCTTTAATCAATCTTGGGGAGACTCCGTTTTCTTTGTAAAAAGAAAATCCAGAAGGTTCTGTTTATACCATTTATTTTTTCTGACAGCAAATGGCGAGAAAGATAATTTTAAGATACGAGTAGTACAATAAAACGACTGAATTAAAGAACATACGAAGGCAGATTTTTATATACTTTAACTAACCATATTCTTAATAATTGAAAATCAGAATTATTTGTTGTCAGATAATTAGGATATTTTGTCTATTTACTAAGTTTGATGAAAATAAAATGAACTTTTTATGTTAATTTTGAGCCAAGTTAGTACGCCCATATTTTTCGACTAATTTTATTTCGATTTTTGGCATCATCTTTCCACAGTTAGATAAAAAGTATGGAGTGACCAACATATTAAATTCCGTCAATTCTATGTATGTATTTTGTACAAATTTCATTAAGAAATTGGGTTTCCGCTGCAGAATTTCTGTCAAGATTAATTTCTTATCTCCAAATACATTGAGAAATACATTGGAGTCATGTTCATTAGCTACTGTAAATGTTGGTACAACAAATTTTGTTTTGAACGTTTAAAAACAACTGAATGCTGGTTTATAGTTAACAGTAGGAACGGGAACAACAACAACAACAACATACACATAACAAGAACACTGGTGACATAAAAATATGTTACCTCATTTATACATTCTTGTCGTACCCATAGAACATAACCTCTCCTGTCATTTTATTTGAAATAAAGAAAAAATAAATAAATACAAGACTGCGTTGATTGCAATTGCCTTATCACTAATTCTAAAACTGGGGTACTGTTATTTTATAAGAGAATATGGATATCAGCAAACGAAAAAGGTGACGAATAAGGAAAATAAAGCGAAATCTCAAACAGGTGGTACTGAAACAATATTTTAAATAATGAAAAACAAGAATACGGATCAAATGAATTCGAATAATGTTTGAATGACGGTTCAGTTGTTTTCACGAAACTACGCGAAAACAGGAAATAATACGAAACAATGACATAAACATCAGGAAATGAATTTCGTCGATTTCTTATGTTATGTCGCTTTTGTTCCTGTTATGTTTATGACGTTATATAATCTATAATGTTTACTATTAATCATCATTGGTTTATATTTTAGGTATGTCCTCTATTTTATGTTGTTATTGTTAAACTATAAACCAATCTTTAGACTGACAAAAATATTATTATTGTACGCGGCATGATAGTGGAAGACCGTTATAGTACTGTTCGTTTAATGGGGTATTACGACATTTTTTAAAAATATTTTTTACATTAGTACAGACGAGTAGGACTCAGAATATCTAACTTTGAGTAAGAAAATGTATGCATCACATGAGATATGAATTTTAAAAAATTTCATCGCAATTCAAATTTTGTTATTATGGCGCGCTGATGACGTCAACTCGATGGTGACATCTGCAACGAACTTCAGCGCCTAAATCCACATGTTCATGACAGCCATTTGCTTGTTTACATATAATTTTAGTAGCAGCTTGTATTTCGGTGTTTGTCCTGTGTTTGTTTATGGTAAAAATAGGAGTAATAATTATAAAGTGGACGAAATGTCAAACAAGAAATATGCCCGCGCGTGTTAACTACTGGCACCATCTGTTTTTTTAAACGAAAATATTTACTTTGAAATGAGCAACAGATTATCAACTTGACGTCACAAATTTCAAGGACGTTTCTAGAGCTGTAAAAATTCCAATTTTGTAACATTAAATTATGAATTAAAACTTTTTATTAAACATATTTTATTATATTTTTCTACTATATGAAAATGGAAACTATGGAAAAAAGTTATTATTTTGCATTAATTCCATATCACCGGAATACCCCATTCAAGAAAGATTGGAGCGATCACTGCTATCTTAGAAAATCATTTGAGTAAATGGAAGCTATGTGTTCGCTGAATCCTTATCATTTAACACGAACTCAAAAGACAGATCTTGTCAGTTGGTACAAAACCATAAAAGTAGGATCTATTCGTTTGATCAAAAAAAAAAAAAAAAAAAAAAAAAAAACAGTAGTCGGTTGTTGTGAGTCTAAATTGAGTCTGCTCCAACAAAATTTGTTCATAAAAAAGCAAAGAAGATGTCCGTTAATTTTTTATTTTTCGGTATTACTGTGCCAACTGCAAATTGCAACCATGGCCCTGGATTATTATAGTAGTGCATTCAATACAGCCACTCGAACAGTAGCTAATTTAAACGAGCAAAACATTTAATTTATGAATGATCACCGTATATTTGGTTCGAAATTAAGAGAACAGCTCTCGTATAATCAGATGTTTAATTATTTGCCTATTTCTAACCAAATCTGATTTCGAAAGCAATAAATAATTAAATCACTTGTTAACAATAATTTGTCTATTGCAAACTGCAATGTAAATAAATAAATACAACAATGTTAGCTGCTGTAAATCAATTCAATAATTCAATTCAATTTTATGTCTAATTTGCTATCTGTGGACTATATAAAGCAGCAAGTATTCTTTCTGGTGCTGATATTTAACTGCGACGAGATGTACTCATACGCAAACGTATTAAATGTACGCCGTTTCCTAACTTTTTCTACCGAGTTTTTTTGTCATTTTGCTTTGACAGTAACTTTTTGTCGCAATGTTTTGCTGCGGTTTTTAGTTATGATAATATCCCCTGGAAAAAATTGCGTAGGAATGAAAAAGTGTAAGTAAAAACCTAAACTATGGTTCAAAAATATTCACTCACCTGCATTTCATATTTTAATTTTTTCTGTGTCCTATATTGAACTTTCTTTCACTATTCAAAAGATTTTTCATACATGATATTGATTTGCTCAACATTTAGTTGGTTCTTCTTTAATTTTCTAGAAAGTGATTTTATTGAACACGAAGATTTATTGCTTGACTTTTTACCTCCCGCCAGCCTTGGTAAGAGAGGTAAAGGAATCGTGATAAAAATCGCATACCAAGATTTTAGAAAATGACCACGTTTTAAGGTCCTTAGAATCCAATTTTAACATTTTCACGATGTCTGTATGTGTGTGTGTGTATGTATATATATATATATATATATATATATATATATATATATATATATGTGTGTGTGTGTGTGTGTATGGATTTTGTCCATGTTCTAACTCAAATACTATTATTCAGAAAATTTTGAAACCTTGTATTTCTAATTCCTATTCTAATACGGAAAGAAATCATTGGATTTAGGCGTAAATCGGATAACCGGATATGGCACTTTACTTGAAGCTCATAATGGTTTTTCTTCAAAAAATACCATTGAATGGTATTTTTTCGCATTTTATGTCATTATGAAAATTAAAGACTATTGAATTATCTATAGGTATACATTAATATTTTTTCTATATATTTTACAGATAAATTTAAAAATGAATATTTTTATTTTTATAAATCCCGAATTCTAAGATAAACACAATTCCTTTGTTAAACAGTTCATATTTTAAATGAATGTAACTGACAGGTAAGTGTCACTGTTAAAAAACTAATCCCTTCAAATTAATAATAGTGACATTTTAAAAAGAAAATAGTAAATAAAGCAATAGTTATATGCAATGGAACATAATATAGTTTGCAGCATTAGTAAATACGTAGGTATGTATTTAATAAATGATTAAAAATTAAATAGCGGGAGATTTTATGTTGGCCACATAAGATTTTTTTATTCTGAGTACCCCTTTCAAACTTAAAAGTTTACGGAGGACCCCTACTCCCCTGCATTGTTTTGTAAACAATTTTTTTTTTCACGTTTTTATAATTTAGAATCTAAATTTTAGTTAGCTTTTTTGTAGAAATAAAGTATACAGATGGTTGGTTCTTCATTGTCCAGCTTATATCTGTTGAATAATGATACAAGAAAAAGTTAAATGTAAGAATTGTCTAATACAACCTGATCCATAATTTAGCATAAACATTTTTTCCATGACCTACTATTTTATTAAAAATTATCTTACTTTCATTTTTCAAATGAAAAATCCTATATATTTTCACGGAATAAGGTTCTAAATCAGGTTTTCTTTACAATGATGTATAACAAGTAGAGATGTGCCTTTAAAATATGTGTAATAAATCAAAAAATAAAATAATAACAGTCGGCTGTGATATTCATTGTTTATATCTTGGATACATCTGTCATACATACGAGTAGTGAAAAGGATTATTCAAAATAAAGAGAAATCTATAAAAAGCATCTTACCGATAAATAATACTGTTCAAACAAATTTTAGCATTTATAAATTCATCGTTGAATTTTCGAGTTCATGATATAAAATTTAACTTTTCTTCGAACAAATAATTCTTTGTGTTCATGATTTCACAAATTAATTACAATTACAAAACAATAATTTTACATAGTTATTCAGTTCGGAACAAAAATGACGTCCAACGCAAACTTTGTTTTATAATTCGTGTATGAAAGAACATTAATAAACTAGAACAGAACTATTGTTAATTAAAGGCTGTCAAAAGTTTATAATTACGTTTTAATTGATGCATACAGCAGCGTAAAATTACAAGCAAGACGTTGGTTTCACAAATGATACCTTATAAAAAGTATACGAGGGTGGTTCATCAATTATTCTATGTGACATAGTATGCTCGGCTTGAGTTATTCACACAATTTATTTTTAAACATACGACACGTCAAACGAGGTTAAGTTGCTCTTTTATTGGAGATTTTTCATATTACGGAATAAAATATTGAAACAATTATTTATTTGAAAATATTTATATATTTTTTTCCAATTTATGCAATGGTAATAAAGCAATTAATAATAAATAACGTACATGAGGTATAGTTCTCGTCACCAAAAATCGAAGGGCGGTCGGAAACAGAACCACCCATCACTTAAGTTCACATAGAAACCTCAACCTCTTGCCCATCATTAATAATAAGACAATACTGTCACTGTTTTGCACACAAAACTAATTTCCGGTGTACCGTGCTAAACTATTCCATTCTAGTTTTATAGCATATGGGCGATTATAAGCTGTTTCTAACTATTCCTCGATTTTTAGTGACGAAAACTATAATGTACTATTATTATGTTCAATAGCAAGCATGTCATAATTTTCTGCTGGTGTAACTTTGTCTTTCATATCTCTAAATCGTCCATAAACACTTTCTACTGGGAAAAAGATAGGGATTTTTATAATTATAAGTTGATATTATTCTGGTGAAATGTCAATTTAAGAATATTTTTCTACGACCACCATGAAAAGTTGACATTTGTGCTCTATTTTGTCATCGTAAAGTTGATGGTTACTAAGGAACGAGCAAAAAAATACTTTACCGCGCGTCTCCCATAGCAACGCGCGGTAAAGTGCTCAATTTGCTCCCTTAGATAAATACATATTTTTGCTGAAATCTAAATTTATTAAAATAATACTTACGAAATCTAAAATATAGGTTAGTTTCATTTTTACACTAGAAACGTGCAAACAATATATCTGAAGTTAGCTACATTACCAATTTAGTTAGGTTAGGTATTTAATTATGTATAATAACAACTCTACTGGTGAATGTACATTGTATTAAACTTTAAATATTTAATAACACACATTTCATAATTATCAAACTTATTGGATTTAATTATTGGCGGATAATGTTAAAATTGAATGTGCACTTTTGGCAGTTTTGTATATTCATTCCAGAACTTGAAAACAGCTGACGAAGATAAATTAGATTCTGTGACTGTGACACTCACTAGAGTTTTCAGTTCTTAACTGCTAGTGTTGATTTTAGCATGGAATAAATGGACCAAAGAGAAGACGATTTCATTAGATTTTTACAAAAAGTAAGCTAGTAAGACATTTTCACTGTAATTCTTGATTTTTTTTAAATTACACCATTCAATGGAGAGGTTAAAATTCTTTTCGTATAATGCTTTTGATTTTGCAGATAATAAATTCAAGGAAGTATTTTGCGCCGTTTCAAATATTTCTGGAGGAGTGCAGGAAAAATCACTATCTTTTACTGGCAGAATTTTGTATTTATTTATTTGGATACTCACAGCGTCATGGTTACACACAACACAAAATTGAAATTGGTTGAGGTTGAATTGAACTTACTATATAGGTATTATTATTTTTTTCTATTTTGGTTAGTAAAGTCGTAGAAAAAATTATGTGTGCATCTCTAACGTAAAGTATCTTTATTGCTCTCGCTCGATTGTAGCGCTCGCTACGCTCGCGCTTCAATTTTCAAGCACGAGCAATAAAGATCCACTTTACGCTTTTGATACACAAATAGCTATTTTAACACAAGAATTAACAAAATGTTTACAAATTTTAGTACTAAATTGATAATTTTTTTGTGAACTAAAAATTATATTCCTAACATTTTAAGTTCGAGGTTACAACTGTCAACTGTTGTTTACAAATGGCGATGCTAAAAACTGGAAAAAAAACGTAGGTTTATATGCTTATTCTTTGCTTTCCATAAATGATTTCTATTGTATATAATTTATTTCTGACAGCTGCCATCGGATAAATTCATTTGTAATGGATTGATCGTGGATTAATCTATAAAAAAATATTTGCTGATTTTTCAGGTTATGTTTGTAAATCCATGTCATTTGAAATTCACATCTTCTAATGCTAATAACGAAATAAATCTCTAGCATTTGGGCAATAAAATAAGTTCATTTAATAAATATATGCAGAAGTCGGCACAAAAATCTTGTGTATTTTAATTCGTCTAGAAACTACGTTGTTGGGCGCTCTTATTTAATTCAAAATATATTCACGCTAGCAAACGTGTAGTTTCTAGATTGTAGACTAGTGATACAAATAACTATTAATATACGCCCTAATTGTACTTTTTCTAAAACAATTTTATCTTTTTTAATAGTAGGTACTAGTTCATTTTAAATACTGCCACTTTATCCTCTTGTATCTACTACTTTCATTTATAAAACTGTCTGGTTTATTCGAAGCCATTTATAAATGACAGAGCTTTAGAATAAACAATGCAAACAAAAAAGTTCAAATCAGAAAGATAATTAAAACAAAAATATACAATAGAATGAGATAAAAAAGAACATCAACAAAATTATCTGTTTGCATATTGCTGGAAACAAACTTGAATACATTATCAGGAATATTCAAAAAATTTAAAAAAAGCTTTTTATAATTCCCTGTCTAGCGAGTAAACAGCCCGTGATCAAAGGGTGTTATGACAAACATGTGACGATCAGAGGACGTGAGGGAGTGAAATATGGCCGCGATACAGGATCGAAATAAGTGACATGATGTGAAAAAATACTCGTACGAGAGTATAGGATGCAGCGATGAGCGACGAGGAATAATAACGATGTTTCCGCAACTTGGGATATGGAAGTGGATGATTAGGCCCCATATGGGAATGAAATTTGAGAGGCAATTTTGCTGCCATGTGGCGGACAATGATATGGCGAATATTTTCGGATATTCACGCCATTACGAGATATTAATATTAATAAGTGTGGGAATGGGGACGTATCTTTACTCTGACAAATATCAAATAAATTTAATGAGTTTTCAAAAAGAAATTAAAATAAGTAGGAATATATTTTTTACGTCTGTTAAAAAAGGGACACTTTTTTCATTAAAATGGATTTATAAAGTATGTCCTTTATAACACAATAAAAATGTGAAAAAGTGCACTTTTTTAACGTAAACACGTAAAATAATGAAACATTACGGCACTTTTTTCACACTTTTATTGCAGATGTAAAAAAAATTGTACGCAACTCGAGTAAAAAGTGTTATACTCTAAGTTTTGACTCAAAATTGTTTAACATTATTTTTTGTTAATAAATTTACACATATTTCCAGCATTTGTATGTATGCTTATCAGAAGTAATATCACAAAACCTCCTGATTTTATCGATAAATTTTTATTTTGCACGATTTTTTTCCGCTTAGCAACAAACACGAAAAGCAAACTGCATGGTAAATCCCGACTCGGAAGGAGGAGGAGTTTTACCTAATGTCAGTTTGCTTGAGTGATTTTGCTTAAAAGTAAAAAAAATGAGTGCTTAAAAATAAAAGTTTATCTGAGAAAATCTGAGAGGTCGTGTGGTATTTGGTGAGATAAATTCCAAAGACAACGCAAAATGAAACTTGACACACTAATTGTCACACTGACAGTTATAAACAATAACAACTGTTTAGTTACTTGGTAGCGGAAAATTATCGGAGAAACGGGGTTTTATCAGTATAATACGGTTCCCATTGGTTGAAGTTTTAAGTGTTTTGCATCATGATTGGTTAAAAACTAGTCGTTGGAATTTATAATTCCTAATTTTGAAAATATTTGGATATTACGTTACCTGTTTTGTCGAGTAGTTAGTTATTTCACTAAATTATAAACGTATAGTTTATTTCACATTAATTTATATAAAATTCACGTGAAACAAATTATTCACTCAATTTTGCAATCGAGATTATGTAGACCAATCAGAATCGAGACGTCGTACGTCGTCATTTTACAGGCTGTTTCAAAGAAAGTGTAAATAAAATTAAGGGCATATAGTACTGACAAAAATGAGTAAAAAAAGCTTAATGAACATAGGTCTGATCTTCAACTGTTTCCGAGATAAATGAAAAATCGAATAAAAACTGGCAATGCTAGTGATCGAACAAAATTTTGTCTGTCAGTAAATAGACTATTAAAAAACAATAAAATTTTATATGAAACATTTTTCTCAATTTCTAATAGTTACGAAGTTATATGAAAATTAATATTGGCCAAGGTCGCCACATTTAATTTAGTACAATTATGATTTTTTTTAAGCACATCTACAATGACCTCTGAAAGGTAAACAAAAAGTCTTAATTAATTAAAGTCGTAACTCTAATAGTTTTCAAGATAGCACAGGTAAACCCGGTAAAAACTCATTTTTCAGTGCCTCATATTTCGGAAACTATTGAAGATCGGTCCCATGTTGACTAACCTATTTTTACTCAATTTGGTCAGTACTATATTCCCTTAAAATTTATTACACTTTCTTTGAAACACCCTGTATGTAATTGAGGCTCTGTAATGTCTCTGTATAACCCTCCATTGCATGGACAGAAGACATAGCCAAATTGTACAGTGACAGTGAAAAATGTTAGTCAGAAGTGCTGAGTACAGGTCAAGAAACAGAAATTATGTTACATCACGATAATACGTCTTTCCAAAAGGTAGTTTCAAAAGTTCAAGTTTTTCACCCGCTAAACTCATCTGATTTGTCGAATATAACCCTTGTGTATATTTCTCAATAATTCTAATCTTACCTTTGTATATAATTTTTGTGGTCATATACCCCAGTTTTAATTATATATATTATTACCGTAACTTATGCAGCGTATACAAAACATAAAAAATCTTAATCATCCAGTTTAAATTTAACGGTAAGAAACATTAAAAATAATTTCCATTTTATTCATCTGATTGTCTGTAAGATAACCTAACGATGCCACAATTTAATTATTTGAAAAATGAATTCATTAATAACTAGCAACATATTCCACAGTAACAGTAATAATTCTCCACGTGGTTAAATTACCATCCACTGGAGTCAGATGATATCGGACAATAAAACACGTTCTATGAAACAGAGTAGCTCTAATTTTCTCTATGAACTCCGTGATAAATAATCTCGTGTAGTTGTTCCAGTTTAAATTAGACAACCGAGGTATGCTGTATGCATGGAGGTATTTTAAATTGTGATATTTCATACTATATCTAGCAATTATATTTACGACGGGAGATACTATCATTAGAGTGCTTTCCTAGACTAGAATAATGAATTAAAAACGTAGAAGGAATGCAATTGTTTAAATGCAACTGTGTATTTTCCTGGAAAATTGATCATGGAAATGGTAGGTGATTTGAATAAACAATTAGGTTATCTGTGACATTTTTAATAATATTATTTACTTTACGTACATTTTTTATCTCTTCCCATCAATGGTCAGAAAAGATATAGGGATTGTGATAAAATCATCAGCATTGAATTTTTGGTAAATAAACACGTTTTAAGCTCTCTAAAATCAAATTTTATTATTTTCATGGTGTCTGTGGATGTGAATCTGGTTATCACTGTAACTCGACACCTAGGAGCCTCTCGTTTTAATAGTCCTAAATACGTTTTGATGTAGTTCGAAATTAATTTTTTTTCCATTATCATTTGGAACAAAATTTAATTTTTAACTATTTAGAAATGAAATTGATTTTTGCTCTTAAGCCAAACTACCTTATTAAGAGAGGAAAAAGGCTTATAACAATTTGAAAATTTTGAAATCTTTTATTTCTACTCTATTCTAATATGAAAAGACCCCATTAGATTTTGGTGTCAATTGGTTAAAAGGAAGTAACTTTATTTGAATTTCTATACAGCTTCTCTTGGAAAATAGTTATTGGTGTACCATGAACGCGAAATAATATGTTTAGTATAATAAATAAAATAAATAGAACTCCAGTTTTTTTAATGTTTAATGTGCAAGAAAGTAAGTTTTTGACGAGGTTTTAGTCAAGTCAAAAAATAAATCGGAAGCACTAAATATATTTTGGGCACAAGATGCACACAATATTTTTCTGCAACTAAATTAAATTTTTAGAAAATAAGTATAATTATAATTTTTTTCAAATATTAACCTCTATGGACATCTTGTGAATATGACAGATAACAGATGAATTATCCTAAAAGTTCTTCTTGGATCAATTATTTTATTCAATTTTGACATTTTAAACTGTCATTATTAACTCCATAGCAACAACTATAAGTAACACTTTATTCACAAATGAATTAAAATTTTTTAAATCACTCTCACAAAATTTTAACTCACTCTGCAATAAATAATGCATTGAAAATAACATCAGGTACGAAAATAACACTTACCATAATATTTACCAGACATTATCAGCCATTTTCATTATTTTTCACGGTACAAATGACAGACAATAAAGCATTTTAAATAGATGATTTGGCGTCTATCAGCGATGATTGTCAAAATTAAATATTATAATGGTTTTTATTATTATTTCGTCAAAATTGAATAAAATATTGTACAAACCACGTGAGCTAAGAATGTTTATTCACTCGAAGAATAAACATTACCTTAGCTCACTTGGTGTGTAAATATCTATTATTTTAATTATTTTAATAATAAATAAATATATCATCACGGCTTATTATCCATTTATTATTTTGGCTGTAACAAAATGCTTTTATTTGCGGATAACACACTTAGCCTTGCGACCCCAATAGATATTTAATTATTACATCCTGTAAAACAGTATTATAATAGATAAAAATTAAAACATTATTGAAATAAAAGATTATTAGTTCCTGTTTTTTTCTAGTTGTGTGGTCGTCAATTAGGCTTTTTTATATTTCCAATTTTTAGCATACAAATTGTAATTTTCATGCTCTACATTTTTATAGTGCCTTGTACTGGTATTTTATGAATTTTCCTTTAATGTATTTTTTTTGTTGTATTTTAACTGCATTCACTGGAAATATAAGCAAGATTAATAGTTTTCTATGATGAATTTTGAAGAAATATCAACTTGAACGTTAAGTTATATTAATGTTTTTCGAGAAAACAGGACAATTACAAAAATTTCAAAGCATAATCAAATTTTTTAAAAAATCCAGCACATACTTTAGCCACTTAAATCTCATTATGTATAGATAAATAAATAAATAAATAAATATATTATCACGGCATATTACCCATTTCTGAGTGTGCCAATCTGTGTTGTACACAGATTTCGGTAATGATGATGACATATTTGTACCGTGCGGGCGTTTACCAGGTGTCACCTCACGGGCACTCATTGCTGGCGTGGAAAGTGCACCACAGGGGTCACTTTTGTGCCATTTAAAATTGGAAATATTTGGCGTTGGTCTGGATCGAACCCGGCTCCCTAGAGTCGCACTCAGACATAGAGATGCATTCGGGCCGGGCCGGGCCGGGCGTTGAGGTTTGGATCGACTTGGTCCGAAAATAAAAATTACCGGCCCGACTCCGAAGATCGACTCGACAAAAAATTAGTTAACCCGGCTCGAAAATTGACTCGAAATCGGGCCGGGCCGGGGCAAAGCTCGAAATTGGGTGCATCCGGCATTCCTAATGTTGATTTTTATGTTAAAACGAAATGTTTAACTTTTTTCGTGTCAAATTTATAAAGAACCTCTACATTCTTATAACTTTCAACATTAATTAAAAGAGACCCTTCTAGTGTAAGTTTGTTATAAAAATTACAGACCTACGTGTATTAACACTTTGTTTACCAAAGCCCTTCGAAAATTTAAACAACGTTTTCATATATCTTATATAAAAAAATATAATTTACATAAGAATTTTTTATCTAACTTTGTTTCTCCTCAAAATAGGACAAGAAATCATTATGGTAGGAACAAAAATCATTTTTATTTAAGTATACGAGTAATAACAATAATAATGGCAACATCACAATATAATTATTATTCTTTAATGAATAACCTTGAATTCTTGAAGTAAAATAATACATTTTTATTTATTAATATGTGAATTTTGTTGTTATTAAATCATTTTGATCCTTTTTAACTTCATCCATTTTCATTAAAATATCAAGGAAACTGTGCATTTGATTGAACTACAAGATTTTTCGGGCCGGCCCGAAAAGCTCGAATTTTCGGGCCGGGCCAAAATCAAAAGTCCGACTCGCCTCGATTTTTGAAAATGATTAGCCCGATTCGGCCCGATAAAAAATGTCTTCGGCCCGGCTCGATGATCGACTCGAAATCGAGGCGGGCTTCGGGCCGGGCCGGGCCAAAGCTCGAAATCGAGTGCATCTCTACCCGTCACATCTGTCATATATTCTATTAGATATAAATTCTTACTACTGTCCCTATCTCTTAACTATTTTTTTAAGCTTTCATACATTGGCAACAATGCAAATCCTTTTAGATAAAAATATTCACTAAGGTGTTACAAAAAAATCCCTTACTACCACCGTTGGAATGTTAAGTATTCTTTTTTCCTTTATGTTCATATTTCACTTCATAAACTTTTCATCTCTTTTAATTTTCTTTTATCTTTCAATTAACCAGACAAAATGAAAAACACTAACGATCTGTTCTGAATATCGACAGCTGGGTACTTAATAAATAATAAATCCACTTCAAGTACATCGGGGTATTAAAAATATCCTTCACGAGCAGTGTCGGGGAAAAAACGCGCGTAATCACTGGGGGTTGGTAGCACTGCACTGCACAGACTCCCACTCTTACATCAGCAGAATTCACGCCAGATAATTTCTTACCCTCGTATTTTGCTTTACACCACATTTATTATAAAATGATAATAAGAGAACTTTGAGTAATTTCCATTGGGAGACAGACAGTATTTTACAAAGACCGGATTAATGTACCCACTATGCTCTTCTAAAAGATGAGTCTAAAGTGCATTCAATATTTTCTATTTTGTATTCTGTGAAGCTATTGTGAATTATGTATAAAGTAATAAATAATCAAATTACTCACTCTGATAAACAATTTGGACTTAGAACAAACAGTTCAACTAGTGATGCTTTGCATGCATTTTATTTTCAAATTACCGATTAAAGGAGAGAGCCTCGTAGGCACTTTCTGTGACCTCAGTAAACCATTCGACTGTGTTGTTCATTCCAAGTTGTCAGTTAAACTTTAACATGTAGGCATTCGAGGGATTCCCCTGAATGGGGTCATTTAAAAAAAAATAATTGTCGATTTTTTTTTTATAAAATCATGAAATCCATCTCATTTAATAAATATAGTAATAGAAAATTTGACTTTTCATTCATAAATTTGCTAATAAACTTTCGCGCTTTTAAACTCGGACTAAATTTGTGACGACATAAATTCATACTCACAAAAACAATTCTCTCTCACACACACACACACACACACGCTTCACAACATGAAACAGTAACCTAACCTAAAAGTGTGACAGATGACAGCAAAATATACAAGAGAGAAGATTATTATTACTTTCTATTTCTTTAAAAGTACTAGTGCAGTAGAAGGTATGTAAATAAACCATTGATTTAAATAAATACCAAACCAAATAATCATAGTTCTAAATTAAACCGGTAGAGCTCGACTGTCGTTTCCGTGAATATGTGTCGTCAGCCGTTGAAATATTTGAAATTAAACGCAACTTTTAAAAAATCATATCTCTGATTCTAAAGACTTGTAACATGTAAAACATACACATACATGTTTAATTGGACCTATTTTTTCAAGAAAAAAATAAATCAGAAAATGTGAAATAACCCCACTGGTTATTGAGTTTTTTAAACAACAGACATCAGTATGTATCCCTCAAGTATTTAAATAATTCTACATACCTTACAATTAATTCCGATTTGACTGATATAAATGTAGGTTTACCCCAAGGTACTGTTCTCCTACCTGGGTTTTTTATAATTTATATAAACGATCTGGTCAACGTACTGACTAAAGACTGTACATTTTATATGCAGATGATACCTCTGTAGTCATCTCTAATAAAAATAAAGACATTCTAGTGGATGTCTGTGACTTTAATATTATGTTATCAACAAATTGGTTTTGTGAAAACAATTTATTTTTGAACGAGGGCAAGTCACCTTTGCCATCTTAAAAACTGAGCCATCCTTTCCGACTTTTCCGTAATTAATTTGTAACATTATAATTTGTTATAAATTATCAAATATTTTAACAAGGGCGATTAATAATAGAGACCTTTAACACGTGACATAAATAATAAAAAATATGAATAAATGTGAAATTATACCTAAACATTCAATATTTTGTAGTGCTTTTAATTATAATGTCTTGGTAAATAAAATTGTTAATACCGTATTTGAATAAAACGTTTTCGTTTAGTGCCATAATAAAGACAACATACTTAACCATCTAGTAAAGTTCATAACAAAGCCGTTTGAAGTAAATAGGTAAATTAGCCTTTGGTAGAATTACGAGTGTATGGAACCGCATCATTTTCACCCACATCACCATTAGCTTCTAGTGTTACGTTACCCTACCAGGACCAGGGCCATGTGGACCTTTACGTGCGTATCGCATTGCGGACGATAAGGGATAGTATAAATTGTCCCTTACTAATGTGGCTCCAATTACACAATAGAAAATACGACTCTTTTACAGGAGAGTTTTCAGTTTAAGTTTCTGTGGCAGATTATGGTGCATAAATAGATAATATATTTTAGAGCCGTATTCATAATACGGCTCACCTTAACGCTTCAATTAAAATTACTTTAAGACTTTATCTTTCATTTAAAGTAATGCAAAATTGCTCGCTAAAGTTGTATTATGAAAATGAATACAACTTTGATTTTAATTTAGCGTTAAAGAGAAGATAAAGTTTATTATGAAAATGGTAGTTAGTAAGAGTATTTTACTTATTTAGAAATTATTATTATTAAATACAAATAAATTTTACTAAAATAATAAAAATATATTTTGTCCTTTGGTTAGATAATAAATAAGGATAAATAAAAGAAGAAAATGCAGCCACCATTCGTTCCTTCCACATCTTGGGAGAAGCAATCTTGTTTTAGAATACTTTCATATTAATTTCTGTGAAACAATATCACATGTCAAACTGACGTTTAAGTTTAAGTAAATACTTTCAAATTGACATATGTTTTTTGTTCGTAGCCTACTCCGAATTAGGATGTTTAACACTTAGAAACATTTGAATTTAAAAGCTTCTACTACTGAATACTCAATTCTTAGGGCCTTGTCCAACCCTTCTCAATATGTTCCTTCTCTCCATCTATCCCCCATTTGAATTAATAATTCCGTGTAATTGGATGAACGGCTCATGAACCACAACTTGCGGAAAAATAGGATTACACATCGACAATGCTCCATCAGAATGGCGTTCATTTAGCCACGAAGGGGGTGCTCGCTCGCCTATCTATATCTATAGGCGGGGTTTGATGATGTTCTGATTACAGGCTGATGGCTTACCAACCACTAGGGATGTTTGCATGCGGTTTAGATTGATTGCGGCGAGAGTAATAAGATTATGTTTTTGTAAAAGAGACAACGGTTGGATAATAGGACTAGTGGAAATTTTGGGCTGAGCTACGAATATAAATAGGAATGGGGAATTCTAGATTTTTTTGTCAAAGTATAGTTGAACTTGTAAAACTAATGAAGCATTTCCCGAATCACATATCGCAGTTTTAACAAATAACATTTTTAACATCTAAAATCAGATTTTTTTTGTAAAAGTCTACCGTTTAGAGTAGACTATATCGAGGAGTACGAGGTAAGGCTAAAAACTTGCGCAAAATAAGTATTTCTACACTCAATAAACTCTTCTCCCCGAACCCTACACCGCCACTAGAAAATATTCCATTGTTGGAAGCAATGTTGCAGATCTTTTTACCTCGCCATATCCAGATTTTAGTGAATAAGCACGTTTTAAGGTCCTTACAATCCGATTATAACATTTTTATAATGTGTGTGTGTGTGTGTGTGTGTGTGTGTGTGTGTGTGCGTGTGTTTATGTGTGTTACGTTCTCCTTATCCGAGAATAATTTGAAGAGCTGAAAAGGTTTTGACAACAACTGGACAACCCGAAGTGGATGTTTCTAAAAAAAACTTGGCTACACAGATGTTTATAGTTCTATAACATTCATTTAATAAGTGCGTTCATCCTCAAGCATCATCACAATAATCATCAGTGTATCATCAGATCCTGAACATCGTCAGTTGAAGTAAGTGAAGTGCATAGCGACTCTTTTCATGTACAACTTCACTCAAATCTATTGGGCTTTCAAAATTAAAATGCGCCACTGGTGGCAGATTTCTGAATTGAGTGAAGTGTACATGTAAACAAAAACAATTAAATAAAAGTAACGCTATGTAGATAGAAATTAATATATGTACAACTACAGCAATGAAATATAATCTAAATAAAGGAAATCAAATATTTTTTTTATTAAAAAAAAACCAATATACTGTAAATTAAAATATGACTAAAGTACTCTTAACCTACAACTACTTACTAAAATTAACCCTATTAACTAAAATATTATTAAAACTATCACTAAATTGTTACTACAAGAAAGATCAAACTCAATTCTACCGAAATTAACAAAAAAAACACTATACTACATCTCAAATTAAATTAAAAACTACGAAAATTAATCTCACACCAATTGTACTCTTATAGAAGCCAGCGAAAAATGTACCATTCGTTTGAATTTTGACGTTTGACGTCAGCGCCATCTCTTGATAATTTGGAAGCCCAATAGGGAAGCCAAGAAACGGTTATTTTATAACTACACTTTGTATGTGATAATTTTACTTCACACATTTTCTTGTATTCAAATCTCTACAGTAAATTCAAAACACTTTTAGTTTACCATTTTCATAGATAGGCAGATTTTAATTGAATCCCTCCGAAACTACATATTAATAATCTATTTACTTTTATATGAAATATGATACCCTTGTTATTATTAATAAATACCTGACATAATGAAATATGTGTTATAATTAATATACGCTTTCAACACAGGCGTTGTAAGGAATATAGTAAAACAAATGCAACAAAACTATATGCTTGTAACATGATTAATAAAGGAAAAAGCAAGCCTGATATTATTAAAACTTTTAGTAATATACAGGAGATACCTGCACACAGAAAATTAAATATTGGATATTGCATAGATGCACAGCAGTAATTATTAAGAAAAATTTAATATAAACTTACGTTAATTATGGAAGCTATATTTTTAATTTAAAGGAAATTTCCTCGAAAGATCAAAAGAAAACTGAATATTAATTCTATGTAAATATTTTCTTTAAAATGGAGAAGAAAAATAAATCATCTTAGAAAGGCAACAATATAACATCTTAAAATGGAGCAGGCAGTATTTGGCAAGAAATATTTTAAACAATATTTTATAGTCCTTTGTTCGTAAGAATAAACTCGTAAATCTGTTTCTGAGAAAAAAGTTAATTAAGATAATAAAGTCTAGCAAAATGTCAACATATACTACCACACTACCAGCATGTTTAGTTGAGTATCGAATAGCTGTAACTAAAGTACAGCTTATTTAGGTATACGAGCATATCGTTTACGTCATGGCTGACATCTAAGAAAGAACACTAATAACCATTAAGAAAACTATGCTCTAAAATTAGCTAAAGTTATAATATCTATCTTCGTAATAGGAAATGATAAAGTATTATATTATCACGAAACAAAGTTTATCTTCCTGACAAATGAAAACAATAGGGTAAATGCGAAAAAAATGAATGTTATTTTTTCCTATTAATTATAAAATATATACTAATTCTAAATATATTAATGTAAAAATTAATAGAACATACAGGTGTCCCATTTTAATGTACCACCTAGAATATCTTCAGGATCAAGCACAGTATTAAAAAATGTTTTAAATAAAAGTTTAACGATATGGAGGGGGACATCCGATCCTGTAAAGAAATTCAACCCCCTACCCTCAAGGGAGGCTGGGGAGGAGGTACTTTTAAAATTTTAAATGGTAACCCCTATATTTTATAGCAAAATCGGATAGAGCGTGAAAAATAAGTGAATTTTATATAAAAAAAATTTTGTAGACACAAACAAATACACATACACACGAGACTTAAATTTTGGAGAAAGCTGAAGAAGAAAGAAGGAATTGTCAAGTGCAATTTACATAGTGTATGTTCATGTTATAATTTTATTTATTTTCAAAGGAACTTTTGGTATGGAATTTGTAAAAAATAGTATGTGTTCGTGTTATAATTTTATTGGATGTATAGAATCTTTTCCTATGAACTTTTTTATAGCATTTATCCATTTTTCTTTCAATACTTTTATTTCTAAAAATTCACACAGTTATTCAAATACTCTAAAAATGCGTACACTTACGTAATATTCTCTTTACATTCAAATAATATTACTACCATGTTTATATCTCTACCCATTTTTGAATTATTGCCCCAAAAGTCAATATACCCCACAATTAGATAAAAACATCAAAATTTTCAAAAATCTAATTTTTATGTATCTAGATACTTCTCAATGCGCTGATTCCAAATTTTGAAACCGCAGGTCGATACCTCGTTTCGTTCTCGAGATATTTAGATTTAAAGTTTTGCTCAAAACTGCCTATTTTTGGGTAATAACCCAAAAATGGGTCGAGATATGAATTTGCCGACATCACCATTCGATTCTACGGGCAAAATTACATAAGTACACCAATTTTCAGAATTTTTGAACACATCATACAATCTCTAAAGCAAAATAACTGAAAATGGCAAAAAAATTGCAAAATTCTAAGGGGTACCCCTTACGATTTTTTCAGATTTTGGCTATTTTCGGGGGTTTTCAAACTTCTATTCATAAAAAATGAACCGGTGGGACAAAAATTATGAAAATTGGTACACTTATGTAATCTTGCCAGTAGAATCGAATGGTCGTGTCGCCAGATTCATATCTCGACCCATTTTTGGGTTAATACCCAAAAATGGGCAGTTTTGAGCAAAACTTTAAATCTAAATATCTCGAGAACGAAGCAAGATATCGACCTGCGGTTTTAAAATTTGGAATCAGCGAATTGAGAAGTATCTAGATACATAAAAATTAGATTTTTGAAAATTTTGAAGTCTTTATCGAAATATGGGGTATTTTGACTTTTGGGGCAATAATTCAAAAATAGGTAGAGATATAAACTTGCTAGTAATATTATTTGATTGTAAAGACAATGTTACGTAAGTGTACGCATTTTTAGAGTACTTATATATGAGTATACATAATGTATATTCATGTGATAATTTTATTGGATTTATAGAATATTTTCCAAGGAACTTTTTGTATGGAATTTGTAAAAAATTGTATTATGTTCGTGTTACAATTTTACTGGATATATAGAATCATTTCCAATGTCCTTTTGGTATTGGATTTGTACAAA
The DNA here is from genome assembly GCA_943142095.1 of Ophonus ardosiacus. Lineage (NCBI taxonomy): Eukaryota > Metazoa > Arthropoda > Insecta > Coleoptera > Carabidae > Ophonus > Ophonus ardosiacus. The sequence continues at coordinate 8,368,549 of OW964826.1, forward strand.
ATACATTAAATTACCGAAAGGTCTTGTGCTGGCCACAATAGATTTTTGTGTTATTTAGTGATACTAATACCACGTTTGAATTATCTATGATATTTTCTATTTCTTCCGACTTTATTCTATATATATTTCTTCTCCTCTTCTTTTAACTACTTTTAGATGCAAAATTATATAAAAATAAAATTCTTAACAATCGTTTCTGTTCGTTTATTTAGCAAGATTTGACGTTTGATAACTTTGACATTCAGATTCAGAGCCACTAACTTTAAAAAATAAATTGTACTTGCTATTACAACACTGGAATGAGTTATTTCCGAAGTATTTTGCGTGCTGTGATAGCTTTGTTATAAACGCAAAACAGAAAAACAAAATAATAGAATATCAAATTAGTAAATTACAATTACCAACCTACAACTTTTCGTAGGTCCTACGTACTGTATCCAGTAGTTTGATTAGACGCAAAATTTTAGAAGAAATTAATTTATTATGAACATAATACTTAACATTTCAGTAAAATTTATGGAACAAAAAGAAGAGCGATGAAATGTCCCGTTTATTCAGAGAATACAGAATAACTTTGTTAGTATTCTCATTGTTTCTTTATCTAATTACTTACACATTTCTCGTACATTTCCATCCTTCATAAATGCCTTGTTCTCTTACATACCTGCAACAAAAACCTTAATTAGTAATTTGCAATTATAATACACCAACAAAGTACTCCACAAACAATACTTGACAAAGTGACTCTGCCATCATTCCATCATACAACAATATGAAATTTACTTGAAATTGGACAGTAATTTAAAAGATGAAAGCATCTGTTCGTAAGCCCCTTGTATTGCTTTGATACCAGGATAACAGGCAATCAGCCTAGGCTGCGACATCACCCCCTGTAGGACTAGTAACGTACGCGAGGAAGAGCTGAAGAGCAACAGTATCACAGATGCAGCCGTGCTGATTGTAACCCAAAGAGGATTTGTTGCTCAGCAACAATTATAGGAGGATAGTATGGTGGTTATGGACGACAGATGCAGGAACATATGCCAGGAATTGGAGAAATGTCAACGAATCAGGAAGATATCGACAAGATAAATATTGGCTCAGAGAAGTTTTTTTTTTGGCTAACAAGACACAAGCGAAAATACATACATAAGAGGGTTGATTAAAAGGTCGTGTCCTAACTGAAATCCTAACACAGAAGGACTGCACAAGATGAACAATTATTTCTAAAGTGAAAACTTATTTAAGAGCACCTTGCACACTTTTTCAGTAGTGAACAACACTGATCAGTCACAATAGGTGCGTGCAATGAAGTAAGCAAACCAGCGTGCTAAGCTAGCAAATGAGGTCATGCAAAAAAAAATAATTGCATCTTTTTCCTGATTAAATCAAAGAAGAATAGTCTAATTTATCGTTCAGTAGGAATAAATTATTTTTTATTTACATATTTATTTATTTAAGAAAATAGGAGAACCAACAGCTCAAACAGAGACCATATAAAGGTTCTCGATTATTAAACAAAATATTATAAAAAAAAAATTAGCAAAACAGTAATAAAGTTAGTAGAAATAAACAAAATAATAGGCTATTCCACGATAATTTTTTTATTTTTTTATCTTGAACTACATAAGTATGTAAAACAATATGTGAAAATTCGACTTTATAATTCCTCCAAATAAGTGAGATATTAAGCTATGAATTTTAAATTTCATTTGTGATGTAGGTAATGTTGACTGAACAGTTGATTAACGCAAATTAATCACACACTCATCACCGGTTTTAAAACTAGGTTTTTTGGGACAGATTTTAAAATAAAATATGAGTTGTTTCTCAGGCTTCTTCCAAGATAATTAAAATTTCTTTGTTGAAAATTTTAATAGAATTTGGTTAGAATGCTCATAGGATTTTAACATTTTATAAAAAAATATGAAAGTAAGCCTAACACGCTTTAACATTTAAGTTTATGAAGCCTTCGGAAGTAGATACGAGATGGTATTGTTTTACGATCCAAATGTCAACCATTTTTATGTTTTCACTTCGAATTTACGATATTAAGCACACACTTTTTTTGTAAAATTATATAACTGTCATTACCTAGGTATCTCAGCGAAGTTTTCGTAAATCCGCTAACCTGTAACAACGAAATTTTTTGAATTGCATTGTTAATTTAGACAAAAGCTCTTGCGGAATCAATTACTCTCTTTGTTTCTCATCATGTGTACGTATTTAGATTCTTCAAACAAATACAATTCCATGCTCCATTTCCACGTACCCTGTAATTATACTCCCTTAAAACATATAATTTCTGAAAAAGGACACGTAATTTATTCCTGTATAACATTTTCGAGGGCGGTATGAAATTCAAAGTAACACAGAACAAAGTAAATGAAATCTAAAAAATTTATGCGTGCTGAATATCATAATTTAGCTTCTTTAATATTAAAACTGCAATTACAACTGGCAACTGGGCTCAAATATCAAAACGAATAAAATTCAAGTATAACACAGTCCAACGGAGCGTTGTGGCTTCTTCCCAAAACACAAAATTACTAATGTTCACACCGCCTGCAAAAAATAAACAAGGATTCCCGCGAAATTATGCTCTACAGACCGTAAACTTTAGAAAGCGAAAAAGATGGGGATTATTGTGAGGGTAATTCTTTATTTGTCCAATGGTGAATCAACCATTGAAAAATAGCGCAAATAAACTCATTTATTTATGAGGATCATTTGAAAAGTAAGCGACGTAATAATGAAAACATACAACTTCAGAGTTGAGTTTATTTCTATTTTGCTACAGTCTTATGAAACTTGTGCTCGAATTTATTTACAAACGCAGAACCCATCATGCCGAAAACTTAATTTTTCATTAGGCTATATGTTCGTTCATTTCAGTTTCAGACACCTTTAATAATATCGTGCACTTTATTGAAGGTTTTTCGTTGTTGCAATTTTTTTAACGGATCATTTTCCAGAATGGTAAGGCCACCCGATTTAATTTGGAAGAGAGAAGGAAGGTAGCACCTTAAATGGAGATGTTTGGGTCACCCTCAATAGTAAGAAGAAGCACAAATTTCTCATGCAGTCGATGGATAGTTAAACGGCTTGGAGGATCCTTATGAAATCATTGCAGAATTTTTCTTCCTACTATTGTGGGTGACCCAAACAATTCCATCCAAACTGCTACCTTCCCTCCCACTTCCAAATTAAGTCGGGTGGCAATGTCTAGACTGCAACAAATAGTTATTTTTTATACAAGACGATAAAATTGTATTTTATCGACGAACGGAAAGTTTAATTCACGAGTGATTTCGTGAGTGAATTATTTTTCGCGAGTCCATAATTTAATTTTATCGTCGTGTGTAAAATTTTATTTTTCCAAAGCAGATTTTAAAGAGCAAAAATTAGAAAAACCGATTATAAATTAAATTATTTAAGAGTAATTTAAAAATCTAAGTAGCGTGGTAGTTATAAAATTTGTTTGAAAACATTTTCATTTTATTCATGTTTATACAATTGAAGTTATACCGTGAGTATTTTTTAACGTGAAACATTGGGTTTGTCATATCCATAGTTACGATTCGACATTTGATTGACAGCAATGTATTTGCGTGTCCCATTTAAAAAGAAACATAGGGAACGAATTTGACATTTGATAAGACGCCAGTAGAGGTTAATTTTGTTTAAATAATTATACCTGCTTTCCAAATTAAATTTAGTGTAACTTGTGCTCTAGTGATTTTCTAACTTGGCCAAATTTCTTACAAAATTTAAATATAATACTCTGTAAAATTCATTCCCTATGTTTTCAATGAGACAGGCAATATATTACTGTCAATCAAATGTCAAGTCGTAACTTATAGGAAAATTCAGCGGTTATCTGTCATATTGACAAGACGTCATTAGAGGTTAATTTTGTTTAAATAATTATACCTTTTTTCTAAAAATTAAATTTAGTTGCAAAAAAAAATATTGTGTGCCCGAAATATGTTTAGTGCTCTCGAGTGGTTTTCTGACTTAGCTAAATTTCTGCCTTAGCTAACATCCGTCAAATTCGTTCCCTATGTTTCATTTTAAATGGGACACGCAAATACATTGCTGTCAATCAAATGTCAAATCGTAACCATGGACATGAAAACCCAATGTTTCACGTTAAAAAATACTCACGGTATATAATATGAATCGCCAAAATGTATAATGTGTTTTTATTTAAATATAAATTAAAGTTCTTTATCTACCCTTGCTGTTAAAGTATTATTTTATCTACCCTTGCGATTAAAATGTCACTTATGGCCAGTATTATAAACGTCCAGTTAAATTTAGTTCCAAAGTAAATTTAATAAAGCGAACAAATTCGAATCAATTTCTATGTTCTTATGACATTTGAATTATTGCTGTCAAAAATTCGCGTTGCATTTGTTCGTTTAATTAAATTTACTATGGAACTAAATTTAACTGGACGTTTAAAATACCGGCCCTTAGTCAACTATTTCGAGTTGAACAAAGCACACTTTAAAATCTACTACAGAAAAAAGAAAATTTAAAATTATGTAGTACCATATAAGTGGTAACATCTTTTTGGACAACCCTATATTATAGGGTAATGTACTATCACGCAGGACATTTTCCAGTACAAATTTCTTGAGGTCTTAAGGCATTTTATTTACAAAAAGAAATTAATTTCTGCATGGTGCTCAAAATTATCCATATTGACAACAAACACAAATATATTATACTTAGTGAGTACCCGATAGTTTCTTATAAAATGAATTTTATAAGAAAATATGTGGCAGAAAAAACCAAAACTTTAGGTAACGTTAGACATAGATATTTGATACATTACAGCGATTTATTGTCAAATTGCCCTATCGGAATTAATTTATTTTGGTTATGTAAGCGAATTGAAAGAGGTAAAGTGAGTAAAATATTTACACAAACGATGTTGAGAATTTATTGAAATATTTACGTCGGAAACTTACAATAGCACAACTTTTTAAAGGAATGCTCGTATAACGCAGTAAAATGAAGCAATGTCAAAAGAGCAAAGTTCTCATTTAATTTTGAACTTTTTGCAATATGCTACTCCATAAAGTAGCTACTTCTGGCGAACTAGTAAGTATTTTATTTATTCCTTGGTGAATGAATTCCAGAATAAATCAACATTTTAATTAGCATGAAGTCTGAGATTATAAGGAATCACTCTTTTATTTAACTTGTCGATGCAGGGCGCAGTACAGTCACCAGGGTGCATAATTTTTCATTAGTTTAAAATAAAGTTCATAGAGCAGCGTATGCAAATGGCAGGCCCGATATGCCATGCACGTTCCACGGAAGGAAACAGACTGCTATTTATCTCTCTTCTTCCTTCAACAACATGATGCAGTGCTGCTAAGTCTCAAGAGAGATCGTTTAAGATGAGGAATCATCTTAAAAGAATTACCGTATTAAAAATAGTGTTTAATATTCACGGTATTCTAATAAATTGAGTATAAAATTTTAATGTTTATTATACCAATGGAATATGAATTTTATATGATCTAATAATAATTTCATCAAGACTTTAATCTTATCCAATATTAGCTGCGTACTGTCTTTGAATCAATAAGTAATACCAGGGTCACGATAGAACTATTGAGCACAAGTTACATGGTTTATATATATTTTTTAGAATTTTACCCTACTATTGAGCTTGTAGGACTAATAGCATAAACTTTTTTTAATAAATGTGACTACAGTCGAACCTCTATAACTCGAACCTCCATAACTCGAAACTCTCTGTAATTCGAAGTTTACTTGTGTTCACGGCACATTTTATATATTTACAATGTATTTTGACCTCTCTAACTCGAATTTCTGTAACTCGAAAATCTCCATAATTCGAAACCACTCACATGCCCCAGTAACATAGTAGTCTCTATAACTCTATAATTTTATTGAATATATAGAATCTTTTCCAAGGAACTTTTTTATAGCATTTATCCATTTTTATATCAATACTTTTATTACTAAAAATTCACACAGTTGTTCAAATACTCTCTTTACAATCAAATAATATTACTACCAAGTTTATATCTCTACCCTTTTTTGAATTATTGCCCCAAACGTCAATATACCCTACATTTAGATAAAAAATTCAAAATTCTCAAAAATCTAATTTTAATGTATCTAGATAATGCTCAATGCGCTGATTACAACCGCAGGTCGATATCTCGTTTCGTTCTCGAGATATTTACATTTAAAGTTTTGCTCAAAATAGCCCATTTTTGGGTATTAACCCAAAAATGGGTAGAGATATGAATTTGAAGACACCACCATTCGATTCTACGGACAAAAATACATAAGTATAGCAATTTTCATAATTTTTGTCCAACCGGTTCATTTTTTATGAATAAAAGCTTGAAAACCCTTGAAAATGGCTAAAATCTGAAAAAATCGTAAAGGGTACACCTTAGATTTTTGCGATTTTTGGCCATTTTCAGATATTTTGCTTTACAGATTGTATGCGGTGTTCAAAAATTCTGAAAGTTGGTGTACTTATGTATTTTTGTCCGTAGAATCGAATGGTGTAGTCGCCAAATTCATATCTCGACCCATTTTTGGGTTATTACCCTAAAATGGGCAGTTTTGAGCAAAATTTTGAATCTAAATATCTCGAGAACGAAAAGAGATATCGACCTGCGGTTTCAAAATTTAGAATCGGCGCATTGAGAAGTATCTAGATACATAAAAATTGGATTTTTGAAAATTTTGAAGTTTTTATCTAAATATGGGGTATTTTGACTTTTGGGGCAATAATTCAAAAATGGATAGATATAAACTAGGTAGTAATATTATATGATTGTAAAAAGAATGTTACGTAAGTGTACGCATTTTTAGAGTATTTATATATGAGTATACGTAATGTATATTCATGTGATAATTTTATTGGATTTATAGAATATTTTCCAAGGAACTTTCTGTACGGAATTTGTAAAACAAAATTATTATGTTCGTGTTACAATTTTACTGGATATATAAAATCTTTTCCAATGAACGTTTGGTATGGGTTTTGTACAAAATATATCAAAATAACGGAAGGTCTTGTGCTGGCTACAACAGATTTTTAAAATTTTGTTAATGTATATATCATGCAAAAAACGTAATGAAAACAAGCATTGCGGCCAATAAGTGCCACTTAAAGATATGGGTTTCATCTCAATCTCCAAAATCATCATCAACCGACAGGAAGCACTTACTGCCCTTAATACTTAAATAAATATAATTTGGTCCGAAATTTCGTTTTTCCTTTTTTAAGTAAATTATTTGGTTAGATAGCAGAGAAATATTTACATATTTTAGTTATCTTAGCCAAAGTAGTATAAAGTTTAAATCTTTTTGTAATGCAGCAGTCGTTGAAATCTGGCGGTATCACTTTGTAATATTGAAACATGATCGTTTTCCTTCTCCAAGAAAGCTCCTGATCGCCCGGAGCCGAAGCCTCACTCCGCTTCACACACCCCCTGTTTGTTTGTGTGTTAACATGGTCTGTTTGTGTGCGCGTCCTGCGTCTGTGTGTATGTTCCACTTTGATGTGCTATTCCAGGCACGTACGTCATTTATTTTCACTGTCGCAAATTCCCCTTTACAAATTTGACCTTATGCATTATTTATGGGACTTAATTTTTCAGACGTAAACATAGGCAAATTTTGATGAATGTAAGCGGTATCTGCCTATTTGTGGACCAAAAGGATGCTTGTTTACCAGAATTAATCAAAAATTTCCGGCAGAGTTTTTACGAAGGATTAGGATATCGCCCAAGGCCATTTTCATATTCATATAAAATCATGATATCATAAACAATGTTTATTATTATAATCCGAAAAAAAAACTGCGCTGCAATATGCTGAACCGGAGGCAGAACCTGATGAAGTATAAACACAAATTAATTTTTTGTTAATTTTTGTAATCGAAAATGTTACCTTAGGGCTGGTTTATGATGAATTTAATTTACGAATTTACAACTTATAATATAGATTTTAAAATAATGAACATACTTAAAAGGCATACGATGCTTTATGAACGATTTATAAATTTCAAATTCAACCAATCACAAAAGAGAACTAACAAACATGGAGGAAAGGTATTATAACTTATATATTATATTATTAAGAAATCATCTTGTCCATTAGCGTCTAACAAATTCATGCCTAAGAAAATAAAATTGCAACCTAAAATCTGAACTGAATTTCAATCCATCCTAGTATTTTGTCTTTAGCTGTTTCTTTCTAGTGTTTCACATTTAGAGTTTTTAATTTTGTCTTTTTACCTCTTGCTAAGAGATATTGGAATCATGTTAAAAATCGCATATCCTGATTTTAGTGGATAAGCACGTCTTAAGGTTCCTAGAATACGATTATAACATTTTCACGATAATGTCCGTATGTGTGTGTGTGTGTGTGTGTGTGTGTGTGTGTATGTATTTGTGTGTGGGTGGATGTTGGAACCACGGTTCCTCAAATACTAAAGACTGAAAAAATATTTAACTGCAGTATCCTCAATCTGACATTCCTGGGAAGGGCTGATTAGATTTTGGTAACAATTGGACAACCGGAAGTAATAGTTTCTTTAAAAAATCTTCTGAATATTATTTTTTTTATGTTATTACAAATATTAAAGAATATAAAAATCTCTATCCGATACATTTAAAACTATACAGTGTCCCACACTCTATCTTCAGTGTAGCGGAGATAGCCAATGTTATTCTTATGGACGTTTTCTGTACCATGCTGCCAATTTTTCAATGTAATGTAATATTGAAACATTCATAAATTTTCATTACTGTACCAAAATTAGTTAACACTGTACAATTTAAGTTTTATGAGGGTGTCTTATTTACCCAAGGGCTTATTCTATTCACCCGAAATTTGTCGGCAATTCTAAATAGTTTTATATACAAGTCCGCGAAAAGATGCGTTGGAATCGGGGCGTAAAAAACATGCTGGAGCTATTTGTATCTGTAATAAGTAATATTTCAATACAATATTTTAAAACCGCCGACATACTAATCTTGATCAAATGCATTATAGATTAGAATATTGAAATATTATAAATTCAAATTGGAGATTGTAAAGAAAAAAAATAAAGACATATTTACTATATAAAATATATGCAGTATTTCTTTTTATACCCTGCTTATATTTTGTGTTTGTATTATTTTATATTTTTTGTAAATTATTGAACAGACCAGATTATTATTTAATTTTTTTCTTTTCACCCACCTGTTATACACTGAAAGTACACCAGTCATAAATACATTCAATGAAGTACCCAGAATATTTCATCTCTTTTGGGGCATCTATTGAGTTCTTTCTATCTTATAGACTTCAAGCAGGTAAATATGGCAACATGGTACTCCATAAGACCCTACACTGAACATAGAGGTTGGGACACTGTATACCATTATATATGGAGTTAAAGATATAGAGAAATATAAATATATAAAATAATATGTTGTAAATGTATCTCGCAGTCCATGGAAAACAAGAGGAAAATTAAAAAGTTTGTGATTGACATAAGATGTGAATGTCAAAAAACCAGAGACTTTTCCTGGGAAGTACATTTACTATTTCTTATTTTATTATTAATTAAATATTTATAATTATAGATACATATATTACATATACCCTTCAGAAATACCGTCAATCTTATTAATGAATGGGGTCATACAAAAAAAAATATATACAGATTTTTTTTATATAATTAACAAAATACATAATTTTATACGTATATACATGAAAAATATTTAATATTCTTATACTTTTCATACATGATTTTCTTTCTAAACATTTTGAGTCTTATTTTGTGACGTCATGGGTTTGTACACACATACAATGATAGTCACGCACACATGTACTCGTGCACGTACTGTACATGAATGTCAGCGCAGCGCAGAGCTGTCACATTTTTCGAACATAACCAACATTTTCAAAGTAAATATCTTTGCAACAAGTTGTTTTTGTTTAAATGTAAGTACAAATAACGAAATGTTCTAATAAATATAAATAAATACAAATTATGTGTGATTTAGGTATTACCATGGTTGTATAATATTGTTCTGTGCCGTCTTGTGAGAACATCTCGTTGAGAAGCAAAAATAAAGTTTTTGTTCGTATTCCTAAACCTCGAGATATAAGGGAAAGATGGTATAATGCAATAAATACTCCAAAAATTTTGAAGGGTAGTCTTGCTTATGTCTGTGAAGATCATTTCAACGTAAGTAGAACTTAATAAAAAAAAAACAATTTTCGTTGATATACATTTGTTTATTTTATTCAATAGCTTGAAGAAGATGCCGAAAATTAATTTTCTGCAAATTATTTGAATTCGCTTCTTCAAAATTAATTTCCATAATCAAATTATTTAACATACAATAAAAACAAAAGCACGAGTACAAAATAACTTGCTGTCACGTTTGCTTTCAAGTCAAATAACATAAACGTCAAACGTAGTTCTATTTTTATTCGATAGGAGGGACTACGGTCACGATCGCAAACCCGTGACGTCATTTGAAATTTAATATAAACTTTAAAAAATTGTTTCTGTAAAACTAGAAACTTATGTGACATAAAATACATATTTTTATAAGTGGTTTTAAGTATATTTTCAGAATAAAAATAAATTGGAAAATGTGGTATGACCCCATTGGAAGAATCTAGAACATTAGAAGAATAAGAGGAAACTTGTTACCAGAAATGTTATATTTGTACAATATTTATACGTATAGCTTATATGGACATGGCGAGATTTTTTTTTTCAATAGGTACATTTGCCATCACCCACCCGTAATTATATTCCCAGGCCTCAAATAGTTACAATTCGAATAGTTCGATTGTTAAACGAAACACCTCATCATTAATTAAACCACCACGATAATAGCAAATATGTGACACAAACGCCTTTGACCATCTTCGTGCAGCAATCTCTTTACCAATTGAAAGGGAGTGTAATTTCACTACAATGCATTGTAATTGCCGTGCAGTCCCCTTCCCGCTGCAATGTCAAGGTATTTTGATGGAAGGCAAATGGACCCCATTGAGTGCTGCACTACGAGGTATACAATTTAAGCCCTGTTTGTTGTAGTTGTTAGCGACTGATTGCAGTATGGAATTGAATTACTCAAATTCATTAATAATTTTTCGGACAGTAATTCCGCCTCTTTGTCTCCCGTAATGAATTTACGGGGGGTCATTATTTGCGGTGTTGTATTTATTATTTACAAACAAATGTGTTTCGCTTTCATGTTAGATTTGTAATCATGTATAATGAATGAGGGATACAATTTTCAAACGAGTTGAAAATGTAATTTTAATTTTAATATCTGTACATTTTTTTACATAATGGAAATTAAAACAGGTAAACCTGTAAAGTTTGACATATAGGGCAAAAGACACAGGGATCATCATTATGTAATTAATTGTATGGCATTAAACAATGCTAAGCACTAATTAATCTATCTCATAAATATGTTCGAAAATATGTTAATTGAATTTTAAATAGATACAAATTGTTTAATTTCATTTTACATTCATTATTTGGATTTTAGATTAATGCCCGTATTCATAAACACTCGTAAAAAATTTAAACGGTTCGTTATAATATTTATCCAATAAAAAGAGTCGACATTGAAAGAAAAATCAAAATTAAAAATATATAGGCTGTTTCAAAGAAACTGTAAAAAAAATTAAGGGCATATAGTAGATATAAAAATGAGCAAAAAAAGCTTAATCAGCATAGGTCTGATTTTCAACTGTTTCCAAGATAAATGAAAAATCGAAGAAAAACTGACAAAGATAGTGACCGAACAAAATTTTATATATGTCAGTAAATAGACTATAAAAGAACAATAAAATTTTATACGAAACATTTTTCTCAATTTCTAATAGCTACGAAGTTATATGAAAATTAAATATTGGCCAAGGTCGCCACAACATTTAACTTGGTACAATTATTTGATTTTTTAGGTATATAATATTTTTATATCAATGGGAATAACATAATAAATTTTATTTAAAATAGTTTCATCGGAAGTGATACTTTACTTGAAGCTGTTATCAGTTTTTCTTGAAAAAAATTGTGTTATTTTGATTTTAGAAATAAATGCTTGAAATAAGTTTTAGAGAATTGAATTCTGCCTTTAAAACATCAAGTATGATTAAATTAGGTCTTTGTATAAGCGAGATATGTAAATTTAAAAATTATGTACTTCTTGGTGGGGTCCCGTGGCTGCGTGCCTGAGTGGCTGGTCGCGAACCTGGGGGAACCGGGTTCGATCCCGACCGGCGCCAAATATTTCCAATTTTAAATGGCACAAAAGTGACCCCTGTGGTGCACTCTCCACACCAGCTATGAGTGCCCGTGAGGTGACGCCTACTAAGCGCCCACACGGTAAAATATATCGTCATCATTACCGATATCTACATGTGTTGTAGATACTGGCACACCCAGAAATGGGTAATATGCCGTGATGATATATTTATTTATTTATTCATGTACTTTTTGGTTTCTGTAATCATGTTTGCTATGAATTAAGACAAAAAAATAACAAAAAAAAATAAAGAATTTAATGTCAATATATTTCATCCTGTGTCATATTCCAATACTTTTCGTCAACAGTTTCAGTCCGGGAAACGCAAAAAACGGCCTTGACCGGTAAAGTGTTGCTATTGGAAACATATAATTAAATTAATAATATAATTAATTGTTTTTGATACCTTTCACCAGACTTGCTAGGTATTAATTTAGCACACGCTTCTTCAGATTTTCTTACAATTTCCGAAGGATTTGCATTAGAGTTCATTTTGAGACACCAAATTATTTCAGCGAAATCAACATATTAAACAATTGTCAAACAGCCGTTGCTAATCATGTTCCCACAATGTAACTAGATTTGGAGCATTTGTTAAATTATTTTGAAATGAATTTCAATGTTTCTTTAAAACGGAATTTGACACAGGATGCAACAAAATACATAACGACATTCGTCCGTGAACTCTTTTTACAGTACTTGTTTCGAGCTTAAAGACGAGGCGACTCGCTCTGTAAAATATGAGTTCCCGGACTTATAACGTTAATTACAACAAAATATGTATAGTTTAACAGGCGTACACGGAAGTCATGTGGTGTCCACTTCAGATTTTTTCGGGTCGAGTCGATCCAAACCTTCAAGCCCCCCCCCAAATATTTGATATAATCTATGATACCAAATCCTGTATTCATTTTGAGATTTAAAGATAAACATGGTCATGAAATTTAAAGAGCATCTCTGACTTTTTAACCTTTTTAGTACATCTTAAACTAAAATTTACAACTGCATAAACGTGTAATTCGTGTAATGCAATTCATAAAAGTTATTGCAACCGTGGTAAGAATTCGCTCCCGAGAGCAATTAAAATTCCTAGTGGCTTAGCTAGCCACAAACTGGCATTTAGGTTAATGACCAGTTTCAAATTTCTAGAATAACCCTTGAGATTTTGCAGACATTCTGAGTGTAACCTCACTTCTAAAAACCCGACAGCTTTACCTCATTTCCATGCAACCAGAACATTTGTTTACTCGCACCGAGTGCATACGGTTGCAGTTGCACAGGAATAATGTCCCCATTGCACAAGCAAACCAAGTGATATTGTAGTTAGTGGGAGAAACTTTGTTAATTAAAATACTATAACGAAAATTTAATTCTTTGTGGCGAAAGAGAATAAACAAAGGAAATCTGTGCGAAAAGATGAGGGTTTATTTAGACGAAAAATATGTCAAGTGGTTTTCTTGTTATTTAATTATTAACTGTTAATCTTGTTAAAATATAAGGAACAAGATTTCATATTTTAATGTGTGTTAATACTGGACTTAACGGTGCAGTCTAGCACACACTAAAATACAATATACGTCATCTATAATATTATGCCCCAAATAACCAAGTTCCATCCAAATTTTAGGTAAAATATATGGCCTAAAAAGTAAAAACAAACCTTTGTTTCACACCGTGAAACTCAATCTGATGTAAAAACTGATTTTTGCCCTCCTGAAGTGTAATGGGAACTTAAAAATTATATACACAACAAGTGTAACCTACTTTTTACGCTTACTGTGTTGTAACTTGTCTAACTATGCGGTAAAATAATCAAAATACACTGGACGTTTATGGGCATTTAGAAAAGGAATCATCTTTACTATAATAAAGTTCATGTAAAAAAGTACTACCTACATAAGTTATTTTTTTACTTTAACATTTTCAATGTTTAAAATTAATTTATAAAATCTAAAATCACGGCAGCGACATCTGTCATTATTGTATAAATCCGCCGTTACCGACATAGTCACCGATCGATATACCTGTCAAATACGCGAGGCGAACATGTCAAATATTATTTATTATGAAAAAAAACATGAGCAAATAAATATATTATTAGTCATAAACAAAGTCTATTATTACAAATAAATTTTTGCTAGAAGAAGTACTCTAATGAAGGCAAGTAAAATCAAATTTGGAAATTGACTTAACCCCAATATTCTAAACTAACCCTTTTCAGAAGTACAACATATCTTATTAAAAAAAGTGATTTTCATTATCGTCGGCCAAAAAGTTTGATACAATTCTCGTGCGAGAAATATTTTACAGTGCTCCAGCTAATAAGGCACTCGCCTTAAGGGCTCGTGCCTTAAACAAAGCTGTCGCGCTGTAAAATACAACTTACACGCACTCGAATGTAAATAACTATTTCCTAACATGTCTTCAAATCGCTTCAGAAGTTGTTTTCTAGGCGAAATACATTTTTTAGAGTGTTTTGCAGCGACTGCTTTATGCAAAAACGGCACTCTGGCTTCGTGACGGAGTGCACCACGAGCACCCCCCCCCCCCCCAACCCACCCTCCTTAAAATACAGTGTAATAATGTGATCATTATACTTAAAACAAGCAAGTTCCATTCAAATTTTAGGTGGAATATGTACTCACCTATTCTAAAAAGTACAAGCAAAACATTCGTTTCAGGCCGTGAAACGTTCATATCCCATGTAAAAAATGTTTTTATTTATTTATTTATTTAGCATACAATGCCCAACAGGAATAATCCCAATAACAGGGTAGGATAAAATGTGAAAAACAATACAAAAAATCGGTACAAAAGACTATACGTTGTGGTACAAATTTCTTAACAAAACATGGCGTAATTGGTTAGGGTTAAGATGAAAAACATCAACGTTCGCAAACCTTATGTTGTAAACATGACACATTCGGTAAATAGGCGAACTAGAAAGAATATTGATTCTGGAGGTAGGTAAGTAGAAGGTTGTGAAGGAACGAGTAGTTTTGCAAGGAGCATGAAAATTAAGAAGTAGAGTCATCAATCTCTGAGTGAATGAGTTAGGAAGATGACGGAATTAAATTCACGTCTTTCGTATAAACTGGGTATTTTAAACATGTTCAACAGGTCAAGATAAGATATTTTTCCTAATACATCTCCAAATCGAAAGTCGTTTTCTCTGCGAAATACAAGCTTTTAGAGGAATTCGCAATAACTTGCTTAGATAAAAATGGCACATCAACTGCGTGGCCGAATGCAGAATAAATGGCGACTTTTAGAGTATTTATTTTCTTACTATTATGGCCGATTGTACCAACATATCTTAAATATTAATCATGGTTTAAATTGACAATATTGCATCGAAATGAAATGTCCAATGAATTATAATACATTGCTGTTAAAATTTCGATTCGCATTTATTTATTTAAACGTAGATTAAAATTTAAATCTTGTTGATGCAATCGGGCATTAGTCATACATTATAAACAAATAAGAATTTTATTAAAATTCAACATAATGTAACTACCTTATTTAAAGAATGCTTAAAGTTTGTTTCGTCGGTGTATCTGGCAAAAAAAAAATCGATAAATTCCCCTCATAATAGTTATATATGTATCAAGGTAATGAAATTATTTTATTGTGAATATGGAATTTAGTTGCCAAGGCCGTAAGGCCGGGGAAAATAAACCATATGAGTGATAAAACGGAACTTCAGTGCCGAGTTGCACATTAAATTTTATTTGAAATCGAAAATTTGTGAAAATGAAAGGAATATTTTATTTTTGTAGGTTATGTTTATGTAACTACCTAACTAACCTCCGAGGTTATCGTAAAGAACACTCAAAATTATGTTTTATTTTAATCTTCTGCATTGGAATTGTTTAGTTCGTTCTTCTTGCACATATTTTTGGTTATTTTACGTACAATTTTTATATATTGTACACCAACCCAAATTATCTTAGGTAGTTCGTCGTATAATGGATTACTTTAGTGCCAATTTCTGAACTTTTAATAACGATTTTTGTACACTTATGCCCGTATTCATAAACACTCGTAAAAATTTTAAACGGTTCGTTATAATTTTTATCCACTAAAAACGATCGACATTGAAAGAAAAATCGAAATTTTATTTGTCAAGTTTGATTCTATTTGTCAAAAATTATAACGAACCGTTTTGAAACTTTACGAGTATTTATGAATATAGGCATTAGTGACGATTTCAAATAAAAATAATAAAATGACAGGAACAATCTTTAATAAGAATAATTCGATCATCTCTCGATATTACACTATCCATATAACATTTATCCCAATATCATCCAACAATGTAACCACTAGACACCAGACAGTATTAAACCTCTCCGTCAGTCGAGTGATTTGAAGCTCTATCTAGTGTCTGCCTCTGTCTGTGTCCCACTCTATACGTGCAGGGCAATATCCACAGCTGAGGAAGATGAATGGTCGATTCAGGCCGTAAACAACGCTCTGGATTGTGGATCGAACCGCGACTTACGGACATTCCAAATGGAATTATAGAATGGAGAGCATAACTTGTTTTATTACGATAGAGGGTAATATTTTAGAGAACACAAGTTAGTTTTATTACGGTGGAAATGCTCTAGGATTTGATATATTATGGTGATGCATTATAAGGTGCACTCTGGATATTACTTTGTAAAATAATATAACTAAAATTAGAGTATTTAGAAAGATTATTTGCTCATGTGTTACTTAAACTTTTGATTTAAAGTTTATGGCTACGAAGAATTAGAAAGTAATCGCCATGTTTCACAAAATTTCAGCAGAGGAATCAACCTTTCGATCGTCACCAATGGGGTATTCCACCATAACAACAAAATTAAGAAAATTTCAATTTAACATAAAGTATGGCTCAATAAATAATAGTTAAAACAAAGAAAACATTTTTTAAATAATTACTTTACGAGATATTTCACATTTGCTAAAAGGAAAAATTGACGTCATACAATTGTTATCTTTCTCTTGCAGCGTACTCAGAGCAGTGTGTGTGAGAAAGACAAGTATAGAGGAAATGTGACGTTACACTGATTTCTCGAAAATAAAATACTCTGAAACTAGGAACAATTAAGATTTTTAATACTATGAATTGCTTCAAAACTGAATGAAGTTTTATTTAAAATAATAAAAAAAAATCTGTTGTGGCCAGCACAAGACCTCTCGCCATTTCCACATAAGCCTATATAAGTATTGTATTGTACTTCTCTATCGAACCGTCGATTTATAACAAAAAATTACAGAACTTTAACCAAATATTGTTTTTTTATTATATTTAACATGTCTTCTGCACACATATAATTCTAATTATATCTATTTTTCATTGTATGAGGAAGTTCCTATATGTCTTTCAATTCTTTAACCAGATTGGCGGTATTTCTGATGGATATATGCATTTTACCTATAATTTCAAATATTTCATTATTAAATAATAAGAAAGATTAAATATACTTCCCAGAAAAAGCTATCAGAAAGCTACTAAAACTGTTGATTTTTAACACTGACATATGTCATTTTCAAACCATGTTATAAACATTTGAATTTGTCAAGTCGTTTCCTTAGTGCGTAAGCCTCTGCGATAAGAATCTGCTATATATTATAGTGTCTTTATCTCTAAATCTATACAAGATATAATAAAAATTTTAAGTATATTAGATGGAGAATTTTGTTCTTCAATATTTGTAATAACAAAAATTTACAAAAAATTATATTTAGAAGAAATTTCCTAAGAAACTACTACTTCCGGTTGTTCATTTGTTACCAAAACCTTTTCAGCTCTTCCCAGGAATATCAGAGTGAGGAAACTGCAGTTAAATATTTTTTAAGTCTTATAGTTTTTGAGGAATCGTGTCTACAACATCCAGACATACATACACACATACACACATCCACACATCCACACATACACAGACATCATCTTAAAAATGTTATAATCGGATTCTAGGAACCTTAAATCGTGCTTATTCAATAAAATCTGAACATGCGAATTTTAGCATGAATCCAATACCTCTCTTAGCGAGAGGTAAACATTGAGTGGAATACCCCATTGTGGATAGTCTCTGCAAAGATACGGCAGTTACACCACACTGATGAGCTGCAATAACAGCGAAACGCGCCTATAGTTACTAGTTGGGCAAGTCCGACATCTGATGATGACCGAAAGTTTGATTCCGATGCTGACATCTTGTGAAACATATTAGACATTGTTTTACCTAGAGTTCGCTATTGCTCTTTTATTTTTATAACTACGCAACTACTATTGATGTGTTTCATGGTACTCTCTCCACGGCAGCTTAGGGCGGTACGCGACAGCTGGGCGATGATCAACTGGGCGAAGCAAACTTAACAGGCATTACAATTTCGTAAATTTTTGCAACAGAAAAAATAGTTAAAAGTTACGCTCAGACTTTTCAAAACAAACCTTAACATAATTGTAAAGCTATACCATCACTGCCGAATATAAAGAGAAAAATATGATGAACATAAAACCTCCCGTTATTTAAATTTTATTAATTTTAATATATACCTACGTACTCATGCTGCAACCTATATTATATTTTATTGCATTAACTATTGCTTTATTTACTATTTTTTTTTAAATGTCAGATTTTTTTAAAAATTTATCTGTAAAATATATAGAAACAGTATTAATACATGGCTGCAAGAACTTCTTGCCTGGAAAGGGAAGGAAAGAAAATTACTGGATTTCAGTCAATGATTAAATATATTTTCCGTCTCTACCGGTTTCGACACCTCATGTGTCTTCTTCAGGAGGTGAAAATTTTTTTAAGATTGTAAAACATGGATACAAATATAAGACAATAATAAATAACATATAAAACATACAATGGTCGTCAAAAATTTAAAAAAATAAATAAATAAATACATTAAAAAACTCATTTAGTCGTCAATAAATCAAGATTTATATCTTATTTTATTGACGACTAAATGAGTTTTGTAATGTATTTATTTTTTTAAATTTTTGACGACCATTGTATGTTTTATATGTTATTTATTATTGTCTTATATTTGTATCCATGTTTTACAATCTTAAAAAAATTTTCACCTCCTGAAGAAGACACATGAGGTGTCGAAACCGGTGGAGGCGGAAAATATATTTAATCATTGACTGAAATCCAGTAATTTTCGTTCCTTCAGTATTAATATATACCTGTAAAAAATTCAATAATCTTTAATTTTCATTATGACATAAAATGCGAAAAAATTGCATTTAATGGTATTTTTTGCAGAAAAACCATTATGAGTTTCTAGTGCAGTGCCATTTCCAGTTATCCGATTTACACCAAAATCTAATGATTTCTTTCCATATTAGAATAGGGTCGAAATACAAGGTTTCATAATTTTCTGAATGATAGTATTTTAATTAGAGCGGAGACAAAATACACACACACACACACATACACACATACACACACACACATACACACATACACACATACAGACATCATCTATAAAATTGGATACTAAGGACCTTAAAACGTGGTCATTTACTAAAATCTCAATATGCGATTTTTAGTACGATCCCTATACCTCCCTTACCAAGGGTAACGGGAGGTAAAAATTGACATGCCCAAAAATGGTAAACATAATAAGTCGCGATGATATAAATATTTGTTCATACAATGACCACAGATTCATAATAATATTTATTGAGAATATCTAGAAGGGTTTCAAAAAAAGTTATTAATGGCCAGTTTTAGAATCTACAGTTAAAATTTTAACTATCAGTTAAATAAACAATATTGAAACGAAGTGAACTATGAAATGAAAAATTGATAATGGGGAAGTTTAGCATGGTAAAAATTCTGCATAACATAATATTTTCTCACAAATATAACACAAATGACTGCTGAAATTGAAATAAAAAATTAAAATTATTGCTCCATTTATTTATAATTAATATTTTTTGGGTAAACTCTAAATACGTCACAAGTCAGTTATGCGCAAACTCAGACAGAACGATGAAAGCGAACCACTTGAACGTAGGTCGAAGAACACCTCAGTCTCAAGTGACTGGTAACCGCAACCGCGTGCGTCAGTGTATAAGCGACATACGTTGTACCACAAGCCTCTACTGACGTCATCACAGCTTAAAATCGGCTTTTTCGAAAAATCTGGGCATTTTTGAAAAAAATAAAACATGTTACATAATTTTTTAAGTCATTTCCCATGGAATAAAAGAATAAAAAAAAATCGCTAAACTTCCCCATTGTTGTAAAACGTAGGATTTCTACATACGACTTCATGTTCCTGAAATAATCACAAATATTCAACGACCTACTCCTGTCAATATTACTGATACGGCAGATGCTATAAAATTTTATGGAAAGACGCGAATTCATGTATTGATCATATCTCTTTTTTCCTATATTTATAGCCATGTTCACTATTCACCCTTTCACTGTTGGCATTTTCGATTGCGTATGCCTGGTAGAACATTCTAGTGCTACTCGTATCTAGCGATGACATAAAGCCGATAACTCCTAGATGGCTAGTTCATAGACGTCCGATTAGCGCATTAATCACGGACTACCAGCCACGCTGTCCCTGCGATCATGTTCGATTCGACACTGAATAATAAATAACATACGAATTATTTATGCCCCGAAATACATAATTATACACCAGTTATCAATTCGGAATGTAGTGTTGGTGTTTATCTCCAGGGGTTATATTGATTATAGTCATTTATGGACATTTGCTATAATGCATGGTTTCATGCAAAGGAAATGATAATGCCTATTATTTTGTCAATACATACAGTGGTGGACAGAAAAAAAATAGGACAAAGCGAAAAATCAAGTAAACTTTTCTTGTTTTAGATGCTTGAATTTGTAACTTTGATTTGTCGAAAATTAAATTGTCGAATCGAAGTAAAAAGAAATGCCTCGAATTAGCGATATTTCAAGTGTTCGGTAATAGGGTAGTTGCGCATTTTCCAATTTTTTTTTTTTTTTTGTTTTTCTGAAAGAATCATTCAAGTTATTCACTTTAATACATGTAATATTAATTACAACACCTCAAAATACAATAAAAATCCGGTCGTAGATATGGACTTAATTTGAAGATTTTTGTCAAGAAAAAAAACTATAAATTGTTACCTGATACGTCAGAGCAGCAAATTGCTAATATTCTTCAAGACTGGGGTTTTAACATGAAGAAAAGGAATGGTGAGGATTATAAAGAAACATGTGTGAAAACAATGTCGAACACTACGGCAAAAATAATTCAAGAAAAATATTTTAACGAATATGGACGCAGAATTAATCCATTCGAAGATATAATTTTTAAATCGGCAAGGTAAAGTAATAGATCTTCTGAAATGCAGTGCTGAAATATGTTTGTAATAATTAGTTTTGTTGTAGTAATAAAATTTGTTTTTGTACGTTGTCCGCTCAAATTTTATTTTTGAAATAGTCATCCGAATACCATTCGTGGTTAAATTTTATCCTGGCAAAATTTTCAGATTGTTACTCGAGCCTTTTGCTAATTGATCAAAAATCACTTGCTTGACAGCTCGTGATTTTTTTGTCAATGTCACTCAATAAATTGCTAGGCAACCGGCTCTCGTAACATTCTGAAAATTTTTTCGGCAAAAATTTACCACTTATGATATTAAATATGAAAAGATTTATATGTATGAGAGAAGCACTATTTCAAAAGATTTTATTGATTTTTACACAAATTCATTAATTTTATTACCTTGTCTTAAATTCGCTAATATAGAAAAGAAAAATAAAATATGATTTTAACACGTAAAACATAGGTTATATGTGGTTATATAAAAATTACATGTACATTCACTCGAGTGTGTAGCCACCTGGTAGCAAAATTATGAAGTTGTCTATATAAGAATTAAGCATCTTGAATATATCTGGTATTCAAGTAAATAATTATAAAATAATACTTTTGCATCTGTTATTTTACTTTTAGAATTATACTGTTACTGATACAATTAAAACATAATTCAACATCTTCGCTTTGTCGTGGTATTCCAACAAGCTTGTATGAGTCATACAGACTTTGTCGAACTATATAATTATTAATAGTCTACGTCACAAGAATTCCACTGCGAACTTTATTTGTGGAAATTATCAATGAAAAGTTTTATATTTTCTAAAAAAAATTACATTAATATGTTTAGAATTAGTTTATATTTCATAATTAATAATAAAAAATAACATTTTTTTTTTCGCAACTACCCTATTTTTAGAGCAGAAGCAAACAAGAAAGCAAAATAGGAAAGAATCCAGGATCAGCACGACATAGAGTATCAACTGAAGAAGAAGATCGAATATTAAATGAGATACTAAAAACTACTAGAAATAGTTACTAATGCATACGGGAAACCGTTGTTACCATCGAATATTGTATGAATTTAGTTAATTCCATGCCATGCAGACTGACCGAAGTTATCAATCGAAATGGTGCAATGACTATAATCATATATATTGATTATAAATTTGGTATTTGACAGTTCATATCATTTCGGTTTTGTTTATTTAACTGGTAGTTAAAATATTAACCAGAGGAGGTAAGATTGGCCCTAAATCGTTTCCTAAATGGAATTTTTCTGTTTAATGTTGCGCAATTATTCACTTGCCTTCAAATTACAATACGTCTGGGATTGTCAAGGATCAGTTTACACTAGAAAAAAAAAGACTGTCCTGTTTCTTTCTGTCCATCACTGTACATAATCTACTAAAAAATTGCGGAAAGGACATTTTACTTAAGAAATATGAATTTATTTCATTTATTCATTCTTCAATAACTCAGAAATCCGGTTACGTCCTAAAAGATTCATCTCAACTGATCCAACATACGATCCATTTCTGAATTCGAAGAAGTAGGGGATAGGGAAATAAAGATAGAATATATTTTAAATCTATATTTAGTGGGAAAATGTAATTCCATTTCAAATATATCCATGATAACATTGTGCAGTTAAATATCTACGTTAAAAAAGTAAAATAAAGTGTCTAAGGTCTCTAACGCGGGATCGATCAGAAAAAATAAAATCCCAAATAGGCATGGTTTACACAATTTGGTGCACTCTCGACGCCAGCAATGAGTGCCCGTGAGGTGGCGCCTGGTAAGCACCCGCACGGTACAAATATGTCATCATCATTACCGATATCTGCGATAAAGCAGATTGGCACACCCATATATGGGTAAAATGCCGTAATTATATATTTATATTTATTTAATTATTTAACATAAAGCATAAAATTCGCCCTTGGAAAACTAGGGCCGAATTTTGTACGTTAGGTAAGATTATTGTTGTTGTTTATAGGAAAATATTTGATGTGGACACCACATGACTTCCTTGTACGCCTGTTACACTATACATATTTTGTTAATAATTAAAATATGTATTATAACAGACCCAATCATAAAATTGCACGTACTTGACATATTTTGACATTGACATTAAATTTTTTATTTTTTTTGTTATTTTTTGTCCTAATTCATGGCAAACTTAATTACAGAAACCAAAAAGTACATAATTTTTAAATTTACATATCTCATTTATACAGAGAGCTAATTTAATTGATATTTTCGACGCAGAATTCAATTCTCTAAAACTTTTATGTGAAGCATTTATTATTAAAATCAAAATAACAGCATTTTTTTAAGAAAAACTGATAACAGCTTCAAGTACAGTATCACTTCCGGTTAGACTATTTTAACCAAAATCTATTATGTTATTCCCATTGATATAAGAGTACTATATACCAAATTTGAAAATTTTAGATTATATTTTAATATAGTTTTTCATTAAAATCTATTATACGCTTCAAGTAAAGTATCACTTCCGGGTAGACTATTTTAACTAAAATCTATTATGTTATTCCCATTGATAAAAAAGTATTATATACCAAATTTGAAAACTTTTGGATTATATTTTAATATAGTTTTACATTAAAATCTATTATAGGTTTCAAGTGAAGTACCACTTCCGGATAGACCATTTTAACTAAAATCTATTATGTTATTCCCATTGACATAAGAGTACTATATGCCAAATTTGAAAACTTTTTTATTATATTTTAATATATTTTTTCATGAAAATCTATTATAGGCTTCAAGTAAAGTACCACTAAAGTTATGTAATGGCCAAAAAGGGAGGTGTACAACTAGATGTTTTAACAGTCCTAAATACAAAATTTTAACTTTCTACGGCTTCCCGTTTTTCAGTCATGCGAGATACGTACGTACATACGTTCGTACGCACATACGTACATACGTACAGACGTCACGCCGAAATTAGTCAAAATGGATTCAGGGATGGTCAAAATGGATATTTCCGTTGAAATCTGGAAACCGAATTTTTTCGCGATTACAATACTTCCTTTACTTTGTACAAGGAAGTAAAAAAGCTTCAACATCAGTCCCGAGTTCTATTTGCACAAGTCCCAAACATTTTTAGTACTAAACCACACTTTATCGTGATTTAATTGGTCATGATCGCTAAGCCACATCTCTTCGGAATTTTAATTTTTTGCACACAGTCCCCTGTTCGGGAATCTAGTCATGTCCAAAATAAATATATGTATTAATAAACTCCTTCTGTGTTAAACCGCAAATTTTTCAATCTACCGTCGTATTTACACATTTTTAGTTTGATGGATATTACAGGACATAGACTCCAGTAAATTTACACACAAATAGAAATAAAACCTAATAGTGTTGTTCCAAGTTTCAATTGAAAGTCCAACTCCACCCGCCGAAATAAATAAAAAAATATTTCATTCGATTCTGCTTTGTATTACTTGGGGTTGCAATTGCAATTCCTGCACGAAATCGAATAAAATTTTAAAAATAGTTTCCTGTCATAACTGTAAAAATTTCACACCCCTATTCCCACTAGTCGATTTTCCTTTATGCCTCATCTGGCCACAATCATCTCTCCCTTGAAACGACTCCAGAGGCATCCGGAGTCTTCCAGGCGTTACGTCACAGGACTCAAGGGAGGCGTTCGTCACGGCACGCTTTGATTTCCTGTCGCAGGAAGAATGTTTTCCAGAGAAAGCATCACAGACACACATATAAATAAACTCTTAATTCATTTTGGATGTTTGGATTATTGCCATAGCATTGTAGTTAAAAACTCGTTTGTGGTATCTATGTATCTGTTATGAGTAATGATTATTGATAAAGTAATTTAATAAAATTTTGGGTTATCACTTTGTGACAGGCATGAATGACTATTGTATCTGATTGGAACCAGATACTTTCCTGAATATTGCTATTGTCATGTAACAATACATATTTCATCTACACTGATAAATATCAACAATATTTTATTCATTGCTGAGTATGCTAATCTATAGATTAAATAATAATTATTTTATGATGTATTCAGTTTAGCTATTACGAATATACACGTATGCAGGCTGTACCACAACTTCAGGTACAAGTAGTTTAAATATAACAAAGCTTAATCAACATAGGCACAGAATACATTTATACAAAAGCGACACTCCTTGCCGGCACCATTGTTGTTGCGATTTTACGTTTATGACCTTGAACTTTAAATTTGTTGGCAAATTTACGCGCGAAATTTATATTGTTTTAAATGGTAAAAGAAAAATTAGAATATAAAAGTACTAAAATTTTAATTTTATTAACGAATTAAAAAGAAATCAGATAAAATAATCACATAATTATATTTTTATTATACAAATGTATTACAATGCAGAATTTTCTATATCTTTGATGTGGGAAACAAACGTCAGACTCGATGAATATGTCCCAAATATCCTTCTCCATCAAATCTTCTCTTCCACAGGCCTTGAGCCACATTTTACACCTATATTTATTAAATGAATATACATTTCACATGATATGGTGGTCGTTTCACATAAGTTACATTTCTGGATCTTTCGGAAACGAGAAAAACTTACATTTCCCTTTCTCCATTCTTTAAATCTATTTATACAGTCTTTATATGAACAAACAAGTCCTCCCGATTCTACTTTCTTCATTTTATCCATTTAATTAGAAACTAACACCACTTCTAAAATTCACAAACTGTTCACAAAATGACATATGTCAAAATTGAGAAGACGTGTTTGGTTTGCTTGAATTAGCCATAACCCTAAAATACATGGGCGTGACAAGCTGAGACAACAGTTCTTTCAGAATACGTGAAATATAATGTTTTTCTTTATGATAACGATTTTTCTTATCGTTTGTTGAAAAAATAACATATTTGTTTCTATTAGAAATCAATTTGTGTTTCTCAATATACTTTTATTATTGACCCCTAACGGAAAATGTTCACGTTGAGATAATGAAAAGAACAAAGAATCGTAAGATACAAAGATATACCGAAACAATCCGATTTTATCCGATTAGCCCTTTAAATTTGTTGGCATACTCTTTCTCTCTCTCTAATTTTCGTTTCTCTCTCTGACTGTCGCTTCTGTATAGATGTTTATTCTGTGACATAGGTCTGATCATCAACTGTTTCCGTGACGGGATTTTATACAGTGTGTTAAAAAAAAACTAACTCGAAGTAGACTATGAACAAAGACCTGTATGTCAATTTAAAAATATTTAAATTAAATGTCAATTCGACAAGACGTTGTCAAAAATTTATCTAAAGAAATCCTAGTTTTTCTTCTAGAATCTTATGTTAGAAACAGAAATAAATTAGAAAATGGCGAGTTGCAATATTTGTTTGCTGCCTGATACAATGAATTTCAGAAACGTCACATTTCAAGATTAATTTTGACAACTTATTGACTTTGGAATTGAATAATTATAAGACATACGTTACTCTGTTCATAGCCTACTCTGAATTAGGTTTTTTTAACACACTGTATTACAATCGAAAAAGAAACTGACATAGACAGTGATCCAAAAAAATTTGATAGACTACAGGTATAAAAAAAATTAATAAATTTTTATAAGAAACATTTTTTTCCGTCATTTGAATATTATTGGCCAAGGTCGCCACATTTAATTTAGTGCAACTATTTGATTTTAAAAAAAGTGCATCTAAGATGATTTCTCAACAAAAAGTATCATTTAATCGACGTCGTAACTCTTGTGGTTTTCGAGATAGCAGAGGCAAACCCACATAAACTCATTTTCACTGCCTCATATCTCGGACACTATTCAAGATCGGACCAATGTCAACTAAACTTTTTTTACTCATTTTGGTCACCTGAAGATGTAGTACAGAGTGTACCATATTTCTTATACAGAATGTATAATAACTATATATAAATGATAATAAACATATTAATAATAAATTTCTATAATACCGTGTAGAGATAATACACCAAAGGACGACTAAAAATTTCCAATAATTGGTTTCTTATATCTAGTAAGTAGTAACGTATGCATTTGTTTCTAATTTTTAATGTCATTTTTCTCGAAATAATTGTTATACAACCCTGTACAATATTTATATCGTTGAAATTAGAAAAAAATCACTATCCAATAGAATAAAAATTATATACGTTAATTTAAAACAATATAATTTTGTTGTACCGATTGAGATCCACTGGTTGAATTTTCGGTATGACTAATAAACTAGCCCCATATTCCTGATCATTTCTTCTAGTCACAGGTTCGCCCAAAAAAGTATTGGTTGTTTTAAAGGGAATATCCCGTATAATATTTGGAGAATTTTCTAAATTTTTTTGACCTAATTCTATGCCGAATATAGATTGTTTTAAAACTTGGCATTCTTTCTGCTGGGCTCGGCGGAAATAAATGATTTAATTTTCATATTATAATCTGGCGGTTCTTGAATAACTTTACATGGAAGACGAATGAACTCCATACGTCGCGACGGGAACTTGTAACGTTTTTCATGCTCATTATTCACTCGCTATTTCCACCGCTGTGTTCTCTAGGGGAACATCACTTCACACATGTATTCAAAGCTATGACAATGCCGCCAAACCTGAGTTAACCTCATTTCGACGTCGAACTTAATTGGAGATTTCAACTTTAAACAACAGTTAACACTTACGACAGAAACTAAGCATACAGCTAATTTTTTTAAAGATAAACAATATTATGTATTTATAAGGTCAAGGACAAGAATTTTTCATCCCCAACATACGAGTATGTTAAAATCATTTCTACTCCACCTTTTGTAAGGCAAATGTCATTTTTTGTCTTTATTTACAGGACTATTGATCTCAATTTAAAACTGTCAAATATAAGTATAATGTTAATAAATGTACAAAGTACAAGTGCAATACTTGATGAAAAATTTTTAGGAAACCAAACTTGACACATTTCTCAAGATTTCAGTCTCCGAATCAATCTCTCGGACATTTATCAGAGACTGGCCCACTCAACCAGAACCACAGACGCATTTCGCTCTTATTGGAGCTCTTCAGAGTGAAGACTATTTTTTAATTTCTATTAAAACAGTTTGACCAAGTATTGCAATTGTACTTTGTACATTCATTATTAATGGGGTCATGCCAAAAAAAAATGTTGCTAATATTTTTATAAAAATAAAATCTATGACACTTATTATCCATATTGCAACATAGAACATCCCAAAATATAATACTTTTCATTCATAATTTACTTAAAAGATATTCGCGCTACGATTTTCTGTGACGTCATGTATCGGCTACTCACACAACGACACTAGTCACACGTACATGAAGGTAACAATGTCACAAACTTCAAACGCGAAATTAAACGTAAGATCATTGTAAACTAACCAAATATTTATAAAGCTGTCAGTGTCAGAGGAAAAGTGCGCTCTATTCAATCTTTTTTGTTTCATAAAGATTTATTTATTTCATTAGAGAAATATTATTTTTAAAAAAAAAAAGTGCAATAATTGTATATTTATAATGATAATAATGATAAAACATGGTGAAGAAGAACTGTGCAGTTCCAACTTGTGGAAACAATTTATTAAAAAAAAAACTATTTATAAACAATCTTAATTTACATTTTGTCCGCCAGGGTGAACTGGAATCGTTCAGATACATAACGTATGCGCTCACGTGTCCTCATTGAGATTTGAAATTGACCCCTATTTTTAAAAAATTAAATCTACAAAACAATGCACACAAATGACGTGAAAATATTATTTACATATACTGTGACCGGTAGACTTCCAGGAAAAAAATACTACAGAAAATGTGGCATGACCCCATTATTGTTGACCAAAGCTCTCGGCATTCTCGATAGATGGTGCTGCATGTGGTTACTTATTACTGCAGTCATCATATATCTTTGGGATGTTTTCATTCGTTCGCGAAAACTTATTCAGTGCCCCTTAGAGGCGTCAGTAAACCACACAGAAGAGCGAAACGCGTTTGTGGTTCTGGCTGAGTGAGCCAGTCTCTAACAAATTATCGCGAGGTTGTTTCAAAGATCTTGTGAAACGTGTCAAGTATGCTTTTTTAAATTTTATGTTAGACCAGTTTCACCAATTATTGTAATTGTACTTTGAACAGTTATTATTATATATTGCTGGCCGAAGCTCGCGGCATTCTCAATAGATGGCTCTGCATGTGGTTACTTATTACTACAGTCATCATATCTTTTTAGGATCTTTATCATCTGTCCGCACAATCTTACTCAGTGCCTTCTAAAAGCGCCAGTACGTCACACTGAAGAGCTCCAATAAGAGCGAAACGATTCTGTGGTTCTGATTTAGTGGGACAGTCTCTTATAAATGACCGAGAGTTTGATTCAGAGGCTGAAACCTTGTAAAACGTGTCAAGCATGATTTTTTTTTAAGTACCTATGTGTTGCATTTAAAACTTTGAAACACATTATTGCTCCAATAATTTACCGGGAACTACAAATAGAAAACGCCTTTACATAAATTATATTTGAAAATGATTACAAGTAAAGAGCTTTTTCATTACAAATGCCAATCTCCTACTCTTGCCGTTCGTCAACTATAGTGGTTTTAATTTATTATTTCTCGACTGTGAATGTTGTCAGATTCAAATAAATCCTTTATCTGTGTATAAGATGTGAAATGTTTGTCAGATTTGTTTGATTTCTGAAGTACAAGATTAAATTTCTTTTCTTGTAAAATGTCAATATTTCAATCTGGAAATTACGTTCGTGCGTCAATCTTCACGATTCCAATCGCATTCGCACGGAAAAGCGAACAACACTCAAAGCGCGAAGGCTTTTTCACACTGCTCTAAACTTATTAATCCCAATCACACTGGAAAGATGACATATTTGATCTGCCGAGGAAATAACATCGTTTGGTTCCTACTCGTATTCATGAAAAAACAAGATTTTTTTCTCTGTACATATTGAAGCTAAGGTATAAATAAAATTTAATTATAATATAGGCCCCTCAGTCGATTTTCAAAGAAGGAATACATTTTACACCTGTATGAGTATTGAATATATTGAAAAAAAGCGAGGAAAAAAGATAGGTAAACATCCTTGGGTCTGTTATATTCAGAAAGTAAATAAAGTCTCAAAAGCAAATACTTTCGTGCACGAACATTGGAGTAAATCGTACTAAAATGCACAAAAATAGTCATTAAAAGTTCAGATATCGGCACTAAAGTAATCCATTATTGGGCTTCCAAATTATCAAGAGATGGCGCTGACGTCAAACTTCAAACGAATGGTACATTTTTCGCTGGGTTCCATAAGAATACAATTGGTGTGAGACTAATTTTCGTAGTTTTTAATTTAATTTCGGATTTAGTATAGTGTTTTTTTGTTAATTTCGGTAGAATTGAGTTTGATCTTTCTTGTAGTAACAATTTAGTGATAGTTTTAATAATATTTTAGTTAATAGGGTTAATTTTAGTAAGTATTTGTAGGTTAAGAGTATTTTAGTCATATTTTAATTAACAGTATATTAGTTTTTTCAATAAAAAAAACATTTGATTTCCTTTATTTAGATTGTATTTCATTGCCGTAGTTGTACATATATTAATTTCTACCCACATAGCTTTACTTTTATTTGTTTTTCTTTCATAATGAACAATTTTCTTTGCTTAGATTTAGATACTATTTGTAGATTTGGGAATTGTAGTGTATCATCTAGAAATATGGTGGAAGGCCAGCAAGTAATAAATAGTGACCACATAATATTATGTGGTAAATATTTTCGGAGAAAACTCCATCGTAACTTTAACCTATAAATTGCAAATCTCCTAATATGTTTATTAATTTTTAAAAAATCAAAAACTTACCTGTTATATTAGCAGTAATTCAGATCCTACTAAGAATAAAACAATAATAGCCGAAGATAAAAGCGTATTAAAATTCGTATACAAGTAAATACAATCCCTGAACAAAACAACCTTCTTTGTACATGTACACTTCACTCAGTTCAGAAATGTGCCACCAGTGGCGCATTGTAATTTTGGAAGCCCAATACAATGATTTCAAGCAAATGTAATGTTGCCAACCTTATAATAATTATTGTACAAATGGGGTCCCGTGGCCGCGTGCCTGAGTGTCTGGTCGCGAACCTGGGGGAACCGGGTTCGATTCCGACAAACGCCAAATATTTCCAATTTTAATTGGCACAAAAGTGACCCCTGTGGTGCACTCTCCACACCAGCTATGAGTGCCCGTGAGGTGACGCCTGGTAAGCGCCCACACGGTAAAATATATCGTCATCATTACCGATGTCTACATGTGTTGTAGACACTGGCACTCCCAGAAATGGGTAATATGCCGCGATGATATATATATATATATATATATATATATATATATATATATATATATATTTTTATAAAATAATTTGGGTAGGTTACGATATATAATAGTATATTTGTACGTAAAATGACAAGAAATATGTGAAAGAAGAACGAACTAAATAATTCCGATGAATAATATTGAAATAAAACATAATTTTGAGTGTTCTTTACGATAACCTCAATGTTTGGAGGTTAGTAACATTGACTGTCAGACTGACAGTTACTTTATTATAAACTCTTGTAAATTAGAACATCTTCACTGTTTCACACAATCCCCCTCCCTTCGTCTCATAATCCTAAACATAGGACTTTAAAAGGGTTATTGGCAGCAATGATACGTTTGTCATTTGTCAACTTATATCGCTTCACTTTTGTTTATTTAACTGGAAGTTAAAATTATTGTGAAATTGAAGCTAATGATCAAAATAGATAACTAATTAACTTCAAAAGCAAGAAATATAAAAACGGACATATTTTACTTGCATAATTTATATTGAAAAACTGTTGCGAGTACTATAATTTAAAATTTTCTTGGAAAATAAGAATGTCAAAATATCCTTTGAAATAGCTACGTTGCCGTAAAATATAATATCTTATTGTACCGAAGAATCCTATTGTAATTTATACTTCCGAATGTCAAGACATTGTTATTGGAAAAAAAGTTCGGAAGACGAGTTTTCCATGTCGAAAGGCGTGTCTCAGTTGTTTCATTATAGCAGAAAAGAATGAAAAACGTTATCTTGAATGAATGTATAATGAATCAAGGAGTGTTGACAGTTTTCTTCTGATTTTAACATCCAAAATAAATTTGTTTGTTTTACTGGAATGTCAATATTTTATTTTGCTTTTCTTGGAAGTTTCTTTCAAAATGTCGGAAATACTAATAACCCCTTGATAACTCAGTTTTCGTTTTTCTATGGAAAGTTCAGTTTCGCCCTGAAATATTAATAGACTGAAAGAATGTGACATTTCTATTTGGAGATATGCATAAGGATAGGCTTGATAATCTAATCTTAACTTAAATTTTCTTTTGAAATCTTCCCTTTATAAAGATTTTCAGGTTAAAGAGTGCTTAACAATCTGGTTTATATTTTCGTCACGAATTTTAAAAGTGAGTTTTAGCTAGATTAAAATTTTTCCACTTTCCAGGAAAATCTCAGATAATGAGGTCATTTACGAAAAGACTTAGAATTATCCTTGTAACTTTCATACAAGAAACTTCTTTGGAATAAATTTAAAAACAAATATTAATTACATAATTTGGATAAATATATTTGTAAAATAACGTATTCTATCACTGTTTTCATGTATACAGCTCAATTCACAAAAAAAGTTTAAGCAAATCCCCATTTTTTGATTAGCGAATTCTACTCTATACTCCGGCATTTAAAATTTAATCTTTAAAATATTATCAAAAATCTATTGTGGCCAGCCCAATACCTCTCGCCAATTCCATTTTTATATTATATAAGCGTAGTATTGCAATTCGCTGTCGAAACGTTTTATAATAAAACAAATTGCAGAACTTTACCCAAATATTGTTTTTTATAGTATTTAACATGTCTTGAGCATACTTAAAATTCTAATTATATCTATTTTTCATTGTATGAGCAAGTTCCTAAATGTCAGAGATTCATCCAATTCATTAACAAGTTCGACGGTATATCTTCCGGATATACATATGTACCTATAATTTTAAATATTTAATTAATAAAACAATAAGAAAAATTAAATGTACTTCACCGAAAAAGCTTTCAGTCATTAAAACTGCTAATTTTTGACACTGACATTTATCTGTCTTTATAAAATACGTAACATTTGAATTTGTCAACTGGTTTCTTTGGTGCAGTGTAGCCTGTGCTATATAATAAGATGTAATAAAAAGCAAATTTTCAACAAATAATATTTAGAAGATATTTTTAAAGAAACTAGTACTTTCGGATGTCCAATGAGGTCATGCAAAAACAATTGTACATTTTTTCTGTTTAAATCGAAAAAGGATAGTCTAATTCATCGATCAGTATGATTAAATTATTTTTTATTTATATTTTTTGTTGTATAAAATCTTTTTAAAGTATGATATTTTTAAAAAGTTGTAAAAACCAGCCATGTTTTGTCGTCACAACGTTACGTACCAAGTTCAGACTCATTTCAAACACACATTTTATATGGACACATATTTCTAAAAGAAAAATATATATAAACTATAAATTGAGGATTACATATCTGAATATGCTATAATATATTAATATAATATCGATCTATTTATTTTTATAAATACAATTTTTATTTGGCGTGAAATTATCTACGTTACATCAGATGTTTCTTTCACTTTTGAATCTTTGAATTAGACGGTAGAAGGTTATAAACGCATGTGAGACATTGAATATATTGCAGAATATTATTTTATTGTTTATTTTGGCACGAAACAAGGTTCCATCGACATGTTTACTTTCATAATTTTTAGGTTATGTTTAAATGTCACTTTGACGTTTAAGACAATGTGAAAATCAAAATGGT
Source organism: Ophonus ardosiacus (assembly GCA_943142095.1). Taxonomy (NCBI): domain Eukaryota; kingdom Metazoa; phylum Arthropoda; class Insecta; order Coleoptera; family Carabidae; genus Ophonus; species Ophonus ardosiacus. The sequence continues at coordinate 8,403,149 of OW964826.1, forward strand.
CGTGCCTATCACTCTGTGACATCATTGGACAAGGGACGAAGCGGGGGTTTAGCAGCCTCATTTTAATGAAATTCATTTTCAATTACAATTTTTACATGATTAAAGATGGATTTTAGGAAAAATACGGGTCTATTATTTTTCACTACTCCATCGATTAAAATTTTAAAAAGAAGTCGTGCATGACCTCATTGTTACCAAAACATTTCAAGCTCTTCCCATGAATGTCAGATTGAGAAATTCATTGTTAAACTAGTCCTAATCCATACACAAACAGATATCATCGCAAAAATATTAAAATCGATTTGTAGGGATCTTTAGTGAGAGATAAAAAGTTAGATACTAGGAATATATTAGACTATATTTTAAGATATAAACTATAAAATTGGAGTAGAATTCGCTAATCCAACAATGATGAATAGGTTAAACTTTTTCGAGAATCGAGCTGCTAGGTTCTATATTTTCTTCGCAAGACGAAATTTTGAAACCGCAATAGAAAAGTCAAGTAGCGAAAAGCCATCATCATTATTGGGGTAGGTATGAATTCTTGATCCGCAAAGCGTGAAATTTATGGAGGCGGATATTTCGATACTCACGAAGCCGGAAACTGACCAATAAGTTAACTGTCGACCGAGTCACATATCGTTAGTCGCAGGATATTTATGAACGTTGGCGCGGCCTATGATTTCAGAAGAAAAATGAAGGGCTAGAACGAAGAGATGATACCGATAAAATTAGACTAATCGGAGAGCATTTATTTGTTGCACCTCACTTCGCTATCTCGGAAATGTGTAATCTATTTGATCCCATTTACTATATAGGCAATTCTCGCAAGACTAATGCCATGGCCGATTTCCGATTTTGGTATTTAGTATCTATTTAGCACAGGGTTGGGCAGAAAGGACGGACGTTTCTTAAAACGTCACAAAATTGACAACTTTTGTTTAAGAAAAATATTATTGACAGATTTGAGCTCGTTTTGCCATAGCATTTGACAAAGTCAAATGTGGAAAACTACATCTTGTATGTGGTATCCGTTATCATTAATGCATTTCTGGAGGCGTTCTAAGATATTTGCAAACATTTTTAAGAATAATCAGCGAATTTTCCATACAAATTTATTAGAAATTTACTAATAAATTCGAGTTATTATTATACTGTTAAATATTTATGTTGCGCTAGATATATACAGGGAATTTATTTTAATATGCAACATATGGCGAATCACTTCCACGCTTACGCACTATTGTCAACACATGACAGCAATATAATATTTGTCCATTATAAAATGAACATACAAAATTTTTAGTTTTGTATTATCAAAACTAATTTCGTATAAATTAGCCTACATACGATTAACAAATAATCAAAACATGAATGTTGTACATCTTAAAAAACTTTAGCTGACAAAAATTAATAACTTTCATGTAATAAATGTTAAAAAAAATACCTCCAATCACTGAGGCAATATTCTAGCCGGTCGTAATAAGAATTGACACCATTTGTAATGTGTTTTGGAGGTATATCTTGTGATGCAATACTATTTATAATGTTACATTTTAAAATGGACAAATATTACATTGCTGTCTTTTTTTGAAAATAGTGAGTAACCATGGAAGTGATGAACTATAATTTTGCATTTTAAAATAAATTCTCTGTAGTTTAAAATTACGCCACAGAATAGACATTTACACAAAAGCGACACTGCTTGTCGGCAACATTGTTGTTGATATTTCACGTTTATGACCTTGAATTTTAAATTTGTTGGAAAAATTTACGCGCGAAATTTAAATTGTGTTCTAAATGGTAAAAGATAAATTAGAACATAAAATTACCAAAATTTAAATTTTTTCAACGAATTAAACAGAAATAAGATAAAATAAACATATAATTATGTTTTTATTAAACAAATACCTGAATTTTATAAATTCATTACAATGCAGAATACCTTTGATGTGTGAAACACAAATGTCTGACTCGAAGAATATGTGTCATATCCTTCTCCACGAAATCTTCTCTTCAACAGGCCTTGCTTACATTTCTGGAAACGAAAAAACTTACATTTCCCTTTCTCCATTTTTTAAATCTACTTTTACAGTCTTTATATGAACAAACAAGTCCTCCCGATTCTACCTTCTTCGTTTGTTCCAATTTATTAGAAACTAACACCATTTCTAAAATTCACAGACAGTTCACAAAACGACATATGTCAAAAGTGAGAAGACGTGTTTGGTTTGCTGGAATTAGCCATAACCCTAAAATACATGGGCGTGACAAGCTGAGACAATAGCTCCTCCAGAATATGTGAAATATAATGACTTTCTTTAAGATAACGAATTTTCCTATCCAAAAAAATAACATATTTGTTCTTATTAGAAATCATTTTGTGTTTCTCAATATACTTTCATTATTGACCCCTAACAGAAAATGTTCTCGTCGAGATAATGAAAAGAACAAAAAATCGTAAGATACGAAGATATGCCGAAACAATCCTATTTTATCCGATTAGCCCTTTAAATTTGTTGGCATACTCTTTCTCTCTCTAATTTTCGTTTCTCTCTCTGACTGTCGCTTCTGTATAAATGTTTATTCTGTGATTACGCTATAATGAGGAAAAATCTTTACTTTAAATAAAAAATAAAAACTTCCTCCATTATTATTAGAAATAATAGGTACTATTTAAGACACGATAAATGAATATAACAAATAGGCCAACTAATATGGATTAGGGCTCGTATACTTCCAATAACATATCTCGTTAAAAATTAAAGCGAACAAAACATCCTATCCACTGAATAGACGTATAATGACACAAATAGGCCTCTCCTGCTTAATTGAAGTTTTACTATTCTAGCTCCTATGTATAGGAACAAGGCTGATTGTAGTTACACGATCGTTAGGGCGTATTGAACCCCGCAGGGGTAGGGGGTGCATAATTTGGGTATCCGTCAACCGACAGCTCTGATGAATGCAAATAACTGCAAGGGAATTTTGAATAATGTATTCTGTCTGATGTTTTTGTCAAAGGACGTTTTGTTGTACGAAGTCGAGAATGCAATTTGTTGAGATGTATAGTCATTACCTACAGCGAAATTCTTTTCGAGATTTAAGTTTCCTTAAAGTATTTATTAGATAAAAAGGGATGCATAGATGATTTCACTTTTAGCGACATTTGGTATTTGATATGACATGAAAGTTGTCAACTGGTTTTTATAATGAAATAATATAAATGAAAGCCGAAACAAAAAAAAAAGTAGCGAAAATACTCATTACAAAAGGCTATTCAAGCAAACGTTTGTTTGCCCAGATTTTAACTCGTGCTAGAATAAGTTGCCTTCTACAACTTTTATTTTAATACAATATTTTTTACTATCCGAATACCTGAAGTAAAATTTCGATTAACGAAATGTCACTTTCTAACCGTTAATAGTAATTAAGGTACCAAGGGTTGTTATAAGGACAATAATGCCTGAGGTCAACAGTGTACTGTCGAGAGCCTCGGGCCCGAGGCGAGTACGTTGACCGAAGGCATTATTGTCGTTTAACACCCGTAGTGCCTTCAACGTTTTATGTCTTACTAGAAATTCTTAATAAACATTTTGTCTGACTAGAATTTATCAAACAAAAATAATAAATCACAAAATTTTAATACAACTTACAAAGTAGCCTGTGAATGCGGTATCTAGGTAATATTTTGTTTCTGTAAACAAAGCATTTTTTCAAACAAAAAATATATTTCTTGTGGTAATTTTCTGTCAAAATGGACGAGCAATGTTATTGCTAAGAATAAGAAGTATTTTGGTTTGTATTTGTGATGAAACAAATATGATTATAAACGACTACAATTCACAATGCTTCTTAACCTTAACTGCACTTTATGTTAGTATCAGTATTATTAACCTCAGTTTGTTGTCAACATTACCATAGCAACTTAATACGCCCTAGGGCATTATTTACCCAATAACGGACCTAATGTTGAGGTTGTTATATAACAATAACATACTAGTAAGACATAAAATGTCTTATAATCATTCACTATAGCGAGGGAATTATGAATTAATTCGCGAACAGAGACAAGTCATTTTATTGGTTCGGCTCTTTCAACCAATACAATTAATTATTATTATATAATTACCCTTATGTATAGTATTGTTGATAAAAGTTAAAAAAATTCTGATGTGGCCAGTACATTACTTTCAGCCAATTCTATATATTTTGTAAAAATCCCATACTAAAATTTCCTTGGAAAAGATTCTATAAATCCGATAAAATCATGACACGAACATACACAAACACTTAACACTGACATATCATTTAGAATATTTGAATATTTCAGCAGTTTCCATGGTTCATAGCTGGCTTATTTATGAAAGTTAATCTCTTTAAAATTCTTTAACTTTATATTTATTGAATATGAAGGAAAATGTTTACTCAAATCGTATAGACAATAAGATATTCTTTCATATTGATAATCACATAAAATGTCAGAAAATGATATTTAACTGGGTTTTTGTTTTTTTCAAGAAAAACTGCTAAGAACTTCAAATAAGAGTTAACTAATAATCAAAATCTAATCAGCTCTTCATAAGGATGTAAAGAAGAGGAATACGAAAGAATTATAATTTTTAGAATTGTAGTATTGGGGTTATCATCGGAAAAAAATTGTCACACACTCAGACACTCACCCACACACACACACACATATACATGGTAAAATTAGTAAAATTGTATTCTAGGGACCCTAAAATGTGCTCATTCATTAACACCACAGAATTTTTTGACCAATGACAAAGACAATACCTTCCTTACCTAAAGGTGACAGAAGGTAAAAAGTACTCAAATTTTCTAATTTTACTTATTGTTGCTAAACTATACTGCATTGCATCAGTTTTATCAGTTAATTCTAAACCAAAAGCAACCATTATAACAAATATTCGTATTCTATCCTAGACGATCTGCAAATAGTTCTCGAAGTAATATCTATAACATATCTGGTAGTAAACATCTCCATTATTCTCGGAGTTAATATTACCACGTCTGCATTAAATTTCAATATTAGATATCATGCATAATAACTAGATTACAGCGAAAACAACTTTGCAACTACTGTATTTCACATAAGACACCCGCGCTTGGTGGTTTCAAACACACATACTCAATCTAAAGTCTTAATGTGCCACTCGTTCATTCCATTCGGGGTTGTTTTACTTACACAAGCGTTAGGGTGGATGTGATCCTCCCCTGAGGCAAAAGGGTGACGCTTTAAAGATACGGAATGATACGTTCAAACTGGCGCGAAATTTAAATTGTAATTTTGACTTAATCCAAAGGAAACAACGCAAAAATTATTATGATAAAACTAAAACTTAATTTAATCAAATAAACGAACAATCAACTTCATATACTAGTACATCTTTATCTTATAGGTTAATTTAATTTGCCGCGATTTTAATGGTCGTAGAATATTGGCATATAAATATAAAATTATACTGGCACCAAACGTGTTCCCGATGTTAATATAACGCTTGTTGATTAAAATAAATACAAAGTAAACAAAAACACAGTAGTGATAAAAGTTTCTGCCATAGGGTAAGTAATAATAGACATTTATGAAAATTCTACTGGTGAACTGTTACCGGTATATATCGGTAAACCGTATAAGGTTTCATTATACATTTTCCCTCATATTCAATAGATATAGAGTCAAAGCATTATAAAGAGAAGAAGTGCAAAATCAAATATGGCAAGTATAAGATCAGAATGTCGGGAGAACGAGGAAGACGAAAGAGAAAATACTCTAAAAATGCGTACACTTACGTAACATTCTCTTTACAATAATATTACTACCAAGCTTATATGTCTCCCCATTTTTGAATTATTGCCCCAAAAGTCAATATACCCCACATTTCAAAATTTTCAAAAATCTAATTTTTATGTATCTAAATACTTCTCACTTCTCTCAAAACTGCCCATTTTTGGGTATTAACCCCAAAATGGGTCGAGATGGATTTGGCGACCACATCATTCGATTCTATGGAAAAAAATACATTTCATAATTTTTGTCCAACCGGTTCATTTTTACCTCCCGCTACCCTTGGTAAGGGAGGTATAGGGATCGTGCTAAAAATCACTTATCGAGATTTTAGTAAATGACCACGTTTTAAGGTCCCTAGAATCCAAATTTAACATTTTCACGATGATGTCTGTATGTGTGTATGTGTGTGTGTATGTGTGTGTGTGTGTGTATGTATGTATGTATGTGTGTGTGTGTGTATGTGTAGGGATTTTGTCTTCACTCTAACTCAAATACTATCATTCAGAAAATTATGAAATCTTGTATTTCTATCCTATTCTAATAAAAAAAGAACCCATTAGATTTTGGTGTAAATCGGATAACCGGAAATGGCACTTTACCTGAAGCTCATAATGGTTTATCTTCAAAAAATACCATTAAATGCCATTTTTTCGCATTTTGTCGTTATGAAAATTAAAGATTATTGAATTTTCTACAGGAATACATTAATACTTTTTCTATATATTTTACAGATAAATTTAAAAATATTTTTTTTTTACAAGTCCCGAAGCCTAAGAAAAACACAATTTCTTTGTTCCACAGTTCATATTTCAAATGAATGTAACTGACATTAAATGTCACTGTCAAAAAACTAATCACTTCAAATTAATAATAGTGACATTTTAAAAAGAAAATAGTAAATAAAGCAATAGTTTTATGCAATGGAACCGTTTGCAGCGTTAGTAAATCCGTAAGTATGTATTTAAATTAATAAAAATTAAATAGCGGGAGGTTTTGTGTTGGCCACATCAGATTTTTTATTAATAAAAGCTTGACAACGCCTGAAAATGGCCAAAATCTGAAAAAATCGTAAGGGGTACACCTTAGATTTTTGCGATTTTTGGCAATTTTCAGTTATTTTGCTTTAGAGATTGTATGCGGTGTTCAAAAATTCTGAAAATCGGTGTACTTACGTAATTTTGCCCGTAGAGTAGAATGGTGTTGTCGCCAAATTCATATCTCGACCCATTTTCGGGTTATTACCCAAAAATGGGAAGTTTTGAGCAAAACTTTAAATCTAAATATCTGGAAAACGAAAAGAGATATCGACGTGCGGTTTCAAAATTTGGAATCAGCGCAATGAGAAGAATCTAAATACATAATTAGATAAATTAGATTTTTGAAAATTTTGAAGTTTTTACCTAAATATGGGGTATATTGACTTTTGGGGCAATAATTCAAAAATGGGTAGAGATATAAACTTGGTAGTAATATTATTTGATTGTAAAGAGAGTGTTACGTAAGTATACGCATTTTTAGAATATTTATATATAAACTTGGCTTAAATTGACAATATTGCATGGAAATGAAATGTCAAATAATTATGTTTTCAAAGTTTCGATTTGTGTTTTAATGTTTAAACTTTGCTTAAAGCGTAAGCCTTGTTGGTGCAACTGACCATTAAGAATCAAATGTTAATGTTAGCTTCAAATTGATGATGATCAAGTCACAACACGGTAAAGTTAGAATTAAAATGTTGTTTAGTATCATAAAGTCACAGTTTAACATCGGGAGCAGATAAAATTGTTTGAAGAATATGTGGCCTATTGAAATTCCTTTGTGAGACAATAATTTTGGTATTCTGAATTTAAATTTTTCAAATCTAGAATAACCCTACTATAAGGAAATGATTCTATTATATTTAAAAAAAAGTTACGAAACAAGAAAAATAGAAAGAAGGGCAACAAACAAGTTAGAACATATTTGAGTTTTTAAAACAAAAGGATGAACATAACGATGTACATCAGAATAATTTCAACATTATGTAGGAAGAATACCCTACAGCTTTATCTCGCTCATAAAACAAACAAATTCTCCAACAAATGCCATAATATTTTTAGAATCCATAAACACTTTCACACCATATCCTCAACAATAAACACCCTCATTTGAATAAATCTAGCAGTATGTGCTCGAAATGATTAAGCTATCCGGTGTTATCAGTGTTGCCACCCTACAAAAATAAAGCTCCAACCTGGCGTGCGTGCTGCAGGGCAGTAAATGTACTAGGTAATGTCGGCTGACAGACCGGGCAGAGTTTCCCTAAACGCCATAAGTAACACAATGGGGTTTACAAGATTAAAGCCGTGTCATTTATCCCGCAATGTCGCGTGGTCCACACGCAGCTTCATCGGGAATTCCCTTTACGCGAAGCAAAGGACTAAACAACAATCGCAACCGAAACAGGGAAATGAACTACGAGATGGTTAACAATTTATTTGTACGGTGTTTGTTTAGGAAATTAAGGATTTCTTGTGCAGGATGTATTTAAAGGGAAATTTTGTCACCCAAGCAAGATTGTATTATATACGAATGGTAATAGTAATGGAAGTCATTTAACGTCGCATTTCAACAAATATCTTAAAGTTTTTTATACATAGAAAGGTACAGTAAGGCCTGATATTTTCATCTCTGGTTAAACTGCCGGTTTACTTAATTGTCGGTTATGAGAACAATGTTGCTTCGAAAAATTGACACATGCGTAATTTTTATAATTTAGGCTATAAATATTGATGCTGTGTTTTTCTTTTAACTGATAGTTAAATTAACAGGCCGGAAATGGAAATACCAGGCCTAACTATAATTACATTTGAAATATATATATATATATATATATATATATATATATATATATATTTATATATGTACAGGGTGTTAATACTAAGTCGTTACACCCGAAAATGGTAGGTAGAACTCATTAAAACAAACAACTTTCCTTAGTTTCAATTTTTGATTTGATGCCCCGGTTCGTAGTTAATGGAGGTCTTTTGTTTTTCGAAAAAATCGTCATAACTTCCTTATTTTAAAGACTATTGAAAAAGTTTTTTCTTCCAAATTTACCTTTAGGCTCTCTAAAACATTTGGCACTTATTTTTTTAGATGACAAAATGGCGATCGATCAAAAAATTCAGAACATGATTTTTTGATAACCACTCCATCGATTTTTGAAAGTAAAACATTTATAAAATCCTTAAACTATCTACTACAATATTTGTCCTAAACATTTTTTTCAATCTATCCAAAAAAAGTATTTTTTCACTTATTTAACTTACATAAGTGGTGCGTGCAGAAAAAAATCTACTTCGGAATAGGCTATGAAAAAAAAAACGTGTATCAATTTGAAAGTAATTAATTAAATGTCAATTTGACACAAGATATTGTCAAAAATGTTATCTGAAGAAATATTCTTGAATCCTTATATTAAAACAGAAATAAATTAGAAAACGGTGAATGGCAATAATCTGTAACCTCCTTCATTATCATTTCTCCTTAAAATTACATTTCACGATGAATTGTAACAACTTGGTTATTGATCAGACATACGTTTCTGTTTTCATAGCTTACTCCGAATTAGATTTTTTTCTGAACACAGTGCACTTATGTAAGTCAAGAAAATGACTAAATACTTTTTTTTTTGGATAGATTAAAAAAATGTTTATAACAAATATTGTAGTAGATAGTTTAAAGATTTTATAAAAGTTTTACTTTCGAAAATCGATGGAGTGGTTATCAAAAAATCATGTTTTGAATGAAATATTTGATCGATCGCCATTTTGTCATTTGAAAAAATAAAAAATAATTGTAAATGCTAAATACTTTAGAAAGACTGAAGGTAAATTTAAAAGGAAAAAAAAATTAATAGTCCTTAAAATAAGGAAGTTACGACGATTTTTCGAAAAACAAAAGAACTCCAATAACTATGAACAGGGGCACCAAATAAAAAATTGGAACTAAGAAAAGTTGTTTGTTTCAATGAGTTCTAAATACCATTTTCGGGTGTAACGACTTAGTATTAACACCCTGTATATATATGGTTAGTTGCCCGTAATTTTTTTAAAATATTTATACTGGGTTGCAAGTATTATTTATCGGTTCATTAACAACTAACGGTACTATACGTTTCGAAAAAATATAATAGTATATTATATTTATTATAGAAGAATATAATTTAAATACATTTTGCTAAAAAATATGTCTTCGTCATCATCTTCGGTTGAAGAAATTATAATGGAAATTTTGTAACAGCCCTATCTTTCTTTATTCTAGTTTAGTTCCTATTTCCCCACGATGTCAGCTGGTGTGCGCTGTAAATTACAACTTGTAACCCAATCCAGAACTTGTAACCTGATCAACGAATATAATAATCATCCAAAAATTCTTTTAACCAGTAAACCAAACCAAATACTAACAATATCCTCTCCTTTTTGTTCTAATACAAGTCCCATCAGTCTATCTCCAACTAACCCAGTCTCCTGTGGGTCGCGGATCACCACAGAGTAATGATCTGGTTGAACTTTAGCCGCGCGATCAAGTACAGAGACGTGACCGGACAATGGCTTGAAGCAGACCAAGTGAATTCGGTGTTATCGAGCGTTATAGAAAGATATACACCAACTCGAGGAGTTAATTCGCAAGGAGGAGCTTTAAATCGAGATGAACACGAAAAACTCCGTGGAAAAAGATAAGGAATTAGAGACATGAACACGAAGACGATGTGAGTGAAATGAATTAAACTTGAGAATTGTGAAGCATGGTATTTCACGATATTAAGTTATGATAGGAAAATAGTTTGATAAGTTAAGATGTTTTTTGACTATATTTAAAGATTATATTTATGAATGACAACATTTATGTTTAATTTTTACCTCTCGCTAAGAGAGGTATTGGATTCATGCTAAAATTCGCATGTTCAGATTTTATTGAATAAGCACGATTTAAGGTTCCTAGAATCCGATTATAACATTTTTAAGATGATGTCTGTGTGTGTGTGTGGATGTGTGTATGTGTGTATGTATGTCTGGATGTTGTAGACACGATTCCTCAAAAACTATAAGACTTAAAAAAAATTTAACTGCAGTTTCCTCAATCTGATATTCCTGGGAAGAGCTGAAAAGGTTTTGGTAACAATTGAACAACCGGAAGTAATAGTTTCTTAGAAAATTTCTCCTAAATATATTTTTTTGGAAATTTTTGTTATTACAAATATTGAAAAACAAAATTCTCCATCTAATACTTACACTTAAAATTTTTATTATATCTTGTATAGATTTAGAGATAAAGACACTATAACATATAGCAGATTCTAATCGCAGAGGCTAAGGCACTAAGGAAACGACTTGACAAATTCAAATGTTTATAACATAGTTTGAAAGTGACATATGTCAGTGTTAAAAATCAATATCAATAGTTTTAGTGGCTTTCTGATGGCTTATTCTGGGAAGTATATTTAATCTTTCTTATTGTTTTATTAATGAAATATTTGAAATTATAGGTAAAATGCATATATCCATAAGAAATACCGCCAATCTGGTTAATGAATTGAAAGACATATAGGAACTTTCTCATACAATGAAAAATATATATAATTAGAATTATATGTGTGCAGAAGACATGTTAAATATAATAAAAAACAATATTTGGTTAAAGTTCTGTAATTTTTTGTTATAAATCGACGGTTCGATAGAGAAGTACAATACAATACTTATATAGCGTTATATGGAAATGGCGAGAGGTCTTGTGCTGGCCACAACAGATTTTTATAATTACGAATGCAAATTTTGTTGGTTGCTTTAAATATACATATGTACGTACATACATATATTACGAGTAGCTTTGTTTGGAGTTTGAGATCGAATGCGCCTGCACTGTTTCAAACTAGTTGCAAATCAAAAGGTTTGATTTTTTCTGTGAACATAATGAAAACTATGCTGCATTTATAAGCATCTAATTGCCGTTTTTCCAGCCTGAGAATGGAATTCTGTAAAACTGTAAATCTTACTACAATAATATTTGCAATTTGTTTGAAAGTGTTCAATAAAATCTTCATTACAAGTACTGGAGTGTCATTTTAACATAATTCTTAATTCTAATAGCCATTATTTCAAAAGAGTCATTTTCACTTGAAGAATCATTTAAAAAGCCAATTTTCCACTGGACATGGTACTATCCGAATACCGAATCTGTCATCTATTATTAAGTGAATTTTAATATGTCGCACCCCGGCGACAACAGTGACACAAGTCCAAAAAATAGTTTTGCGTAAAACAAATTAAAGAAGACAGTTCTCGAATGTAAAGTTACTTACATTAGCTCGAAACGAAACGACATTAGCTCCATCTCTCGAAAAATATAATCTCGATTTATGTCACTATTCCTGATTATTAGAAGCATATTTTTGACGAATTTTATTTGATGAATTTAGAATTTCTAAATTTTGACTTGTGTCACTATTCTCGCCGGGGTGCCATGTATCTTATTAGTTTGCAATAATATACTCACTTAAAATATTTATTAAAATAATAAATATAAATTTAATTTTTATTATGAAAATTTTGGTTCGCTGTTTTGGGTCGAGCTGAAAATTTAAGTATTAGCTCTTTTTAGTTTTAAATGCTCCAATTATTTAGCTGTTTAATATTAGTGCGGTAACCACACAATTACAGTGTTGCTGGAATTATGCATATTATGATTGGTTCCGATCTGAGATACCTCGGTACGAATCTACCAGCAGGTTAATATTGGAGTGTTAGCAGTAAATATGCTAAATAACAGACATTTGTTCAAACTAGACTAGTGCAGCTGTTCAACGTAATTGTTGTGTGAAGAATCTAATATTGCTTACTCCATTCTCCACATAGGGAGTTATGGGAAGCGTAAAATGGCTAAATGCACTCCTATTAATTTCAAATAAGATTCCAGCACATATTATTCATTTTACTGTATCGCAAAATTTGTTTTTAATCAAATATTTTTAAAGACTTAGAAAAAGATAAATAAACATTGGTTAAGAATGGAATAATTGAATGTACACACTGACCTGCAATGAAACAAAAAAATATATTTAGAAATATTTAAAAATAAACAAATTGAAATAATATAGGTACATATTTATATTTTTGTCTATATTTAGTATACAGGGTGTTAAAAAAATGTTAGATATTTGATGAACATAATATTAAAGCTCAAATATGCACTTAAAAAAGTCTTAATACACATAGGTACTAAAATGATCCAGTTCCGATGGTTGGTTTTTAATTTTTACACGATCTTTAATTTTAAGTAGGCTATTCCACAGTAATCAAAAATAGTAAAAGTTTATTGAAAATAAGAATGATAATAGTTAAAGGATAAGGAAAACCATATTTCTTTTATTATAAATTATTACTTCTAGAAGACACGGGGAGTTTTGCTTTTGATGATGCAGGACATGTACACGAGTGTTTGAGCAAATAGGATCCAAGTATGACCCCCGATTTTGAGAAGCCCCGCCCTAACTAAGAATATACTTCTTCGGGTGTGTCGGATCTGTTCGGTTGCTGTTCGGGTGACGTTCTAATTTCTTTATTTTTATAAAATGAGAAAAAATGTGAAATAAATTAAGTGAAATAATTTATTTTATGCCTCTACTAATGAATTATAATATTACAATTTAAATATACATTATTTTGTAATTTGTTTAACAATTTTTCGTGGTTTGTGAACCACTGTTTGTTTACTTCTGGTATATCCACATTACCTGCGTCACAAAGCAGATTTAAAATTCGGACCTTAATATCTCGCTTATTTGGAGGAATTTTTAACTCGGACTTTCACATGTGGTCTTATATTTTTATGTATTTCAAGAATTTTTTTTAAAAAAATGTGGAATAGCCTTTTGTAGTAACGATGATCGACTGGAGATTGATGTGTGGAGAAGAAAATAAAGTACTCGGAAACTGCAGTCAGTATGGCTTTATTTGATTAGAACCTACGTTTCGACCATTACAATTTATTTAACCCTGAGGAAGACCATTGTATTGGTCGAAACGTAGGTTTTAATCAAATAAAACCATACTGACTGCAGTTTCCGAGTACTTTATTTTTTAATTTTAAATGTTTACTGATATATTTTCCAATGCAGGTTTTATTTATAAACTGATCGGCAAGTCATGTGTAGGAGACAGAGGCTGTAAATAAATGAAAACAACGATGGAAATTTTACTGAAAAATGACAACCAATAATTTTTTATTTGTCAAAATAATTTTCAAATCAATTTTTTTTAATATTGTGCATTAATCGTGCAAAAAAATAAAACGTAAAAAGCATTGCGGTGTAATAAGTGCTCTTCCACTGGTGTCGGATGTAACCTCAACCGCTAGGAAGCACTTAATGCCTTTAATATTTAAATAACTATTACATACCTACCTATCGGTGTTTTTTGCACCACCAGGTTCATAAATGAAGAATGCCCTACACTTGTCGATACCTTAACATTAACGTTGACAAGTACCTAGTCTTATCATTTATTCAGACTACTAATTGTACTAAATAGTTAAATTAACATGTTTGATTACAGGAAATTAGAAACTGTTCAACAAATGCCCTGCCATTTTGAACGAAATTGTGTTTCATTTTTTCGGAGGTGTCCATCTTGCGCTGAAGAAGAAGAAAGACACTTATAACGTTTTATTTAGTTTTATAACTGTTCATAATTTAGGTAACTGTTTTGTTAGTAATACATAAAAGATTATCTTAGAAATGGTTTATTTTCGGACATATGTTTAATTAAGACATTTACTTGTTTGATGTCTATAATATGTTCATTAAATATCTATTTTTTAACACCCTGAATTGTATTGTGTGGTTTGGAAACGATTCATGATAATATCTAAATAAAATATAAAACTCAATACTTTGAGTGTTCATGAAATATATAATTATGTACTGTTTAGTAAAAGTTATACCTACATAGATTATTAAAAATTCTGTTTGTATTGTTAAAAAATATAATAAGCTTTACTTTGAATTTCAATAAATGTTTGCTATTGTGTATTTGTTATTCGACGAAACTTCAAGACAATGGGGTCATACCACATTTTCCAATTTATTTTTTTTATGAAAATATACTTAAAACCACTTATAAAAATATATATTTTATGTCACATAAGTTTCTAGTTTTACAGAAATAATTTTTTAAAGTTTATATTAAATTTCAAATGACGTCACGGTTTTGCGACCGTGGCCGTAGTCCCTCCTATCGAATAAAAATGGAACTACGTTTGACGTTTATGTTATTTGACTTGAAAGCAAACGTGACAGCAAGTTATTTTGTACTCGTGCTTTTGTTTTTATTGTATATTAAATAATTTGATTATGGAAATTAATTTTGAAGAAGCGAATTCAAATAATTTGCAGAAAATTAATTTTCGGCATCTTCTTCAAGCTATTGAATAAAATAAACAAATGTATATCAACGAAAATTGTTTTTTTATTAAGTTCTACTTGCGTTGAAATGATCTTCACAAACATAAGCAAGACTACCCTTTAAAATTTTTGGAGTATTTATTGCATTATACCATCTTTCCCTTATAACTTTATTTTTGCTTCTCAACGAGATGTTCTCGCAAGACGGCACAGAATAATATTATACAACCATGATAATATCTAAATCACACATAATTTGTATTTATTTATATTTTTTAGAACATTTCGTTATTTGTACTTACATTTAAACAAAAACAACTTGTTGCAAAGATATTTACTTTGAAAATGTTGGCTATGTTCGAAAAATGTGACAACTCTGCGCTACATTCATGTACAGTACGTGCACGAGTACATGTGTGCGTGACTATCATTGTGTGTGTGTACAAAACCATGACGTCACAAAATAAGAATCAAAATGTTTAGAAACAAAATTATGAATGAAAAGTATAAGAATATTAAATATTTTTCATGTATATATGTATAAAATTATGTATTTTTTTAAATTACATAAAAAAAATCAATATATATTTTTTTTGGTATGACCCCATTGATTCAGTCATATTTAAAAGTTAAACGTTCTGATATAATCTCCTCAATATTAATTTACACCAACTGTGAGATCTGAGCCAAGAAACTGAAAGAGATTTAGCTTGATGGCAAAATAATTAGAATTTCATAAAATTGTATTCGCTGGAGTAAACTTGAAGCAATTTTCATAAGCAATGATAAGAGCTGTCGGAATTATTTCAGTAATTTTAATAATAATGGAAAAATGAGTTAAAAAGTTGAAAACACTCGAAAGTTTGTTAAGCATCTCTTAAAACTTCCGAGTAGGAAAGATAATGAAGAAACATGATAAAGACCACAAACACTGCGGATGCGGCTGTCTAATGACAATGACGCGGACGTTTGCTTAATTTGTTTAAAATTTACTTCTTTATTAATATTTAACTCAACGTGACAGCGACACAGATGTTGTTAACGGGGAAATGTTTCCAACTATACACATTACAAGAAAATTATTGCATTTCACAAAATAGTTAAAAGAAAATTTCACTGTTTCCTTCAGTAGAAAGTTTTTCAGAAAATATTTCTATATCCAAATTAAAAGCGATCTGCAGTTCTAACAAATGTTAATTCTTATTCGCTTTGTCGCTATCGCTATACTTTTTTTAATATTCCATGACGTACTTCCATGTTTACCTATCTCTTTTTATTCTTAAACAGTGGATTTTGCTATTAGTTGAAGTTACATAAATTGATTTACTCGAATTTTAACACTTACAAAAACATATAAATATGTTAAAAATAATTTTCGTGGTAAATAATGGGGACTTATTATTTTAGAATTTTATTGTTGCCATTTACTAAGTTTTGAAGTAAAGGTAACCTCTTTAGAAAAAGATGACGCGCTCGAAGTTAAGGGAGATACAAAGAATGGGGGAAGAAAGAACAACAAGAAAGGTGTACGAGGCAAGAACAACGAAGACGAAATATGGAGGAAGACCAAGAAAACCTGGACTGAAGAAGTAAAAAGAGCATTAGAAAAGAGAGGTGTTTAGTGAGAAGAAGCTAGATGTTTAACTAAAGTAAGAGAAGAATGGAAGAAGATATGGAGAAGGAAACAAGAAGAATAGTCAAGTAGGTACCTAACACCCGCAGCCTTACACCTAAAAAGGTAAAAAAAAATATTAGGATTAAGTAAGTAAAATTAATTTTAAGGTTAAGGGGTAATTTCATAAGTTTTAGCTATAGTTTAACTTTAACTGTTTCTACTATTAATTATTGCAAGATCATATAATTTTTTACTGTGAGAAATGTATGATATTTTATTTCATTTACAGTATATCTCGGTAGGTACCGAAATTAAATATTTATAACAATAATGCTCGGTTTCACCAACATCAAATAAATCTTTGTATAACTTATTCAACTCTGGTCGCGAACCTGGGGGAACCGGATTCAATCCCGACAGACGCCAAATATTTCCAATTTTAAATGGCACAAAAGTGACCCCTGTGGTGCACTCTCCACACCAGCTATGAATTCCCGTGAGGTGACGCCTGTAGTGGTAGCACGCACTTTAGAATTTTATCATAGAAAGTAGGCGAATACGATTTTACTTTTACGAATCTTGGTAGCACGCACTTTAGAATTCTATATTCGTTTTTTGATTCGAAAATTATTGGATTTTATACTATTAAAATAAAAAATATTATGACAGTTCTATATAATAAATGTATAAATTATATATAAATTGGCTTTGAATAGAACTGTGGTAAAATATTGACGTTACTTTGACATTTTGCCTCAAGTCGAACGCTTGCAGGCGAATATTTTGAGACACGCATGCTACCAAATTTTCACTTCGTGACGAAAAGCGAAAACAAATGCTTCTTTTGATAGAATTCTAAAGTGCGTGCTACCACCACTGGTAAGCGCCCACACGGTAAAATATATCGTCATCATTACCGATGTCTACATGTGTTGTAGATAATGGCACACCCAGAAATGGGTAATATGCCGTGATGAAATATTTATTTTAATTTATTTGTGTTATGGGTCCGATGCGATATTTTCTTTTATTTGACGAATAAGCTATTCGAAGATTTATTTGATGTTGGTGAAACCGGGCGTAATAAAAACAAAATATCAAAAGAAATGTGACAAACACTTCATGCAGTTTGCAAGACAGAAGTTCTTATCGTTCATCACCCTATGCAGATTAATTAATTGCTTGCTCGTAACTTAACTCCATCCAAATCTAACCGTCACAACATTTCACATTTCTGTGACAGTGAATTATCGCGTATAAAACCCCTATGAACGAATCGAGTTCGCATCAACTTCACAGTCTCATAAATTGTGTAAAACATCATCACAACTATCTACAATGTAGTTAGCTCTAAGATTCATGTTATGCGACGGAGACTGTCTCTCTGATGTCTTCGTTAGTTATTGCAGGAGCCCTCAGGGATTTAGATCATATCGAAATGTGATGGGGAGAGTTCAACTTTTGTGAAGATACAGAAACTTAGAGATATTAGTTTCATGAAAACGAATTATGTTAATGTGCAACACACCCTGTATTCAAAGAAACTTAAAATGCAATTTATATTTACAAGATATACTTAAAGAAGGCTATGGGTAAATCTCAGATGACAACTAAATTTACAAATGAACAAAGGAAACCCGAACATGTTTCTCAGCCTATCCTATGTAGATACTAGAGTATATTTGAAATAGTGGAATAATTTAAATGAACACCAATAGTATATTACATTCCGAGCCAGAAGATGCCAAGAGTATATCCGCAATAAATACATAATAGTTGTTTTATAATATACCATGTTAAAATTGCCAAAAAAAAAAAAATATATTGAAAAATGTTCTACAACTTCAAATATGCTAATCTATCTTAAGATTAGTTGAGCAGATAAGCGAAACATGAAATTGTTAATGTTTTTGGGAATATTGGACAAACGACTATATATCGAACTAAACGGGAATGTGAAAAGGTGTAGTACGTATTAATTTACCAAAAAATGGGCGACCAAAACTTTTGCCCCCAAATCGATTCAGCAGACTCATTCAAAGTGCCCAAGACAGAGCTAGAACGTTATTGCGTAAAATAACTCGACAATTTAGAATTTTAAAATGATTGTCAGCAGAACTTTGGTCAGAAATGATTTAAAATTTCGAAAAAATATAACCAAACTTGAGCGAATTCCAGAGCATTAAAGAGCCAACATTTTACAGAAAACAAACAAAGACTTTAAGGCATTTCTTAACACAAAAGTATAAAATAGTAACTGGGAATTATTTAATCACAATCAATTAGTAATCATTAAGTTTGAGACATTAATTTTAGGAAGTGTCTACTGCACTGTCCAGACAGAGCCGCAAAAAATTAGTGAACTGTCGCACATGCACAAAAATGGAATCTAGCGGACAATTCTAGCGGCCACTTTTCGAATCTACCTAAAAACCACTGTCTACCAATTAGGAATTATCAGGTATTGTTGTCGTTGGGCTTTTTAAAAAAGACGAACTATAACAATAACTAACTGACAATTCATAATTGGTAAACAGCTGTTTTTAGGTTCTGTTCGAGAAGTGGCCGCTCTGCGCATGTGCGACAGTTCACTAATTTTTTTTGCGGCTCTGTCCGGACAGTCTCTTAAGACAATCCCTTAATTTTATTATTTCTAGGATCACAGATCATTATAATTTACGTAGAATTACATATTTTTTTTAATAGTTGAGTTGGTGGATCGTAGGATCGCATTTCTTCTTACAAAAAGCCATTTAATGTATTTCCTAACATAAATTGTCAAAATAGGCTTTACCGACCATAAAGATTTTTTTATGGGGTCCAGTGCCCGCGTGCCTCAGCGTCTGGTTGCGAACCCGGGGGAACCGGGTTCGATCCCGACAGACGTCAAATATTTCCAATTTTAAATGGCCCTGTGGTGCACTCTCCACGCCAGCAATGAGTGCCCGTGAGGTGAGGCCTGGTAAGAGCCTACACGGTAAAATATATCGTCATCATTCCCGATGTCTACATGTGTTGTAGATACTGGCACACCCAGAAATGGCTAATATGCCGTGATGATATATTTATTTATTTAAAGAATGTTAACTAACGAAGAAAGAATTTGTGATTTGTTGGTATTTAAACCCAGGACCATCGTATGGCCGGTGCAATGCTCTACTAAGCTACAAGATCTCTGAGACAATGAATCCCCCACAAATATTTTTACAATTTCGTAAGCGAATACACTCTCCAAACGGAGTAAATGAATACTAAGCGCGACATAGAGCTTCGACCAAAAATAATTATTATCAATGTATTTCTGATACAATGTAACATTAGTGTAACAAGTTATTCATATGGACTATATTAAGACCACAATAGCAATAAAATGAGATCTTATCATTTATGTAATACCAATAAATCCACCGTATTATCTCTAGAAAAACAATAATTCCAACTCTCTTCAATTTCGTTATCTTGTGTTGATTCCCACTGAATGTTCACCCCGGTCAACAGTTATTGCGTTACGGAGTTTGCAATAAAAATCCAATATTTCCTTTATCTAGTCTTCGGGCATAGAACAGCACACAAACTGTACACAGTGACTCAGATGCACTGATATTACACAGCGTATTGACAAAAGTTCTCAACCAATCAAAACCTGCTGTCGGGGGACTGACAAGGGATCGCATGAGATATGGATGTCATCTGGAGTTACTTTGATGCAGTTTGGAATAAAGTTACCAAACATATTGGTAATATTCCATATTATATTACAATGTTATAAGGATGTATATATAGTCTAATTTACATATAACAAGAGACGTTCTTCATTTCGGCACTAATAAAGAGTGATTAAGAAATAAAAATAACATATTCAATTGGCAATACTTGAAAAATACTTGAAACTGGAAACACTGATACTAAAAGTTATTTCCTATAGAAAAAGAAACAATACAATACAACCGGAATAAGCAGCTTGGCAATTTAATAAAATAATTAATAAAAAATTAGATACATAATAGTATATGTTTTCATAGCATTGGCAGCTAATGCCATATATTCTTCGAACAAATGCGAGCGATTTCTGTCTGGAGTAGCTTCAGAGGCGGCTTAAGGCGTGAGCCACTTAGGCACTGGCTTAGGGCGCCTGGCTTTTTGGGGCGCCTAAAAGATATAAAAACTAAAGACATATATATAAATAAACAAAAAAAAATCAATGTATGGAATATATACCTGTCCCGTATTATTAAAGTTTGGAGCCCCTCAAAGTTAGTTTTGTATAAATAAATTGTGTAATTCAAAGAACATGCCATTGCTAATAATGAAGTCCGGAAAAAATGATACATAAATTTGCGATAGTGAAGGCACGGAAAGTTACCATATAATTTAATCATTTCGTGGATTCTAGTTAGTTTTAAATTCTTATTTTACCTTCCGTCACCTTTAGGTAAGGAAGATATTGTAGTTCAAATGCTCTAAAAATGCGTACACTTACGTAACATTCTCTTTACAATCAAATAATATTACTACCAAGTTTGTAACTCTACCCATTTTTGAATTATTGCCCCAAAAATCAATATACCCTATATTTAGACAAAAACTTAAAATTTTTCAAAAATCTAATTTCTATGTATCTAGATACTTCTCAATGCGCTAATTCCAAAATTTGAAACCGCAGGTCGATATCTCGTTTCGTTATCGAGATATTTAGATTTAAAGTTTTGCTCATAACTGCCCATTTTTGGGTATTAACCCAAAAATGGGTCGAGATATGAATTTGGCGACAACACCATTCGATTCTACAGACAAAAATACATAAGTATAGCAATTTTCATAATTTTTGTCCAACCGGTTCATTTTTTATTAATAAAAGCTTGAACGCCCCTGGAAATGGCCAAAATCTGAAAAAATCGTAAGGGGTATACCTTAGATTTTTGCGATTTTTAGCCATTTTCAGTTATTTTGCTTTAGAGATTGCATGCGGTGTTCAAAAATTCTGAAAATTGGTGTACTTATGTAATTTTGTCCGTAGAATCGAATGGTGTTGTCGCCAAATTCATATCTAGACCCATTTTTGGGTTATTACCCAAAAATGGGCAGTTTTGAGCAAAACTTTGAATCTAAATATCTCCAGAACGAAAAGAGATATCGACCTGCGATTTCAAAATTTAGAATCAGCGCATTGAGAAGTATCTAGATACATAAAAATTAGATTTTTGAAAATTTTGAAGATTTTATCTAAATATGGGGTATATTGACTTTTGGGGCAATAATTCAAATTGGGTAGGGATATAAACTTGGTAGTAATATTATTTGATTGTAAAGATTTTTAGAGTATTTATATATGAGTACACGTAATGTATATTCATTTGATTGGATTTATAGAATATTTTCCAAGTATCTTTCTGTATGGAATAGGTTTGTCAAAAAAAAAAAAACAGAAATAATTTTTGTAACGGGTGATGGCGCTCTAATCTAATTTGGCTCAGGGCGCGTATATATCTTGAGCCGGCCCTGAGTAGCTTCGTATTATTAAGAAATCTGGGGTATGATTCCATACCTCGTAACAACTACAAAATAACCATTGCTCTTGTTAAATATCAATTACAATTCGTAATCGCAATAGCAACTGCAGATAACAGTTGCTCACGTTATTTTCCAATTGATAAATAACGACTGCAAAATACCAGCCGTTCGGCAGCCATATTGGATTGTTAAATCTGACAATTCGCCAATTCATTTGAAAGAAAACATTAAGTACAAACAGTTTTTTTTTTTATTTTATTTTATTTTATTTTATTTTATTTATTTATTTAATATCCCATCCATCCCACAGGATCGAAATCCCAATTACGGGGCGAATACAAAAAGACTACATAATTGTTACAATGTTTCAACACACACAAAAAAATAATAATTATATAAAAAACAAAATTTAGAATAATGAATATCAAGTTAAACTATAGGTATTTAACAATGCTCGCTTGAAGTGTCTAAGTGACAAGTAATAAATATCAATATCTGTAAGAGTATTATTAAAAATATAGCATAATTGTCTAACGGGCGACCTTGCTTCGTAGTTAGTTCTTACAAATGAATATTGAAATGTATACTTATTTCTAGAAGAGAGGCGCGGAACAGAAAATGGAATACTAGCTAAACAAATAGGATCGTCTATAATATTGTTTACTAATTTATATACATAGATCGAAGATTGCATTTTTCTTCTATTTTCTAAAGACACTAAATTGAAAATGGATAGTAAGGTATTGTATGACAAATCATGAGTATGATAAACACCATATGTTTTATAATAACAGTACTTCACAATTATTTTTTTTGTACTTTTTCAATGCTGTTGGTATATATATTATATAACGGATTCCATATTTGTAGGCAGTATTCCAATTTTGAACGCACGATTGAAAAATATAACATTTTTTAGGTTCTCAACCTAAGAAAGGAACGACAATTACGAATTATGAAGCCTAGATTTTATAGGCAGATCTTACTGTGTAATTTATATGCGCATTTAAAGAGAGCTTAACATCAAATATGACTCCCAAATCTTTAAACTCTGTAACTCTATCAAGAAGATGTTGTTCCATTTTATAAGAGTAATAGGCTAAAGTGTTTTTTTTACAGAATATGACATAGTTTTACATTTTTTGACATTGAAATATAGTTTAGATGATAAATTAACAAAATAATTTGCTTATTTAAATTGATCATATTAGTTTTGGATAATTATCGCAAGTTGACTTTGTAGTTGATATTTGCAATTGATAGCAACCCAAGTTATGGAATCCCACTCCTGATGTGGCTAACACCAACACAAAACCTCCCGCCCGTGCTTCTGCCATTTAATTTTTAAATACATAACTACCTACATATTTACTGATGTTGGAAACTATATTATCTTCCTTTGCATTCGTATAAAATAACTACAACTATTATTATTATTTGCTATTTTCTTTTGAAAATGTACCATTATACCGGAATTCAATAATCTTTCGATGATCTGTTCCATCAGTAATGAGTACATAACAAATTCAACAACAAAAATGCGAGTTCGCAAACACATTTCAGTGATAGTGTATACATAACGATTTCACAGCTGCATTGCATAATTTACTGAAATCCTGAATGAAATCTACTGAACTAAAAATAACGCAGAGTGAGCGATGGTACGTATTTTAGTTTTTAATGCGAAAGCTTTGTATTTACCTCTTCAACACTAACAAACATTTTGGGACTGTTTCGCCGCATCAACCAAATTTCAAGTAGAATAATCCTAACAAACGCGTCAACACTCTTAAATAATTAAATGGGTTAATGTGCGATGTTGCCGGAAAAATTAAAGTTCCCTTACAAAAGTGCGTGTAATATTTACAACACGCAGGCCTGTAATGAGAAAGTTTTTAGTTATGAAGCTTGCCACTAGTACAGAATGCTACTCTAGAGTTGATATGCAAATGTGCGGTTCTAATGAACTTGTCCAAATTTGAAACTTCGTAATCTTCCCTTACATTTTTAATTATTTCTGACAAAGGTTTTCTGCGTTTTTGCCAGCAAGCGAGATTATAATGTTATGGCTTAATAGAGAAGATTACACATGACGTAATTAGGTTTTTATTTCAGGATAATTGGGTTTTGGAAGTGGACGTCATATTTGGATTACGAAGAGTTATGATTATCCGCGCAAACTTCTTACTTCTTTTAAACTTTTCTCTTTCGGAGCATACCAGCGCATAAAACTTTAATAATGTTCTATTCATTGAATTTTAGAAAAACCGGTTGAAAAGCAGACAGTCTGCACTAGGTCAATTTTCTATGCTGCCATTTCGATGACGATGCAGAATAAAACAATTCTGACAATTATATAAATGACAACGGATATTAAAGTATAATAATAGTAAAATTCATTAATTAACATGAAAATATTAATGAAAAATCTGTTGTGGCCAGCACAAGACATCTCACCATATTAGGCTATATAAGGGCCAATCTTACCATCTATAGTTAAAATTTTAACTACCAGGTAAATAAACAAAACCGAAACGAAATGAACTGTTAAATGACAAATTTATAATTGCTGTCAATAATCCGATTTAATATTGTTTATTTAACTAGCAGAGATGATACGATTGGGCATAAGTATTGTATTGCACTTCGCTATCGAACAGTAGTTTTATATAAAAAAAAAATTACAGAACTTTGCCCAAATATTGTTTTTTATTGTATTTAACATGTCTTCTGCACACATATAATTCTAATTATATCTATTTGTCATTGTATGAGGAAGTTCCCAAATGTCATAGGTTCTTCCAATTTATTAACGAGATTGGCAGTATTTCTGATGGATATATGCAGGTTACCTATAATTTTAAATATTTAATTAATAAAACCATAAGAAAGATTAAACGTACTTCCCAGAAAAAGCTTTCAGAATGTCATTAAAACTGTTGATTTTTAACTACACTAGATTATTCTATATATTACAGTGCCTTTATCTCTAAATCTATACAAAATATAATAAAATTTTTAAGTGTATTAGATGGAGAATTTTATGTTCTTCAATATTTGTAATAACAAAAATTTCCAAAAAATTATATTTAGAAGATTTTTTTAAAGAACTATCACTTTCGGTTGTCCAATTGTTACTAAAATCTAATCAGCTCTTCCCAGGAATGTCAGATTGAGGAAACTGCAGTTAAATATTTTTAAAGACTTATAGTATATGAGAAACCGTGGTTCCAACATCCACACACATACAAACACGCGTGCGCGCTGACGTATAAAAATCGGAGTATAGAGACCTTAAAACATGCTTCTTCACTAAAATCTGGATATGCGATTTTTAGCTTGATTCCAATACCTCTCTTAGCGAGAGGTAAAAAAAAACATTATAATAAATGTGTTCATTAAGAAAAACACTCGCCACATTTAACAAGATTTCAGCATCTGAAACAACATGTCGGACATTTTTCAGATGCTGGCCGAGAGGTCGCTATTGCAATTTTGTTATTACAATAGTTGTCAGAGCTTTACAGTGTTCTTCGGCACATGGTTCTGCATGTGGATGGGGTTACATCTAGTCATCTACCTAATATTAAATTAAAATCCCGAAAAAAAATAAAAATAAAATGCCAAGAAATATTTTTGCTCTTGGCGAGTTCTCTCACGGATTAAATTCAATGTACTTATATCTGTTACACCTTGCATGTACAATTTTATACTGTGCAACTTTCATTAGAAATATTTTTTAAAGAGGATATAACGCGTAAAACAAAATAGGGGGCAAACCTGTTTTGCGCCATGTTATATGACTAATAACATCCCATTTTAAGGTACGAGTGTAGACTCATATATAGTTTAGTTTAACTTTCCTCGCTGATATTTCCACTTCCACCACATTTCAACTGAGCCACCCAATTATGTAAACCATATGGGAACTGTAAAACTAGTAAGCAACAGGGATTTATTTCATAGCATGCTTAATTATTAAAGTGCACTTATCTTCCAATACGCAGAAATTGCGAGTACAATTCTCAAGTAGTGTATGTCCACTTTATAATAATCAAAGCCAGAGATTTAAAACACAAGCAGCGTACTTGAAGCTCTGTACTACGTTTCGGATATAAATGCACTATAGGTTTGGATAAAGACATGTCTTCTGCTGAGGTTTCAGTGTAGCTTCAATTAAGAAAAATATTTGAACTTGAAATTTTTGGCTATGTGGGCATAGTATTGGGATATTTCACTACGTAGAGATGGCGTTGTGCATCAATCTCAAACAGTGGCGGCGCCAAGGGTGGGCGCGAGTGGGCTCCCGCCCACCTTAAAATTTGCGCCGCCCACCCAATATTTTCTAACATAAGTATATCGAAGTAAATATTATTTTTCCACTATTTATAATATTTTTAAATTATTATTTAAAAATTATAACAATAAAATAATATCTTTCTAGTACTATAAATTTAAAACACTGTAGTGCATTGAATGTTTGTTAATACAGTCATACTGCACTGTATAGAAATGCGACCGCGCCAGCGCTTGCGAAAAACCGAAAATAATATAGACTTCAAAGAGATAAACATGAAGCGTTCTCGTAAAATTCCGGATATATGTAAAAATTTTGTTTTTTCTGAGAATGTCGCATATCTAGAAAATGAAAGCGCTACAAATAAAGCTGAATATTACACAAAAATTTATTTGCCTGTCATTGATAAAATAATAGAATAGCATTAACCATACCATCATCAAGTGCTGCTTGCGAAAGATCTTTTTCCTGTCTGAAGAGATTAAAAAATTATGCAAGAACAACATGTTACAAACCAGACTGATTGGTCTCAGTGTCTTATATATAGAAAAAGAATTATCGAAAAGTTTAAATTTAGAAGAAATTATTGACAAATTTGCAGCCGCCCACAGTAACAGAAGAATTACATTAACATAAAATGCATGTTTAACTAATAAAATTAATGTTAATTTCACATAATAAATAGATTAAAACAACTTTAATTATCATTAATTTTGAAAAATCTTTTGCCCACCCATAATATTCTTGTTTAATTTTCTGCCCACCCAATTTCAAACTTCTGGCGCCGCCACTGATCTCAAACCTTCGACAAGGGAGCGCTTTCGTTGAACTTCCATAAGCGTATTATTGTTGTCAATAGTTTATCTTCGATTCTTTTTGCATTTTGACTTTTTTTAGTGTTTATTATTATTATTTTAGGTGGAGTTATGTCCTTGAATCCTGTTTTATTAGTTGTAGCAATAGATTCATTATTATTTTTCATGGTAGTAGTTTTTAGGTTAACTTCACAATTTAGTTTTTCCTTAAGGCCAGTTTTACAATAAATATTAGATAAAAGTAATTTCATTAATTGTAAATATTAGTATTGTTCTATTATCTACTTTCCATTTTATAAACTGTACGCGCCTATGTAAATGTAAAATAAAAATAAATATATCATCACGGTATATTAATTACCCATTTCTGGGTGTGCCATTATCTACAACACATGTAGACATCGGTAATGATGACGATATATTTTACCGTGTGGGCGCTTACCAGGCGTCATCTCACGGGCACTCATAGCTGGTGTGGAGAGTGCACCACAAGGGTCACTTTTGTGCCATTTAAAATTGGAAATATTTGGCGTCTGTCGGGATCGAACCTGGTTCCCCCAGGATCGCGACCAGACACCCCATGTAAAAGAATACGTATAAATTTAAATTGTTCCCGGGTTTTAATTCCAAATTTCACCACCAGGTTCGCATTCTTATTTACATATCTCAATAGGTCCAATAAAGTATAAAGAGTACGGCTGCGGTATTTCGCTACCGATAAAGCGTCTCTGAGTTATACAGATTCTCTGCCAGTTTTTGGGACGGTTTTTCCTCTGGCAAAAGGAGATTTTTTCTTGAGAAGTTGCATGTTCGCCGTCCATATTTTTGTCGGACATGCATATATTGTCTAGAAAATTGTATACATAAAAAAAGGTAACATTTATGAACATTTCTTGTTACCTTGGTTACTTGTTGTTTTTGTTATTTCAAAAAATATGTCATTGTATCCCCTGAAGAAGGCACCAGTTTATGGTGCCGAAACGTTGGGTTAAAATAATAAATTACAGAACTTAAACTAAAAAAAGGTACTATTTTTCCAATTAATAATATGAGTTCTGAAAGATATTTTAATAATTTATAAAATAAACTTTAATTTTTACATATATTAATTATAAACAAAAAAATCTCATATTTTTAAATAGACTAATTATTTTTAGTTTACGAGAAACAAAGTATTTTGTATAAATCCCATACCAAAAGAACTCTATATCTATTGAAAGCAAAAAGAAAAATTTATAATCAAACCGTATAGAAAATAAGATATTCTTTCATATTAATAATCAAATAAAATGTCAAAAAATAATATTTAACGGGGGAAAAAATCTGTTAAAAACTTTAATTACGGGTACTTCCAGTTAACCAATTAAAACCAAAATCTAACAACTCTTCATATGGATGCAAAGAAGAGGAATACACAAGAATTATACTTTTTAGATTTGTAGTATTGCAGTTATCGTCGGAGAAATTAAAGCTACACTAAAATCTCCGAAATAACTATAAATTCGGGCCATGTTTTTTACTTTGAAACAAGTGTAGTGTCACATAGGAACTGTAGTTCTAAATCCGAAACAACATTATCCTAAATTCTTCGCTCCCCTCTATTTAAAGTCTAAATCTGCATAGTTTCTTCCTCCCCAGCAATTATCAATTCTTCCCGGCTTCATAATTCATATTCTACGACATTCCATTTTACTTTCCGGGCCATAAAATGTATTTTCCTTATTACAATACTGGAATTATACGCGATGCGATCCTCCCTATACATCTCGTAACATTTTTCACCTCGTTGCACTAATACGTATCGCATCATGAATTTATGCATTTCATATCGAGTTGCACAGGCATAGGCAACACATGGATTCCAACAGATGTCGCCACCTGCGCTATTGAGTTAACGTCTTCGCTTTACTCGTAGTGTAACTCCAATCGGAATCGTTAATAATAGCGAAGTGAATAGTGAATATGGAAAAGGGTCTCACGCGAAATATAGAAATGGTGTCAGATTAACAGTGCTTTGATATTTAAGTTCAAGATATTGATTATGAAGTTGATAAGGTTTACCCTGAAAACACTACTAAATTATTCGGCCAAATTCGAACCAAGGCTATCGAAACCAGAACTGGACTATATTCAAATATTTAAAATACATTGAAGTACCCCTGTGGTGCACTCTCCACGCCAGCTATGAGTGCCCGTGAGGTGACGCCTGGTAAGCGCCCACACGGTAAAATATATCGTCATCATTACCGCTTTCTACATGTGTTGTAGATACTGGCACATCCAGAAATGGGTAATATGCCGTGATGATATATTTATTTATTTATTGAAGTGTTTTACTATTTTCTTTCTTAAAATATTTTATCAAATTGAAAGCGATCTATTAAAAAGTGTTAAGTGTTATTTGTTAAGTTTTTTTTTTTAAATATTCTATAATGTCACTATCATTTTATTTTTATTATGAAACTTTATCTACATAGAATTCGACATGTAGTTGTAGAATATCTTTTGTTATCCGTTAAGCTGCAATATTTTTAAAATATGGTGTATATATTAAGCTCATTTCGTTTCTAAACAGTGGAGTTCGTTGAAAATTGGAGTTACATAAATTGATCTTTTTCAACATTTGTAAAAATATATAATTGAAAATTTGCATGAATAATAAGCTATTTAGGGCTTGTATGCAGCTATCGCCGTTTACCCTCCAGCCGGACTCACCGAGCCGTAATGTTTTACCACTGCTGTACTGCCGATTTGATTTCAGCTATTGCTAATTTTTTGACAAATCACACATTGTCGGTCGACGGGGTTCGAACGCACGGAACATGATTCGGGTGACGTCACTGAATAAGAAGAAATTTATTTTTATTTTATTTTATTTTTTTATAAAAATTACACACATATTAAATAGTTCAAGTGTTGAATGGCGAAGTATTAACAAGTATTAATTAATTCATTTTTCTTGTTTTGCTATGTTCCGCATTCATATACTTGGAAATTGATTCCGATTTCAAAAAGGCATTAGCAGCAGTCTTAAAAGTAGGTAGTAAGTTTTTGGAATGATGTTAAGGGCAATAAAAATTGGGATATTTTAAAAACTAATAACTTTTTTCCACACTTAGATACTACCTTCCATATAGTTTTAAGATCTAGATAGCACATGTAAATGACCCAGACTGTAATTTGTTACAATGGTGGACAACCCTATTGCGATATACCATAACACAGGCTGTCCAACAAATTGAATATTTACAGTGGAAATTTTTTTGTTATCCGTTAATTAATCATTAATAAAAAAATTAATATTTACATTTTATGGGGTCCCGTGGCCGCGTGCCTGAGTGTCTGGTCGCGAACCTGGGGGAACCGGGTTCGATCCCGACAGACGCCAAATATTTCCAATTTTAATTGGCACAAAAAGTGACCCCTGTGGTGCACTCTACACCAGCTATGAGTGTCCGTGAGGTGACGCCTGGTAAGCGCCCACACGGTAAAATATATCGTCATCATTACCGATGTCTACATGTGTTGTAAATACTGACACAACCAGAAATGGGTAATATGCCGTGATGATATATTTATTTACTATTTATACATTTTATGAAACAACGAATATTAGAAAACAAAATATTTTTCGTGTTTGGTTGCGAACTTGGGGAACCGGGTTCGATCCCGACCGACGCCACATATTTAGAATTTTAAAAGTGACTCCTGTGGTGTACTCTCCAAGGCAGCAATGAGTGCCCGTGAGGTGACGCCTGGTAAGCGCCCGCGCGGAACAAATATGTCATCATCATTACCGATGTCTGTAACAAAACAGATAGGCACACCCAGAAGTGGGTAATATGCCGCGATGATATATTTATTTTATTTATAAATCTTTTTCAAATCATGTCACAGTATGCTCAAATAGGTTGCCTTTTACTTGAAGACAAACATTTGTAATATTTATCATGGAAGCACATAAGATTTTACCGCAAGTTCACTCTAATTAATTCTGTAAGATCATGAATCAATTAAATGCCTACGGCGCTTTTCGTATCACTATTCACGCTACGTGGTACACAGAAATATGCTACTGAGCGCTCATTCTATAACGCTTTTCCACAAAGCCCCTCAAAAATAGTGGTCTCACTTATATAACTGTTGTACAATACGAATATAAGAATAGGTCATTAATCCAAACTACCCAAGATCATTATTATTATTGACTCCGAAAGTGATGACGTCAAAATCGACCGGGAATTACAAAACCTGAAAGTACGCTTCCGGTTTCTTAACTGCACCTTGAAAGAGTTTATTGTGAACGAACCGTACTAGCGCCAAATTTAAATAGCTGTCATCAAAGCTGTAATCTGTAAAGTGTAAATAAAACTTTTTTAGCATTAAAAATTGTTTCTTATAAAGCTAATTTCATAACAATATTTTGCAATATAAACAATTAATAAAATGAATAATGCATATGACAAATATTGGACATGGAAAATAAAAGAAGTAGGTATGCAAAATTTAAAAAGTTGATTACCATATAATAAAATATATTTGTCACATACGTATAAATAATATAAACAGTGTTAATGAATACGTGTTACAAATTTATAGGGTATATAGGGGATGCAAACATAAAATAAACAAAATTAGAACTGTAGTGAGAGATCGTAACAGCCAACGAAAATTAAGAAAGATAATGTATGCACTTTTCCTCACAGACCAAATGAACATGGTTTTATTCCACTGCATTTTCACCACGAACAATAAGTCTCTCGTCATCCACAAAAAAAAAAAAAAAAAAACTTATTATTGCAGAAAAACGAATAACTTGTTCTTGTTTCTTGTGCCACTGTAATTTGCAAAAGTTCAAAATCGTACCAGATGATATAACAAGCGCTACTAAAACACTACGAATCGAATTGAAAGTAAGAACGGACAGAATAAGTGATCAGATGCAGAATACAAATTCTTTAAACAATAGCTAGGTCTATAACTATAGAATTAGAGGAAAATCTTTTCATCCTCGCTGAAGAATGACAAGAGCCACAATAACATTATTTCTTGGAATTTATTAAAATTTACTTCAATATAAGGTTTCTTAAAACAAATTACGCATATATTTTAATTTATTTTTTTACTTTAAATACATAAAACAGGAATATGTAACAAAATCACATCATTACATTTTCTAGTTTTCAAATAAGACAAATGACAGCTATTTAAATTTGGCGCTAGTTCGGTTCGTTCACAATAAACTCTTTCAAGATGCAGTCAAGAAACCGGAAGCCTACTTTCAGGTTTTGTAATTCGCGGTCGATTTTGACGTCACGCTTTCAGAGTCAATTATTATTATTATTATTATTATTATTATTATTATTATTATTATTATTATTATTATTATTATTATTATTATCAAACATGGGAAATTAGCTTTATCATCATTATGTTAGATATGAAACATTGAACATGGTAGAATGACCAAATTCTTGATACTAAGATTTGAACAAAAGGCCAACACTAAACTTTTTGCTCTTCCTCTACCGGACCGCACTGGCCTTCCTTCCTTTGGGAACAAAAGACATCGCGCAAAACAACGCTGCTGCCCTTGCTGACCATTTTTTGCTCAGCGATAAATTGATGAAACGCATAGGGTGCTGTGAGATTTTCATAGATTACTCCGTTATGTTCCTATTTCGGTTTTTGTTCCATTTAGCTGGGGTTCGCTGCGTTATTTTAATCAAAATAAAAATGGGACTGATGTTAGGGTGGATTCAATTGAAACGAATGATACGTTAAATAGAATTGTTTGTATGCGCTGAGTGTATTTGTTTGCCAAGGGACGATAGCAGTGTTCTGCACTGCAATAACAACGGCTTCATTAGATCGGCAGATAAAAACTTTCACACATATGGGAGAAAAAATTGCATGATATTTGCAGTTTTTCGGTATTTATATCCACACGGCTAATGTAAACACGCGTTTTATGTGGAAACATATCCAACTATTAGTTTAGCTTTTCTGATATTTTTTCTATTTCGTTTTTAGTGGCCTAGTTCTTTCACGACTTTTTTTTATACAGCGTTGTAACGCTGTCAGTCTACAGTATACTTTTTCTGTATTGTTCATTATTTAAAAACTTGAAGGTTATAGATATTTAAATCACTAGTTTTTGAGTAAGATTAAACTTTACAATTTTAATGAATTTGAAATTATTATTATTTTTACCTTCCGTCACCTTTAGGTAAGGAAGGTATTGTCTTTGGTCAAAAAATTCGATAGGGAGTTTTAAATGAATAAGCACGTTTTAATGTCCCTACAATACGATTTTACTGGTTTTACGATGATGTCTGTATGTGTGTATGTGTGTGTGTGTCTCTGTGTGTGTGTGTGTGTGTCCGTGTGCATGTGACAAATTTTTCTCCGACGATAACTCCAAAACTACAATTCTAAAAATTATGATTCTTTCGTATTATTCTTCCTTACAACCCTATGAAGAGTTGATTAGATTTTGGTTAAAATTGGTCAACCGGAAGTACCCTTATTTGAAGTTCTTAACAGTTTTTCTTGAAAAACGCAGTTAAATATCATTTTCGATATTTTATGTGATTATCAATAGAAAGATTATCTTATTCTCTATATGGTTCGATTATACATTTTCCTTCATATTCAATAGATATAGAGTTATAGAGAGATTAAGGGAGATTAACTTTCAAAAATCAGTCAGCTTTGCAAAAATTATGAAAACATCAGATACCTATATTCAAAAAATTCTAATTGACAGATGGAAAGTATATGATCTGAAAGTGATATAAGTGACAGTGTCCCTCGCCTCAAGATAGGAACTTATAATGCCAGGAGTACGAGAAAGGCAAAAGAGAAGATGGAAGGACTGTATAACAGAAGATTTGAGGGAGGAAGAACTGTGCCATGAAGATGCGTTGGATAGGAATGAGTAGAAGAGAAGAGTAAGAAACAGCGACTTCTAATAAAATAGGGAAAAGTTGAAGAAGGAGGAAGTGTTAAGTGCAATATTTAATGTACATACGTTCGTATTCGTATTATAATTGTATTGGATTTTAGAATCTTTGCAAAGGAACTTTCAGTATGGATTTGTAAAAATTAGTGTGTTCTTGTTACAATTTTGCAGGATATATAGAATCTTTTTCAAGGAACTTTTGGTATGGGATATTTACAAAATACATCGAATTGACGGAAGGTTTTGTGCTGGCCACAACAAATTTTTTATATAAAAGTTTGTTAATATAAACAATATAATAATACTTATTTTTGGTACCTTGTTGAAGAGTAGATTCTATATAGGTAGAGGACTTTTGTCGCCTACTCAAGGTGATGTAGAGTAAAGGGAAGAAAACACTTTCTCTTTTTTCTTTTTTTATTTACTCGGACATTTCGGAGGTCCAATGACCCACATCTCCAGTATTTACATTATTGGCTACAATATTTTTACATATTATTATAGTTTTATACAAATTATTGAAAACTTGATTCGTTGCGAAAAACACAACTTATCACTATAAGTCAAGCAATGTAAACCTAGGTTAGTTATCAATAATTTGTATAAAAGAAGTAAAAATATTGTAGCCCATAATATAAATGCTGAAGATGGGGTCATATTGGACCTCCGAAACATCCAAGTAAATAAAAAAGGAAAAAAGAGAAAGTGTTTTGTTCCCTTTTCTCTACATCACCTTGAGTAGTCGACAAAAGTCCTTTATATAGAGTAAACAATATAAATTAACCAAATTGTTCATATGCGATCAACGCTAGAATTATTAAGAATAAGATACATAGTTAATGTTTTTTGGAACTTCCCTACAACAATAATACACTTCGCCTCTTTTTCTTCCACTTCTTAAAAGTTCCCAGGCAATACTTTCATAATAATCAATATTTGCGCTATCAATCTTTTTTTCAGACGAAAACCTTCTATCCGGTAAAACAATGGCATTGTTCTTTTCAGCTGTAGGAAGACACTGCTCTGTTTTGGTGCTAAACAGAATTTCTTTTTCGTTCAAATTCTTCATACGACCAGTAAATTTGAGCCAAAGGCGCTTTTTGATTAAAAATTTAAACTTTTTCATTCATACACACTTACCTTAAAACTCTGGTGAAATCATAAATAATAAATCATGATTCGAAAATGCTTTTCGGTTAATTCCATATTGTCATTCACAACAATACTTTAACAAATTGAACTAAGGTCTAACTAACTTATCTTTTCAAACTTAATTATTAAATAACTTTAACTTTTTGTTTTCCGCGGCATAATTGATTTTCTTATTCTCAGTAATTCTTGGGTGTCCTTATACAATAAAATTGGTGTAAGTAATATCAATGGAGCCGGAAATCGATTGAGAAGAAAGACCCAAAATTCAGATAAACTGTAGTAGTAAAAATGAAGGAGAAACAGTAAAAGTTTCAATGGCTATAAATGAAGCAACTACATAAAGTATAATATACGAGTACATAGAAATGAGGAGCTCTTACTTCTACTTACAAGGAAGCCAATCGGATTGGTAAAACTATTTCTCGCAAAAAGTATATTAGTCACTAGTTATTACATTATACAGTTTGAGAGTTTCTACAAAAATTACTAGTTTATATGTTGTTCATCCATTGCAACAATAACAGAACTTAAAATTTGCTGTTCTACAAAAAAAATGTGTTTAAAAATTTTGATCTATTACCTACCTTTAATTCTGTATTATTATAATGTAAACTATTTACACTGATAAAATTTATTAGTAGGTACGAAGCGAAAATCATTATTTAAATTACAACTGAAATACGTCAGTCTTTAAACGAACCAAGGCTACTAGCAGGCCTATTCTGCAACAAAGTGTTTAAATTTTAGCAACTGGTTAAAAAATTTATCCAATTGGAATTGATATGACAACTAAATATCCAATTTTTTGTTATATATCAACATACTTGAGTGGTGAAATTTTTTCAAAACGGTTCGTTATAATTTTTGAAAAATAGAATCAAACTTGACAAATAAAATTTCGTTTTTTCTTTCAACGTCGACTGTTTTTATTGGATAAAAATTATAACGAACCGTTTAAAATTTTTACGAGTGTTTATGAATACGGGCGGGCATGAATGTAAAACACAATAGTGATAAAACACTGCCTTCCATTCTACAAGCTAAAATAATGGCATAAACATTTAGTTTTATAAGGATAACTCAAAAATGAAAATTGTCATTTTTTAGTTATGTCAGTGTTGCAAGTGTTAAGTGCAATTTACACAGTTTATGTTCACGATATAATTTTATTGGATTTATATAATCTTTCCAAAGAAACTTTTGGTATGGATTTTGTAAGAAATAGTATGCATTCGTGTTACAATTTTACATGATATAGAATCTTTTCCAAGGAACATTTGGTAAGGGATTTGTACAAAATACATCGATTTGATGGAAAGTGTTGTTGGCAACCGACCCCGGTGGTGTAGTGGGCAGCGTAGCCGACTCACAACCCAAGGGTTCTGGGTTCGAATCCCGGGTAAGGTATGGATGTTTGTGAATGTCCTTTCGTCATCTTATCTCCATCAACGCAACGTAAACAAGGAAAATGATATAAAATATAAGGTAAAAAACTGACTCACCCCCATCAAATCAATTGTAATAACTTATAATAAGTTGAATACAATAAAGAATTATTAAAAAAAAAGTGTTGTTGGCCACAACAAATTTTTTACAGATAGATCTGTAAGACTTACAGATTTGTTTAGAATTGGCCTAAATGTATTTTTGCCAAAAGTTTCTCAATTATTTTCTTTCATAGCTTGATTGCATAAAAATCTCCCCTCATATTACAAAATGCGTCCGTAAATGCGCCACTGTTTTGCAATGGTTAAAAGCCATCTAGTCTATTTATTATTAATATCATCCTCTCTAAATTGAGATAAATTCTCTCTCAGGCCTCGGACAAAATACCCCGTACGAATCACCCTATATTGGTCACTTTCACTCTGCCCCATGTGTGCATGGAAAGCGGAGCTAAGCTTTATTTAGGTTGGTGTGAATGATGCGTTGGCTCACGCCGAAAAAAACGGATTTTCACTTGGCTGCCCGCCGCCGTAAACACCGGCATAAATATCCAGGGGAAGCCACCCCCACCAAACCCCACGTGACTAACTTCTCCTACTTAAGTGGAAACCATTTTCTTCATTGTGAAAATGGTGTTTTTAAATTTTAGACCAACGGAAGATTAATGGCGGAATTTATAAGATATTCTTTAACAAGTTCTTTAGCTAATGTTGCTGGAGATATTGGTTTATTTATAGCCCACATTTTTAAAGATGAGTCGGAATTTATTGCTATTGAATGTAGTGGAAAATGTGTGGTTATTGGATATGTTTCAATTGATACATAAAATAAATGTACGATGAAATTGGTTTCATGAATTGTTTTGTTTTACAATCGTTGTTTCTTGTAGTTAGATATACTACCTGACAACCGGACCTTTGTTTTTATTTGCCAATTTTTCATAGAAAACGTCTGTAGACCTCAATAATGCTAACCAATGAAAACCTTCGACAGTAGATGTCATTTTTTCAAGACAAAAAATGTTCAATTTTTATCGAAATATAAAAACAGAAAGTAGCCGAAAAGTGACAAACTATTCTTGCCAAAGAACAACAAAATTAATTTCGATAAAATTTAGAAAAAATCTTAAGAAAACTATTATAATTTACACCCCACCAAAAGTGTATAGGGTATAACGGATAAATTACGAAAAAGAACTAAAAAAGAATTCAAGTAGTAAATTAGAGAAATTTGAAACTTTTTCCAGAAGAATTATGTGACGGGGTGATAATGACTATGAATCAAAGCTTACGAAAGATAAATGTGCAATAACGCTGCAATATTATTTTGAAAGATACAGGTCACTCCAAGAAATTCTATTTAAAATAAACACTAAAATTGGTTTATCTATATCCACATCAAGATGTGTAAATTTAACCACTTACAAATTTGGTATAAAAAGTACACGTTGAAGTGGTTCAAAATTGAATACGAATATTTCGTAATATAGCTATAGTTATTTTCGTAACAAGTTATGAAAAATACCAAATATCATGCGAGTGTAAATTGACGCACGACGCGTAGCGGAGTGCAAGTCAATACACACGAGCTAAGATATTTGTATTTCATACAAGTTACGAACATTATTTTTTAGACGAGCATAAATAAATTTTACTTTATCTACAAAATTGAAATTTAAGTTCAAACGTAAGGACAGCTGACAAATGAATAATGTATACATATGGCTAGAAAATAATGACATAGTAACCTAGCAACCGTGTCAACTATTACGATATGAAATATATCGTAACACTAATGTGATAAGTTCAACTTTCAGTGTTAGGATACTACGTTCATATATCATACTTATCACAATGGTCGTATAAAAATATATTTTATCTACGCAATGATGTTACGAGATACATACATGTATGTATGATTGTATGTATTATAAATAAAAACAATATGCCCAAAGATCTCATTTATAAAACGCATTTTACATAGATTAAATGATGATATAGGACTTACCTAGTAATGGAAAAACCTTCATACCTCATACCTTCGTTTAAGAAAACGCATTTACATAAATATTTGTATTTCACTTTAAATGTTAGTTTGTTCATTAGCATTTAATACACAAAACGCAGTAATATACGTCCGTACATTCCCAAATATCACAACAAACTAACTACCGTGCGATTTTTAACTTGTTTCATTAGGAACACGACAGCACTGATCAGAGTGTACAATAAAATTTCTTTAAATTATTACTGTAAAAAGAGTAAAATTTTTAATAATTTAAGACTATAATTTTTAATATAATATAATTAGCATATTTTACAAAATTTAGTGTTGAGTTAAACTAATATATTTCACCACTTACCAAAAGCTAAAATTTCTTAGAGTGTATTATTTAATTATTATTTTACGATGACCGCTATCTTAAGATTCTTAGCCGAATATATTAAAACACGGAATTTCATCATTTTATTAAATTTTCTCAAATTATTCTCCTAAATATTAAACATTCAATTGAACCAATTTTCACAATTTTCAAACAGCAGAAAGCTGCTTTTTTCAAGTTCATTTTAAAAGATCCAACTTTCGTCGCCTGTTACAAAGTTTTATATCAGGTGAAAGGATCCGCGAGCAAAGCGTACGAGAATAGCTTTGCACCAATTAATAAGATCTGCGTTTTGAACTGGTGTTAAATTGTAGAGAATGCAGAGAAAACATAGCTTCCGATTTAAATTATAATTAATATTATGTCTGCCCCGATATTTTATAAAATTATTCTTTAATATAAAGGCTTTGTAAAGAAAGTTTGTAATTTGGGAAAGCTGGTGAATTTTTATAAAAATATTAAAATAAAAAAGTTTCCCTACTTGAGAAACAATAGGCGTGTTTCTTCGGACTGTGATTCGTGATATAATTGAACAAAGTGAACATGATTAAAAAGAAAATTGTTTCTTCGTTCGTTATTCGTTATCCCCACTCTTTCATTTTGTGATCACAACACGCCATTCCCCTTTCCCTTCTGAATCAGTCTTTTCGCATGATCACTGTGATTAAAATAACAAAAGATTTGAAAATGGCGGAAAAAGCAAGCGATGAAATATTGGAATATGCAAATTTATGTCCACATCAGAATCATCCGAACTACTAGAACTTGAGTCAGTAGTTCAACATTCATTATTGGTTTCGATTTTTCTAATATTAGATCCAACAGTAATAAAAAAAAAAGTTAAAGAAACTTGTTTTGATATTTTACTTCACATTCCAACCAAAAATATTATTTCTTTTTCAGCACAATCCATCTTCAAACTATTTTCGATTTGGGTATTCTTCAATCAAAACAGCTGATTTATCATTTGACGTTTGCCGCTGTTGTTCGACGTTGTGTAGGTTTCGCGTCGATCGAGTTGTTGTTTCTTTGGAATTAAATTTAATCATGATTTGAAGGAAACATTATTGAACAAATCAGTATTTAGAAAATCATAATCACAGTCCGAAGAAACACGCCTAATTTGTAATTTTCTGAAAAAGAAAAGAAAAAAGTGTGTCTGGAACTTATTTCAATTTACGTGAGTGGGTAGTAAATTTGCCTGTCCAAAACATATCACTTAGTAATAAAAAACAATTCTTAAATTATGCACCACAAAACTTCGCAAGAACTGAAATTCAAACTGAAAACTAAAACTTTTTACAACTAGAATAAATTCGCAAGCTTAAATGCAGTTAAAAACTGACAGTCTGTCTGCAACTTTCATAGCCAGCTCGCAAAAAATTAATATTCGTCGCGGAGTTTTTAATTTTCGCCAACAGTAACAGTGGACAGGACAACTACAGAGCGCCACTCGGGAACACGGCGTACTAATGAGTGAACAAGGACACAAGGGCCCATGTGTGCGATTGCGATGAGTTATTTAAACCCGGGACCGGGAAGATCGATGAATGCTAAGTTTTTTGTTAATTTAAAC
This sequence comes from Ophonus ardosiacus, assembly GCA_943142095.1. NCBI lineage: Eukaryota > Metazoa > Arthropoda > Insecta > Coleoptera > Carabidae > Ophonus > Ophonus ardosiacus. Next base: position 8,444,162 of record OW964826.1, read on the forward strand.
AAAGAAGAATTACAGTTGTGTATTCTGCATAAAAACTCACTGAAAATAATTTTTTGTCACTTTCAATTACGGAAATAAGTTCTTTTGACATTTGAATACCATTTTTTTGTTTGCATCCTTTTTTTACTTCTATTTTTAAATAGAAGCTTTAGTTAAAAAATAACTGATGAGGTAAGCAGAATAATTTTTACGTTCTTCAAAAGACAATTAAATAAATTTTGTTATAAATATAATATAATATATAATATAATTTAATAGTCACGTGACATTTTCCACCAATCAGCATTCAGAATCTCCCTAGCTACATGTCTATCTCAGCGATGATAAAAAAAAACAAAGAAATTATCACCTTATTTATATTTGCTACAAAGGGATTTTTACAACATTGACAGTTAATTTTAACGAAAATTCATTATATTTTCTCATTAAATATAAGCTCGTGATATGGTTAATAATCGAAGATATTGCTCGTGAAACTGAAGCAGCATATTTGACAGATATATACAAATCATACAAGCAGCCATTGCACGTCATCACTTAGTGTAAAAACCTTAATGCATTAAAATCACTAATAGTGAAAAATGAAATAAAATTTTTAACCGTCAAAAAGTGTATAGCCTTATATAATTATTGTTAAGATGAGTAGTACAGTTCATTACTTATCGTATATGACATGAATAATATATAAATAATGTACATCAGCGTCATATTATTCGTTTAATTGTTGCTATAGTTGACAACATTGATAATTTGTATGTTCATACTGTCAAAGTTAGATATTATTTGAAAAATATTTGTATCGTGTTTGAAACATTTTTGTGCGTTGTAAAGGCCTATTTATAATAAAATAATGTTAAACGCAACGCAACGACGCAACGTGACCGTTAACGCAAACACAAAATCTGTGAATCTGCCAAATGTAGCACACAATCAAAAGAATTCGGTATATTTCTTTGAAATTCGGCTCACTTTTATTTATTGCCTTTATATGGCATACATAAGTATAAATAAGGTTAGTATTATAAAATAATTTAAATAGAAATGGACAGTGACGAAAATATAGTATTTATTTTGTAGATGTGACAGTTCATGACCATGCCGATAATATAGATTGCAATCTGAATAACTCCTTTCATAAAGATTCTAAAACCTCTGCAAACGTATCAGTACATGACGTCACACATCTAGTTACTTTATTCAATTTTTATTAATAACTTGCATTGGCTGCTTGAATGACTTGGGTAGTGTTTTTTTTTTTTTAAAAAGAAAATGGCATTCCAATGTGATGACGTCATTTAATTAATTTATATGAGTCAGGTAGTGAATAATTAAGCTTATAAGCGTCCTGAGTTATACAGATCACTTCTCTGCCAGTTTTTGGGACGGTTTTTCCTCTGGCAAAAGGAGATTTTTTCCTGAGAAGATGCATGTTCGCCGTCCATGTTATTGCCGGGCATGCATATATTGTCTAGAAAATTGTATACATAAAAAAGGTAACATTTATGAACATTTCTTGTTACCTTGGTTACTTGTTGTTTTTGTTATTTCACATATTTATGTCAATGTATCCACTGAAGAAGGCATCAGTTTATGGTGCCGAAACGTTGGGTTTAAATAATAAATACAGAACTTAAACTAAAAAAAGGTAGTATTATTCCAATTAATAATATGAGTTCTGAAAGATATTTTAATAATTAAATAAATAATTGTTACGCCCAGTAAATATGCCGCGATGATATACAGGGTGTAAATTTTAAAACGGGTCATAGGGCTATAACATAGAAAAACACTTTTTTAGACGCCAAAAGTTTCTATATTAATTTATTGAAAAAAGAATTAGTGGCTATTATAAAGACAAAAATTACGAATTTTTTGATACCTAACACATTACATTTCTGTTTCATATAAAGCCAGAAAATAAATTTAGAAATTTACACAATTAAGAAAAAATATCATTAGCCGTGAAACTGACAGAAACAAAACAATTGTTGACTTAAGACGCTCATTAATAAACGTTTTTTGGACATTATTTGTTAAATTATTATTATTTTCGTTTAATTAAGAAGAAATCATGGATAATTTGTTTCATGAAGAAAAATTACAAATTATTAAATGATTTTAATTGTTCCCTTGTAGTTAGCAGTTTTTCTCGTTTCTTATTTCTAACTTATTTCTTATAACATGTAGATCATCTTTAATTTTAAATACCTATTACAATAGATTATTAGTTCATAAATTAATAACTTTAATCTTTAATCCCCGATCATGTTAGTAAAAAAGACAATGTTTTGTTACTGTCAGTTTCATGGCTAATGATATTTTTTCTTAATTGTACAAATTTTTAAATTTATTTTCTGGCTTTATATGAAACAGAAATGTAATGTGCTTGGTACTAAAAAATTCTTTATAATAGGCACTAATTAGTTTTTCAATAAATTAATATAGAAACTTTTGGCGTCTAAAAACTGTTTTTCCATGTTATAGCCCTATGACCCGTTTTAAAATTTACATCCTGTATGTACTTATACTTACTAAATATAGGATTTAGATATTTGGGCGATAAAAGTGCAACATTGGACACAGCCTAAGTGCATGTAATTTTATCTGTCACACATATTTACGTAAAAGGCATAATATCAAAATCGCATGTTATACGTTACATCCCTGTTTTGTTTATCAGAATAGCCATTCCGTTAACAATAAACCCTCATTGTATTTTTATGTGTATCCACTTTAGCTAAAAACCTCTCTCCCTACGCCCTAAAGTATCCAAATTCCCCATGTTTTCATCCCCTATTCCATTGTCCTCCCCACTATTTTAATAGACACATACTTCGACTACAAACCACACCACACCACACATACTTCCACTTCTCACCCTCGTATATCATCCAGCATGCGGGCGATGCGAGTTTGTTTTCACTGGTCAATAATCCCGCTGGACGACGCCAACCCGCCGCCACGTCGCGACGCTGCATTAAGATAGATATGGCGCCGAAAAGTGCGAGAAAGGGTTTGTAAATTGCAATGGAACGTTAGTTTCAAGGGGAGGAAATTGATGGTGTTTGTTAAAGAAATTACGGATTTCTAGTTTGGAGGAGAGGGGAAGGTACCTTTTAACCAATTTTGTTATTAAAAAATAGATGTTATAGTTATTTACTTGTTAAGGCAGGGAAGTTCGTCTATTCATGACGAATATGGAAACAACCATAATGAGTCATGAAAAGGAACTTCAATAAGTATTAATTTTTACCTCCCGTTACCCTAGGTAAGGGAGGTATAAGGATTGTGCTAAAAATGGGATATAAAGATTTTAGTGAATAAGCACGTTTTGATGTCCCCAGAATCCGATTTTAACATTTTTACAATGATGTCTGTAGGTATGTATGTCTGTGTGTGTGTCTCTGTGTGTGTGTGTGTGTCTGTGTGTGTGTGTGTGTGTGTGTGTGTGTGTTTGTGTGTGTGCATCTTGTGGACACGATTACTCAAATACTATCAATCAGAAAAATTTGAAATTTTGTATATCCATTCTATACTAATGTGGAAAGAGCTCATTAGTTTTGAGTGTATATCGGATAACCGGAAGTATCATTTATACAAGCTTTTAACTGTTTTTCTTGTAAAAAATTCATTGAATATAATTTTTTAGCAACTTTTACCAATACAAATTGAATATAATGGCACAATCTTCAATTCTACGATAATTTAGTAAATAACTTGAAATAACTTTATATTATACCTATTATAAAATAATTTATTTTTGTACATCACTTTGCCTGTGCGTCAAACAAAAACAATACTTTAATAACAAATTTGACACATTTAAACAAATGTCACTGTCACGAAGCAATTTTCATTAAAATTAATAATGAAACCGTGTTAACAAGAATTTAGTAGTTTAAATATGATTCTAATGAAATTAAGGTTTGTAAAAATAATATATTTTCCATCATACATAAATATTAGATATACAGGATAATTCGATTTAAGTTTGATGTTTGCAGCATTATATATCAAACAGCTCTCAATAAGAACGTGATTTCAAAGTGTCAAATAATAATTTGCAACTACACATTTACGAAATGGATAATGTACGGCGAAGAATTTACAGAGATTGCGTTTTAGAGCATAAGGAAGTTGGTGATGATTTTGACAATTATGTGTGTGACGATTTTTCCTTAAAATATATTAATGATCCAAAACTTCGCAAAGTTGGTAGGTATTTAATACTCTTATATAATTTGAAACAACATATTAGATTTTGACTATATATGATAAACCGGATGTAGTACTTAATTTGAAGCTCTAACAGATTTTTCGGGAAAACATAATAAAATATTATCCAAAATTTCGTATTACATACTTTTCTATTTACTGGAACAACAAAGTAGATTTTGTTTACAAACGATCAATCGGAAGTGAAACTTTACTTAAAGCTCATTGCTATTTTAAACATGGAATTGGCGGGAGGTCTTGTGCTGGCCACATCAGATTTTTATAATTAACAAAGAGTTAACAGCCCGATAGTCCACATATTAGATGGTTAGAGGAGCGTTACTCCAGCAAAACAATATGTCGGGTTCAAATCCCGGTGGTCTTTCCATAATTTAATTCAAATACCTAAACCTTGGTTTAAGTGTAAGTGGAAACATTGCCCCTAAATCGGATGTTGAATTACTTGGAATGGATCCTGCATCGGCAATTTGTTTTATGAAGCAACATAATGTAATATGTTTGTAATAAAATATATAATTTGAAACATAACAATAATTAAAATATTACTCGATAAATAATTCAATTATAATAAAATTTATACATGGAAACAATACCAAACAATTAATATTTAAACATAATATCTGACAATGTCCAATTAATATTTATTGTTATAAATACAATACAATAATTAACATTTTATTGTATATTCAAATGTCGAACTCTTTCGTATCAATAATTCAGTTGATCATTAATATCTTTCCAATAATTTGACACTCGTTCCCAGGATAATAAATTGTAAAGTGATTGTGAATAATACAATTTGATTTTTGCAATTATGTAACAGTAGCCCAGCTTCTATTGTTTACGACAATATCGGCCGGTAATGCAGTTCACATGTCTAGCGTCGATTGGAATTGAACGTAATGCGATAATAGAATAATACGTTATTCACCCCTTAGTAATTATGATCGATGACTTGCCTAACTGATGACATATTGTTGAAGTGACGAGCAATATTTCCGGTTAGTGATAGTGTTAGTTGCGCTGTCAAATTCTGCCAGATATGTCAGTCAAATTGAAGGAAATCCTTCTACAAAAATGTCTTGATAGACACATTTTATTTGCGTGAAGAGTTAAATGATTTATACAGAAATGCAGAGAAAGATATCTTTGAAAAAATGTTGGAAATTTTGAATATCGTCTAGACTTCATTTAGAAAATTGATGTTGAATGAAATGATACTAAAAGCAATAAATATTATCTCAAAGTTTTATTGATAATTTCGGACATTCGGGCAATGAACCCTGCTTCACAATTTCAAGGAGGAAGAGTATCGAAAGCAAGACGGTGTCCAGAAAACCCACAAAACTCACGCCTGCAAAACTCCGTTGTACATGTTTTTACCTTCTGTCACCTTTAGGTAAGGTATTCTCTTTCATCAAAAATTCGGTGGCAAGTTTGTAATAAATAAGCACGTTTTAGGTTTTCTAGAATACGATTTTACAAATTTTACGAAGATGTCTGTATGTGTGTGTGTGTGTGTGTGTGTGTGTGTGTGTGTGTGTGTGTGTGTGTGTGTGTGTGTGTGTGTGTGTGTGTGTGTCCGACAATAACTCTATTAGCACAATTCTAAAAATTATAATTCTTTCGTATTCCTGTTCTTTACATCCATATGAAGAACTGATTTATTCTAGTTATAATAGGGGATTCCAGCTCAATCGAATTAAAGGAAAATAGTAAAAAAATACCAATGTATATGCTGAATGACGAATATTAATTTAAAAAAAAGAAATGGTTTAATTGAGATATTTCAGAAATAAGGGGTTTTTTGTTATAGCGCTTCGACACTAATATGAAATCCATATATGATATTTTGATTGGCGACCGAAAGACCACCTATACATGCATAACAAATAGCGTGTTAGGAGGTGGGGGTTACTACCAATGAAGTTAAGAAATTCAAATTCGAAAGGAGGGGCTAACATTCCTGTACTGCAGTTTTCAAACAGTTTTTATTTTAACATAAATTTCTTGCATTAAACTTAATAATTTAAATATACCTGTAATTATAAAGTATGTAGACTTATACAGTGTTATAATATTCATTTATTTTATGTAAATATAACTTAAAATAGCACGCGTGCCTGAGTGTCAGGTCGTGAACCTGGGAGAACCGGGTTCGATCCCGACAGACACCAAATATTTCCAATTTTAAATGGCACAAAAGTGACCCCTGTGGTGCACTCTCCACACCAGCTATGAGTGCCCGTGAGGTGACGCCTGGTAAGCGCCCACACGGTAAAATATATCGTCATCATTACCGATATCTACATGTGTTGTAAATACTGGCACACCCAGAAATGGGTAATATGCCGTGATGATATTTTCATTTATTTAATTATTTATTATATTTCAAGAACATTTAGGTCCATGATGAAAACAGTTTGATAAAAAAACACATAAGCGTGATGTCACGTCAATCATTTCAAAATTCGGGAGGCCATTACTCGCTTATTATTAGGAATTTTTTCGCCGGATTTTCATCAATAGTCTTAGTTTTCCTAATATTTTCAGATGAAATTATAAAAAAAATAAATGGTGGAATCCCCCATTGGTTAGGTAACCAGAAGTAAAGTAAAGTTACAGAGGAATTTACAGTAAAATTTAATTCTAAATTGTGACCATAATAACTTTGAGATTTAAATTATGTTACCTTGGTACTACTTACAGCGTTAAATTTTTAAATTTATTGACCATAATCGCTCCACTAAAGTGGAAAAACTGCTTCAAAAATTGGTTCGACCGCAAATGTTCAAGAAGAATATTTTGAAAAACAATAATGCCATTTATAAATTTCTTACATCGTTTGCAGAAACTTTTCCAATATAATATCTTCAGTATGCATTATTGTATATCCTGCCAACAAACAATGAAATTTGGTTACAGAGTTGGTTAGAACATCTGAAAGCTTGCAACATAGTAACAGTAGAGATTTAATTAAAATCTGCTTTCATCAATTAATGAAGTACCAAATATTCTCCATATTATATTAAAATCAGTCACTAGTAGCCAGTGAAACATAATTCACTTCGCGTTCACTTGCAAGTGTTTATTCCATTACCTACTGCGACGATGTATTTATAGTTTGATTTATAGAGAATACGTGGTTGATGAGAGAGATATTCCATGTAGTTATGTTTGTAATCCGTGCGGCACACGGCATAATGTATGCTATTTCACGCGACTTGTTAATTTAGGTTGATCGTTTTTCAGGATGCTGGTAATTATATTGTCTCTATAAACACCGCCACGAATCTATGAAAATGAAACGCATATGGAATAAATGTACGATACGTGACAGCATGTGTTCTAAATAGACTTTTTTTAGGACTATTTCAGTAATTACTATTGCTGGTGCATATGTACATACAGTTTACGTTTTATATTAGTATATGAAGTAGGTATTTTATTTTATATAATATTTTTAACAATTGTCTAATTAGTGTAAGCAGAATTTTAATTATATGAAACAGTTCATTTACCCATAATTTTATACACTTGAATATTAAATAATTATTTAAGAAAATACAAATAAATCTTCGTAGAACATAATAATAAATCTTATAATGCTTAGAAATCTTTGAACTGCATGGTATAACTCAATATTTCAATTTAAGGTTTTATTTACTAACGCGTATGGGGTCCCGTGGCCGCGTGCCTCAGTGTCTGGTCGCGAACCTGGGGGAACCGGGTTCGATCCCGACAGACGCCAAATATTTCCAATTTTAAAATGGCACAAAAGTGACCCTGTTGTGCACTCTCCACACCAGCTATGAGTGCCCATGAGGTGACGCCTGGTAAGTGCCCATGAGGTGACGCCTGGTAAGCGCCCACACGGTAAAATATATCATCATCATTACCGATGTCTACATGTGTTTTGCAGATACTGGCACACCCAGAAATGGGTAATATGCCGTGATGATATATTTATTTATTTATTTACTAACACAGAAAACCAAATTATATATATATATATATATTCTCTTTTTACCTCTCGCTAAGAGAGGTATTGGAATCATGCTAAAAATCACATATCCAGATTTTAATGAATAAGCACGTTTCACTAGAATCTGATTTTAATATTTTTACAATGATGTCTGTATATGTGGATGTGTGTATGTGTGTGTGTATGGCTGGATGTTGAAGGGACGATTCCTCAAAAACTATAAGACATAAGACCTGTTTAACTATGAATTCCTCAATCTGACATTCCTGGGAAGAGCTGAAAAGGTTTTGGTAACAATTGAACAACCGGAAGTAGTAGTTTTTAAAAGAAATTATTGCAAATATTATTTTTTTAAATTTTTTGATATTACTAATTTTGAAGAAGAAAATTCTACATCTGATACATTTAAATTTTTTATTATATATTCTATAAATTTAGAGATAAAGACGCTATAATATATAGAATATCGGGATAAAATAAGTCGAGTAGGCGAAACTACACTAAGGAAACCAGTTGACAAATTCAAATGTTTGTAACATAATTTATAAATGACATGTCCACGACATGTCAGTGTCAAAAATCAATAGTTTTACTGACATTCTGATATCTTTTTCTGGTAGGTTCATTTAATCGTTCTTATTGTTTTATTAATTAAATATTTGAAATTGTAGGTAAAATGCACATATCCATCAGAAATACCGCCAATATGGTTAATGAATTGGAAGAATCTCTGACAATTAGGAACTTCCTTATACAATGAAAAATATATAATTAGAATTATATGTGTGCAGAAGACATGTTAAATACAATAAAAAACAATATTTGGGTAAAGTTCTGTAATATTTTGTTATACAACGATGGTTCGATAGCAAAGTGCAATACAATACTTTTATAACAAAAAATGGAAATGGCGAGAGGTCTTGTGCTGGCCACAACAAATTTTTCTTCAATAATTTTATTTAAAAATCGTTTTTTAAACAAGTTTTTAATTTGTTTATTATATTTTTTTAGTGTGTTAAAAATCATTAAAAATTTCACACAATCTTTTTAATTTTGACGTATTATCATTTAAATTTACAAAGTGATGAAGTAAACAGCATAAGAGTTATTTTAAAATAATTATTTTGTATCAAGGCACTGATATTCTATTTTTTATTTAGAATGTGGAAATAAACTATTTGAGTGATAAAATAGTATATTATGCAAGGAATTTATAATGACAGCTTTTAATACACAAGCATGAAGTTTATAATACGAGCCGTAGCGAGTAAGTATTGTAAATCATGCTAGAGTATTATTAATATAGTCATTATACATGAGTTGCATACACTATTTTTTCTACGACTATAAAACAATCAATTGGTTAAAAAATTAATCTGTATCATAATGATAATCTGTATCATAATGAAAATCTGAATCATGAGTGTCATTTAAATACAGATAACATATACTTTATAAGTATTTTAAACTATAAGAGTAGAAAATCGATAATAGTGCCGAGCTGCCGAGGTGCATATTAAAATTTATTTGAAATCGAAAAATTTTATAAATGAAACGAATATTTATTTTTATAGGTTATGTTTACATGTCTGTCAGTCTGACACTCAATGTTGCTAATCTCAGATATTGAAGGTATCGTAAAGAATACTTAAAAATATGATTCATCTCAACTTCTCCATCATACACCCAATTATCTTATATGTGCAATATTTATCACAATATTGGTAACACTGCATTTATATGAAATTGTCGTGTAATGGATTACTAAGTGCTGATTTCTGACCTTGAATGACGATTTTTATACACTTTAGTTACGATTTTAAATAACATATATTTTTAAATATTTTTTCACGGAAATATTGAATTGGATCAAAACAAACAAATAAATTTTAGTTAAAATTGTAAAAATGCTAATATACCAAATATTAATATTCAGGCAAGGAGTCTATCTTACTCGTATATGTCAGTGCAATTATCAATTATTGTAGCACGAATTAAAGACTCAAATATAGATACTATTATTAATCGGTCACCAAACGAATACCTACTGTACTTGAAATCTTGGCCTTAAAAATGATATCTTGTCAATATGATGGTAAGAAATATATTGAAAATATCATTTATCAACTACCTATTCATATTTTTATATATCATCTGTCACCAATCCCCCCATTCAAAATTAAAAACAGATACACTAAAATAACTTCTACATTTATTTCCAAATCCAACTATAGTGAATCAATCATCACACCATCTGAAAGTGAAACCAACGTGCGTGTATAGATTCCTTCCTCTGCGACTGCAACGTATAATTTGCTAAGATCGGCGTCTGCAGGTTGGCTTAGCCTCGGCCCTAGCCCCGTGGGAAACGGAAACTGCAGTGACTGTCAGGAACACTTGCACCTAATGCTAACGCGCTAGAACGCACTCGTGCCGTGCAACAACAGGAATAAGCAAGAGTTATGTCCTGGGAATTTATTAAGGAAAGGGGAATTTGTATTGTTAAATTGTTGCTTGTTTGTTTGCGAGAATAGTGTTGATTTGTAAGCCATATGCAAGGTAATGTATAGTGGGTATTTACATGCTTCATTTGTAAGCTATATGTAGGAGGTTCAGTTATAAATTTAGCGAAATCAAGTACAATCCAAAAAAATCTGTTGTGGCCAGCACAAGACCTTCCGTCAATTCCATGTATTTTGTACAAATCCCATACCAAAAGATCCTTGGAACAGATTCTATATAATATCATGTAAAAACACATACTATTTTTTACAAATTCCATACCAAAAGTTCATTTGAAAAGGTTCTATAAATCCAATAAAATTATAACATAAACTACACTAAGTAATGTCCTTCCATCTTCTATTTTGCCTTTCTCTGCGTGTCACTTGCGAGCAACACTATGACATACCAATTTTAGATCCTATACTTTTTTCCATATTTGGTTTTGCACTTGCAACTGACATCTGTCAATTAAATTTTTTTGAATAATTATGTCAGCTGTTTCCATGATAAATAACAAAGCTGACTAATTTTTGAAAATTAATTTCTTTATAATGCTTTAAATTTACATCTATTAAATATGAAGGAAAATGTATAATCAAACTGTATAGAGAAGAGTATTTTCTTTAATATATATAATAACAAAATGTCAAAAAATAATATTTAACTGCGTTTTTTTTAAGAAAAACTGTTAAAAACTTCAAATAAGGGTACTTCCGGTGGATCAATTATAACCAAAATCTAATCAACTCTTCATATGGATGTACAGAAGAGGAATACGAAAGAATTATAATTTTTAGAATTGTAGTATTGGAGTTATCGTCGGAGAAAAATTTGTCACACACGGACACACACACACACACACACACACACACACACACACACACGGACACACACACACATACATACATACATACATACATACATACATACATACATACATACATACATACATACATACATACATACATACATACATACATACATACAGACATCATCTTAAAAATGGTATATTCGTATTGTACGGACCCTAAAACGTGCTTATTCATTAAAAACTCACCACCGAATTTTTTGACCAAAGACAATACCTTCCTTACCTAACGGTGACGGAAGGTAAAAAATTGTAAAATCCTCTCAAAATGTGATCTTCATATTATAATTCCTAACCTTCCAGTACTCGCGCTTATTTTTGTAACAGGAGTGCTCGCGCGCGGACTGATAGTCCGCAGTAATAAAATGGATTATTTGTAAAACACAAAAACAGAAATGAGCAAAATACTAAATGTTTATAACAAATTATTCAATTTAAAAACAAAATAAATTTAATACACGTAATCAGTAATTTAAAAATCTGTTGTGGCCAGCATAAGACCTCTCGCCATTTTCATATTAGGCTATATAAGTATTGTATTGCACTTCGCTTTCGAACCGTCGTTTTATAACAAAGTATTATAGAACTTTACCCAAATATTGTTTTTTATTGTATTTAACATGTCTTCTGCACACAAATAATTCTAATTATATCTATTTTTCATTGTATGAGGAAGTTTCTAAATGCCAGAGATTCTTCCAATTCATTAACAAGATTGGCGGTATTTCTGATGGATATATGTATTTTACCACAATTTTACCTATAATTTCAAATATTTAATTAATAAAACAATAAGAAAGATTAAATATACTTCCCACAAAAACCTATCAGAATGTCACTAAAACTGTTTATTTTTGACACTGACATGTGTCATTTACAAACTATATTATAAACATTGGAATTTGTGAACTGGTTTCCTTAGTGCCTTAGCCTCTGCGATTAGATTACTCCATAAATTTATAATGTCTTTATCTCTATATCTGTACAAGATATAATAAAAAATTTAAGTGTATTAAATGGAGAATTTTATGTTCTTCAATATTTAATAAAAAAAACTCCCAAAAAATTATATTTAGAAGAATATTTCTAAGAAACTACTACTTCCAGTGGTTCAATTGTTACCAACACCTTTTCAGCTCTTCCCAAGAATGTCAGATTGAGAAAACTGCAGTTAAATATTTTTTATGTCTTATAGTTTTTGAGGAATCATGTCTACAACATCCAGACATACACACATACACACATACACACATCCACACACACACACACGGACATCATCGTAAAATGTTTTAATCGGATTATAGGGACCTTAAAACGTGCTTATTTACTAAAATCTGGATATGCGAATTTTAGCATGAATCCAATACCTCTCTTAGCGAGAGGTAAAAATAGAAAATAAACGACGATTAACTTGCTCCCTGGCTTAACAAAAATATAATCAACCAAAATATAAATAAAAATGAGTAAATATTGTTTAGCGAACACTATTCACTGTAGTTTTTAACATTAGAACAATTTTCATATTTTTTTTTTTTCGATCGTTTCTGCTCTTCCTCCCACGAACTCATCTATTTGTTATTTACATTCATATTTAACAAGTATTACCTAAAATATATGCATGTCACCCTAATTATAAACTTGCGAACAAATTAGAATTAATCTAATACACACTAGAAGGCTCAATGTGTACAAAGAAAATCTAATTGTACACAGAGCAGCAGTAAGCTATTTGGTGCAAATACTTAGAAGAGTATAGACCTATTACGTACAGAAGAATTTACAAAATAAAAATCTTGCGGAGCGAGAGTCCGCGCGCGAACACCGGAAGGTTAATGAAAGTTACAAATCAATAGAACTGAACATTTTTTTTTTTTTTTTTTTTTGGAAACTACTTTATAGTACGAGCCCACTATCAATTTTTTGTTTAACCCAAAGTGTAGTATTTTATGGTCTGAAAAGCAAATGTGAACTGGTTGAATGATTTAGCATTTTTCGTAACCATGCATCTCTAAGGTTAAAATCAACTAATGAATGTTAATAGCTTTAACTTAATTAATTTAGAATTACTGTCTGAGCCCAGTGACGTAAATACTCGTCCTGGCATATATGCGGCATTAATTGCTATTTTGTTACAAGACTTTGAGAAACCCCAAATACTATTCAATAAGTACGTAGCTACTCCATTCTCAGTTGACATCAGCACGTTGCCTGAACTTGCTAATGGAACTGGTATATGCATACCTGGTGCCTATTTGAAATCCGCTATACAGGGAATTTAATTTTTATTTTTTACTGTAGTTAGTTAACTAGGAATTTTAGATAAAAGTGTTTCAAATAAAGGATGTAGTTAATAAAATCCTACACCTAAATCACTAATCATTTTTATATTGCATGCTTTGTAAGCTGTAAAATCGAATTTAAAAAAATCTGTTGTGGCCAGCACAAGACCATCCGTTAATTCGATGTATTTTGTACAAATCCCATACCAAAAGGACCGTGGAACAGTTTCTATATAATATCATGTAAAATCGAACACGAACACATACTATTTTTACAAATTTCATACCAAAAATTCATTTGAAAAGGTTCCAATAAATCCAATAAAATTATGACATAAACATATACTAAGAAAAATGTGCTTAACACATTTTACTTTCTGCGTCAGCTTTCCCCTATTTTATTAGGGGTCGCTGTTTCCTCTTCTCTTCCACTCATTCCTGTCCAACGCATCTTCTTCACACAGTCCTTCTTTTCTCAAGTCTTCTACGATACAGTCCTTCCATCTTGTTTTTAGCCTTTCACTGCATGTCACTTGAGAGGACCACTATGAAATACTAATTTTTCATCTCATACTTTCCATATTTGGTTTTGCACTTGCAACACACATCTGTCAATTAGAATTTTGAATGTATCAGCTGTTTCCATGATAAATAGCAAAGCTGACTAATTTTTGAAAATTAATTTCTTTATAATGCTTTAACTCTAAATCTATTGAATATGAAGAAAAATTAATAATCAAACCATATAGAGAAGAGTATTTTCTTTAATAAATATAATAACAAAATGTCAAAAAATAATATTTAACTGCGTTTTTTTAAGAAAAACTGTTAAAAACTTCAAATAAGAGTACTTCCCGTGGATCAATTATAACCAAAATCTAATCAACTCTTCATATGCGTCCATGATATCCTTTTTGGAAAGTGCATTGACAAGTGTCTTTTTCCCTGTCAAAAAAAAAAATAATAAAATTAAATCAAAAAAATTCAAAAAAGCCTCTTGAAAATACGCTTCTACATTACTTTTAGCTTTCAATTTACATAGGTACATAGGTAGGTACCTTCATACGTATAGATATATTGATATCGAAAAAACTAGCTTCGTGTATTATACCTGCTCAATGCATATTCAATTCTACATAATAGCCCTTGACATATTTAAGTAGGGCAAACCATT
Source organism: Ophonus ardosiacus (assembly GCA_943142095.1). Taxonomy (NCBI): domain Eukaryota; kingdom Metazoa; phylum Arthropoda; class Insecta; order Coleoptera; family Carabidae; genus Ophonus; species Ophonus ardosiacus. Next base: position 8,459,209 of record OW964826.1, read on the forward strand.
TGATTTATCTATCTAAAAATTAAATCATGCTGAAGAAATATAACAGCTTCCACAGTTTATAAGTTTTAAGAAATACCTAAAAGAAAAGAATACTGAATTACATTATTGTTGAACGGACATATTTTATAATAATAAAAGTAAATTATTCTGGGATTCAGTTATTGAATTTTTAACCAATGGACACGACTAACGAAATAAATTAATTTTAAACTATTAACAGTAAAAAAATACAAAAAAGACTAACGTTAGAAATTTTACACACAAAACGAAAAAAATAATATAAACTCTAAAACAGACCTAACAGGCCTTAGTACAATCTACAACAACTTGATAAAAGACAAAATAAAATAAAATATTATGCAAAATTAAGTTTATTCTTATTAGAAATAAAAAATAAAGAAATAAAATTTTTATATTTTTTCATTAAAACTCGTCATTAGCGTAAGTAACTTCCTCTTTACAAGGTTAAGTAAGTTTAATCCTGCTTTAATAAATGGTTTTTACTTACCCTTGCTATTATGCCCAAGTGCATCTGTGAGTGTGCAGAGAAATTGTATCATTGACTTATAATTATTTTAAATTATGAATGCCTTTGACGTCAATAAATGTAAAACAACTGCAATAGATAAAAATTAATTTATTTTGTAAGTAGTGTCCATTTCTTTAAATTCAATGTTTTTAATAATTTTATACTTAATATTCTGTAGTTCCTGAGGATGATCCTGGTAGGGTCGAAACGTTGAAGAAATAATAAAAAAAATCACATGACTGCATTCCATAATTTTCTTCATTTTATAATATAAATATATTTTTTAATATGAACCATATGTCTAATTTTCAATATTTCTAGCGTGACTCTCGTACTATTAACACGCGATTGAACAACACAGTTTCAGAAGTTATGCAGTTATATTATAGGTAAATAAAGCATTAAAACTAACAGAATTTTGACCACGCTCCACATAACGAAATAAAAACAACCCATATTTAAATTTTTGTTCTATATTGGATTCATTACAAGATTGAATGGATACTTAATGAATATAATTAGCTCGTAAAAATTAATGCAAAGCGTATATGAACAATGTAGGTAATTAAAGAAAAACGCTACCTTTCTCACAGCACACTATGCTGAACGTTCACGATGCTATCTTATACATAATTAAATAGGAAGTTTCAATCAAGCGTTCTCAGTCATTATCTGAGTGAAGCAGTGAACAGCTTTACAGAAATCAATTGTTTTGCTAACAAAACAGCTCAACTTGAACTATTAATCACGGAGCAGAAGAACACGGGGTAAAGTGCAAAACTTCATGTTTTCATGCAATCATTTCATAATGCTAGACTGTTGACTTCGTACACAACATGGCTTTATTAGAAGCTCCAATGCCAGGCTTACAGAAACATTAACAAACTTCCCAGACACTTATAACTGTGTTTTGATAGTGGCTTTTCAACCGTGTAATATCATCCACAAATTTCGGAAGAAAAAGATTATATCCTTACCAAGGATCTACATCTCACAATAGATTTCGAGTAACTTGGATATTGTAGTGTTTTACGTTATAATTTGATGATTGTTGACAATACCAGTGTAATGTTTCCAATAAAATCATTGAAAATAATAATAATAATAATAATAAAAAAATTAATGTGGCCAGCACAAGACCTTCCGTCAATTCGATGTATTTTGTACAAATCCCGTACCAAAAGTTCTTTGGAAAAGATTCTATATATCTCACCCCGGCGAGAATAGTGACACAAGTCAAAATTTAGAAATTCTAAGTTCATCAGATAAAATTAGTCAAAAATATGCTTCTAATAATAAGAAATAGTGACATAAATCAAGATTATATTCTTCGAGAGATAGAGCTAATGTCGTTTCATTTCAAGCTAATGTAAGTTACTTTACATTCGAGAAGTGTCTTCTTTAATTTAAGTTTTACGCAAAACTATTTTTTGGACTTGTGCCACTCTTCTCGGCGGGGTGCGATATCATGTAAAATCCTAACACGAACACATACTATTTTTTTACAAATTCCATACCAAAAGTTTATTTGAAGAGATTTTATAAATCCAATAAAATTATAATATGAACATAAACTACGTAAATTGCACTTGACACTTCCTTCTTTCTTCTTCAGCTTTTTCCAATTTTATTAGGGATCATTGTTTCTCACTCTTCTCTTCCACTCATTCCTGACCAACGCATATTCTTCACATAGTTCCATATTTGGTTTTGCACTTGACACTGACATCTGTCAATTAGAATTTTGTGCATATATCCGCTGTTTCCATAATAAATAGCAAAGCTGACTGATTTTTGAAAGTTAATCTCTTTATAATGTTTTAACTCTATATCTTTTGAACATGAAAAAAAGTGTATAATCAAACCGTACAGAGAAGATCAGTTTCTTTAATACTTTCTTAAAAACTTCAAATTAGGGTACTTCCGGTGGATTAATTATAACCAAAATCCAATCAGCTCTTCATATGCCGGCTTCGCACAGGTATAGCTAAACTAACGATTAGCTACACGTATACCAGTAATTTTTCACATTTACTTCGGAGACATGCACTGCGTAGGGAGTCGGTAACCTGCCTCGCATTGTACATGTAACAGGCTCCGCCCGATCCCCGCACCGCACCTAAAAGCGCCTTTTCTAAACATGTCTCGGGTACTTTTACTTATGTACATATGATGCAAGCTATCTCTCCAACAAATATCGAAAATCTGCTAACGGTTAAAACTTTACTATAGATAAAAAATCTGTTGTGGCCAGCACAAGACCTTCCGTCAATTCGATGTATTTTGTACAAAACCCATACCAAAAGGTCCTTGGAACAGATTCTATATAATATCATGTAAAATCGAACACGAACACATACTGTTTTTTACAAATTCCATACTAAAAGTTCATTTGAAAAGGTTCTTTAAATCCAATAAAATTATAACATAAACTACACTAAGTAATGTCCTTCCATCTTCTCTTTGGCCTTTCTCTGCATGTCACTTGCGAGTAACAATATGACATACCAATTTTAGATCCTATACTTTTCATATTTGGTTTTGCACTTGCAACTGACATCTGTCAATTAATTTTTTTTGAATAATTATCTCAGCTGTTTCCATAATAAATTGCAAAGCAGACTAATTTTTGAAAATTAATTTCTTTATAATGCTTTAAATTTACATCTATTTAATATGAAGGAAAATGTATAATTAAACCGTATTGAGAAGAGTATTTTCTTTAATATACATAATAACAAAATGTCAAAAAGTAATATTTAACTGCGTTTTTTTAAGAAAAACTGTTAAAAACTTCAAAAAAGGGTACTTCCGGTGGATCGATTATAACCAAAATCTAATCAACTCTTCATATGGATGTACAGAAGAGGAATACGAAAGAATTATAATTTTTAGAATTGTAGTATTGGAGTTATCGTCGGAGAAAAATTTGTCACACACGGACACACATACACACACACACACACACACACGGACACACGCACACACACACATACATACAGACATCATCTTAAAAATAGTAAATTTGTATTGTAGGGACCCTAAAACGTGCTTAGTCATTAAAAACTCACCACCGAATTTTTTGACCAAAGACAATACCTTCCTTACCTGAAGGTGACGGAAGGTAAAAAATAATTGAAATCATCTCCTATCGTACCGCCTTAATGGATGATTTTTTAAAAACGCTAAAACACTTTATTTCTTACCAAAAGCATAAATAAGAATTTTTATATCCCTAACTTGAGAAATGATGGGTTCTTCATACAAACTTTCGTCCCCTATTTCACCCCCTTCAAGTTTTATTTTCGCGACAAAAGGTAGCCTATGTCCTTCTCCTAGGTCCAATCTATCTCTATACCAAAATTCATCAAAATTGTTTCAACAGTTCAGGCGTGAAAACGTAACAGACAGACAGACAGAGTTACTTTCGCATTTATTATATTAGTATGGATTTAATATTAACAATTAAATAAAGAAAAAATCAAAATCACAATTATTTTTTTTTTTTTACAATAATCAATATAGTTAACAATGATGACAATAATTTGTGTGATAGTTATTTTTATTATTGCAGTCAAATTTAGTCTAGTGTAGGTGAAAATTGTTGTAATCAAACAAAACTACATTGTTATTAACAGTAAAACTTTTCATTGTTGTAATCAAATTTAATCTTTTGTATTTGAACGTTTATTTGTTCTAATCAAATAAAACTACACTGTAATAAACTGTAGAAGTAATAGATGTGAGAAAGAATATGAGAAATACCTGGAAATCAAAATTTTCAATTTTGTTTTTTCCCGGAGAATTTAATTTTGATTCTGGATTATTTAAATTTCTTTTTGTTTTCAGCTAGAATCCTTTTTACTGTACTTTGTGAAATATTTATTGTAGAATCTTGCTTATGCTTTCGATTCATTTTGATTATTAAATTTTGATAATTCAATTTTTTTCACAAAAGTTTTATCTTGCGCTACGCGCCAATGACAAAAATTTCATTGTCCAATTAACCAAAGAATTACTCATCATGCGTCAGTGTCGTTCAATTCATTATTCACTTGTGCAACTGTACTAATAGAGCGGTACAAACTTTCATCACTATTTCACCCCTTTAAATTTTATTTTCGCGATAAAATGTATCCTATGTCCTTATCCAAGGTGCAATCTATCTCTATACCAAAATTAATCAAAATTGGTTCAGCGGTTTAGGCGTGAAAACGTAACAGACAGACAGACAGACAGAGCTACTTTCGCATTTATTATATTAGTATGGATTAATGGCATATCATATTTCAAAATTATATATAAAAAAAGTTTAGTCGGATATTTCGGTGGTCATTAGTAAATAATGAACACTGTTTTAATATAGTAATTATAAAATATTGTATGTTCTTTTATTCATGAAAATAATGATCAACATACAACAGCAAATTTATCCTTTGTGAACATCATTATTTATTTTATTCGTACATGTTCATTTTAACCTAATTTATACAATATAAATTAAAACATCATGAAATATAAACTGCTAGAATATTAACACGCACAATATCCTGTATACTGACAATAAAACAAAATCAGGAATTTATTTCAAAGCCTGCTATCAATGGAAACATAAACGGAGAATAAAAACCCGTCGCAAATGTATCTTTTTTCTTTGGTTTCCTTTGTAGTCGGAGTGAAAATGCATTTGCATTGCATAGCTGCGTGACTGGCTCTTCGTTCACATCGACATCGCCATCTAGTCGCCTTTGCACGCAATGATAACAAGCGAGTGAGTAGCTGCATGCAGAAAAGAATCCCAGGAATCATGGAGGAAACCAGTATGTAAACAATGGTTGTCAAATGGAGGAATCAGATAATCATAAAACGAAAGGAAAATTGAAATAACAAACAAATGATGAATAAAGAAATTCATGATTTTTTGCTGAAGTAAAATTGACTTGGGCTGTGTCCGATGTCGCATTTTGGCATTTAATATTTCGGTTTGCTTCACATAAATACAACTCCGAGTGGCACACTGGTGATATCCATTGGTTTGTATGGCAACACTTCAGAACAATAAAAATCTGTTGTGGACAGCACAAGACCTCTCGCCATTTCCATATTAGGCTATATACTCGTAAGTATTGTATTGCACTTCGCTTTCGAACCGTCGTTTTATAATAAAATATTACAGAACTTTACCCAAATATTGTTTTTTTTTGTATTTAACATGTCTTCTGCGAACATATAATTCTAATTATATCTATTTTTCATTGTATGAGGAAGTTTCTACATGTCAGACATTGTTCCAATTCATTAACCAGATTGGCGGTATTTCTGATGGATACATGCATTTTACCACAATTTTACTTATAATTTCAAATATTTAATTAATAAAACAATAAGAAAAATTAAATATACTTCCCAGAAAAATCTATCACTAAAACTGTTGATATTTGACAATGACATGTGTCATTTACAAACTATGTTACAAACATTGGAATTTGTCAACTGGTTTCCTTAGTGCCTTAGCCTCTGCGTATAGTTTAAAGTGTATTAGATGGAGAATTTTATGTTCTTCAATACCTATTTAATAAAAAAAAAATCCCAAAAACTTATATTTAGAAGAATTTTTCTAAGAAACTACTACTTCCGGTTGTTCAATTGTTACCAAAAAATCTTCAGCTCTTCCCAGGAATGTCAGATTGAGGAAACTGAAGTTAAATATTTTTTAAGTCTTGTTATAATCGGATTCTAGGGACCTTAAATCATGCTTATTCAATAAAATTTGGATATGAGAATTTTAGCATGAATCCAATACTTCTCTTAGGGAGAGATAATAAGGAATTATATAATTCGATTTAATTTGATGCTTGAGCTTGAGAGTAAATGTTAATATTATATTTCATAAAATAGAAGCTAAGAAGCTTTTCTTTGATAGTAAATTTGACGTTTTGTACAAATAATAGCAACAAACATGATTTGTTTAATTAGTGCGCGTCAACTTAAAGACATAGTGTGCTCCTGCGAAGCCCTAAAATCTAATTCCTAAAATCCTAAATAATCACTAGATTTAGGGTATATATATATTTCAATTTTGATTCCAAAGAAACTAAGTTTTGCTCTCGGTCAACGAAAAATGTTTTTAATTTGTACCAGATATTTTATTACACACGTTTCAATAGACACTTACAAAATTGACGTCACTGCAAGAGAGTTATAGAAGGTCATGCATACAAACAAACCTCCCCTCGTTGTCTTGCGTCCCGTTCCCTGTTCCTATCTGTCATTGTATTCGCATCTGTTATTCAGTGTTAAACCTAATTCTTTATTGTGATGTGTACGTTGTGTTTAATAAAAATGAGTTTAAAACCAGAAGATGTGTCTGGGGCAACTTTTTTGTTTGATAATATTGAAGATCATTCGATTATTCAACTAAAACGATGGCTAGAGTGTAATGTCTACGGCTGATGACAGGTCTTTGTTTGTACGGGGTAACCATAGCAACCTTGATTTCTATGCTTCGCCGTTAGAGGCGCTCGTGCAAATTGCAATTTTGTAAGTGTCTATTGAAAAAGTGTAGAAAACAAGCATTTCATATTTAGAATTACACTTTCAACTTTGATTTAGTTTATCTTCTAAAATAATCGCACCCCAGAGGTGTAGCGGGTCTAGAAATAAGCTTCTAGCTTCTGAGTTAGAACTGCGTTATAAATCGGAGAATATATTGCACTATCCAGCTTCCAGTTGTGCATAAAACATCGCGTGCAATGCGGCCTCGGCTCAGCATCACAGTGCAGGCCGACGAATGCACTGCAATTTATTCAGAAATTAACCTCGGCTGACAAACGAGATTCCTACTCTCGTTACATGAGATGCAACTCGAGTTAAATATTTAGGACGAATCACAGGAGATGCAATCTGCAGAGATGGAATTGTGTTTGAATTTTGTTACTTCGTTTTTGAATAAGGTAGGTGGAAAGATATAGCAATGCCGTGAAAAATTAATACAGCTTTCCAAAGTGCTTTATGTCAAATTGTTTTACTTTATATAAAGACCTGACATAATTTAATAGATATCATATTATATTTTGTCTTGGTTTTGTAGCTGCCACTGTTAGTAAGATTTTTATTTCAAGTAATTTAATATTCTGTAAATACAGCTCCTGTAATTATGAGAAGTTAAAAAGAAATTATTTGTGCTATACATAGATTTTTTAATTTGCAAACTGTAAACTATAGGATTCAAAATGAATGAAATATTAGTTTTACATAAAAACTATACTCGTACACATCCATTTTTGAGTGATTACAAATATTGAAACCGCAGGTCGATATCATATTATTTGGTTCGTGATATAAATATTTGTGTTCAAAGGTTAAAGTGGCACTTTATCTATTAAAATCTCGATACTAAAAACATCATTTTAATAGGGGATTCCAGCTCAATCGAATTAAAGGAAAATAGTAAAAAAAAAATACGAATATATATGCAGAATAACGAATATTAATAAAAAAAAATGAAATGGTATAATTGAAATATTTCGGAAATAAGGGGTTCGGGTTTTTTGTTATAGCGTTTCGACACCAATATGAATTCAATATATAATATTTTGATTGAAAGACCGCCTATACATGCATAACAAATAGCGTGTTAGGAGGTGAGTGTTACTACCAATGGACGTTAAGATATTCAAATTCGAAAGGAGGGGCTAACATTCCTGTACTGCAGTTTTCAAACAGTTTTTATTTTAACATAAATTTCTTGCATTAAACTTAAATAAAATACACTTGTAATTAACTATAAAGTATGTAGACTTATACAGTGTTACAATATTAATTTATTTTATGTAAATATAACTTAAAATAGTATATATTCCAAGAACATTTAGGTCAATGATGAAAACAGTTTGATATAAAGACACATATGCATGACGTCAAGTCAATCTTTCAAAATTCAGATGAAATTATAAAAAAAAAAATGGTGGAATCCCCATTATGAGGACGAATAAAAAATCCTTCACTACTAACGTATGTATAATAACCAACAAAATTTCCAAAACTTGTGAATTAAAATATAAATAACAATTTAATCTTGAGTTATAAACGAAAATATAAAAGATAGGTTTTAAAATAATACACTGAATTGGGCATTGTAATACATGCTAATATTTGAAAGTTTGCTGAAATTACATTATTAAAAAAAAACCTGATGTGGCCAGTACATTACCTTCCGTCAATTCTGTATATTTTGCACAAATTCCTTGCGGAATGTTCCATTGAGAAAATTCTATATATTCTGTAAAATTGCAACACGAATACAACTATATCTACAAATTCCATTCCGAAAATTCGTTGGATAAGATTTTATATATATCCAATAAAATTATAAAATGAACATATACTATGTAAATTGCACTTGACACTGCCATCTGACAATTAGAATATTTGAATATATCACCAGTTTCCATGGTTATAGCATAGCTGGTCGATTTATGAAAGTTAATCTCCTCTATATCTATTGAATATGAAGGAAAATGTGTAATCAATCCGTATAGACTATCAAAAAAATGATCTTTTATATTTATTTCATAAAATGCCAAAAAATGATATTTAACTACATTTTTTCAATAAAAACCTCAAATAAACGTACTTCCAGTTGTTCAGTTATAACGAATATGTAAGCTGCTCTTCATTTGGATGTAAAAAAGAGAAATGTTAAACAATTTTAATTTTTAGAATTGTAGTGTTAGAATTATCGTCGGAGAAATTTTTGTCACACACAAACACACATACAGACATCATCATAAAACTAGTAAAATCGTATTCTAGGGACCCTATTATTCATTAAAATACAACACCGATTTTTTTGACCAAAGACAATACCTATCTGCCTTACCTAAGGGTGGCGGAAGGTAAAAATTTAATTGTAGTAACTTTATATGAGCTACTAAAATGAAACATTTGTGTTTGAAACTTGAAGTTACCAACTTCACAAAAAGAGTTGTACAAAGTTGAACTAAGGGTCGGTTTTATAACCCATGATTATATACGAGTTTGCAGTGAACTAAATGTTAACCAACTATATATTACAGTTTTACAAATGATGATTAAAATTTAATTTGTTGTTTATTTTTAAAACAACACTATTGCCCGTATTCACCAACATCAAATAAATCTTCGAATAGCTTATTCATTGAATAAGAGAAAAATATCGCATCAAAATATGACATCTAGAATAAATACCTTCATTTGCGATGCGATATTTTACTCTTATTGAATGAATAAGCTATTGGAAGATTTATTTGATGTTGATGAATAAGGGCATTAAAGTTCTAATTTACAAATAATTTACAAGCTTGCATTGCGAATTACACCACTGATCTTTTTTATAAAATTAATAAACTACCAAATATACATAAGTAAAAATCAGTTCAATTTAAAGTTATGACAGATCATTATCGGATGCATTATATGCAACATGAAGTACATTAAACTTTCAGTTTTCAATTGTAAAATTTCACCTAGACAGTTTGAACTGCTGTCACATATTCAATTTGCCTCAATTGCTTGTCTGCTTGGATTTATTATATTAAACCAAATCCCGTATTTATTCTGACATTTGCCCGATCCTAAAACAACTACGGTTGTTTATTTTGATCACATGAGGGCTTTCCAAACATTTTTAATCTGAATCTTATCGTGCAAACATCACATCCCGCAGTTATTTCCGCAGAAATGCGTCATATGATACCCATTATTGAATAAGAACGAGAACAAATTCTTCAATAAGCATCCACGAACGCGAATCTGATTGTAGTTGTCTCGCTCGCCGGTTGGCGGCGCTCGCGTCGCGTCATCGTGGGTTCTTTTATATTGGCATCCGCGTCAGGACATCATTCGAGAGCATTTTAGTGGAATTTCTATATAACGCGCTTTCACAGCGTTAAAATGGAAAAGCTGCAAATAGTAGTGAGAATTTTTAACATTTCTGTTATTACAATTTCGAAGGCTTTTAGAGCCAAGTTCGCAGTAAATTGTACAATGGGAATAGTTCTTTGGAAATGTATTACGTTATGTAAATTTATTATGAATAAATTTCAGCTGCATCGAGAGAGTCCAGGAATTTATGATTTTTTCGGGACTGACTGAGTGTGGGAACTAAATGTGCAAAATATTTCATTTTAATACTACCACATATTTTCTTCCGTAGATTTATTTAAAGAATTCCAGTTTTTGTAGGACTGAACAAATATTTTATGTAGTCCAATTTTTATTTTAAGATTTTATTACAGTTCCTCTCTATATTTTTTTGTGCAACCTCATTCCATAATTTTTATAATACCGGTAAATTTATAAAAATATATTATAAAATTGAAAAAAATTATGTGGACATTTCTATTTGCACTGCAACTGCCAGTTTCGCTATGGAACGAAAAGTCAAAAATATTGCAGTCACTAAAATACTTGTATTCTTGGTGGAAATATGCATCGTTTGACATTTTAGCTGCGATAAAAGCTTTTGTAACTTCTTTTGAGAATTTTTTAAAGTTGTCGAAGACTTTCCTCACATTTTACGATTTTTAAAAACAAACGACACGCCACAGATCTCATATGATAAGCACATAACCATGACTCCCGCCATTTATTGCTTACTATGTCCAGATCCCATTGCGCAAATTGTCTATCTCTTTTAATTGAAAATGTCTATTTTCTGTTGAAGTAAACAATTATTTATATATTAATTTAAATAGATAATTGTTGACTCGAACATACATACATACATACATAAAATCACGCGTTTCCCACTTAGTGGGTTAGCAAAAACCCGAAAATAATAAGAAAAGGGATGAAAGCAAGAGCTCCACAGAATCACTTAACTCTTTAAAAACATTCTTCTTCCGCCTTGCCCAAAATCATCATAACATTCATTCAAGAACATATTATTGTGACCGATTTTCGGTAGCTAATAACCGCATCCGCACCACAATAATAGTTACGCAACAATCATCTTTCGCTACACATTCCTATCCATGCATACTTCTTTCACCACAGCCACATTCATAAACGTATTCATACATAATAACATATTAAAGTGACCGATTTTCGGTAGCGAATAACCGCATCCGGACCACAATAATAGTTACACAAAAATCATCTTTCGCTACACACTCCTGTACAAACATACTTCATTCTTCTCGTCCACATAAAAGTTCAGCTGTCTCTCCATTCTCACAAAACATTCTTACTAACCATTTATCTTTACACCACAATAATAACGAAACAATCATCCTTCGCAACACATTCCTATCCATGCATACTTCTTTCACCACAGCCACATTCATAATCGTATTCATACATAATAACATATTAAAGTGACCGATTTTCGGTAGCGAATAACCGCATCGAACAAAATGAGAAAAAATTAAAATAACTCGGCAGATAAATCGTTCAACATTTATTATACTCGCCGCCAAATACGAGTAAATATGGATTGATGCTCAACTTTTTCCCTTCTTCCCACCATGTCCTGCCCTGTGGTGTTGCCGCTTCTACATAACTAAGCATCTACAACATATTGGCAACAATGGAGAAATCTCCAGTCCATACTTATTTGACGGCAAGTATAATTTTTCTCAATTCCATAGCTAATTGCTATTTTTGCGGTGATCTTCAATATTTTCATACCTAATTTCTGCCGATACAAAGCACGACATTATTTTCTACAACTTTATTTGAATCTTTTTTAATTCAATAATTAGGGAAACAAGAAATTAAGAATGTACATATGATTTTACTTGTTAAAGTTCTATGATCGATAGTACTGGTCTCCACCGTATTTAATGTCTATTTATGTTTTTAGTCGCAAAATGTTGTTTTGGCAATACGTGACATGCAATATATTTTGCAACAAATCACATAAATGCATATTTTTTTCTAATTCCGTTTAGATTCACAATGGGGTATGTGACCATAATCGAATTTCAATATATAAGTCATAATATATAAAAACAAACCTCTATAGATTCTCATTGTAGTAATAAAAATTAAACATTAGTTTGTCATAATATTGTTATTAGCAATTTAATTTTTTGGAGAAGGGATCTGTGACGTCAGTAGGGCAGAATGGTAGAAGAAGACAGTTAGACTGAGATAGATATGTAGTGATAGGTTATGGAATGGCGAACTTTACAGCTGCTGTCACTTTCGCCTACCACAATATATCTATCTCAGTCTAACTGTCTTCTTCTATCATTCTACCCTACTGAAGTCACAGATCCCTTCTGCAAAGTTTTAATAATTATTTTCTCGCAAACTATGAATAATTTATCAATTTTAAAAAATACGGGTATTTTATTTTTTGGTCTAGTATCATATATGTATAAATCAAAATTTAGTCACATACCCCATTACACGAAATAAATAAATAAATAATAATAACTTAGCTATCTCCTATTCGCATTTTAAATCATATTCTGTAGTTAACGGTTAAATATTTTCTTGACGATAGTATTTTCTTTTTAATAAATATTTACTCACACAATTTGCTACGTTTACTTTTCATTACATTTGCATATCTACATACTTATATATCGAATTAAATTTTATGTAGACTTCAAATTCTGTTGACTTCGTTGTTAAATTTCAATCTATTCTGAAAACGTTGAATATCAAGTGGGTGTTTGGATTGAAATGTAAATATCACTTTGAAATTTATGAAATTATATGCACAAGGAAAATATTTCTATTTTTAGCAAACACAATTTATTAATTTAAATTCAGCTAACATATTCTTCGCTTGTTTGAAGGTCTACCTCATTTTATACCACATTTTTTATAACCAGTAATATAAAAGAATTTTTTTCACGCTAATTCGAAAACTAGACAAATCAGCTAATCAACTGTAATACTGTAAAGCTTCATTTCCACCGATTGTCCTAATGCGTAAGAGCTATAACTAATGCATAAGAATTAAGAGCAATGCGTAAGAACAAAAGATTGCAAACTTCTAACCTGAACTCTCAACTGTCAATCTATTTTATAATTATTAAATTTTTAATTTTTCGGTATGGATATAGTGTGACGAAGTCACATTGTTTAGCCATGAAATTCCAACAAGCCATCGTCCAGAGAACATCACCGGCCACTGTGGGGCTGCAGCGTAGCATGTAATCGTTCTCCAGAAGCCGCTGTAGTACAAGAACAGGATTCTGCAGTCCAAACTGGCCGTACAATGTCCATAACCTCACATTAGTCACAGTTTCGCATTCATTTATAATTGTACAAAGTGTGTAAATAAACATAGTTTAGTGTACTGCATTTTTCACTGCACAAAACCAACCTAAGAATCCTGGCCTACACGACTAGCTATCCGCAAACTTTCCTCATCCTTCTCTCAGTTACACGGAGATACAAGATGGCGCCCGAGCAATAATCAACCCAGACAGCAGCGATGGAGGGTGAGGTTGACGTCACAATTTGGCGACCGAATAATGACGTCACAATTTGGCGATCGAACAATGACGTCACAAGATGGCGCCAGAGCAATGCCGTTACAAAATGGCGCCCGAGCAGGGACGTCGTCACAATAGATACAGAAAATTATGTATATCACATATTTAAAAAAAGAAGAATTGCTGCTGCAATTGCAGTCTGCTAGGCAACAAGTAATAAGGGAAAAATTGTGACATTTCTGTTGAATTAGTCACTAAACAAAATAGCTGGAAATGGTAAATTTTATAAATCTAGGCAACGTATTCTGTTAAAAATAAATTTCTAAATATGAATTTTCTTCTACTTTGTATTCTCGGCGATAAATTTAAAAAGATTTAAATATATTTCATTTCTGGTTTTAACAGAAAAGCCGTTTGGTGTCTGAAATCGCTGACTCCGCATCTTCTGATTTCCTTCAATGAATTAAATTTTTGGACGCCGTGATCTTGATAGAGAAATTTATTACAATTTTCGGTAATTAATTCTTTAGAAGTTTCCCTCGAATACTGAGAAGTGATAACATCGATTATTAAGGAAAGTCGGGTGAAAAATAAATTTTCCTCGCATGCTACTTTGCTGTAAGAATGAATATTTTTGTGTTTTGTTCTCAACTCGAAGTGTTGCACGTAAATTTCTTAGAATATTACCTAGATACGACTATATCGTATATTTTTACACAAGAATTTATAAATTATTACTTACTACATTCATAAAATGAAAAGACTTGTGGAAGTGGAGCATAACGTACCTGAAAAAAAAAAATGATTTAGTTAAATTATTAGAGAAAGCTTGAAAGGAACATATAACTTTGAGCATATTTTCTTTTTTGAGGCAGATATGTTTTAATATACGTAAGGAATGGAAAACGTAACGTAACGAATACCCGATAACATTATAATAGCATTCCATTTTTTTAAATAACGTAATAATAACTAAAAATGTTATGTAAAAGTTACATTACAAATAACGATTCACTATCACGTTATTCTCGCTTACAAATAAATTTCCGTTGAAAGTATAATATTCTAATTTACTGATAGCGTATTATTTCTTGTTATGAAAAATATAACCGGGTGTCTATTTTTTTTTTCGAACAGAAGATTCAATGCTAAACTTTTTATTTGGCAATATCTCTGTACCTATTAATTTTAGACAAAAGTGTAATGAAGAAAAATTATCAGATTTTTCGAAAACTTGTTGCCTGGCAATAATTACGAAAGCCCGTTTCAACAAGTTTGAGAAAGAAACTGGAGAATTATTTCCTAATTTGTCGAACCCTCGAATTATATTTAAATTTAATTAGATTATTTTTTGATCTACAAATTTGTTTGAAGCATTGAAAAGCCACTGTCTTGCTACTGTGTCGCCATCTACTGTCGTACTAACTTAATTCATTTACATAATGCAGTTGGCAAGTCTGTTTTGACAACTAGAACAAAACTTTGACAAGGCAAATTAATATTCGCCTTCATACCGAGTGATTATTAATTGCGATGTTTCCAGAAGTGGTTTCTATAATTTTTTTGATTTATTTCATGATCAGAAACATCACTAAATCGGTGTTTTTCGCATTTTATTTATGTATTTGATAACTATTTTACAAAGCAAAAGCTACAGAGATTATTCCCGGGAATAATCTCTAGAGCTTTATTCTCACTAACATAATGGCAGGATTGGTTAAAACGCTGACACGTGACAGGTAATGAAGCATTTTATTGGTCTCAAGAAATGACAAAAAATAATCAGAATGAAAAAATGCATCGATTAAATATCAAGTTTGTTGTTCAATTGTTTTTATGTATGAGTTACAAGCAAAATAAAATACACGGTTTAGGGCAATTATCAGAATGCCGTGAAAAAAAAATCTGGCATATCTGACAGATTTGTCATTTCTTTTTATTTTATTATTATTAGAATAATAGGAAAAGTTAATCTAGAAGAAAAAATCTGTTATCGCCAGCACAAGATCTTCCGTTAATTTGATGTATTTTGTACAAATCCCATATCAAAAGTTCATTGGAAAACATTCTATATATCCAGTAAAATTGTAACACGAACATAATTCAATTTTTTACAAATTTCATACAGAAAGTTCTTGGAAAATATTCTATAAATCCAATAAAATTATCACATGAATATATGTACATTATGTATACTCATATAAATACTCTAAAAATGAGTACACTTAAGTAACATTCTCTTTACAATCAAATAATATTACTACCCAGTTTATATCTCTAGCCATTTTTGAATTATTGCCCCAAAAGTCAATATACCCCACTTTTAGATAAAAACTTCAAAAATTTCAAAAATCTAATTTTTATGTATCTAGATACTACTCAATGCGCTGATTCCAAATTTTGAAACCGCAGGTCGATAACTCATTTCGTTCTCGAGATATTTAGATTTAAAGTTTTGCTCAAACCAGCCCATTTTTGGGTATTAACCCAAAAATGGGTCTATATATGAATTTGGCGACATCACCATTCGATTCTACGGACAAAAATACATGAGTATAGCAATTTTCATAATTTTTGTCTAACCGGTTCATTTTTTATGAATAAAAACTTGAAACCTCCTGAAAATGGCCAAAATCTGAAATAATCGTAAGGGGTACCCCTTAGAATTTTTGCGATTTTTGGCCATTTTCAGTTATTTTGCTTTAATGATTGTATGCGGTGTTCAAAAATTCTGAAAATTGGTGTACTTATGTAATTTTGCCCGTAGAATCGAATGGTGATGTGGCCAAATTCATATCTCGACCCATTTTTGGGTTAATACCCAAAAATGGGCAGTTTTGAACAAAACTTTAAATCTAAATATCTCGAGAACGAAATGAGATATCGACCTGCGGTTTCAAAATTTGGAATCAGCGCATTAAAAAGTATCTAGATACATAAAAATTAGATTTTTGAAAATTTTGAAGTTTTTACCTAAATGTGGGGTATATTGACTTTTGGGGCAATAATTCAAAAATGGATATAAACCTGATAGTAATGTTATTTGATTGTAATATATATTCATGAGATAATTTTATTGGATTTATAGAATATTTTCCAAGGAACTTTCTGTATGGAATTTGTAAAAAATTGAATTATGTTCGTGTTACAATTTTACTGGATATATAGAATGTTTTCCAATGAACTTTTGATATGGGATTTGTACAAAATACATCAAATTAACGGAAGATCTTGTGCTGGCGATAACAGATTTTTTCTTCTAGATTAACTTTTCCTACTATTCTAATAATAACAAAATAAAAAGAAATGACAAATCTGTCAGATATGCCAGATTTTTTTTTTTTCACGGCATTCTGATAATTGCCCTAAACCGTGTATTTTATTTTACTCAATCGATGCATTTTTTCATTCTGATTATTTTTTGTCATTTCTTGAGACCAATAAAATGCTTCATTACCTGTCACGTGTCAGCGTTTTAACCAATCCTGTCATTATGTTAGTGAGAATAAAGCTCTAGAGATTATTCCCGGGAATAATCTCTGTAGCTTTTGCTTTGTAAAATAGTTATCAAATACATAAATAAAATGCGAAAAACACATAGTAATATTATTTGATTGTAATATATATTCATGTAATAATTTTATTGGATTTATAGAATATTTTCCAAGGAACTTTCTGTATGGAATTTGTAAAAAATTGAATTATGTTCGTGTTACAATTTTACTGGATATATAGAATCTTTTCCAATGAACTTTTCGTATGGGATTTGTACAAAATACATCAAATTAACGGAAGTTCTTGTGCTGGCCACAACAGATTTTACTTTTTATGGCACTCTGATAATTGCCTTAAATCATGTATTTTCTTTTGCTTATACCTCGTACGTAAAAAGCAACTGAACAACTAGGTGGTTGCTGTTTTTTATTCTGAATAATTTTCTTCATTACACATTTGTTCTAAAATTAATAGGTAAAGTGATATCGCCAAATCAGAATTTTAGCAATGAAATTTCTGTTCCAAAAAAAAAAAAATTGACATCTGGTAGATGTCACTAGGGGAGAACTATGTTTCAAATTTAAAGGTTAAACACTTCATATTATAACTACATAAAATTAGAATAAATATTGTTTAATATTATTTTATATTTTGTTTCTAATATTAAATTCGACTATGAATTTAAGAAAATGCAGTTATTGTACCGTTATAATAACGGAACGAAAATAATATTTTGTTTCTTCTTAAGTTATTTATAATGTTAAGTAGGTAACGAATTTTTTTTTATAACGTTATGAACGCAACGTTTTGTTAACGTTATCCCATCCCTAATATACATAGTATAACCACATTTATTCTAATAAAACTGAATTAGTTTTAGGTACTCTAACTACAGTGAAACCAACAAAAAAATTAGTAACATAGTACATGTAAGTGGTAAATGAAGTCAATCCAAATTCGTGGAAAAACCAGAAGCGTTTTTGTCTGAGCACTCACCGTATTTTCCACATCATAGTAAATATGATGCGAGATGCTGTGCACGTCTACCAACAATGAAATGTTATGCACCCTTGCAACGGAAAGGAGCCTAGTAATTTTCATAAGAATTTTTATTTGGTATTTAGAACACGTGCGAAAATTTGTCACCTATGGTGTTGATGAGCTGACGAGGGTTAATAACCTCAAATTTGAAGTTTAGAGGAATTTTATTAGGGTTTGAAACATGTCAATCAAAATTGTTTTGACACTTCGGTGATGTTAGCGGGGAAATTATGTTGTAATAATATATAAAGCTGGATTTAGAAGGCTATAAATTTATCAACACCGAAGTTTTACATATTTATAAAAATTTGATGTGGCCAGCACATTACCTTTTGCACAAATCTCATACCAAAGTTCCTTGGAAAAGATTCTATATATCCAGTAAAATTATTACACGAATCGTAATACTATTTTCTACAAATTCCATACAGAAGAAAATAATATGAAGGCAAATGTATAATCAAACCGTACAGACAATAAGATATTCTTTCATATTGATAATCACATAAAATATCAAAAAATGATATTTAACTGCGTTTTTTCAAGAAAAACTGTTAAGAACTTCAAATATACCTTAACAAAACCTTACCTTACGCACACTTCTGATTTATCCTGAAATCGGTCACATATACACTTCAGGAAACAATACTATTTTTCTCAAGACTTGTAGCCCTCGAGCAGAGAAATATTTTGCATATTTCTCCTTTTTTACAAAAACCGAACTTGTCCAAACATTCATGTTTAGAAAAAACAAAATAATTATTCATTTCAAAGCTATTCACTGCTAGCACTGTGCACGTTTTAAGGTCCCTACAATCCAATTATAACATTTTTACGATGATGTCCGTGTGTGTGGCTGTTGGAACCACGGTTTCTCAAATACTATAAAACTTAAAAAATATTTAACTGCAGTTTTCTCAAATGGACATTCCTGGGAAGAGCTGATTAGGTTTTGGTAACAATTGGACAACCGCAAGTAATAGTTTCTTTAAAAAAAAATTCTAATTACGAGTATATGTTTTTGGATATTTTTATTATTAAGTACAAATATTGAAGATTATAAAATTCTTTATCTAATACACTTAAAATGTTTATTATATCTCGTATAGATTTAGAGATAAAGACACTATAATATATATAGAATAATCGGATGTAATACATAGCAGAGGCTAAACTACACTAAGGAAACCAGTTAACAAATTCATACGTTTATAACATAGTAATATTTATAACATAGTTTGTAAATGACAGATGTCAGTGTCAAAAATCAACAATTTTAGTGACATTCTGAAAGCTTTTTCTAGGAAGTATATTTAATCTTTCTTATTGTTTTATTAATTAAATATTTAAAATTGTAAGTAAAATGCATATATCCGTCAGAAATACCGCAAATCTATTTAAAGAATTGGAAGAATCTCTGACATTTAAGAACTTCCTCATACAATGAAAAATAGATATAATTAGAATTGTATGTGTGCAGAAGACATGCTAAGTACAATAAAAAACAATATCAGGGTAAAGTTCTGTATTTTTTTTGTTACAAAACGACGGTTCGATAGCGAAGTGCAATACAATACTTATATAGCCTAATGTGGAAATGGCGAGAGGTATTGTGCTGGCCACAACAGATTTTTAAATTTGGTATGTAATACAGATAAAAAGGCGTTTAATTTAAAATTTCATTTTATGGGTTATTAGTTATTAAAAAAATTAAATACATCTGGCCTTGTTCGGTTTTTGTAAGAATTTTAAGAAAATAAAGAACAAAATTATGTTTAAAAAATTTAATCATCCATATTTTTCAACTCTTTATTATTTCGTTAAAAAAAATCTCTTGCAAAAATATTTTCCATTATGTACAAAAAATGTGGAATAAATTAAAATTAATAATCCAAATTATTCATAAAAAAATAATTCATGTTGAACTAAGCGCTGCCTAAAAGGGAAAATGTATTATGTTGATAAAATCTGCTAGCTTTTGTTTTGAAACCATCCCTAAAATTAATAAGATACACGAAATCATGAATCCAGAATGTTGTTCGCGTCACGAAACCCATTATCTCTGGTATGGAAGTCAAGTGATCCATGATTCTTCAGATCTACATGTATGACTCTTGTGTTGAAAGCGTGTTAACGCAGATAATGCCTTGCATTCACCTCACGGCAGAGGTATCGTAGCTTGCCTTGAGAACATCTGAACCATTCAGTCGCATAATAGAGAATTCCTTGCGCTCTACTTAATCAATACATCGCACAGTAGGCTGTGAGAAACATTTCCTCTTCGGCCAGTGTTATTATCTTTTTTTTACTTCTCATGTCTGGCAAAGCACACTCGAATGGAAATCGGCGTTTTATGAAATTGTGAAGTGAAGGGTTTTGTGAATAAATATCAGATCGCTGTCTTTTGTTTTTTTGAGCTCAAAACAAATGTTTTTAAAAGAGAGAAGAAACTTTTCTGTCGTAATAATGGACAAGGCAACAGACAGATATTTATACGACACAGATGTTCAATTTGCAGAAGAATTTACGATATTTGCCTTTAAAAAATCAAATCGACAAATTTTCTTTTTAATACAACGTTTAATTTTTAAATTTGGAAGTTTATCATTATTAAATGATATTCCTCTCGATAGATTTAAGAGCATTTAATAATTGAATAACGCTAATTACAAATGTACTTTACTACGATTAAATAAACGTGATTCAGCTGCTATAATGCAAACAAATCGCTATTATGATGACAGTTGCAACAAGATGATGCCAAATATAAAATGAAGTGAGCGTAAGGTCATTTGCAACAGTGACTCCCGATATAATTATAAATAATAAATGCTAAATTATTTGAGTTAAGTGAAGATATGTATTAAAATATAAACAATAATACATCTTTCTTCACAAAATATTTTTAATTACAAAATGTACATTTCGATTGCAAAGTTATCATCATCAGTTGTACTCACGATTTAAAATATACTGGTTATGCCACTTGTCATGTTTTTCATTGTTTTTGATGGTCCGCTTGATACGTGTTTCCTTGAATAATCCGCTAGATGCGCTACGTGAGAACGACCCTACCTCAGCAAACTATTTTTACATAAAATATAAAAAAAATGAAATGCATAATGAATTTATTTTTAACACTTTCGCGGACACTGCTTTTTTTGAAATGCCACTCAGAAACACACTTTTTTTTATAACGTTATTTGATTTAATTTGCATTACATATATGAATAGTTATCACATTTTTTTAATAATTACCTTATTTATGCCAAAATGGCATGTCTGCATATGCAGTCATGTCCCTACAAATCAAAATGTCTGCAAAAGCAGACTTGTCCCTTCATTTGGGTTCAACAGTTTACCTATAAAGTGACACGTTGCGGCAAATAAACTGTTGTAATTTGAATATATATATATTATACCATTAACCACGACAAATTATTCGTATTTATTTGACAATACAATATAACTTGCGACTATTTATAACTGCAAGATCTAGCAGATGATATATCATTTTCTTGTACCATCTTATAGTTTTCCTAGCAGAAGAATAATATGACGTTAACTGATCAAATCTATCCACCCCTGACATTTATTTGTTATACTTTGATAATTCAATTGGTTTAGTTTTCTGTATATTGCGTACATTTGTTGTTTCTATTAGCTTAGGATGTTATTTAGTTGTAATACATAATACCTCTTATTTATCTTTCCTCTTCGATACATAAACATTATTACTTACCTTCTACAAATAACAAAAATAAAAATTTTAAAGTATTTTATTTAGAAATAAAGTAAAGGGAAATCGCATGCACACAATTTTTCAACTCCTATTAACTTACATGTAAATATGTCTGCAAATGCAGTCGTGTGTCTGGGTTTCCCTCCATTATACCATGAAATGGAGGGGGGTTTAATTTAACCTCTATGTACATATTTGTTAGGGGCTATGCGATTTGTAGGGACACAGACTAACTAGCAACATTATTCTAAATAGAAAATTTGTCTGCATTTGCAGCCATGTGCATATCTTTGGCTTTTACTAATGACTGCAAATGCAGACCTGTCCCAACACATCGTAGTCTAAATGACTGCATATGCAGTTCTTGTCCGCGAAAGTGTTAATATAAATTTAAAAAACATTTTTTTAGAAATATTTATTTAATGAAACAAGAAATAAATCATTATTTAATATTCACATTGTGAAATAATTCAGTAATTTTTTTTTTTAAAAAAGTGTAATATGTATTTTGTTAAGTATTTTTATAGATTTCCATTTGGTAATAATATCTTCTTCCCGAAAATGTTTTCGACGAACAGAGATTCTTTTTCAGTGGATTTCTTGTAATCGGTTTCACATCCAGGAATGAAACATTTTCTATTTAATTTTCTTTTCATTTTGCATTAATTGCAATATCTTTCAACAAAATATTTATATTACATTATATATAATACGAATATGTACTTCAAAACCTGTTTTATTTACCTTTCTATAATGTATAACATGTACTATTTTCAAAATGACATGCAAATGACAGGTGTCAGTTGGGTCGTTCTCACGTTGCGCCTCTAGCGGAAAAAACAAGGAAACACGTATCGCTTTCGACCCTCTTTTTGTGCAGTTATGTAGAACTGAAATATCAAAACACAAGTGACAGAAGACAGAACTTTAAAAATAGTTACAGTCATAGGAATTGTCTTAAGCTAATTGACCGTTCATGCAGCCATTTTTTTTATGACTATTAATATGCAAGCTCGAAATCTCAATTACTTTTACTTATAATTCATATCATATCTGCCGAATAAATAAATATAGATATGTTAATAAATAGTACAGAAAAATAGTTATTGCTAGTTTCTTGCATCATAATTAAAATAAAGGTTATGTTTTCTGATTCTGATAATTCTCAGGCATGCGCAGATTGCAAGTCGTCAGAGTCATAAAATTAAAATTAATCTGATTCTGACGCCAAATATTTCCAATTTTAAATGGCACAAAAGTGACTCCTGTGTTGCACTCTCCACACCAGCTATGAGTGTCCGTGAGGTGTCGCCTGGTAAGCGCCCACACGGTAAAATTTATCGTCATCATTACCGATGTCTACATGTGTTGTAGATACTGGCACACCCAGTAATGGATAATATGCCGTGATGATATATTTATTTTTATTTTATATCTGATTCTGTGATAATGCTTATGTTTATAATAATGGCTATAACTATAAAAACATGTTTTAATTATTACGACTAAGAATACAACAATGATAATGACAATGATATTGTGTAAGCTAAATAGTTTGTGCTTACTATTTAAATAAATAAATAGCACAAATAATAATACAATATATTGTAAAAACTCTGACATGCAAACCGGTCCGGCAACAAAAGACATGAAAACTCTTTTCATATTAAATAATTTTGTTTTTTTCTGGTTGGTTAGTAACGTGGCGGTTCAGTAGCTTGAAGGTTGCGTGCTCAAATCACGTCGGGGTCACCAATGTACTTTTTAGGTTCTTCAATGTGATTGCTGCTGATTTTAATATAAAAATACTAACTACAATCACACAGTGTAAAAAAAACGAATCTTTAAATTGTAAAAATGGTAAACACAAAAAACTAATTACGGAGAAAATTTTGAAACATATATTTTTTATTATTTATAAACAACTTTTATTCTATCGTCATGACTCAGTTGTTGTGGCGAAATTATCATCGTAGTCGCCACAATTGCTGCACAAACCCATCAATAAACATCAACTTTTACGACAACTCTCTTTCTTGCGTGTGACGTCAAAATCATAACACTCCCACCATTAGATACATAAGAGTCCCAACCTAACCTACTTTAAACTACTAACGATAACTTAACCAAGCATAACCTAACTTAAATAAAATATTCATACATAGGTATTCCAAGATATATGGCGTCATCTTGCTTAACATAAAAAAAAATAATAATTGATGCATTTTTACTATTTGAAACAAGAAACATAAACATTTGAAATCTAATTTTTAATGGTGTAACTATTGCCTATCAATATAAAAGTTGAAACATTGACTCGTAACTCGAAATTCAGCAGTGATAAAAACATTTGAGCATAGTCACTCGAAAGAGCAGACCAAAATCCATCATAATTTCATAGTCAGAAGTTATTTTGAAAAATAAAAAACTATAAACTTTACTACATTTAGGGCCAAGATATTTACCTCCTAATAACTTTATTTGGCGAATAAAAACTATGGATACAATTGTATCAGCAATTATAACCATAGAAATTGTTCGCCAAATATAGTTATTAGAAAGTGAATATCTCGGGCCTTAATATGAAAACATCCTAGTATCATAAATATGACACAAAATTGCCACAAGTATCACGAAAATATCCACAGACTGCGTATGTTAATAACGTGCTAAAAATTGCAAAAATAGTTTCCCATTTTGAAACCCAACGCGCCAACGCACCCACCCAATATATTCTACATCGTGATACTTATGCAAACACCAAGAAAGTTGAATCCGCGAAAATTACGATCTCATGCAAACAACAGCGACAACGTTGGCGACGAAACTTGAGCCGGCTCTAGAAGTAGAAAAGAGTTGAAGAGAACTATATGGAGTAGGTACTCGTGTACTACGAGTATTATAATGTTTGAATTTGTACCGAGATACGGAGTAGTTGGAAACTTGGTTTTTATCTCGAGGGATACAAGTGAAATAGGGTTTTTACTTGAGAACTAAATAAATAAATAAAAGTGGAGTAGCATACTGAAGAATGCCAAGTGGAGATATATAGTTTCATGAACGAGCTTATCAAATATCATGACACTCTTAGGTAACAATCTAATCTAATTCGTAAACAACGTATATTTTTGGTGCAGAAAACACTGAACCAAATCAATAAAAATAAATATATCATCACCGCATATTACCTATTTCTAGGTGTGCCAATCTGCTTTGTCGCAGATATCGGTAATGATGATGACATATTTGTACCTCACGAGCACTCATTGCTGGCGTGGAGGATGCACCAAAGGGTCATTTTTGTGCCATTTAAAATTTGAAATATTTGGCGCCGGTCGGGATCGAACCCGATTCCCCCAGGTGCGCGACCAGACACTCAGGCAATAATGCAATGAATTTAACCTACACATATCCAAATCGGTTAAGCAGTCAATGCACGTCATTACTTATTGTAAAAACCTTACAGCATTAAAATCACTAACAGTGAAAAATAAAATAAAATTTCAATCATTTCTAACTGTCAAAAAGCGTATGGCCTTATATAATAGGGTCCTCCACTATATTTTTTTTATATTTTTTACAAAACTTCATCTAAACTGAAAGTGATATGTAATTTTAGAAAGTCTTTATTGTTATTCATTAAGCCGTAATAATTTGTGGATTTCGCTAATAATTGAAGTCACATAAATTTATTTTTTCCAGCACTTATAAAATGTATAAATACGTTAAAATAACCAGTGTGGTCAATATTTGAAATATGGGTGGATAATAAGTAATTTAATGTGATAATTAATAAAAATACTACATCGATATTATAGTCCAAGGTTTGATTACCACTGGTAGCCTATGTCATTCAACATATCTTTTTCTTTCATACCTACGATTGTAATCTGTCATGGCATCATAAATTTAAACTAGTATTAGTATTATTTGGTTTGTTTCTGTTGTTTTATTTTGTAATTTTCTGCATTTATATACTTGCAAAAATGGATTCCGTATTTCAAAAAAGCGATAGCAGGAGGTTTGAAAGTAGTAAGAATTTGGTATAGAGTAAATGTGTGACGTAGATACAGAGAATAGGAAATGGTAATAAAAACTCGATTATTTTAAAAACTAATAACTATTCTAAACATTGATAGTCCTTAATATACAGTTTTAAGGTCTAGTTTTTATATAACTGACCCTTGTTCTGATTTGTTCCTACAATGGAGGACTCTATTATTATTAAGATAAATAGTAGAGTTCATTACTTATCGTATACGACATAAATAATATATAAATAATGTACATCTACTTCTAATCAATTAGAAGAATTCGGTACATTTCTTTGAAATTTGGCTCACTTTTATTTACTTTATATGACCTACATAAGTGGTGCACTCTCCACACCAGCTATGAGTGCCTGTGAGGTGACGCCTGGTGAGCACCCACACGGTAAAATATATCGTTATCATTACCGATATCTACATGTGTTGTAGATACTTACTCGCACACCCAGAAATGGGTAATATGCCGTGATGATATATTTATATTTATTTATTTATTTTACATAAGTATAAATAAGGTAAGTATTGTAAAATAATTTAAATAGAAATGGACAATGGTGAAAATATAATATTTATTTTGTAGATGTGACAGTTCATGAACATGTTGATAATATAGATTTTTAAAGTAAAACTGAAACTCTAAATTCTGGATTGACTAGCGGTACAGCTAGCAGTAGGTAGAAAGATGAGAGTTGGTCATCTGCGTTGAATTTATTGCGTTGCTGATTGTCGTGCTATGTTACTTTTTATTAAGAATCAGTATATAGGAATACCATACGCTCATGTTTTGCGTTAACTTACTGCAACTGCATTACAGCTCGCGTTACTTCATTATAAATAGGCCTTAAATTATTGTATTTCTATAATATTTTATTTATAACTATTTTCATAAAGATTCTAAAACCTATGTAAACGTACCAGTATATGACGTCACACATCTAGTTACTTTTATTCAATTTTTATTAATGACGTGCATCGGCTGCTTGACCCATTTTTGTGTATATTAGAGAATATGTGTAATACATATTATAAAAAATTGGAATAACGATGATCGACTGGAGATTGATGTGTGGAGAAGAAAATAATTTGAAACCTACGTTTCGACCATTACAATGGTCTTCTTCAGGGTTAAATTGTAATGGTCGAAACGTAGGTTTCAAATCAAATAAAAGCGTACTGACTGCAGTTCCGATTACTTTATTTTCTTCTCCACATTAAAAAAATGTTACAATAAATTTGTTCAAGATCAACAGCAGAACTTAAGAATAAAATTATAATTAATGAAACTTGGAATCCATTTAGAAAAGAACAATGTGGAAAACAACTATGAATCATATTTCACGAAAGGTAATTACCTACAGCAAATGGAGATGAATATCCTTTTTAAAAATTCCTAAAAACTTTTAAATTTTTATGTACAAATCAGTGCTTTTAAAATACAATTCCGGTATTTTTCTTTTACGAAATACATGTTCAAAAATGTATATTTAGAGGAAACAAAAAAATCTCATTTCAAAACCGTTTATTGAATGACTGAGGGAATTTTTTACATCATGCGCACAAAACCAGAGCTATTAATTTGAAATTTTATTTTGTAGATCCAATATTTATCAAAAAATAAAAAAATACCTGAAGATATACCAGACGAAAATAAAAAAAATCTGATGTGGCCAACACAAAACCTCCCGGTACTTAATTTTTATTAATTTAAATACATACTTACGTATTTAGTAATGCTTCAAACTATATTATGTTCCATTGCATATAACTATTGCTTTATTTACGATTTACTTTATTATTTAATATGTCACTATTAATAATTTGAAGTGATTAGTTTTTTGACAATGACGTTTACCTGTCAGTTACATTCATTTGAAAAATAAACTGTGTAACAAAGGAATTGTGTTTATCTTAGGCTTCGGGTTAAAAAAAGAAAAATGATTTTTAAATGAATCTGCAAAATATATAGAAAAAGTATTAATGTATACCTGGACAAAATTTAATAATCTATAATTTTCCAATGGCATTTAATGGTATTTTTTGAAGAAAAACCATTATGAGCTTCAAGTAAAGTACCATTTCCGTTTATCTGATTTACACCAAAATCTAATGGCTTCTATGCCTATTAGAACAGGGTATAAATACAAGGTTTCAGAATTTTCTGAATGATAGTATTTGAGTTAGAGTGCAAACAAAATTTGTACACATACACACACACACACTCACACACACACATACATATATACATACATACATACATACATACATACATACATACATACATACATACACATACAGACATCATCGTGAAAATGTTAAAATTGGATTCTAGGGAGCTTAAAACGTGGTCATTTACTAAAATCTCGATATGTGATTTTTAGCACGATCCCTATACCTCCCTTACCAAGGGTAGCGGGAGGTAAGAAGGAAGTAATATTTAAAAATAAAATTAGGTACTTGTATATGTTTAACTTTTTATTCAAATTATTCCTTCTTTAAAACTTTGTTAAAGAGTTAGGAAAATATATGTTTGTAAAAGAGAAAAAAAAAGAAACCTAATTAGTAAAATTGAAGTTAGTAATAATTACACATGTGCATCCCTTCATGCCGATGTAAATGAAATACACAACTAGAGAAATTAACGTAGTATATTAAAGGAAACGACCAAAGTTTCACTATTAGTTTGCATTCCATTTCAAACTTTTAATTAATTTTGTTTTTATGTTTCCTTCGTTCATTTCCATGCCTTTGGTAAAGCATAAATAATTGAAGTATCGAAGTAGGCACTGGCGGCGCCAACGACAATGTGAGTAATTTGTTGCTTTTTGAAACAATGGTGCGTTAACGAATCGACATAAAAATGTGTTCCGTGTGCACGAACACGGGATTTAGGTTAAGTGCAACCAATTGAGCTAAATACATAAAAACGAAAATGTTTGTTTAGAGCTCTTAATGCCACAT
This sequence comes from Ophonus ardosiacus, assembly GCA_943142095.1. Classification (NCBI taxonomy): domain Eukaryota; kingdom Metazoa; phylum Arthropoda; class Insecta; order Coleoptera; family Carabidae; genus Ophonus; species Ophonus ardosiacus. The sequence goes on from OW964826.1 coordinate 8,488,459, forward strand.
TATTTTCACGATTTGGGGCTTCTACATATGCGCCAATCAATAAAAACGAACACAAAACGATTCCAAATAGAAAAGTTTCGCTTGTTTTATATATTTACACAATATGCGACAGTAACTCAAAAACTTGCAGCAAAATTAACATCGGGCGATATATGAGCATAAACCCCACATGTATTCGTACTTTTAGTTTAGATTAACAATTATTTAACATGGGCAATTAAATAAAAATGTCCAATACCCTCTAACGGAATACAGCGCTAAAATTTATTCGAATATAACAAGTTATGATTTTTTATAATCAAAATATATTTAACAAGTTGTATGACTACATTTAGGATTGGGTCGTATTATTCAGTTAGAGATAAAAAAAAAATACCTATCTATTGGTTATTCGCCACCCAAACTAAATTTCAGCACCTTTCTATCCTCAAGGGTGTAAGGCGTTCCCTCGGCTTGCGGTGGAGGGGGTTGAGTTCTGGTTCGTTGGTCTTCTCCATATTTCTTTCCACTCTGCTCTATCTTGTGTTGCTGTCTTCGTTTCTTCCCAAGTTAGACCTCTTCTTTGCGCTGCTTCCTTTACTTCTTCCAGCCACGTTCTTCTTGGTCGTCGTCGTGGTTTCTTTCTTCCAGTTTTTGCTTCAAACACCTTTTTAACTATTCTCTCCTCTCCCATCCTTTCTACATGACCATACCATCTCAGATGTCCTTCTGCTATCTTATCTTCTATTGATTTTACTTTTAAGTTTTGTCTGTAGGTTGTGTTTTCAATTCTGTCTTGAGTTGAGTTGAATATTTATTATGATGTTCATAAACTTTGTTCACAACAGTTTAACATTTTTCGAATGCGAATTTTCTAAATGTACTTAAACATAACCTAACCTGCAAAGCAGACGCCTAGTAAATATGATTTTCTGTTCAAATATCTGTATGTATTAAACGCAGTAACATTTAAAAACATACTTTTTGAATTGGAGCTAAATTGCACTGCTTGTAACGTCCAAAAAATACTAGCCAATGACAGAACTTGTAAGACAAAAGTTTAAAAAAAAGTTAATTATATAAATATTTATGCTTACACCAAAATGATCTTCACAAAATGTAAATTCGATTTTATAATTGTTTTTATATTTACTTGAGACAATCATTTCATTCTTCGTTAAGCACTACTAAAACTATATTTTACTATTATTATTTTGTATATTTGGGCACACTAGCATAAAACGCCCTTCTACAAACATGTTTGACTAATTATTAAATATAAAAATCAGTAATATGGATAGATAATACCTAATATATAGTTAAAGGCTTACAAGGCTATCACTCGTTTATATTCTATCGGCGGTAAACAGAAGCCACCCCCTCATTGGAGTTTACTTTACTTGCGTCATCAGGCGAAAGGACAAGCGCCAAATAAAAAAAATATATTTTCAAAGACAATTTTCTCACGAATATAGAGTAGTATGAAAAAAGATACGGGTAAAATATATACCTGATTATGATAAGGCAAAAAAAATCTAAGTATGTTTCAAAAGTAGACTTTTCTAGGCGTAACCACAGAACAGAAAATTATCGATTTCAGTATTTCAGTAGACAATGATATGCAATTAAATAAAAATATCTTTCTGACAACAACCATGCGAGTAATAGGGTGTTATTATTTTTGATGCGTAAGTAAAATTTGTCGAGAATCGCATGGGGTCCCGTGGCCGCGTGCCTGAGTGTCTGGTCGCGAACCTGGGGGAACCGGGTTCGATCCCGACAGAAGCCAAATATTTCCAATTTTAAATGGCACAAAAGTGACCCCTGTGACGCACTCTCCACACCAGCTATGAGTGCCCGTGAGGTGACGCCTGGTAAGCGCCCACACGGTAAAATATATCGTCATCATTACCGATGTCTACATGTGTTGTAGATACTGGCACCCAGAAATGGGTAATATGCCGTGATAATATATGTATTTAATTATTATTACAAAATTATTAAAACAGAAGATCTTCAAAAGTATTTATAATCAAATTATTCTCCAAAAAATTATTGCTCACTGCTTCTCCACTACGCAAACAATTAAAAGTCGCCATAATGTCATCTGTCAATTTTCTTTTTCAATCACGCTCAGCGATATATTTTATTAATATAGAATATATTTGCATTGAAAAATTGTGCGTTTCAGAAGATAATTTCATTTTATATTTATTTTGCGTCACGTTGTAAATGAATTTTATTGCATCGCGTTTCAAATATTTTTCCTATGTGTCCGTCATTTCCTTTTTGTCAATGGTTATCAAATTTATATGTACCTACGTTATATATTTGAATGCAGTAAATTTACATATATGTTTTTTGCATTGCAAACATATACATGTTGAAATATACTAATTTATGCATTTCAATATAAATTTTTATATGGAGAGAAAAAAAAAACTATATAATTTTTATTCATTTATTACTGTTAAAAGTATGCATTAGCATTATACAAGAGGATTGAAAATACATACTTATATTTTTAATTAATATTTTTAAAGACTTTTTTGCTTTCAGAGTATTAATTTCATTTTCAGTAGTTTTTATAATATGTGATTTAGTGTAACTATGCTGAAGTTAATGTTACGTTCATAAATTTTGTTTTTGAATGTTTTCGAGTAACTGTTATCGCCTAATCTATATACCATAGACGAAAAATGTATCCATATTTATAATTTAGGTTTTCAAAATACCTCAATTCTTTTAAAATTTCATACAGATCTTTGACAAGTGTACGTGAATATTTCATATTATTAAACTGAATTATTCCAATTATAAAATCAGATTAACTTTTTATAAATTTTTAACTGATATAAAATTAAAATAGAAATTGTAACTGCATTAACAACACAAATCAATAATACCTCAAAATTGGAAAAACAGAACAAAAATGGAAGAAAGAAAGAAAACAATAATTCTGAAATAAAAACAGGGAGACCATGCCTTCAAGTACACACTTAATCATGCCAAATAAAAACTGCAGATAAGAAGACATCTTAAAAGCTAACCACGACATGGATTTCAAATATATCTCTTTTTAACTCGCCTCCACATTTACAGACAATAATAAAATTGTAAAACACTACAAAATCTATAATTGAAAAGTTGCTGAATCAACTAGAGGTTATACAATTCAGTTTTATATTTGTGATTATTGACTAGAGTTCCCATAGTAAAGCGTCTATAGTCAGCACCTGTTAAAGTTTTGTCGCTTATATAATTCATGTTAAAATTATTGAGAATAACACATCATTTATACCTTTCCGAATTTTATTTTTTGTTCAGAGCAATTCCATTCAAAAATAATACGCACAACCATTATTATCTTCCACTTCCGAAATGCTCCCAACAAATTTTTCTTTGGATTGCTTTCAATCTTTAGATAAGGGCAGTTTTCATAAATTTAACACTAAGTTGTAACACTTTGCCGAGCCCTGTAGCATTACTTAAAATTAAATATAAAGTTTCATGGCCAGTTTCACCAACAAGGTTTAATTTTTACCTCTCGCTAAGAGAGAGAGAGAGAGTGTGTGTGTGTGTGTGTGTGTGTGTGTGTGTGTGTGTGTGTGTGTGTGTGTGTGTGTGTGGATGTGTGTGTGTGTGTGTGTGTGTGTGTGTGTGTGTGTGTGTGTGTGTGGAGGGACGATTCCTCAAAAACTATAAGACTTAAAAATATTTAACTGCAGTTTCCTCAATCTGACATTCCTGGGAAGAGCTGAAAAGGTTTTGGTAACAATTGAACAACCGGAAGTAGTAGTTTCTTAGAAAAATTCTTCTAAATATAATTTTTTGGGAGTTTTTTTATTAAATATTGAAGAACATAAAATTCTCCATCTAATACACTTAAAAAATTTATTATATCTTGTATAGATTTAGAGATAAAGACACTATAATTTATAGAGCAAACTAATTGCAGAGGCTAAGGCACTAAGGAAACCAGTTGACAAATTCTAATGTTTATAACATAGTTTGTAAATGACACATGTCAGTGCCAAAAATCAACAGTTTTAGTGACATTCTGATAGCTTTTTCTGGGAAGTATATATAATCTTAATTAAATATTTGAAATTATAGGTAAAATTGTGGTAAAATGCATATATCCATCAGAAATACCGCCAATCTGGTAAATGAATTGGAAGAATCTCTGACATTTGAAAACTTCCTCATGCAATGAAAAATAGATATAATTAGAATCATATGTGTGCAGAAGGCATGTTAAATACAATAAAAAACGATATTTGGGTGAAGTTCTGTAATATTTTTTTTTATAAAACGACGGTTCGAAAGCTAAGTGCAATACAATACTTATATAGCCTAATATGGAAATGGCGAGAGGTCTTGTGCTGGCCACAACAAATTTTTAATAAAGGTTTAAACAAAAAAAAAAATTCAAATCGAAAATGTGACAGCAATACATTTCATTTGACATTTCATTTCGATGTAATATTGTCAATTTAAACCAACATTAATTTTTAAGTTATATTAGTGCAACCGGCCACTTAAGTAATTTAAATTAAGTTTCAAAGTGAACCTGATTATGAAAATGGCTCTAAAACTCAATACCTAAAAACTATCAAAGCTGTCATATTATTTTCAGGCTGCCTTAAAAGCTATCAAAGCTTTCAAATTATAAATCATGATTCCAAAATAATCTCTAGTTAATTCCCTTTTTTTCACTCACACCAATTAAAGAAATTAATTAAATAAAAAATTTTCGCATTTCAAATAAAAGATAAATAACAGTTTAAAATGATAACGCATATTATTTTTGTTCACGGTCTACTTTATTTCCTATTTTCATTCATTCTAGAAAGAAAAAAAGCAGCAGTTAATTAATTATTAATTAATTAATAATATTCACAATATATCATATTTACACCTTAAATATTTTCTTCCTTTTCGTGTCACATTTCAAAACCTTATCTTTTCTTTCCGCCTTGTAACTTTTTACCAGATGCTTGCACTGCGGGTACCTCGTGTTTATAAATTTAAGCAAATCTTGCTTTAAAAGAAAAAGATAATAAATATGGTGGGAAGTGTTACGTTGTTTGAAGTGACTTTTGCTGTGCAGAAAAAAATAAAACCGTAATAAGAGCGAGATCTGCGCTCGGCTGACAGTGAGTTGGGCAAAAGGAAAACAGCAACAATGGAATAGCATCATCCAGCACTTTTACTGCGAGGGCTTTACACCATCTCATTTCACTCCGGGTTCTCAATGCAGCTCTCGGCATATTTCATACGCGCCAGCCTACAAATTCCACAAAGAATATAACATATTCTTTTCTTACATTTAAGTTATGCGATCGCAAATTCGCCAAGTATTAAAATTCGTCTTTACTCGTCATATTTAAATAAAAAGAATATCTTCATACGAAGGTCAGTCTCTACCAGAGTTGTTTTGACCTCTGGCATAGTTTACATGCTGAGTATTAACTTCTCTGTCTTATTATTTTGTAGTTTATATAGTTTTTTAAAAATTATTGTTGTTTTAGTTATAATTTAACCTTAAGACTCCATTTTAGTTTTTAAGTATGAAATGTTATTATAATAACAAAATATTGTTATACAGGGTGTTTCAAAGAAACTGTAAAGAATTTTAAGGGCATATAGTACTGACCAAATTGAGTAAAAAAAGCTTAATTAACATGGGTCCGATCATCTATAGTTTCCGAGATATGAGCCAGGGTTTATCTCTGCTATCTTGAAAACTATGAGTCACGACTTTAATTAAATGACTTTTTGTTTACCTTTCAGAGATCATCTTAAATTTTCTTTTTTTTTAATAAATAATTGTACTACGTTAAATGTTGTCGCGACCTTGGCCAATATTTAATTTTCATATAACTTGTAACTAATAGAAATTGAGAAAAACGTTTCTTATACAATTTTATTGTTTTTTACCTTCCCTCAAAAGGAAGGTAGGTATTGTCTTTGGTCAAAAAATTCGATGGTGAGTTTTTAATGAATAAACACGTTTTAAGATCCTTAGAATACGATTTTACTAATTTTACATTGATGTTTGTATGTGTGTGTGTGTGTGTGTCCGTGTATGTGTGTGACAAATTTTTCTCCGACGACAACTCCAAAACTACAATTCTAAAAATTATGATTCTTTCGTATTCATCTTCTTTACCACCATATGAAGAGCTGATTAGATTTTGGTTATAATTGGTCAACCGGAAGTACCCTTATTTGAAGTTTTTAACAGTTTTTCTGGAAAAAACGCAGTTAACTATCATTTTTCGACATTTTATGATCATTAATATGAAAGAAAATCTTATTCTCTATACGATTTGATATTTGATTATACGTTTTCCTTCATATTCAATAGATATAGAGTTATAGGGAGATTAAGAGAGGTTAACTTTCAAAAATCAGTCAGCTTTGCAAAAAATTATGGAAACAGCAGATGTATTCAAAATATTCTAATTGACAGATGTCAGTGTCAAGTGCAAAATCAAAGTAGAAAGTATATAGGATCAGAAAGTAACATAAGTGACAGAGTGTCCCTCGCAAGTGACTTGCAGTTTCAACGCCGGGAGTACGAGAAAGACCAAAGAGAAGATGGAAGGACTGTGTAGCAGAATACTTGAGAGAGGAAGAACTGTGTGAAGAAGATGCGTTGGTTATGAATGAAGAAGTGTAAAGTGCAATTTACAGAATGTACATTTGTATTATTATAATTTCGGATTTATAGAATCTTTTCAAAGGAACTTGCAATATGGAATTTGTAAAAAATAGTGTGTTCGTGTTACAATTTTACAGGATATATAAAATCTTTTATTTTTTTTATATATTCTATTTACTGACATAGACAAAATTTTGTTCGGTCACTATCATTGTCAATTTTTCTTCGATTTTTCATTTATCTCGGAAACAGTTGAAGACCAAACCTATGTTGATAAAGCTTTTTTACTCATTTTTGTCAGTACTATATGCCTCTATTTTTTTTTTACACTTTCTTTGAAACAGCCTGTATATTCTTGGTTTTAACATTGTAATTAAATTTAAATCCAAAGAATGTTACTAATTACAGAAAACTAACCTATACAGTATATTTTCTTCATGGCGGCAAAAAAGTAAACTGTACTACTCCCCGGATCGAACTAATCACATTATATATAAAAAAAAAAAAAAAATGTCATTATATTGAAACATTTTAAATTTATTTGAACAGTGTGATGGACGTACATTAACTAATTAATTCCATCCAAATCTGTGCATAAAATATCCTCTGTTTTATCAAAATCGAATTGTGGTTTAATATTTAATTAGATAATTTATTTAAATTATTGGCTTCCAATAACATAACCAATATCGATTAGGTGCATGCATGCACCATGAATAACTAAGCAGTTGCGAAATTGCAGTGGCTGAATACGAAATAATCAGGGTTGGCATGATTTAAATCAACTGATTTTTTAATAAAAATCGTTGATTTTTTTCAAAGATTAAAAAAAAGATTCAAATTATAATAAAAATGTCTTTATTTGCTACAAGATTATAAATAACAACAAAATTACGTCAAGTACACTCTAATAAAGTGGCCAGTATCAATACACATTTTATCATGTTACTTGGAAACAATGCATCATTTCCGGGCTCGTTATATTAATAATATAATAATCGGAAAATATTTGATAACCCCCACTGCATAAAATAAATATTTAAATAACACACTATCCAATGGGAGATCCGATTGGTGTCGGTTTCAAATCGTCGAACAACTTAATGAAATTCTTTGTAACACATTTCATGCGGGAAAATAATTATTTTAATTATATAAATTTAAAAGATTAGGGTAAACTTTCTGCCTCATTTCTTACAAAACTTTCAGAAACTCTATGTCGCCGGCATGATGGCAAAGTTTGATTACTGAATTTGATTCCTAAGTTGAGATATGCGATTTCCTGAGGCATTTTGCGTTGCCGTGCCGTCTTCCTCATTGTAATAATGTGACTTCATTGTGCGACTTGTCCAATAAAACGTTCAGATTTCAATTTGGCTTTGTGTGAACATTCTCCGAGTATGATTATTTTCATAGAAAGTTTCCATTTAAAGAAGCATTTGCATTCATACGCGGCTAAACTTCTTTAGAGGTCAAATGAGGATGGAGGGATTCCATTTTCTGCTTTTTCTAGCTATTATACTTCAAGCCATGTCGTTATAGTTTTGGATTGTTTTCAAGTGAAAACTTTTATGGCTATGAAAGTTTTTAAGATACTTCACACATTCTCGGTACTATCGTTTTTGCCCAGACGTATTTTTCTATTAGAAAAGTTATTTCATTTTCATATTTTACGAGATTGTTTGCCTGCATTAAGAAGAGCTTCTAAATGTACTGCCACCTTACGGATATACGAATTTTATAATAAAGTTTAAGAAAAACTGAATTTAGACATATTTTTCACTTTTTTATTTAAGTATATTAGCATTCTAATTTTATTTTTAAGTAAATGGTTTATTCAGTCCAAGTTATAATGAGTATAGCAAAATTGACTTCAATTTTTTTTTATAAAAAAGCAGACATTTTGCAGGTATGAGAACGATCCGACAAATAATTCGCGTCTTGTAAGAGAATAGCTATAGTAAAATATTAAAAATAAGCTCAATCAATTCATGTAAAAATTGGAATGAAAGATAAAAATACAAACAAATCAACGCCATTTTTAAAGTTATGTCTTCTATCACTTGCATTTTGACATTTCAGTTCTACATAATTCAAAGTCTGTACAGATGGCTGTGGAAACTTAAAACAATTTCAAATTTATTATGTATTCTTTATAATTATAGCGGGAGTCACTGTTGTAAAGACTTTACCCTCACTTCATTTTTTATATTTGGCACCATCTTGTTTCAACTGTCATCATGATAGCAATTTGTTTGTATCATAACAACTGAGTCATGCGTATTTCATCCATAGATCAAGGAAAATAGTAATAGATGGCAGCACGAAAATATGTCTCTATTGGGCTTCCAAAATTACAATGCGCCACTGGTGGCAGATTTCTGAACTGAGTGAAGTGTACGTGTACAAAGGAGGTTGTTTTATTCAGGGATTGTATTTACTTGTACACGAATTTTAATACGCTTTTATCTTCGGCTATTATTGTTTTATTCTTAGTAGGATCTGAATTACTGCTAACATAACAGGTAAGTTTTTAATTTTTAAAAAATTAATGAACAAATTAGGAGATATGCAATTTGTAGGTTAAAGTTACGATGGAGTTTTCTCCGAAAATATTTACCACATAATATTATGTGGCCACTATTTATTACTTGCTGGCCTTCCACCATATTTCGAGATGATACACTACAATTCCCAAATCTACAAATAGTATCTAAATCTAAGCAAAGAAAATTGTTCATTATGAAAGAAAAACAATTAAATAAAAGTAAAGCTATGTAGATAGAAATTAATATATGTATACAATCTAAATAAAGGAAATCAAATGTTTTTTTATTAAAAAAACTAATATACTGTTAATTAAAATATGACTAAAATACTCTTAACCTACAAATACTTACTAAAATTAACCCTATTAACTAAAATATTATTAAAACTATCACTAAATTGTTACTACAAGAAAGATCAAACTCAATTCTACCGAAATTAACAAAAAAACAAAAACACTATACTAAATCCGAAATTAAATGAAAAACTACGAAAATTAGTCGCACACCAATTGTACTCTTATGGAAGCCAGCAAAAAATGTACCATTCGTTTGAATTTTGACGTTTGACGTCAGCGCCATCTCTTGATAATTTGGAAGCGCAATAGCCTCCAATGAGCAAGTGTGGGAAATTCATGAAATTAAGAAGTATATAATATGCATCACTAAAACAAAAAAAAGATTTAAAAAAGAATGGCATCGATGTTCAAATATTTGGTAGATCAATGGTTCGTCGCTTAGTTGCTGTTTTAAAAAATATTATATATTTATAAATATAACTGATTTATCTTGCCCAGTTGCAAAACGTTAATAATGCCTTGTTTAATCAACGGTTCATCAAAATGAACAAATTCGAATCAGTTTCTTTGTTCTTATGACATTTAAATCATTGCTGTCAAAAAATCGCGTTGCATTTCTTCGTTTTGAGGAACCTTTGATTTAACGAGGCGTTGATTAACGTTTCTGCAACCGGCATATCAATATTTTGAAATTTTTAAGTACCTACTTATAATGTAACATAAAGATTTTCACTTTGAATAAAATAAAAATTATTGGGTTTTAGACTGCCATTTTTTTACATAATTTGAAACTATTGTCGCACGGACACTTTTCTGTATCACTGTATATTGGATAATACAATGAAAACTAGAACAATACGAGTATGCAAAGAAATATTGGTAAATATGTATTGATTTAAATTTAAACAAATAAAGGCTAATGTTTTGTCCACATCAGTAGTTTTCGAATCGTTAATAAATTCATAACTTTGCTCGTGAATAAATTTACGAACATTTCAAATGCTCTTTGAATATAATTGTTTATAATATATCACAAAGCTCATTCTTGCAAAATTTACAACGTAAAAGGGCAAAATCATAAGCAGAAAACTATTCATAATAAATACAAAATCCACAAACATTGTTACACTTCCATTTCGCCGCAACACATTCGGAAACTTTCTCGTCTGTTTTATTCCGAATCATTTTCCAGCTTTTCATTAACCACGAGGGGTTATAATGAATGTTACCCCGGCCTCAATGGCCTGCATTTAGCAAATGGGGTGAAATTTGCAAGCGAGTATATCATTTACTTTATTTCTATCATCCAGAGCTTTAAAGACTTTTCATGGAGTATCTTTGCGGTTTTACTGTTATTAGGGAATTATTTCAAGAATTTGCTAACTTTCAAGATACCAGTATTGATTTGTAAAGGATTTGTAATTTAATAATGGGAGATTTTGATAATTTCGTGGGGCTTCCAGAAACTTAGAATGTTTGATTACCACTCCTGAGATTGTGTTAATAATTTCATACTGAAACACGTTCTAATGGTCGATTACACCATCGAATCACAAAATTTAAGCAATACCTATGTACCCGATGTGCACCATATAGGCATTACCTAGCACAATTTCGTTTTAATCAACCGCAAAGCATTGCCTATTTTGATTTAGGAATTACTTAGCTAGGTATCTATTTTCCGATGCTCAAATCGTAAAGCATTTCCTAAGGTTTGACAGCTGAAACTTCAAAATTGAAATTAAGCAATTTTATTGAATTTTTTGATAGTTATGAACGAAGAAATAAAAAAAATGCACAAGATAGAAAAGAAACAACAAATTATTTTAATTTCTGTGATGAAAAATGGTTTTGAAAAAGGTTTCCTTTTGATTAGACGAGCATTTTATATATCTATGCAAGTTTGTATATCAAATAAAATTAATTGGTAAATACATACAATAGCTATTTGCGCTCGAAACATACACAAGATTTTTTCTACAAAAAATAATAAAATGTACACTTTATACTTACAGTACTGCTCAATAAATAACAATTGGCTAATACAAAAGATACGTTTTAAACTTAAAAAGGCTTTTAAATGATTATATCGTTACATTAGCCATCTATTCCATAAAAAAACCAAAATTAAGACGTGGAAGCAAGGATTTGTGATGATTTGATGAGTTTTTGTAGCAAAATGTGTGGTTAGTTGTCACGCCTGTCACACTGAAAAAATTAACATCAGATGTCAGTACGACTCGCAACTATCCTACCGCCATCTGTGTACAATCATTCCTATTACTAAACATAACTGTTCACACAATTTATTTTATATTTAATTTTATTTTATCGTTATTTTCCATTCTTCTTGAGTTTTTATTCAATCTAATCTAAGCATTTTATACTTTCGTTTTTGTAAATGAATGCCCTATTTCATTTTCACAGCAGTATGGCATTTTGTTAGGTTATGTTAAATACCGACAGAACATATGTCAAATTGACTTGTGAACGTGATAAATGTGTAATTACAGTGCCATTAGTTTCTAACTAAACATTTTCATTAAGAATGTAGACAAGTGACATTTCTCAACATTGTATACTTAGAAATTTGGACAGCGAGCGTTTTTTCTACTTTGTCGCGCATGAGCGGCAAAGTGACATTTTGCGTTGACAAAAGAGAGCGCAAATGGCTACTTTCTATAGTGACTGTAGAAAAATGTATTGTTATTATTCTCTATTTTATATTTATAATATAATATTTCCAATTTTACAAATGGCACAAAAAGTGACCCCAGTGGTGCACTCTCCACGCCAACTATAAGTGCCCGTGAGGTGACGCCTGGTAAGCGCCCACACGGTAAAATATATCGTCATCATTACCGATGTCTACATTGTAGATACTGGCACACCCAGAAATGGGTAATATGCCGTGATGATATATTTATTTATTTTATTTATTAAAAATTTAATTATTTTGTATACTTCAATATAATAATAATATTTGACAAATACAATTAACAAATGTCAAAAATTATTCATTTATTTCAGTGTGCAAATATATCACAAAAATAACTAATATTTCGATGCCTACATAAGTAATTCCTAGCAGAGCATTGCCATTTGGTGAAATCCAAAATTTAGGCATTTCTTAAATTTAGGAAATTCTTAGCTGGGTAACGATTTAGAAATCTTTGGTGAAATCGGCTGTAAGGTTCCTAAAATCAGATTTTTAACATTTTCACGATTTTGCCTCGGTGTTTATAGGTATAACTAATGATTATTTTCCTAATACACAGTCTCGTAATGGGACAACTTTTTTCTAATTAACTGACTTCGTATCTTTTATAATATTCCAGATGTTGAACACGTAATCCTGGACATAGTATATATTGCACAATGGTGAATTTGCTTCCATTTATTGGAGCACTCCAAGCTCGACTCCAAGTATTGATTTGTAATTTAATAATACAAGATTTTAATAATTTCTTGTGGCTTCCACGAACTTAACTGTCTATTATATTATATATAACATACTACCCCGAAATTTAATATTAGTTATTATAAACATATAATATTACAGATGATTCTACGTATATATAGTTTCCAGAGTTTCTGAATCTGTTGTTAATTCGGTTTTGAGTATAATACATAATGTACATATAACTTTGTTGAAATAAATATCGAAACCCACAAGTTCTATATATAATAAAGACATTAACAATACTCCGTGTCAGATAAGTTTGAATGCCTTTGAATTTAATAATAAAACGTGACCCAATAAGAGTGCGAATTTTAATATTTAAATGAAACAAATCATTTTTTATGTGTCAGTCACATTTTGTCAGTAAAATCTTGTTTATTAGTTGGTATAAATTTGTTTTTTCGGTCAGAAAATTGAAATTTTTGGCCAGTATAAATAATAAAATTAAGGAATGTTCATGATCAGTATTTTGTAAAATATATGGGTAATAAATATCTTGTTCATGTTAGGTTAGATTGGGTTATGATTAGGTTAAATTAGTTAAATACTGACTATATAAATAAATAGCAGCCATTTATAGGTTATTATAATTGACATTTTATTGTAAATAATAACGATTTATTTAAAAGACTGGCAAATTATTATATTTACTAATATTTTAAATAAAATACTGACACTTTTGTATTAATCGGTGTAGTACTGACCATTTGTGACAAACTGAGAATTTATTTAAAATACTGATCAAAAATATATAAATATAAATAGCAGCCATATTAAAATACACATGTACCTTCATGACAAAATACGTAAAAGCAAACATTTACAAATTAAAAAACAAATAATTGCAAGAGACAATAGAACAAGGAAATATTTACAAGCAAATAAAATTAGTATATATTTCTATGAACAGCGTCCATAACAAAATCATTTGTATTTTTAAAAAGCTTCATCAATTTGTTATATGCAGATATAAATACATGTTCCTTTTAGTTAAAAATGAAACGCATATAATATATTCCGTGATGTTCGTGTTATTAAGAATACACTACTAATTAAATTTATATATTTCGTGATAATTGGATTAAATTTTCTACAAAATTCACCGAAATGTTTTCGTTTTGTGCTAAAGCTAATTAATTAGTCTTACTTTAAGTTTACGTGAAATAGAATTTATGCAGACATTTTTTTAGTATAAACTATGAATGTATTTAAAAGGGTTCTCTATTTTAATGCCAGATTTACCGCACAAAAAGCATTACATACTAGAGAAAACTTTATTTGTATAATCTGTTTTAACTATGAAGACTATAAAAAGTTTAATACCACTCACACGAATTGTAGAGTGTTAATATAAATCTCTTTATGAATTTTAATAAATTCATTAATATTTATATAAGTACTGAATAAATCAGTGTATTTAATTAAATATTTATTGCATTATTATTTGGTTCTTGTCAATACAAAATTTGAATTTTTAATTGATATAAAATTCCATGCATTAACGATACAATTTCATTAAATTTGTAGGGCATATAATAATTAATATGCAACAAATACATGTTATATATTAAATTTAATTGCTAAACCAGACAATTTAGAGGGTCGAGATTTTTCAATAAATCCCATATTCAGATTTTAATGAATAAGCTCGTTTAAAGATCACTAGAAATCGATTTTAACATTTTACAATGATGTGTGTGTATGTATGTGTGTGTGTGTGGCTGTTGGAGGAACGGTTTCGCATATTCTGTAAGACTAAAGACCAATTTAACTACGTATTCCTTAATCTGACATTAATGGAAAGAGCTGAAAAGGTTTTGGTAACAATTGGACAACCGGAAGTAGTAGTTTCTTAAAAAAAAATCTTCCAAATATTATTTTTTTTGGAAATTTATGTTATTACAAATATTAAAGAATATAAAATTCTCTCTCCGATGCATCGAACATTTTTATATCTTCTATAGATTTATAGATAGACAATTATAAATATATAAAATAATCCGTTGTAATGAATCTTACAGCCCAAATAACGCCATGGAAACCAGTTGAAAAATTAAAATATTTGTAATTGACAGAAAAAAAGTCAGTGTTAAAAATCCAAATACATTACCGAATGCTTTTTCAGGGCATTACATTTAATATTTCTTATTTTATTATTAATTAAATATTTAAATTTATAAATACATATATTACATATAAGCATCAGAAATACCGCCAATCTCGTTAATAATTTAAAGAATCTCGAACATTTAGAAAAGTAGGAGTAAACTTACTTATAGAAGAAATTAAAAATATAAGAATATATTGTACTTATATAACATAATATGGAAATGGCAAGAGTTCTTGTGCTGACCAGAACAGATTTTATTTTTTTATTTGTGTTACCATAATCTGCAGCAGTAGGACAAGAATAGTAAGTTATTCGTTTTATAATCTCTTTAGACACAAAGTGACGTTTATAAAACTTGTTACATAATATATTATTGTAAGCCTTGGAAGAGATCAATTTATGTGACTCCAGTTATTAGCAAACTCCACTGGTTGAAAACAAAAATCAGCATTCATAATTTCCCTAGTTATATGACTATCACATACAAAGAAATTTTCACCTTATTTATATTCGTTTCTAAGGGATTTTTACTACATTTACAGTTAATTTTAACGAAAATTCATTATATTCTTTCATTAAATATAAGCTCGTGATATGATAAATAATCGAAGATATTGTTCGTAAATAAAATAAATAATTATACACGGCATATTACCCATTTCTGGGTGTGCCAATATCTACAACACATGTAGACATCGGTAATGATGACTATATATATTTTACCGTGTGGGCGCTTACCAGGCGTCACCTCACGGGCACTCATAGCTGGTGTGGAGAGTGCACCACAGGGGTCACTTTTGTGCCACTTAAAATTGGAAATATTTGGCGCCTGTCGGGATCGAATCCGGTTCCCCCAGGCACGCGGCCACGGGACCCCATATTGTTCTTGAAATATGCAATTCGGTTCCACTCGAAAATATCATTGATGATAATATTACTCGTATCACTTGTTGTATTACGTATAAAACTATGAGAGTTATGGCTTTCTAGAACTACAAATCGATTTCAATTTAGATGAAATTTCATAAAAACAACTGTAAAGGACTTCATTACATACGTTCGTTTCCTAAACTGTTTGGAATGTTACTTCAATAAAAAATACATAAATACTTTGTTAATCCTTCAAAGCAATAACTCCAACCAACTCTAAATTTCATCCGAACCCAGTTTGCATCCAATTTGAAATTCCTTTCCACGAAACAAATCAGCAACAACAATCCAGAAACATTTTGTACACATTTGTTCTCTTCTAATGCCTAACATCAAATCGGAGTCGTTCCCGATGCTTTTCACAATTTACTGCATCATTGGACCTACGTGGAGCTATCCGCAGCCAATTTAGATTCAAAGAGAATTCTCGCATTCAAATACAATTAACTGAAGGAACATCGTGGTGTGGTCACGGTGATTCTGACCTCACAAGATTAGATTATAGGTAGATAGTACGGAATGAAATTGCTTTGTGATTCCGTCAGATATTTTGTAAGTCTTAATTAAAATTATCATCCATTTGTAAGCAAATATTTTATTGTTGTGGTTTTTGAAGTATTTGATTATATACTGCAAGCTTTAAATCAATTAAAGAGACTATTAAATTGGATAGAATTAATAACTACTTACTGTAAAACTGATTAAAGACGTATTTTATAAACAACTAGAAAATGTCTTGCGAATGGCTTACAATTTTTACTTCTACATCTACCTTTAAACCCTTTTTTCGTATTTTGAACAGTAATGTACTATTTTCATACCTACTCAAAATGGTACAGATATGGGTTATTTTTCCATGTTCATTTCACATCTAGATCCATCGGTTTGCAAATCGATTTCAAAAAATTAATTTGTTTGGAAGTTGTAATGTACAAACAACAATAACTGTCAAGTTACGTTATTACCACGATTTAAAAAACGATACGTGTTTCCTCGATTTTTCCGCTAGAGGCGCAACGTGAGAACGACCCAACTGACACCTGTCACTTGCATGTCATTTTGAAAATATTACATGTTATATCTTATAGAAAGGTAAATAAAACAGGTTTTGAAGTACATATTCGTATTATATGTAATATTTTGTTGAAAGATATTGCAATTAATGCAAAATGAAAAGAAAATGAAATAGAAAATGTTTCATTCCTGGATGTGAAACCGGTTACAAGAAATCCACTAAAAAAGAATCTCTGTTTGCTGCTCCACTCGATATATCACTTTTTAAAAAATGGCAATGTGCAATTAGTAGAGATGATAGCGAATTAAGATTGAATGATGTTTGTCGAAAACATTTTCGGGAAGAAGATATTATTACTGAATGGAAATCTGGAAGCGTACGGTTGTATCAATTTATTTAGTTTTTCCAATTTTAAATTCTAACAATGTATTGATTTAGGTTTTCATTAAATATATAAATTTATATTAAAAATAAATTCATTATGCATTTCATTTTTTATATTTTATGAAAAAATAGTTTGCTGTGGTAGGGTTGTTCTCACGTAGCGCATCTAGCGGATTATTCAAGGAAACACGTATCAAGCGGACCATCAGAAACAATGAAAAACATGACAAGTGGCATAACCAGTATATTTTAAATCGTGGTTATTACTAAGAATAAGACTACTAGATGTTTTTAAATGTTTTTAATTCAGAATATTATGCCGCAAAAAAATACAAATTTTAACACTAATATAAAATACGAAAAAATAGTGTACGCACCACATCAAACAAGTGATTTTACTGTACTCGTATGACATTTAAGTTTTCGCTATCGCTCGTACTTAAACTTACCATTCCCGTAAACTTTCACTTCTCTTAACTTGGAACGTAATTACCCGCTATTTACTTTAGGTAAGAGTGATACATAATTATGTGAATTATGCTAAAAATCATATACCGGTATTTTGTGTATAAGCACGTTTTCAGGTTTCTACAATTCAATTTTGATATTTTCACGATGGTGTCTGTGATAAAAAAGTTAGATATTTTTATTGTTTATCCGTTGGTATAGGTAAATTAATACAAACTTTTGTTGTTTTTAAATGGAAATCATTTCTGATTTTTACTTTAAAAACAATTTTGTTTTAAATTTTATCCTTAAAATCTTAAAAACAAAAATATTACCCAGAAAATAATATAACAATAAATTACAAGAAGAATGGTTGATTATAATATTTGGTAGATTCAATCGCTCAACGCTTAGTTACTAGTGGAAAAACCAAAGGAAACCCATCAAAATATTATATATCTTAATAAATTATTTGAGTAAACGTGAAGATATAACTTAAATTAAATACAATAATAAACCTTTCTTCACAAATTATATTATGTTTTCAAAATGTACATTTCGATTTCATTGCAATTATCATCAGTTGTAGTACAATAATAGAATAAACATAATATTTATAAATATGTCAAAATTCTATTATTGTACTACAACTGATGATGATTGCAATGCAACCGAAATGTACATTTTGAAAATATAATATAATTTGTGAAGAAAGGTTTATTATTGTATTTAATTATATATCTTTAAGAAACATAAATTATTGGTTTATTATTTAATTATTTTGGTTACATGGGGTCGAGTGGCCGTGTGCGTAGTTGCCAATCTGGTGACCCGGTGCACTCTCCACACCAGCTATGAGTACCCGTGAGGTGACGCCTGGTAAGCGCGCACATGGTAAAAATATCGTCATCACTACCGTTGTCTACATGTGTTGTACATACTGGCACACCCAGTAATGGGTAATATGCCGTGATGATATATTTATTTATTTTAGTTACACTACAGAGACTTTTTGTCATGAAATTATGAATACTTTCAATGTTTTCCCCATAAAATAAATAAAATAACTATATTATTTGTATATTTTATATAATATAGTAACAATGTTTTTCATTTTGGATTAAAAAAAATTAAATACATTGGCTCGTACCACGATCACGGTTCTAAGACCGGTATTAGTTAAAACCTTGACGACGACTTGACACATACTTCAGGGTTATCAATAAAAATCAGTGATGTCACTATACTGATTAAACCGAAAATGTACTGACAGGCATATTCAATACATTTGGCTTCAATATTCTAAATAATTTATCTTAAAAACTAGTCCAGAGACAAATGATATTAAACAATTTAAAATAATGAAGCCAAATGTATTAAATATGCCTATCGGTACATTTTCGGTTTAATTAGTATAGTGGCATCACTGATTTTCTTTATAACCCTGAAGTATGTGTCAAATAGTTAGCACGGTTCTAGCTAACACCAATGTTAGAACCGTGATCGTGGTACGAGCCATTGGGTTTTAGACTGCTATTTTTTCCTAAAATAGATTGAAAAACTATTGTCGTACGGAGACTTGTTTGTATGCCTGTATATAGGAAAATATGTTGATAAATTTCTGACATAAATAATAAATATTGGAGTATCTACCATGAATATTTAGTTGAAAAACATACCCTAAATTCAGAAAGGCATGACAACAACTCCTAAATAATTCATTTTGATGTATCCAACTTCTCTAAACAATATATTTTAGTATTGGAGCACGCATTACTGTAGGTCAAAAGTATTAACTAACTACTTCGCTGGTGAAAATTCTATATGAATATTTAATGACAAAGTTGAAAATTTAGAGCCAAAGTTTGTCTGGAAAGTACTTATCGTGTTTACGAATAGTGAAACCGGCGGCCTTTATAAAAGCGGCGTTAAAAATTACAAAAATGTGAACGGTCACGGAAAACAATCATTTAATCTGAACACTAATAAAGTATTTTAGGACAAAGTGAAACAGTTTAACTATTTTTAGATCTGGATCATTTGGAAGGCTGATTCAACAATGACCGTTAAAGTGAAGCATCTAATGTTTTAAAGATTTGTCGTAAATCTCCCGGCAGAACAGATAAGAGTTTACATTGAGAGCGATTTAAAGATTATTTAGTTTCTTTCCAGATACAAATTTTGCTGTTTTATCCAGTTTTGCAATCTAGCAGTATTTCTTACCTATCTTGACATTTCCAGACTTCCTATTGGAATATTTTAACTTACAATAGTTTTTACAATTGCACAAATTTTAAAAACCGCAGTAGAATTAGTTTTTCGATCCATATTTTAATATTCATTCGCTGTTTCACGGATTATATGACACATTTATTTTAATTAATGTCTTAAATACTTAAGACATTAACTAAAACAAATAGGTACTCGTCCCGAGTACAATTATGTAGTATCGTTGCAGTTCGAAATAATTCAATAGCTAATTTTACAGAACTAAATAAATGGCGGATAGTGGGTCCTGTCATACCGGGTGTCTACTTTTTTTATGGTTCAGAGAGGAAGCAGGTTGCCTGTTTCCGATTTACCTCCTTTACCTGCTTTGACGTGCTTTAAAAATGTTCACATGTTATTAGGAGTAGGCGTTCAGAGTAAAAGCAGACAACTGTTCAACAGGCGCTTGTCAGGCAGGTACTACCCGCTTTCCGATTTTGCCGGAACGAAACCAATATTCTTATTGAGCAGGTTAAAGTAAACAAGCCCAAAATGTGTTCAGAAAATAACTTTCATATGGATATTCTAATAACGGAAATTCAAAACCGGGAAGCAATTTGGAACAAATTTCACAAATGTCATTTTAATAGAAAAATTATGGGGAGATATTTCAAACAATATGATATGTGAAGGTATGAGACATAAATATCACCTGAAAATACGATTACTGTTGAATTAAACAGGTTAATAGATGATGATACTCTTCGTATTTTACTCTATTCTTATTAATTGCGTAGATCCCTATTTTCTTTCTAAGTCGTTTCAAATTATTATCATAACAGAATAAAATCTTCATCCGTGGAGCTAGAGTCCCAAGACATTTTCTTTTGTATTTATTAATGACATTGACACTAAGTTTAACACTTGACAGTACGAGCAGAATGGCCTGTTTTCTGTGTGAACACAACCTGTACCAGCCTGCTTCGGCTTAACCGGTTTTTCATGCGCTTGTTAAGCTGAAGCGGGAAACCTGCTTTCTCTCTGAACGTGGCCTTAGGATATACGATGGTAAAATATTTATATAACTGTAAATTCTGCCCTATTCATTTTAGAACTAAGGTGTAGTACAAAAAATGTTCATAATTAAAAACTGCATCAAATGAGCCTAAATTTGTGAATATAATAGGTTCTTGTCAAGAGATAAACATAAAATAAAATATTCGTCTTCAAAATTGGTTCAGAACTTACCTGAGTAATAGGCAACAATGTGTTCTAAATGGATACCAATCTGAATATTTTCCTGTCACTTCTGGTGAACCGCAGGGATCCCATCTTGGACCTCTCTTATTTATTATTTTTATAAATGATATTAAAAAAATGTTTTACATGCTAACTTTAATATAAGCCGAT
This sequence comes from Ophonus ardosiacus, assembly GCA_943142095.1. Lineage (NCBI taxonomy): Eukaryota > Metazoa > Arthropoda > Insecta > Coleoptera > Carabidae > Ophonus > Ophonus ardosiacus. Next base: position 8,509,920 of record OW964826.1, read on the forward strand.
GCTTTAAAGGTTTTGACTGATATCTTCATGCAAATGATTTAACCCTTAATCTTGATGATCGGGTATAACATTCTCCAGGAACAGAAATATTTACGTTAATTACAGTTTTGACGACAACAATGTCAACCGAGTAAATCATGTAAAAGATTTACGAGTTATCTTCAATAGCAAATTAATCTTTGATTTACACACTGACCATGTTGTCAAAAAGTCATATAAAATGCTAGGATTTATTTTAAGAATTGGGGATAAATTCAAAAGTTGTAGTTCTTTTATATCTTTATACTTTTACTTGTTCGTTCTCACCTCGAATTTGCCGCTATTTGTTGGTCACCTTTTTATCAAATTCACATAAATAGAATTGAAGGTATTCGGAGGATTTTACATTTTAAGTAAAAAAAAAAAACATCAAAAGAACTTTATTTCATTAACAGCTCTACAAAACCGCCAAACAATGATGGATCTAACTTTCTTACATAAGCTACTAAACAATATTATTGACAGACCAGCATTACTTAATGAAATATTGAGAATACCGTCATATTCTACCAGATTATGTAATTTATTTATTTGAAGCTGAAAAACTAACTCAGACGTCAATGCCCAGCTTCTTAGAGTGATGTCCACATTTTACAACGCGTCAGTAATGTCCAATTTTCCAGACACTTAAAGTGTTTTCATTAAATTTAAAACAGTTTTTTCTGTAGCTATTTTTCACTCATTCAATTTAATATAATCTTATTTAACATCAGTTAATTTAATATATGTATGTAAATATTTCTATGAGTAATTGAGTTTGGCCTCGTACTTTTTGTCCATTGGCCCGGAGCTATTTTAATGGAAGTATTTTGGGATATACACAAACATCCAAGCTCATGGTGAGAATCAAACCCACGACCCCAGAACCGAGCGGTGAAGGTCGCTTGAGCGCTGCATTTACACGCACGACTACGAGGCGGCTGACTTGTTCTGTTGTGCGGTTGTCTTCTTATAAATAAGTAAATAAATAAATAAATATATATTGCCATGCAAGATGCAACATACAATTCAAATAGTCGTATTATTTGACTTAGCATCACCTCACAGGTTTTCATAGTTGCAATCACTCAACTCAATATCCACATTAACGTATTTATATTTACATAATATCGGTACAAATTATATTCAAATAGACAATATAATTATATATTAAACTAGAATGTAGACCACAACATTGTGTAAATTGCACAACCTGCAAACTCAATAAGCGTTAATCTAAACCTATAATCATCAGAATCCAACAAATACATCTCCATTATTAGTAATGCATCCAATAACACATATCCTTGTCAACATATATGAATAATTGACACACGATTAACATATTGTCAATAATTAACCATTCTGCATCTCTTCATATAGTCATTCATATTTAACATTTCCACTCGTCATGCAATCAACATGGCGGATGAAATTTAACCTCAAAGCGTAGACAGAATACATGCAAGCGAAATACGTAATTTGTGCAGGATTTATGATGGTTATGTTATAACGCCGTGTGATGCAGTTAAATACATTGCTAGAGCTAGAAATCTGGTAAGGAATAAAGTACATTATGCTGGCAGTAAAACAAGGAATTGTAACGTGATTTGTACCAAATGGAAATCTTATAAAGTTCTTCATGTTTCATTTTACACACTGAAAAGAATAAAATGTTGCAGAGTTATAGTTTATTACTGAATCTGATTGGATAAGGGTAAACAGTTTTCTTGGTTATTCATTATTGCAGCATGAAATGAACAATATTAGATACAGACGATGAGATGAAAGAAAGTCGGCTTGGTAAAGAACATTATTTCAAGTAATCATGATTATCTAATAAACCATGGGCGCTGCTTCAGTGTAATCTACTACTATTGGTCGACGCAATTCACTTATTACGTATAACTCAAAATAAAATTAATTCAATGGATGAAGCTGTTTTCACTCGGTGAAACATATTGAAAATATTAAATAAAACACTCGGTTTCGTTTCACAAATCAAAGAATAAATATAACTTTATTGACCAATTTCGCCAGTTACGGCATCTTCAGAAGTACTGAGGATGGTTGCGACAAACAAATAAATTTATACATCAGCAGGTAGCGGATTACAGGAAAATTGAGACCTGGAGGAAAAGCCAGACATCACACAATCCAAGAACGGATGGTCAAGAAGATCTAACTGTTCATTCATTAGGGGTAAGCCCTTGCGAATGTGTTTATTAATTTCAAAGGATTCGAGGAACGTTAGTCTTTGGCCTTTCCTCTCTTTATGTAGAACGCTTAAATTATTTTGTTGACAAATATGTTGGTTTTCTATTAAATGTTTTGCTAAATTTGAGTTGTATTTGTTGTTTTTGAAAGAAGACATATGTTCCTTAAACCTAATGTTGAAATTTCTACCTGTTTGCCCTATATACGAAAAATTACAATAAAATATTTCTAATCATAGCGTCGCTTTACTGAAATCCTGCTAACCTTCACCATTCATCAGACCTGTTATCTTTCATGTCATCGACTATTTGTCGTAGATAAACTAATGATTATGTAACTGTTGCTTTATGAATTTAAATAAAATGTAAGGCATTTTATTAAATTTAGTTTAGCCTAGAACTTAATTTGCCCTTTTAAATTTATTCCAATACAACAAAATATACATTATTTAAGCCTTGTAGGTACCTATATTAGTTACTGCGTTGATGTTGCAATCATCGCTAACTTCAAGAAACAGACATTTAAAAAAAAATTGTTTCACTTCCATAATCTCGATTTTTCTAAAATTATTCTTTGTATTTTACGAACAAACACATATGTGTCTGTTTTTTGAATATACGGGATGTTATGTAAGTGTACAACGCTTAACCCATGGTAGAACTAACTCCATAGTTAGTAAATCTGGCAATAATTTTTGTTTAACATGCTTTCTACAAGAACTGGAGGCTTTTACAACTGACCATTTAAGTCATAGTTCAAAACTTTCTAATATAGTAAGAATAAATTTGTTCTTTGGAAAAAAAGTCACACATATCATAAATGACAAAATCATTGGTATACGTCTAAATAACTCTCTGTACCGTCTTATAGCAGCACGACTATTTTGTAATGTCTCGCCATAAACCATATGCATGTCTGCATACTCTTGACTGGTGAAGGTAAATGACATTTTGAGAATATCAAAAAACAGAATATAAGTTGTAGGTCTATGCAAAAAACGTTTAACATCAGTTTTGCTAATCAATATTTTTCCAGAGAACACATTGATTTTTACTTTTTTACAAAATTTTAAACTATGACGTGATTGGTCTGTTTTAAAGACCTCCAGTTCTTTTAGAAAACATGTTAAACAAAAATTATTGCCAGATTTATTATCTATGGGGTTAGTTGTACCATGGCTTACATAACACCCTGTATTTATACGTATTTGTAAAACTGAATATCTAGGCGATTGTACAGGGTGTGTCAGTGAGTTACGGTGTCAAGGAAATCTACTGCAATATTATTATAATTCAGTACATTCCACTAACTCGAGTACATTTCCATTTTGGCATTACCAGATGCTCAGTTCAGTAATGAGCGTTCATTGTTAAAGCAAGCATAACATGTTGGATAAGAATTTTACTGTGCAACTACGGACCTTCGAAATCCTAATAAAACTTTTGCCTATTTAAATAGTTTCAATGAATTTTCCATTTCGATAAACATATAAAGTACAATGAAAAGAAACTATATTTGCGAGAAACGCCAAAATTTTCACAGTAGCAACGATTAGAATTAATACGGAGGATTTAAAAGTCATTTGTTCAAATGATTGCAGGTCGAACTATACATGAATTTAATGTCTAAGATCTTCGTTGAAAGGGCAATACTGCTTCTTTTGTAAATGTTATATGTTCTAAATTGTTTTTGATTGTACAACTCCAAGAAGGTATAAGCGTTTTTTTTTTTTTTTTTTTGTAAGAATAAGAACTGCATGAAAGAGATTACAAGTATTTTTTTTTATCTAATGTGAACTACCGTCGAGAAATTTGTCCATATTATGTATTCAGCTCTTAAGTTTATTTTACAATTAGTACTGTTGTTTGAATTAGAACAATTTTATAGTGTGAACATCTCCAACAATGAAATCGTAGAAACATTTCTGTTGTAATAAATGAATCTTTTTAGAATTAATTTGAAATTTCCAGTTCTTCACAATTATATGTTATAATTGCATTTCGAAATCATCAAAACTTTGTTTATCAATTAAGAAAATCTAAATTTCATCTTAATTTATTCGTCAATCAAAAAAATTCAATTTCAATTAAGACAAGCAATTTAAATTCTGAAAAACAAGCCTATCTTAAACCAACCAAAAATAATCCAGTATCCTTGTTGAAGCCGTTATTACACTGTATTATTCATAACTGCTAAAACCGCTAAATTATTTCGGAATTGGGAAAGAAAAACAAACGCGGATAGTCAGCGGCGCCCGTCTCGCTAAAATATGGGGCACGTCAAGATCTATAATTGATGGGGATGAAGAATAATTCTAAGTGGCTGGAGAATATTTCACTAATTAATACAATTCCTCGGGACTGTGATCGTGTATTTAAGAAGTATTTATTGCGTTTTTAATAGAATTAAATGGGAATTTTTTAATGTGTTGTTTGAAATATTTTCGTTATCAAGATAGCGGAAAGTGTGAAAAATGACCGTGTTTAAAAGTAATTTGCTTGGAAAATATTTAAAAATTATAAAAGAAGAGTGTGATTTATTTTATGAATATTAAACACCAACCCTTTTCATCCACAATTATCTCTTCATCATATTTTAAACAAAATTACAATGTTTAGCGGACGATTACTATAATTCATGCTTTTTAATAAATTTTCCTGTTACTTTTTAAGTAGAAGATGTAGAACTGTATAGTAGTGCTTCATTTATTAGTATTTTTAAAATTTAAAGAAATAATCAATTGTTATTCGTTGAGCCGTAATAATTTTTTTAAAATTCTGACATGAAGATCCATTCAATATAAAAATATATAAATACATTTGTTTAAAATAATTTTTTGGTCATTATTTGGAAATATGGAAATTTTGCAACATATTATAACTTTTATTTACTACCATGAAGTGTATTTAAAATGAGTAATGGAACATACAGGAATGCAGTCTATATAGATGGTATTTTATTTTTTGACGATCATTGACGTTTCGTAGCCTACTGCCACTACTTCAGAATGGCTACAAGAGATTATATATGAATACATGTTAAGATTATTAGCAAGCTCAAAAAAGGTAACTTATTTACCTACAGTCAAATTAAATTTTAAAATGAAAATTAGATGTTACAGGATACATCAAAATATATAACATTAATTAAAAAAAAAAAAACATCAACAGCATGTGAGAAATGTAATTAGCTAGCCGACAGGTCTAAACTTCGTGACCAGTGACGTCGGCAGCGCGCACGCAACATTATCGTTCATTTCCATATAAACGCAAGTGGTTTCTACCTGGCGTGGCTCCTAACAAGTATTACTTACTTTACTTATATTGTTTCGTTATTATCTGCAATCATTTAATTGTAAATGGATCCTGGATATGAAAAAGGCTATATCAGGAGGGTTGAAAGCAGTATGAATTTGGAATAGAGTACATGTGAGTAAGAGAGATGCAAAGAGACAAATAATGTAACATAGATGCTAAGAACATTAAAAACTTGAAAATTTTAAAAATCAATATTAAATTAACTATTTTTTAACCTTTTATAGAGCCTATAATAGGCCCATTAACCATAACAAAAAATAATAAAATGTACACTTTATTCTTAAAGTACTACTCAATAAATAACGATTATGATAAAAAACATTTTTTTTAATAATTACTTTGCGAGATATTTAAATTTATTTCCAGGCCACAAGTGACGTCACACTATTGGTATCTTTCTCGCGCAGCCTATTACAGAAACTGGTATGAGAAAAATAGCTATATTTTTCTTTAAAAATCAAATGCAGTTATACAAGAAAGAATCATCACTTTTTAATACCACGAATTGCTTTAAAATGAAACGAACTTTTATTTAAAATTTTAAAAAAATGGTTTATGGGCCCATTCAGTTTTAAGGCCTAGTTTTAGTACAAATTACCAATTTTTCAAATCTCAAGCCCATTCCAAATTGGATGCATTTATAAATTAATTTGTACAATTAAAATTAATCCCTAATCCATTAATTAAAGAAGATGTAATCAAATTAATAATGGTTAATATGTACTAAGCAGTAAATGTGGAAATAAAAAAGAATACTAATTACTTTGTACGTGCACTTTAAGCCTCACTAAGAAACTTTAAAATTTATGTAAGTAGTAGAACAATAAATTACTTTTACAACGTCTTTATTACGTATTACCCCTATTATAATTAATCCAACAAATTAAAATCACAACTTTCCAAGAAATTTCCATTGTTGTGTTAAAGTTAAACAAATCCGTTTTTCTTTCAAACTTTTCTTATTTGAACTTGACCGTCAGATGTTCCTCGCCAAACAAAATCCATCTAGTCGTTGTCACTCTCCGTGACGCCATAAAATAACCCCCAAGATGGCAGAGGAACTAATTGCAATAAAGTGAAGCGTAATTTCAGATAGAATCACCTTCGTAATTGCCTTTTTTACTACATCATTGAATTTTCCCCATGTATAAAATATGAAAATTTTATTTCCACCTTTGTGATTGGCTGTAAATTACAAAGCTTCCGAAGTCTTAGAAGTTGAGGTAATTACGGAGATTAAAATATACGAGGATTAATACAAAGCAGCGTGATGAAGGAAGGGAGAAGCGCTTCTCTGCACCTGATGCAATTTTTGCTTTGAATTTCTCCGCAGATGTTCCTGATGTTCTTAAAAAAGACAAAGTTTTTGGTTGCGGGGTATTTTTATTTAATTTCAAACGAATTGATGCCTTATTTTACTGCGACAATTTATTCAAGCATGCGCATACAGATTAATTAATAGTTGTATTTAAATGGTTTTTCGATTGCTTCTATGTCAAAATCTGCTGTGGCCAACACAATCTTGCCATTTATGTTTTGTTAAGTATTGAATTTAACATTTTTTGTATACCCAAATAATTCTAACTATATCTATTCTTTCATTCTATAAGGAATCTAGTCCTACTCTTCTAAAATGTGCAAGATGGTTCCAATTTACTGACGGGATTGGCGGTATTTCTTAAGGATAAATGTACTATTATTAATAATATATATACCTACCTACGATTTTAAATAATTAATAATTCAATAAGAAATATTAAATATATGTCCCAAAAAAGATTTCAGATCTTTGACACTGACATTTATCTGTAAATTAAAAACATTTTAATATGAGATATAATAAAATTTTTAAGTGTATTAGATGGAGAAATTTATGTTCTTTAATATTTGCAATAAGAAAAATTTTCATAAAATAAGAAACTAGTACTTCAGGTTGTCCAATTGAAACAAAACTTTTTAGCTCTTCCATTAATGTCAGATTGAGGAATACGCAGTTAAACAGGTGTTAAAAGTTGTAGTTTTTGAGGAATCGTCTTTCCAACATCCAGACACACATACACACACACACACTCACACAGACATTGTAGTAAAAATGTTATAATGGGATTCCAGGTACCTTAAAACGTGCTTATTCACTAAAATCTGGATATGCGATTTTCAGAGTAAATCCAGTAACCCTCTTAGCTAGAAGTAAAAACATAACAGAACCTTGGATTTAAACGCTTCAATATCTAGATACTTCAAAACATGCTTATAAAGGCGATTATTTTAATCGACGTAACAACATTTAAGGATTAATATTATAAATACTTTTGCACGATCGTTTTTTTAAATGTGATTAAGATTACCGATTCGGAGACAAGATGGTAAGTAAATAAAAACTACGATCAGATCGTACTGTAAATATAACTAAAAAATTTTAATGTTTCAAAACATTTCTTTTTTAATTTTGTGAGTCGATTGTGCAAAGAAAGTAATAAGCATTGCGGTCAGTAAGTGCTCTTCTACCGAATATATTTATTGGAAATCTCGACTCTGTTTCGATCTCCTAAATATCCGCAACCGATAAGAAGCACATACGGCCCTTAATACTTAAATAACTATAATATAACATAAACCTTATAAGTTCATTGAAAATGATAATATGTCAGCTAATGATCTTGTTTAGATTCTTTGGAGAGTATTAAATTAGTTTAATATAAACTGCGGAACGTATTCCATTATAAGCTATTTATAATTTTAAAAGGGTTAATCGAATATCAGCAATGAACTGTGAAACATGAACTGGATCGGTAAACCAGTTCACGAACCGGGAAAATTGGTTCGGTCGTCGAATTCAAGCGATATCGACTACCCACAAAAACTATACGGATTCAAATTACGATATTAATTGAAAATAAATGGAATATCGGCAAATTTATTGAAGTTATTACGATGTTTATAAAGCAAATACAAACAAATCTTTGTTTTATTCACAAGCAAATTAGCAAGATACACAGAATTTAATATTATGTTTATACTCCGATATATAAGTAAATGATTTTCGTATTTTATTTACTTTTCACATTACAAAGCAATACACGTATGGAATTTACGTTACCTCACCTAAATTTAATGTTTTTGCACATGCATATTGGTAATACTGACTGAGTACCGCAGTATTCAGCTTCAGATCTGTTATCTGTCAAATGCGAACTCGGTATTTGGTGTGTTCAAATTGTCATCTGTTCGTCTGTCAAATTTCTATTTTTTTTTTTCAGGAATGTTATTTAGGGCCGGTCTTTCCACCTTCAGATAAAGTTCCGGATAGCTATCCGCCAGATAAACTTATCTGAGACTTTATCCGACGGATAACTTTTTTCTGTCTTTCATTTCAAATTTATCTGACGGATAACTATCCGATAGATAAGTGCAGTATATGCAGTTCCAAAATCTCAGATAAAATTAAAAAAAGATAACAGCATTGCAAATGTAATAAGACAGTACAAGAAAATGCCATATAAGTTTTGTTTCGATCAAGTTGCTTAATATTTGTGTTTTGACATTTGTGGTTATGATATTTTTGACATAATTAAAAATATTTACTATGAACAAAAAGTTAAAATTTAAAAGCAATTTGGAGTATATTTTATTTTCCGTTCATATTTGGAAATGTTTAAGGATTATGAAAACTGAAAGAAACGTGAGAACTGTAATAATTTTGAAATTATTGAAATCCGGAATATTTCTATATTTGTACTTGTATACTAAGATGCATGTATAATTATATCACAGAAAATAAAAGGACATACCCAGGGGCGCCGCTAGGGAGAGAGGGATTAAGAAGAGACAGTTGACCTCCTTTGGACCGGCAAAAAAGCAAATGTATTGCCTCTAAATTTAATTTTAAAATTGTATAATTGAAGACAAATTTCATCACAGTATTAATTAAACTTGATGACAACAATGATATTACTTGATTACAACATTGATAATATTTGATTACAACAATATTAACTCCGCTAACAGTGAAAATATTTTCTCTCGAAGTTTAGATGTGGAATGTTTTATTTGTTTGTACTTTTTTTTTTCTTCTCCATATCTCTGATACCCATAATCGGGTGTGTATTTATTTAAAATTTGGCATATTATATGGCAATAAAAAATAAGTACGATTTGTAGGAATGAATATTATTTTGCCCCCTTGGAAAAATTTCTGTCGCCATATATAATAAATAATAATTAGATATGTTAATTTACATGTTTGTATTTTATCGAAATAATATGTATTGCCATTTTTCACGATTTATTGCATCAATTTGTAGGTCAGGTATCATATTTATCCGGTAGAAAAGTTCCGGATAACTTATCTGTCGGTTAGGCAATATTCATCTGGCGGATAACCTTATCTGAAGGTGGAAAGACACATTTTTTATTTATCCGCCAGATAACTTTATCCGGAACTTTATCCGAAGGTGGAAAGACCGGCCCTAAAGGTCTTATAAAAAAATAAAGTGTAAACAAGCTTTATGAGAATCGGTCAATAATTTTTGTGACGCTTCAATCATTATTTTTTTAAATATTGGACTTCATCGGGATTTGAACCAAAAACCTTCCTATGTCGTTTTCCCATGTCCTATTTTTTGGTATATTCTGGCTAAAATCAATAACAAAGAAAATAACCATTTATCCTGAACTGTAACAATGACACATCGTTGACGTCAATGGTAGTTGAGATTTTAATAAACCGAATAAAGTATTTTTAAGTTTTAAGAAGCCATTAATAAATAAAGCTACTTTGTAATAATAAAGAGTAGGTACTTACAAAAACGCTGGTTACCGCAATTCATCGTTCAATAATAATAATAATAATAATAATAATAATAATAATAAATAAAACTAAATTTCTTTTAATTAAATTTGACAACGCCATCTGTTAGCATTAGCAAATAATAATTCTCAGTCGGCAATGTCAATGTGTCAAAATTTTCAAATGATAGACTTTGTTGAATGATTGATGAGAATTTTGTATTTATTTTATTTCAAATGTATGAACTTCAATTATAATAAAGAATGCCGAAAAGGTTACATAATATTAGAATCATTCACATAGTCTGTTTAGGAACTAGAACTAAATATATGTAGAAACTAATCTACCTAACCTTAATTTTCTTCCAGCATAGACATTCTTAAATAAATCAAATTATCAAAGTGAAAATTTTTGGTCTATGTCCCAACCTCTCAAAAATCATGAATATTTAACTCTGTACATGAATTAAAGTCGTCAATTAATTGAACAATGTATTTAATAGTATGAATCTTAATGCAACTAGCTCGATGACAACAATAGTTTAAGGTTGATAAGCAAAATTTATAGATAATACATATTTTAACACTTTCGCTGCGTACGACGCACACGTTGCGTCCCGTATGTTGTCGAACCATTGCGCACGCCGCATCAGGTGCGTCCAGTACTCTATCTTGTTTCAACCGGCATTGTTTCGTCAGCCTTGTAAAGAGAACAATGTGCGTTGGCCAGCATTATCAGACAACTACAGAAAAGTGGGGTTAGTTTACAGTTTGATTTTTTTGCGTCATGGGTGACAACGACCAGGGCTATTTACACTCAAAAGGGCTAAAAACACAAATATTAAAATAATGGCTATAACATAAATAAAAGATAAAACATCAAGCAAATAAACACGATTAGTCTAAAATGTTGATTTCAGAATTCAAGAGGTTGGACACATAGGTGCGTCGTTAGCATTGCCGAGCAAAAGGTGTCCACAATGCTGCCGACGCATCGTATGCGTCTAAAAAAAAAATACTGGAAAATAAGAGTAAAGACTTCTACATACACATAATATTAACAAATTGACAAAAAAAAAACTAGAATTACGCCAAAACTCATTACCGCGTTGCGGGTGCGACGCGTGCATTAATACGCAGCGAAAGTGTTAATAGATATCTCGGCCAAAAAAATTAATACATAATGTGTGCATTAGGTATTTGTACAACGCTCGGTTTTATAGCAAAACTCCGCTGCGCGTCGTGCTCAATAGAAAGCCTCGCGTTGTAAAATAACACCTACCGCACGTAAAATGTAAATAACCATTTGTTTTTATTTTTCAATCAACCTGCATATTTTTTTGGCACTTATATCCTAATAAACCCTAATACTTCAATTGCTTACAGCTTACGTATTACAAAATGTTTATTAATTTAATAAAATGTACTTATTAGTTATAATACTCCTATTTACTAGATACATTATATTCAAACTGATTGTCTTACAAACATAAAGAAAGGCATGAAAACTTAATCTTGTAAAGATGATAAAACTACGACATTAAAAATTAATCTAGTGTAAGAAAACATCTTCTTGTAATCTTATTTCCCCTGTAATTATAATACAAGATACGGAGCCTTGCCTCGCCTGCTAAGCCGCGTTAAAAATCCAATAGTAAATTCAAATTCCAAATGCGTCGTATAGGACTGAATAATCCCATTTTTGGATGGGTGTAGCGGAGCGAATTCGATTTCACGCAGCCATTACCGGAACCCGGATCATGTTTAGGGACAATAATCTTATAATACGGACCTATTAAAATAAGCCCAAGGGTTTACAACGTGTATTGGAAGAGGATGGTGCGAAAAGATATCTTTAATTGCTTGTTTTATTTTGTTACTTGTTGGAATTTGGAAGAATTTTATGGCATTGAAAGTTGAAATTACGTTTTTAATGGGAAAACAATATCGGATTGCAGGTAACAGAGTAGTTTTAAAATGACAATGTATCAAAATGATCAATAACAATAAAAATATAATTTAAGCCCTAATAAGAAATAATGATGGGCTAAGATGCGTTGCCCGCAATATTAAGGGCGACAGCTGATACAAAAGAGAAGACAGAAACATTCAAGACTATGGTGAGTAAAACCTTTCTATTATCATATAAACTACTTATTTTGTTGTACATAATGCATAATTATTACGTATTATATCATTTCGTCCATGTTACGTTACTGTCGTCGTGTCATTCAGTGTCGTTGTCGTAGAAAGATGGGACATGGCATGCGATTCGACATTCGACACCGATAGCTAATATCCGAAAACCCTTACTGCCAAATTTCAGCGTAGTGCGCACGCGTATGACATCCCACAGCGACAAACACGTGGATTTATAAATGACAGAACACAAAACATAATTTAGCATAGAAAACGTACAATTTGGTCATACGGAAAATAATGTATGCATTTATACGAGATACAGCGCACAGAACATAATTTAGCACAGCATAGGAATTGACCAATGTGCAATTTTCTGTCTGTGCTGTACGCTCTATGTTTTTCGTGCATCTTCGTAACATTTCATGGTAATTCGAATAAATATTTGTAAATACCGCTACCAGGTTGAAACCCGCGTCAGTCATTTGTTGGTTAAAATGGACATCAAACTTATTTGTATAAATTTAATCATAAATAACAAAACCAAATAATAACACGAACTCGAAATCAAATCTGACAAAATTTACAAAAAAATTCACAAAAACAAACATATGTTTTTCTTCTTATTATTTGAAAATGGCAGGAACTTCTTCTTTACTTCTTATTTTCAATACGGATTGTGTGACTTTATAAAACCCCCTGACAAAATTCTATGTTTTCTATGCTAAATTTATCTGTGCTAAATTATGTTCTATGTTCTGTGTTAGTTATAAATCCACCTTTATTGTAGAACAGGCCTAATAAGCCGATTCCAAGATTTTATTTATTTATTTATTTATTTATTTATTTATTTATTTATTTACAATCTGGGCTGCACAACAGGAAAAATCCCAATAACAATACAGCACTAGGAGAATTTAAACATAATAATTACAAAGTTATCAGACAAAAATAATACATATACTTAAAATGAAATAAAGTAGATAAGAATATTACGAGATTGTGGGAAAACAAAAATTAAATACAAATATTATAAAGAAAAGATTTAAACGTTCTGAGAGAACAACTAAATATGTCAAGAAAATTTGGTACACTTGACAATTTATTATACGTAGATATCATTCTGAGAAAGGGAGCATTACTGGCAGAATTCGTTCTACAACTCGCCAATGCGAACAACATTTGTGATCTAGTGGAATATGTTGGTATCCTGAGTAATATTTTGTTCAGCAGTACTGGACAATCAATTTTGTTATTTAAAAGTTTAAACAAAAAAGTTAAATCTAATATCACACGGCGAATTCGCAAAGCAACTAATGAAATAGAACGATTAAGGAATTTAATGTTCATGATGAAAATAAATTTACGTTGAATACCTTCGACTCGATTTATATAAATATAGTAAGCCGGAGACCAACATATAGCAGCAAATTCAAGTTGAGAACGAACTAGAGAACAATATAAAGAAATGAGAGTACGAATATTTCTAAATTTATTCCCAATTCTCAGAATGAATCCTAGCATTTTGTAGGCTTTCTTTACAACAAAATCAATATGCAAATCAAAGATAAGATGTTCAAAATATGAAATAAATTTCATGTGAGTTCATGTGTTAATAATAGTAACTCGGGTACCACACATGGCAAAAATTGGGCGCAGCAAGCTGTTATAGAGAAAATACAAGAGAAGTCACTTCAGTTCTATTTGAACCTGGGCCCTCAGAACCCATAACGCAGTTAGCCAAAATCATTAATTCATGTAATGGTATATATCTCCAAAATAAGAAAAAAACTTTTAAGAAATCACCGTTCATACCTCGAGCGAAACCATTTACTTCTTGTCAGTTTCTATTTTTACTTTTTTAAATAAATATTTCATAACATTATTTCTCCGCCTCCTTCAACTTTCAAGAACAGAAGAAGAAAATAATCTTCTATTTTTATTTTAAAATTGCGAAAAGAACAAAAATAACTTACGTAAATGTAGTCGTAGTTGAGTGGGTTTGTGTAATAGGTCAACGAACATGAACATACCTGCAACAGAACAGAACAATCAAGGTAAAACAAGAGGAAATTAATGGCTGAAATAAAGGCAATAATAGCACCAATGATTTTCATTCCCCTGTCAATTGAGGGAAATTCAAATCAGGGAGTATGATGATTAATCGCCACTGCTCATATTGCGAGCACTGGTTATTATTTTTACCGTAGATATTTGAAATATTTCATGTGATGAACTTGTTAGTAAAAGCAATTTATTTATATATCAATAAAAAATTTAACAGGATATCTCGTATTATGTTTGTTTGAATAAATCACAGTGTTATTTGTACAATTTTATGTGAAAATATACACATATACAGAGTGTTTGCTACAAAAAAGTCCTAAATTTTACCTCCAGTTTTACCGAAAACGACATTATCAAATACATAAATAATCATCACGGCATATTACCCATTTGACTTGATCGAAGCTAAGATTAATAACATAAGGATAAACATTGTTTCCAGTGTAAAAAATCTAGGGCTGTTAATAGATGCTGAGTTGCGCTTCAGAGAATATGTGACCTTGTTAATTAAAAAAGCATATTTGGCACTAAAAAATTTATATATGAATCGTTTTGTCCTATCCCAAAAATATCGTAAAATACTTACTGATACTTGTGTACTTTCTGTATTCAACTACTGTGATTCAATCTATGGCCCCTGCTTAACAGTTCGGGATAAACAACGAATACAGAAAGTACAGAATAGTTGTGCTCGATTTATATACTCTGTACCTAGGACTGACAGAACTTCTGCGCTAATAAAAAATCTAGAATGGTTAACTATGGAAAACCGTAGAACTCATCACCTTGCCTGCTTCACACATCGAATCATTTCTTCAAAAACTCCACCTTACATTTCAAAAAAAAATCTTTTTCAGATCCAATTTGCATAGCAGAACTTTGTGAAATAATTTTGAACTACATATCCCCAAGCATCGCACTTCCTTGTTTCAACGCTCATTCTCTTATAACTGTGCTTCTGTTTATAACAAAACCCAGCTAACCTCAAAATCATGTCAGTAAAACATTTTCTGTTGAACTAAAAAAGCACTTGTTTAATACACAATAACTTCTTTTTCATGTCGAAATGGTCATCTCTATCCAAGAATTTTTATTACATTTATTCCTTACACATAGTTATGCCTATGTTAAGTGGATATATATTTAACATATTGTTTTGTAAGTATAACCTTGTTAAAAATGTAAATACAACTTTGTACTATATTCACATCATACCTAAATTAAATGTATGTATTATTTTAATATTGTAAAGGTTAAGTGTAAGAACAGCTAATGCTGAACTTTGCCAATAAAGGTTATTATTATTATTATTATTATTATTATTATTATTATTATTATTATTATTTCTGGGTGTGCCACTATCTACAACAAGTGTAGACATCGATAATGATGACGATATATTTTACCGTGTGGACGCTTACCAGGCGTCACGGGCACTCATAGCTGGTGTGCAGAGTGCATCACAGGGGTCACTTTTGTGCCATTTAAAATTGGAAAAATTTGGGGTCTGTCGGGATCGAACCCGGTTCCCCCAGGTTCACGACCAGACACTCAGGCACGCGAAATCATTATTTATTTAGTCTTAAAAGAAATAAATAATGAATAAAAAATTCTATTTAGAAATATATTTCTATATTTTTTAATGCATTCTATAATAAGTTTTCTCCTACTCTTCTAAATGTTCGAGATTATTCAAATTCATTGACGAGTTTAACGGTATTTCTGATGTGTTATGTATATTTGTACCTATAATTTTAAATATTTAATTAATAATAAAATAAGAAATATTAAATGTACTTTCCAGAAAAAGCCTTCAGTAAAGTAAATGGACTTTTGACACTGACAACTCACATTTTTCTGTCAATTACAAACATTTTAATTTTGCAAATGGTTTCCATGGAGTTATTTGGGCTACTAGATACATTTACTCTAAAAATGCTTACACTTACGTAACATTGTCTTTACAAGCAAATAATATTACTACCAAGTTTATATATCTACCCATATTTAGATAAAAATTTCAAAATTTTCAAAAATCTAATTTTTATGTATCCTGATACATCTTATTACTCTGATTCCAAATTTTGAAACCGCAGATCGATATCTCTTTTCGTTCTCGAGATACTTAGATTCAAAGTTTTGCTGAAAACTACCCATTTCTGGGTAGTAACCCAAAATTGGGTCGAGATATGAATTTGGCGACAAGACCATTCGATTCTACTGGCAAAATTACATAAGTGAACCAATTTTCATAATTTTTGTCCAACCAGTTCATTTTTTATGAATAAAAGTTTGAAAACCCCCGAAAATGGTCAAAATCTGAAAAAATCGTAAGGGGTACACCTTAGATTTTTGCGATTTTTGGCCATTTTCAGTTATTTTGCTTTAGAGATTGTATGCGGAGTTCAAAAATTATGAAAATTGGTGTACTTATGTATTTTTTCCCGTGGAATCGAATAATGATATTGCCAAATTCATATCTCAACCCATTTTTGGGTTACTACCCAAAAATGGGCAGTTTTGAGCAAAACTTTGAATCTAAATATCTCGAGAACGAATGGAGATATCGACCTGCGGTTTCAAAATCTGGAATCAGCGCATTGAGAAGTATCTAGATACATAAAAAATAGATTTTTGAAAATTTTAAAAATTTTATCTACATATGGGGTATATTGACTTTTGGGGTAATAATTCAAAAGTAGGTAGAGCTATAAACTTGATAGTACCATTATTTGATTGTAACGGATTATTTTATATATTTATGAGTCTCTATTTCTAAATGTATAGTAGGTATAATAAAAATGTATTGGATAGAGAATCCTATGATCTTTAATATTTGTAATTATACAAATTTCAAAAAAGTAAAATTTAGAAGATGTTTTAAGAAACTACTACTTCCGGTTGTCCAATTGCTACCAAAACCTTTTCAGCTCTTTCCATTAATGTCAGATTAAGGAATACGTAGTTAAAACATTAATTAACAAAGTTCTAAGTTAACTTTCGCAACTCAATTTCAAATGGCAGATAAATATCTGTTTAAAATTTAAGTGCAAATTTTTTTTTCAATGATTTTTATATAACATGCCCACTATAACCAAACTAATATACTTTATATTAGCTGTCACAATAACTATGTATATATCTACGTTCGTGTTTAAATATACACCTATTCGTACTTTAGATAATACATTTTCCAACTAAGTAAATAATAGTTACAAATTAGCAAACTAGTAAACGCTATTACTGTTCTAAATTTATCAACAAACCATATGTATTATGCATAAGCTTTTTGGCTTATGGTTCAATGTAATAAAATATTAAAGCACTTTGTAAAATATGTAACAGCGAATAAATGTTACACATTATAATGGAAAGCATATTAACCATTAGTTCCTAATCCGCAGAATACTAATATACGTACATTATTAAACTATCACACTATCCAAAACACAATTATTATGTTATGTAGTCAATTTTCATCTATGTTTTTGATATTCATATTATTGCAAACGATTACGCTTGTGCGTATTTTAAAATAGAGCCATTAAAAGATATGTTTATGTTTTATATAATATTATACTCCTAACAATAAAATTAAAATTACCCCTACCTTAAAATTAAATGAAAAAATAAGCTAGATACGTATTTCGAGAAGAAAGTTACTTATCTTCAGTAAAAATTACGCGAAATCGTATTAAAGAGGTAAAGGGAAAGTAGGATTACTCAACATGTTAACCGTGCCAGAGGTCCTAAGAACCCTTTTATCTGAGAGTAGGTTAGGATTACTCAACATGTGAACCACCATGCCAGAGATCCTAAGAGTTCTTAGGACTTTGTTCTCGAAATACGTATCTAGTTTGTTTTTTCATTTAATTTTAAGGTTACGGGTAATTATACCCTGTATACTGTTTTAAACTATATTTTTAAATAAGCCGGAAATCACGAGTACGTGTTTATCGAGGTGTGTATAGATTTATGTATTATTACAGTATTACAAAATCAGTACAAGAATCCATGCCATAGGATTTTAAAATAGGAACAATTTTTGTTAATTATTTTAAAGATACCAGTGCACCTTTAGGCATAAATACCCGCGTTACACAGAACACAAGCCAAAACTAACACTCTACTCCATGACCTTCCGACGTGAATCTTAACTCAAGACTGACTAAAACAAACGGTTATCTCTTCAGTAGCGCATATCAGATGCGGGGTGCAGAGTTTATCATACAGAATCCATAGGTAAATAACAATCCTGCACGTACGATGGCAATAACTTATCTACATAATTGTTAACGGAATAAATGTCTAAGCAGTTAACATCTAGACTAAACAGAGAGATGTAAGAAAAATGATTATTATTTCTAAACAGAATTTTGACTTACAAAGATAACAAAGTTGAAATATTGATATTGAAACTATAATTTAGAAGTTTATAATAAAATGATTAGCTTGTTATTGCTCCACCTTCATCTTGTTACATTTTCAAAAGAGTGCAATACAAAATTCAGTAATATTTCACAATTGGAAATTATTTACAAAAAATAGTATATTATGTGGCAAGTGTGTGAAGCTGAAATTTTTACATGAGGGTGTAATGTAAAATAGGCTTCACACACGTGTTACATACTATACTTTTTCTACGACCTTGCAATAAAATATATTTTTTCTTCACATTGTCATTCTTTTAACGTAAAGCCTCTATATTATCGACTTGTGTAACCATGGTTACCAACGTTACGGGTGTTTAACAGTTTTGTTTTATTAAAATACAATTCAGTTTGTAATATTTAAAATAATGAACGGTGCGTGAAGTGCTACTTCACGCGCACTGTGCGTGAAATGTTACTTCACGCACAGTGTGCAAAAAATCAAACTTCACACATAAAAATTGATACGTGAAGTACTCACTTCACGCATGGGAGTAGAAAAAATGTTTTTTCTACTCCCATGCATGAAGTGAGTACTTCACGTATCAATTTTTATGTGTGAAGTTCGAGTTTTTGCACACGGTGCGTGAAGTGCTATTTCACGCACAGTGTGCGTGAAGTAACATTTCACGCACCGTTCATTATTGTAAATATTACAAACTGAATTGTATTTTAATAAAACAAAGCTGTTAAACACCCGTAACGTTGGTAACCATGGTTACACAAGTCGATAATACAGAGGCTTTACGTTTAAAGAATGATAATGTGAAGAAAAAATATATTTTATTGCAAGGTCGTAGAAAAAGTATAGTATGTAACACGTGTGTGAAGCCTGTTTTACATTCGGGTGGTTTGCAACACTCGCCTTCGGCTCGTGTCGCAATCTCCACCCTCATGTAAAAATGTCAGCTTCACACACTTGCCACATAATATACTATATATTACTTAATATTTTCACCTATATCTATCTCCTATTAATGTAGATCGGATTAGAATATAAGCAGCCAAAAACACAATTGGTAACTTAAATACGCTCGTAAATATGTAAATAAAAAATCTGTTGTGATCAGCACAAGACCTCTCGCCATTTCCATTTTACGCTATATAAATATTGAATTGCACTTCCCTTTCAAACCGTCATTTTGTAACAAAAAAATACAGAACTTTACCCAAATACTGTTTTTTATTGTATTTAACATGTCTTCTGCACACATATAATTCTAATTATATCTATTTTTCATTGTATGAGGAAGTTTCTAAATTTCAGAGATTCTTCCAATTCATTAACCAGATTGGCGGTATTTCTGATGGATATATGCATTTTACCTGTAATTTGAAATATTTAATTAATAAAACAATAAGAAAGATTAAATATACTTCCCAGAAAAAGTTGTCAGAATGTCATTAAAACTGTTGATTTTTGACACTGACATGTCTCATTTAAAAACTATGTTATAAACATTGGAATTTGTCAACTGGTTTCCGTAGTGCCTTGGCCTCTGTGATTAAATTACTCTATATATTAGAGTGTCTTTATCTCTAAATCTATACAAGATATAATAAATATTTTAAGTGTATTAGATAGACAATTTTATGTTCTTTAATATTTAATAACAAAATTTTCCAAAAAATTATATTTAGAAGAATATTTCTCAGAAACTACTACTTCCGGTTGTTCAATTGTTACCAAAACCTTTTCAGCTCTTTCCAGGAATGTCAGATTGAGGAATCCATAGTTAAACAATTCTTAAGTCTTATGATTTTTGAGGAATCGTGTCTACAACATACAGACATACACACATACATCCACACACACAGAGACATCAGTTTAAAAATGTTATAATCGGATTCTAGGGACCTTAAATCGTGCTTATTCAATAAAATCTGGATATGTGAATTTTAGCATGAATCCAATACCTCTCTTAGCGAGAGGTAAAAAGATATATTAGTTTTGTGAACAAAGTAAAATTTACATCATAATCTTCAAAGTTTCAACAAAAGAAAATAAAATATCGAGTGGATATATTTTTAGGTTTGTGCCAAATACTTTGTAGGAAATGGCTTGAATATTTTTGTTTATATTTATGTACGAACGAAACTTCATATATAGAGAATGATATATTTATATGTTGTTGTATTCTTGATGGTTTATCGTTCGCAAGAACTATGACTTTTGAAAAACACATGTTCTTGCTGGTGTAAATATTTGTTTATTTTCGTATTACTTCTCGTACATTTCCCACTCGTTGTGCAGCCTTTTCAATAACATCATTACAGCTTTCCTCCACATCTTGCAAACTGCAAGTCAATCTCTGATGTTCCGAGACGTCATTCGGGACGAGCGAAGCGCCGAGGCGAGGCGGTCTTTGAGAGCCGCATTGTCGTGTTCCCGCTACCATTTATCACATTACTTTCTGGCTACGTAGCTCGCTACAAAGCGCCGTTTCCGTGCCGAAAGAACCACGACGCCGGCTGTTTACGTGTCGGTGGAGCAGACGCCGGGTTTTGAACCCAGAAGAGGTTAATTGGTGCGTTGGTGCGTGAGCGCGAATAATCGCGAAGAGATTTTGGCAAGTTAATATTAATACTTACTGTTATGTCTATAACAAAATGTGGGAAATTTCTCGACTATATATCAGAAAAAAATAATTATATAGGTAGGAATATACAAAAATGTTGGAATAGTCTATTATGAGTAATGATATATTCATAACCTCCGAATACAAAAAACTGCTAATGCTTAGAAACGTCAACTTGACTAGCAAAATGGGCACATTCAGCAGACATGTGATCGCTGAACATGTTCACCATTTTGCTGCTGAATGCTCGTTCACTAGAGACCGTTCACTGGCCGATCACTTACAAGCTGACCGTAAAAAAATGTATGATCTGATGTTCATTCATGATATCATTTATTATCTGTGCAGTAAAACAAAATAATATTTATTTATATGGAAAGCACCGAAAATATATTATTTGTTGTCATATATTATGTATGTATCAATAAGCAAATTAATTGAAAAGTTAAATAACTATACCTTATTGTTAAATTATTAAAATTTTCTTACATCGCAATTTTTACCTCTCGCTAAGAGAGGTATTGGATTCATGTTAAAATTCGCATATCCAGATTTTATTGAATAAGCACGATTTAAGGTCCCTAGAATCCGATTATAACATTTTTAAAATTATGCCTGTCTGTGTGTGTGCGTGTGTGTGTGTGTGTGTGTGTGTGTGTGGATGTATGTATGTATGTGTGTGTGTATGTGTGTGTGTATGTGTGTGTATGTATGCCTGGATGTTGTAGACACGATTCCTCAAAAACTATAAGACTTAAAAAATATTTAACTGCAGTTTCCTCAATCTGACAAGAGCTGAAAAGACTGAACAACCGGAAGTAGTAGTTTCTTAGAAAAATTCTTCTAAATATAATTTTTTGCGAGTTTTTTACTTCCTTGTACGAAGTAAAGGAAGTATTGTAATCGCGAAAAAATTCGGTTTCCAGATTTCAACGGAAATATCCATTTTGAACATCCCTGAATCCATTTTGACTAATTTCGTCGTGACGTCTGTACGTACGTACGTACGTACGTATCTCGCATAACTGAAAAACGGGAAGTCGTAGAAAGTTAAAATTTTGTATTTAGGACTGTTATAACATCTAGTTGTGCACCTCCCTTTTTGGCCATTGCATAACTTTCAGAAGTGGTACTTTACTTGAAGCCCATAATAGATTTTAATGGAAAACTATATTATAATATAATCCAAAACTTTTCAAATTTGGTATATAAGACTTTTATATCAATGGGAATAACATAATAGATTTTAGTAAAAATGGTCTACCCGGAAGTGGTACTTTACTTGAAGCCTATTGTAGATTTTAATGAAAAACTATATTAAAATATAATCCAAAACTTTTCAAATTTGGTATATAATACTTTTATATCAATGGAAATAACATAATAGACTTTGGTTAAAATAGTCTAATCGGAAGTGATACTTTACTTGAAGCTATTATCAGTTTTTCTTGAAAAAAATGGTGTTATTTTGAAATTAACAATAAATGCTTCAAATAATAGTTTTAGAGAATTGAATTTTGCGTCGAAAACTTCAAGTATGATTAAATTAGTTCTTTGTATAAGCGAGATATGTAAATTTTTACATTATGTACTTTTTGGTTTCTGTAATTAAGTTTGCTATGAATTAGGACAAGAAATAACAAATAGGTGTCCTCAAAACGATGCATTTTTGCATTTTTTACTTCAAAAAAATTTGAAATTTGTGCCAAACCTTATGGGTCATACGTTAATTTATAGGTCATTTTCGCAAAAACAAACGACGATCAGGTAGTCGGAATTCCGAGATTCTCTTAGATTTATCATTTGTACCTTCTCACATATTTACCCTACCCATACTCTCCAGTAAATACAATCTTAAACAGTAGCGTAGTGAAAATAAATTTAATCCCGCATACGTAACGGCGTGATAATTCGTACCTCGCAAACCTTAGAGAAACAACGAATGCTTCACCCAAGCATTCATCGCATGAGCGGCGCTACAGGCTGGGAATTGGGGTACACCTGTGCGATTCTCATATAAATCGCATACTGAGGCGGTGAGCTAGATGTAGATGCACAATGTATAATAAACAAAGGGAATTAGGTTGGCGTAGGTTAGGTATTATGGAAGTAAAACAAATAATATGCTGTGACAATTTATTTCACCTAGGTACTAGGAGGTTTGATCAAATTTCCTATGTTATTTGTTTTCGAGCCCTCAGCGCTCAGCGATTATTTTGTTTAACAAATGACGGAATAAAGCATTTGCATTAAGCGGCCTATTCAGAACTCAATATTTGCATAGTCGTTATGATCTTTATGGTTGTTATGTACTGTAAAGATTGTTAAAATCAAAATTGGTATTCTCAATACTGAAGGTGGTTACCGTCAACAATTGTTACGTGTTTTGGCAGTCTTTATTATAACGACTGCTAAAACTATGTATTTATGGTTGTTATCAAGTTATTTCTAATATTTGACATGTGACAGAATATTACATCAATCCTATATTATTAATAATGCCCTTTCTGCTAAATATTAGCAGGATGCAGTTGATTATTCGCATGAATCCTGCTTCGACTTAAATAATGATAATAAGAACGATAAAAACCGTCGTGGACGAAAGTTACTTTTGACGTAAATACATATTTCTTTGAAAATATTATATTCTGTGGTAGGTATTCGTGAAAACCTAGTTATTTTTTCTGGTGCTAATGTGTGCTTTTTCTTCAATCAAAATAAAAAAAAAATCTTTCCATAACTTTTCAATCACGTTGGGATCAGTGGTAGGAATTAACATACCCGTTCTAAATAATTTAGAAGTTTTCAAATATGACAGAAATGTCATATTCTTCTTTAGTTGTTTTGGCAGAATGTTTGCATTTTAAATATAATTGGCAGCACATTATTAAAAGAATAAAGGGTTGACATATAAGGTTAGGTTAAGTTCATATATGCATAATGAAGTTAGCTATTGTCAAATAATCTGGTTCATTCACAAGTATTATTTTGTAAAGATTGTCAATAATACCGACGTAGGTTCTGAATTGACAAATTCATAAAGATTGTTACAAATGTCTTTATGATAACAATCTTTATATCCGTAACAACCTTTATGACTGTGTTTCTCTGAATAGGCCACTAAATTTTGTGATGAAAACAACATAAAATGTAGTAACGTGCTGATGACGAAATTACAACCAGGGATGGTAACCATAAAAAATATCGGTTTGCGTTACGGTTTCGGTCATCGTGAAAATAAAAATTCGGTTTTGATTTGGGTTTCGGTTTTTATACAGCGATCTGTTTTGGTATACCGGTTTTACTAAAAGGGTTTCGGTTTTGCAAAAGTAATTTACGAGAATAATAATATTATCGATTTTGAATGAACAATTAATTATTATAATGATGCAAAAAGTGTCCACAAACACGTGTACAAAATTTTATAACAATCAGTTTTAATGGGAAGCAAACATTCAAAATATTCTAATTTACCATGTTAAATGACTATGTAAATGTAACATGTAACGAATTTCGAGCGCCACCCGATTGAGGTGCTACGTTGAAAATTGAAATACGTTTCGACAAAAAAAAATATGTTCATACTTTTTTATACATAAGTATTTTAATAATAAAAATTTACAATATTTAACAACTAACAAGAGACCTGTATATAATGCGGTTAACCGATAAATAAAAAAGGGTTTTGCTTTCGGTTCCGGTTTTGTATCTGTTTCGAATTTCGGTACAGGTTTCGGTTTCGGTTCTCATATTTTTCCGATATTTTTCGGTTAATGGTTTCGGCTCCGGTTTCTGTTACAACAATATCAAGGGTATAAAGATCCAAAAGGACCGTGAAAACGTGGAAAATAACAAGTAAGCCACGCGTCCCCAGCACATCAACCATCGATGAAAATGTGGCAAAAAAATATTGTAATTCCCAAACAGTCTAATCACTTTAACTCTTTAATTCCAACTTATTTAATTGTTTGGGGCGATGAGAAAGTGGAGCAATATGGATAAAGATACGAGCCTAATAATTTCGCCATTCGATTCTATATAAAAAAAAAAATCCAAATTTTTTAACAATATCCCTAGAACAAAATAACTGAAAACTGCCAAATTGCAAAAAATCTTGCTACTTTGTTCATTTTCAGATTTCAGGGATTACCGTGGGGATTTCAGTATACATAATTAAAATAAATTAAAGAATGTTAACTATTACCTTTTTCTTTTTTATGTTATTTAATATAAGATAAAATATATACATATGTAAAATTTAATAAAAACAATAATCTATTATTATCTATAAATAGATAAATTTTACTACTATTTGTCCCAGTTCTAGTTATGCATGATAGAATATTACCGTTATTAAGGAAATTGCGCACAGTATGAGCTTTCTGTTTAATTAAATATGAATTTTTATTTTTAGATTATCTGGAGTCATATAATTAATCATATGTATAACTCATATTTTAAATATATAGGTTAATATTTTATATTTATAAATATATGTATTTAAATTTAGTTCTCATATAATTATGCAAACAATTCTGTGAAAATTTAAATTAATTTGTAGAACATTAAAAGCAAAAAAAACTAATTAAATTATTCACATCTTTAAATATTTTATAGCACATTATAAATTAGTGAGATTTTTTTTTATCAATTCTCTAAATCTTTCTTAAAAATAGTAGCGGATAGAAAGATTATAATAAGAGCAATTATTTGCAGGAAATTTATTATTTTAAACAATTTCTTAATTTGCAGGATGACAAAGAATAATTCTAATTGTACCTACCACTATAATAATATTATTTTAATTCGACACATTAGCCAATTCTAATTATAATTAATTATTTCTGAAGATCAAAGGAAACAGAGGAAGCCAGTTAGTTCTTCCTGTGATTATCATTCAGAAGTTTTATTAATTAAAATTATTATAATTATTTAAATAATTATCTTTGTGTGCGATATCCGAAATTAATTAATTATATTACTTTTCCGATTTAGATTGAGGCTAACTTAAATAAACATAAGCATAATATGTTAAATTTATGAAAGGATGAACCTACTACATACATTATTAGGTACATATTTTTTATAAATCACCAAATACGAAATTCCAAATTATCTTTAAATGCTTTTCCTACTGTTTTTGTTTTATATATTATTTCGTTATAGATATATATTTATATTAATTTGTTCTCAAACGGTGGAGTTCCGTGACAACTGAAGTCACATAAATTGTTCTATTCCAACAATCGTAAATCATATACAATGGGGGATTCCAGCTCAATCTAATTAAAGGAAAATAGTAAAAAAAATACGAATGTATATGCTGAACGAATATTAATAAAAAAAATGAAATGGTATAATTGAGATATTTCGGAAATAAAGGGTTTTTTGTTATAACGCTTCGACACTAATATGAAAATATTTTGATTGGCGACCGAAAGACCGCCTATACATGCATTACAAATAGCGTGTTAGGAGGTGGGGATTAATACCAATGGAAGTTAAGAAATTCAAATTCGAAAGGAGGGGCTAACATTCCTGTACTGCAGTTTCCAAACAATTTTTATTTTAACATAAATTTCTTGCATTAAACTTAATAATTTAAATACACCTGTAATTATAAAGTATGTAGACTTATACAGTGTTATAATATTCATTTATTTTTAAGTAAATGTAACTTAAAATAGCATATATATCAAGAACAATTAGAGCCATGATGAAAACAGTTTGATATAAAAACACATAAATGTGACCTCACGTCAATCTTTTCAAAATTCGGGAGACCATAACTCGCTTATTAATAGGAATTTTTCACCGGATTTTCATCAATAGCCTTAGTTTTCCTAATATTTTCAGATGAAATTATAAAAAAAAAATGGTGGAATTCCCCCATTGTAGAAGATTTCTAGTGCAATAGAAATGTATTATAAATCATCAAAATTGTCAAAAATATTATATGCTTAAATACACCCGAACTCGCTAATTCCAAATTTTCAAACCTCTGATAGAAGTCACTTTTCGTTTCCGAGAATTCAAGTTTTACCCAAAAATTCAAACCTATCAAAATAACTTTTCTTCAGTTCAAAAACCATCTCACACAAAATTTTGACATTTGTAATCAAAATTTATAATTTATACAATGTCTAACGAAATAGTTCGGTAGTAAATTATTACACTATTCTAAAACATTTACATTTCTTGTGTCAAATGTTTTTTTAAAAAAAACATTTATTTTTATTATTACGGGGTTATTTTAACATCAAGATTTTAGTGAATAATAATTATAACTAATTTTTATATTAATTTATCTAGGAACAGTAGCTAATAAGCCTCGCTTCTGTATAACATATTCGTTCCAGCGAATTGCATAGTCAAAGATCTTCCTAGAAAAGGGCGAAAACCTTATCCGCTGTAAAGAATTTTAAATCAGATAGACAAATCTATTATTTTCTTTTCTCCTCGGTGGCGTAAATCATGGCTACGCTTTATAAATATACATTCCCCAAATACGATTGCAGAATTTCCTAGATATAGTTGTTTTGCTAAACAACGGTTTGTATGTACATATAGATGGTGTTGTAATGCTTCGAGCATTTGTTTTTATTTACCACAGAATAAGATAAATCTACACAGAAGGATTCTACAAAATACGAGAGAACAAGTGAAATGTTTAGAATGCATTTGTCAGAATTATACCTTTAGAAAGAAACGTAGATATATAAACTTAACATTTATTTCGTAGGATTATTCACTCTGTATAATATTATAAAACAAAATCATTCACCTAATATTTCCCAAGGAATACTATTTATGAATAAGAAAATCAGGGAAGCCGTTGAAAACAAAATATAATTCTATATTTTTTTTTTTTTTTTTGCAAGAAATATTTATTTGTTTATTTTTATTTTAAAATGGGTGCCATTGTTAAATCAAGGTTTATATCTTATTTTATTGACGACTAAATGAGTTTTTTAATGTATTTATTTATTTATTTTTTTAAATTTTTGACGACCATTGTATGTTTTATATGTTATTTATTATTGTCTTATATTTGTATCCATGTTTTACAATCTTAAAAAAATTTTCACGTAAGTCACACATGTTTGTATTTTTAAAAATATTTTTTCAAAATCTGTAATATTATTGTAGCTCCTGAAGAAGACACATGAGGTGTCGAAACCGGTAGAGGCGGAAAATATATTTAATCATTGACTGAAATCCAGTAATTTTCTTTCCTTCATTAGTTTTTATATTCTTAAGTGCTCCATCCATATAGAAGTTAAATAGTAAGGGACCCGAGATCCTTGTCTTAGACCTGAAGAAGTAGTAAACTTTTCCGATGAGTTATTTCTCTGTGAGAAACTTTCTCACTCTTACGAATCATGTATTATTTTCAAACCGACATTTTACGCAGTTCATTGTTGAATTTGCATACATTTACATAATTTTTTACCTATTCACCTTAATCAAATGCTTTCTTGAGGTTTATAAAGCACATGTGCATTTGTTTGTTTACTGTCCTAGCTTTTCCGTTATTTGTCTTACCGTGAAAATATGATTATGTATACTTCGCTCTGGTCTAAAGCCGCTTTGGATTTCTTCTATAGTGCTTTCTATTTGGTTTCTTATTATATTTCTAGGATTTTTACAAATTATTTCAGTGGTACACTAAGTCTGTGTCCGATGTTGCACCTTTATCACCAAATATCTAAATCCTAAATTTATAGCCTAAAATAACGTCATTATTTATAATTTTAGGAATTAGATTTTAGGGTTTTACAGTACACTATGCCTTGAAGTTGACGCGCACTAATTAAACAATCATCAAGAATAGCTTCTTAGGCTGCGTCCGATGTCGCATTTTAGCATTTAGTATTTAGGTCTTCTTCACATAAATTCAACTCCGAATGGCACACTAATGATGCCCATTGGTTTGTATGGCAACACTTTAGATCAACAAATATAAATTATACAATTCGATTTAATTTGATACTTCAGATTAAATGTTAATATTATATTTTGTAAAACAGAAGGTAAGAAACTATTCTTTCACAGTAAATTTGACGTTTTACACAAATTAAAGCAAGGAACATGATTTGTTTAATTAATGCGCGTCAATTTCAAGGCATAGCGTGCTCCTGGAATACCCTAAAATCTAATTTCTAAAATCCTAAATAATCACTAGATTTAGTGCATATAAATTTAGGATTTAGATATTAGGGTGATAAAAGTAAAACATCGGACACAGACTTAGCTTCTATTTTGAAATGTAATATTAACCAAATTTAATATGAAGCATCAAATAATTCATTTTTGTTGTTCTAAAGTGTTGCCATACAAACTAATAGATGTCAATAGTGTGCCATTCGCAACCGAATTTACCATCCCTGAATCAAATTTGATTCTGTGATCAACAAAATTTGACACTGTTGCTTTGTTAAAACTGTTGATCTCCAAGGTAAACCAGAACTTGATTTACAGATCAGTGTTGATCAGAGAATCAAGACTTGATTAACGGTTGGTGAATTTGGTGGTTAGAGTTTTATTTATGTGAAGAAGACCTAAATCCTAAATACTAAGTGCCAAAATGCGACATCGGACAAAGCCTTATTAGTGTTATTCCTCTGTAGTTTTAAAAGTCGTTGCAGTCCCCTTTCTTAAAAATTGAAGAAATCACCCATGTCTGCCAATCCTTCGGAATTCCTTGGTCTTCAATTCTATTAAAGATTTTTATTAAACATTGCTCTCCTTTATGTCTCATGTATTTCAGCATTTCTACATTCGCGTTGTCGTGTCCTGTATCCGGTTGAAAACTATATCTAGGTGTCATTAAAGAAAAAGCAAACATACATGTGTTAAATAATGGTATTGGTAGAAGGAAATCTAGCAAAATATGAATTAGTTTCGTGTTTCCGTCTAATATAATGTCTGAGTAAAATAGGTAATGCTCATTATTCTCCGCTAAATAGCTCCATGCACGATACAATTGCAATTTATTCCTTTCGGCACGCATACTCTCGCAATAATTTTGTATCTCCAAATTGAATGATTTTCAAAGGATAATATTACCACAAATTGAAATATATAGCACTATTATCGCTATGAATATTATTTTTATAGCTGATATGTTTATTTATGTACACATAAATTTCAATAAAATACAAAATTGCGGTAGTTTGTCCACACAAAAGAAACAATACAGAAAATAAATCACAATAAATAATTTATCTATAAATGACAACGTTTCCGCATAACAGAATAGAAATGGTGAACCGTTGAGATTTTTATATAATATGAAATGTTTCTTTTTATATAAAAATTTATGTTACTGTCAACTGTATAAACAAAATAACACTAACAATCATTACGAATATTAAACTATAAAATAAATGGTCCCATATCCATATACTCGTGCCAATAGAGACGGGATGAGTATATTTTCCTGCAATAACTATTGTTTAAAATAAAATTACCCCCGAAAACCATTTTTCCCCAATATTCGTATTTTCGTAATACGAGGGCCACGTTAGATTATTGAAAGTATATTTTTTTAGAATTTTATTTTAAATTCTACAGCAGCATAAAATCTCTTCTTCAGACAAAAATCTTTTATGCCGTAAATAAAATAAACACCAAAAACTAGCCAAAAGTCGCACATTGCCAAATAAGGTCATATTTTGTTAAGCCAAATTTTAGTGCATCATCACGACTCTGCTGGTGTGCCTGTACATCGGAAAAGGAATATAGTTTACGCCGTATGTCACAATTTTTGAGAAAAAAAGTTGGTATTTGCAACTAGAATTGTTAAGTTTTTGTGGCACAAAACGAATGACAACTTTTTTAAATACAGGTGATCATAGATGTTTCAACTCAATACTCGAAGCTGAGGATCCAATCTTCTGTTGATGATCTATTACCGCAAATGTGACTCTATTGTCTTTATCGATTATTTTCTTAATACAGCAATATTCTTTTCGGCAACAGCTGTTCCATTTTGGTGCTAAACAGAATTCCATTTTTGTTCAAATTCGTTAAACGTGATTTGCACAATGAAGGTTTCTTTTCTTCTTCTTCAAGTGACTTAAAAAGTTTTCTCTCTCGCACAATGATATAAGTGCAAGAAAGACAGATGACTTTTAACGAAAAACTGGAACATGCGATACTTAAGAGTACCTATAAATTTTGACTGTCAAGTAACTGTCACATGTCATTTGAGTTTATATTTTTTCCTGAAATAGTCATGTAATCTACTATTTCCTTGCCGCAAAATCGGCAGGAAAATTGAATTTCCCTGTCGCCATATTAATTTTCACAAACAAATTTTACATTTTAATATGAAATACAATTATAAAATTAAAATAATGTCCAGTATTCGCTAGTGAAATAGAGCAATATGTGTGAAATAGGTTTATATTCTGACCAATCAAAGGGTAGAATTTATATATCCCTAACTAAACCAACACTATTCTTACGTGAAATAAAGTATAATAACAAAATCTAAAACTTCAACGTTTTATTTGCGTTCAACCTATGTAGGTACGTCATTAGCACCCTAAATCCAGAAATAATTAATTTCCATAAATTCCCGAAAACAAGAACCTAAATTCTATAGAAAAAATTATTAGAGAAATTTGCTAATTTGAAATAGTTGGTAGACGAAAGTCATGCATTCGTCTTTTAAAAATGGGAAAGGAACCGAGTAAAAATATGCGTGCTCCTTGCATTTTGTAAAGCAAGATTATATTTTGCCGGGTATTACTACAAGATAATAATTACTTAGTATCTTTATTAAAATACTTCGTAATGAAATCTAAACTTGTAGACCTGCCTGCACAAAGATTACAATAACATAATAATACTTATCTCTCCATTAATCTACCAAAGACTGTAATAAGACTCGAATCATGTAAATTCAAAATTCGAGAGAATGCTGAACATCATTTTTATATAAAACGGACTAGTTCGCAAAATTCAAAATGTTATTCATACTAGAAACATTATTTTTATTTAATATTAACTATAATATTAATATTACTTTGTATTTCAAACGCCGCAGTGTACCAGTGTATAAGAATACAGTTGCGGGAAAAGAAGCATCTACCTTAAACCGGCCTTATTGTTACGTCACGCGCTACGCTCCTCCCCTTCTTCACTCGCGAATACAGTTTTTTTTTTAATTCTTGTACAATTTTAAATAAAGTTCTTTAAGTTCTCAATTTGATTTATATGTTACATGGAAATAGGTTATATGTACCATTCTGTAATTTTGAATTCTTATACGTTTTCAGAAAAAATTTAATAGTTATCTCGTCATATTGAAGTTCCTTTTCATGACTATTTATGGTTATTTAATTATTATTACGCCTCAGCGAACAATCTCCATATTCGTCATGAAAAGACGAACTTCCCTGCCTTGATAAGTAAATAACTATTGATGTGTACAAGTATGGTGTTATAAGTGATTTATTTTAAATTAAAAATGGCAAAATGGGATAGAGAAGTATTGAAATCTTGCTGGCTATATACGAAAAATTCAAGTGATGAAAATTCAATTACAATTTAATGTAGATATAACTTAACTTTTGACATTTGGACATTTTAATCCATTCAAAATTTGATCGTGTAAATATTCTTGTAAGGTTACTTATAAACACACTTTTCAGGTCACATGAAAAGAAAAACTTCAACATGTAATGCTCGCTTTTTACAAGCGGGAAATTGTAGCCACGGAAAAGACTTGTTAATAAAAACTGAATCCAAACTTTCTTCACACTCATAAGCACTTAAACCTTTTTTGAATAAATCATTTTCGAAAATGCTTTCTGATTGATTCCAGAATCCATATTCGTTCTCAACGATACTTTAAAAATTGATTAGCTGAATTTTAACTAATTTAACAAAACTTTCGCAACTTAATTTCTAATCGGGCCTATTCTGTAACTTAATGATTAATTTTTAATAAGTGGTTAAAAATTTTAATCAATAGGTATTGATTTGACAACTAAAAATTCAAGTTTTTGTTATCAACTGAGTAACAGAATGACTGGTATATAACTGTTAAAATGTTGTTTTCAATAATTCTATCACTAATAACTATTTCTTCACCATATTTATTGCATCGTTCTACTTCCTAAATGAAAAACTACAGCAATCTTTTAATCACCGTAAAAACTTACCCTCTTTCGAAACTTAAAATCTTTTCGAACTCTTGTTAGTTTTTATCGTTATGGCATCATCTACCTTTTAAATCTTTTAACTTACATTGAAGTTGCAAATTCCACTAAAAATTCGTAGTAAAAACTAAGATTTACGGATGCTTTGCAAGTGGCAGCTCATATTTCCTCCCTCACTCCAACACTTGAGAAAAACCTCATCTCCAGATCGATAGTCGCTTAGATTAAGATTAAAACACGTTCTACAATCCCACATATGCGGTTTAGGATTTATTATGCTGTATTTAGCACATAGGAAACAATAGATAACTAAGTTAAATTCATGTGAACGTTAGTGGAATTTATGTTAATAATGTTTAGTTGTTTGTTGTGGGATTTAGACTAATTTAAAATATAATAATCTAGGAATATTTTCAAAAAATATTCATTTATTATGTACAGTTATGAATTTGTTATTTATTAAAAGTTTTGCACATAATTTTATTTTTGTTTTTAATATTATTTGCAGAATTATTAAATAATAATGTTGCACTTATTAATACTGCAATGATAAATTTTTGTTCATTATATATTTAATGTTTGCGGTAAATAAATAATTAGCTGAATAAAATAAAAGTTGTACTATTTTCATCATTCATTTTAAAATACAATAAAATTCAGAATTTGTGGACATTTACTGTAACAATTCACTATTATTACAAATTGTAAATTGAAAATTGTTTAGTAAAATAAGAATATAGCAAAGTGCAAAAAATGTACAAAATGCATTTTTTTTTTCTACTTGCTACTTTGAGAAATAATCCAATATTCTGTTATATACTTACAACATTGGTAATACCAAATGGTACAATTAAGTAGTTACTTTCCTATTTCGTGTTTACAAAATTCAACTGTTTTTAGAGATTTTTTTATTTGTGTCAAACACAGAATAGTATATTGTGTTATAAGGAGTGAAAGTGATTATTTGTG
Source organism: Ophonus ardosiacus (assembly GCA_943142095.1). Lineage (NCBI taxonomy): Eukaryota > Metazoa > Arthropoda > Insecta > Coleoptera > Carabidae > Ophonus > Ophonus ardosiacus. The sequence goes on from OW964826.1 coordinate 8,544,617, forward strand.
TGGCGATCATGTAAGTTTGCACGGCGAGCGGTAGCGAGTCGGACAATTACATGCGAGGCACACAATGACACTTTTACTCCGAATGACACATTATATTTTTTCTTCAAACATACGTATTTAAATAAAATAATTATAACTTGACGTTACAATAATTATAAATATTTTACGTGAAGAACGTTTGCTGATTTCAATTGCTCTGTTGCTATGGATACTTTCGTATTTGTTCACTTTTTGTTACAAGTGAAAATTTTCACGTTTTGAAGTTTAAATAAAAACTATGCAATTTTATATTCTCCTTATGTGCAATTATATCAGAATTAGAAGTATTGCCATGTACGGCCCTTGAAGTTGTTCAATTGAATGTAAGTTCAACAAAATTACTCAAGGATGTGATATGTCGAGGAATCGCTGAAAAACAATATGAACTTTTCTTATCACTTTAATTCAAATTATTCTTAACGTCATTACCAATATGTAAGTCTGCTATTTTATAATATGTTATTTCGTTAAATATAAACTGTTTATATTTCAATTTGTAGGTTATCTTGGTTAACTTGGAGCGATATGACAGGTTTCTATTTTAAAAGTTACTTCTTATTCGCTCATTTGATGTAGTTGCTATGGATATTTATTTCATTTCTACCTTATCAATCAAGTCACAAAAGATGCCATTTTTATGACGTTTGAAGAAAAAAATATTTTATTTGTAATGCTGATGTAAAATTAGGGCAATTAGATACTTTTACCATAAAATAATTCTATAAAACTGTAAAGCACTTTTTTAAAAATTTAAAGCATTTATTTTTAAGTTGATAAAATATTAGGTAATTATAACTTTTAATTTAACTCTAACCTAACTTTTAAATAACTGCTAGTAAAATGTAAAATGTCAAAATAATAGTTATTTAACTAGGTATCAAATGTGTTAATAAGGGTAATCAATTGTTGAAATCATTAAACGCTAATTAACACACGTACTAGTTACAATATTTTTCCGTTAACCGTATTTTACTGAATTATAAAATTTTATTTTATTCCATAACAAAAAAATTTAGGTTAATAACGTCTGACACATAAGTTTTTACAATAGGGGATTACGGCTCAATCGAATTAAAGGAAAATAGTAAAAAAATACGAATGTATATGCTAAGTAACGAATATTAATAAAAAAATCTGTTGTGGCCAGCACAAGATCTCTCGCCATTTCCATTTTATGTTATATAAATAATGTATTGCACTTCGCTACCAAACCGTCGTTTTGTAGCATAAAAATTACAAAACTTTACCCAAATATTGTATTTTATTGTATTTAACATGTCTTCTGCACACATACAATTCTAATTTTATCTTCTTTCCATTGTATGAGGAAGATCCTATGTTAGAGATTCTTCCAATTCATTAACAAGATTGGCGATATTTGTAATGGATACATGCAGGTTACCTATAATTTTAAATATTTAATTAATAAAAGAATGTAACTAAACTTTTGATTTTTGACACTGATATCTGTCATTTAAAAATTATGTTATAAACATTTGAATTTGTCAACTGGTTTCCTTAATGAAGTTTCGCCTACTCGACTTATTATATCCCGATGTTCTATATATTATAGTGTCTCTATCTCTAAATTTATAGAAGATATAATAAAAAATTTAAATGTATCAGATGTAGAATTTTGTTCTTTAAAAGGCGTAATATCAAAAATTTGCAAAAAATAATATTTAGAAGAATTTTTTTAAAAAACTACTACTTCCGGTTGTTCAATTGTTACCAAAACCTTTTCAGCTCTTCCCAGGAATGTCAGATTGAAGAAACTGCAGTTAAATATTTTTTAAGTCTTATAGTTTTTGAGGAATCGTCCCTCCAACATCCATACATACACACACACACACACACACACACACACACACATACACACATCCACACACACACACACACACACACACACACACACACACACAGACATCATCGTAAAAATGTTAAAATCGGTTTATATGGACCTTAAATCGTGCTTATTCACTTAAATCTCGATATGTGATTTTTAGCATGAATCCAATACCTCTCTTAGCGAGAGGTAAAAATGAAATGGTATAATTGAGATATTTCGGAAATAAAGGGTTTTTTGTTATAACGCTTCGACACTAATATGAAAATATTTTGATTGGCGACCGAGAAACCGCCTATACATGTATTACAAATAGCGTGTTAGGAGGTGGGATTACTACCAATGGAAGTTAAGAAATTCAGATTCGAAAGGAGGGGCTAACATTCGTGTACTACAGTTTCCAAACAATTTTTATTTTAACATAAATTTCTTGCATTAAACTTAATAATTTAAATACACCTGTAATTATAAAGTATGTATACTTATACAGTGTTATAATATTCATTTATTTTTATGTAAATATATCTTAAAATAGCATATATTTCAAGAACATTTAGGTCCATGATGAAAACAGTTTGATATAAAAACACATAAATGTGACGTCACGTCAATCTTTTCAAAATTCGGGAGACCATAACTCGCTTATTAATAGGAATTTTTTCACCGGATTTTCATAAATGGTCTAAGTTTTCCTAATATTTTCAGACGAAATTATAAAAAAAAAAAATGGTGTAATCCCCCATTGTTCAGCAATGGTATGTGATATCTATGGTTACGTACTAAAATCGTTTATTAATCATGCATTAATAGGGACTATTAATGAATGATTTCCTATACATTAATATAACCTATTGATACACGGTCAACAGAAAATTAAATTTTAAACTGTTGGTTTTACTAATAGTACTATTGATAAAAACGTATATTAAAATTATTTTTGTACAGAATTTAGATTCAGATTCATCAAGTGCTGTTCGCAACCATTTCTGTCATTTTCTTGCGATGCATCATCCGGTCAATATTCCAGTGCATCGCGTCTCGGCGCGTCGCAACGGCGTCGTAGATGACGTCACGTTCCAGAGGGTGAAACTCCGGTACGTGACCGCACGTGGTAGATCGTGGTGGCCATGGCCACGATTGCAAGCTTTTATTTCTCGGTTTTTTTCCTCTGTTTTTGTCTCGGAAGCGACAGCAGCGGAACTGTTGAATGGCTTTTTGTTGCTATCGGTTTGTCCGAAGTTGTAAGTTGAAAATGAAGTTATTTATTGTGGGCGTGCTGATGTTTATCAAGGCTTGATGACTTTTTCAGAGGTTTCTTTACTTTTTACTCCTTCAACTTGGGAGGATTCCTTGTAATTAGATTTTATTGCGGATTGTTACAGCCACTAAATTGAAACTCATACCAATTATACGTCGACGATAGGTTATATGAGTGCTGTTCTCTTTTTTTCGGACCTAGTATAGTAAAACAGGATATTTCACTTTGAAAATTTTACTACATTTTTCTCAAAACATTTCCCATTACAAAACAATCAATATATTTTTGAAATTGAACGAAACAGTTTGCAACCTTTTTTCCGTGTTTCTGGAGGTATGTCCATTTTTCATTTATCATTCTTTTGACAACTTCTTTGGTCGAATTAAAACGCATTCTTCGCAATTTGTATTTAAGTTATGGAAATAAAAATAAGTCGTCGGGTGTTAACTCGGAACTATATGGTAGATGTTCCATCAATTCAATGTTTTGCCCATGTAAATACGCTACTGTTGCTACATATGCTAGAGCGTTAACCTGATGCAGTTTATACTGCAACAGCACTTTCATTTATTCTTCAATTCTTCAAATTTTTATTGACATTTTGGGAATTATTTTATAACTAACTAAATAAATAAATAATATCTATTTGTGTTTACTTTTCACACTAAACGTGAAGTGCGAAAAACACGATTCTACAACGAATCACATAATAGTATATTATGTGACAAGTGTGTGAAGCTGAAATTTTTACTTGCAAACCACCCGAATGTGAAATAGCAGGTTTAAGTATAACCAAGAGACTTTATTTATTAATATTTTATGCATTTAAATGGTTGTTTAAACAGCTTAAATCAATATTAAAAATTCAGATTAATTTGAACATATTAAATACTTGACATTTCTTTCATGTCAATTTCGCTTATTCAATGTAAGAAAAACAGTATTTAAAAATAATACTTTTAAATAATATTTGTGATTTAACAATAAATAATACAAATGCTTGAACCGTGCAACCAAAAACTGTGCAATCACAATCAGATGATACAACCTGTCAATGAGCACATATGTGTAAGCATAGCATTCGGAGAGTGACGAGCCCAGAGTCGAATAAAGTTTGTTAAATCATGTGATGCTTTCTAATCTAAACCTGCCCGGAAACTACAATAAGTAAACGAAAATTTAATTTTTTCTATTAATAATGACTTTTATTTTAGGTTATTGTTAGCTAACACTACTAACAGACAGAATTCAATACAACATAGACAACAATTATGGTTAGAACCAGGTAGAACCACAAATTAAGTGAATAAATAAATTAATATTACAAACAAGTACTTGCTAAGTTATAAAACTGTTACAATGAAATGATAAAATTTCAGTTTTTGTTTTAATAAACAATTTTACTAGGCCAACTATGCATCAATTGTGCCATCACATTTAAAAGTAAAATGACGTTATGGTGGGATTCATTTCATAAATAATTATTAAAAATACGTGCTAGTAGTGAAAAAAATAGTATATATACCACGGTTATGAAGAGCATTATTGCCCTCGGGATTATAATCTTTTCGCTCGGTCAATAATCATACTCTTCACAACCTTGGTGTATAATATACTATTAATGACAAAACCGTTGCTAGGCAGTAATAGTCGCTATGTTGTAAAGTAATCCATTACTGTACGATTCTGAGTATATTAAAATAGTACATTATTGTACAAAATGCGAAAAAGGTAATTTACTGATATGGTAGTAGAAAAAACAGCTTTAACTCTGCAAATAGGTTTGTAATTATACTATTAAATACAGTATATTCATGTTAACTGCTACCGCTCTGTCAATAGGGCTCAATTATGGACAAAACGTTATCTTTTCCCTCGAAATCACATATGTGCCCTCCTCCACTCCCCAGGAAGTCTCTCCCACGTCTGGTGAAAACGGAGTGCGGACTCGGTTGGCTGGACAATATGAACGATAATTACCGAAGCGATCCGGCGATACAATTCAATCGCCGTGGCCCAGCCTGTCCCAGGCGCACTTAGACAATTATGTGCATTTGGCAAGTTGGAGCAGTTGTTCGTTACAGGCTCGATAGCTGCGACTGCAACTGCAATGCAGGACAAAGTTGCTGCTCAGGATGCAACCCAAAGGAAGATTGTGCAGATAATACCGATGGGAGAAGCTAAATAGAATGGAGGGAGACTAGATTCTAATAAAGAAGTTTTATGCTTCAGCATATTCTACATTCAAGTGAGTATTTTGTTATTAGACAAGTGATCGTCATTCTCAACTTTGGTATTGGTAGGTACAGATAATTTGCCGCTGTTCTATTACAGTTAGATTCTCGAAAAAGTTTAAGCTAATCCTCATTTTTGGATTAGCGAATTCTACTCTAATTTTGACAGTTTGTATCTTAAAATGTAGTCTAATCTGTATCTTAGTATCTACTTTTTTTGATAATATTATGAAGATTAAATTTTAAGTACCGGAATAGAATAGAATTCACTAGAGATGCACTCGTTTTCGAGCTTTGGCCCGCCTCGATTTCGAGTCGATCATCGAGCCGGGCCGAAGATATTTTTTATCGGGCCGAATCGGGCTAATCATTTTCAAAAATCGAGGCGAGTCGGACTTTTTTTCGGCCCGGCCCGAAAATTCGAGCTTTTCGGGCTAGCCCGAAAAATCTTATAGTTCATTCAAATGCACAGTTTCCTTAATATTTTAATGAAAATGGATGAAGTTAAAAAGGATCAAAATGATTTAATAACAACACAGTTCACATATTAATAAATAAAAATGTATTATTTTACTTCAAGAATTCAAAGTTTTTCATTAAAGCATAATAATTATATTGTGATGATGCTATTATTATTGTTATTACTCGTATACTTAAATAAAAGTGATTTTTGTTCCTACCATAATGGTTTCTTGTCCTATTTTTGAGCAGAAACAAAGTTAGATAAAAAATCCTTATGCAAATTAAAATTCTATTTTTTTATATAAGATTTGTGAAAAAGTTGTTTAAATTCTTTGGTAAACAAAGTGTTAAATACTCGTAGGTCTGCAATTTTTATAACAAACTTACACTAGAAGGGTCTCTTTTTTAACTACTTATGTTAACTAACGTTGAAAGTTATAAGAATGTAGAGGTTTTTTTATAAGTTTGACACGAAAAAAGTTAAACATTTCGCCTTAACATAAAAATCAACATTATGAATGCCGGATGCACCCAATTTCGAGTTTAAGCCCAGCCCGATTTCGAGTCAATTTTCGAGCCGGGCTAGCTAATTTTTTTGTCGAGTCGATCTTCGAGTCGGGCCGGTAATTTTTATTTTCGGGCCGAGTCGATCCAAACCTCGAAGCCCGGCCCGGCCCGCCCGAATGCATCTCTAGAATTCACTAATCCAAAAATGAAGATTAGCTTAAACTTTTTTTAGAATCGTTTAACCTAAGTAACAGACCGTAATTTTTAAAATATGAATTTTAATGTACCTACTATTATAACATCAACAACAGATCGAAAAAATTTGATGCGGCCAGCACAATACCTTCCGTCAATTCTATGTATTTATTTTGTACAAATCCCATACCAAAAGTTCCTTGGAAAAGATTTTATATATCCAGTAAAATTGTAACGCGAATATATAATATTTTCTACAAATTCCTTGGAGAAGATTCTATAAATCCAATGAAATTATAACACGAACATACACTATGTAAATTGCACTTGACACTGACATCTATCAGTGACGGATTATTTTTGCAAATAAAGTGTGTGAAATATTACTGGATTTTGTTTGTACCCTTTTGGGCACTATTTTATGTTCTTTCGATTAACTATGTTCATATCTTTATTCATTAGATAGCAAATTATGATGTCGAAGTTTTAAATTTTATATGGAAACCATATTGAAAAGTTACACCATTCATTAAAAACTCACCACCAATGTTTTTGACCAAATACAATACCTTCCTTACCCGAAGGTGACGAAAGGTAAATAAATATATAAATTATGTACGCCAATCCCATTTTCAAATGCGAACTTTAATTTTACCCTGTGTAAACATCAAGTTAAGTTACATATTTGAGTATACATACTTTTGTTGGGTATATAACCGTTTCCGAAACACCTCCCATTTATTAGAATGTAATTGCATTTGATCTATCCCAATCATAGAGCAAATCCATGCACACCATAATTCAATTTTACTGTCAGCAACTTAAATCACGGAGGCTGTGTTCAGGTACAGGTGTTTGATCACTTGGTGTATGACCTGGTTAAATATCGAACCACAGAGAGCAGGCTGACATAATCAGTTACAGTGGTTATTGAATGGTTACACATTGGGAAACCAAACACTACCGCTCGACTATTGATAGCAGTGTAGTGTACCTGTTCGCAAAGCTATCGACAGGGGATTTATTACGCTTGTACTCAATTGGTTTGTCTTGGATTAGAAATGTATTTAACCAATTGCATGTGAATATAATCAACAGCAAAGTGATGATGGAATTGTAATGAAGTTTCAATTTGCATTCACAAATCGATATTGAATATGAAATTTTATTGCCATATACATACATAGATACTCTGTCTCATAGAAACTAAAGGATCACACTAAACAGCTTAAACACCCGAATACTATAAATACAAAGGAACAGTTCGTCACTTCAGGAATATAAGGTCGTATCTGCCATTTTACTGATTTTAGGTTTTTAATACTGTTTTATGTAATTTTTAACGCTCTACATACTAACAAAACATCGTATTTGTAAAAAAAAAATCCCACCAAATGTTTTGTTTAGTGATTCGGTCGAGACGAGACGAGAAATTCATTGTCTCGTCTCGTCTCGTCTCGTTCCAAATTCATAAAATTATGTCTCGTCTCGAAATTTTTCTCGTCTCGTTTAATAGAGTCTCGTCTCGGCCGAGATTCTCGCCGATATGTCTCGATGGAAATTTAATTTATACAACTTTGTATTAATAGTAATTTATGCAAAAAGATAACTATTTATCGTTTTATCTTTCAAAATTTGTTTTAGTCTAAAACCTGTGCAAATTTTATTATGTTATAATTTTATTAATTTAATATTTATCTAGCATTTTTTAATCTGTTATAAACCATTAAAAAGAAAATAACGCTAAAAATCTTAGCTAAAGAAAAGTGTCTATATAAGTGACCTTACAAGTTTATTTACACAATTAAGTTTTGCGTGAATTAAAATATCCAAGTGTGAAAATTTAAGTAATACTTTCATTAAGATTTCAATTACTTCTTTCTCCCATTTTGCCATTTTTCAGTTTAATATCGTTCACTTATAACACTACTTGTATACATCAAAAATAGAAACACAAACGACATTTGATTGTTACTTGACAGTTAAAATTTGTAGGGACTTTTAAGAAAAAGTAGCGCATGTTCCAGTTTTTCTTCAAAGTTTTTCGTTAAAAGTCTACTCATTTGTCTCTCTTGCACGCATGTCATTGTGCGAGAGAGAAAACTTTTCAAGTCACTTGAAAAGAAAAACTTCATTGTGTAATGCACGCTTAACAAATTCTGACAGATATGTCAAATAGTTTATTATCTTTTTGTTAGAAAATGCCAAACCTAAATAGGGACAGATAACACTAAAAGTATGTTAAATTTCCCACGTTTGCAAATATAACTCATGAGAAAAATAACAACCGAGAAATCTCGGGACAGTTTTCGAGAATCGAGATCTCGGCAAATGTATCTCGTCTCGTAAAACATTTCTTACATTTCTGTCTTGTCTCATCGAGACGAGACGAGACGAGAATCGAGAAATATCTCGTCTCGACAGAATCACTATTAATTTTATAAATCTCGTGTGTTACATTTGCTCTAAAAGAAAACTTTAAAAAGTCGTATGTTAAATGATTTTGGTATTATTATTTCTTAATACTGTGTTTCTTATGTATGTATAAATTCATAAAAAAAAAAATTAAAAAAATATATCATCATGGCATATTACCCATTTCTGGGTGTGCCCGTATCTACAACACATGTAGACATCGGTAATGATGACGATATATTTTACCGTGTGGGCGCTTACCAGGCGTCACCTCACGGGCACTCATAGCTGGCGTGGAGAGTGCACCACAGGGGTCACTTTTGTTCGATTTAAAATTAGAAATATTTGGCGTCAGTCGGGATCGAACCCGGTTCCCCCAGGTTTGCGACCAGACACACATATTTTGTCTTCGATACGTATATTTAATATACGAACATCCAACTATGACGTAACGGTCCGGAGTGAAAAATCGGTATGTATTAGGCTATATAATTATTGTATTTAACATTTCTGGTACACAGTACAAAAAAAAATTCAATTACATTTATTCTTTATTTTTCAATTAATTCTATGAATTAGTTTCTTCGTACTCTTCTAGATGTCCGAGTTTCTTCCAATTCGTTGAGAGATTAGTGATATTTCTCAAGGAGACATGGTGAATTACACGTACAGCAAGCGCGTGTTTAGTTGACACTGATACTGTACATACTTTAGCTTGTAAATGAATCCCCTTTCCTTTTATACCAATTTTAGATGTCGGACTTTTTTCCTCGTTATAATAGAAAATTATGTATCTTTTACTGTTTTTGTGTATTAAAGTGCCCCTCTGTATTCAAATGAATATAATAGCATATTATATTACCAATACATTTCGACTTGTCCATGTATAAATTTTATATTTTCCCCATTCAAGGAGAGAGTCAATTTAACGTGCGGCAACTATTTCTACAATTTTAAATATTTAATCAATGATAAAATAATAATTATTAAATGTACTTCCCAGAAAAAGTATTCAGCAATGTCTGGATTTGTGACACAGACATTTTAATTTTTCAAGTGTTTTCCATGGGCTATTTGATTCATTATACAACGGATTATTTTATATATTTATAATTCTCTATCTCTAACTCCACAGAAGATATAATAAAAATGTTCAATTTATTGGATAGAGAATTTTTTTCTTTAATATTTGTAATAACACAAATTTCCAAAGAGTAAAACTGAAAAGATTTTTTTTAGAAACTACTACTTCCGATTGTCCAATAGGGTCGTCCACCGTAGTAACAAATTAGAACAAGTGTCAGTTATATCAAAACTAGACCTTAAAACCGTATATTAAGGACTATCAAAGTTTAAAAATAGTTATTAGTTTCTAAAATAATCCAGTTTTCATTATCATTTCCTCATCTCCATATCTACGTCATAGAATATTTAAAAAAAATATTACGACTTAACGAATAACAATAAAGACTTTCTAAAATTACATATCTCTTTCAGTTTAGATGAAGTATTGTAAAAAATATATAGTGGAGGACCTTACTGCTACCAAAATACACACACACAATTGCGACAATATTAAAATCGGATTCTAGTGACCTTAAAACGTGCTTATTCACCAAAATCTGGAAATGCGAATTTTAGCATGATTCCAATACCACTCTTAGCGAGAGGTAAAAATATTTCAGCTAATGCAAACATGAAAAATTTGTACCTCCTAGCTAGAAAGAACTAATAGTTCGTCGACCATTGGTGAGGACACCAAATTTTGACTTTTAAAAATTCATATCACGCTTATTAAGTTGCGTTTATGTTAAAATTCTTAGTTCATCCTGTTCTTCCAGATAAAAAATGAGTAAAAAAAATTGATAGTAGGAACCCATTATTGCATTTAGATTAAATTTTGTCTGAGAACAAAGTTATAAGTCTAACTTGGGTGCGTAAATACTGATAAAAGGTTCTAGTTGTACATTTACTTACCAAATTTAATCCGAACGTAGTAATTGAAAAAATCGACTTACGACCTTTTGCCCCGGCAGTAGCGACATTAAATGCGGGATATTCTCCTGTTGCTAACTATGTAGCGACAAAATTACCACAAATGAGAACAAAATTCTTGTGCAGAAAGTTTGCCTCGTACGTGTACGGTACATATATTTCAATTTATCGAGCATGTTTTAGGTTAAATTTAGTTAACTGTAGTTTGCATAATCATATAAGTTGGCTAGCAAAACAAAATAATCCATTTGATCTCGAATAACAATTAACTTTTTGGTCACGTAGCAGAATAACCAAAAACGTGGAGTCTAAAACTAAACAAATTAAACTTCAAACATGAACTCTGTCTCTGCAAAACAGCAAACTGCATAACCGGCATTTCAATACCGCACTGCACATGAAATAAGTTTTTACATTCCGCTAAATGATACAGTATTTAGCAGCATATTTCATACCATTATCTAAATGTGAAGCAGAGGGAACTGTGGCGCCGTCTGGTCGGCAGCCAGAGAACCACGACCACGACGGAGATTTAATGAACAAAACCATCTCAACGCTAGACGTAAAAACTACAATTATATCGCGAAATCTAACCTGATTAATGTTTGCCCTGACGCAGCTCAACATGGATAAAAACCGATTAATTGCAAAATTCATTTTGTTGGCGTGAGTTATCGGCCGCTTTATTCTACTAATGATACCCTTTAATTCTATACTATCGGGAAAATTGTTACGTAAATATGTGACTATGTTTCATTCTCGATTACGCTGATTTATTGTTGCTGAAAATATGGTTTATTGTACATAATACATTACAAAATTTTAGCTAAATATTTTTACTGGAAAAAAATTATATAATTTTAATCAATACCAATTCTGTATCAAATTATTTTCAAACTTACCTTCAAATGTTATATATAGTCAAATCGTGAGGTAAAAATAAGGCTATATCCTACAAAAGGTCGGATATTTTTGATTTTTTCATGTGTTTCATATTTAGAGTTTTCGACATTTGTGCACTTCCACAAGCACCGCCACCTTCGAAAAATGGTGCAAGTAATTCATTTTTTAAAATATCTCCTCACCGCAGTACCTATTAGAGCAAAAATAGTTATTATTTACAACTATATTCAATTTTTTTAGCCAACAGATGGCGAGCTACAAAGTTTAAAACAATTATTTATTGTCAAAACACCGCTATTTGAAAGAAAATGAGAAATTATCCTAAAGCAGTAAAATTTACTTTTTTTGACAATATCTAATGATTTTATTATACACTGTAGCACGCCATCTATTGGCTATAAATAAAAATGTTCTAGTAGATCAAAGTTGAAGAGAATTTTGAGTTCTACAAAATTGATAATAACTATCTTTGCGCAATTTATCATATTGGTAGGGTTGCCAACTTTATAAAATTACAGAAAAGCACATTTTTTTTGGTAATCTTTTCTGAATTATGTGTAAGATTTAAAATTTACGAGAAAATATGCACCGCAGGCGATTTTTTAAAGATTTTCAAGGTCAAACGTGTTTAATGCAAAGTTAGATAATGTAGAGTTTTTTTACAATGAAGCAAATTCAACAAATTTTTAAAAAATTAAAATCAATATTTTATGACGTAAATAAAGTAGTACTAATACATCAACAATTCTAAAATTCTATCGTTATTACATTACATAAAATGTGAAATAATTATTTCATTTTCATATTCATAATAATAAGAAAATTATTATTAATAACAAAATTTACTATAAAAGGAAAAATCGCGTCCTTTCCTGGCTTAAAAAAGGTCAGTTGGCAACCCTACTTATTGGTGAGGAGATATTTTACAAAAATTGATTATTTGCATCATTTTTCCAAGATGGCTGCTTCCGGAAGTACACTAAAAAAATAATAACAAATATATCAACACGGCATATTACCCATTTCTGGGTGTGCCAATAAGCTGTCACAGATATCGGTAATGATGACATATTTGTACCGTGCGGGCGTTTACCAGGCGTCATCTCACGGGTACTCATTGCTGGACTGGAGAGTGCACCAAGATCTAAAACTTTTTTTTAGCTCTTTATAAAACGTATCCGCACAAATTAAATATACTCGACCTTTTGCAACGTAACCTCCCTAATGGACCAACAAATAACTGTTTATTAAAGTGAATGATAAAAAGGATAAAATTTTAATAACACGACACTTGGTGAAACAGTTTAAATAAGATATTTAAAAAATAACTCTTGACATATTCTACAAGATTTCAGTCTCTGTATCAACCTTTTGGTCATTTATCAGAGGCTGGCTCACTCATAAGAACCACAGATGCGTTTCGCTCTTATTGAAGCTCTTCAGTGTGGTATACAGACGCATTTTGGAGGCTTACAAGATTTTCTTATTCTCAATCGTTCTAGCGTAACCCTCATATTAAGCTAATTGAGTTATGTATCACAGATTATTTAACACGTTCACTGCCTATGACACATACGTTGTGTCATCTGGTATTTTGCGTGCTATGCCGATGACACAACGTCTGTGCCATCATTATATACATTCTTCTATGCTTTAGTATCTCACAGGCATGGAACTTAAAGTTGCGCTTTTATAGGCACCTCAGGTACACTTTATACAAGTACTTAGTTGGTTTTGGGTTTTGGGCACTCTGAGTTCTACAATGAACAATCAATTGCCGGGACCATCGTTGCAAAAGAAAGTACGTTCTTGTCGTGACAAAAAGCTTATATCAGATGCAGAATTACAGAACAAAAAATTTGGAGAAGTATTAGAAAACCAAAAGCGATAATATAATATAGTGGCCTATTCAGAGAAACACAGTCATAAAGATTGTTATCATAAAGACATTTGTAACAATCTTTATGAATTTGTCAATTCAGAATATTTGAAAACTTCTAAATTATTTAGAACGGGTGTGTTAATTCCTACCACCGATCCCGACGTGACTGAAAAGTTATGGAAAGATTTTTTTTATTTTGATTGAAGAAAAAGCACACATTAGTACCAGAATAAATATTATGAATATAATATTTTCAAAGAAATATGTATTTACGTCAAAAGTAACTTTCGTCCACGACGGTTTTTATCGTTCTTATTATCATTATTCGAAGTCGAAGCAGGATCCATGCGAATAATCAACTGCATTCTGCTAATATTTAGCAGAAAGGGCATTATTAATAATATATGATTGATCTAATAATCTGACACATGTCAAATATTAGAAATAACAACGTGATAAAAACCATAAATACATAGTTATAGCAGTCGTTATGATAAAGACTGTCAAAACACGTAACAATTGTTGACGGTAACCACCTTCAGCACTGAGAATACCAATTTTGATTTTAACAATCTTTACAGTACATAACAACCATAAAGACCATAACGACTATGCAAATATTGAGTTCTGTATAGGCCCCATAATCAGTAAAAGGAAAACCATGAGCTGGTATAAAAAAACTCACAATACATCTCACATCACTAATTTTTAGTGTCCCATTACCAAAAATGTAATGACACAAGTGTTCTGTCATATGGCATCTTAGAGTATAGAATAGGACTAGAGAGAGCGTAAAGTATAGATGTGGACAGAGTTTTTGTCGCCATGAGACGGAAGGGGAATCTCATGGCCGCCATCTTGGGACGATCTACAATATAATGTATGTAAGTGCACGTTCTTCAGTTTTATTACAAAAATACAATAATGTAACAGAAAATGAAGCTATTTGTAATTAGCAAGCATTAATTCAGTCAGAAATGTATTAAAATTAATACAATTTAAATTTGAAAGACCCAAAAAAATTAAAGTTCTTCAATTTAAAGTGAATTGCGATTAAACTTTAATAAAATATTTATAGAAATTGTATGAATAATGCATAGAACTGTCCCAATTTTATGACAATTATAATGATTAAAATAGAAATGTACAAAAACTGGGTACCGAATAGGCAAATAATTTAAGGCTAGAAATTTCATATAAAAATATAATGATGTTTATAATACAAATAAATACGTAGCGAAGTACAAACATATTTATTACAAAAATAAGTTAATATTTTTATATGAAATATGTAAAGAATATAATAAAATATATGAACTAAACATTAATAATATGTAGAAGTAAAATAATACTTACTTGTGAATATTGTGATCACTTTTCCTTTTCTTTTTCTTGTTGTTTTAAAGTTTTTATGAGCGTTCGGTTATTACAACCGAAGGCACAACACGTTGGCATGTTATTACAAACGTTTTACACCGAAATAACACAAAATAGAGTCGATTATTAACGTAAAACCATCAAATAACCATAGAACGCTTGTATATACTGATCTTCCCAAGATGGCCGCCGTACAAACACAAGCTTACCCCGCATGACATCACCTTTGAGTGTTTAGACTCCCTCTATATGTATATATATTTTATAACTCTATGTATGGCATAGTAAAAATAATTGTGATATAGTTAGTTTCCACAATTAAGACCCGGCATAACAGGCAATAACAGGGCAGATGATCGGCAGTGAACGTGTTAATTTGTTCTCATTTAATGAAGTACCCTTAGTTTTAAACGAACCTTGCGAAAACGGTTTGCATCTTGTATTTCGCAATACACAGAACAATGTCTTGTATAATGTAAAACAGACTTAAGGATACAGGGAGTAATATAGTGTCACATAAACAAACCAGGGCCATTTGTTCAAATATAAAATATAGAACATTTATTCACTAGGGTGTGTCCGGAGTAGTATTTCTCTGTGAGGAAGATAACTGCAACTTTAAAACACTGCACATCACAAACAGAATCGTAACTCTTCTCAAATTCCGCTAGCAAAAACAACCATTAAGTGCGATCTCTTTCAATTTTTGCAACTATTAGGAAAGTTATTCTGACATATATAACTCCTTCATAAAAGAATTCTCGACTAGATTAATTTTTTATGTCCAGGGAATATTAAAGACGTAGATTAAGTTTCTCTGAAATGTAGAAAAGTGTTCATGAAACACATTTAAATTTACGAGTGGAAAAGAAATGCTATATTATTTTTAATTTGCATTCTGCTGGCAACTTCACAGGAATTAATTTGAGCTATAAATTTTATCTTCCAATACACTTAGTTCTTACGCTAATATTATTTCATTTCCAAGAACTCTATTAAGGCAAGAATTAATATTATCAGAATTTATTGTTTTACTTTTTCTGAAAGGTTCTTGGACGTTGCGTTTAAAGTTTTTACCACATAAAAATAACACAGAGGATGGATCTAAATATTTTCTTTTAATTTTAAAACAGTAAGAATGAGATCCTCTACTATTTTTTTTTTTATTTTACGAAACTAAATCCAAAATGAAAGCGATCTATAATTCTAAAAAGTCTTAATTGTTATTCGTTAAGCAATAATAATATTTTTAAAATCCTATGAAGTAGATGTTTGTGGCTGTCGCTGTTTTTCTAATATAAACATGTATATTTACACTATCACTGTCTTTTATAATATAAATTAATATTATAAGTAGGCATGTATTTTACAAAATTTGTTTACCTAAGAAACTTGTGATAGTAAGGGGAGAAAAAAATAATAATAGTTGTTTATTATGAGTGTGGAATGTAACATATTAGTCACGAAAGAAAAAGTTTAGCTACGAGCCCTGGAGGGCGAGTAACTAATTCTCTTTAGTGACTAATATGTATTCCACACGAGTGTAATACAACATTTTATCCAACACTTTTTTTAAAACTACTTAAATAATTTTTATAATTTCATTCATCGTTTGACACTAACATACTATTTAAAATTATAAAATAGCCATGGAATGGTTGTTGTTTTGTTATGTTGTTAATGAAATAAATTCTGAAAGTCTGTCATTGGGAATTATTTGAAAGAAAAATAAATTAAAATAGCTGAAAATTAGAACCTTCCTTTAAAACTTATTCACTTAGAAGCATAAGCAGTATCGTTGAATTTAATTCCGATACTAGTAACCACAAACTTGTTTCAGCAGCCGTATATGACAGCTGTCATTGTGTAAAGATAAGTAACCTAAGTAAGTTTTAACATAAATGTTAGTATTGATTTAAATAAATAAGTTTTATAATGTTAAATTATTTCAATAACAAAACAGTTTTGTAAACTTGCTTTTTATTTATATTAAAAAACGCAAAAATCAGTAATAATTCCACGGTGACTTGCTAAACATTCTCTCACGGAGTGAGTAATGTTGTACATTAGTTATTTCATGTAACCATAATAACAAGTATATTATAAGTCAGTGTTGGATAATAGTATATTATACGCCAAGGTTGAGAAGATTATCATTATTGACCCAGCGCCTATTGTAAACCGAGGGCGAAACCCGAGGGATACAAGGCGCCTGGTCAATAATGATCTTCTCAACCGTAGTTTATATACTATTTTTTTCACTACTAGCACATAAATCCTCTTTGAATTTTTTTTTACTGATAACAATCATTTTGACATGAATAATAACGTTACTTATTTGTTAATATTCACAAAAACAAAGTAGGCTACATTTGTTTTTATATCTGACGTTTCGCTCATTTCGCTGGTTTGTTAACCTCACTTATGAGCCTTGATTTGTATTTGATTTAATTATTTAATAAAAACACTTTGTTCTGTTGCAGTCAGCAGCCTTATTAGTTTATTTTTAAATAAATCTATTGAAATGTATTTACCTACAAACACAAAAAAATAGTGATTTATTCTTTTATACATCTACACATGTTTCACATTTTCCAAAACAGCACAGTGGCCGGGGCCGGGCGAGGCGGCAGCGTAGGTCAATTTAAAATTAAGCGGCAAATTTAAATTATATACTAACACCTTTCTTGAGTTTAATGAGTTAAATAATATTTGGATTTGGAGGCTTGAGTTTGATTGACAAGTGACAGTTTGCATTATAGACCAAGGTTAATAATAAATTATTATTGACCTAGGTTACCATGGTTACAAGCAAGCGGTAGTGAAAAACAATTTCTCATGTCAAATAAAGGTAAATAGTAGTGGGTTCCTAGGCTAGTAGTGAAAAAAAGATATTATTCGAATATGTCATGCTTGAATTCTAATTTTTTACTTTTCTTAAGATTTCTTGCATATTTTTGCTTTATAAAAGAATTTCTTGCTACCAGAGAAGGTGGTCCTTCAGCACAATAATTAAAGTGACAAAATCGTCTAGAGCTACATTCGGTAGGACATTTTTAGGACGGAAAACATTTTATATTTAGAAATATACTTTTGACTTCACACTGGCGAATAATTGGAAATATGGGTGGATAATTTTTCCCGTTTACATTAAACCTTTGCAAGAAAAAAGAATGGATTGTCAATATTGTCATATTTCGTCATTCAAACAATAGCCTATCAAAGAACAGAAACCATGAAAGGAAGTGTAGATTAATTTCACCGAGTATATCTACTTTATTTATGAAGACTTCTGAAACACCTGTTCTATTATCAAACCTAAACTGCATGAAACACCTATGTACGTGTGCGACCACAATTTGGTCTACAAGCGTAACTATATTCAGCATATTACTATCGCCATTTGATGCTTCCATACAACTATGAAACTAGGTACAAATTACCAACAACAAGCATGAAAATTGAATAAGTAATATTTGAGCTCGTGCATAGTATTCAGCTCGTATGCACGTATGGTGGAGCTATTTTAATGGCATTATCAGTTCCCTAAGTCTTGCATTTACATTGCATGACGACTGTGATAATACCTTTATACCAGAAAGAAAATAAAAGAAATGAAATCTGATTACATGTTTTTTTACCTCTCGCAAAGAGAGGTATTGGATTCATGCTAAAATTCGCATATCCAGATTTTATTGAATAAGCACGATTTAAGGTCCCTACAATCCGATTATAACATTTTTAAAATGATGTCTGTGTGTGTGTGTGTGTGGATGTGTGTATGTGTGTGTGTGTGTGTGTGTATGTATGTATGTATGTCTGGATGTTGTAGTCACGATTCCTCAAAAACTATAAGACTTAAAAAATATTTAACTGCAGTTTCCTCAATCTGACATTCCTGGGAAGAGCTGAAAAGGTTTTGGTAACAATTGAACAACCGGAAGTAGTAGTTTCTTAGAAAAAATCTTCTAAATATAATTTTTTGGGAGTTTTTTTTTATTAAATATTGCAGAACATAAAATTCTCCATCTAATACACTTAAAAATTTTATTATATCTTGTATAGATTTAGAGATAAAGACTATATAATTTATAGAGTATACTAATCGCAGAGGCCAAGGCACTAAGGAAACCAGTTGACAAATTCCAATGTTTATAACATGACACATGTCATTGTCAAATATCAACAGTTTTAGTGACATTCTGATAGATTTTTCTGGGAAGTATATTTAACTTTTCTTATTGTTTTATTAATTAAATATTTGAAATTATAGGTAAAATTGTGGTAAAATGCATATATCTGTCAGAAATATCGCCAATCTGGTTAATGAATTGGAACAATATTTGACATTTAGAAACATTCTCATACAATGAAAAATAGATATAATTTGAATTATATGTGTGCAGAAGACATGCTAAATATAGTAAGAAACAATATTTGGGTAATGTTCTATAAGATTTTGTTATAAAACGACGGTTCGAAAGCGAAGTGCAATACAATACTTATATAGCCTAATATGGAAATGGCGAGAGGTCTTGTGCTGGCCACAACAGATTTTTTTCTCTATAGCGTTCGCGTTAAAAATATCTGATGTGGCTGGCGCATTACGTTCCGCTGATTCCGTTTATATGCTGTAAACAGGCGTTTATCATTTGTTTTGCACATTAACAGATCTGAGTGTGACTAGCGAATGAAAGTTGACGTATAAATTATTTTATAGCTGTGTACGAAATATACAGGTAACAAAATATTTGCATGTATTGTTTATACAGAATTCTACCGTTATGGTTTTGACTTACTAAGCCTGTGGTCGACCGGGTAGCATTAACTAGCGCAAATTAAGGGATCCCGTGGCCGCGTGCCTAAGTGTCTGGTCGCAAACCTGGGGGAACCGGGTTCGATCCCGACAGACGTCAAATATTTCCAATTTTTAATGGCACAAAAAATGACCCCTGTGGTGCACTCTCCACACCAGCTATGAGTGCCCGTGAGGTGACGCCTGGTAAGCGCCCACACGGTAAAATATATCGTCATCATTACCGATATCTACATGTGTTATAGATACTGGCACAGCCAGAAATGAGTAATATGCCGTGATGATATATTTATTTATATTTATTTATAAAAGAACATTTGATTGTATATACTGTTTGATTACCCATTTTCCTTCATAATCAATAGATATAGAGTTAAAGAATTATAAAGAGATTAATGCCCATATTCAAAAACATTTGTAAAATTTTAAACGGTTCGTTATAATTTTTATCCAATAAAAACAGTCGACATTGAAAGAAAAATCGAAATATTATTTGTCAAGTTTGATTCTATCAAAAATTATGAAGAACCGCTTTGAAACTTTACAAACGTTTATGAATATGGGCATAACTGTAATAAATCAGCCAGCTTTGCTAAAATCATTGAAACAGCTGATATATTCAAATATTCTAATTGACCGATGGCAGTGTCAAAAGCAATTTACATTGTATATGTTCATGTTATAATTTTATTGGTTAAATAGAATCTTCCTCTAGGAATTTTCGGTATGGAATTTGTAGAAAATAGTTACATTTGTGTTAATATTTTACTGGATATACAGCAGGAACATAGAATTGACGAAAGGTAATGTTCTGGCCACATCAGATTTTTTTACTATAGGTGCGTTCGGTAAATCATACGGAGTTGGAGTATTTACGGAGCGGTGTTGAATTGGAGTGGGAGTAGAGCTGGAGTTGGAGTAGATCGAGGGAACAAGGTACACTCCTTTATTTGTGATTAACCGAACGAGTAGAGTTAAAATTTTGGTGCACGAATATAATAACCTCCTTTTTTGACAATCTTATATACTGCACTGCTAAAAAAAAAAATAATGAACCATACAGAAGTTATTCAGTTTGGTATTATTCTTTAATGATTCTGAAGAAAGCATATATTAGAAAAGGTACAGAATTCTTACCATTCCGACATACTGTGCCTTGTTATACTACAGATCAATTTTATAAATATAAAATAATTGTGTATAATAAAATATTTCAACATAAAAATACAAAATGATCTGACAGATGTCAAATAAAGAAAAAACTCCATGTATGCTTGCATATCGAGGTTGGGCTTATGGAGTTAACATTTTTCACTCCACTTGACTCCATTCTGCATTTGCCGAACGCTCCATTTTAAGACGCTTATCACTCCATGTAATTACCGAACGGTGCTAGGAGTGTACAGAGTGAAAAGACAGAACTCATTTGCCGAACGCATCTTATATTATTTCTCAAGTTTTTGTTTTATATGTATATTATTTGTTTCATTATCATTAAAAGAGTTTTTAAAAAAATGTTTTATTATTATAAAATAAAGTCAAATAAAATACGAAAACATTTAACACGTACCTGTCCTTTCCCTGCCATAAATCAAGCTTAAATCCCGAACAGTAGACCTGCTGACGATAGATTTCTGTACAAACTATACCCATTTAACCCTCAACTGGTATGATGGGTCAAATATCCAGAGTCATTTTCATTCGATTATTACTAATGTTTCTATTTCGCGGACGCATTTAACTTTTTCTGATTGATTTACCTTTCTAAAAAAATATATAGTTACAGTGACCCAGAAAAGAATAAACGTTTAATTCCATTTACAAAAATGCAGAACACAATGATTTCAAAAAACTCATTTCTTGTAGGAAATTAAATTTATAATTTTAATTAATACCCAAACTGCAAAAGACGCTGTACACAAAAGGTGAAAGCTTCTTTTCTAACTTGGAATTTCAACTTAAATAATCTTAATCACTGTCACCCCTACAACGGGAAGTGAAGGCGATAACCAAAGGCGTAGGAGAGAGTTTTTTCATCTTTCAAATTACACACAATTTTCATCAATTTAGCTTTAGATAATTTTCTTAAAATTTACTAACTTTGCGCTAGTAATATTATCTTGGTAACTACCCCATTTTTCTGATAGCCTAATTTAGAGAATGTCCCTATTAAGGAGAAAGTTGGCTACGCCATTGGTGGGAGAAAATTTCATTAAACAACCGAAAAGAAATACTTAGCTTTGTTGTATTTTAAATATATAAGTATTTGGGTCACAATTTTCTAGACTTCTATTCACTGATTTTAGATTAAATTTATAAAGGAATACATATTTCCACTGAATATTTTAATACATAATGATTATAAAATTCCTCATAAAATTCTATTTTTTTAAGAAGATACATTCAATATTAATTTTTTTCGCATCATTGTACTTTCTGATATTTATTAGGTACGATTAAAAAAAGAAAAACTGAGTAGGTAATTGTGTCATGCAATTTTTAAAATAAATTTTATCGGACACTGCTCCAATAAAATCAGAAACAATACAACTAATATTTAATCCGAGTAACATTTGTTTATGAGTTGTCAATCTTCTCAATTTGCTTAGGAGTAAGGTAACATTACAGTAATGGCAGTAAAATATTCTCACAACGACTGAACCAGGTTCCATGTTATTAGGAAAGAATAGACACCCAAAAACAATTGTTTCTCTGATTAAAAATTAATTGTCTGATAAAAGGATGAACTGCCAGAGCTATAATTAAATTTATTTTAAAAATTACATATTGCAATCATTTAGATTTTATTTATTTAAATTGTAAACAATATCACAAATTACAAAGATACACTGATACAGAAAAGTACTGAGATATGTAAATAAGAGTGAGAAACTGGTGGTGATATTTGAAACTAAAAAATCTGTTGTGGCTAGCACAAGACCTTCCGTTAATTTGATGTATTTTGTACAAATCCCAAACCAAAGTTCATTGGAAAAGATTCTATATATCCAGTAAAATTGTAACACGAACATAATACAATTTTTTACAGATTCTATAAATCCAATAAAATTATGATATGAATATACATTATGTATACTCATATATAAATACTCTTAAAAAGCGTACACTTACGTAGCATTATCTTTACAATCAAATAATATTACAACCAAGTTTATATCTCTACCCATTTTTGAATGATTGCCCCAAAAGTTAATATACCCCACATTTAGATAAAAACTTCAAAATTTTTATAAATCTAATTTTTATGTATCTAGATACTTCTCAATGCGCTGATGGAACATCATATTTTAGGATTACAATTGTTATTATTAAAGAACAGCTAGAATTGCAAAGTGCAATTTACATAGTGTATGTTCATGATATAATTTTATTGGATTTGTAGAATCTTTTCAGATGAACTTTTGGTATGGAATTTGTGAAAAATAGTATGTGTTCGTGTTATAATTTTTTTTGGATATATAGAATCTTTTCCAATGAACTTTTTTATAGCATTTATCCCTTTTTATTGCAATACTTTTATTTCTAAAAATTCACACAGTTATTTAAATACTCTAAAAATGCATACACTTACGTAGCATTATCTTTACAATCAAATAATATTACTATCAAGTTTATATCTACCAATTTTTGAATTATTGCCCCAAAAGTTAATATACCCCACATTTAGATAAAAACTTCAAAATTTTCAAAAATCTAATTTTAATGTATCTAGATACTTCTCAATGCGCTGATTCCAAATTTTGAAACCGCAGGTCGATATCTCGTTTCGTTCTCGAGATATTTAAATTTAAAATTTTGCTCAAAACTGCCCATTTTTGGGTATTAACCCAAAAATGGGTCGAGATATGACTTTGGCAACATCACCATTCGATTCTACGGGCAAAATTACATAAGTACACCAATTTTCAGAATTTTTGAACACCGCATACAATTTCTAAAGCAAAATAACTGAAAATGACCAAAAATCGAAAAAATCGTAAGGGGTACCCCTTACGAATTTTTCAGATTTTGACCATTTTCAGGGGTTTTCAAACTTTTATTGATAAAAAATGAACCGGTTGGACAAACATTATGAAAATTACTATACTTATGTATTTTTGTTCGTAGAATCGATTGGTGATGTCACCAAATTCATATCTGGACCCATTTTTGGGTTAATACCCAAAAATGGGCAGTTTTGAGCAAAATTTTAAATTTAAATATCTCGAGAACGAAACGAGATATCGACCTGCGGTTTCAAAATTTGGAATCAGCGCATTGAGAAGTATCTAGATACATAAAAATTATATTTTTGAAAATTTTGAAGTTTTTATCTAAATGTGGGGTATATTGACTTTTAGGACAATAATTCAAAAATTGGTAGAGATATAAACTTGGTAGTAATATTATTTGATTGTAAAGATAATGATTCGTAAGTGTACGCATTTTTAGAGTATTTAAACAACTGTGTGGATTTTTAGAAATAAAAGTATTGCAATAAAAATGGATAAATGCCATAAAAAAGTTCCTGGAAAAAAAAACTCCATACCAAAGGTTCATCTGAAAAGATTCTACAAATCCAATAAAATTATATCATGAACATACACTATGTAAATTGTACTTGACAATTCAAGTTGTTCTTAATAACAAATGTAATCCTAAAATATGATATCCTATATGGAGTGTTGTACCAAATTTCTTTCAAATTGGCCGAAGAGTTCTGTTATTAGAACTAAAATTTTCTTTTTTAGAAGAACTTTGAAATTCATGATATTGTTTTATTTTGCGATCAGAAATTTGTTGTTAAGCTATATTCTCGCTACATCCAATGTCCACTTATTTTAGAGGCACCTGCATCTTTTTCATTTTGAAGTTATTTATAGCCCCAATGAACATGAATATATCATAACATAGTCCGTGTCACGATTTCTGAACCTAAAACAATAATTTAAGCAGAAAGTTTATTAATCCCAATTGACCAAAAGTAAGTCTTTTGGGAAAAGAAGGCATTTTATAACTCATTTAAGTTGTGCGTCGTGAATTCTCCTGCCTCAATTTTTCCTTGCCAAGTTTGAAAATTAGGTTATTCCGTCAAAAGTTGAATATTTCGTCAGAGTATAGTCATCTTTGCTCGCTTGCCTCTTAATTTCCAGTAAAAATACGACCGTCCAAAATTAACCGACTCGCATAATATTTAATAGCGGGCGGTGTGATTATTGCGTAAAGTTCTGAGTTACTGCTCCACTTTATCCGAGTAAATAACGACCCTGATCCTAAAACGTAATCTTATTTTTCAATTATTAACACGAGAGATGCACTAACTAAATCTAAACTTTTCGCATGAAAATTTTTAAGAAGGAGCATTAACTTATAGCCTTAAATATATTAAATTCATAACTCTTCAAAAATTAAGGAACAGTAAATCTTTTTAACTCGATATCAAATTGTATATTTCAAAGACCAAAATATAAGGAATGATATTCTAAACTTCTTACTATCGAGGTTACTAGCTAACTAGTTATTCCACTGAAGAATAGACAACATAGTCGGGCGATTAGATACACAGAAAAAAAAAACATCTAAATTGTAGTTAAATTAACTAAACAAATGTTTAATTTTCAACCTACTAATATGTTTTCATTAAATTATCTAAGTTGATTTAGATAAATTATCTAAATTTGTAGTAACAAATTGTAGTAAAATTAAATACAAAATTAGATTAAATTACTACATTTAGTATTGAACTAAACATAAATAAAGAAAAATACTACCTTTTTTTTTTTAGTTTATGTTCTGTATTTATTAAATTAAACCCAACGTTTCGGCACCATAAACTGGTGCCTTCTTCAAGGGATACATTGACATAAATATGTTAAATTACAAAAATAACAAGTAACCAAGGTAACAAGAAATATTCATAAATGTTACCTGTTTTTATGTATACAATTTTCTAGACAATATATGCATGCCCGGCAATAACATGGACGGCGAACATGTATCTTCTCAGGAAAAAATCTCCTTTTGTCAGAGGAAAAACCGTCCCAAACCCTGGCAGAGAAGTGATCTGTATAACTCAGAGACGCTTTATCGGTAGCGAAATACCGCAGCCGTACTCTTTATTAACAGATGTTAGAAAAAGTTTAGAAAAAAATTGTATACATATTACAAATTACAACATATTTAATATTGGAAGCCATGCGCGACTAAGTTCTAATCCGTCACAATGATTGAGATTGATATTTCTTGTTTTATAAATCTCAATGGCTTCTCTAATTAATATGTTGTTAAGTCGAGGAGATCTTGCAATAATTTTCGTATCTTCAAATTGGGTTTAAATTAATAAATACAGAACATAAACTAAAAAAAAGGTAGTATTTTTCCAATTAATAATATGAGTTCTGAAAGATATTTTAATAATAAATAAAGAAATTAACTAAATACATATTTAAATTTTGTATTTACTTCATTAGATAAATTACCAAAAATTGTAGGACAAAAATAATAAAGTCAAAATATAGTAAAATTAAATAAAATAAGTAATTAAAATAATTATTTGCATATTTAAATTAACGATGTTTTCCAAAATATTTATTATTTATTTCGGATTAGTTAAATGCTATATTAAGATTTGTAAATTATACTAAATTATTAGACATATTGCCTAATAAAATAATATAAATTAGACAAAATTTCAATTCTTTTTTTTCTGTGTAGTTGCTTGCTTAGAAGGGAGCTCAGAATATCTGGGGACTCAGGTTCAATCCCGACCGATGCCAAATATTATTTCAAATATCAAATGACACAATATTGACCCATATGGTGCACTCTCCACTCCAGCATTGAGTGTCAGTGAGATGACGTTTGGTAACCGACCGATATCTGAGTACAAAGTAGACTGGCACACCCAGCAATGGGTTATATGCCGTGATGATATATTTATATTTACTTAATTTATTCATATATGATGCCAAATATTTATTTTGTATTATGACAATAACATTAATATATTTCAATAAATAATACATAAATATCTACCACAATGTAATCCCTACCATTCTGTAACTCTTTTGTAGCTAACCTGAAATATATCGCGGTTTTATTGTCCAATGGATCCATTAATTTCCACCACAAAAAGACGCAAAACTATTGAGCAAACATAAAAAGTATTCGACGCCTGCATACGAATGAGTGCGAGGAACAACACTAGAGACCCATAACTAAATAAATATAATCGTCGCGTTGGGAATGAAATGCAATACTTTGTAGCAAAGGATCGATTACTACTCCAATAAAATAATTTAAATTTTATATACCCCCCTTTATTGCTGAATTAATAATCATGAAAGGCAATAGAGAAAGTAGTTGTCATTATATTGTAACAGAAGAAAAACATTAAACTATAAACTACACGTCATGTATTCATGGGTGATTCATATTATAGTAGAACCAAGTATAATTAGTTAATGGCCGGTTTTATAAACAAAAGATAAATTTACTTCCAAAGCAGATAAAACTTATTCCCTCAAATGACAGTCGAACTTTTGATAATAATGTTATAAATGCCGTAAAATGGTCAAAATTGATTTGAATTTGTTAATTTAAATAAATTTACTCTAGAAGTAAATTTATTCTGACCTTTAGAAAACCGGGGGTGTTGTTTAATGTAATTTTAAATATTTGTAATTGAAATAAAGCTGTAAGAAACTCGTAACAAAAATAATTTTCTAGAGATTTGGTAATGAGGTTTTCTCAAAACAGTGGAAATCGCTAATAATTGGAATTACGTAAATATATTAAAAGTATATTTAAAATAACTTTCGACGTCAATAATTGGATACTAATTTAATAAAATAAATAAAAAAAAAATCTGATGTGGTCAGAACATTACCTTCCGTCAATTCTATGTATTTTGTACAAATCCCAAACCAAAAGTTCCTTGGAAAAGATTCTACCGTGAGTATTTTTTAACGTGAAACACTGGGTTTGTCGTATCCATGGGTAGAACTTGACATTTGATTGACAGCAATGTATTGCCTGTCCCATTTATAATGAAACATAGGGAACGAATTTGATATTTGATAAGACGTCATTAGAAGTTAATTTTGTTTAAATAATTGTACCTGCTTTCTAAATTAAATTTAGTTATAGAAAAAATATTGTGTGCACCTTGTGCACTAGTGATTTTCTGACTTGGTTAAATTTCTTACAATATTTAAATATCATACTTCTGCCAAATTTATTCCTTATGTTTTATTTTAAATGAGACAGGCAAATATATTGCTGTCAATCAAATGTCACATTGACAAGATGTCATTAGAGGTTAATTTTGTTTAAATAATTATATATGTTTTCTAAAAATTAAATTTAGTTGTAGAAAAATATTGTGTGTACCTTATGCCCGAAATATGTTTAGTGCGCTCGAGTGGTTTTCTAACTAGGCTAAATTTCTTACAATATTTAAATATAATACTTCTCTCAAATTCGTTCCCTATGTTTCATATTAAATGGGACACGCAAATGCATTGCTGTCAATCAAATGTCGTAACCATGGATATGACACCCCCAATGTTTCACGTTAAAAAATACTCACGGTATATATCCAGTACAACTCTATATCTACTGAATATGAAGGAAAATATATAATCAAACTGTATAGACAATAAGCTATTCTTACATATTGAATATCGCGCAAAATGCCATTAAATGATAATGGGGGATTACGGCTCAATCGAATTAAAGGAAAATAGTAAAAAATTACGAATGTATATGCTGAATAACGAATATTAATAAAAAAATGAAATGGTATAATTGAGATTTTTCGGAAATAAAGGGTTTTTTGTTATAGGGCTTCGACACTAATATGAAAATATTTTGATTGGCGGCCGAGAAACCGCCTATACATGCATTACAAATAGCGTGTTAGGAGGTGGGATTACTACCAATGGAAGTTAAGAAATTCAAATTCGAAAGGAGGGGCTAACATTCCTGTACTACAGTTTTCAAACAGTTTTTATTTTAACACAAATTTCTTGCATTAAATTTAATAATTTAAATACACCTGTAATTATAAAGTATGTAGACTTGTACAGTGTTATAATATTCATTTATTTTTATGTAAATATAACTTAAAATAGCATATATTTCAAGAACATTTAGGTCCATGATGAAAACAGTTTGATAAAAAAACATATATATGTGACGTCACGTCAATCTTTTCAAAATTCGGGAGACCATAACTCGCTTATTAATAGGAATTTTTTCACCGGATTTTCATCAATAGTCTTAGTTTTCCTAATATTTTCAGATGAAATTATAAAAAAAAAATGGTGTAATCCCCCATTAACTACGTTTTTTCAAGAACAAAAAAAAATTCAAATAAGGGAGCTTCCGGTTGTCAATTATAACCAAAATCTAATCAGCTTTTCATATGGATGTAAAGAAGAGGAATACGAAAGATCTATAATTTTTAGAATTGTAATATTGGAGTTATCGTCGTAGAAATTTTGTTACACACACTCACAACACACACACACACACACACACACACACACACACACACACACACACACATACACACACACTCACACATCCAATCAGACATCATCGTAAAACTAGCAAAATCGTATTCTATAGACCGTAAAACGTGTTTATTCATTAATAATTCACTACCGAATTTTTTGTCTAAAGACAATACCTTCCTTATCTTAAAGGTGACGGAAAGTAAAAAGGAAAATTAGTTATATAGTTCTATTTTAAGAATAATAATTTTTATTGTATAACCATTGTTGGTTTGTTGGTATTAGCTTCTTTTATTATTGTAAATACCGTTTAATCCATAATTTCTTCGATCGTTTTCTTCCGAATAAATATACTTTTATGATCCTACTTTGTTGCAATTATTTAGAATCGACTTTGTGACTTTATCTGGAGAGTCATTTTCTAAATAACACATAAACTGTCGCATGTATTACAATAAAACGCCTGCTTTAATAGTATCAGCTTGTACTTACACCATAATTGCTCTGAAGTTTCATGTACAGCTTAATTTAATATGTAAAGTCGACTTAATCAGCCCATATTTCATTGACATGCACGTTCATCAGATAAACAGCCATTTTAAAAAATTGTTACCATGTTGTGCATTACGCAAATATATTTCCATGATAGGTGGCCATGTTTTCACTTTATATTTGTTTAAAATATAAATAATTGAGTGTGTTGATTACCTATAATAGTTGTTATGAAGGTAGGTTACATTAGTACGACAAATTTGGAACCTACCTATGTCGTTCACATTTCTCGTGCGTGCTAGCAAACAAATGTTTCATATCACAGTTTGCAATGTTTGCATTTGTATAATAATAATGGTGTATATATCGTGCTTACGTGTTTTGTAAACTAAAATAAATATGGCGTTGTTTGGCTATAAAATAGACTACAAATTATTTATATCGATTATCGTAATTTAACTCATGCATTATATGAATTTACTGCATAATAGAAATGTTTTACTTTCGACTTTAAAACGCAAACTTAACAAAGTATGGTAATTATTAACGACCTTTTGTGCAATGAAGGTTTTGTTTAAAATAATCGAAGATTTTAACTTTATAATGCATTAAAGTTCAAAACTATTTCACCACCTTCATTCATACAGTCTTTTGCGCATACGGAAAAAGCAATAACACGGTACAAAATTTACATTGATATTCCGGACAAAATTTAGTTAGCTGTATTTTTTTTGTTATTTCAACAATATGTTTTTGCCGTGTATACGAAGAACTTTGTATTTTAAGTTTCCAAAAGTAAACAATTTATGTTGTGTATAAAAAGTATTATTTGCTGTAAAACATTAGTCATGGTAGCAATTATTATTAGTCTAGACTAAGCAGTCATTTTGTCACTTTGTTCAGATTACAAAATCATTTTTCAACAATTAAAAATATTTAATCTGTTACTGGGACAAATTTTATTTTTTTATATCCTGTGACATTATATTTTGTAAAGATTACAAATTCTTCTTTCCGCCATATACTTTGTACAGGTAACTAAAACTTTTGTGTAGACAGGGTATTCCCTGGTATACAGTATAATTCACTATTCGTGTTGTATATACTACTTCGTGTCGCATTTGCTTGCGCTGTTAAGTTTTAGCCAGTCGAAAATTGTGTTTTAAAAGTGCTTGTTTCTTGTGCCCGTCAATAAAAATGGATGATTTTGTAAAAGATATTTTAAAACAATGGCAATTAGTGTCTTATTGAGAAATTTGAAGGTATGTATCGATTACTGATAAATCTGTATAATTTAAGTGACTATTGTTTCATATGTTATTTTTTTTATATAATATTTGTTACATGTATATAGATTATAATTATAAATAAATAAAATTATTATAATACGCATGTATTTAATTTTTACCTTACAACCTCATTAATGCATTTGTATATCTATCAAAATTTATTAGTTTCCAAAACAAATTCATAGTTATTAATGGTAACTTATTTTATTTGTTCGCATAACAAATTTATATTTCTTAATGGTAACTTATTTTATTTGTTCGCATAACAAATATCTTTTGTTATATATAACAAAACTGTATTTGTTGCCACAACAATTTTTTACCAGCAAATTTACCTAGGTAACTATAACAAATATATTTGCTGGTCCTATATTGACAAAAAAAATTTGCTGCTGGAACTTATTTTTGGTAATCACAACAAAGTTTTTATTTACCGTGAAAGAACAACAACATATGAAGCACAAAGGATTTCTACTGATTTTAAGAAGTTACGTTACACTCCTTATTTTAAAAAGAACTAAGAAACATTATAAAAAAAAATTAAAAATTGCTTCTCGTTGTAATAAATGATAAAACAATTTTAATTTTATTAGATTAAGTTTCTTGGTGTAATGTTCCTGCGTCATTATGGTTGTCGGAATAATGTTTTTATTGCCATAATTTTAAGCTAATCTATTGCATAAATTTGTTTATTACTTAATATTGCACTTACGTGTTCATAAATTACTTGGTGTTAAATATAGTTTCCAATAACGCACCTGAAACAAAAGAGAAAATATATTTTATTAAAACAAATAATTTCCATGTCAACAACTCCACAGCTTTTGGACAATATTAAATTATTTTCCAGTAAATTCAATAACTGATGAAACATTTAAACAAATCCAATTACAAAACAAGTCCCAACCTCAAATTAATAACAGTAAAAAATAACCATCCCTGAATGACAGGACAAAATGTGACAAAACAAATTAAAACCTCAAATCCAGAGCCTACTGCCTGGGGGTGGAATGATCAGCGCGTATATTTGAAATGGTGAGTGACGCAGGAATGCACGTCAAGATCTAATAAAGCTAATGAAATAATAAATGATTAATTACTCCAGGACTACTTTACAAATTGATTGATTTAATATCGGACGTCAAAGAACAAGGGTTATTGGATTATCCCTTACAGCAAGCTGACAACACGTGCTAAAAATGGGGAGAAGGATCCTAAATTGCGAGAACGAAGGCGAAGAAACAGACAAAAAAGAAATCGTTTGTATTGTTTCACTCATTTCAATATAAATGATTTTTTTGTGGAAAATATACGCGCAGGACTTTAATACGCAGAAATAATTTTCCAGTTTTTATAAACATGTGGCTCACATAGGCAACCAACATTGGTTTGTTGTTTTGTATTATATACGTTAATCGCAAGTCTACTACATGTACGAAATTTAAACAATGAGCCTGTTTCACATTTTTCAAAAACTATTTTAAATGGAAGTTTATGGAATGATTTTCTTAGTAATAATTTTTATTTTAATAATTTGTTGTTATTTGTGGAAATAATTAAATAAAAAGATTGGCGTCCTGAAAAACTACCTCCCACTCCTGTGACGTAGAAGCACATACATTACATCATTAATAGCCAATAGGAAAATAGTTTTTCCATCACTTACGTTTATTCATATTATTTATATAAATAAACGTAGGCTAAAGTTTGTCACATGTTAATAACAAAATCTTTCAATTTGACATTTGACGCTGACATTGCTCATTTTAAATGAATAATAAAGTAATAATGGCTAATTCAAATTACACTCAAACTAAGGCGGACAATTTACCGAAGGTCGATATCTGGATGATGGCTGAATTTATATTAGAACGATTGTTTTACTGCTACCGAAATAAAGGGTGTTAAAGAGTTGAGGTAAAATAAAATATAAAAACTGAATTTACTATATAAATTGATAATATATTTTACTTTAAAGTTCTGGTCGTGATTCTTACATTGAATCTGCTATAGGACATATAGATAAAAATATCTGTATAGTCAGATGTAAAGATTGCCCTGAACATAAAGTGAAGCTACAAAAATACACTGTTATCGTGAAGGTGGATGAAAGTTGAAATGATCTTCACAAACATGAAGACATGATTTTTCTGACAAACTATCAGCTCTTCGACCTACTGCTTCTAGCCACAATTTTCTTTTCTTCGCATCTTTTGTAAAATTTATAAAATTTATAGTAGGTTTGCTCCTAACAGTATTTTTGTAAGAAGGCACAATACAATAGCGTAAATTACTCATTTTATTTTGAACTTTTTATTACCTACATATACAACTTGAACCAATCTAAAAATTTGTTTGACAACTTTGACAATACACTTGACACCTTAGAACCGCTGAAGATGTATGTACTCTGACGTCACATTCTGTTTCAGATCACGTGACATTCAAAATATTATCCAAATTTCAAAAATTAATTGTAAAATATCTAAAGGATATTTCGTGATATTTTCAAATTTGAGGCTCTTTAAAGAACAATATATTATAAAATTTAATACTCAGAAGTCATATAAAAATTTCTGCAACAGCCCTATTTACAATGAAGAGTTTATAAAGTTGTTAATAATTCAAACACGTACCAAAATACAAGACTGTCCTCTTAATTTCGAGCCTAATATAGGAAAACACAATTTTTGATTCTGATAATTTTATTGCATTTTCTCATTTATTTATTTATTTATTTATTTATTTATTTATTTATTTATTTATTTCGTGTCAAGAGCATCATAATAAATATTTAAAATAAATAATAATGTGTAATAATAATAATAATAATAATAATAATAATAATAATAAAATAATGACCTATCAAGCCAGTTTGGCCTAGTATCTTGCAACTATAACTGCAATTTCTTTAGCCAGTAGTAGACCCCAATGCCGTCTGGAAAGGTTATCCTTAGTCCTGCATAAGCCACTTTTCAGTCGGTTTAATGAACGCCGAGTGACCCAATTCAGGTTGCCTCCAAGTTGAAGGTTTTCTGAGTGTAGCATTCATTCTGTCAAGTAGCTTATTTTATTCTTTCACGTATTCAATCTGTATGACATATCGAATATGGAATTCAGGACCTTTCTCATAATATTTCCCATTTCAGTCAATACATTTGTACATTCGAAGAAACAAATTTTCAAAATATTTTTGCCACGTTTCTGGAGATAAATTATTTATCTGTCTTTAGAACGCAATGTCAGTTTCATAGGCAATAACTGCACAAAAAGTTTTGTTACGTATTCTTTCTCACAATTTCTAATATACGTACGTACGTCGAATTTGTTACATAGAACGAAACCGTTTGCATATTCCTATTTGCATACACCTAGTCAATTTTATGAGACAAAATTGATAGTCACCATAAAAATTTTCAATTGCCTTTTCTTTTTTCAGCGATTCATACATTTGGAAAATAATTATACATACACAAAATAATCTCCTACATCCTAATTTGAAAAGTGCAAATAGCTATTTCTTAGTTTACGAGATATTAATTTTTAAACTTGCTATTTTCAATAGAGATGTACTCGTCTTGAAACTAGCATCACTGAAAACTTTTTCGGCGATTTATATATTCTAAAATTAGGTTTACCATATAGTAAATAAATTCCTTAATATCACTTTGAAAAGTACAAGTCGCTATATCTCTTAATTTTCGTGATATTCATTTCTAAAGTTACTATTTTCAATAAAAATATACACGTCTTAATATAAACATTACTGATTTTCTTTTCCAGTAATTGAAACATTTTAAAATTATACATATAGAAAATTACTTTCTATATACAAATTTAAAAAGTACGAGACGCTATTTTTCTTAGTTTTCGTGATATTCAATTTCAAAGTTGCTAAAGGACAACAAGGACTCAAAGAAAATTTAATAGTTTTCTGCAGATGCCTCTAGTTTAAAAAAATGAACAACACTTTTATGATGGTTATTTTCAATTGCATTAGTTAAAGTTGAAAATGGTATTCGAAATAAATATATTAGTAAATGCCAATAGTGATCAAAATGATAACATGCAATCAAGGAAAGAATTAAAATTGGTTATACCCATCATGAAAGACAGATTAGAATCGAGGAATACGATGAAAATCTAGAATTTTTTAAATTAAAACAAGTATAATTTAATAACTAATGGAAATTTTTATAACCGATTATTAGGGCATAATTTCAAATGTTAGTAACACATGTCAAGCTGGCTGTGCTTTGATGTTTTATACATTACTCGGTAGCACATTTTTTTCCTATTTAAATTTATGGAATAAATTTCTATTCGCTACGCAAGTTTTTCAGAACGAATCGACTAATTCCACAGGAAATGAATATATTATCGCGAATATTGTATTTTCAAATATATACGTTACTACTTGAAAACATAAAAGATGCATAGTTGTGGATTTCTTTACAATGAAGATTCAATTCATGTTTATAAATTTAAAATATTACAAAACACTGGATTCAATTTATTGATAAATAAAAAAGAAAACTCTATTGTATATTTTATTAAACAAGTGGTGCTTTTTAATTTTTTGTGTTAATACATTTATAAGCAATAAATATCGTTTTAAATATTAAAAAAATATTTACTAGCTCGATTTTCGAAAACTAATCCTTATTTTTTGATTAGCGAATTCTACTCTAATTTTGACAGTTTATATCTTAAAATATAGTCTTATCTATTCCTAGTATCTACCTTTATTGATAATATCATGAAAATTAAATTTTAAATTCCGGAATAGAATAGAATTCACTAATCCAAAAATGAGGATTAGCTTAAACATTTTTGTGAATCGGGTTATTAGCGTCTATAAGTTATTGCAAGCCTACGTTTAGGGTTGATTTCTGATTATAGATGCCATATGACACGTGGAGTCTGAATTAAATCAAACTTTGTTTAATAAGGAACAAATGGTGCAATAAGCTGACAGCCAAAAATGTGATTGTCGTTTGTTATTTCATGGACAATTAGATTACTTAAAAGTTTCTCTTGCGTAAAGAAAATTATAATATTTTCCACTTTAACCCTGGACATAAGGGAGCACTTTATTCGTTGGTCCATAAATATTCAATCAAATTAAATTTAAAGTATCCTCTTGCAACATATCCCTTCTTGTAGCAAACTTTTGGGAACACGCGGCCTAAGGGTGCATAAAGATGCGATATAAAGGCGATCCGTGAGGCCGTAATCGTCGTAACAGAGGTAGGTAATGTTTGGCTGTTAAGAGAAATGGTGTATTTTACTGGATTAAGTGATGTGCGAAATGTGAGGCTTCTTCACCAACACAAGGGCAGCATTTCCAATACCGAACTTACAACCATGTTACACAACGTGATGATGTACGTGAAGCACATTGGAAAAGACCCAAGATAGTTTAAGGAGTTTATTCTTATATGGGAATCGAACACGCCAATACGCAATAAAATGGGAACGTAAAATGTAAATAACACAAAATAGGAACTATAAATGTGACACATTAAACTGCAGGCAAAGAAAACTAGGAATCTATGTAGATTTTCTAGTAGATGACAAAATAGTTCAGTATTAGAATCTTATGTCTGGCGTCAACGGCTTTACTTACGATACCCCTTCATAAAGCTCGGCTCAATTTCTAATCTGTTGCGGATAGCCACGCGTGCGGGACACGAAAGATGAACTGTGGAAAATATTTGCACAAATCGCTGTCTAATAGATGCGCTCCGTTTAAATCCACACGAAATACAATATTTACTTCGCGCATACCTAATAATCGCTAATCCAAAAATGTGGATTAGCTTAAACTTTTTTGTGAATCGGGCTGCAAGTGTCTAGCCCTGTTGACAACTAAACTACATAATTATAGAAAAAAAAAAAGATAATTATTTCCAGAATTTTGACATAAAAATAAACAATGTTGAATATTGTATTGAAATAGTTTAGAAGAATTTATACAGCGCGTTAAAAGAAAATCCTAACTCCGAGTAGGCTAAAAACAAAAAAAAAAAAAAACGTAGGTCAATTTGTATTTAATTAAATGTCAATCTGACACAAGATATTATCAAAATTGTTATGTAAAGAAATATTCTTCAATCCTTATTTTAAAAATTTAAATAAATTAGAATGACAATATTCTGTATCATTCTTTTTATCGTTTCTTCTAAAAATTATTGTATTTCACGATTAATTTTGACAGCTTGACATTAAATTGAATAATGATGTGACATACGTTTCTATATTCATAGCCTACTCCGAATTAGGTTTCTTTCTGAACAAACTGTATAATAAGGTTACTTGTTTATTATTGTTCTGCAGTCGCCCTGTTAAAAACAAAACAACGCAAAAAGACAAACAGTATAAAAAATAAATGTAGTAAAATTAGAAAGAGTTACTGACTAAAAACATCTAGGAAATATGATACACACACAAAATAAAAAAAAAAACAGATAACCGAAAAACGAAAACAAAAATATTAAGATTTAGAAAATAATTACAAAGAAATATTGTTGCTCTCGACGAAATCTGTCACTGCTTAAACTTTTTTTATATATATTAACAGTCTGGGATGCACAACAGGAAAAATCCCAATAAGAGTACAGCAATAGGACTAGGAGAATTGTACTTATTGTACTTATTTTTGTTATAATAATTGCACCAACAATCATGTTACATTAAAAGAAGAAACACAAACTCAAGAGAAACGAAATACCTCAGAAAGATCGCACAGAAAACAAAATGGAACAAGGATAGAAATGAGAACGGAAGCAACGCATAATGGAGATGCATTATACGTAACAGCTTAGTAAGAAAAGTAGTAGAAGCTGGATGTATGAACAAAAAATGGATAAAGAAAGAACGAGGAAAACATGAAGTAGAAGAATAGTTCTAAGAAATAAAAGAAGTAAAAAAAATTGAAGAAATGAAAAAGAGAATAGAAAATTCCAAACCCGCCTATGAATATCAGATATATGGAGATGATATTTTAAACATAAATTTTATTATACTATAAGATATGAATATATCGATCCAAACATAATTTCCAAATCTATTGACAACTGTATAGAGCATCGATATGACATCTGGTGACTAAATTTTGAACTAGTGCATGACGGTAGGTGCGAGCAAATACAACATAATGTTAGCATACATTTTTTAAAAGTATTTCTTTTATACGAAAATGAATGTTGTAAAACACGTTAAAGCAATATTATGTGTTGCGTATACGGGTGTCATTCGCTTATGAGTATGGAAACTCATTTAAGTTCCCACATTTTTCCAAAAATAGGTAAAAACAAAGTGAGTATAACCACAAATGCAGCTATTCAACAAACATTGGGACTTGTAAGTATGTTTTACGTTCTGGAAAACAAATTTCCAAGTATATGAGAGTATGTTCGAGACATTTCAAAGACAGTGACTTTATTCTTCCAGGTAATATTATTAATAATTATATTTGAAACATATTTATGATTTAAATTTTTAGAAATTCCTTCTCCACGGAGAAATTGAAACAAAAATGCTGTACCATCTTTGTGACGACAGAGCACTTTTTGAAAACAGAGTGATGTTACATTTATAATTTCTCGATTTCTATCGGTAATTCCACATAATATAATGTGATTCGCATTCAGAATTTCTTCGCCTGTTTACAAGATTAATATTTTAAATAAAGTAGTAAATGAATATTATATACAATCATACCTCCAACAAGAATCCTAGAATGATGAGTAGCATTTAGAAAGTCAAATATCTGAATAATACTTAGTTTCATTTTCAAGAAACACAAGCAAAATTGTATCATATGACAGTGACAGATTGTACACCTACCGTCATGCATCCGCCATATTGGAAGTGCTTGCAGCGCCTCTATCGGTCAATTCAGTTGAGAATAGAGTCTTACAGCTGTGATCCTAAGAATATTATTAAACATAATAGCTCTAAAATTAAGTTGGAATTATAAACTCAGCATAAAAATTCTTTGCAAGTGCATGTAAAATTCTTTCTGGTCTGCTGTGTTATTAAAACATTTTCCGCATTCAAGTCCCGGACGCATTTCCAGCGAATGTCTTCTATAATTTAAGTAGAATGAAATAATCTCAAGGGTTGCGTGTTTGAACCCCAGCAGAGTAGAATTCTCGGCATATTTAGTAGCTCACAGCAAATACCGTAATGTGCCTAAATATATCGCGCAGGGCACGTGTTTCGCGCCTGTTATGCTGCAACCTACACCGTGAATCGGATATTAAATAAGCTTTACGCAGGGTACTACCTTAGTGTTATTATGATTCATATTAAATTAAGGATTGATTACAATTACACAAATAAACCGCCTCAACTATCTTCAAAATGTGATTTGCGTCTTGTCTGTCATAAAATTTAATTTATTTTTTATAAAAAATATTAACCCTTCGGAAGTGACGCCTAGGGTTTCCAGTTTTCGGGATCGGGATCCCGTTTCAAGGTCCCGGGATAAAAAATCTAGATCCCGGAATCCCGGGATCCCACTAATACATATTTTTTTTAAATCTAACACTAGCAACAGAAGTAACAAAAATGCAGAAAAATATTTTTTTTTACATTTGAGAAGTAAAATTTAAAAAAATCATATCTGGTTATAAAACATAAAACTAGGAACTAGAAACAGAAACAGTGAGGAAAGTTTTATTCAAATTTGCTTGGTAAAAATAAAATATGCCCTTAGAAACACCAACGCGTCTAGACTCGAGTCCGAGTCTTTTAAGCGCGATCTAAGTTTGTTCGCAAATGAGACCGCTGAAGAAAAGGCTCTTTCAGCTTCCACACTCGTAGGTGGTCGTGGTACTGTCAGTAAATATTCGTAACACTGTTGCAAATATTATAAGCCTCTTAATCCTCCATTTTCATATAGTGACACTTCCTTTTTAATTACGTTAAGCGTGTTAAGACAACCTTTTGGATTTTCTAATTTTTCCCAATTAGGTTTACTTTTAGTAGTAACAGACCCTATGGCCTCTTGAAGTTTCTGCTTTAGGGTTAAAATCTGTGTCGGCTTTTTTGTATTACAGACAGAGGCATATCTTCATCATCAGAGTCCGAATCTAAGATTATATTTGTCTTAAAATGTTCCGATATATTTTTCACAAATTCAGCTATAGCTTCAGTATTTCGTTGTTCAAATAAATCATTGCTTTCCTGATGAGCTCTAAGATTTTGAAGGTAAGAGATGACCCCAGATATTATAGTTCAACGTTCATTTATACGAGTACTAAGCAGATTGAAATTTCATCATTTAAAAAATCGAGATTTTCGGGATCCCGATTTTTAATCCCGGAATTTTCGGGACGAAAAATCTTCCGGGATCCCGGATTGGAAACCCTAGTGGCGCCCCTTTCTATGCCAGGTCTCTAGACCGAAAGAGATCCATGTAAAAAG
Organism: Ophonus ardosiacus; assembly: GCA_943142095.1. Lineage (NCBI taxonomy): Eukaryota > Metazoa > Arthropoda > Insecta > Coleoptera > Carabidae > Ophonus > Ophonus ardosiacus. The sequence continues at coordinate 8,585,280 of OW964826.1, forward strand.
TGCTACCAGAGTATTTTTGTTACAAAATTGATTGATGATTGATAAATTGAATCTTTTTTACATAAAATAAAACAAATAAGAATTTAAATCTCAAAATATAATCCAACAAAAAATTTCACAGTATGTTATAAAATCGGTCGGGCCTGTCAGACTGGGCGCCTCCGAAGGGTGAATAAAATAATAATAGAATAAAAATTTATTTTGTCTGTTTCAGAAATAGAATAAAATATTTTAACACGGTTATTATGAGAATAAGCTTTATTCTGAAACAATTTTTGGTAACATTTTGTTATTTGGGATTGGTGTGACTGCTTTAAATACACAAAATATCTAGGCCACCACACCAACCTATTATACCGGAAATTTTCTTTTAATGGACATTGTCAGTTATTTAAAAAAATAATGTAAATGAAAGCCGTAACAGAGAAAATAGTACAAGACACTTGTAATGGCTCGTATCGGACATTCCACTTCATGCTGGAAGAGGTTACCTTCTGTAACTTATATTTCAATATACTATTGCTATTGACGTTTATTTTATTAATAACTATTTTAGTGTAAATAACCATAGATGCCAGTGCTAAACAATTAATGTTAAAATATCAAACCTTACTATACTTGGTGTCAAATAAATATGGACTGGAGATTTCTACACTGTTGCAAATTCCATTGGTCATGTTGAAAATACGGCAACACCGCAGGGCAAGGGACAGGGTGTAGATAAGGGCAAAAATTGAGCATCGGTCCATATTTATTTAACGGCGAAAAATAAAAAGAAATGTTTGTTGACAAAAAATCACAATATTTGGCAGATAAAACATCACATATTTATTTGTCTTATGTTTTAAATTTTCATAAGTATGTAATTCATGCATTTGCAAAACATACGAAATGAATTTTGTTTGCTGACTTTTACAGAATTTTATGCTTCTATACCTTTCATTTAAAATATTTTTACCACAATAATTAAAAGCATCTCAGAAGGAACAACTGTTTGTCCATGTTAAACGCCTGTCTGTGGCCCGCATTTCGTGTAACACCCTGTATATCAACAAAATTATTTAGGTAATCTTGAGTACTAATAGTTTTAAGTCGCTTAATCTTCTCCGTCGATCGTTGAAGCCAATTGGCACATTTACGACACTTGAGGTACTACAGCAACCACAAGTACAGTAAGAATTCCCCGCGCAATGTTTTTAATCACAGTCAGAGCCGCCCGAGATTCAGGGAAAGAACCGCATTTCATTTATTCCTAATTAATTATGCTGTGTTCCTAGCAGGAATTACCTGGCTCAAACATTCCTGCCCACGGCAAATTTTAATATTTTAAACGGAATTAGTAAAATGGATAATTGCCGAAACAAAGCAAAGAAAGAATGAGAAATTAGCAATAAATTAAGTTACCAAAGGATAATTTGACAACAAACAATGAGCTAATAAAGTTAAAAGAAACACTGAAGGAAACCTAAATGATTTAATTGCCTGCGAAAATAGGTACCCGTGTAACTTTGTTACTAAGGGAATTCGGATTAACCGAAAAACCGGCCAAATTAAAATCCTTATCTTACGCAACACAAACAGACGATTTTCTTATTTTGTTTATATGATTTATGCCCAGTTGCACCGATACCACTTAAGAATTTAAGTTTAGTTTAGCCTTAAGTTTAGTTTTATTTCGTTGCACCGTGCGCTAAACCCTCCATAAGTATCTTAAGGCTTCCATAAATTTAAGCCTCCGAAATTGACAGTTTATCTTTTTTTTTCAGAATTATTGAAGTTATTGATTTTATTGACGATGATGACGATTTAGATGCGTTGGATTTAATTTTCTGCGGAATACCAAGGCAAATATACGACAGATCTGATCATTTTCATACTCTTTCTGATCATGCTTTTTTTAAAGGTTTCTATTAACCAAATATACAGTATTGGAATTACTGATTTTAATAGAAAATAATATTGAATTTTACAACGACATGTAAGTATTGCATTCATTTTTTTTTTCAATGTTTTATTTATTAATTTAATTAGTTGGCACTTCGTGTACGCTTTATTTTTTCGTCTGTTACCATTTTTGCTAAAAACAATGAATATATTTTATTACACTTCAATTTTAAAAATTATAATTCTATTTGAATCGAACTTACCAACATAACCTCCAAACTTCGACACAAACAAAATCAACTATGAAAAATCCCTAAATTTTATTTTTCTTATTGTAGTAAATGTTTTGGATTGTTCCCAGAGTGCAGCATTTGCTGGCTTTTAACAAGTATAAATTTTATAGTTTTTGTTTAAGCCAGTGAGTAGTAATAATTTGGTCTCTCGTGTGTATGGATGTATCGTGTATCAGTGTCGGGTTAATAAACTTATAAAAAGGTTCACCAGTGTTTCTATATTCACAACCCCTAAACTCTGTGAGTGAATACATCACAGTTATTACTAAAAGTACAATTTAAACAGCTTAAAAATATATAAACTACACTTACTTAAGGTTATTAAAAAAAAATATGTGTGTAACAGTAGATAAAAATTAAGTAATACTTAATGTAAGTTCAGTTTTATTAAGTGTAAATTTAAGAAACGTCGGTGCAACTGGGCATAATTCAACAAAATTATAACGAGGTCAGAGATTTTGGTAATTATTTTGTTTAAAAAAAATCAAATTTGAATAATTATGTAAAAAATAAATTAGGTCTAAATGTTCCAGATTTTGCCAATACATACATACACGACATTTTTGCCCATTTGCACTAACAAAGCTTAAATATTTTAAGCTAGGTTTAAACAAAAAAAGCTAATCGAAATTTTGACAGCAATATATTATAATTCATTTGACATTTCATTTCGATACAATTTTGTCAATTTAAGCCGAGTTTAATATTTAAGTTACGTTGGTGCAACTGGTCATTGGTCAATCAGCAGCTCATCAGCATTGTTAAAATTAAACAAAAAGAAAAATGTTACAATTATTGAGGTTCTAGATTTTATTAAATTTTCTAAAATCCTAATATCTACTGATAACTGTAGCGAAAACGGAGTGAAATAGTAGTGTTCTCCATAGCGACAGGAGAAACTCTATGGCTTTGTCCGATGTCGCATTTTGGCATTTAATATTTAGGATTTAGGTCGTCTTCATATAAATACAACTCAGAATGGCACACTAATGACATCTATTGGTTCTTATGGCAACACTTTAGAACAACAAAAATGAATTATACATTTCGAATTCATTTGATGCTTCAGATTAAATGTTAATATTATACTTCATAAAATAAAAGCTTAGAAGTTATTCTTTGTCTGTAAATTTGACATTTAGCATAAATTACAGCAACGAACATGATTTGTTTAATTAGTGCGCGTCAACTTTAAGGAATAGTGTGGTACTATAAAACCCAAAATCTAATTCCTAAAATCGTGCATAATGACATTACTAAAGGCATATAAACTTAGGATTTAGATAGTATGGTGGTAAAAGTGCAACATCAGACACAGGACACATCATATGTAAAAGACATAATGCTTCATATATTCCAAAATTTTGTTTTAATTATGTTCAAAGTATGTACCTAGTTCTATACTATAATACGCTTCGCCATTTTTCCTTACACTTTTTAAATGCTCCCAAACAATATTCTTTTAAAGGCTTTCAAAATAATTTCTGGGACACTTAAAAATTGTCAAAGCTACAAAACAAATTTCTGGTGAATTTAAAATTTCCAACACTGTGAAACTAATTACTGAAGGACATAAAACTTCTTGTCTAATTAATTTCTGGCTATAAAAACTATAAATCATAATTCGAAAATGGTCTCAACTTAATTTCAAATGGCAAATAAATGTTTAAAATGATAAATTCCAACGACTAGTTTCTAACCAATCATGATGCAAAACACTTGAAAATTCAACGAATGGGAACAGTATTATACTAACAAAATCTCGTTACCCCGATAATTTACCGCTACTCCGATAATTTTCCGCTGCCAAATAAATAAACAGTTGTTATTGTTTATAACTGTCAGTGAGACTATTAATGCGTCAAGTTTCATTTTGCGTTGTCTTTGGAATTTATCTCACCAAATACCACACGACCTCTCAGATTTTCTCAGATAAACTTTTATTTTTAAGCACTCATTTTTTTTAAGCAAAATCACTCAAGCAAACTGACATTAGGTAAAACCCCTCCTCCTTCGGAGTCGGGATTTACCATGCAGTTTGCTTTCGTGTTTGTTGATAAGCAAAAGAAATTCATGCAAAAAAAAAATTATCAATAAAATCAGGAGGTCTTGTGATATTACTTCTGATAATACAAAATTTATTTTCCGCTGCCTACCTGATTTACTCATTATTATTTTATTTGTAGTGTGACACTCGAATCTATGTCCATATGCAGGAATTTCCAGATGACACATTCCTGAGAATGATATATGTTTGCTTCCCCAACATTTACCCTGAAATGAACCACTAGCCACCGTTGATTGTTCTTTGCTCCGCCGCGAATTTGTGGTTATGTTTTGTGGAACGAAGTTATATAGCAGTGAATTATTACATCGTTGAAAATTAGATAGATATATGCGGTTGCAATAACTTTTTCTTTGTAGTTTTTGCTCGGTGATATTTGAATTTGTTTTATATGTATACTAGCTGACCCGCCCCGGCTTCTCACGGGTAAAGCTAAAATAACGATTAGCTACAAGTGTACCAGTAATTTTTCACATTTACTTCGGAGACTTGCGCTGCGTAGGGAGCCAGCAACCTGCCTCGCATCGTACATGTAACAGGCTCCTCCCGATCTCCGCACCGCACCTAAAACCTTTTCTAAACATGTCTCGGGTACTTTTACTTATGTACATATGATGCAAGCTATCTCTCCGACAAATATCGAAAATCTGCTAACGGTTAAAACTTTACTATAGATAAAAAAATAATTGAAATCATCCCCTATCGTATCGCCTTGATGGATGATTTTTAAAAACGCTAAAACACTTTATTTCTTACCAAAAGCATAAATAAGAATTTTTATATCCCTAACTTGTGAAATGACGGGTTCTCCATACAAACTTTCGTCCCCTATTTCACCTTCTTCAAGTTTTATTTTCGCGACAAATGGTAGCCTATGTCCTTCTCCTAGTTCCAATCTATCTCTATACCAAAATTCATCAAAATTGGTTCAACGGTTCAGGCGTGAAAACGTAACAGACAGACAGACAGACAGACAGAGTTACTTTCGCATTTATTATATTAGTATGGATTTAATATTAACAACTAAATAAAGAAAAAATCACAATTAATTTTTTTTATTACAATAATCAATATAGTTAACAATGATGACAATAATTTGTGTGATAGTTATTTTTATTATTGCAATCAGATTTAGTCTACTGTAGGTGAAAATTGTTGTAATCAAATAAAACTACATTGTTATTAACTGTAAAACTTTTCATTGTTGTAATCAAATTTATTCTTTTGTATTTGAACGTTTATTTGTTCTAATCAAATAAAACTACACTGTAATAAACTGTAAAAGTAATAGATGTGAGAAAGAATATGAGAAATACCTGGAAATCAAAATTTTCAATTTTGTTCTTTCCCGGAGAATTTAATTTTGATTCTGGTTTATTTAAATTTCTTTTTGTCTTCAGCTAGAATCCTTTGTACTGTACTTTGTGAAATATTTATTGTAGAACCTTGCTTATGCTTTCGATTCATTTTGATTATTAAATTTTGATAATTCAATTTTTTTCACGAAAGTTTTATCTTGCGCTACACGCCAATGACAAAAATTTCATTGTCCAATTAACCAAAGAATTACTCATCATGCGTCAGTGACGTTCTATTCATTATTCACTTGTGCAACTGTACTAATAGAGCGGTACAAACTTTCATCCCTATTTCACCCCTATAAGTTTTATTTTCGCGATAAAAAGTAGCCTATGTCCGTCTCCAAAGTCCAATCTATCTCTACACCAAAATTCATCAAAATTGGTTTAGCGGTTTAGGCGTGAAAACGTAACAGACAGACAGACAGAGTTACTTTCGCATTTATTATATTAGTATGGATTAAAATTATTTATTACACTTACATTCAATTTTATTTTACACAAAACGAGAAGAAAAGTTGTCCCGGCACCATGCTACACTGCATTCTTATAGCAGACAGAGTATAGTTTCCTTCGGTATAGGAAAACCAATGCCTGCTGGTTCGTAAACTATGAATCAAGTCAATCTCCTGGCGAAATACTCTATATCATCCGCAAAGTCAATCTAAAATTGTGGGAATTTGGAATGAAATCCCAGAGTGCATTAGTTTCTATGTCGTGTATACACGGGTCGGGCAAACAACAAACAACAAAACATTCTCATTAACATAAAACTACACAATCAGGCCTGTACGTCGCAGGAGTTCCTTGCTGGTTAATCCTGACGTCGCAAGCCGAGCAAATAGACGTCGCGGTGCCTGGGAATTCCGATTGTGATTGAAGACAGAGAAGGAATGTTTTCCGACTTCATGAAGGATATTCAATAGTTATAAAGTATAATAATATAAGAAATAAATACATATATGTATTAGCAAAGTTTCAAATCGAAGTTCAATTATACGAGTATTGTTGTTATACCTAGGTTTCAGGATTATAGATATACAGTGATACGAAAGTCTCCGTACGACAATAGTTATGATGTTTTTGGAAAGATAGTATAAAATCCAATATTTTTTAAATCTACATACAAAGCTTTATTTCTTAAAATATCTTTCAGAACTCATATTATATATTGGAAAAATACTACCTTTTTTAGTTTATGTTCTGTTTTAATTAATTTAAACCCAACGTTTCGGCACCATAAACTGGTGCCTTCTTCAGGGGATACATTGACATTTATTTTTTTAATTAACAAAAATAACAAGTAACCAAGGTAACAAGAAATATTCATAAATGTTACCTTTTTTATGTATACAATTTTCTAGACAATATATGCATGCCCGGCAAAAACATGGACGGCGAACATGCATCTTCTCAGGAAAAAATCTCCTTTTGCCAGAGGAAAAACCGTCCCAAAAACTGGCAGAGAAGTGATCTGTATAACTCAGAGACGCTTTATCGGTACCGATTGTTTGATATTTGTATTTATGTGTGAAGTTGTATTTAAATATTCTAATATAATATTAAGAAATAGTGGCAGAACAGATGACTAAATGCAAACGTCGATATTATGCGCACGCAATCTCTCTCTGTCACAAGTCGGTATGACGTCACAGTCGATTTGGAGGTAAAAAAAATGTACTTTTAATATTTAATTACAGGCGTAATACATATTTTTTAAATAAAATGTTATATTTTTCGACATTGTTTTTAAGCGTATTATCGATGGATAAAAGTTATCGATTGTGTTACAGAATATGGGTGATTATTTGGTTTACTTTCGTCTAACCTTTCATCCCCACACCCCTCAGATAGGCTCTACTGAAAATGATAACCATTTGTTTTCGGGAGTCTTTAGTTAATATTCATTCGGGAAAGGCATGAAGTCTATGTGAGAGATTCATACGGGAAATTCGTTTTCTTTTCTACTGCGGTGGAGGACCTCATTGGAAAAAAATCAGTTGTACTTAGTAACTGAACACCACTTTTCTTCGTAAATAGCATAAGGTTTCAAAAAGAAGATAATTCTCGTTTTCTGTAATTTTCTGTGGAAAATCCTATTCGTTAACCGTATAGGGGTTAAACAGCCCCGAAACGACAGTGTTCACATTTCACGCCAGAGAGAGTTGTTGAGAAAGAAGTTGGGCATACGAACACGCTATTTGTGTTGTTGTGCTTGTTCTACTGCGGTGTGTCTCTACTTCCCAAGCAAACACCCCCACACAAAGGAAATTAGTTTAAAATTTGTATTGTGTAAGGCTGGCTTACGGAGAACTCGGAATATTAGGCAAATTAAAGGATCAACAACTCCAGCCAAAAATGACTTTATTAAAACACTAATTTACAACTTGTGAAACTCGAGTAGATTATTTAAGTAAATTACAAGACTTAGATTGAGAAACTTGTGTGGGGAATACGGTTACATGCAATGTAATCATATATTCCAGATGCGCTCTACGGCACACTTTTAATTTAATTATTTTCAAAATTAAAATATGCACAACTTCAACTTAACAACTGTACAACAAGAATATAAGTATACAAGCATACTTGTTTATATGAAAATTGTTTAAAATAGAGTTCGTAACTAAATAAATACAAAGTGGAGCACTTTGAAATAATGAAATATTGTCTCCCCTATAATTATTTTTCAACAAAACAGTTAAAAAAATCTGTTGTGGCCAGCACAAAACCTTCCGTCAATTCGATGTATTTTGTACATATCCTATACCAAAAGTTCCTTGAAAAATATTCTATATATCCTGTATAATTGTAACAAGAACACACTATTTTTACATATCCATACTGAACGTTCTTTTGAAAAGATTCTAAAATCTAATAAAATTTTAATACGAATACGAACGTACATTATGTATTGCACTTAACACTTCCTCCTGCTTCAACTTTGCCCTATTTTATTAGAAGTCGCTGTTTCTTACTCTTCTCTTCTACTCTTTCTTGTCCAAAGCACCTTCGTGACACAGTTCTTCGTCTCTCAAGTCTTCTGCTATACAGTCCTTCCATCTTCTCTTTTGCCTTTCTCGTACTTCTGGTATTATAAGTTCCTATCTTGAGGCGAGGCCGCAAATGCAAGTCACTGGCGAGGGACACTCTGTCACTTATATCACTTTCAGATCATATACTTTTCACTTTGGTTTTGCACTTGCCACTGACATCTGTCAATTAGATTTTTTTGAATATATGTTGTTTTCATAATTTTTGCAAAGCTGACTAATTTTCGAAAGTTAATCGCTCTTAATCTCTCTATAACTCTATATCTGTTGAATATGAAGGAAAATGTATAATCGAACCATATAGAGAATAAGATATTATTTCTATTGATAATCACATAAAATGTCGAAAATGATATTTAACTGCGATTTTTCAAGAAAAACTGTTAAGAACTTCAAATAAGGGTACTTCCGGTTGACCAATTATAACCAAAATCTAATCAGCTCTTCATATGGTTGTAAAGAAGAGGAATATGAAAGAATCATAATTTTTAGAATTGTAGTTTTGGAGATATCGTCGGAGAAAAATTTGTCACACACACACACACACGGACACACACACAGACACACACACAGACACACACGCAGACACACACACGGACACACATACACACATACAGACATCATCTTAAAAATAGTACATTCGTATTGTAGGGACCCTAAAACGTGCTTAGTCATTAAAAACACACCACCGAATTTTTTGACCAAAAACAATAACTTCCTTTTGACGGAAGGTAAAAATCTGTTGTGGCCAACACAAAACCTCCCGCAATTTAATTTTATTAAATTAATTAAAATACATACCTACGTATTTATTAATGCTGCAGACTGCTCCATTGCATATAACTATTGCTTTATTTACTATTTTCTTTTTAAAATGTCACTATGAAGTGATTAGTTTTTTGACAGTGACTTAATTTTTATTAATTTAAATACATACCTACATATTTACTAATGCTGCAAACTATATAAGTTCCTTTGCATATAACACAAAATTATTGCTTTATTTACTATTTTCTTTATTATTTAATGTCACTGTTATTATTTTGAAGTGATTCGTTTTTTAACAAAGACGTTTACCTGTCAGTTACATTCATTTGAAAAATGAACTGTGTAACAAAGGAATTGTATTTATCTTAGGCTTCAGGATTAAAAGAAAAAAATGATTTTTAAATTTATTTGTAAAATATATATTAATGTATACTTGTAGAAAATTCAATATTCTTTAATATTCATAATGACAAAATGCGAAAAAATGGCATTTAATGTTAACGAAAAATCAATATGAGCTTCAAGTAAAGTGCGATTTCCGTTTGTCCAATTTACACCAAAATCTAATGGCTTCTTTTTATAGGTATTAGAATAGGGTAGAAATGCAAGGTTTCAAAATTTTTTTAATGATAGTATTTGAGTTAGAGCGAAGACAAAATTCATACACATACACACATACATACACACACAAATACACACATCATCGTGAAAATGTTAAAATTGGATTCTAGGGACCTTAAATCGTGGTCATTTACTAAAATCTCGATTTGTGATATTTAGCACGATCTCTATAACTCCCTTACCAAGGGTAGCGGGAGGTAAAAATTCTTCCTATTCTGGATAATAATAAATTATTAATTGGGATATCACTAGAGGTAAAAAAAACATTTAACTATTTGCGGAATAATAATAGGAAAAACAAAATACTCTACGGGGCGGAAATATATGGATGGAGAGAATATAAACAAATAGAGGACATACAAGTACGGTACATAAAATGGATTTTGGGCACAGACCATATATACTATTTTAGATTGGAAACGTACATGTTAAGCATCGATACCACATCAATGTCGCCATCTGGTGTATGGAAGCAAAAGTAAATATAAAACTCGGTCGGTATTATCGTTACCTACAATTAATATTGGTATATTCGGTTTATTAATTACCCCTAATTTGTAGTTGAAGCATTTTTTTCACAAAATACTATCATTGCGTAGTATTTTATGAAAAATCTACTTCAACTACAAATCAGTCTTACAAAGATTACATAAAATGAGTAAAAATAATGCATTTTTGAAAACACTGTAATTTCATTTAGGAAAGATACAATACTTAATAGCATTCATCCATGTTTAAAACTTCCAACCACTTGACAAATAAATCCCGATCAGTTCGAGACTGTCGAAATCTATAGTTTGTTATCTCTAGAATACGATTTTGTAATATGTTTTACTGGTATAAAATAATACAATTATATAAAAATATATTTTCACTTTCCGGTAGCAGTACAATTTGGTACACAACACTTTATTCTAGTCTTCTTAAATATTTACAAGTATTTTCATACAAATAACTAGCAGTAGAATATGAGGAAAGAGTAAGAAGCAACCAAAACTCAAAATGTATAATATGTTTTTATTTAAATAAAAATTAAAGCTCTTTATCTACCCTTGCTGTTAAAGTATTATTTTATCTTGCGGTTAAAATGTCACTTAGTCAACTATTTCGAGTTGAACAAAGCACACTTTAAAATCTGCTATATAAAAAAGAATATTTTTAAACCTTTTACAATGCTGGAAGTAGGTAGGTAGTTGAACAGGAGCAATATTCTTTATATGTGGTAATATTTCGCTGGCATCGCATTCATCCTTGCATTAGAATTTAAAGCACTTTGGGAAAATAACGCATTCAGATTTAGGGCCGTAGTCAAAGACCGTGAGAATTTCTCCAGTATCCGAAGTCTGCGGAACAGAGACATTTTTCATTCTGGTTTCCGTTTCCTCATAAATAGTCCCACGCGCTACACATTTGCCTTTAGCTTCCAGTGCAGCAAAGGTTCACCTTTCTACACCAACACATCCAATCCCATCCCATCCAATCCCTGGATAAGAAATGGGACAACATCGATGAATTCTCAACGACAAGACGATAACCCTTCCAACATGGACTTATTATCCGAAGAGGTGCTTTATTTCACTCAAATTCGAGAACAGAAGGATTGGAACACTAAAGCACGTTCTTGGTATTATGATTTTGTTCTTTGTTACAAGCAAAGTAAACCTTGGATTTAATTTCAGATTATGCATTTTTAATTGATAATATAGTGGGATTTTATACAGCGTGAATACAAGAATCTGTGTAAGATGTTTATAGGATAACATTTTTTTTAATATTATCTGCCATGTGTAATAGAATTTTAGAATATAAAATTCTGTGTCGCTGTTGTAAGATTAAATGCTGTTTGACTGAGGTTTCGAGTAATTGTTAACACAAAATTAAAACTAAATACGAAAATAATAAAACGATTTACATATTACATATATTTTGACAGAAATAGTATTTTCTGTCGTAATTTGATGGTATTTTGACTTTTTTCAATTAAATAAATTATAGTCCAGTGATTAGGTAAAAAATAAGGATTTATTTCACAAAAGGTAGGGTATTTTAGGATATATAATAAAAAATTATCTAAATGAAGAATTAAGAAAATTTTCAAATTTTTTTTTCTGTATTAACCGCTGTACCTCGATATCTATTTCGTTATAGAAAAACATGTTTTAGAAGAAAAATGTAAGATATTTTGTTACCAACAAATTCAAAAATAACTATTTTTGCCCTAATGCAAATAGGTGACGAGATATTTTGAAAAACCCGCTTTTTTGTGTCTTTTTTTCCATAATGTTGAGAGATTCGGTGGTAGGCACTTGGTGAAACATATTTAAATAACGAAAAATTTGTTGAAGAAAACACTTGGTGTAAGTTTCACAAAATATTTATTTTAATACACTTAATCGATTTCGGTTTCTTAGACCATCATCAGAAGTACAATACAAGAATCTTAAACATTACAGCTTATATACTAAGCCGTTAGGGTTACTTATGTTAGGGGGTACTTAGTGGTTTTTCCTAGCAAACATTCGAAAAATTCCGATTGAAACAAATCAACTTGATCATTTAAAATAGGTAAATTTGTTTTTAAAGCTTTTTGAATTTCATACGCTTCTAAAATGTTCATTTTTTGTCCTTTATCTAAAATATGTAAAAATTTTAAATTGTCTATACTGCAAGCGTGATTGGTTTCAATGAGGTGTTTGGCAATATTAGAATCAGTTTTATTTAGCTTGTGTGATCTCATGTGATCTTGATATCTGATTGTAAACGTTCTTCCTGTTTGGCCTATATAACATTTTTCGCAGTCGTTACATTTTATTTTATAGATACCACAATTAAGGTTCCTGTCTCTGTTTTCGATTTTATTATTAACAATTAAATTTCTTAAAGTGTAATTACAATAAAAGGCTGGTGTTTTTTTCCAAGTTGGCGGTGCTTCCCGGAGGCCCCGAAGGTCGAAAACTTGGACCCCTAAATATATAACATATCTAAAAATCAAAAATACCCGACCTTTTGCAGAATAAATATACCTAATGACTGGACTATTACATGTAACACAAATAATTTTTTTGTCCCCTTGAAGTGTAATGCGAACTTTACAAGAGTAATCTACTTTTTACGCTTACTATATTGTAACTTGTCTAACTATGCGGTAAAATAATCAAAATACACTGGACGTTTATGGACATTTAGAAAAGAAATCATCTTTACTACAATAAAGTTCATGTAAAAAAGTACTACCTACTTAAGTTATTTTTTTACTTTAACATTTCCTTTATTTAAAAATAATTTATATAAACCAAAATCACGGCAGCGACATCTGTCATTATTGTAAAAATCCGCCGTTACCGACATAGTCATCGATCGATATACCTGTCAAATACGCGAGGCGAACGCTGCTCAAATGACAAATATCGACACCTACCTATTATTTATTACGAAGAAAATAGTAAATAAATATATTGTCAGTCACGAACAACATCTATAATTACAAATAAATTTTCGCTAGAAGAAGAACTCTAATGAAGGTAAGTAAAATCAAATTTGGAAATTGACTTAATCCCAGTATTTTAACCTATCCATTTTCAGAAGTACAACCTATCTCATTAAAAAAAAAAGTGATTTTCATTATCCTCGGCCAAAAATTTTGATACAATTCTCGTACGTGAAGTATTTTATAGCGCTCCAGCTAATAAGGCACTCGCCTTAAAGGCTCGTGCCTTAAACAAAGCTGTCGCGCTGTAAAATACAACTTACACGCACTCTAATGTAAATAACTATTCTTTCATTTCAATATACAAAAATATAAAATATTCACATGTAAGGCAAAAATTCAAAAAAAATACTTTCGCTACAGCCGTAGCTATTTGGATACATAATACAGTAAAGTTATCTGCAAACATCTGATTATTGTAAGTAGTCATCTTTCGTGAATAAGACTACTTAAAACATAGACTAATAATACTTACAATGTCATTTGCATTTTACGGCATAGATTTCCAACCTATCCTAAGCATATTTGTTTAGTGAATAGCAAACCATTACACCATTGTTGTCCGTCCCCATTTCTTTACTTAAATTAAACCCATCAATTTATTTAGAAATAAAGGGATAGCTTAAGCAATAAAACATCCAGAAAAAAATCACAGCTCTAAAAAATCTCATAAACCTAACCATCCAAAATCAATAACCTCCCTTGGAAAATATGAACATAAATCTCTTATAGCGTTTCGTTCCGACGACAAATTTCAGTGTAACGAAGCATAAAACAGTGACAGATCACAAAGATAGTAACGGTTGTTAAGCCGAGGACGTCGTGCAAGAACCAAAGCGAAACAGAAACACAGTGCATTTGGACAGCCCTTATGACATGTGTGTGCGGTGTGTTTGTGAGGGAGGAAGAAAATACATTGGGGGAGTACAGGCTAGACATAATATTTACGCTTTTCTTAGTTTAACATAAACACAGGAAAAAAACCTGGAGTTTTTTTCTAGTGACACAAATTTGTAGAAGGATGAATGCTGTTAAAAAAGTAATAGGGAGGCATAATGATACAAATTAGGTATCTAAAAACAAATTTATGTTTCCTGTTGAATGCATTTAGATTTAATTTAAATAAATAGAATTAGTCTCCATGTCTTAGAAATGAATTATGGAAAATTTGTTTTAAGTAATATACCAATGAAACTTTACGTTACAAGAAATTAATAATAAAGTATGAACTATCTCATTCTCAAAAAATTCGGTCCACCAGCATGTTTACCTTTCGCTAATGGCCGTTTGCACAGTATCAACTTAAGTATAACTTAACATTAGGTAGAACTTAAATTTTAAAAATGTATTGCACCGTTTGCAAAGTTATAACTTAAGATGTACTTACTTTAAGCCTCGGATTTCTGATTTCTGTGGCTTAAGTGCACTTAACCTTTAAGATGAACTGTGACAATGGATGTGATATTTTTTCTGTAGTAATTTTAATTTGAAGTTTTACTAACACTAGTTTATCACAAACAAGACCAGTATAATTTTTATAAAGGAAAATCCAAATATTAAACGATCTTGTCCCTTTTACTACCAGATTCTTCAATTACGAACACTTTGCGGTTGCGTATACCCACCAAAGTGCACAAATTTTATTACATTGTTCCAGAAAGTGCATGCCTATGCCTATGCCTATGCCTATGCCTATGATGGCGCCATAGTTACAATATATAACCGCACCGCCTGCTTTCATTTATTTGTGATTTTTATTCTTATTTAAATTATTCATTAATAAAACAAGCATTAATATTAATAATAATAAACTTTGCGAGTTTTAAATATTAAACTATGAAAAAAAACAATGAAATGTCAAACTAACTGCCTTCCTGTAATTCCTAAATCAAAAACGTTGACTTTTTAACCAAATCCTATTTTTACGTAAGTAGAACTTAAAATTTACATGTGCAATAGAATAAAATTTACGGTGAACCGTAACTTTAAGTAAAACTAAAGTAGAACTTAAGATTATCGTACATCGGTGCAAACGGCCATAAGACAGGTATTAGATTCATGTTCAAAACCGCATATCCAGATTTTATTGAATAACCACGTCTCAATGTCCCTAGAATCCGATTATAACATATGTGTGTGAGTGTGTGTGTGTGTGTGAGAGAGAGAGAGAGAATGTGTGCCCGGATGTTGGACGATTCCTCAAAAACTATAATACTTAAGTTTACCCCAGTGGGAAGAGCTGAAAAGTTCTGATAACAATTGGACAACCGGAAGTAGTAATTTCTAATTGATTGTGTTTTGAAAATTTTTAATATATAGCTCTCGAAAATGCTCTAAATTAAAACGAAACGTTAAGGAATTGAAAAAATTCAGAGTTTCAACCCTTCATATCAACTAATGGACTCTATACGCAACACATAAAATTATCCTTTTAATTCACTTAAAAATTTTATTATATCTTCTACAGGTTTATAGATAAAGAAAATATAAAATATACAACAATCTGTTGCAAACCAATTGTCAAATTCAAATGTTTGTAATTGACAGATAAATGTCAGTGTCAAAAATCAACAGAAAATTGTAATAATAATTGTATGCAAAAATAAATTTAATGAATAAAAATTACATTGCGGAAGATAATAAAAACATTTGTTTTCTATATGATCTGAAAAAAATGTCTTCCTTGACATACATATGTTGAAAAATACGTTTTGTTTGTCGATTTCTAATAAACAACATATATACCATGTTTTTCCCAATACTTCTTGTTTAAATCTTGTTATTGTCACTGTTGCAGTATTTGAGATGCTTCATATTAAATTCCTCGTGTTGAATGTCAAAATTCCTGTTAACTCACATTTTCTTTTACGTATAAAATGAGTCAGACAGTCAACGGAGCGCAAGCTGATGAATAAAGGATTTTTCCTCCTTCTTCCAATATCTGTTTCCTGACAGCTGGGAAAACATTTACCGCCGTCGTGTCAGATCCTTTTACTCAATGTTTTGCAGACACTCTGCATTTTTAATACTCTTAGTTATGTCTCGCATATTTTTCTATTTCGGACACTTTTATTAGATCCAGTAAACAAGGTTTTTAACAGGTTTCATCTCTTCGGAATTTGAAATAGCAATGAATGTAAATGTATTGATGATATCAGGACGCAAATTGGGGAATTATATCACATTTTTATTATTAATCATGTCAAGTTGCAATAGACACAGAATTGAGATCACATGCAAGAGAGAGAGATAGAAGATCATGCTTCCAAACAAACCTCCCTTCTTTGTCTTATGTCCCGCTCCATGATTCTACATGTCATTATGTTTGCATATGTCATTCAGTGTTTACCTAATTCTTTATGATTTGTTCGTTGTGTTCAATAAAAATGTCATGTGTCATTTACAAACTTTGTTATAAACATTGAAATTTGTCAACTGGTTCCCTTAGTGCCTTAGCCTCTGCTATTAGATTACTCTATAAATTATAGTGTCTTTATCTCTAAATCTATACATGATATAATAAAAAATGTAACTGTATTAGATGGAGAATTTTATGTTCTTCAATATTTAATAAAAAAAACTCCCAAAAATTTATATTTAGAAGACTTTTTCTAAGAAACTACTACTTCCGTTTTCTCAATGTTACCAAAACCTTTTCAGCTCTTCCCAGGAATGTCAGATTGAGGAAACTGCAGTTAAACATTTTTTAAATCTTATAGTTTTTGAGGAATCGTGTCTACAACATCCACACATACACACATACATACATACATACATACATACATACACACACACACACACACACACACACACACACGCACACACACACACACACACATCATCGTAAAAATGTTAAAATCGTTTTATAGGAACCTTAAATCGTGCATATTCACTAAAATCTGGGTATGTGATTTTTAGCGTGAATCCAATACCTCTCTTAGCGAGAGGTAAAAATCTGATGTGGCCAACACAAAACCTCCCGCTATTTATTTTTTATTAATTTAAATACATACCTACGTATTTACTAATGCTGCAAACTGTTCTATTGCATAAACCTATTGCTTTATTTACTATTTTCTTTTTAAATTGTCACTATTATTAATTTGAAGTGATTAGTTTTTGACAGTAACATTTACTGTCAGTTACATTCATTTGAAATATGAACTGTGTAACAAAGGAATTGTGTTTAACTTAGGCTTCGGGACTTATAAAAAAAATATTTTTAAATTTATCTGTAAAATATATAGAAAAAGTATTAATGTATTCCTCTAGAAAATTCAATAATCTTTAATTTTCATAACATAAAATGCGAAAAAATGGCATTTAATGGTATTTTTTGAAGAAAAACCATTATTAGCTTCAGGTAAAGTGCCATTTCCGGTTATCCGATTTACACCAAAATCTAATGGCTTCTTTTCGTATTAGAATAGGGTAGAAATACAAGGTTTTAGAATTTTTTGACTGATAGTATTTGAGTTAGAGCGAAGATAAAATCCGTACTCATACACACACACACACATACACACACACATACACACATACAGACATCGCGATAATGTTAAAATTGGATTCTAGAGACCTTAAAACGTGATCATTTACTAAAATCTCGATGTGATTTTTAGCACGATCACTATACCTCCCTTACCAAGGGTAGCGGGAGGTAAAAATGTAATAGCAATATCTCATTGAGAACACTGTATGTTCTACTGGTACTAAATTACGTATTAACCTTCACTTACTCAAGCACCATTATATAGGGATGTTATCTTGATCGCCAATGTAAATCAAGGCTAATACGTATTTCAATAATTACACAGTTTCTGAATTACAGTTAGTAGTAATAAAAACTAAAACAATAATTTTTTTCTATCGTACAAATGACGCTTTCTTAAATTAAATTGACTTCTCTCAATTACATTTGGTAAAGGTTTGACGCGAACATACGATTGTATTTATTTTGATTAATTTATCCGCTATATAATGTTGTTTTTCAAACTTTTTTCCTCATACATAAACACGCGCTGAATAACACGCTCTATTAATTAGACACTTCCTCCAAATCGAATTAATGGACGGAAATTGATCAGTTTATGTGGGTTGTCTGAAAGTAAATCGAAAGGCGTAGACAACACCAAGAAAGTACACTTCCTTCCTTTGTTTTTACACTTCAACAGAAGCAGTGACAGACATCTAACTACGGTATAAAATTTCCTTTCGTTTGCCGACATTTTTTGTCGTTACAAATAGATTATTAAAAGTAAATTAGGTTAGGTTGCGAGGAATATCATATATCATGTTTCAGTTACAAAAAATGAGTAGTTCTCTGTAAGCTTCTTGAACAGCTGGATAAAAATTTGACACACCATATTTCATTCATAGAATGGAACAAAAAGATAACGAGAAACGATCATTGTTTTGCAGATATGCAAAAGCTGAATTGGGATTACCAGCAGTGCTGTTTAAATACCGGATTTAATGTTCCACAATTTAAAAATTTCAATTCAAACAAGCATTATAGGGGGGTTATGACGTAATTTGGTAATATTTTGGGGTAACATCAAAATTGAGTCCCGGGAGTCAGACTTGCTTTGTCGCATAGATGAAAAAATCTGTTGTGGCCAACACAAGACCTCTCGCCATTTCCATTTTGTTATATAAGTATTGTATTGCACTTCGCTATATAACCGTCGTTTTATAACAAAAAAATCTGTTGTGGCCAGCACAAGACCTCTCGCCATTTCCATATTAGGCTATATAAGTAATGTACTGCACTTCGCTTTCGAACCGTCGTTTTATAACAAAATATTACTGAACTTTACCCAAATATTGTTTTTACCTTCCGTCACCTTTAGGTAAGGAAGGTATTGTCTTTGGTCAAAAAATTCGGTGGTGAGTTTTTAATGAATAAGCACGTTTTAGGGTCCCTACAATACGAATATACCATTTTTAAGATGATGTCTGTATGTGTGTGTGTGTGTGTGTCCGTGTGTGTGTGTGTCCGTGTGTGTGTGTGTCCGTGTGTGACAAATTTTTCTCCGACGATAACTCCAATACTACAATTCTAAAAATTATGATTCTTTCGTATTCCTCTTCTGTACATCCATATGAAGAGTTGATTAGATTTTGGTTATAATTAATCCACCGGAAGTACCCTTATTTGAAGTTTTTAACAGTTTTTCTTAAAAAAATGCAGTTAAATATTATTTTTTGACATTTTGTTATTATATATATTAAAGAAAATACTCTTCTCTATAAAGTTTGATTATACATTTTCCTTCATATTCAATAGATGTAAATTTAAAGCATTATAAAGAAATTAATTTTCAAAAATTAGTCAGCTTTGTTATTTATCATGGAAA
This sequence comes from Ophonus ardosiacus, assembly GCA_943142095.1. Lineage (NCBI taxonomy): Eukaryota > Metazoa > Arthropoda > Insecta > Coleoptera > Carabidae > Ophonus > Ophonus ardosiacus. Next base: position 8,605,168 of record OW964826.1, read on the forward strand.
CAGCTGACATAATTATTCAAAAAAAAATTAATTGACAGATGTCAGTTGCAAGTGCAAAACCAAATATGGAAAAAAGTATAGAATCTAAAATTGGTATGTTATAGTGTTGCTCGCAAGTGACACGCAGAGAAAGGCCACAGAGAAGATGGAAGGACATTACTTAGTGTAGTTTATGTTATAATTTTATTGGATTTATAGAACCTTTTCAAATGAACTTTTGGTATGGAATTTGTAAAAAATAGTATGTGTTTTTACATGATATATAGAATCTGTTCCAAGGACCTTTTGGTATGGGATTTGTACAAAATACATGGAATTGACGGAAGGTCTTGTGCTGGCCACAACAGATTTTTTATTTTATAATTCTAATTATATATATTTTTCATTGTATGAGAAAGTTTCTAAATGTCAGAGATTCTTCCAATTCATTAACCAGATTGGCGGTATTTCTGATAGATATATGCATTTTACCACAATTTTACCTATAATTTCAAATATTTAATTAATAAAACAATAAGAAAAATTAAATATACTTCCCAGAAAAAGCTATCAGAATGTCACGAAAACTGTTGATATTTGACAATGACATGTGTCATGTTATAAACATTGGAATTTGTCAACTGGTTGCCTTAGCCTCTGCGATTATTTTACTTTATAAATTATAGTGTCTTTATCTCTAAATCTATACAAGACATAATAAAAATTTTAAGTGTATTAGATGGAGAATTTTATGTTCTTCAATATTTAATAAAAAAAAACTCCCAAAAAAATATATTTAGAAGAATTTTTCTAAGAAACTACTACTTCCGGTTGTTCAATTGTTACCAAAACCTTTTCAGTTCTTCCCAGGAATGTCAGATTGAGGAATTCATAATTAAACAGGTCTTATGACTTATAGTTTTTGAGGAATCGTGTCTACAACATCCAGACATACATACACACACACACATCCACACACACACACACACACACACACGCGCGCGCACACACACACACACACACACACACACATACACACAGACATTTTAAAAATGTTATAATCGGATTCTAGGGACCTTAAATCGTGCTTATTCAATAAAATCTGGATATGCGAATTTTAGCATGAATCCAATACCTCTCTTAGCGAGAGGTAAAAATTACAGAACTTTATCCAAATATCGTTTTTTATTGTATTTCACATATCTTCTGCACACATACAGTTCTAATTATATCTATTTTTCATTGTATGGGGAAGTTTCTGAATGTCAGAGAGTCTTCCAATTCATTAACAAGATTGGCGGTATTTCTGATGGATATATGCATTTTAACTACAATTTTAAATATTTAATTAATAAAACAATAAGAAAGATTAAATGTACTTCCCAGAAAAAGCTTTCAGACTGTCACTAAAACTGTTGATTTCTGACACTGAAATCTGTCATTTACAAACTATGTTATAAACATTTGAATTTGTTAACTGGTTTCCTTAGTGCCTTGACTTCTGCGATGTATTATATTAGATTATATTCTATATATTATAGTGTCTTTATCTCCAAATCTATACAAGATATAATAAAAAGTTTAAGTATATTAGATGGAGAATTTTATGTTCTTCAATATTTGTAATAACAAAAATTTCCAAAAAATAATATTTAGAAGATATCGGTAAAGAACCGTGATAGTATGTTTATTTATTTTATTAATTTATTTAAATTGAAGCAGATTTTCAATTAACATAAATAATTAGTAACTAACGGCATTGTAACATAATTAACTAAAAAACAAATCATATTCCAATAAACATCAATGTTTGTTACAGTTCTTTGTTTAATTAAGTATTAATTAACTGCTTTCCTACTAATTACCTATTTAAAATTAAAATATATTAAAAGCAGATAAAATAATTCATCCGTTTTTATAACAAAATGTTTTAATTAATGGCTGAAAATATTTTTAATTGAGATCAACAACAAAATACAAACAACCCTTCAAATGAATAAAAGTAACCATAAAAATAATTGGTACAAATACGTAATTATAGCTTTCACGGCAAAATACATAAATTTTAGTCTAATTTTTTCGTCCTGTATAATTATGTATCACAAGCCTATTTATCAAAATGTCGAACAACTATAGGAGGGGTATATTTATTAAATAGATATTAACAGCCCCAAATTTTACCACGACAAAGGGATATAAATAATATTAAATTATTTTCAGTAAAAGAAAACATTTTGTTATAATTTAGAAAATTATAAGTCGTTGGCTGATTATTGGAATTAGTGATGCACTCGATTTCGAGCTTTGGCCCGGCCCGGCCCGAAGCCCACCTCGATTTCGAGTCGATCATCGAGCCGAGCCGAAGATTTTTTTTATCGGGCCGAATCGGGCTAATCATTTGCAAAAGTTGAGGCGAGTCGGACTTTTGATTTTGGCCCGGCCCGAAAATTCGAGCTTTTCGGGCCGGCCCGAAAAATCCTATTGTTCAATGAAATGCACAGTTTCCTTAATATTTTAATGAAAATGTATGGAGTTAAAAAGGATCAAAATAATTTAATAATATCATACTTCACATCTTAACAAATAAAAATGTTATTTTACTTCAAGAATTCAAGAATGCTATTGTGATATTATTACTATTGTTGCTATTCGTAAACTTAAATAAAAATGATTTTTGTTCCTATCATAATGATTTCTTGCCTTATTTTTGAGCACAAACAAAGTTAGATAAAAAATCATTATGTAAATGATATTTTCTGTATATAAGATTTGTAAAAAAGTTGTTGCAATTTTCGAACCCCTTTGGTAAACAAAGTGTCAAATAAGGATAGATCTGTAATTTTTATAACAAACTTACACTAGAAGCGTCTTTTTTTAATTACTTCTGTTAACTAATGTGGAACTTAAAAGGATGTAGAGGTTTTTTTTTAAGTTTGACACGAAAAAGTTAAACATTTCGCCTCACATAAAAATCAAAATTAGGAATGCTCGGATCCACTCAATTCAGTGCTTCTTGCATTGAGAATTGTTTTGAATTAAGTCCAGAGCCAATCAGATTTCATAATTCTGTCACGTGCTTCTGAACATAGTACAGTAAAAATAATAATAAAAAGTATGGACATTGTACAAAAAGTCTCTTTTTTCATAAATTTACTATGTTATTTTGAACCATTTCCAACTAGGTCCTTTTATATTTCGAAAATATTTAAAAATTATAATTTAACAAATTTCATACAAAGTTAAGGAAAATGAAACTATACAAACAAAAAAATTTCAAGATGTGTATTCATTATCCATTTTTTACAATGAAATTCTAAATGTTTGAAGCAGTTTTCTCTAAAGTAATATTTGAGGACATTGTACATTCCAATAGTCGGCCGACGAAGTGTTATTTTAAATGAAATTTTATGCAATATTTTTCAGAGTAGAACTTACAAAATATATTACTGAAGATCCCTATCAATTAGGATTATAGATGTACGTACCTAAAACAAAACAGAATATATTAGAATCAAATATTCTCCTTTCTTTACATTGTTAATAAAGAACATAAATTTACAGTTATACCCAGTACATATGGCGAAAATTAATTAACATTAACAGCTAATGCTTAATAGAGTTGGCACGTGTTAAGTGATCATTTATGTAATGGTCATTTCAAACTTCATAAGGTGGAAAGTGCCGATGAAGTTTTAATACGACGGATCGAAACCGTTCGGTTTTCATCGCTTACAAAATTGAAACTGAATGACACTTTTTATTTACTTTTTAACTTGAGGTTGGAAATTGATTAGATAGCATGAACATAAGTGTTACATCAAAAGACGATATCAGTTTTCAGGTTAATGAAAACTTGTAGATTGCAAACTTCGATTTTGAATTTTCATTGTAAATAGTTAAGTGCATTCAAAATTAAAATTAAATTATGTTTCTTTATACTTTATGTTTAAGTTCCCATATGATAATGACCAATGTAATGATTCATACTTTCAGATGTAGAACTTATTGACAGTAAACAATAGGTTCAACATCGCCAATTCCAAAGTTTAGTTAAGGTTTAGTTACTTTAGGTTAGTTAACATAACCAATACAAAATTACCTAAAATGAAGAGTGATTCTTTTTTGTTACATATTAATGTCAAAAATCAGATAATTCTTGCAAAATAACTTATTATAAACTTTAAAAATCATATACAATTAAAATATGTTGGTGTGAGAATAGAAAACATTAAAGTAACAAAAGTCCCTACAAATTTTGACTGTCAAGTAACTGTTAAATGTCATTTGTATTTATATTTTGATGTATACAAGTGGCAATATTAAATTCAAAAATAGCAAAATAGGATAGAAGTAATGGGGTCCTCCACTCTAATTTTTTTATTATTTTAAATGAAAGTTTGTTTAATTTTGAAGCAATTTGTAGTATTAAAAAGTCATAATTGTTTTTAGTTCAACTGCATTTGATTTTTAAAGAAACCTATAGCTATCTTTCTCACACCAGTTCCTGTAGTAGGCTGCGCGAGAAAGATAGCAATCGTTGTGACGTAGATGTATAGATGCTTAAAATCACTAATATTTCAAAAACTAACAATTTTTAAAAAACTTTTATCGTATCAATAATGATTTTATCGTATCTACTTTCAATATAACTAACTTTTTACTCAATTTTCTGTTATGGTGGAGGACCCTATTGAAATCTTAATGGCTATACCTATACGAAAAATCCAAGTAATCAAAATTCAATGACAATTTAATGTAGATCTATCTTAAATTTTATAAATAAATATATCATCACGGCATATTACCCATTTCTGGGTGTGCCGGTATCTACAACACATGTAGACATCGGTAATGATGACGATATATTTTACCGTGTGGGCGCTTACCGTGCGTCACCTCACAGGCACTCATAACTGGCGTGGAGGGTGCACCACAGGAGTCACTTTTGTGCCATTTAAAATTGGAAATATTTGGCGTCTGTCGGGATCGAACCCGGTTCCCCCAGCGACCAGACACTTAGGCACGCGGCCACGGGACCCCATAAAAAAAAATATAGTATATATTTGTAAGGTCACTTATAAAGACACTTGAAGTCACTAGAAAAACTGCATAGTGTAATGCACGCTTAACAAATTTTATAAACTTCTTTTTAGTCACGAGTGCATAAAAAACGACTGTCGACGGCTTTAATAAAACAAGTCGCATACGAATACTGTACTTTTACTACGACCGTAATTTAAGAAATACACTTTTTGTTATTTTTACAGAATGACAGCTGTCAGCTAGTGCTTATTAATTCAGCTGATTGTAGTAATACAATCGAAGAAATAACTTGTCTAGTTAAGATCAGAAAGACTAATAAATTAAGTAAATAAACACTTTGATTTAACATTTTCAAACCCACAATAAATAGTTAAAAAGAAACGATAAAGCATAAAAGTTTATTATGGTTAGCAAAACAACTTTTTTTTTTAATTCTGAAACGTTTTAATTTTGAAACATCAGTATCCTCCTTCCTGAGTGAAACTAGGTCCAATGCCCGTTTGAAATTTGGAATAATCGTTGTTGGCAATGATAATGACAAAGCATCACGCATTTTTCCCAATTTACGGTGCGGTGAAAAACGATAAATTTCAGTTAAATGGGAACATTTTTGACACATGATATGCAGTTAGCAGACGAACCCATAATGGCTATTACCTATTACAGTTAAAAGTAGGGTGATTCATATGCGAGTAGGCCACAGCAATTGACGCACCAATTTTTTAATTCATATTAATGCCACACTACTTCTAGCTACAATTAATACAAATTACTTTCTGCAACAGTAAAACCGATGCAAAAATTTATCAGAGGACTTGTGATCGCCATTCGCTGTATTATTAATAAATATACAAATGTAGTACTATAGTATTTAAATAAAACTTACCTAACCTGAAATACAGACTGTTACGATTTAATTTTTTTTTTATTTAAAATGTGGAATGCAGAATACTGCTTTGTATACACGATCGATTGATTGATGAAGAGCCAACAGATGTCACTTACGGTTTTAACTTTATTCAGTTTTAAAATTCAGCTAGTAATTATTTAGCGTAATTAAAAGATTCTTGACTTGCTAAGAACACTTTGTGTGAGAATTTTGAAGAGAATAGTTTGGAATACGCCATTTTACTACTGTTGCACATGTAGTTGGTTGCAAAGTGAATTGTTGACAATTGTGGCACGTTTTTGAAAACGGATTTTTTTCCATCTATTGAAGAAACAAATACGAGTTGTATTTATCGTTGTGTAGACGGATTATCTCCTTCAAAATTATTTTCACATCGACATTTTAACATCCATTTCAAATAAAAAAAAAGGGGCAGTAATTATTGCGTAAGTGTTAGTTTCTTTCGTCTATCTTTCGATTGTTGTTATAATTTAGTATTTCTGTATAGCCTTTTTATTGTACGCGGCTATCATTGCCCGTTAATTTCGAGAAGCATTGAGGACAGGACCGGCGTTAGGAAATTAAGGGAAACGGAGTATGGATAGAAGGTAACGATTGCGGCAATAACAATTCGAACTCCAGGTAAACGGCAACTACGCTCCAGGATTTCACACAATATCCCGGTGAGCCCGTTTCAGTTTATTAAAAGAAACTCGCCATTTACCCAGATACGGTCCTGAACTTCGTACAACGATTTGACACCCGTTAGAACTCATACTTTAATTGTTGATTCTTGCTTATTATAATGTGATTGTTAACTCTTGACTTTCGAATTTTTATTATTAATATTTGATGATCGAAATTTAATGCATAATATTTAAGGATCATTATTTGATTGTTAAAATTGAATGATTAGAATTTAATAGAAGATACCATTTATATTGTTATATCTTTTTCGAATATTATTCATATTTTTGTGAAGCCATACAGCGTCGTGCTTTAATATTTTTATTGGGGGTCGCGATTTTTAGAATGCATTCGTTAAACTTGGAGATAGGTTGTCGGGCCCAGTTAATTCAGTTATAGTTCAGCGATACTTTGTTGCGTGGCTAATAATTTTTGATACGTATATTTGTATTATATTTAAAGATTGATATTCGTTACGAAGACTTTGTATAGTGTCACATATCGCATTTTAATAGACAATAAATCTTATATTTAGTTAATCTCATTCCAGATTGTGATTTTATTTCACTAACATTTGTCCTTTTGCTATTCAGGATTTTAGCTGAGACTATTTTTTAAACTTGCAAATTACCGGAGAGAACAGCATGGCGCCCTTTTATTAAAATATATTTTTTTGCTGCTTTAATTTTGAATCTACCCCTCACTCGAGGCTGAGACTAGCGGCCCAGTAAATAAATTCATGTTAATTTAGTTGTAACAAGACATTTTCTGGCAGTAGAGTAGAACGGAGACACCTGTATTTATTTTAAAAGTGCTGAAAATGTTATCAATTGTAAGTCCAACTGTCTGTCGCCTTACATGACATAAGTATCCATTAAAGCCTAATTAAACATATGTTGAAAATTAGAAACAACCCCACATGTTATTCTGGGGTAGAACTTCCATTTCAAGGGAAAGTATACCCCTTGTTGCAACGCAGCGCGATAAATCATGATTAAGTTTCCTCGTCGCAGGCGAACACATAACGCGTCGTTTTTATAAATCTTTCGCTTTGCGTCCATTAAAACTGCCCCGAAACTCGGATTTTCACTCACACTCTGCACAATCAAATGGAGGATGGGGGAGTATGATACGATACTAGGGGTAACAGCACTCAGCTAAGTCCAATTAGTGGACTGCCCAAGGCTTACAGAATAGAATTGTGCGAGCATTTGTTCGCTTTATTGTTTTAGCCAATTGTTTCAGATATGTTTCTGCAAACGAATATGGACTGGTCATTGGGGAATTTTATCTGAAATGAAACGGAAATTTGTTCATAGGGTTTTTGGACTTGAATAATTGTTATTTTTTAATGTAAAATTGCACGGAGTATACGACAAATTAATCAAAATTGAAATATATTTCTATAATAGGGTATTGCTCATCAAATTTTACAATTTTGGTTATATTAATTAAATGCTACAAAAATATACTAGAAACTAATAAAATGAATTCTAAAAGTGTTCCAATAAGAGTGTCTGATTGTAAAATCGATATGATTTTTATTGACAATTAAATTAAATTTTCCATGAGTTTATCAGAATAAGGTAGAAATACAAGGTTTTAGAATTTTCTGAATGATACTATTTGAGTTAAAGCGTTGACAAAATCCATACATACACGTACATACAGTGTGTTAATTAAAAAACAGGCCATACGCGTTTAATATGGGAAAACAGTTTTTCTTTGCGCAAAAGTCCCCAATTAATTTTAGACAAAATGTTTCAAATAAGTGTTACAGATAATTATATTCTACGCCTAAATCAATAAACAGTTTTAATTTTGCACGTTTGGTAACTTGTAAAATCTAATTTAAAATTGTATAAAAATATTGCTCATTTCTAGCGATACCCATGGAATTGAAACAAAATTACAGAGAAATGCGTATCGTTTGAACTGTCAGAAATTCAGTTTTCAATTAAAAGTTGCAGATAATTCAATTCTGCACCTGAATCACTACACAGGTATTATTTTTAAAATCTAACACTTAAAGAACTTCTATTATTATTATTTTTTCACATTCTATCTGTAAAATTAAATTTCTGACAGTTCAAACGAAATGAATTTCTTTCTAATTTTGTTTCAATTTCATGGGTATCGCTACAAGTGAGCAATATTTATACAATTTCAAATTAGATTTTACAAGTTACTAAACGTGGAAAAATAAATCTGTTTAGTAATTTAGGTGTAGAATGTTAATATCTACAACATTTATTTGAAACATTTTTGTCTAAAATTAATTGGGGACTTTTGCGCAAAGAAAAACTGTTAAACGCCTATGGCCAGGTTCTTAATTAACACACTGTATATCATCGGATCCTTATTTATAAAACAATGTGTAATAGTTTGTGTAATATTTTATTGTAGAATTTAAGTTCAAAGGACCTAGTTGGTAAAATAAAATACAAAATTTTTGCATGAAATCGGAATTCCAAACTTGGTTAATAGTATATTACATCCGAGGTGGGAGATGTTTCATTACAGCCGAGGGCTTATGTATATTACCGAGAAGCGAAGCCTCGAGGTGAGATAATGCGCGAGGCTGTTATGAAACTCCGACCGAGGTTATGTATACTATTTTATTCACAATCATCCTCATTTTAAATCAATAATTTTCAAAATAAATCAATGAATTTTATTAATATTTTGACAGCTGTCTTAAAATTTATTTAGCCTACTTAATTATGGGGATCTACGGCAATGTTGCTAGGCAACCCCTACATAAACATTTCCAAACCAAGAGATGGAAGTGAAATCTGTTTTTTGCAACCCAAGAGATTGTCATGAAAGTTAGGAATGACGTATTTTCTAACCTCCAAAAGGTTAGGAATCTGTATATTACTATAATGATTGTGAATAAAATGTATTGCCAAATATGTAACTTATTTTATGAATAAAGGATGTTGCGTAGGTAAACAAGATCAGCAATTAAAATAATTAGACTCATATGTCGAAGAATCGTAAGTTTTTACCATGTATTTGCACATACTAGTATTTCTTTTTTTATAGAATAAATTTCGGCAAAAGCCATCATATCCATTCTCTTTACGCATTTCTAAATTAACCTATTATTACACCACTCCTTTATAATAGCATAGTATTATCCGAATATCCTAAGTAACAGTAAAGGCAGTGTACAGTTCAATGATTTCTATGTGCTTGCCAAATCGAATCCATCATATCCATTAGCAAAATCAGAACTGTCTGCTTCAACACTATATCTCAATTGCTTGTTTGGCTAAATGGTCAAACACAACATACGGGCAACGCGCATTTAGGGTGCAAGTGTGCAAGAAACACAATTTGTAGACGGATTTAAAGATGTGGTTTTTGTTATTACAAATATTGAAGAAAAATTATATTATATCTTCTATAGATTTAGAGAAAAAGAAAATATAATGCATAGAATAATGTTGCAATAAATCGCACAGTCCAGACTACACCAAGGAAACCAGTTATCAAATTCAAATGTTTATAACTGACAGATAAATGTCAGTGTCAAAAATCAACAGTTTTACTCACAGTACTGAAAGCTTTTTCTGAGAATTACATTTAATATTTCTTATTGAATTATTATATAAATATTTAAAATTGTAGGTGGGTATATATTAATAGTAATAGTACTTATATCCTTAAGAAATGCCGCCAATCCAGTCAATAAATTTAAACCATTTTGAACATTTTAGAAGAGTATGACAAGATTCCTGATAGAATGAAAGAATAGATATAATTAGAATTATTTGCGTGTACAAGAAATGTTAAATTTGACACTTACATAATAAAACGGAAATGGTGACAGGTATTGTGTTGGCCACAACAGATTTTTGTTTGATGGCATGACATTGGTTGCATGCCAATTCCCATTAGACTTTGGTTGTTCTTGTGTACATATAAAAATATAGCCTTTTTAGCCAATTACATAATTGATTGACGTTTGATTGATCAAAAATTGACATTTTCTATGGCGTCACTTGTGTGAAATTTTAATGCCTTTTTCTCGAAATTTAAAACTACGTTTATACATATTATTATAATTTTAGAATTACATAGATGAATTCTTTAAAATTGAGTCACTCGATTATATTAGACATTTCGGAAGTATTTAAATCATTTTATTCTGTCTTTCACAGAAATGCCACACTCCATCTGCAAAAAAGTCTTAAATAATGTGCTACATTTATTCCAAGAAAACTTGCAGACTGAAAAATAAACAAGTGTGTTTTCTTTCCTTACGCAGTTATTTGCTTATTTTCCTTGTCAATGATTTTGAAAAATAATTGGCGATCAATACCGACTAATTGAAGTATATTAATTGATTGCAGATGTTTGAGAACCAAATTTATTTATAAAAAATTCAATGAGTCATTCAGAAAACCTGCAAATATTTATTTGAAACTCTATAAATACAGTCGTAATCGTAAGTGATTTGCGGTTTCGACATCGCAAAAAATAACTAGTAATAATAAATATTTCAGTCAAGTTATATAGGTAATTATTTGTATCGTCGTAACTCGTAACAGGATGCCTTTTATTCCTTTTTCCATTTAATTTATTAAATTAATGTAATAAATACAGGGTGTCTCAGGACGAGCTTACGCTATCTATATTTTAAATACTATATAATATAATTTAACGAAATTTGGTATCTAGAGGTTATCCAACATGCCCGTTTTAACTAAAATATTTTCAAAGCAGTAGCATTTCCGGTTTTACCGGAAATTGACCTCAACTTTCTTATTTTAAATGGAATACGCTATATTTTATTTTACCATTGAATGCAGCGGAAAATTTTACATATGAAGCAATAAAAACATTTTACTCATGATCAGCTACTTCCGGCGTTATTCAACTTTTTTTGATTTTTTGTCTGAAATCCGGCACATTTTCATAACTCTGTATATCGGGAACGAGATCGAATTTTTATAATCTGAAAAAAGCCTTTTATAAAGGAGACTTTAAGCTACATTATCCATAGAAGAATCCTCGATTATTTATAAAAATGTGACGGGTACGTTACACCAAAATTACAGTTGACAAACTTCAAAAAAGACAATTTTTTTAAATGGAACCCCCCCTTTTTTATTACATAAATGTGTACTACGACAAAAAATAAGGGTACTTTATGTAACATGTCCTATGTTGAAAGTTGATAGAATTTCAGTAAATTAGAAAAACATGTAATCTGGGTATAATTATTTTATTAATACGAGTACGGATAAGTACGGACCTTAGTCGTCCGGTCACCGAACGCCTTTGGTTTTTCACAGGGAATCGAATCCGCCAAAAACTGGGTTTAGTTTAGGTTCAGGTTAATTTGTTTTCTGAGAGATGGGTTCGTGCGCTGTTCTGGTTCAAACATTAATAAAATTTGCCGTTTTGTTCCGGGTTCAGGTAGGTACTGGTTTTAGATTAGGTTCGACCTAATGAAAATTGAATTATTGTTTTATATATATATATATATATATATATATATATATATATATATATATATATATATATATATAATTAAAATGCGATTCTAAATTCATGATGCAAAGCAAGACAAGAACATTTTCATACAACAAAGGCAGCAAAGTAGATGCCGAAGCCGAAGGCGTCAACGATTGTGAGTACGCTTACGTTTCAAACTGAAAATAAAACAGGAGCTGAACCAGGAACTCGAATATTAATACCCGGTTCGGTTCCAACTCTGGTTCAATTGAAAAATATATCTGAGGTTCGGTTGTGGGTGTAGGTTCGGTAAAATGTTACCGTTTCGTACCGGTTTTGGTTCGGTTTAGGTTCGATGTCCTGGTTCTTCAACTAAGCCGTCCGGTTGGAACACGTATCTTCTAAATTTAACAAAATAAAACTTAAGCCCGCAAAAATGTAGCCTAATTTTTTGCAATAGTGTAGATAAGTTAAGATAATGCAAAATTGCAATCTATAAATGTCGAAATATTGAAAAAAAAAAATCGATTGCACATTTTTATTTCTTTAGTATTTTATTGTCTAACTTTTAAAATGTAATATTTTCTCACTAAAACTTCATTCGAAGCCTTAAATTCAATATGCCGCAACAAAATAGATAAAAATCCAGTGAAATCCGTCATGAAATTTTCCAGCAGACATCGGTTGACGCGGACGCTAGAGACACATGTAGCATAGCAATGTGTGATGATGAATCACGTGTTCTTTCACGTCGCGACGCCTATCCCCCACCACGGCGCTGTCAACCGGCGCTCATGCTTAGCGACACAACAAAAAGATTATTGTTGTGATGAATTCCCATATACAACAGTCTAGTTTGTTTATTTACAGAAAATGACAATCATACAATAGCAGAAAAGGATTATGAGTAGGTAGAGATGTCTCAAAAGAGAGGACAACTCGAGATATAAATGAAAAGTCGAAAGAAAAATATGTATTTATGATATATATCAAATATAGTTGATCTTAATATTTTCTACAATATAGAAAGAAACCTAATTACCAATAATTAATTAATAATAATCAGGGTAAGTTTCGAAGTAGATTTCTATTTAGATTTAATACTATAATTAAGCCAATCCAGGTGGAGTAGTGGTAGCGCTATGTCTTCACGCTACAATCGAACCGGGGTCAAATCCCGGGTAAGAAATGGCGGTCTTTCATAATTTCATCTCCATTACCGTCGTAAATGATCAATATTGTTACGAAAAATTAATTGGAGAAATGTTTCTAAAAAAAAAATCTGATATGGCCAACACAAAACCTCCCGCTATTTAATTTTTATTAATTTAAATACATACCTACGTATTTACAAACGCAGCAAACTGTTCCATTTCAGAAAACTATTGCTTTATTTACTATTTTCTTTTTAAAATGTCACTATTATTAATTTGAAGTGATTAGTTTTTTGACAGTGATATTTACTGTCAGTTACATTCATTTGAAATATGAACTGTGTAACAAAGGAATTGTGTTTATCTTAGGCTTCGCGACTAATAAAAAAAAATATTTTTAATTTTATCTGTAAAATATATAGAAAAAGTATTAATGTATTCCTGTAGAAAATTTAATAATCTTTAGAATAATACTACCTTTTTTTAGTTTAAGTTCTGTATTTATTTATTATTAAAACCCGACGTTTCGGCACCATAAACTGGTGCCTTCTTCAGGGGAAAACATTGACATAAATATGTGAAATAACAAAAACAACAGGTAACCAAGGTAACAAGAAAAGTTCGTGAATGTTACCTTTTTTATGTATACAATTTTCTAGACAATATATGCATGCCCGGCAATAACTTGGACGGCGAACGTGCATCTTCTCAGGAAAAAATCTCCTTTTGCCAGAGGAAAAACCGTCCCAAAAACTGGCAGAGAAGTGATCTGTATAACTCAGAGACACATTATCGGTAGCGAAATACCGCAGCCGTACTCTTTATTAACAGATGTTAGAAAAAGTCTAGAAAAAATTGTATACATATTATAAATTACAACATATTTAATATTGGAAGCCATGCGCTACTAAGTTCTAATCCATCACAATGATTGAGATTGATATTTCTTGTTTTATAAATCTCAATGGCTTCTCTAATTAATCTGTTAAGTCGAGTAGGTCTTGCAATAATTTTCGTATCTTCAAATTTAATTTGGTGGAATTCTTCCAAGGTATGTTCTGCAACGGATGATTTATCAGACTGGTTCAATATGATCGATCGATGATATTAAAGGTAGTATTATTCCAATTATTAATATGAGTTCTGAAAGATATTATAATAATTCAATAATCTTTAATTTTCATAAGACATAAAATGCGAAAAAATGGCATTTAATTTTTTGAAGAAAAACCATTATGAGCTTCAGGTAAAGTGCCATTTCCGGTTATCCGATTTACACCAAAATCTAATGGCTTCTTTTCATATTAGAATAGGATAGAAATACAAGGTTTCAGAATTTTCTGAATGATAGTATTTGAGTTAGAACGAAGACAAAATCCATACACATTCACACATGCACACATACACACATACAGACATCATCGTGAAAATGTTAAAATTGGATTCTAGGGACCTTAAAACGTGGTCATTTACTAAAATCTCGATATGTGATTTTTAGCACGATCCCTATACCTCCCTTACCAAGGGTAGCGGGAGGTAAAAAAGAGACCAAATAATTTTCTACAGTAGCGGTTGTAAATTTCAGGAAGCTTTTACGTTATCTGTCGTAAACAAACATTTTGGATGTGTCAATTACGTAATCTGTAAATCCCACCAAATCAAATTACACCCAATTTCCATCTTATCTCAACAACAACATCTCGTGACCACCCACGATTTCATCCTAAACAACTGCGTTCGCCCACATGTCATTGTTACACACGTCACGCTTTATTTCATTAACAAAAGACAGACGATGAATAGGCCCGATTTAAAACAGCAGCGGGTAATGAGATCTAGAGTGCACTGATAATTAAAATATCCTGATGCTCACAAGAGCTTGAATGGCTTGTGGTGCTTTGTTAGACACTGCAGTGCTAGTTAGGAATGTAATGCATAAGTGCCTGCTTCGAATTGAGGTTATACGAGGGGTTTATTTACTTGATTAGTAAATTGTCAATGAGTGCATTCATTTTTAAATGTAGTGCTATATTATGTAGATAAGTATAAGTATTTGTAAATGGATGTTATTGCCAATATAATTGGTATAAGTTGTTTTAAAATAATCTTAATGCTAAGCTATTTGAAGCTTCTACGTCCATAAATACATTATTTCGTTTATGAACTATAAAAACATTTAAAAATGTTCTTGTACATTTAAAAACAGCTGACAATTACTATAATTCAGTATGGTTTTACATTCCCATAGTGCGACAAAATTTAATGCATATATTTACGAATATGTGAAAATTGTAATTCCAGTAATTTCTACAGGAATTAATAGTAAAAGAATGTTTTATTTATTGAGATACCACTTTATACCTTCCGTCACTTTTACGTAGGTAAGGTATTAGCTTTGGTCAAAAAATTTGGTGGTGCTTTTAATAAAATCATCACGTTTTAGATTCCCTAAAATACGATTTTACTAGTGATGATGTCTGTATGTGTATGAGTGTCAGCGGCGTAAATATGCCAATGCAGCCAATGCGATGCATTGGGGCCCACGTCACAAAAGGGCACATTTGCTGAATCTAACGTTAAATTTGTCATTAAATTTAATTATGATAACTAACTAATATAAATTTTAAAAATTCAATTTAACTTAAAGTATGGCTCAAGAAATAATAGTTAAAGCAATGTAAATATTTTTTAAATAATTACATTACGAGATATTTCACATTTGCTAAAAGGGGAAACTGACGTCATACAATTGTTATCTTTCTCTCGTAGTGTACTCAGAGCAGTTTGTGTGAGAAAGAGAAGTACAGGGGGAATGTGACGTAACACTGATTTCTCGAAAATAAAATACTGTTAAACTAGGAACAATTAATATTTTTTAATACTATGAATTGCTTCAAAACTGAATGAAGTTTTATTTAAAATAATTTTAAAAAAATTGAGTGGCATACCCCATTGAAAATATACAATTCGTGAGTTGGCTCAACTACTCTTGATTAAGTACTATGATATGAGTACCTACTAGTTTTTCTGAAATATATTCTCTATTTATTTTGTATTTGTATACCTGTAACAATATCGTTCGTTTTCCAAACTAAAAATTATCTGCGAAATACTATGGGCCAACAACGTCTCTCTCTTGGTTAGCACTCTTAAGCATAGAACAAAATTATATTTTTTTCCCAGCTGGCCAATACATGGAACTTTTTTATTTGGGGGAGGGGGTGGTATATAGGAGGTCCCAAATTAAATTTCGCATTGGGGCCTTTTTCGTCTAGTTACGCCACTGATGAGTGTGTCTGTGAGATGTGTATGAATGTGTGTGTGTGTATGTGTGTGTGTGTATGTGTGTGTGTATGTGTGTGTGTATGCGTGTTGTGTGTGCGTGTGTGTGAGTGACAAAAATTTCTCGAACAAGAACTCCAGTATTACAATTCTAAAAATTATAATTCTTTCGTATTCCTCTTCTTTACATCCACAAGAAGAGCTGATTAGATTTTGGTTATAACTGGTTAACCGAAAGTCCCTTTAATTGATGTTCTTGACAGTTTTTTTTAAAAAAAAAAACGCAGTTAATTATCATTTTATGTGATTATCAATATGAATATCTTATAGTCTATACGGTTTCATGAAACATTTTCCTTCATATTCAATAGATATAGAGTTAAAGAATTGTATAGAGATTAAATTTCATAAATCAGCCAGCTTTGCTTTAAACATGGAAACAGCTGATATATTTAAATAATTCTAATTGACAGGTGTCAATATCAAGTGCAATTTACATAGTGTTTTATAATTTTATTGGATATAGAGAATCTTTTAAAGGATTTTGCGGTATGGAATTTGTAGAAAATAATTATGTTCGTGTTGTAACTTTACTGGATATATATGGAATCTTGTCCAAAGAACTTTCGGTAAGGGATTTGTGCAAAATACATAGAACTGACGGCAACTCATATCGGATTTTTTTTATCCAAAATGGAATACCAAGAAATTGTTGCAGTTCAAAATTATTGTTTTATATCTGTCATATCAGACACATCTATTTCTACTCCAGGGGATGAAAAACAAAATTATTTTAATCGCATTTATATTTCAATACTGATTTTGCCGACGTACTTAGTGAAAGAACTGAGAGAAAGATTGAATCCAAAAACAAATACCTGACAGAATATCATTTACTATAACATATCCTGTAGTAAACACACAATACAATAGTAAAACAAACATCCCCGTACAGTGACGACTTAATACAGGGCATTGTAGTCGCAGTCATCGTCTGGCATTCTGTGATGTGCAGAACAGAACATAGTGTAGTCTACATAGCAAGCTCGAGCAGTTGGCAGTCCGTTTAATTTCACGATCCACCAACGTGGCTGCCAGCAGTATTGTACACGGTGTTTGACGGCGATACGCATTATTGTCCACATTGCATACCATTGTGCACGAAATCTGTCGCTTCGCTACACCTCAACATCTCAGAATGCAGGACTAGGTACCGTGATAAGAGGGAGAGGTGCATGATAAAGGAACCTGCTTCAAATGCAGGGCAAAGGGAAGATATTTCATATCTTGATGCAACAGTTTTTAGTTTTAATGCAGAGTGAAATTATCAGCTATAATATCCCGAGGACATTGATAATTACGAAATAATTTTATGACAGTTACCGAAAGCGCGTTGCTTGGTAACAGCCCGACGCCGAAGGCGGAGGTGGTGTTACCTAAAAGCAACGTGCTTGAGGAAGTATGATAAAATTATAAGTATTTATCAATGATCGAGGGGTATTCGGTGAGAAATTTTTTTGCAGTTTTAACATTAAATTTGCCTAAAATTTGTATTTGACAGAATTTTTGTGTCTAACATAGCCCAGTAGATGTCACTAGTAGTCATTAACGTGAATGTAGCTATGAATATGTTCAGTGTGAAGTGTGCAATGAGAATGAGACCTCTTTGAGTGAGACCAAAGAGAAGATAAGACATACAAAAGTCCATAAATATTCTCCATATTTAGTTTTTTATTTAATACAGTATTTTTAATGTGTTTTCTTCTACAATTTTGTTGACTTTTGATTTTTATTGACAGTGTGAAAATGACATTTTTAAATTAAAACAATTAATCTTTAATTATATGTCAAAAAGTGTTTGTTACTTAGCAACTTAGTAACATAAGTGATAATTGTCTTAGGATAATTATCAATGTAAGTTTGTTTTGATTGGTTACTTTCGCACACGTGGTCAGCAATAAAAGGATACAATTGGATAATTTTTTAACCAAAAAATTTTCAGTGTAAGTTTGTTTTGATTGGTTACTTTCGCACTCGTGATCAGCAATAAAAGGATTCAATTGGATAATTTTTTAACCAAAAAATTTTCAATAAAACCAAAATGATTTTTATGATGTTCTCCCCACGAGCAGGGCATCGAACCCAAACCCCGAATCAAACCTCAGATATATTCGAGGATATATTTTTCAGTAGAATTCGAGTTGGAACTGAATTGGGTTAAGGGTTCTTGTTCAGGTTCATTTTCAGCCAATGTGCGTTCCTGCGTGTGTTTACTGTTCGTGATATTGTGTTGCATTATTAATTCGGCTCGCATTTTAAATTATTTCTTTGTAATGATTGTTATTCAAAAAAACATTAATTTAATTTTTCTTAGGTCGAACTGAACCTGAACTCGGATACTCGGAATGAAATCGCACATTTTATTACCGCTTGATCGAGAACCGTACACGAAAATTCAACTTTCAAGATTAAGGTTGATATGTCATACTTATCATAATGGCGTCTAAAAAATTCTTATCAAAAATGTACGTATATGTCCAGTGATTATCAAATAAATTACCAAAGAAATTACAGAGAACTTACCAAAAATTAGAGATATTATGTACAGTTTTATTATCCATGATTGTGCATTGTCTGTGCTTATTGTATTGTACAGGGCATAAGGAATAAAATTTAATAACGGTACGGTAACTAAACAGCCTTCAAGGTCTCTATTTTAAACAGGCACTTTAAAGATAAGATACTCAAGAGAAAAGTCCATTTAAAAAAAAATTGTGTATGCTTAAGACCGCACGTCCGAAGTGAAATCTGAAATGGTTCACATTTGGATCGTACTGCAATGTCATCTCTTGACTTCTTCCGAAAGCTTTATAAACTTAAATATTTAAGTGTGCTGCGCTTCAATTCATTTATATATATATATATATATATATATATATATATATATATATATATATATATAAGATGTCAAAAACCTGTTAGCATTCTAACCAAACTCTAACAAAATTTTAAAGACAGAATTTTAATTTTCTTGGTAGAAGACTAGAAAACGACACAAATTTTATTTTAAAATCTAACAAAAAAAAAAACCCAAAAACAGTTTTAAAACCGGTGGCGGTGATTGGTACGCGATTTATTCCCGTTGTCATTCAAATGTCATTTTTATACTTTCAAAAAATCAATTTAGCAGATGTAATCACGTTGTGACGATGTCAATAGGTACAGTTTTTCAAAATTATAAACATATAAAATTTACAACAAAGGCAAACGTAAGTAATATTATATTTACTTGTTACACAGATATAGGTAATGACAGCAGTGACACGCCAAAATGGCGAGCTTGGAACTATAGTTTATTTTTAACAGATATTGTGATGTCTCCCGTCTTGTATTAATAAAGTAGCGTAGGCTATGACACGAATTAACGTGACGTCACGTTCGGCTCTCCCGAGTTTACCCGAATGGCTGAGAAGCGTGACGGATCAGCCTTGTTCAGTACCCAGGAAAAAGGTGTAAGGTGCGCTTAAAGAAATTTTCACTTCAAAAATCTAATTATATGTATAACAATACAATGGGACAACTTTTGTTTAAATTAAACGGCTCTGTATCTTTTATAGTTCTCGAAATCTCTATGTTGATCATATTATCCTGAATACCCTGTATACGTGTTGCATATAATTTATCAATATAATAAGTCTTACAGTTTATTTATCCTGCATCATTTCTATTTATAACCTCACATAAACTCTGTTAAATCAAAACCACATCTTAACATAAACCACCACATCAAGCTAAGTAATCATATTTCCATCTCATAAAGACTTCATTGTTCGTACTCGTCCATTCCTGCTCGCTGACATCATCATCTGGGGGTGGAGGGGTTCAATTAGGATATCCTTCCAGCCCAGCGCGAGTGACGTCACCATGCAAATAGACCGTTGACGCATGAGTTCGTTTCCCGACCTTTGGAAGAGGTCGCTGTTGCTGGGAATTGATGCAGGAACTAATAGTTACTGTGGAAGTTGGTTTTCGTTCGTGGGAATCAAGTTGCGTATGAGAGTGTAACTGTAATTTCGCGGTGACTTATGCTGGAATAGTTCAGAGTAGACGTGTTTAATTATACAACCGCATGAGCATAACATTTTAAAACTAAATTAAGTCGTATATCATATTCAACTACCATGAGCAGGAATTTCTGTTTACATCATACTTTTTGATGACGGGGCTGCAGTCCCGAACGCGAGAGCTTTTAAAAAACCAGAACCACAGACGAGTAGACGAGTTTCGCTCTTATTGGAGCTCTTCAGTGTGGTGTACTGATGCCTCTATGGGAGGCAGTGAGAAAGGTAACGGTCACACTGCATCGATCAACATCCATCGATCGACGTACATCGACTACCATCAACTGTTTTTTTTTTCTTGTGAGTGGTCACACCAGAGTTGAAAAAACCCAGGTTTTTTTATAAAAAAAAACCCAGCCCACCTGGGTTTTTTTTAATAAAATCCGGTTTTTATTAAATAAAAGCGGGTTTTATTAAATAAAAGCGGGTTTTTTTAAATAAAAGCGGGTTTTATTGGCAAACATCGAAATGTAGTATGTATCATTTTTAACTTTAGTTTTATAAAGTATCTTAATACACATACATAAGTCGGCGTAGTAGATAATAGATGAATATTATTAATATTTTTTTTTTTTAAGACTGTAATGTAACAAACAATAAATTAACTAGAGAGTGTACATGCGTACAAATTACGAATTAATATTAATAGTTGCAAGTCTGTGCAATGCAAGTGTGTACAAGAATAAGATCGAAGTGTCACAACTAATAGTATGTTTAATACACAACTCAAAAAATAATGAAAATACTGACACCAGGATTGGAGTTGTTCAAATATAAAAGAAACACTGTGCAAAGTTCGCAAAGCAATGAAAAATATGTTAAAAATGATCAAACACGAAGTACACAAAATGAAATTGATTGTAAAATGTTGCCGGTGACAAAAATTTATGTATATATGTGTGTACCATATAAGTATGTACCATATTTAATTAATAAAATATGATTTCGCAAAAGTGGGTTTTAGGTGTTTTTTTTGGGTTTTTTTAGGTGGGTTTTTTAAAAAAAACCCGGGTGGGTTTTTTTGGGTCGGGTAAAATTAAAACAACCCTGGGTCACACTGCTGCTTTTCCAATAAATGTTGGTCGTATTTTTACATATGTCGTTTGTTGTCAAGTCAACTTACAACTTTTAATTCTTATTTTTGTTGCTATTAACATCTATAACTTGTCAATATTATTGACAATACTGTACCCCGTTCTGCTTTGATCATCGAGATTTTCATAGATGCGAACTAAATTTATTAACTGTTCAATTTCGTTGACAGTTACTGTTCTGTTATTTTGGTAAGAAAAACAACTCAACAGGTTAGAATGTTAAATGTTACAATCTGCCAGAATCTATTCATTCACTGAGAAAGAGTAGCTTCGAGCGTTGTACGAAATATCAAATAAGTCGTCAGTACCAGGGTTGTTGTAATTTTGCCCGACCCAAAAAACCCAAAAAAACATCTATAAAACCCACTTTTATGAAATCATATTTTATTAATTAAATGTGGCACATACTTATATGGTGCACACATATATACATAAATTTTTGTCACCGGCAACATTTTACAAACAATTTCATTTTGTGTACTTCGTGTTTGATCATTTTTAATACATTTTTCATTGCTCTGCGAACTGTGCACAGTGTTTCTTTTATATTTGAACAACTCCAATCCTTGTGTCAGCATTTTCATTATTTTTTGAGCTGTGTATTAAACATATTATTTGTTTAACGCGGCTATAACAACTACTGAGATAACTTACACACTTGGATCTAATTGTTGTACACACTTGCATTGCGCAGACTTGCAACTATTAATATTAATTCGTCAGTTGTACGCATGTAGACTCTCTAGTTAATTTATTTTTTATTTCATTGCAGTCTTTAAAAAAATATATTAATAATATTAATATCTATTATCTATTACGATACTTGTGTATGTGAATTAAGCCGGGTCCAGACTAGTAACAGAACATTGTAACGTAACATGTTACAGTAACGTGTACAGTAGTCCGATGTACGGCAAGCATCCAGACTTAACAGCGAATGTTCGTTAGTTTCCATAAATGTTCAATTGTTCGAATCAGTATTAATTTGACAGCCATGAGCTCAATGCAAATAGCAGCGCTTGCATATATTTATACACATTATAGTATTAAAAGAAAAAGACCAAAGTCGCGTAGATGGTGGATGCTAAAATTATATGAAAGTCGAAATGTTTATAGTGGATCCAGCCTATTGACAGATTTTTTAAATTTCAGCAAATCAGTGGATTATATAAAAATTTCACAAGAATGCATCCGTCTGATTTTGAGTTTTTGCTAAATTTAAAATCTTCGTCCCTACTGATGCAGATGCTAACTTCAACTGTTCTCAACTACTAGAAACGCGTCCGAACTTTCCCGAATATCGTAACGTAACATCCTTTGATGTGACGGCAAAGACCGACAAATGATGGAACAAGCCCGAACAGAACATTGTAACACGATTTGTTACACGAACATGTTACAAAATCCCGTCCACATTGTTACTGTAACTTGTTACGTTACAATGTTCTGTTACTAGTCTGGACCCGGCTTTAAGATACTTTATAAAACTAAAGATAAAATTGATACATACTATAATTCGATGTTTGTCAATAAAACCCGGGTGGTTTTTTTTAATAAAACCCGGGTTTTATTAAAAAACCCAGGTGGGCTGGGTTTTTTATAAAAAAAACCCGGGATTTTTTCAACCCTGGTCAGTACACGTTCTTACTCAATTGTTATCGATGCATGCATTGTGACCATGTGCATTGATAAACTCAGGTATGTTTTTTACTTGATCGTGCTCGATCGACGTTGATTGTTCAGTGTAATCACGGCCTAAAGCTGAGCAAGCGGATGATAAACATCCCAAAAAGATAAGATGACTGTAGAAGCAAGTAACTACGTGCAGAGCCATCTATCACTAGTACACCACACTGCAGAGCTCCAATAAGAGCGAAACGCGTTTGTGGTTCTGGTTGAGTGAACCAGTCTCCGATAAATGACCGAGAGGTGGCTTCAGAGACTGAAATCTTGTGAAACATGTCAAGTGTTATTTTAAATCTAGAACAGTTTCACCATATTATTCTTTATTGTACTTTTATTATTAATGTTTAGATTTTGTCCACTATACTTAAATCGACAAAGTTTATATTAAAAAAACAATTTTAACTCTTAGGATACCTACCATAAACATTCGTAAATGTTTTTTTTTTTTTCTTGTAAATATTATATGAAAATCTAAAAATAACACACTGAAAAAGTAATGAAAAAATTTTCGTGTTGACGAAACTTATCTAACATTCCGTTTGTTCTGTAATTACTACCATATTGATCAATGTTTTAAGAAAGTAGGTATTATTTTCTTTCCGTAACATTACTAAGAATAATATATTATTACCAGAAATTCCTATTATTTTCGTAAGTAAAAGTATAATACCCGAACGAATTCCAAACCGTATGATGTGATTATTCAATGAAAATTTAATCCTCTTCTTTCTACCCTGATCCTTTTTTGTTTGAAGTTTTTGTTGAAACCAACGCCTTCTGGATAATGCTATGAGTTTTTAACATCGCGTGTATAATGTCAAATTCGGTTTTATTTTATATAAAAATTATGAAATTTGCATAAGTTCTGCGTCACGGTTTTTGATTGGAAGGGCAGATATAAAGCTTTGACTTTATTAAATTATACATAATTTTTCACCTTGTAATTATCCTCGCCTTGTTATTTAATTTTGTAAGATTAAAATTTTCACAAAAAGTGTAAAATCTACGATGGAAAGTCAAAAACTAAAGGGACATTGTAAAACAATCAAACCTTTCATTTCATAAAATGTACAATTTATATAATGAAATTTTAACTAACCGAATGTAGCCAAGTTCAAGGGCAGATATTTTCTTTTCTTGTTAGTTTTATTACACGTATTCCGAGTCCTATATTTGTCATATTACGCCCAATTTCCCAAAAAAATATTTTTCCCCTAAGTTGCAGCAATTTCCTCTTGGAAATGAGGGCGTAAAAAAATTATAAAAATTATTTTTCGTACGTGTTAGACCATTAAAAGCCTACCGCAAAAATATTGAGCATAAAGTATAAACGAAAATGGTAATAAAAAGAAAAAATAAATTTATGACAGCGCATTATTACAGAAAAAATATTGCAATTCTCTACGGAATTCCACCGTTATTAAAAAAGCTTGTCCAAATACGTGACCAAGAGGACGCTTAAATACTTTATTTTCACGAACAAGAACTTTAGTAAATTTACCAAAATGAATTTAATGGAAGATCTCAAACAATCGTAAAAGAAATCACTGTCTAATTAACATCTTGTAATCAATGATGGTATAATAACCGAAAAGAGAAATACATGCGGCGTTAATTGCTATTTTGCCACAGGACTTTGAAAATATATTTTAAGATATCAAAAAACACCAGAAATTTGGTTTAAATTCAGATTCAGAGTTTAAACTGTTTTTCAGTCTGGTTTAAACCCTGAACTCAGCTAAAAATTGACAAACTTAAACCATCGTTTCTAGCTTAATGTCCATGGCCTGCGGCGGGATTTTGAGCCCGAGGCGTAAGCCGAGGGATAAAAACACGTCAAAGCCATAAAAGCAAGTTACGCTCGTGGTACATACAAAACTTTATGCACGGACGAAAATTTTCAAATTATGAGTGTTAGAAAAATTGTATCGAAAAGAATTTGTCCTCGTATATCCAGTATCTAGTGTTGCTATGAAAGCGGAGACCAACAGTTTATTCTTTGTTTATGAGTTATGTCATTTGAGTTTTATTTTGTGTATCTCCGTGCTTTCCATATCACAAAATTAATTTTCATTTTTCATTAAAGAATATAAATTTTTTGATTTGTAATAAAAAAATTTCATGTTGCCTGTTTAAATTGTTGGTTATAATTTGGTTTGACGTTTCATTATAGTCCGGCGGGCTATAATGAGGCCCGCGAGCTATAAAATGACGTTTATGTCAAAGAAATTCGTGTATAATTGCGAAATTATGATACGTTCGTTCATAAACATTGTTTATCGAACATTGTTCTTCGAAGGTCAATAGCTATTTTGAAGAATGATCCACTATTGTACGAAAAATAACTGAAACAATAGAAAAATCTATTCTGTGCTCTATAAAAGCTTTAAGCAAACTGATATATTCTAGTCTCATATTAAAATCTTTTTCAATTTTAAAATAACTCTTCTTTACGTTGTCTATTTTCTTGAAGATATAAATATTAATAACGCGTAATCCTAAGAAATTTAATAATAGTTTTATTTGCTCCATGTAAACGTTTTGCTCATACGAGTACGAGATCCACATATCTACCATGATCTATATATCAAATATTTACCAGGAGACTTGCGGTCCATAAATTCATATTCCCCGGTAGCAAATTCTTCACTATCATCCCCTAATAAGTACGATAAATCACCCCTTTCTGCGCTTACCTAGCTACCTTGCCGCAACAAGGGTGGAATAGCAATTCTTCCCCACCTATTTCTCCCAGGGAGAATTTATTCTCATTGAAAAGTTATAACATCATATATATTAAAAATTATAAAACATTATTTTTGGCTCAAATTTAATTCTACTGAGAGATGACACAGTTTTATCGCAGGTATTTCGAGTCCTATATTTGTCATATTACCACCAATTTCCCAAAAATATGTGTATATCGAAAAGTAAGACACGGGTGTTTTAACATGGAAATTCAGTTTTGTCTTTGTGCAAACGTTACTTGGTTATTTTATACAAGCATATCAAGTAAAAACTATATTCAAATTCTTCATATCTAAGTGGCCTATTCAGAGAAACACAGTCATAAAGGTTGTTACGGATATAAAGATTGTTATCATAAAGACATTTGTAACGATCTTTATGAATTTGTAAATTCAGAACCTACGTCGATATTATTGACAATCTTTACAAAATAATACTTGTGAATGAACCAGATTATTTGACAATAGCTAACTTCATTATGCATATATGAACTTAACCTAACCTTATATGTCAACTCTTTATTATTTTAATAATGTGTTGCCAATTATATTTAAAATGCAAACATTCTGCCAAAACAACTAAAGAAGAATATGACATTTGTGTCATATTTGAAAACTTCTAAATTATTTAGAACGGGTATGTTAATTCCTACCACTGATCCCAACGTGACTGAAAAGTTATGGAAAGATTTTTTTTTATTTTGATTGAAGAAAAAGCGTACATTAGCACCAGAATAAATAACTAGGTTTTCACGAATACCTACCACAGAATATAATATTTTCAAAGAAATATGTATTTACGTCAAAAGTAACTTTCGTCCACGACGGTTTTTATCGTTCTTATTGTCATTATTTAAGTCGAAACAGGATCCATGCGAATAATCAACTGCATCCTGCTAATATTTAGCAGAAAGGGCATTATTAATAATATATGATTGATGTAATAATCTGTCACTTGTCAAATATTAGAAATAACAACGTGATAACAACCATAAATGCATAGTTTTAGCAGTCGTTATGATAAAGACTGTCAAAACACGTAACAAATGTTGACGGTAACAACCTTCAGTACTGAGAATACCAATTTTGATTTTAACAATCTTTACAGTACATAACAACCATAAAGACCATAACGACAACACAAATATTGAGATCTGAATAGACCCCTAAGTCATGTGAAACGATTATTCTAGCTCTTTATATAAACGTAAAAATTAATTATAAAGTTATAGTTTTTATAAGCTATTAGTCTAGGCAGTCATGGATATATGAAAAAAAAAACAAATGCGTTATTTTTAATTGTCATTTATAAATAAATTTTGATTAGAGCAGTAAATTAGCATAAAACACAAAAAGGTAAAGGTCCAGTTGCATAAAACATTGTTAACTTTAATCACGTTGTTAACTTCAAAAAGGGTTATTTTCCAATGTATTTTTGATAAGTATCCATAGTTACAATGTTTATATAAACATCACCAGCTAACAACGTTTTATGCAATTGTCCTCGCAACTGGCCTAAAATGTTTTAGTTCTAATTGACAGTTAAAAACAATGCATTTGTTTATTTTTTGCCATAAATCCATAGCTGCCTAGACTAAAAGCTCATACAAACTGTACTTTATAATTATTAATTTTTACGTTTATATGAAAAGCTATAATAATCGTTTCCATGATTTACATGGAAAATTTAAATAACTATAACTATCCATAATTTTTAATGGGCCCATAAACCATTTTTTTAAAAATATTTTTAAATGAAAGTTCGTTTAATTTTTAAGCAATTCGTGGTATCAAAAAGTCATAATTGTTTTTTGTATAACTGCATTTGATTTTTAAAGAAACCTATAGCTATCTTTCTCACACCAGTTTCTGTAATAGGCTGCGTGAGAAACTTATCAATAGTGTAAATTCAAATATCTCGCAAAAGTAATTATTAAAAAAATGTTTTTTTATCTTAATCGCATTGAATTATTTTTGCATAAAATAAAAATTTTAAGTGTATTAGATGAAGAATTTTATGTTCTTCAATATTTATAAAAAAATAAATTTTCAAAAAATAATATTTTGACTTTTTTAAGAAACTAGTACTTCCTGTTGTCTAATTGTTCCCAAAATCGAATCACCTCCTCCCAGTAATGCCAAATTGAGGAAACCGCAGTGAAACATATCTTAACCCGGCAGCGGGCAGGTGGGGTGTGGTACACCCCAGTCACTTTATAATTGTCGCCATTTTTGCAATAACGGCCGTACACAATCATCTAGCCATCTACCTTCCGCAAATATATTGGTCTGTCAATACGCAACAGGATTCAGTCTCAAACTAAATTGCAGAAAGAGTATCATCAAATTAAAGTGACGTGGGGTGTATTAAACCCCACCTGTCCATAAACGTAACAAAAATTCTCTGAAGTTTACAGATACGAATATACTTATTTTGAAATTTCAAGGTACATTTTATATATCTGTTATATATTACTGAATTTTATTTAGTTTTTCTAAGTGTAGTATATCATATTTTGAAAAAGATCAGGCGCATTTGTTGGCCAGGTGGAAAGAAATAGATACTGAAGAGAAAGTCAATAAATAAAATTTGTGATGATAACAATGAATAACCACCGCACAAAAAATTTAATTCAAAGCAAGGTCGCTGCATAGAATCTCTTAGGGCGAGAGATAGAAAAAGAAAATACCTCGGCAAGTTACGCCAAACATATTTATATATGTAGAGCACGCGAAATTTTACTGTGGAAAGTGCAGCATATTTGAATCTTCATAACTTCTCTGTACCTAAAAGCAAGTTAGTAAATGCCTTTTTAGATCATAGGTTCACTTTTCAAGTTTAAGAATGTTATTTATTTTTGTTTGTAATATTTATATATTTCTTTGTTTTTATAATATAATGCCAAAGAATATTTTCAGTGAGTGTTTATAAGTTCTATTTTTTTTTTTTTACATAAATAATGAAATAATTTTATTGTTTCTTATTTACATTGAACCAGGAACTTCTAAAACACCAACAAATTTAACAATAACTAAAAAAAAATTACCGGATGTTTCATAAAATTAAAATTAAATTGGGGTTTGTCACACCCCACCTGCCCAAATTTGTAATTTTTTTTCACCTGCCCGCTGCCGGGTTAAGTCTTATAGTATTTGAGAAACCGTAATTCCAACATACACACACATGCACGCACGCACGCACAAACACGCACACACACACACACACACACACACACACACACACACACACACACACACACACACACACACACACACACACACACACACACAGAGAGAGAGAGAGAGAGAGAGAGAGAGAGAGATATCATCGTAAAAATGCTAAAATTGGATTAAAACGTGCTTATTCACTAAAATTTGTAAATTAGATTTTTAGCACGAATCCATTATAGGTACCTTTCTTTAGCACGAGGTAAAAATTAAAGTTGCTACTTCATATTTATGACATAATTCTATTCTGGCGGTGCGAATTGAGAGTGGCTCCCTCCGTTGATATTATTAAGAAAGCTGCAGGTTACGCATCGGCATAAATTTTTGGCATCGTCAGCTCTGGGGTATAAGCCTACAGCTCCTGCTGCCTATGGCTCCCATCCTGCCCTCCTGCAGCATTCCTGGCTTTGCAGCAGGATTAGCCAAGTCAATATTGTATTAATTAACGGACCGAGTGCTATTCTCTAATTGTTCCGCTTATGTTAGAGCGATGTTCCGGATGCTGCATTCCACAGATTAATTAGCGTAAAGGAAAGAAACAAAGAAAGGAAGTTAAGAAGAAGCACAATTTTTAATGATAAAAATGAAGTGAAACAGGAATTGAAGAATTTAAATTCTATTTGCTAATACACTGCTCAACATTTGAACTGGTACACTTATATAACATGCAGTAAAAGTAAACAACCCTTCTTAGGCGTTTGGCACGACTTCCTACCTGATTAGGGCTGTGTTTCGGAATGCAAACAAATGCCTATCGAATAACATTTGCGATTCAATTCGCTAGTGAAATAGAGCAATATGACGTCTAGCGGCGAAAACGCATCGTTTCTGTCACTTATTTAACAAATAAATCACGAGTGGATTGAAATTTGCAGGCTATACTTCATTTTACGAAAGAAAATAGTAGATTACTCTTAAGAGCCGACCGTTTTTACATGCATTGAATAAATAATTTAAATTTGTGAAACCAAGATTTGTCAATAATAAATATATTTATCTGTAAAAATGTCAAAATCTAAAATTGCAACAAAATATGGTTAAACATCACTTAATTCTGTAGATTTTATTTGACAACTGAGAGGCGATATTTGTTTCGTTTCTGTGAAATAGGTTTATATTCTGACCAATCAAAGGGTAGAATTTATATATCCCTAACTAAACCAACGCTATTTTTACGTGAAATAAAGTATAATAACAAAATCTAAAACTTCAACACGTTTTAGTTGCGTTAATCTATGTACGTCATTAGCACGCAGAAATCCAGAAATAATTAATTTCTATAATTTCCCGAAAACAAGAACCTAAATTCTATAGAAAAATTTATTAGAGAAATTTGCCAATTTGAAATAGTTGGTAGACGAAAGTTATGCATTCATCTTTTAAAAATGGGAAAGGAACCGAGTAAAAATAATGCTTGCTCCTTGCATTTTGTAAAGCAAGATTATATTTTGCCGGGTATAACTACAAGATAATAATTACTTAGTGTCTTTATTAAAATACTTCGTAATGAAATCTAAACTTGTAGACCTGCCTGCACAAAGATGACAATAAAATAATAATACTTATCTCTCCATTAATCTACCAAAGACTGTAATAATGCAGTACTATGCAGATTCAAGAAAACAAAGACTCGAATCATGTAAATTCAAAATTCGAGAGAATGCTGAACATAATTTTTATATGAAACGGACTAGTTCGCAAAATTCAAAATGTTATTCGTACTAGAAACATTATTTTTATTTAATATTAACTATAATATTAATATTATTTTGTATTTCAAACGCCGCAGTGTATAAGAATACAGTTGCGGGAAACGAAGCATCTACCTTAAACCGGCCATATTGTTACGTCACGCGCTAAGCTCCTCCTCTTCTTCACTCGCGAATTGTTGTTTATCTGTCATAAGTGCAGTTAATGAGCTCGCAGACGCTTATTAAGTTTTAAGAGTTTTTACGAATTTCTCTAGTAAGTTTTAATTCACGCATTATTAATCTTTAAGTATTTGGTTATTATTTCTTTCCAGAGCAATCTTTTCTGTAATACTAAAATGAAGATTTTGTTATTTTTCTCTTAAAACATTTGAAATTTGTTATTTAGGTTTTATTCTTTTAATTCTTCGCCCTAAAAGTGTTTCCAGAACCATATACTATCAATTAAGCGAGAAGGTGTTGCTCAAAAAGTAGTAAATTGTTATTTATATACTATGTTCTTGTAAGTGTACCAGTTCAAATGTTGAGCAGTGTATATAAATATTACAAATGTCAAACAATTTCAAAGTGGTTGGTTTTAAAAAAATCTAATGTAGCCAGCACATTGTCTTCCATCAATTCTATGTATTTTGTACAAATCCAATACCCTTGGCAAGGATTCTATAAATCCAATAAAATTATAACACGAACATACACTATGTAAATTGCACTTGACACTGACACCTGTCATTTAGAATTATTTGAATATATCAGCTGTTTCCATGATTCTTTAACTCTGTATCTACTGATTATGAAGGAAAATGTGTAATCAAACCGTATAGACAATAAGATATTCTTTCATATTGATAATCACATAAAATGTCAAAAAACTGTTAAGCACTTCAAATAAGAGAAGTTCCGGTTGACCAATTATAACCAAAGTTAATCAATATGAAAGAATTATAATTTTTAAAATTGTAGTGTTGAAGTTATCGTCGGAAAAAAAATTATGACACATACACAAAGGCATAAAATTATTAAAATCGTATTCTAGGGACCCTAAAACACCTGTATACAAAATTTGCATTGAAAATTACCTATACGTATTTTATAATATAGACAGTAGGCAATATCAAATAAATATATTAACTAGGTTCGAGATGTTTAATTATATTAAAATAATTTATGGATTTGTAGATACTTCGATACCTACGCATTAATATAGGTGTTGATTTGTAACGATAAAATAGGAATAATTCAATGAGTACATGAAAAATGAATAATTGCTAACATCATAATTTATATTTATATAAAATATTTCAAATTGAATTATTTATATAAAAATATAAACTCAAAAGTGGCATTGGCAGTTTTCAATTTACGTTGTGTTAATTGCAATATGTCGAACATTATTACAAAAATAACAAAATGCATTTTCAATTATTTTCAATATAAATAAAATAGTAATATTTTCATTATTCATTCTACATAAATTTAATTATAAACAAACATAATGGTTAGTGACATGGTTATTATTTGCAATTGTTTTGCAAATCCCAATGGATTTTTATTTTTTACTAATTAGTATACTAATAATAAAATAGATTATTATTTTATTACACTGTACAAAAAATAATACAAGATAATTTAAATTCAATTGAAAATAGGTCATAAAATATTTTTAAAAAATTTACAGCTTAACGACTTCAAAGATGAAATTTTCTATTATTACTTCCTTGTACGAAGTAATAATAGAAGTACATCTAGTTGTGCACCTCCCTTTTTGGTCATTACATAACTTTCGGAAGTGGTACTTTACTTGAAGCCTATAATAGATATAATCAAAAACTTTACAAATTTGGTATATAAGACTCTTATGTCAATGGGAATAACATAATAGATTTTAATTAAAATGGTCTACCCGGAAGTGGTACTTTACTTGAAGCCTATAATAGATTTTAATGAAAAACTATATTAAAATATAATCCAAAACTTTTCAAATTTGATACATAATACTTTTGTATCAATGGGAATAACATAATAGATTTTGGTTAAAATAGTCTAACCGGAAGTGATACTTTACCTGAAGCTGTTATCAGTTTTTCTTGAAAAAAATGGTGTTATTTTGATTTTAGCAGGGTTGGAAAAAATCATGATTTATTTAAAAAAATCAAAAATCATTGATTTTAAAAAAAATCAAATAAATCATGGTTTTTTGATTTTTTTTATTTTTAAAGATCTGGTGGTGTTATTGTACTTTTTAAATTGTTTTAAAAGCAATATAAATATTTTATTTCATAAACGAAAACGAAATCTATAATAAACCCCAAAAGATGCATTTAAATTTTTGCATAAATTTAGTATATAACGTACCCACGCGCGCGCGTCTTTTTAAACAATGCATACCTAAGTAAAATAGGTCAAAACATGTAATCAGTAATCTGTTAGAATTCGAATACAGTCCATATTTTTGTTGTTATTTATACTTCTGTAGTAAATAAATTCATTTTCATTACAATTTGAATCTTTTTTTCATGTGATAAAAATCAGTGATTTTTTAAAAAAAATCAGTTGATTTAAATCATGATTTAAATCAAATTATTTAAATCAGGCCAACCCTGGATTTTAGTAATAAATGCTTCAAATAAAAGTTTTAGAGAATTGAATTCTGCGTCGAAAACATCAAGTATGATTAAATTAGCTCTTTGTATAAGGGAGATATGTAAATTTAAAAATTATGTACTTGGTTTCTGTAATGGGGTATTCCACTCAATTTTTTTTATTATTTTAAATAAAACTTCATTCAGTTTTGAAGCAATTTATAGTATTAAAAAATCTTAATTGTTCCTAGTTTAACAGTATTTTATTTTTGAGAAATCAGTGTAACGTCACATTTCCCCTATACTTGTCCTTCTCACACACACTGCACTGAGTACGCGCGAGAGAAAGATAACAATTGAATGACGTCAATTTTCCCTTTTAGCAAATGTGAAATATCTCGTAAAGTAATTATTTAAAAAATGTTTTCATTGTTTTAACTATTATTTATTGAGCCATACTTTATGTTAAATTGAATTTTTGTTATGTTGGAATACTCTATTAAGTTTGCTATGGATTAGGACAAAAAATAACAAAAAAATAATGTCAATGCCAAATTATGTCAAATACGTGCAATTTTATGATTGGGTCTGTTATAATACATATTTTAATTATTAACAAAATATGTATAGTGTAACAGGCGTACAAGGAAGTCATTTGATGTCCACATCAGATATTTTTTTATTTAAAATAACAGATGACTCTATTGCTTTTTACAGCATCCTGGTCAGTATAAAGTAAAGGGATATTTATCATTAGTGACGTCGCTTTAGTATACTGTATTTATACTATACCTATTGTTTGTATAAAAAACATAATTTTATTAGTAAACCTCGGATACCCCTTTTGAGTCTGCTCACGTACGCCTCTGGTTAGGCATGTGTTCCGGATATCTGATAACGGCTGATATCCGTCCCTTTGTATCTCCGGGCTTTTTTGTTTTATTTACTTTTAACCGATCGGACACAGCGCGATAGTGGTGAATTTAGATGTTGGGTATATTGATTTTGTTTCGAGGTGATTGTAGCTGGATAGTGTCAGGCCGATTGCCGATTGTTTTTAAAATATACTCTGCCTAATACCCGGAAAATGGAATTTTAGATGATGTAATTATTTTTTAACCGAGGTTTAGTTGAAATTGAATGAACACACAGTTCTGATAAACGAAGTTTGTAACGTGTTCAACAGTTTGTTGATTTTGGGAAAACAATTTGTGGGAAAATTGTAAACAACGATGTTCAATAAAATTAATAATTACTACTGGTATCGTCCTAACTTATCTACCCCAACTGCAAATGCCGGTTATCAATTTTCACCTGTCGCTGTGACTTATAAGAAGTAAATATGCTGTTTTTCAGAAACGGGAGCCGTTGAAGTAGAATATTTTAAAACATATATTATAGGTTATGTTAAAGTAGATATATTTAGAAAAGAAAAGAATAGAATGACAGCGGAAGATCATAGAAGTAGAATATTTATATTTATTTGAAACCTATATTAAGGGAGCAAGATATATAATATAAATAATTATAATTATCAGCTATAATATCCCGAGGACATTGATAATTACGAAATAATTTTATGACAGTTACCGAAAGCGCGTTGCTTGGTAACAGCCCGACGCCGAAGGCGGAGGTGGTGTTACCTAAAAGCAAAGTGCTTGAGGAAGTGTGATACAATAATAAGTATTTATCAATGATCGAGGGGTATTCGGTGAGAAATTTTTTTGCAGTTTTAACATTAAATATGCCTAAAATTTGTAATTGACAGAATTTTTGTGTCTAACACAGCCCAGTAGGTGTCACTAGTAGCTATGGACGTGAATGTGCCTATGAATATGTTCAGTGTGAAGTGTGCAATGAGAATGAGATCTCTTTGAGTGAGACCAAAGAGAAGAAGATAAGACATACAAAAGTACATAAATATTTTCCACATTTAGTTTTTTATTGGTTACTTTCGCACACGTGGTCAGCAATAAAGAGAATCAACTGGATAATTTTTTAACCAAAAAATTTTCGCTATAACAAAGTTATGTTAGTACTCGTATATTATTTTTATTGAAGCAATTAGGACGAATGTTATTTTTTGTTGGCTATTTTGACCAATACATTGGTCATAAAGATAGCAATTATAGGATTAATATACCCTTGAAACAAATTTATTTTACGTTAAAATAACATATTAAATTTATATTATAGACACACAAGTGCAATTTGCACATAGCACCTCTAACGGCAGTAATGGCTGGGTTGCTAGGTTACGACAATGAAACAAAGAACTGTCATCAGCCACTTACAGTACAAATTAATAGTTATTAAAGTCATTAGGCCGAAATGAAGCAAATAACGGACGTGGCCGAGATAATATAAAATTTAAACATTTAGGAATAATGAAATAATTATAAAATTCTTCTCTTTCTGTCATAATGAACAATTTTTAATTTATAAATTCTCCGTGAAAACGGTCCATCAAGATGAAGTTATTTTTCTAGGAACACTTGATCCTTAATTGTAAGCGTCGGTTATTTTTATCTTTTCACTTTTGTGTTTACTCCTGTTATATGATAGTAACAAGATGGGATTACGAAAAAGATATAAACGATGCAAACGCTAAAATGTTACTTGACACTTGATAATTATTATAGATAATTATATTAGTTGCTGCAGGCATAACTTCTGGTTTTACACTCATCTTTATCTGTAAGTGTCTATTTATTCAAACATAAAAACGTAGCAACCACCTGCATTTCATAGTACATTTTATAAATTCCAACATGTATATCATGTAAATTGTTAAAAAATAAATATAAATGAGTGTCAAATGTCGTAATAAGACTGTATTCAGTGCTCAATTATTAATTTTCTCCGAAATGATCCCATTGAGTTATTCTCAATTACAAAATGATCTGATATAAACGAATAAGAAAGTGTAATATTTTATGTATTTACCGTATGTTGATAATATTGGTTGCGCATAATAAGATAATACAAATTTGGTGCATTTGTTTGTTGATAGTTGACAAATAATATCATGACATTGGCATACATTTATCATTTCATATCACAACGGTGGAAAGTGAGATTCGAAAATTAATAATCCGATCGTATGAAAATGGTACTTTACAAGATGACATTTTGAAAATATTTAATTAAGTTCATATTATCGCCACAGAATAGACATATAGAGAAGCGACACTCCTTGCCTACACCATTGTTGTTGCGATTTCATGTTTATGACCTTGAACTTTAAATTTGTTGGCAAATTTATGCGCGAAATTTAAATTGTTTTAAATGGTAAAAGAAAAATTAGAACACAAAATACTAAAATTTTAATTTTATTAAGGAATTAAGAAGAAATCATTAAATAAACACAAATTATGTTTTTATTGAACAAATACGTGAATTTTACAAATTCAATACAATGCAGAATTTTCTATATCTTTGATGTGGAAAACACAAACGTCAGATTCAATGAATATGTCCCAAATATCCTTCTCCATCAAATCTTCTCTTCCTCGGGCCTTGAGCCACATTTTACACCTATATTTATTAAGTGAATATACATTTTGCATGATATGGAAGTCGTTTTGCATTACTTACATTTATGGATCTTTCGGAAACGAAAAAAACTTACATTTCACTTTCTCAATTTTTTAAATCTCCTTATACAGTTTTTATATGAACAAACAAGTTCTCCCGATTATACCTTCTTCGTTTTTTCCATTTTATTAGAAACTAACAGCACTTCTAAAATTCACAAACGGTTCACAAAATGACATATGTCAAAAGTGAGAAGACGTGTTTGGTTTGCTTGAATTAGCCATAACCCTAAAATACATAGGCGTGACAAGCTGAGACAACAGTTCCTCCAGAATATGTGAAATATAATGATTTTCTTTATGATAACAATTTTTCCTATCGTTTGTTGAAAAAATAACATGTTTGTTCTTATTAGAAATCAATTTGTGTTTCTCAATATATTTTTATTATTGACCCCAACAGAAAATGTTCTCGTCGAGATAATGAAAAGAACAAAGAATCGTAAGATACGAAGATATGCCGAAACAATCCGATTTTATCCGATTAGCCCTTTAAATTTGTTGGCATACTCTTTCTCTCTCTAATTTTCGTTTCTCTCTCTGACTGTCGCTTCTGTATGAATGTCTATTCTGTGGTATCGCATAAAATAAGCCATATTTGAAGTTGGCTGTTGATGGAAAAGCGTCCTATAACTGTAGGTCCGCATTCTTTTGGTATAGTGTAGTAGGTGCTCATTTCAGCAACATCAGTGACTAAACTTGTATCATTAATGTTGAAGTAGTAAATAATGTAAATAAATAATGCAATAAAATTAATTGGCATTATAGTTATTAACGTCAACAACTGTTTTGGTGATTTATAAATTCTCAGTGACAACGATCCATCAAGATGTTATTTTATTAGGAACACGTCGGCGTCCGTTACTTTAATCTTTTCATTTTTGTTTTCAGTCCTGTTATATCATATTAACAGCACGGTATTACGAAAAAATAAAACATGGGTTTCATACGTGTATGTCAAATTACCTATTATTTTGAACTAGTGCTCAAAAGTGAACTTTCTGTTCTATTAGAGCATAGATGCTTGAAATTGTTTCAGCCAGAAATTGCTGATCTGGCATGTGCTCATGTGCAGGACTAAAACACTGACAAAACAAAAGTAACTTATTGGATTCAAACCAGAATCCATTTTGTGTGGAAATGAAATCAATCAACAACTAAACAAACTTTGGAATCCTTCTCAAACAGAGTATCTCCCACGCTGGATTCCATCGAATTCGTACGTAGCTGTTTAATTTTCAGAGCCAGCGAGCATTAAATTTTATTTGGTCACGGTCTTCGTCCCTTGATCTCCGTAGGTTCCCTCAGAGGTTCAGTAGGTTCCGTCTTTCCGTGCGTGGTGATCGGTCAGCGTAGGCTTTGAATTTAGATTGGTTAGTTCCTAACGAAATTGCTTTGTGATATCCGGAGATGTGATGATACATGGGGAAGATATACAGTGAAATATGGAAGAGTGTGAATATCATAGAATAGGGAACAAGATAATAAAATATTTTCGTCACAGTCACTGACTTTATTTTTCGGTTTATTAGGTTCCCCATAGCAGTGAAATATTTGTGGGGGAGACTTTATTGTAGTAGCTTCCGTAAGAAAGTATAAGACAGCTTTCTAAACAATGAAGATGGTAAAACAAAATAGTAGTACATTCATGGCCCAAAATATTAGACGTACAAGTGACAATAAAAATTTGAAAAGTCTAAGAATAGATGTTGCTAATATCATTAGGAAACACATAATTTTTCACTTTTTCATGATTATAAGGTCCCGTGGTCGCGTGCCTGAGTGTCTGGCTACGAACCTGGGGGAACCGGGTTCAATCCCGACCGACGCCAAATATTTCTAATTATAAATGGCACAAAAGTGACCCCTGTGGTGCAGTCTCCACGACAGCAATGAGTGTCCGTGAGGTGACACCTGGTAAGCGCCCGCACGGCACAAATATGTAATCATCATAACCGATATCTGCGATAAAGCAGATTGTGGCACACTCAGAAATGGGTAAAATACCGTGGCCGTGATGAAGTATTTATTTATTTATTTATTTATTATTTCATGATTATTATTTATTGCTCAATATCTTTTCAACAGTAAAAAGCCGTAGCATTATATTATATTAAAAAACGGACGAGTCCGATAACATCTTTTATGAAACATGTTTTTTACCTCCCGTTTCCGTTGGTAAAGGAAAATACATTTAAATGCCATTGTCTCGCAATTTTTATTATTATAAAAATTAAAGATTATTAAATTTTCTACAGATATGCATTCATACATTTTCTATATACATATTTATAAATATATAAAATAATAATTTAATATGTCAAAAAACTAATCATTTCAAATTAATAATGGTGACATTTTAAAAAGAAAATAGTAAATAAAGCAATAGTTATATGCAAAGGAACTTAATATAGTTTGCAGCATTAGTAAATTTGTAAGTATATATTCAAAATAAATAAAAATGAAATAGCGGTAGGTATTGTGTTGGCCACATCATATTTTTATACTAGCTTTTCTAATGAAGTATTTTTATATTTCTATTGGATTTTTAAAAATTGCGACTTGTTAAAAATATAATTTGGTGTTTCTTATGTTATGTTGGTAGCGCTTCCCACTAAAAATTTTAACACCACAGATCAAATTTAATTATTGACTGACAACAATTTAGGGTTATATGCCATTCATCTGCTAGTTTGAAAACGGTATAGATTTTATTAACGACGTGTTTTCAGTGCGTTTATGGACTCATAAAGGCACCGAAATGGAAAATAGTTATTTATGTAACAAGTGCGATGAAATTAGCAAGAGATAAAAAATACTATTTACACACGAGTTGCATACAATATTTTTCCTACAGCCAAAATGTTAGGGTTATTTCTAATAATACTGAGTATAAACATAAAGGCATCTTCATATATTGTTTTGTTAGTGTTAGTTGACAAGTAAATTAACCGAATGTGCATGTTGCCTAACAACATATTTACTTTTCACGCACTAGTGTTGCAAAGTGACAATGTCACATCGTAAAGAGTGCGTAAAGTATGTACTTTACACACTGTTGTAGGAAAAATAATTATTACTTTACCTATGTATTTCTTTATTTTTCAGTATTCTTCCTTTTCTAATTAGGCACTGCGCCTAATACCATTATGTTAGTATCACTCTTAGTGATACGCGGCAAACAAAAATTATGAACGAAGCGGCATGACAAACTCTGGATCACCTGTACAGGTTTAAAAAGTTCTACCCTTATGACATTCTATTAAGCTATCAACTACAGACACATAATTAAAGGAGCAATACAATGAGGGATATAGGGTAATGTCTGTATACTTCCTACAATATCCAACCAAATTTCCCATCATTAGCATAACAATACTGAAACGCCCATTAATACGCACGATACAACTAAAACACACCATGCAGTATAACATATTTTTTACAGAGAATGGAAGCAGGCGGTGGTGATACAGAATAACTATAGCGCCACCCTAGCTATGAACTTTTTAGAATTATGTAATAAAATTTACACTTTGATATAATACATACGTTCTTGTTATGTTCTTATAGTTTACCAAAGGATGAAAGAAGAAAAGAATAATAAAATTTAAGTCCAAATATAAAACAAGTATTTGTGTAAAACATTTTGAGAAAAATTAATTTTTAGTTATAGAACTGGTAAAATTATAATAATTAACATTGTTTCATGTGGATTTGACTCTGTAATTGTATTTTTACGTCAGAAACACAATTAAAATTATAACTGTCAGTGAAGTCATT
The DNA here is from genome assembly GCA_943142095.1 of Ophonus ardosiacus. Lineage (NCBI taxonomy): Eukaryota > Metazoa > Arthropoda > Insecta > Coleoptera > Carabidae > Ophonus > Ophonus ardosiacus. The sequence continues at coordinate 8,646,211 of OW964826.1, forward strand.
CAAAATTATCGTAGATATGAGATGCATTTATTTTATTTGCAAACTGATCTCTAACGACTAAATAGTCCGTTTCATAATCTACCACAACAAGTGTAAATATGATTAGTCACCTGTAACTCAACACTCTTTATCTCTTGAGTCAGTGAAATACCATCAGTTATCGCGAAACGTAATCAATACAGATAACTCTGTTTGTAAATAGATAGCAGACAACAGATAGTCTAGGTGCACAGGAGCTTGTAGGCACCAGGCACCTGATATTTCCTCATATCACAAAATGTTTAACAATTCATTAGACATTGGTGAATTAATAATTGATTCTTGAGTAGTAGAACATTACAAAAATTGAAGTATTTAAATGAAAAGGGATTTAAGTGTCTGTCATTTTTGTTATAAATTTATTCAATAAAATAACTATTTATGGAATAAGTTGTACACGACCATAAGCGAGTAGTACAACACAACAAGTGCCTAAAACACTCATTTTAAGATTGCAAGATTTTTTATAATAGCGTTTTAAAACAGATAATTTATTCTCCAATAACAACATTTTGAATTTTTCAAAATTAAAAAGTAGGCAGACGTCAGGTTCATCTATTCGTTGCTAAATTAAATACGTTTAAGCACTAGTGCTTAAAAGTAACATTTTACGCATTAAACTGTCATTTTTAAGCACTAGTGCTTAAAAATATTTCATTTAGCAACGAAAATGACAATCAAAAAGTTGTTGTTATAAAACGCTAGTATAAAAAATGTTTTTCGTACTCACAACTTGGGAAGTTGTGTACTGTAAATTATTTTTTGCCCTCCTGAAGTGTAATGGGAACTTTACAATTGTATACACAGCAAGTGTAACCTACATTTTACGCTTACTGTGTTGTAACTTGTCTAACTATGCGGTAAAATAATCAAAATACACTGGACGTTTATGGGCATTTAGAAAAGAAATCATCTTTACTATAATAAAGTTCATGTAAAAAAGTACTACCTACTTAAGTTATTTTTTTACTTTAACATTTCCTATATTTAAAATTAATTTATATAAACCAAACTCACGGTAGCGACATCTGTCATTATTGTAAAAATCCGCCGTTACCGACATAGTCACTGATCGATATACCTGTCAAATAGGCGAGCATTGCTGAAATGTCAAATATCGACACCTACCTATTATTTATTACGAAGAAAACATGAGCAAATAAATATATTATCAGTCATAAACAATGTCTATTATTACAGATAAATTTTTGCTAGAAGAAGTACTCTAATGAACGTAAGTAAAATCAAATTTGGAAATTGACTTAACCCCAGTATTTTAAACTAACCCTTTTCAGAAGTATAACCTATCTCATTAAAAAAAGTGATTTTCATTATCGTCGGCCAAAAAATTTGACGACGGTGAAGTTGGCAGACGATTCGTAGCAGACGATTCAAAATATCAACCAGTGTGTGGCAGCCTTGCCTTGTGTTAGACCATGGCCCACTATATAAGTGTTAAAATATTATTTCTTAATAAATATCAAATTTATGCGCTATAAAGGCATAGAATTATAAAATTATGACAATAGATGTTTAGATTAATAACATCCTAGAATAATAATAATAATTCAACGTATGTCCTTAAGGACAAAAAGGACAAAGTTAAAAATAATATCATAAGACCACTTATGAATGAATTATTGTTTATAACTTTGTTAATATTAAGTGCAAGTAATAAGGATAAATATAAAATCGTATACTATGACTTCGGTATAAATAATTGTTTATAACTTTGTTAATAGGACAGCAAAGTAGTTCAAATTTGCAGGGGATATTGTTTATAGCAATATTAATAATATGAAATAACCAAATTCCACAGACATCCTTCAGGATAATAAGGATAAATATAAAATCTTATACTATGACTTCGGTATAAATAATTGTTTATAACTTTGTTAATAGGGCTGCAAGGTAGTTCAAATTTGCAGGGAATATTGTTTATAACAATATTAATAATATGCAATGACCAAATTCCACAGACATCCTTCAGGATAATAAGGATAAATATAAAATCTTATACTATGACTTCAGTATAAATAATTGTTTATAACTTTGTTAATAGGGCAGCGAAGTAGTTCAAAATTGCAAGAAACATTGTTTATAACAATATTAATAATATGCAATGACTAAATTCCACAGACATCCTCCAGGACAATAAGGATAAATTAAAAACTTTATATTAACGAAACTTTGGTATAAATAATTGTTTATAACTTTGTTATTAGGGCAGAGAAGCAGTTCAAATTTGCAGGAAATATTGTTTATAACAATATTAATAATACGCAATGACCAAATTCCACAGACATCCTTCAGGACAATAAGGATAAATAAAAAATCTTATACGGTGACTTCGGTATAAATAATTGTTTATAACTTTGTTAATAACACAGCGAAGTAGTTCAAATTTGTAAGGAACATTGCTTATAACAATGTCAATAATATGCAATGACCAAATACCACAGATATTCTCCAGGACAATAAGGATAAATAAAAAAAAATACGGTGACTTCGGTATAAATAATTGTTTATACCTTTGTTAATAGCGCAGAGAAGTAGTTCAAAATTGCAGGGAACATTGGTTATAACAATATTAATAATATGCAATGACCAAATTTCACAGACATCCTCCAGGACAATAAGGATAAATTAAAAACTTTATATTAACGAAACTTTGGTATAAATAATTGTTTATAACTTTGTTAATAGGGCAGCGAAGTAGTTCAAAATTGCAAGAAACATTGCTTATAACAATATTAATAATATGCAATGACCAAATTCCACAGACATCCTCCAGGACAATAAGGATAAATTAAAAACTTTATATTAACGAGACTTTGGTATAAATAATTGTTTATAACTTTGTTAATAGGGCAGCGAAGTAGTTCAAATTTGCAGAGAACATTGTTTATAGCAATGTTAATAATATGCAATGACAAAATTCCACAGACATCCTCCAGGACAATATGGATAAATTAAAAACTTTATAATAACGAGACTTTGGTGTAAATAATTGTTTATAACTTTGTTAATAGGGTAGCGGAATAGTTCATATTTGCAGGTAACATTGTTTATAACAATGTTAATAATATGCAATGACCAAATTCCACAGACATTCTCTAGGACAATAAGGATAAATTAAAAACTTTATAATAACGAGACTTTGGTATAAATAATTGTTTATAACTTTGTTAATAGGGTAGCGGAATAGTTCAAATTTGCAGGGAACATTGGTTATAACAATATTAATAATATGCAATGACCAAATTCCACAGACATCCTTCAGGATAATAAGGGTAAATATAAAATCTTATACTATGACTTCAGTATAAATAATTGTTTATAACTTTGTTAATAGGGCAGCGGAATAGTTCAAATTTGCAGGGAACATTGTTTATAACAATGTTAATAATATGCAATGACCAAATTCTACAGACATCCGTCAGGATAATAAGGATAAATATCAAATCTTATACTATGACTTCGGTATAAATAATTGTTTATAACTTTGTTAATAGGGCAGCGAAGTAGTTCAAAATTGCAAGAAACATTGTTTATAACAATATTAATAATATGCAATGACTAAATTCCACAGACATCCTCCAGGACAATAAGGATAAATTAAAAACTTTATAATAACGAGACTTTGGTATAAATAATTGTTTATAACTTTGTTAATAGGGTAGCGGAATAGTTCATATTTGCAGGTAACATTGATTATAACAATGTTAATAATATGCAATGACCAAATTCCACAGACATCCTCCAGGACAATAAGGATAAATTAAAAACTTTATAATAACGAGACTTTGGTATAAATAATTGTTTATAACTTTGTTAATAGGGTAGCGGAATAGTTCAAATTTGCAGGGACCATTGTATATAACAATATTAATAATATGCAATGACCAAATTCCACAGACATCCTTCAGGATAATAAGGATAAGTATAAAATCTTATACTATGACTTCGGTATAAATAATTGTTTATAACTTTGTTAATAGGGCAGCGAAGTAGTTCAAAATTGCAAGAAACATTGTTTATAACAATATTAATAATATCCAATGACCAAATTTCACAGACATCCTCCAGGACAATAAGGATAAATTAAAAACTTTATATTAACGAGACTTTGGTATAAATAATTGTTTATAACTTTGTTAATAGGGCAGCGAAGTAGTTCAAATTTGCAGGGAGCATTGTTTATAACAATATTAATAATATGCAATGACAAAATTCCACAGACATCCTCCAGGACAATAAGGATAAATTAAAACTTTATAATAACGAGATTTTGGTATAAATAATTGTTTATAACTTTGTTAATAGGGCAGCGAAGTAGTTCAAAATTGCAAGCAACATTGTTTATAACAATATTAATAATATCCAATGACCAAATTTCACAGACATCCTCCAGGACAATAAGGATAAATTAAAAACTTTATATTAACGAGACTTTGGTATAAATAATTGTTTATAACTTTGTTAATAGGGCAGCGAAGTAGTTAAAAATTGCAAGAAACATTGTTTATAACAATATTAATAATATTCAATGACCAAATTTTACAGACATCCTCCAGAACAATAAGGATAAATTAAAAACTTTATATTAACGAGACTTTGGTATAAATAATTGTTTATAACTTTGTTAATAGGGCAGCGAAGTAGTTCAAATTTTCAGGGAGCATTGTTTATAACAATATTAATAATATGCAATGACAAAATTCCACAGACATCCTCCAGGACAATAAGGATAAATTAAAACTTTATAATAACGAGATTTTGGTATAAATAATTGTTTATAACTTTGTTAATAGGGCAGCGAAGTAGTTCAAAATTGCAAGCAACATTGTTTATAACAATATTAATAATATCCAATGACCAAATTTCACAGACATCCTCCAGGACAATAAGGATAAATTAAAAACTTTATATTAACGAGACTTTGGTATAAATAATTGTTTATAACTTTGTTAATAGGGCAGCGAAGTAGTTCAAAATTGCAAGAAACATTGTTTATAACAATATTAATAATATGCAATGACCAAATTCCACAGACATCCTCCAGGACAATAAGGATAAATTAAAAACTTTATATTAACGAGACTTTGGTATAAATAATTATTTATAACTTTGTTAATAGGGTAGCGGAATAGTTCAAAATTGCAAGAAACATTGTTTATAACAATATTAATAATATGCAATGACCAAATTTCACAGACATCCTCCAGGACAATAAGGATAAATTAAAAACTTTATATTAACGAGACTTTGGTATAAATAATTGTTTATAACTTTGTTAATAGCGCAGAGTAGTTCAAATTTGCAGGGACCATTGTTTATAACAATGTTAATAATATATAATGAGCAAATTCCACAGACATCCTACAGGACAATAAGGATAAATAAAAAATCTTATACGGTGACTTCGGTATAAATAATTGTTTATAACTTTGTTAATAACACAGCGAAGTAGTTCAAATTTGCAGGGAACATTGGTTATAACAATGTTAATAATATGCAATGACCAAATTCCACAGACATCCTCCAGGACAATAAGGATAATTTAAAAATCTTATACTGTGACTTCGGTATAAATATTTGTTTATAACTTTGGTAATAGTGTAGCAAAGTAGTTCAAATTGGTAGAGAACATTGTTTATTAAAATATTAATAACATGCAATGATCAAATTCCACAGACATCCTTCAGGACAATAAGGATAAATAAAAAATCTTATACTAATGGGACTTCGATATAAATAATTGTTTATAACTTTGTTAATAGGGCAGCAAAGTAGTTCAAATTTGCAGGGAACAATATCAATAATATGCAATGACCTAATTTCACAGACATCTTCCAGGACAATGAGGATAAATTAAAAACTTTATATTAAGGAGACTTTGGTATAAATAATTGTTTATAACTTTGTTAATAGCGTAGCGAAGTATTTCAAATTTGCAGGGAACATTGTCTATAATAATAATAATAATATGCAATTACCAAATTTTATAGACAACCTTCAGGACTATAAGGATAAATTAATAACTTTACTATGGTGACTGGTATAAATAATTGTTTATAACATTGTTAATAGCGTAGCGAAGTATTTCAAGTTTGCAGGGAAAATTGTTTATAACAATATGAATAATATGCAATGACCAAATTCTACAGACATCCTTCAGGACTATAAGGATAAATTAAAAACTTTGTATTATGGATACTGGTATAAATAATTGTTTATAACACTGTTAATAGCGTAGCAAAGTATTTCAAATTTTGCGGAGAACATTGTTTATACCAATATTAATAATATGCAATGACCAAATTCTAAAGACATCCTTCAGGACTATAAGGATAAATTAAAAATCTTATAAAGTGATTTCGGTGTAAGTAATTGTTTATAACTTTGCTAAAGGCATAGCAAGGAAGTTTAAAATTGCAGAGAACATTGTCTATAATGATATTAATCATATGTGGTGATCATATTCCACATGCATCCTTCTGAACAATAAGGAAAAATTAAAAATCTAATACTAAGGTGACTTCGGTATACTTATAATTGTTTATAACGTTTTTATAACATTTCAAAGAAGTTCACATTTGCAGGAAACATTGTTTAGAACAATATTAGTAATTTACGATGAACAAATTCCACAGACATCCTTTAGGACAATAAGGATAAATAAAAAATCTTATTCTAAGGTGACTTCGGTATAAATAATCGATTATAACTTTATTAATAACGTATCGAAGTAGTCCAAATTGGCAAGAAGTGTTGTTTATAGCATTAATAATAATTTGCGTGGACCAAATTCCACAGACATCCTTTAGGATAATAAGGATAAATTGAAAACTTTATATTAAGGAGACCTCGGTAGGTATAAATAATTCTTTATAACTGTGTTAATAGCACAGCGAAGTAGTTTAAATTTGCAGGGGAATTATAATTTGCGATAAGCAAATTTCACATACATCCCCGGACAATAAGGATAAGTTCAAAATCTTATGCTAATGGGACTTCGGAATAAATAATTGTTTATAACTTTGTTATTAGCATAGAAAGGTATAATTATAGTAGATTTTAATTTGCTATATTACACTTTTGTATAAATAATTATTCATAGTATTTATTTAATCCACTAAACTTGATCGGTTTGAAATTTAGTCGCACTACTCGTACAGAGTAAACCTAGGAGTGTGAAATAAACGTAGTAATACAAAGTTAGAATTTAGTGGATCCCCTATCTTTGTTTAAATCTGGGAATCCCACGGCTGCATTGCCTGTTGTTTTCGTCTAGAGAGTATCATTAGCTTGTACTCGTTCGGCAAGTAAGCATCGTTTCAATTGTGTTGTTCTTAGTCTCGTTTTGATTATTTAATCTTATTTATTTTCGAGGTGCAACAGTTATCTTCACTGTTAATACCTCTTAATTGAATTTTGCTTTTTATAGCAATTCATACATATCTGGCTTTGGTTTCTTATTATCTTTTTGAAGGTGTGACATTATTCTGGGCTATTGTTAACTTTCTTTTTATTAAGTTATTTGAAATTGTATCTTTTGCTTTTTATAGCATATTATTTTTCATTATATTTTGAACAAGTACCTATTCATTTTTCTTATACTTATCATTCTCTGTATTATTGTAGAAATTAGTCACATATTCATGTTAAATTAGTTTGTTATCTCACATTATCCGAATTTTCAATTTTTTTTTTATATACGTTCCCTTTATTTTGAATTTCATATAATTGGATTGGAACTTAATTTAATTTACTTGTTTTAGGATTTCTGAATAATTATATATGTATATGTAATATTTTCTTATATGTTTATATAGTTTTTTTAAACTACTTATTATTTTATATACCTATTTTTTCAACTTTTCGAACATATTTTTATTTTAGTATTGCTGAGTAATTATTTCCAACATTTTCTTAAATGTTCATATTAGTTTGAAACTCATTTAATCGTAAAATACTTCTTATTTTTTTATTTCTTTCGCCGTTTTGGAACGTGTTTTGTTATTTTTATTTCAGTTTTATTACATATTTATAACTCTTATATGTTCATTTTGATACTTTATTATCATAAATAATTTACTTTTTTGACTCAGCGTATGTGAATTACCTATATCGAATTATTTTCGTTTGTTTTTTCTGGTTTTGTTTCACAACTTTTTATTTTTTTACTCGACGTTTAGCTCAACATTTTTTTTGTTTTTCATATTTACTTATATACATAGTTATAATTTTTTTATTAGTTTTTTGATTGAGTTATTCTTCTGTGTATGCACATACACATATTGGGTACAATTAAATACATATTGTATTACTTCCGATTTGTGCATTTTTCAGTTTATAAAATAGTATATAAATTGAAATGTAGAATATATATTTTATCTTTATAAGTACACTTGTTTAGCTGTTCAGCTCTACATATTTTTGCTTTATTATATTTTTGATTATATTTACTTTTCTCTAAATATATACGTAAACACACACTTGCTGCAATTTATAATTCCGATTTACATTAATCTGTTTTTAAAATGACGAAAAAGAAGAATATTTTTAAAGACACATTATCAAGGCGGGAATGTTTTCGAACTTTTTTGATTAATACCACAATGAATAATATTGACCGTTTAGACAAAGAGACAGCATATTCACCTAATTCACTGTACTCAGAAGTATGTAAATTTCATAGCAGTGCAAATACTGTCATTAATCGCTATAAATACAAAAAATTTTGGTTGCGAAATAGAAACAATATTATACAACTTGTTGATGAAATATCTGATGAGGCAAATAATATTAACGAAATCTCCTTAATATTACCACAAGAAGAGGTGTATGAACATTTGGATGACACTTTTACTCATTTTCATGAGTCTGATTTAAATGAAGTAAGCACAACCAGAGAAATAATTGATACTAAAACACAGAATTATTCAAAAATTGAAAATAAAAATATAATGGTGCAGGATTCGAATAAAGTAAATTTGAAAATTCCATCTGAATTTTGGAAAAAATATTTTGTCCGAAAAAAGACTCTATTAAAAGGATGGTCAGATAATTTAAATATGTATTTTGAAAAAAAATTCCCCACTTGTGTCTTAAAATTTCTCTGGCATAGATGCTACTTGAAATCTCGAAAATCTAGAAAATATTATTTTGTTGCGAAAGCTACATGTAAGCACACAGGATGTGCTACATTTAAATTCTATGCTACTGAGGATATTGCAATAGGTATAGATGTCAACATCACTGTTTTTCAAATTGGAAATATAAAGCACGACAAAGAAAGTCATAGGCGCCATATTAAAGGTGAAGAACGAGAAGATTTTTCAAAGAAACTTTTAGTGGATGCACCCAGTATTGTAAAATATCAGCAGCTGAGTAATACAAGAGAAAATATTTTAAATGCTGGTAATCTAAATCATTTGCCATCTTTAAACATACTTAAAAAAATATCAAGTGAAAATATACAATCGGGTGATTTGGACAAAAACGTTTATGGAGACCTATTAAAACAAAAGGAAAAAAGTTCAAGCGTATGGGAAAATAAAATTATCTCGGGATATATTCAGGATATCGGACTATCACCATTTTTTGTCAGATTGCAAACTGAAAATCAAATTAAACATATTATAACGTTGAGAAAGAACCAGTTAATTTTTCTACATTTAGACTCAACAGGCAGCATAATTAATCGTCCCCTAGGTGTCTATAAACAAATTTATTACTATGCCCTCGTACTTCCAGGAATGAATTCTAAACCTCCTGTTCCAATCGCAGAGTTCATATCTTCTAGTCATAATGTTCCTAACATACATTACTTTCTGTTATCATTTTTGTATGACGTTAACAAAGTTTATTTTGGGAAAAAGTTACTAATATCGAAGATGTCGGTCTTACTTGCCTTTAATAAAATGAATTTGAAGAGATACTTGGAGGATATGTGGTTGTACATTAATAGCAAACGAAATATTGATAATCTTGTAATAATTCACGTATGTTCCACTCATTTATTTCATGCAGGGACTATTCGAATAAATGCGTTTACAAAAAAGAAGGGAGAGCTAAGAAGTTTAGTAAAAAAAGTGTTTGCTGGTTTAATGCATAGTAATGACATAATTGCAGTGACAATATATTGGGAAAATCTAATAAAAGTTTTCGCATTGCCTTTTATTTGTTCAGAGCATAATGAAGCTTTGGAATATATAAAATGTAGTAAAAATATTTTGCGAAAATTCAAATATGTCGATCTTTCTTCCAAAATAGACCTTACTAAAAGTCAAGAAAATACCTTGCGTAAAAGTTCTCCTTTTTATATTTATTTTTATTCAATTTATGAAAATATAATCAAAAACATCCCATTATCAAACAATGTCAATCCATTTTATTTACCCTCTTTTGTTGACTACTTACTACGAGACTTCTTTCCGTTTTACCCTATTTTATCAGGGATTATTATCAAAAAATTTGGTATCAGGAAAGACAACAATGCTGTAGTAGAAAACTGGTTCCATATTGTAAAAAAAGAAACCTTTTCTCGAAAATTAAGAATTAGAGTTTCGCGATTTATTAGAAAAATGGAGAGTTTATTAAAGGGTCGATTGTTAGATAGTAGGTTTTCTCTTCAATGCACACGTAAGAAGAAGCAACTAGTATGCAAAACCATTTCAAAAAATGATAGTATAAATATATCTATGTCTGAAGAAACTTGGGGAAAAAAAGGATCACAATTACAGATTAATCAAAAAGACAAAAATACGTTTTCTCAATTTTTGGTTAGTCCAGCAGAAAAAAATGAAGACATATTATTGAGCCCAAACTTCTTTGATGAGGAAAATACTAACAAATTCATAACAAGTACACCCTTAGAAGATATTAAATATGAGTTTGAAATTACCCCCACGAAAATAAGAAAAATAAAAAGAAACTTAAATTTTGGAAATGCTTTAGGAGATAATAGAATTTCATCAAACAAGGGTGCAATTATAGACAAACCTCCCTGGTATTATATAACATCCTATCCACATTTATACAAAAATAATTATAAAATAAATAACTATATAATTGGTCCTGAATCAATGGAGACACTTTTACCTGGTAAATGGTTAGACGATCAAATTATAAATTCTTTTTTTTCTCTTTGGTGTAATAAGGCTGCAAACGAAAATAAAAGAATTATTAATTTTGACACTTTTTTCATAACAAAGTTAATGTTAGACCGATTTTCTTTAAATGAATGGGGTAAGCAAATTAACATATTTAATTATGATATTTGGCTTGTTCCACTTAACATGAACTCATCACACTGGACTTTAATTTTGGTTGCTGTTAAATACAAATATATTTTGTACTTAGATTCTTTGCATGGTACAGTACCTTTAGATATAATGCAAAAATTTTTCGTTTTTCTATCTAAGCAGTATTTTTTTAAATTTAATAATAATATTGATACAAGTGAATGGGTCATATTTAATTGTAAAGATATACCCACACAAATTTTGAAAAAGAATATTGGTTCCAATTGTGGGGTTCACATATGTACTTGGTGTTTCTTAACTTGCTCTGGAAAAGGATACAGTTTTCATGAAAAAGATATGATATATATCAGAATGTGGATAATGAAAGAATTAATCGAAGAAGACGGTAACGATAATGTAAACTCTGAAGATAATCGTAAATATCGCTTGCTGTTTGATGACGAATCTTCTAATTTAAATACATTTTTAAAATTACCTAAAGTCGTATGTAGTCCACCGTATGGATTTAACTCAACAGAAAATTTTATTCAAAATTTATAATTTGTTGCCGTATATATATACATATTATTTGGATACTTCATACCATAATGACCAAACTTAAATACCTATTTAAAGTTTGTAATAAATATAGTCGAAATACGTCGTCCGTAATCCATATAAAATAAAAAAATATTTACCTTTATTATCATGAAAGGTTTTTTGTGCAATTAGGTCATCCGCAAATTACAAATACTGTTAAAAAAGTACTCTGCAAATTTGAACTACTTTGCTATGCTCTTACCAAAATTATAAACAATTTAGTGTACAGAAGTCTTCTTAATATAAATCTGATAATCTGAAGGATGTCTGTAGAATAAGATCATAGCAATTTATTAATATTATTATAAACAACGTATCAAACAAATTTGAAATTTTTTGCTATGCTATTAACAAAGTTATAAGCAATTATTTATACCGAAGTCCACTTAAAATAATGTTCTTAATTTATCCTAATTGTCCTGAAAGATGTCTGTGAAATTTGGTAATCGCATATTATTAATATTCTTATAAACAATGTTCCCTGCAAATTTGAACTTCTTTGTTATGCTATTAACAAAGTTACAATCAATTATTTATACCGAAGTCACCTCAGCATAAAGTTTTTTATTTATCCTAATTGTCCTGAAGGATGTCTGTGGAATTTGGTCATTGCGTATTATTAATATTGTTATAAACAATAATCCCTGCAAATTTGAACTATTCCGCTACCTTATTAACAAAGTTATAAACAATTATTTATACCAAAGTCTCGTTATTATAAAGTTTTTAATTTATCCTTATTATACTGAAGGATGTCTGTGGAATTTGGTCATCGCATATTATTACTAATGCTATAAACAACACTTCTTGCCAATTTGGACTACTTCGCTGCCTTTTTAACAAAGTTATAAACAATTATTTATACCAAAGTCTCGTTAATATAAAGTTTTTAATTTATCCTTATTGTCCTGGACGATGTCTGTGGAATTTAGTCATTGCATATTATTAATATTGTTATAAACAATGCTCCCTGCAAATTTGAACTACTTCGCTGCCCTATTAACAAAGTTATATTATTTATACCGAAGTCATAGTATAAGATTTTATATTTATCCTTATTATCCTGAAGGATGTCTGTGGAATTTGGTCATTGCATATTATTAACATTGCTATAAACAATGTTCTCTGCAAATTTGAACTACTTCGCTGCCCTATTAACAAAGTTATAAACAATTATTTATACCAAAGTCTCGTTAATATAAAGTTTTTAATTTATCCTTATTGTCCTGGACGATGTCTGTGGAATTTAGTCATTGCATATTATTAATATTGTTATAAACAATGCTCCCTGCAAATTTGAACTACTTCGCTGCCCTATTAACAAAGTTATAAACAATTATTTATACCAAAGTTTCGTTAATATAAAGTTTTTAATTTATCCTTATTGTCCTGGAGGATGTCTGTGAAATTTAGTCATTGCATATTATTAATATTGTTATAAGCAATGTTCTCTGCAAATTTGAACTACTTCGCTGCCCTATTAACAAAGTTATAAACAATTATTTATACCAAAGTCTCGTTAATATAAAGTTTTTAATTTATCCTTATTGTCCTGAAGGATGTCTGTGGAATTTGGTCATTGCATATTATTAATATTGTTATAAACAATATTTCCTGCAAATTTGAACTATTCCGCTACCCTATTAACAAAGTTATAAATAATTATTTATACCAAAGTCTCGTTATTATAAAGTTTTTAATTTATCCTTATTGTCCTGGAGGATGTCTGTGGAATTTAGTCATTGCATATTATTAATATTGTCATAAACAATGTTTCTTGCAATTTTGAACTACTTCGCCGCCCTATTAACAAAGTTATAAACAATTATTTATACCGAAGTCATAGTATAAGATTTTATATTTATCCTTATTATCCTGAAGGATGTCTGTGGAATTTGGTCATTGCATATTATTAACATTGCTATAAACAATGCTCCCTGCAAATTTGAACTACTTCGCTGCCCTATTAACAAAGTTATAAACAATTATTTACACCAAAGTCTCGTTATTATAAAGTTTTTAATTTATCCTTATTGTCCTGGAGGATGTCTGTGGAATTTTGTCATTGCATATTATTAACATTGCTATAAACAATGTTCTCTGCAAATTTGAACTACTTCGCTGCCCTATTAACAAAGTTATAAACAATTATTTATACCAAAGTCTCGTTAATATAAAGTTTTTAATTTATCCTTATTGTCCTGGAGGATGTCTGTGGAATTTGGTCATTGCATATTATTAATATTGTTATAAGCAATGTTTCTTGCAATTTTGAACTACTTCGCTGCCCTATTAACAAAGTTATAAACAATTATTTATACCAAAGTTTCGTTAATATAAAGTTTTTAATTTATCCTTATTGTCCTGGAGGATGTCTGTGAAATTTGGTCATTGCATATTATTAATATTGTTATAACCAATGTTCCCTGCAATTTTGAACTACTTCTCTGCGCTATTAACAAAGGTATAAACAATTATTTATACCGAAGTCACCGTATTTTTTTTTATTTATCCTTATTGTCCTGGAGAATATCTGTGGTATTTGGTCATTGCATATTATTGACATTGTTATAAGCAATGTTCCCTACAAATTTGAACTACTTCGCTGTGTTATTAACAAAGTTATAAACAATTATTTATACCGAAGTCACCGTATAAGATTTTTTATTTATCCTTATTGTCCTGAAGGATGTCTGTGGAATTTGGTCATTGCGTATTATTAACATTGTTATAAACAATATTTCCTGCAAATTTGAACTGCTTCTCTGCCCTAATAACAAAGTTATAAACAATTATTTATACCAAAGTTTCGTTAATATAAAGTTTTTAATTTATCCTTATTGTCCTGGAGGATGTCTGTGGAATTTAGTCATTGCATATTATTAATATTGTTATAAACAATGTTTCTTGCAATTTTGAACTACTTCGCTACCCTATTAACAAAGTTATAAACAATTATTTATACCGAAGTCATAGTATAAGATTTTATATTTATCCTTATTATCCTGAAGGATGTCTGTGGAATTTGGTTATTTCATATTATTAATATTGCTATAAACAATAACCCCTGCAAATTTGAACTACTTTGCTGCCCTATTAACAAAGTTATAAACAATTATTTATACCGAAGTCATAGTATACGATTTTATATTTATCCTTATTACTTGCACTTAATATTAACAAAGTTATAAACAATAATTCATTCATAAGTGGTCTTATGATATTGTTTTTAACTTTGTCCTTTTTGTCGTTAAGGACATACGTTGAATTATTATTATTATTATTCTAGGATGTTATTAATCTAAACATCTATTGTCATAATTTTATAATTCTATGCCTTTATAGCGCATAAATTTGATATTTATTAAGAAATAATATTTTAACACTTATATAGTGGGCCATGGTCTAACACAAGGCAAGGCTGCCACACACTGGTTGATATTTTGAATCGTCTGCTACGAATCGTCTGCCAACTTCACCGTCGTAAAAATTTGATACAATTCTCATGCGTGAAGTATTTTACAGCGATCCAACTAATAAGACACTCGCCTTAAGGGCTCGTGCCTTAAACAAAGCTGTCGCGCTGTAATATACAACTTACACGCACTCGAATGTAAATAACTATTAAAATTTCAGAAGAGATATCATTAGAAACATAACATATTCTCTAAATTAGTTGTAATTTTGATGCAATTTTGTACATAGGCCCGGATTATACATTGACAGTACGATTGACAGTTAACTTGTCATTTGTCATGTTAGTTCCACAATGTTATGTGGTATGGTATATTGGAGAGGCGCTGCGTGTAAGGTTAGAGTCCCCGCCAATATCAATATGTCAACAAAAATTAAGGAGTTGTCACACCTTCTATATTTATATAAAGTGGGTGTAGTATATCGTTATTTGAGAAAATCTATCACTAGATATAGACAAAAATGTAAATTTTTCAGTATTTTATTTTTGATAATAACTTTCAAGGGTGAAATAATACTAAATTTTAAGTTTGCACTTTTTTAAGCTCCGTATGGCACTGCTAAATTTTCGTTTTTTGCAATTTTTATATTGACGTAATGGAAAGTTACGCCATTGAAAAGTGGATTTATAGCGTTTCAACAATGTATAATTCATCTACGTTCATTTGTTTGAAAGAGCAAAAACAATTAAAAAAGAGAAAAACGAGGATGAGCGCATATCAATTATTGTTTTATAAAACTGTATTTTATCTGATATCGAGTCACTCAAGTGTTGTGGCCTTGTTACAAATATTTTACATCATGAACGTCAGGCGGAGCGACACGTTGGTACAAATATTTTTCATACGTACCTTAATTCACAAGAGCAAAACACATACTATTAATATTTAAAAAGATGGTAGTGTCTTGGTTACCGACACCTGTTCCTATATCTGCAGCCGGCGACAAATAATAAAAAAAATCTGAAGTGGCCATTCCATAACCTCCCACTGGGTATTTAACAGTGATCTATAGAGATCACTGGTATTAAACAACGCAGTATAAATAAAGCAATCACTCTGTTCAAATATTTTTATATTCAATCATAACAAACTTTATTTTATATTTAACAAATATATCAAACACAACATAAATTTTACAAATATTGACAAAACTAATACAAAAACTTAACAAAAATTCAAAATAGTACTCGTATCTTTACACAAAGTCTTTTCAGGCCGTACTCTGGAAGACAATGAAGCAAATCAATAGTACAAATAATATTTGTGAATGATGGAAAACATATTAGTTTTATAAACAGTAATTTCCTTAGAATCAAATATATTACTACTATATTCTCCTTAACACGGTTTCATTATTAATTTTAATGTAATTGCTTTTGGGCAGTGACATTTGTTTAAATATGTCAAAATTGTTATTAAAGTATTGTATTGTATAACACATAGGCAAGATGATGTACAAAAATAAATTATTTTATAAATTTATATTTAAAGTTATTTACTAAATACTATTATCGTAGAATTGAAGATTGTACCATTATATTTAATTTTTATTAGTCAAAGTTGCTGAAAAATTATATTCAACGCATTTTTTTTTTTCCAAGAAGAACTATTAAAAGCTTGTATAAGTGATACTTCCGGTTATCCGATATACACAAAAAACTAATGAGCTCTTCCCACGTTGGTATAGAATGGATATACAAAATTTCAAAATTTTCTATTAATGGTATTTGAGTAATCGTGTCCACAGGATCCACACACACATAACAGACATCATTTTAAAATAGTTAAAATCTGATTCTGAGGACATCAAAACGTGCTTATTCACTAAAATCTCTATATGCGATTTTTAGCACGATCCCTCACCTACGGTAGCGGGAGATAAATGAGGCTTAATATCTCTCTTATTTGAAAGAATTTTTACCTGAGACTTTCAAATGTAGTCTTATATTTTAATATTAGTCTCGAATATCTGAATTTTCGAGACGAGATTAACCTGATTCTCGTCTCGATATTTCGAGACGAGACGAAAGTAATGACCTCGAGATTTGCTCGAGACGAGAGTAGAAATTCGAGATCTCGATTGTAAAATTTGTTTATATTATATAAATATATCTAATAAAAATATATAAAATATTAATCAGTAAAAATAAATATTTTAATTGACTCTTCATTTACATACATATTTATTTATTTTAGTTTTATTGGGTTTTAGTAAAAGAAAATGCACAAAAGTGAGTTCAATGGTATTACCAATATTTGGGAATAAAGCAGATTGTCGCAACGGGTATTATTGAGTATTTTTTACCTCCCGCTACCCTAGGTAAGGGAGGTATAGGGATCGTGCTAAAAATCGGATATATAGATTTTGGTGAATAAGCACGTTTTGATGTCCCCAGAATCCGATCTTAACATTTTTACAATGATGTCTGTAGGTATGTATGTGTGTGTGTCCGTGTGTGTATGTCTGTGTGTGTGTCTGTGTGTGTGGATCTTGTGGACACGATTACTCAAATACTATCAATCAGAAAAATTTGAAATTTTGTATACCCATTTTATACTAATGTGGGAAGAGCTCATTAGTTTTTAGTGTATATCGGATACCGGAAGTATAATTTATACAAGCTTTTAACAGTTTTTCTTGTAAAAAATTCCTTGAATATAATTGTATAATCTTCAATTTACGATAATAACATTTAGTAAATAACTCTAAATAACTTTAAATATGAATTTATAATATAATTTATTTTCATATATCGTCTTGCCTATGCGTCAAACAAAAACATAATTTTAATAACAATTTTGACATATTTAAACAAATGTCACTGTCAGTCACTGTTAGGAAGAAATTGCATTAAAATTAATAATGAAACCGTGTTAAGGGGAATATAATGGTAAAATATTTAATTCTAATGAAATTAAGGTTTGTAAAAATAATATATTTTCCATCATGCATAAATATTAGATGTACAGGAAGATTTTTTTCTATTTTTGCAGCACTATAAATTAATATTAATTTACAACTACACATTTACGAAATGGATCATGTACAACGAAGAATTTACAAAGATTGCGTTTTAGAGCACCTAGAAGTTGATGCTGATTTTTATAAGAATGTGTGTGTGACGATTTTTCCTTAAAGTCTATTAAAATATGATTCAAAACTTCTCAAATTTGGTATTTAAAACTCATATATAATTTGAAACAATATATCAGATTTTAACCATTCATGTTAAATAGGATGTGGTACTTAATTTGGAGCTCTAACAGTTTTTTGAGGAAAAACAATAAAACATAATCCTAAATTTACTTACTGCTATTTTACACATGGAATTGACGGGAGGTCATGTGCTGGCCACATCAAATTTTTTTACCTATATGTTGCTTGTAATATTAATATATTTATAATTGCTGATTATAAATTCGAGAAATTCGAGACTCTCGAGTCGAGATCGAGAGAAGGCAAGAAAATATATGACGAGACGAGATGCAGAGAAATCTCGTCTCGAAAATTCGAGACGAGACGAGAGTGGATTGTTTCTCGTCTTTTCTTGTCTCGCGACATCACTATTTAATATACTTCGAGAAAAAAATAATTTAAATGTCATGGACTTGCCTATTGTTCTCTATACGCTCTTCATGCACCACAATTATTTTTATTTGTACAAAAATGTAATGAGTGTGAACCTGGCTATTTCTCCAATACTACAACCTAATAAACTAACGCATAAAATGCCGGTTCCCATATTTTCAGCCGCGTAGCATCGGCTACTAACTACTTTTATCATGCAACCGGCGCAGGCAGTCAAGGCACACAAAAAAAATCCAGTAATTGAAAAAAATTACGCCGGTTCTTGTTACTCAGATCCCGACCGTACTCCCCTCCTAAGTGAGTTACATCAGAAAGATAAGATTATAGCAATTTAATCTAGTATACCTAAGAGAATAGAAAGACACCAATAAGAAAAGTAATTAACTAATAGCCAAAATCAAGAGTGGAACCCCGACATCACCTGGTTGTCTCCACTACAGAATTATTAATTCCTCGAGTAAGTTCGGAACAACAAGTTCTGACGTGACACAAATACAATTACAAACTTGCGTTTGATCAGATAGCAGATATTATTAATATCAGCGTTGCCAGTTGGAGCCGACAGAACATAAAATTGCATCTAGAGTCGGGCTCAACGCAATGGAAGGAAAGGAACCGGTGAAAATGAAAAGTTGCGACTGATTCCCAGATCTTTATCAACTAATTACAGACATGATTACCGACGCCTAGTCAGTTAATTATAGGGATCAATATAGCAACGTTGCCATTTTAATTAGGTCAAGCGCAGAGAAGGGCGAGGGTAGTTTTTACGGAGATGATTTCCGTTTTAAAGACTAAAAATAAGGCACGGAAAATTTCAACTGGTTGAGGTAAAATGATCAGCAAATAAAACATTGAAGAGCAAAATAGAAAATACGAAAGGCTATTCACGACCCAAAATTTTGTAATCTCAATATTTTATGAAGTATTACAAAATTGAGGTTATGTGACCATAATAGAATTTTAAAATATGGGTCGTAAAATATAAAAATTAAACATTCCTTCCTAGTAAATAATAGTTATTTGAAATCTACCACGCCTTAGGGACGTCACTATACCCCCGCAATGGAAGTAATCGGTGGTGATACAGTGAAACAACGGCGCCAGCTAAGCAAGGGACCGATCTGGAATTCTGTAATGATCATGGAGGTATGAATCAAATATGGAGGTAGCTTATGCGAACTCAAATGAAGCCAACAGCTCGCCACTGCCAGTCGGGACCATCTGCCATTTTGTGTCGTGTACACTACAAAGTTTTGTTGAGATTTAATTTTCTGGTGTGTTGTGCGAAGTAATATATTGTGGTCTATTTTTATTATTGTTACTTCTTTATTAAAAAGGTGTAAATGTTTTAAAAAAATGTATAAATACAGACATTTTTTTACTTTGCATGAACATTGTTTTGAACATGGGCCCCTGGAAAATCATATAGTTCATTTAATTAAATCTATATGTCATAATTATTTTAAAGTTAGTTTGCATTTTTTAACAAACTCAAATATTGATAAATCTCAAAATATTAGAATTTGAATTAACAAAATGACATTGTTTACAAGCTACTAAAAGACTGGTTTTTTATAATAAAAATGTTTATTTTTTAATGTACTCTTATACCTTTTCCATTTTATTTAGACGTAACATATTTTATGTAGCTTAATTTTTACAAATTGTAGTGAATAAAAGATTAGTAATTATTTACTACTGTAATTTAATGTCTAGTATATATTTGAAGTAACTTTTTCCTATTTACTATTTCCAAATAGTAGTAGTAGATATTGTTTCTGTTACACGTTTTTCGAATTTCGTACTTCAAAAATACCGCGAGATCCCCACTCTAGCTCGGGACCAATACTTGTATGCGTCCGTCCCCACTAGGCTTAAATCCCCTCGCCGATAGTATCGCTTTACGCTCCCTCCATATTTGTTTCATACCTCCATGGTAATGATATATGTGCATTATTCATAGCACAGGTTAATACAAGTTTACAAAATTGGAGAATCAATTTCATTCATGGAATGATCAAAGTTTTGTTTTAACAACCAAATTTGTTGAATAGATACTTATTAGTAGAACATTATTTTTCTCTCCAATATTTTGCTTTGAGTATACAGCTAACAAATTCATCTCCCTGACCAAACTGTCCAATTCGAATTCGCTTGTCAACTAAAATATTTTTACCTTCTGTCACCTTCAAGTAAGAAGGTATTGTCTCTGGTCAAAAAATTCGGTGTTGAGTTTTTAATGAATAAGCACGTTTGATGGTCCCTAGAATACGAATTTACTATTTTTAAGATGTTTGTATGTGAAGATGGAAGGACTTGAGAGAGGAAGAACTGTGTGAAGAAGATGAGTTGGACAGGAATGAGTGAAAGAGAAGAGTAAGAGACAGTGACCCTTAGTAAAATTGGAAAAAGCTGAAGAAGAAAGAAGGAATTGTCAAGTGCAATAATTTACATAGTGTATGTTCATGTTATAATTTTATTGGATTTAAAGAATCGTTTCAAAGGAACTTTTGGTATGGAATTTGTAAAAAATTTGTATATGTTCGTGTTATAATTTTATTGGATATATAGAATCCTTTCCAATGAACTTTTTTCTAGCATTTATCCATTTTTATTTCTAAAAATTCACACAGTTGTTCAAATACTTTTAAAATGTGTACACTTACGTAACATTCTCTTTACAATCAAATAATATTACTACCAAGTTTATATCTTTGCCCATTTTTGAATTATTGCCCCAAAAGTCAATATACCCCACATTTAGATAAAAACTTCAAAATTTTCAAAAATCTAATTTTTATGTATCTAGATACTTCTTAATGCGCTGATTCCAAATTTTGAAACCGCAGGTCGATATCTCGTTTCGTTCTCGAGATATTTAAATTTAAAGCTTTGATCAAAACAGCCCATTTTTGGGTATTAACCCAAAAATGGGTCAAGATATGAATTTGGCGACATCACCATTTGAATCTATGGACAAAAATAAGTACAGCAATTTTTATAATTTTTGTCCAACCGGTTCATTTTTTATGAACAAAAGCTTGAAAACCCCTGAAAATGGCCAAAATCTGAAAAAATCGTAAGGGGTACACCTTAGATTTTTGCGATTTTTGGCCATTTTCAGTTATTTTGCTTTAGAGATTGTATGCGGTGTTCAAAAATGATAAAAATTGGTGTACTTATGTAATTTTGCCCGTAGAATCGAATGGTGGTATCGCCAAATTCATATCTCGACCCATTTTTGGGTTATTACCCAAAAATGGGCAGTCTTGAGAAAAACTTTGAATCTAAATATCTCGAGAACGAAAAGAGATATCGACCTGCGGTTTCAAAATTTGGAATCAGCGCATTGAGAAGTATCTAGATACATAAAAATTAGATTTTTGAAAATTTTGAAGTTTTTATCTGAAAATGGGGCATATTGACTTTTGGGGCAATAATTCAAAAATGCGTCGTGATATGAACTTGGGGACTTCATTATTCGATTCTACGGACAAAAATACATAAGTATACCAATTTTCATAATTTTTCACCAACCGGTTCATTTTTTATGAATAAAAGTTTGAAAATTGGCAAAATCGTAAAAAAATCCTAAGGGGTACCCCTTACGATTTTTGCGATTTTTGGTCATTTTCAGTAATTTTGCTTTAGAGCTTGTATGCGGTGTTCAAAAATGATAAAAATTGGTGTACTTATGTAATTTTGCCCGTTGAATCGAATGGTGGTATCGCCAAATTCATATCTCGACCCATTTTTGGGTTATTACCCAAAAATGGGCAGTCTTAAGAAAAACTTTGAATTTAAATATCTCGAGAACGAAAAGAGATATCGACCTGCGGGTTCAAAATTTGGAATCAGCGCATTGAGAAGTATCTAGATACATAAAAATTAGATTTTTGAAAATTTTGAAGATTTTATTTGAAAATGGGGCATATTGACTTTTGGCCAATAATTCAAAAATGGGTCGTGATATGAACTTGGCGACTTCATTATTCGATTCTACGGACAAAAATACATAAGTATACCAAGTATCTAGATTATTGGGGCAATTATTCAAAAATGGGTAGAGATATAAACTTGGTAGTAACATTATTTGATCGTAAAGAGAATGTTACGTAAGTATACGCATTTTTAAAGTATTTACATATGAGTATACACAATGAGGTCCCGTGGCCGAGTGCCTGAGTGTCTGGTCGCGAACTTGGGAAACCGGGTTCGATCCCGACCGACACCAAATGGCACAAAAGTGACCCCTATGGTGCACTCTCCACGCCAGCAATGAGTGTCCGTGAGGTGACGCCCTGGTAAACTCTCTCACGGTACAAATATGTCATCATCATTACCGATATCTGTGACAAAGCAGATTAGCACACCTAGAAATGGGTATATGCCGTGATGTTATATTTATTTATTTATTTTATTTAATTATATTTCTATTTTAAACTTTGATTTATAGATCCAAAAAAGTTTTCTGGCCGAAATAAATCGGTTTTGTTAGAATTAATCGTAGTATACGCAAGCAGCGAGACAAGCAGTGTGTTAAAGCCGCATTACATATGTAGAGAAGTCGACGAGTGCAATTTACGAAATCACCCGGAACTGGTGTAATTAGTAGGGTGGTAATTAAACCGTGAGTGATGTAGAAACATTACACATTTCACCATTTTACTTTGCCGTTTTAAATTACATACTGTCCGCTGCCTCAAATTATTTCACCTACTTATACTCTTACTGTAACCATGCTTGATTAAATTTCCACAAACAGAGGAATTTTGTTACAGTTATGTCTATTAATAAATTCGATTTTAAAAAATCTACCAAAAATTTGATATCGTATTACAATTGTTATAAAAAAAAATTAAATAGGTTTAAATTAAGAGTTTTTAATTTTGTTAAATTTCACTTTTAAGGTAAAAAAAAATGTGAGAAAAAATACAATTAATTTTGACGTTTTATATGAATGGTATAACTCAAACGATGAGAAATGGCATGTTAAGGACAGATAATATTAAAACGCAACTATAAGTAAATTTTACTAAAGGTAAATAATACCTAGTTTCAATTAGCATTTTTTTATTATTTTTTTTTTTTGCCGCAGCCCCACCATTATAAATTCCTACGGGCTGCCACTGGCATAGCTTCCGCGAGTTAAGTTGACACTGACCTTGTGTCGGTCTCATTAATATAAAAATGTTAAATACAAGATTTGAAAAGTTTTCAATTATAGCATAATACATTTTTTCACGAAAATTTCTTCACAGCTTCAAGTAAAATATCACTTCCAATTTAAATATGTTATATACTAAAACTGAAAAGTTTTGGGTTATATTGTAATATAGTTTTTCATTAAACACTGTTATGGGTTTCAAGTAAAGTACCACTTCCGATTGTCCAATTTTACCAAAAATCTAATAAATTCTTTATCTCGCTCTTTATATTGATGCAGAAAGCTTAAATACAGAATTTTATTTTTGGAAGTTTGATATAACAGTTATCGCGAAAGAAAAAAAAGTCACACACACATCATTATAAAAAAAATCTGATGTGGCCGGCACATGACCTCCCGCCAATTCCATGTTTAAAATAGTAATGAGCTTTAAGTCAATTTAAGTCAAGTACTAAAATTGAAAAGTGTTTTTCATTAAAAACTGTTGTGGGCTTGAAATAAAGTACCTAACACTTCCGGTTATCCAATTTTACTCAAAATCTAATCAACTATTTATATTAATGCAGAAAACTAAAATACGCAAAATAGAAATTTATGGAAGTTTGTTATAAGAGTTATCGTAATATAACCAACGGTTTGGCAGCTAATAGGGGAACCCCAAACAAGTCTAAATAATGTAATATAACGCGCACGCGCAAATGTGCAAGACAAGAAATATGCAAGAGTCTTGCAAGCAAGACAAGAGTTATTTAAATTTCTTGTCTTGTTTTGCAAGACAAGACAAGAAATAGCCTAGCAAGACAAGAAATCTTGTCTTGTGAAACACTAATTTGAACAACTCCAATCCTGGTGTCAGGATTTTCATTATTTTTTGAGTTGTGTATTAAATACTATTAGTTGTGACAATTGGATTTAATTCTTGTACACATTTGCATTGCACAGACTTGCAACTATTAATATTAATTCGTGTACGCACATGTACACTCTCTAGTTAATTTATTGTTTATTAAATTAGTCTTAAAAAAAAATTAATAATATTAATATCTATTATCTATTACGCCGCCCTGTGTATGTGTATTAAGATACTTTATAAAACTAAAGTTAAAAATGATACATACTATATTTCGATGTTTGTCAATAAAACCCGGTTTTTTTTATAGAAAACCCGGGTTTTTTTCAACCCTGATAGTATAGGTACCTAATGCTTTGAGTGGAAGTTGTGCATCAGACCACAGCTTACAAAATAATTTCCGATACTGATATTGTTTATGTAACTAATTCATTATTAATTACACACTCTAATTACAGCATGAATATGTGTTATCAATTAATTATTTACTAAATTAATAGCGAACATGCGTTGCGTTCGTATTGAATTCTGCACGTTCAAATAGTAAAGTGCGATGTGAAATATGATCTAGTTGCATCCAATTACGATGAATGGATGTAGAATTTCATATTTGCGATGACAGTTTGTTCTAGAAACATTTACCATAATTTTTGCTTTTATAAATAACTTTCATTCAATATAAAACTGCTAATGTATACATAAATGGATTTATAATATGAGTACGATTCCTGTAAATCTCAATACCAAACAATTCCAAACTATTTTTGTATTTCCTGGATGTTTTAGTTTGTTTCACGACATCTAAAATTAACTTTTAGTCCACTATTGACGACAATAAATTATAAGGATTATATGAAACGGAAAACAAAACAACACGTATATACAGTTTTATATTACATTTTTAATTTCCGTCACTTTTAGGTACGGAAGGTATTGTCTTTTGGTCACAAAATTCGGTGGTGAGTTTTTAATGAATATGCACGTTTTAGAGTGCATAGAATACGATTTTACTGGTTTTATGAAGATGTCTGTATTCATGTGTGACAAAAAAATTTCTGATGATAACTCCAATACAATTCTAAAAATTATAATTCTTTAGTATTCCTCTTCTTTACATCCAGATGAAGAGGTGATTAGAATTTGGTTATAAATGGTTGTCCGGAAAGCAGTTAAATATCATTTTTTGACGTTTTATGTAATTTCAATATAAAAGAATATCTTATTGTCCATACGGTTTGATTATGCCTTATTCTTCATATTCAATAGATATAGAGTTAAAAAATTGGAAAGAGATGAACTTCCATAAATCAACCAGCTTTGCTATAATCATGGGAATAGCTGATATATTCAAATAATTCTAATTGACTGAAGTCAGTGTTGTCAGTGCAATTTACATAGTATATGTCCGTGTTATAATTTTATTGGATATATACCGTGAGTATTTTTTAACGTGAAACATTGAGTTTATCATATCCATAGTTACGACTTGATATTTGATTGACAGCAATGTATTTGCCCGTTCCATTTAAAGTGAAACATTGGAAACGAATCTGACAGAAGTATTATATTTAAATATTGTAAGAAATTTAGCGGAGTCAGAAAATCACTCGAGAGCGCTAAACATATTTCGGGCACAAGGTGCACACAGTATTATTTCTACATCCAAATTTAATTTTTAGAAACAGGTATAATTATTTAAACAAAATTAACCTCTAATGACTTCTGTCAATATGACAGATGTATTTGCCTGTTCCATTTAAAATTAAACATAGGGAATGAATTTGACAGAAGTAATATATTTAAATATTGTAAGAAATTTAGCCGAGTCAGAAAACCACTCGGGCACAAGGTGCACACTATATTTTTTCTACAACTAATTTTAATTTAGAATGCAGGTACAATTATTTAAACAAAATTAACCTCTACTGACGTCTTATGAAATGTTAAATTCGTTCCCTATGTTTCATTTTAAATGGAACGGGCAAATACATTGCTGTCAATCAAATGTCAAGTCGTAACCATGGATATGACAAACCCAATGTTTCACGTTAAAAAATACTCACGGTAGAATCTTTTCCAAGAATTTGTAGAAAATACTATATGTTCGTGTTACAATTTTACCATATTTATAGAATCTTTTCCAAGGAACTTTTGGTATATGAGATCTGAACAAAATACATAGAATTAACGGGAGGTAATGTCCTGGCCATAACAGATTTTTTTATTAATGGCTTCTTATATTTTAGTCTAATCACTGACTCTCTGACATATCACCCTGATTATGAGCAATTAAAACCAGTTAATGTTCTTTACTCAATGTAGATATAAATAGGTATATGACCTTTCAGAAGGTAAAACGTTTGTTAAGTGATTCATTCTTTATTAATGACTATTGAGATTGTTTTGAGGACAAGACTTTTACTGCATTTTATTATATGTATATTTATTTTATTTAAAATATAAAAAACGAATGTAAAACGAAACGAATAGAAGCAGACTTAGGGCTGGTTTATGATGAATCTAATTTATAAATTTACATTTAGAAATTTTTATTTAAAATTTTCAATTTTTACATTCTGAATCTGACAAAAAAATATCTATCACGCGAATTGGCACTACTTGTCATTTGACGTTCACAAGGTATCAGATCAGATTTTAGGTTACAATTTTATTTTCATAGCCATAGAATTTGTTAGACGCTAATGAACAAGATGTTTTTTTAACAATATCGGGATTTCTTTTACTATTGTTGATTTGTATAATAAAGAAATAAATCAAACACAAACTTAAAAAACATAGATGGTCTGTTAGGCCGTGGTTAGGCATATGAACAAATAGTGTCATAGTTTGTTTCTGAATGTGAAATAACAAGATCATGAACATTGCTTCAAATATACTCGTAGGATTTGTGCACGCGTTTAATTCCTTGCTATTCCTCGTTGCATTGAAATTACGATATTCGCAAATACTGCTTGTTAATAAAAAACAAAATATCAATTTGTTCCTATAAATCCATCTTCAAAATGTCAACAACTCACAAACATAAAAGACAGCTGACGGATGAAGCAAAGTTATACCTTACCACCATGCTTAATAGTTCTCTCTTGTTATTGGTCAAATTTGAAATTCACATTTGGAAATATAAAATATAGTTAATTTCCAAATCTAAATTTCAAATTTCTAAATTTGTAAATCGTTCATGGACCATAAATTGTAAATTCGTAAATTAAATTCATCATAAAGACAGCCTTAAATGGATAGTAAGCCGTAAAGATATATTTGTTCATTTATTTATTAAATCGATTCTACAATAATTCCGTGCTACTTCAACAATCTACAAATATTCTAAAAGCTTTATTTATGTATTTGTTTTCCCATTTCTTTCATCTCTCACATCTGCCCCATATCTAAATCGAGACACTAACCTATCTAGCTTGCTAAATCCGCCAACTGGTGGCCAGTTACGCTATGGCGGCTCAGAATAACTGGAGGCAACGAACTCTGAAAAATGCTCTTGCATGTGAAGTGAACAAGTGGTTGCAGCGTAGATTCCAAGCTACTCTACACTCTACCTCAAATGATGTGACACATGGCACACATCTAACGAAGTTATCACTCAGCAGCTATGAGTAACACGAGGAGGAAGAAGGAGGTTATTAAAAAATTAATAGCTTGAGGTTGGAGTGTTTAAGAGTTTTTTGGTACTACTACAACAGTTACAAGGATATAATAGTTATTTCTAATGATATATTTAGAGAAAAAAGTTTGTAATGGTTATTTTAATTGTATGTTCTAGTAATAATATTTAACACCTACTTTTAACACTTTATCTATTGAAATCTCATTTGAAAAACAACTCTTTAATGATGATGATATAGATAAAAATTTGTTTAATTACTAACGACTTAAATCTGGACAATAAAATGAACGTAATAATAATAATAATAATATTTATTTCAAACGAAATATATGTATAGAAAAGTCACAAAACAGGATATGTATGTACAGCGTGCATTTAATAAGTTGTGTTGTAGTACTCAGTACTCTGGTAAAAAAAAAAGAAAAATATATCATCACGGCATATTACCCATTACTGGGTGTGCCATTATCTACATCAGATATCGATAATGATGACGATATATTTTTGCCGTGTAGGCGCTCACCAGGCGTCATCTCACGGGCACTCATAGCTGTATGGATAGTGCACGACAGGGATCACTTTTGAGCGATTAAAAGTCTACAATGGCCGGGATCAAACCCGTATGTATATCGTGGTTTCGGAATAAGATTTTTTTACCTCCCGCTACCCTAGGTAAGGGAGGTATAGGGATCGTGCTAAAAATTGCATATAGAGATTTTAGTGAATAAGCACGTTTTGATGTCCCCAGAATCCGATTTTAACATTTTTACAATGATGTCTGTGGGTATGTATGTGTGTGTGTATGTGTGTGTAGATCCTGTGGACACGATTACTCAAATACTATCAATCAGAAAATTTTGAAATTTTGTATACCCATTCTATACTAATGTGGGAAGAGTTGATTAGTTTTTAGTGTATATCAGATAACCGGAAGTATCTCTTATACAAGCTTTTACCAGTTTTTCTTGAAAAAATTGCATTGAATGTAATTTTTCAGCAACTTTTACTATTAAAAATATAATATAAAGGCACAATCTCCAATTCTACGATAATATAACTTTAAAAAACTTTAAATATAAATTCATAAAATAATTTATTTTTGTACATCATCTGACCCATGCGTCAAACAAAAACTTTAATAAAATTTTGACGTATTTAAATAAATGTCACTGTCACATTTACATTAATAATGAAACCGTGTTAAGAAGAATTTAGTAGAAATATATTTGATTTGTAAGTATAAATCTGTCAGTATAAGTACGTGTTTTCAAAATGTCAAATATTGGTTTACAACTATACATTTACGACATGGATCATGTACAGCAAACAATTTACACAGATTGCCTTTTTAGAGTACTTGGAAGTTGATGATGATTTTTCGAGGATTATCTTTTTCTTTGGTGAGGCACATTTTCTCCTCTCTGGGTATGTTAATAAGCAAAATTGCCAGATATGGGCAGAGGAAAATCTTCATGTGATTTACGAGGTACCATTTCATGTCCAAATGAGACTGTTTGGTGCGCACTATGGTCAGATGGCGTCATTGGAGCTTACTTTTTCGAACATGATGAAGGTCGAACTGTTATAGTTGATGGTGAGCACTATAGGCCCATGATAATCGATTATTTTTGGCACGAAATTAATTTCGTATTAGAGACTTCTATTTATTAAAACAACAAATTAGATTTTGTTTACAAACGATCAACCGGAACGGAAAAAGATACTTTACTTAAAGCTCATTACTATTTTAAACATGGAATTTGTGGGAGGTCATGTACTGGCCACATCAGATTTTTTTTTTCTTTTGAGAACAAAGATATACAACTCAAATACTCAAGTGATGGTAAAGAAAGTTATATTCTAGTTATATTCTTTGAAGAGATTTCTACAAGATGTCGTTTTAGTACATCAGCAATAGATATAATTACTTTTTTCAGATAAACAAAAACGTCTAATACCATGGTAGAGGATCCTTATAAGAGACTCTTATTATAAAAAACTTATCTGCAAACTTATAATGCATATAGATATAAAAATAATAAAAATATTACAGTCTGGTTCAGAACTCCATGCTCCAAGGTTATGGCCGTCATTAGACCCTCGCAGCAGGTAGCCGTGAGCAGGATGAAATGTTATTTATAAGAGTGAAAATGTCAAAACTACCAGACCAGGATTGTATTTCAATTTTTGAATATATTCAATTATGTATTTTTCATATTTACATTTAAAAATTGCATACGTAAATTTTTAAACTACGCTAAAACACTTATGAGAACAATAAATAAAAACAGGTAATATTAGGTTTATGCAATTTCCTGTTTTCCTTTTCATTTCACGGTAAAACAGTAGAATGCAAACTTATTCAGAATTAAAAGTTGAATATAAAATTTTATTTATATTTTTATTATGTTTTCGTTTGTTTTATAATTTCAAAAAGATTTTTCAAAATTTCTGTTAATTAGTAATTTTCGAGGTAATTTTACAAATTTACTAGAATTTTAAATCTGATAATATTTTCTGTTTTTCTAATTATGAGTATAGTCTGCCTGTTAGTGTTAGTTAATAACATAATACGATAACTGTGTTTTTGTCTTTGGAAATACGACAGAATGAAACTTGCATGTGAATAATTTGTTAAAAATGTCAAAATGTAAAAAACTGTTTGGTAAGCACTAGACAATCACAAGATAGATAATTTAGAATGTATTGATCTTAATATAAAAACAAGCTATTAAAAAACAAAAAAAAAACACTGGCCTTATTTCTATTCTTTATTAAATACAAAGCATTCATAAAACAATTTTGAAATCATCACATAAAATTAAATCAAAGTAATAAGCATTCTTAACGGTGTATAATATCGTCTGTAAACAAATATTCCAAATATGTACATACCTACCTATATAAAGCAATTTGTGGTAAGCGAAGTAAAATATTTATTTATAATTTTACAGGTTTGGAATATTGGTAAAATGAACTATATCTCTCTATTAACTACATGAACAGAGTAAGTACCTATGTAAATTGAATGATATTTACACACAGGTACTACACACAGGAAAAATTGGCTATTTGCAATTGCATTACCTATAAAAAAAAAGTGATTTAAAAAAATGAAATCTACATTTTAGTTCAACAAATCTTGATCTACCATGGCGCTATTCAATAATAATATAATAATAATATAATAATAATAATAATAATAATAATAATAATAATAATATACCGTGAGTTTCAGCTAAGATGGAATCATTAATGTTTCTACGGGTACTGGTTACACATACTGAATCGTTCCAATCGTCAATATTAAATGAACTTTTGATCATAATTTACTGATTTATAAATAATGTAAGTAATTCTTAACTCTTAGTGATTTTGAAAATGATAAGAATGTAATTTTTCGTCTTTAACATAACTTAAATATTAAACCTGGCCTAAATTGACAATATTTTATCTAAATGAATTATCAAATAAATTGTAATATATTCGAATATATTGTTGTCAAAATTTCGTTTTGATTTTAAGCCCTGTTGGTGCAACTGGGCATTAATAATCTAAATATAGAAGTTTTGCTAATAACATTTAACTGATTTGACAAAACTTTTGTAGACTGCTGATTATTTTCTTCTTGCCCTTTTCGTATGTTTGTTATCTAACTATCCATCATTTTTAATTTTGTAGAACTAGCATGTTTAACATTAATTTCCATATTATACCTATTCCTATTTATTAGCTAATATACATTTGTATATACATATATATCTTCCTTAACGTTCGAAATAATGTATTTAAAATTTAATAGTCATAAATGGAATATCAGTTACCTACTATAGTTATAATGTTTTTGCACAGTTTTTATTCAGTTGTAAATAATAATATTGAATCTATACGAGTATTAAATAAAAACAAAATTTATCATTTATAAATTCATATGTTTATCTATTATTATATTGCATTCAAATTACATTATTATATTTTACAGCACTTTATGATTATTTATTTTACTGAAATTTTATCATAACAAAATGTTTAAAATATTATATTATTTTGTAGGTGTTGTTGTTAAACACCATTATACTCGTATTTGTTAAATTATTTATATTTTCTATAATATATGAAACTTTGTTATTCAAATATATTTATTATGTTTATATTTCAGCAAAAAATAAATTATTGTTTAATATAAACTTTATCTACAAAATGTATTGAAATAAATAAATAATGTCTAATATCAACAAATTACTTTGTAGGTACATACAAATTATTTCCCATGAAATAATATAAACAAACAGTTGCGATAAATAAAATTGATAACAAATAAATTTTGCAAAATATATAATTATATAAATATTAATCTTTTGCTACTTTTACGGCATTTGTTTAAACAAATTCGCAATTAACTTTTCCCGCGCTGTCACACAGGTAGAACAAAGCAAGTTTGTAAGTTGGTACTGTTGACTCACCTGTTAGAGTTGTGAGATAAAAACACACTCTCGCTTGCAAACTGCACATCTTGGGTTGGGAAGGTCCAAATAGTTTGTAAAACTGATGCAAAGTCAAAGATAAACACTACACTGACACTACGAGAAAAAAAGGCACGGCAAAGTCGTAACAAACACGCTATGTAGCATTACTTTTCTAGTAGAGATCTACTCCCACTCGCTTCGCAACGGTGACTGAACGAAAACAATTTCCTAAGCGGCGAATAAGGCGAAACTAGTCGAAGTTGGTCGGGGAACATCGTGGCGCGCGGACGTAGAAAGTTGATGTATTCTGAAACATATAAAATACCCGTTATTGGGTGTTTATTCTCCGTAAATAAAGCCTATTTTTAATTCTTCTAAATTATAAATAGACCTTATAAATTGGTATTTCACTATTTTGGCATTAGTGGTTTGTTTATCTTATCTCTAAACTCTAAGATTGAACTTGTTTCTAAAGTAAACAGATTATTATTCCTGCTTGTAGCAGGTAGCGGACATAAAACAGATGTCTATATTAGTGTTTCTATTCATAATAGCTACGAGGGTCCTTAAATTGAAACAGGAATTTTTATTTTATATTTATTAAGGATTTCATTTGATTATAGATATCTGTTAAATTAGTATACCTAGGAAAACTAAGAGTGTTAAAATTTATATAAAAATCTGTTGTGGTCGGCACTATACCTCCCGCCAGTATCCCTAATGATGCCACAACTGGCGAAATTGTACAATAAAGTAAAAATATAATTCTCTTGTAAAACTAAACGGAACGTTATTTTATTTAACTTTTATGGATTTAAATGCAAACCTATTTATTGATGTTGGAATCTATACTATGATCCTTTGCATTCTCATAATATAATCGGATTCTAGAGGCCTTAAAACGTGATCATTTACCAAAATCTCGAGATGCGATTTTTAGCACGATCCTTATACCTCCCTTACCAATGGTAGCTGCAGGTAATAATATTTTATATAAATTAGAACTTATATCTTTTATTTGCTTATTTGCTAAAGATTTTTTATCTGAATTCATTGATATATTTTTTTTATATTCTCACAACGATTTTTTTTTGAGAAAAAATCATATGTGATATTATTTTTTATAAATATTAATTTTGTAAAAGGCCATGATTGGAATACTGCCATTTTTACCTTCCGTCACCTTTAGGTAAGGAAGGTAGGTATTGTCTTTGGTCAAAAAATTCGGTGGAGAGTTTTTAATGAATAAGCACGTTTTAGGGTCCCTAGAATACGATTTTACTGATGATGTCCGTGTATGTGACAAATTTTTCTTCGACGATAACTCCAATTACTAATTCTAAATATTATGGTTCTTTCGCACCTATTCCTCTTCTTTACATCCGTATGAAGAGCTGATTAGATTTTGGTTATAACTGATGAACCGGAAGTTCCCTTATTTGAAGTTCTTAACAGTTTATCTTGAAAAAACGTAGTTAAATATCATTTTTTGACATTTTATGTGATTATCAATATAGAAGTATATCTTATTCTCTGCTCGGTTTGATTATACATTTTCCTTCATATTCAGTAGATACTATGAAAGCTTAGAGGGGCCACAGGAAAAAATAATTTATTCTTGAAATTTTAACATTTTTCTTGAAATTTCACCTTTTCAAAAAGTTGAAATTTCAACTTTTTTCTTGTAATTTCACCTTTCCAAAAGTTGAAATTTCAACTTTTTTCTTGAAATTTCACCTCCTCGAAAAGTTGAAATTTCAACTTTTTTCTTGAAATTTCACCTTTTACACTTGAAATTTCTACTTTTTCAAATTATGAGTCGCCAGTTAGGTTACCTTGCAGTTCGTATTTTTTTATTTAAAAAAATACAAACTGCAACGAAACCTAACTGGCAAGTCATAATTTGAAAAAGTTGAAATTTCAAGTTTTAAAAAGGTAATTATGAATTTTATTAAAAAGTAAACTGCTAATATAAGGGTAACTGGTAATTAACAAATTAACGAATTATGTATATGTACTTAAAGGATAACGGGTAATTAAAGGGTATCGGGTAATTAACGGATAAAGGGTACTATTCGGGTAGTTGTTTCGGGTACTCGGGTACCAAAATTATTGGAATTCGGCATTCCTACTAAAGATGGAAAGCATAGGATCAGAAAATGGTACAAATTATAGAGTGTTCCTCGCAAATGACATGCAGTTGCAGCCTCGCCTCAGGATTAGAATTTTCAATGCCGGGGTTGTACAAAATTCGTCGAATTGACGGAAGATCTTGTGCTGGTCACAACAGTTTTTTTTTTTTAACTTATTTTATTTATTAAATTAATTTTTTTCATGGTACTCTATTTCTTCGTAAAAAAATAGCTTGTAGTTAAATTATATATTTACTCACTTGTACCAAAAAAAAAAACTACAATTTAAAAGCACAAAATAATATGAAAACATTAAAAAAGCGAACATGTGTAGTATTGCCGAAATACAATGACAATGCATCTCTCTTTTCGCAATATT
The DNA here is from genome assembly GCA_943142095.1 of Ophonus ardosiacus. Lineage (NCBI taxonomy): Eukaryota > Metazoa > Arthropoda > Insecta > Coleoptera > Carabidae > Ophonus > Ophonus ardosiacus. The sequence continues at coordinate 8,681,804 of OW964826.1, forward strand.
TAATTCCTGTATCTAATGCACTTTTTTCAGCATATGCCATGGCATTGCTAACAAAAATGCAATATGAAATCGCACCAATCTGTTGTATTTGTGTGACGCGCGTTTTTGTTGTGCTATATCTAGTGTAACATATGTGTCTGTATGTGTGCACGCACGCATGCGTAAATAAAGGGTGTGGAAAAATTGAAGTGACGGCCCGTTGTGACATGTCAGCCCGAACTGTGATATAAATTTTATTAGAAGGGGACATAAATACCGGATGTCGGCGAAACAATGTTTTGGTGAAATCAGATTACCTAACGCAATGTGCCGATGCCGATATTAGAGCGAATTCGGTGATGGGGTTTTCGCAAACCAGGGGCGTCCGTCGCACTTACAAAGGGGCACATTTTAAAAGAGTACATTTATAATAAAAAGGACTAAATAATAAAAGAAAAGTATTATGAGCATTTGAAAAATATTGCAAGCTAAAATAATAGTTGTACAATGAAATAAAACGTTGCAAAAGTACATTACATATTAAAACCTTCTCAAGAAGCATGTAGAGGGTGTTTCAAAGAAAGTGTAAAAAAAATTAAAGGCATATAGTACTGAGTAAAAAAAGCTTCATCGACATGGGTCCGATCTTGCGATCTTCAATTGATTCCGAGATATGAGGCAGTGAAAAATGAGTTTTTATACGGAGTTAACCTCTGCTATCTTGAAAACTATAAGAGTTACGAGTTTAATTAAATAAGACTTTTTGTTTACATTTCAGAGGTTTTGTTTTTAAAAAAAATCAAATAATTGTACTTAAATGTAAATGTTAAATGTTGTGGCGACCTTGGCCAATATTTAATTTTCATATAACTTCGAACTATTAGAAATTGAGAAAAATGTTTCATATAAAATTTTATTGTTTTTTACCTTCCGTCACCTTTAGGTAAGGAAGGTATTGTCTTTGGTCAAAAAAATCGGTGGTGAGTTTTTAATACAATACGAATTTACTATTTTTAAGATGATGTCTGTATGTATGTGTGTGTGTGTATGTGTGTCCGTGTGTGCGTGTGTGTGTATGTGTGTCCGTGTGTGACAAATTTTTCTCCGACGATAACTTCAATACTATAATTCTAAAAATTATAATTCTTTCGTATTCCTCTTCTGTACATCCATATGAAGAGTTGATTAGATTTTGGTTATAGTTGATCCACCGGAAGTACCCTTATTTGAAGTTTATAACAGTTTTTCTTAAAAAAACGCAGTTAAATATTATTTTTTGATATTTTGTTATTATATTTATTAAAGAAAATGCTCTTCTCTATATGGTTTGATTATTCATTTTCTTTCATATTCAATAGATGTAGAGTTAAAGCATTATAAAGAAATTAATTTTCAAAAATTAGTCAGCTTTGTTATTTATCATGGAAACAGCTGACATAACTATTCAAAAAAATTTAATTGACAGATGTCAGTTGCAAGTGCAAAACTAAATATGGAAAAAAGTATAGGATCTAAAATTGGTATGTCATAGTGTTGCTCGCAAGTGACACGCAGAGAAAGGCCAAAGAGAAGATGGAAGGACATTACTTAGTGTAGTTTATGTTATAATTTTATTGAATTTATAGAACCTTTTCAAATGAACTTTTGGTATGGAATTTGTAAAAAATAGTATGTGTTCGTGTTCGGTTTTACATGATATTATATAGAATCTGTTCCAAGGATCTTTTGGTATGAGATTTGTACAAAATACATGGAATTGACGGAAGGTCTTGTGGTGGCCACAACAGATTTTTTTTTTTATAGTTTACTGATATGGACAAAATTTTGTTCAATCACTATCATTGTCAATTTTTCTTCGATTTTTCATTTATCTCGGAAAACAGATGAAGATTAAACCTATGTTGATTAAGTTTTTTTTAATCATTTTTGTCCGTACTATATGCTCTTAAATTTTTTTAGACTTTTTATTTAACAGCCTGTATGTGACGGTTATTTCAAACTTTGCATATGGTACTGTGAATACATCAAGCGGAAATTTATTGAAAAAAAATCGAATGTAGCCAGCACCTTACATTCCGTCAATTCAATTCTATATATATATTTCCCATACCAAAACTTCCTATATTGATAATTACATATTGATAATTACATAAAATGTCAAAAAATATTTATCTGCGTTTTTTCAAGAAAATCTATTAAGTACTTCAAATAAGTAAACTGCCGGTTGAGTTATACCAACAAAGCCAATCGTAATTAAAACCATGCACTTTTGAATTTTATTGTAATCCCTTAGAAATTTTCATTGTTGCGCCTATGGTTTCAGCATGAGCATCGTTAAATAAATCTGTCTTACAGATTCGCATCCCCCATTAAACTGATTGTTTCATTGGTTTGTTGTGATCCATTTATGTCGCCAACTTTATCCTTCGAGAAATTTAAAAAATTCGTCTAGCAAATTTTATGTTGTAGACTAAAATTAAATACATAGTGTGGTAGTGAATATTTAATCTCTATAGAATACTAAAAAATAATTATTTCACAATTCAACGGACAATGCAGAAAGCCTCCCCTGACGAGGGTTATTCTTTTAACTAATTAATTTTGGGTAAATAATTTCATCAACACCGATTTTTTAGTAAGTCGAACCTTAAAATATACAACACATATTTGTTATACGGGGTTTGGTCAAAAAATGAAGAATTGTTTTTTGTTTCAAAAAGAAAGGTACACCTACACTGGGGTAACTGCAAATTTGGGGTAAGTGTAACCCATGCAAATTTTCATGTTTAAATATTGCTATAGTAGTGTCATTTATGGTCCAAGGTTTATTATTCGCTAGTGAAATAGAGCAATATGGCGTCTAGCGGCGAAAATATGAACTAATGCATGGTAGTAAGTCCTAGCCGAGGTAGAGGCGAACGCATCGTTTCTGTGACTTATTTAACAAATAAATCACGAGTGGAGTGAAATTTCTAGGCTATACTTCATTTTACGTAAGAAAGTAGTAGATTACTCTTAAGAGCCGACCGTTTTTACATGCATTGAATAAATAATTTAAATTTGTGAAACCAAGCTTTGTCAATAATAAATATATTTATCTGTAAAAAAGATTTTATTTGACAACTGACAGGCGATACCAACGCTATTCTTACGTGAAATAAAGTATAATAACAAAATCTAAAACTTCAACACGTTTTAGTTGCGTTTAACCTATGTAC